>OX352716.1:4202602-5598470 GCA_947095575.1 Electrophaes corylata | reverse complement strand
ATGAAGATGAAGATGAAGATGAAGATGAAGATGAAGATGAAGATGAAGATGAAGATGAAGATGAAGATGAAGATGAAGATGAAGATGAAGATGAAGATGAAGATGAAGATGAAGATGAAGATGAAGATGAAGATGAAGATGAAGATGAAGATGAAGATGAAGATGAAGATGAAGATGAAGATGAAGATGAAGATGAAGATGAAGATGAAGATGAAGATGAAGATGAAGATGAAGATGAAGATGAAGATGAAGATGAAGATGAAGATGAAGATGAAGATGAAGATGAAGATGAAGATGAAGATGAAGATGAAGATGAAGATGAAGATGAAGATGAAGATGAAGATGAAGATGAAGATGAAGATGAAGATGAAGATGAAGATGAAGATGAAGATGAAGATGAAGATGAAGATGAAGATGAAGATGAAGATGAAGATGAAGATGAAGATGAAGATGAAGATGAAGATGAAGATGAAGATGAAGATGAAGATGAAGATGAAGATGAAGATGAAGATGAAGATGAAGATGAAGATGAAGATGAAGATGAAGATGAAGATGAAGATGAAGATGAAGATGAAGATGAAGATGAAGATGAAGATGAAGATGAAGATGAAGATGAAGATGAAGATGAAGATGAAGATGAAGATGAAGATGAAGATGAAGATGAAGATGAAGATGAAGATGAAGATGAAGATGAAGATGAAGATGAAGATGAAGATGAAGATGAAGATGAAGATGAAGATGAAGATGAAGATGAAGATGAAGATGAAGATGAAGATGAAGATGAAGATGAAGATGAAGATGAAGATGAAGATGAAGATGAAGATGAAGATGAAGATGAAGATGAAGATGAAGATACAGATACAGATACAGATACAGATACAGATACAGATACAGATACAGATACAGATACAGATACAGATAAAGATAAAGAGAAGCAGACAGCAGACAGCAGACAGCAGACAGCACTGCAGACTGCATGTGCAGATAGCAGGTAGGACCGGCCACCGACGCGAGCGAACGTAATCAGATTTACTGCGACTATTTTAAAACTTTAACTCAGTTGTCATTCTTTACTGCCTGTCTAGGCCCCATACTTAAGAGAGAGAAAGGTAGCAGGTGGCAGGTAGCAGGTAGCAGATAGCAGGTAGCAGGTAGCAGGTAGCAGGTAGCAGGTAGACAAAAAAAACGTATAAGTGTGTCGTAGGGTACGTTTCTTACAAATTTGACCGAGACAATGTTTTGTTTCAAGCGAAAGTAACCACTTAACATCAAGTGGGACATCTGCTTGTTCCATCAGCAAGTTGAAAAATGAAAAAAATGAAAAAATGTTTATTTGCAGCATAAAAATAAAAACATGCATGCAACTTCGGCCTAAGAGCGTGACAGAATTTATATAGAGGTCTGGTTATTTACTTAATTAAGTTACCCAAAGGTGCACTAATTTTAGTGCTAGAATAAAATATTGCTATCTCAAGAAGGTACTTTTGACAATACCGCTCCATAACCTAAATCTGTTACAAGAACTTGTTATTGGTCTATATGGATGGATAGACTTACAACAACTTACTATTCATCTGTCAGGATGTATGAAATAATTAGCTATGGGAACACTAGACCTATTTTACTATTACTTGTGGGTAGATTATACTTTCAAGGACCTGCCTATATTTAGGTTATGCAAATACTTTATGAATATAGATATCAGAAGCCTTTGGTACTTAGTAATTTATTAATTACCCACTAACACATTAACACAATAAAATAATTCAAACACAATAAGTCAGTACTAGGTATAGATAAGCAACCAGAAATAACATCATACCTTGCCTCTCGTTAGCACCACAGAGTAGGTACTTGTTAGCACATTGTTTACTCGATCTCGAAGATAATTATACTGAACTTCACTTGTACAAAACACTTTTTACAATATTACTGTATAAGTCGACTGCTCAAGACTATTCTGTAGACTGTATCTCAATTTTTTTTTTTTTTTTTTTTTTCGAACGGACTAAAATGCTGGTATAATCGCCTAGCGATTTCCGACAGCGTTACCGGGCTTCTGTATCTCAATTTTTTTTTTTTTTTCGAACGGACTAAAATGCTGGTATAATCGCCTAGCGATTTCCGACAGCGTTACCGGGCTTCTGTATCTCAATGTGTTTTACATTTCAATTTATACCCTCTAAGGGTCGTAAAATCTTGGACCAATCACAGACAAGGAAATATTTAACCAAAATATCTTGACTTAATAGCAATAACCACAGTATTTGCTGTTTTTAAACTCTTTTGAAACCATATAGATGGTTTATGAAAGTATTTAGAACCACTAAATCCTATTATTTAAGGCAATATTTCTTCATTCTGTTTTGGACCAATCACAAGTGTTCAAAGATTATCGTATTAAATAGACAGTTATAACATAATACATTTTAACAGAACCTTTTTAAAAGTTACTTTATGAATTATACTATTTTCGTATCAATTTATAATATTCTCAGAATAAAGTCAGACATAAATAATACTTCAAACATTACAATAACAAACAAGGCAAGGTAGTCATTTTTATACTCAAATATCTTATATCGCATAATTAACCTTAATGTTATTTGCATGAGCCATTATAAACTAAACCGTTGTTTATAATTTACACTGTTACCACAAATATGTATTATTTACTTATTTCGATGTTTATAGTTCTTTCATTCTAAAACATGCTCTTGGGTTGCCATGATAATATACTTTTGACATTGACATTCTCAACTATAATCTGTTACATTCTAAAACATGCTCTTGGGCTGCCATGATAATATACATTTGACATTGACATTCTCAACTATAATCTGTCAAGCGCTTGTAAACGTTCGTTTTTTAGGCTTAGTTGCTTAGACTATAAAAAATAAATCAACTAGTTGGTAGGTAGGTAATTTGAATGCTGTATACACTTAGCAAAAGCTGGGATGTGTCAGCAGTCTTCACACTAGGTAAGCCTGTACTGTGAAGACCAAAGTTATGTAAAGAGAAAGAGAGTACTTTTCATAAAAAAATCGAGACTTGTCGTACGAGTATTGGTTTAGCTACGCAGAATAATTTGTATGACACGAAATGTACGGACGCAAAATACACTAGGTGTGTTTTCTTTCTTATGGTCATTGTTTTTCCGTTTTTTCAGAATTTTTACATGTTTTGATGCTTGACTTACCTTAGCACAGTGTTCCTTTTTTGAAAGCAACTAACAACTTTACAAAGTTTTAATTGGCTATTGAGTTATGGTTTTGTACCGTTCCTTTTTCGACAGTTGGGTTAGTTGAGAAATTAATGAAATTGCTGTATTACAATAAACTCATTCTGTAGACAATATTATTACTTTAAATTAGTATTAGAACATTAAAATATTGCATATTATATTCTATAATATAAAAATGAATCGCAAAATGTTGGTAAGCGCATAACTCAACAACGCCTAGACCAATTTGGCCAATTCTTTTTTTAAAATGTTGGTTGAAGTTCAAAGATGGTTTTTACGGCAAGAAAAATTCGAATAATTGCCGGAAAAGCCCTAAAAACAGCCCTTTTCTTTTTCCCATACAAACGTTTTCTAACTAAAACGAGCTTTATTGCTATTACATAAAGTTCATATTGAATTACAAGCACCCACTGTTGTTTAAACAATGTAGGTATGTTCCTAACGTCAAAGAGTCAATTTGCACTTTATTACCTCTGCACAAAGTTCAAATTCAATCATATCTATCAAAAAAGTGTACATACATATATATCATACAGCTCATTCGAGCTATGTACAATCGAGCGAGTACTCACGTCCGGTCTGAGGCCGAAGTTACCGACAAGTTCAATGTGGGTGTAGGCTTGCATCAGGGGTCGGCTTTGAGCCCTTATTTGTTTACAAAACGATCCTTAGACCTGTCGTATTGTATGGATCTGAGTGTTGGACAACTAAAGGGACTAATGAAAGAAGGGTACATGCGGCAGAGATGCGAATGTTGAGATGGATATGTGGAGTTACTAGAATGGACAAGATACGAAATGAGTATATCAGGGGTAGTTTGAAAGTAGCGCCAGTGACGGAAAAATTGAGGAGCAATAGGCTAGCGTGGTATGGGCATGTCATGAGGAGGGATGAAAGTCATTTAACCAGGAGAGCGATGAACATGAATGTTGATGGATATGTGGGTAGAGGTAGACCAAAGAAAAGATGGATAAATTGTGTGAAAGATGACATGGATAAGAAAGGAGTGAGTACAGATATGACGGCTGATAAAGGAGAGTGGAAGAGAAGAACATGTTGTGCCGACCCCACATAAAGTGGGATAAGGGCAGGAAGATGATGATAACGCCATCTGTTGACGGCATCGAGTACTACTTCAGTTAAGATTTGTAAGTAAAAATGTTTACCGCCCAACGAAGTGGGCACGGGTCAGCTAGTGTGTCTGTTTGTAATATTAAAATAACCGCTTTTTACTACATGCATATGAATGTATATGCGATACATATGCTAAAATAGCATTTTTTTAAATTTTTGTCTGTCTGTCTGTCTGTTTGTTCCGGGTAATCTCTGGAACGGCTGGACCGATTTCAACGGGACTTTCACTGGCAGATAGCTGATGTAACAAGGAGTAACTTAGGCTACTTTTTATCCTGAAAAAATAACGTGAACGGGAAAAAACTGCCACGCGGGCGAAACTGCGAACAGCCGCTATTTTATGCCGTATTAACGCCATCTGTTGGCAACATTGAGTACTACTTCAGTTAAGATTTGTAAGTAAAAATGTTTACCGCCCAACAAAGTGGGCACGGGTCAGCTAGTTTACAATATTAACGTACCTACACTATTTTACTGAAATATTGAACATATTTTTTTTTATGCTACTGCTGATGGAATAGGCATATGACCCACCTGATGTTAAGTGGTAACCATCACCTATAACAAAGCATTGCTTTGTAGGTCACGCATGTTAGTTACGTGCCCTACGAGCAACACTCTGCGTCCAACGACTTGAGGCACACTGGTGTTAAGCCTCATGTGCCTGTAATTTCACCTACTAACAGATTGTAAAATAACTCTGGATAAGAAATACCTACTTTTGTTTTCAGATGTTTGTAGTCTGAAGCATCGTTTAGATAGGAAAAAAAATTGGGGCAACAATATGCATGCGATCATCGAGTACGATAATCTCCAACAAGTCTCCTCTGAAAAACTATAAAATAAGTTTCATATTGTCGATTTCAGTACACTGCATGGCATGCCTTCACCTAGCTGTAAGACAAATCTAAGTTTTCATTGTAATTCCACGGAATAAATATCTTTTGACTTATTTGTAATCTAACAGTAAAAAATAGGTATACCTACCTACATTGGTTTTAAAAATCGGTATTTCTGAGAAGGGTAAATTAAAAAGCCAATTTTTTTATTCCTGGAAATAATAGATCCAGGTTATAATGATGATAATCTACAAGTTAATTAAGAAAATAAGAGTATGTAGGTACTATATTTAGATTGATGAGATCTTTTGGTGCTTTAGAATTGGATGATCTAAAACGAAAAGTCTAATACAACATCTAACACGCAACTAGGTACTTTTTTTCAGTACCCAGTTTGTATTCCATACATATACATGACAGATAGCAAGCTGCATTTATACACTAGCCGGTTTTCTCACGATGGAAGATACTAGTTTATTATTTGTTATTACTGTTGCCAGTATCTGGTCGGAGCGGAAAACTTTGCATGGTAATCGTGACCGGACTGTTCAAAAAGTGGACGACGATATTCATATTTCAACCGATATCGGCGTTAGATTCAACGTGAATGCGACTGCAGTATGCGTCGATACTTATGTTGGAGTTTAAGAATAACTATTTTGAAACTTAAAACTTGGTTGATAAGGTTGAGATTGCTTTCAGACGGTTGTTTAAAAACGATGAAAGGTAGTCGGTTTCAGAGCAGAAGTATGCAATAAAGACGTCAATCCGTAACGACGGATGCAGCCATTATCCAGTAGATGCACTGAGTGCTTTACGATGTAAACGCGCAACGAATAAAGATGAACTCATGCATGTCAAATTGCCACAATACCATTTGATTTGCTTCAACTATAGTTTTATTTAAATTTTTCACGACATTGCAAGCTTTAAGTTCTGGTAGAATAGTAGTGTTGTACCTACTGTGATATACTTAATACAATACATTACATCCATAGATGTATTTTATTATTAATTATAAATAAATAAATAATTAATGCTGGACAATCCACACAGCATCGTCTAGCCCCAAGCTAAGCAGAGCTTGTGTTATGGGTAATAGATGACTGATATACTTAATACAATACAATACATACATAGATATTTTTTATTATATATAGAAAATACCCCAGAACAACCGGAATAAATATTTGCAGATCGTACAGACATTTATCCCAAGGCGGAAATCAAACCCGCAACCTCCTGCGTCGCAGGCGGGCATTCACCCGCCGCGCCACATCGGCCGTCAATCAATGTCAATCGGTTATGACTTGTGAGAGACTAATAATAATATATCAGTGACGGTTCGATCTTCGCTGAGAACAGTAGTGTCTCTCGCGTCGCGCGTACGCGTAGGTACCTACAGTGCAAAGTGCAAGCGCATCACAACAAAGTCGCCGCGGACGTGCTGCCAGAGCGTGATTATGACCTAGTTCATTTTTGCGCAAAGGCATGTTTTACGAGGCGACGAATCATATTGTTAAGGCGACACTGTTACTTGCCTAAACATGGATACACCGACTAAGGAATGTACTGTAACGTTAACGACAGACCTGGAGCATACCTTGTATGACCGGTACAATGAAACAATGAAACGTTTCAAAGATGAAAGGCAAGAGCGATTGAAGCTACAGGGCCTTGTTGAAAACATGAGAAACCAAATTGAGGTTCTCGAGCACCAGCTGAAATGTTTTACGGAGTCTACCAACAATCCATCAACATCGAATATGGAAACTTCCTCAGTTCAGGCTGAATATGCCACGGATGAGGAAGAGCTAGCAAAAGAGACAGAGTGGATAAGAGCGAAATCTAGGAAAAAGCGGAAGATGAACACCTCACCCGTACTCTCACCACAAGGAAATGATAACACTCCATCCATAGAAAAAACTAAGAAAATTCCCCCCCCACCTCCGATTATAGTGGATGGGGTAACCAATTACCAAAACTTTTATGACTCTTTGTCATCAAAACAGCCCGCCGGTACCTTTGCTATCAAGATACTGAACGGTGAGAGTGTTAAAGTAAATGCCTATAATGAGGTAACGTACAGAGCTTTAACAAAAATGCTAAGCGAAAGTAACTGCCCCTGGCACTCCTATGAAAATAAGCAGGATAGACCAATAAGAGTTATGGTTAAGAAACTGCCTTCCACTTGTAAATCTGAAAGGATCATCGAAGACCTAAAAGAAAGAGGCTACAAGATTGAAGAAGCAGTGAACAAACTGAGCTGGAGAACTAAGCAGCCACTCAACATGTTCATGCTCACCTTCAGCAATGAAGAAGACATCAAAAGGGTGTATGAAATCAAAAATATACTGGGGTGCGTGATTGAAATTCAACCCATTAGGTCAACCAAATTGGTCCCTCAGTGCAAGCGATGTCAAGTGTACGGTCATACACACAAATACTGCTCCAAAGAGCCAAGGTGTGTGAAATGCACAGGTAAACACCTCACCAAGGACTGCAAAAAACCTGCAGAAGAGAAACCAAAGTGTGTGCATTGCGGAGAAGCACACCCAGCTAATTACAGAGGCTGCACGATAGCCAAGGAAATGCAGAAGATACGAAATAAAAACGTTAAGAAAACTCCTATTTCGAATGGTAAACAGCAGGTAACTCATCAAGGATTATCTAAAAGTATTGTAAGAGCTCCTTCAGCTCCTAGCACTATTAACAAATCTATTTCCTATGCACAAGCAACTGCCAAAAAATCACCGACAGTGCAAAACAATGAGTCTAGCAATAACAAATTAGATGAAATCCTGAAGCTCATGACATCTTTTGATGAGCGATTGAGGGAAATCGAAAATAGCACCAAAGTAGCTATTCCTAAGAGCAAAAAATGATTAACACACTAAAAATCATGGCTTGGAACTGTAATGGGCTACTAAACCATCAAAACGAGCTTCAAGTAGTCCTTGAAATTGAAAATGTCGATGTGTGTCTCGTATCAGAAACGCATTTTACCAAACAATCTTACATCTCATTTAAAGGCTATAAAGTCTATAATGCCCTACATCCCGCAAACAAAGGAAGGGGTGGAAGTGCCGTTATTGTAAAAGAAAACATTAAACATCATGAAATGTGTAAATACGAAGAGCCATATATTCAGTCAGTAGCTATTTGCATCAATACAAAGCGGTACTCTCTTACAGTAGCAGCTATATACTGTCCACCGCGCCATACAATACATGAAGATACATATTCAAGATTTTTCCAAACACTCGGTGAAAGATTTATACTCGGAGGTGATTTCAATGCCAAAAACACATACTGGGGCTCGAGATTAACGAATACAAAAGGTAATAACTTAGTAAAAGCTGTAAAACAGATAAAAGGTGATGTTATATCTACTGGTCTACCAACATACTGGCCAACTGACCCAAACAAAATCCCGGACCTCATCGACTTTTTTATTTATAAAAATTTATCAAGTAACTACTTAAGAGCAAAGCAGAGTTATGATATGAGCTCTGACCATTCTCCAATATATCTAGAAATAAGTGAGCAAGTCTTACATGGAGCTGACACTCTAACCCTAGTAAATAAATACACTGATTGGGAGAGTTTTAAGACACAGCTAGATTGTAATATAAACCTTAAAGTTCCACTAAAAACTGCGGAGCAACTAAACGTAGAAGTCGATAATTTCACTAAAGTTATACAACAGTCTGCCTGGAATAATACTCCAGTATACAAGAAGAGAGCCACAAGAAACATCTACCCTTATGATATTTTACAACTTATAAATGAAAAACGGAAGCAAAGAAATATTTGGCATCAAACTAGAGCTCCGCAAGATAAAAACAAACTAAATAATCTCACAAAACAACTGAAAAGGAAGATACAATTATTTAATGATTCTTCAACCACCAACTATCTCCAAAGTCTCACTAACGACCGCAGTACAAACTACTCACTCTGGAAGGCCACCAAAAATATGAAACGACCGATTACCCAAATTCCTCCAATCAATATAGGATCTGGAAAATGGGCTGTCAGTAATGAGCAAAAAGCTAAAACGTTCGCAGAATACCTAGAACAAATATTCAAACCTAATGAAGATCAAACCGACTACATACCTATGATAAATGAAGTATATGGTGAAACACAAGCCATAAAGCTGGTATCACCCAGAGAAGTCTGGAGCGAAATTAAAAAACACATAAACCCTAGAAAATCTCCTGGATTCGACCTTATTTCAGGAGAAATACTACATAACCTTCCGAAAAAAGCATTAGTCAAACTAACTACCCTTATCAACGCAGCACTTAGACTAAAGTGTGTACCAGATTTATGGAAAGTTGCCGAAGTTATCATGATAGCAAAACCAGGAAAACCGCCACAAGAGACCTCATCCTACAGACCGATTTCTTTGCTCCCTATCATGTCAAAGCTATTTGAAAAATTGTTTCTAAAAAGACTAAAGCCGCTTATTGAAAGTAAAAACCTTATACCAGAACACCAATTTGGATTCCGAGAACAGCACTCAACGATAGACCAAGTTCACAGGATTACAAATGTTATTGAGAAAACACTTGAGGAAAAACAAGTCTGCTCTACTATCTTTCTGGACGTGGCGCAGGCATTCGATAAAGTTTGGCATGAAGGTCTATTACTAAAACTGAAGAACTTACTACCCTCAAGTTTCGTAGATGTAATAGAATCTTACTTATCAAATAGAGTTTTTAGAATAAGGCAAGAAGACACCTACTCTGAACTCAAGAAAATAAGAGCTGGGGTGCCACAAGGTAGTGTATTAGGTCCGGTCCTGTACCTTTTATACACAAGTGACATCCCCACACTAGACAATAACACCATCGCAACATTCGCTGATGATACTGCTATAATGGCTGTCGGAAGTACTTATGCAGAAGCAGCTGAAAAAGTGCAAGAAGCTGTAAATCAAATTCATTATTGGACTAAAAAATGGCGCATAAAACGTAATGAATCCAAGTCGGTTCACGTCAACTTTACTAACAAGAAAGATCAGTACTGTCCAGTATTCATCAACAATAAAATAATTCCATACGGAAACACAGCCAAATACCTTGGTATGACCCTTGACGCAAAGCTGCGCTGGAAGGCACACGTCAAGAAGAAAAAAGAAGAATTAGAGTTACGCTACAAGAGGATGTACTGGCTGCTTGGAAGGAATTCCACTCTGTCAGTCCATAACAAGCTTTTGCTATACAAGCAAGTCCTGATGCCAGTATGGACTTATGGTATACAGCTGTGGGGCTGTACCTGTAAAAGTAACATAGAAATAATCCAACGATTTCAAAACAAAGTATTAAGGGGTATTGTTAATGCACCTTGGTACGTAAGAAACGATGATCTACACCGGGACCTCCATATCGAGTTTGTTAACAAAGTAGTACAAAAATACGCAGAAGTTCACGAAAAAAGACTTCATCACCATGTGAACGTCGAGGCCATCCAGCTCCTCGATAACACAGACATAGTGAGAAGGCTCAAAAGAACCAAACCTTTTGAGTTAGTGTAGTGTTAAACTTAATACTTAGTAGTGTAGTGATAGTGCTACTCCATGAACACAAGAACAAAGTGTCCCCTTAATTAAATACCTAGAGACTGTAAGAAAAGTGCCGATGGACACATTCTTAGTTATCAATATTTCTATAAAATTAAGTCAAAGTTAAATTACTCATTAGCCTAGTTGGCTAGATCGTAATGTTATTATAGTACCACAATGAATAGGTGCAATAATCTAGTAAAAAAATAAAATAAAAAAAAAAAAAAAAAAAAAAAAAAATTATGGCTGACGTAAATCCGACACGATTTTACTGACAAAGAAGTGGCGGAGACATACTGTCAATTATAGATTTTATAATTGGTATAGATAAGATAAATTGGGACCAAATTCCCCATAATTTTACTTCATTCTTCACACCACACCGCGAGCAAAATTACATCTAAATTATCCATAATGATAGAACACACGGGAGTCCAATTAATGCGCGTTGAAGGGGACTCCCCCAGATCGTTTGATCTATGTATCACCCTGTATGCTGTGACATCTTTCTCAAAGTTAAGATTTGTATACATGGTAGTGCAGCTGACTGTACACCAAACGCTTGTGAACTTTTTTATCATCCCAAAAAATATTTCCTCGAGTGAACCCACAATATAAAATCTTTGGGATTTCCTTAAGTGCAGGTAAGCACTATAAAAACTAACAAACTTAAAGAAAACTGGTTGTAAAATTTATTTAGTGATATCCTATTTCCCACACCAGTCTTGTCCATGAGCTGTACAAACTTTGATACAAACTCAATTTTAACTTTAATGCTTTGGCTTCTTTGTTCTCAAATACCAAAACGCATCGAACACCGCAGGTTGCATGGAAACAATAAAAAAGGAATCTTCTTCCTATTCCTGAAGATATTTGCAAAACCACGAAGAAAACTACTTTATATTTCTTGAAGTTTTCTTTCTGGTTGCAGTAGTTGTACCTTATTAAACTTACAGCACTTCCAAACTGAGCAACACGACGAATTCTTTAAAAAAGTTATTTGCCTTTTGCATATTTTGCTGTGGATTCAGTTTAAAGTTATATTTTACACTAAACCGCTATTCGTGTAATTTGTTAGTACCACAAAACAAATACTTGCTGTGGACTTTAGCTGCAACCATTTGTGGATGGGCATCCCGTTTGCAAACCTACTTACTCACATTCCTTTGCAAATGTTAGCTGTATAAAACAACGTCATCGTTGCCAGTGGAATTGAATTCTAGGAATAATTTTACCGTGAATTTCAGGATTATAATAATAACACGGGTTGATAAAGGCTTTCCGCAGAATTTCAAGTTGGAGCGTGAAAATGCTGTCTTGTCGAGAAAGTCGTGAGAAAAGTTTAGATAAATGTTTCAAAACGTTTGAGGATGAAAACTGGATAACGAAAAAAATGCTCATCTTTATTCAAGATATACTTTTTCTTGATATACTTTTTCTTGTTATATTCTTAAGGTACGAAAACTCTGGTTAACGAAGTATTTTAATGAAAATAAGTGATGAAACAAGGCATTAATTGTGTTTTTTTATAAAAAAAATATCTTTGGATATTTGTACACAACATCTAGTCCCAAACTACGCTTAGTTTGTACTATGGGAACCAGATGACTGATAGAATACTAATGTTTTTTTTGTAAATACATAATTAGAATACAATATAACACCCAGACAGAGAACAAACATCTATGTTGTGTTGAACGGTTACTTCAGCTTGCAACAACTGCATTATCCCACAGAGCACATTCAAGGAAGCAGGGCACTACCGTTGAATAGTAATTTATCAGTATAAAAAAAAAGCATCACGCCCTTAATCCTTAAGCACGGTAGATATCTCCTCCGATCTTTTAGTACCCAGTACCTACTCGAGATTCTTCAAGGATGTCTAAGAGGGTAGTCAGAGGTACATCCAGATAGTAAATTTGGTACATGCCCACATTTTGCAATAGTGTATTCCATACGTAGAGGTTGCAAGCTCATCGCCGCTGCTAGATTACTAACTGGTTTCCTTACGATGTTTTCCTTCACCGTTTGAGAGCAGTGTCATTGCGGCCATAAAATTTTTGAACTGAAAAATCCATTATTAGTACACGGTGTTGGTAACCAATGGAGTGTCGAGCATTAATGGATTTTCCCGGTTATCGGTATTGTTACGAAAAAAATATAATCACGTATTTAAACGTAGCATATAAAAATATTTATTAAAACATGGAGTTCATTTTATCGCCACAAAATCCATCACACGTACGAAGCTCGTAGCTATTCTATGTTCGTACACAATCAGGCCGCATTTGATGACGTCGTAACAATAGGTGTCAGGAACAGAGTCAGTTTCACAATCCGGTATTACCTACCGTGGTAATAGCGAAGTGGCCGTGTTACCTTACGTGCGTGCTAACGGGATAACTACCCAGTTTTCCAGTACTTTGCGGTAGAGATTCCCTATTATTGAGCATATTAGGATGAAAAGGCACTACGTACGGATGGTAGTAAACTGAAACATATGGTAGATGGTTGTTTTAAGAGGTTTTAAGACCTAGCTAAACCTAACTTGTTTTGGATGGAGTGACGAGTATAAAGGCTGTTTTTACTAGTCTTTTTATTACTCGAGATCATTGTACGAACGAACCAGTTTATGTTTGAACTATACTCAATGATCTCATTGTTTTATACGAGTGTGATGCTTTCAAAATTACCAACGGAAGCTAGTTCCATAAGTATTATTACGTGAAAGCTTAGATGTTTGGATATTTGGATGTTTGTTTGATCTTATATAAATGTTATTTGGGTGAGTATTTACTGTCTTCTGGGCTACAGCTAACCCATTTTGAAACTCCCAATTTACTGTTGCACATATTTAATTATACATAATTAGTATCTTGGAAAATTATAAAGACAACTTTTAATTTCGCAAAAATAAATAAAACAGAAATAGAAATCTCTTAGCACCAAGTACTCACTCAAAGTTCTTTCATGATGTCTAATGGGTAGTCAAAGGTACGTCCAAATATTACTTTTTGCAGAAGTTGGTTCTCCAGAGTGATAAGTTGTAAGCCCGTCGCCATCGCTACAATACTAACTTGGTTTCCTCACAATATTTTTCTGCACATAAATACATTGGTGCACGACCAGATTCAAACCACGACCATAGTATCAGACGGCAGAATTGCTCCCACTAGACCACCAGTGCTTTCTAAAATTAGTAAATTAGTTAGTTATTAGTGAAATATTATTATCGAGAATGTTCCATGCAACGTTAATTTACGTTTTAAACAAGCCTAATAATTTACAAAATGTAGATTAACAGACACAGGGAAATTTACAAGCTTCTTGGATCATTTAGGTTTGAGACACGAAAATATTCTTTTATTTTCTGAAGATAGGTATATACACTAAGGAATAGAAACCCGAGGTTCGTACTGTAGATACCCTGTAACATATATTTTTTAGGGCTTCGTACCCATGGGTAAAGTACCTGAGCACACTACGAGTATTTTTCACTTCATTATATTGTTTTGATCGTATTCTTTACATTTATGAAATGTTGTAATTTTATTATTTAAGTAAATAAATAAAAATATCAAATTATATAAAAATGTATATTATTATGTTGTAGATAATTATACAGCGTCAAGATCTTATCAGGGTTTTGTTGTTTCTTAATTATCCAAGTAGTTTTCGCTTTATTTCTACAGCATACATAAAAGTGGCTTAGTCTGTTCCGCACGTATTGACCATATATTTTACGTGAATAAGGCTGACAAAGCTGTAAGGATGGTGCTGGGCAAGCCTACTCCATCTTAAAACCTTGTTCCAGACACTACAGCGTCAAAAGGGGAATGAGTTACAAAAATGCCCCTGACGATGCATAAACCGTCTACAATAAATAGTTTTTTACAGTACAGTCCTAGTATGGTTTGTTGCTTTGTTGTTTATCAGTCTAGAATTACACTAGAACTGTACATTATATAAACTTAGTGATGGAACAAGCCAATTACCCACTTGATCATAAGTAGTTACCATCACCTATAACAAAGCATTACCTCCAATGTCACGTTTATTGTGAATGTCTTACGACGCACTGCTTTGCGTCTACCAACCTGAGGCATACGGGTGTTAAACCTCATGTGCCTGTAATTGCACCGTCACACGCCTTCAAACCGGAACATAGCAAGTTGCAGCAGAAAAGCATGGTGGCAGTAATTCCATGAACGAGCCCTTCACTAAGAACTCTACTTCTATGTGGATTTATGTAGCCACGTCTCGTCCAGTGGTTGAAGCCTCTCGCAGGCACATATCAGCGCTCACGGATGGCTGGCGGCTCTGTTTATCTCAGACACTGTTCCGCGATATCTTGGCACAACTCTACTGAGTTATGATTTTCATCTGTTTACGAACATGGCCTTAATTACGAGTATATTCAGAATGTTTGATTTTTGAAGTCATATTATGAAAGTAAAAAAAAACTCCACTTTAATCCCGATATACGGTCCGGTAGATATCCCCTCAGATATCTATCTAGTTGAGATTCATCGAGGATGTCTAAGGTGAGTAGTCAGAGGTATGTCCAGATATTACAAAAAGTACAAGCCCATACAATAATAAAAATATGATGATAATAATGCTGGACAATCCACACAGCATCATCTAGCCCCGAGCTAAGCAGAGCTTGTGTTATGGGTACTAGATTACTGATATACTTAATACAATACATGACATACATACATATTTTTTAATATACATAGAAAACACCCAGAACACCCGGAATAAATATATTATGCAGATCGTACAAACATTTAACCCAATAGCAGGAATCCAACCCGCAACCTTCTGCGTCGCAGGTGGACATTCGCCCGCCGCGCCACATCGGTCGTCAATAATATATTTTGAAGTAGTTGGTATTCCATACGTGATAGGTTGCAAGCCCATCGCTGCTCCTAGAATGCTAATTGACATTACGTGCATATATATATTTTAGATCAGATAAATCCATCGGTCATGGGTTTGCACGGTCATGCACCAATCGATTTTTCTATTCGAAAAATGTACGTGTGCAATGCCAGTGTCTTAAACGGCGAAGGAAAACATTGTGAGGAAGCCCGTGGTTTAGTTAAGTGTGTGGAATAAAGCTGGCTAAGCTGTGAGGACAGAATAGGTGCTGGGCAAGGCTGCCCATCACCGGCCTGCCTTACCTTTTAAAATTCTGTCCTAAGCACTACAACATCCTGTAATAGAGGCACGATTGTATTAGTTACCTCTGACGCTGTATAAATTACCTACAATAGATGCAAAAGCCCTGTTTTTACTTTAAACCCTAAAATAAACTGAAATTTGATTTCTTTTCCTACGGAGTTAAAATTTTACTGATAGCGGAAATCTATTACCAATTACAATAACCTTGTATTCCACGCCAGACAAAGTTCTCTAGCTCAAGTATAAGTGCCGGCCTGACCGGCAAGTTTGAGCAAACAGCATCTGACTGATTGGAGCTTTCACCCTGTTTGCCGGACGCTCTGGCCCACTGCCACTCAGTGATATTAAGCTAAATTGGGTATTGGTCGTTGTGATTTCAATCATCTATTGAAAGTGAATCCCGATTTATCGGGGTTCGATCAAATTGGCTTCGATAAAAAGTTTTAAGGAACTTTTTTATCATGACGGCATTCATACTTGATCTCGGATTATGAGTGATCCATCTAATTCTAATATTGAGTGTACTTATGCACAGAATTTGAAGATCTTGTTCAAAAAGTATAGACGAGGGAACTGTATGCTTCCTCCAAATGGTCATTAGTTACGTGCAGATCCGCGGTATTTTACCTTAAATCGATGATGTACTCATTATTTACTATTTAGTAGTAAATAGAAGAGCTTTTAGTGCTACCATCATGCTTATTTCTGCCGCTAAGCAGCTTGCTGTATTCCAGTATGGAGGGTGTGGATACCAGTGTAATTACAGGCACACGAGGCTTAACACCTGTATGCCTCAGGTTGATGGACGCAGAGTAGTAAATTATAGGGCCAGTTAACGAGTATGATCTGCGAAGTAATGCTCTGTTATAGGGAACCACTTAAGATCGGGTGAGCCATCTACCTGTTCCATCAGCAAGTCACATAAAAAAGCCTTTGACTTATGTTTCTTTATACCCTATGCTGATGAAACAAGCAGATGGCCGAGTTGACTGAGAAGTGAGATAGGCCATCTGATTACTCTAGAGTAAAGTATTACCTCGATGGAACCCAACGGGAATAAAAGATGGGGACAAACGACCTTTTAATTTTGATATTACTTTTTATTTATTACTCTATAGGCTGACCAACAGCTTTCTTAATACTATATAGCAATAGCTATAAGCAGAGAAAACCGCTCAACATCAAGTGGGTGTTTTTAATGTATGATTATAATATATAGATATATATATATATATATATTTTTTTAATTTTAATATGTTATGGTAATAGAATCTGCCTCCCTACCTACCTGTTTATCAAATCGGGCTTGTGTGTATTTGCCTTTGCTAAATAATGTGAATTTACCTTTGCTAAATAAACGTATATTCTATTCTATTCTAGATATATATTTCTTATTTGTTTGTATTATAATTTTTTTATTTCATTTATTTTTTTATATGAATAGAATAGATAAAAATATGCCTTTAGTTTTCAATTGTTAACTTTATAAGTTGCTAAGCGATCTGTAGTTTTAAAATCCTCGAAGCGTGGTATTGATTCCATCAATCAGGACCGTAGTGCGGAAAAGTGGAGCTGAATCCAATTGCGTATTTACTAGCTTTACTGGATTTTTTTCTTCCCTAGAGGATTTTCATTTTGTAAATTTTCAGCATAAAATAAACCACTTAGGGTCATTTTATTACATTTGCACCGATTATTCCCTAGTTTGTATAATATAAAACCTTGAATGATTGAATATTTTTGTATTTGGATGTGTTTTAGACCCTGAACGTCTTCACGAAGACAGTTTTTAGCTATGATTTGTATTTGACCAGTCATTTAGGGGTATCATCAATCGAAGTTTATAATGGACTAGCGGCCGCTCGCAGCTTCGCCTGCGTGGCAGTTTTTTCCCGTTCCCGTTAAACTTTCATCCCCTATTTTATCTCTTTGGAGGTAGAATTAATCAAAATCCTTTCTTAGCGGATGCCTACGTCAGAACATCTACCTGCATGCCAAATTTCAGCTCGATCCGTCCAGTGGTTTGGGCTGTGCGTTGATAGATCACTATGTCAGTCAGTCAGTCACCTTTGAGTTATATACCTATATTTAGACTTCCGCAAAGTCACACCTGAATTTATTAAAGATCTAAAGTTATAAAGGTTTTATTTTTTATTTGAGTGGTGGAACTCTAAAGATATTAAACTAATCTATAACACTATCTAGTTACGCTATTTTAGTTATTAACAGGCCAGTTCATTACCACGCTGCCCCTTCTGTCCCACTATGATTTATAGAGCATTTAACTTTCATGATGCCGCTAAGTGGGCCTTTCATAAGGAAAGTCATTTAATTGTCTACATGGAAAGCAGTTTTCATGGTGCTACCGGCCTTTACCGGTGCGAACAGCTACCTGCTTTAACTGTGTAAGTGATTACAAGTGAAATCATAGCGTATTTTATGTAAACTCAAAAGTGAAATCACGATATTCAGTTGCCGAAAACACAAGAAGAACAATTGAATATGTGGGTATATTTGAAATATCATTGAAGACGAAACAGTATGGTTTGGTTCACAAGAGGTGATTATGTCGTCTTTAAAGCTTCATCGGGACACGGCTGGGCCGTCCCCGTGTTGTCTGTTGAATTTATACTTTATTGAAGTAATACTTCTAATACGACTTCCAACAAGGTTGCGTTAAACGTTTAACTACCATGGAGGAGGTATGAAAGTACTGTTCTTTCTCTCTTTCTCTCATAGCCAGTTATGTACTTCAGTCGTATGGTCTAAAGCACACTCATTTTTTATTATGAATTTACAACTGAATATAACTTTGTAAAACATAACCAACTCTGGCCCGGCCTGTATACTCGTACATAAATTCAACGTTAAGACACGTTGATACATACGTATTCAGATACAAGACGTTTTAGAAAAAGGCCAAGTCAAGTACCCTAAACCGACGAGCATGTATGAAGAATGTTATAAGAGCGAATGAGGCAAAAGAGGTATGTCAGGATCGTAGGTACTAAGTAGAAATCCGTGGCCTGTGTCTACACCCATGAGAAACAGGCGTGATTTTATGTGCCTATGTAGTATGTACAAATTCAACTCATTAGCCTTAGCAATACGGTTGAAATTCAATGAGCGATGCAGGTACGGCACGGCTCCGGATCGATGTAAGGTGAATCCAGTTTAAAACTGGTTTCTACTGGTATGTACTCATCGAAGTCACAGGGCACACTTTTCGGTATTTTATTAGGTTCTGGTTTTTGTTCGTGAGGTTTACCTGTTTAACACCATAAATGCACTCTGAGAAAACTCATCTCAGCTAATGTAAGCTGAAAAGTTAAACAAATTGTCCCTTCTGTGACCTCTACCTACGTGTAACCTTTGTATAAGAACTTGCTTCGGACAGAGTCTTCTGAAGAGGGTAAAGTTAGAATAAATAAAATAAATCTTAGAGAAACAAACAGAAATATTATCCTGATTATAAGAAGTAGTTTTAAATGATTTGTGCATCATTCTGCTGATCATTGCTGCTGCTGCTGGACGAAATAGGCCGCAATTGGTACGTTAATAGACATTCCCGGACAAGCTAGATCTCAGATAAATCAACTTTCAGCTGCGTATGTAATGACCACAATGGGTAATTTTGTTATCCCTAAAAGCAAACTAGTTAATGCTAAAATTATAGCTGCGGAACGGTGACTATCCGAAAATTTGGTGAATAGGTTTTAAACCGTTTCTCCCGGAAGTCTATGTGGCCTATAGATTTTCAAACGGTGACGAAAAACCTGTTACGTGAAATATAAACTACTGCTAAATGTTGGTATGTACCAAATATAATATTTGGACGTGCTTTGACTACTCCCATTAGACATCCTCAAAGAAATTCACTTCATTACTAAGAGATCTGAGGGTATATCTACCGTGCCTTAAAGAGATTTATTAAAGATATGAACTTATTTCTTCTTTTTTAGGGTTCCGTACCCAAAGGGCAAAATGGGACCCTATTACTCCGCTATCTGTCTGTCTGTCCGTCTGTCACCAGGCTGTATTTCATGAATCGTGATAGTTAGAGAGTTGAAATTTTCACATAATGATGTATTTCTGTTGCCGCTATAACAATAACGACTAAACTTAGCTGGTTTTTTCCATAGATTTCATAGATTTCCAGCAGTCTTTTTTAAGCTAACGGTAATAATGATAATCAAAAATAATGTAAAAAATATACACAACATGAAATTTTGAAAAAAGGTGGATTTTAAAGATAATACCCGGAACACAATTGTACCTAGGTACTTACATCATTTGATCTAAAGTAATGAAGGAAAAATTCCAGCGTTCATGTTGACCTCGGTTACTTAAAACGTTTATTTTTATACCTAATGGAGCCAAATTACTTAAGTAACAATGAACCTTAATTATATTTTTCCTGACAAACGTCCGTTTTGAGTGTTATTGTAATGTTTAAGAGGGAAGAAAGTGAGGTCAGGAATTTCATGCAACATCAATTTTAACGTTAATATTTTTTGGTAAAGAATTATTTAAGTTTATCGTAACAGCTTCTATTCAATGAGATGTACTTTCAGCATTCGAACCGCTATGGAGTGGAACCCATTATCAGCGTCTGTTTGTCCTGAAAAGTACAATCTAAATCTTTTATAGTCAGTGTCAGTGCTCTCAAACAGTGAAGGAAAACACTGTAAGAAAACCAGTTAAGTATTCTAGCAGCGGCTATGGGCTTGGAACCTGCTGAACATACCCACATTTTGCAGGTTGTAAATATAATATTTGGATGTACCTCTGACTACCCCATTAGACATTCTCAAAGAATCTCGAGTAGGTAGAGAGAACGCTAGAGGTGATTGCAACATTTCTGACAGCCCCGTCAAAATATTCGCTAGTAAAAATCATGATTCGTTTTGAAACCACTTTGAATAAGAAAAGGCAGACGCAGACGAGGCTCTTCAAAAAATTTAGTGGAACTAAATAATCCTGAGTAGGTACGAATTTCCATATTTCCCACAGAGTACGCACATTTCATATAATAGCTCTGTATCCTTAGCACCAAAGCCTACCGCTATCAAATTCTTGGAGAGACAGTATCAATGGCTAATGAACATCTGTAAATCTTCCAATTTAAGGTCCAAACTCGTATTTTTTTGGGCTTAAATGAGCTACGTTTCAAACTCGTCTTAGCTCAAAAAACTACGTTAAATTAAAAATTTGGCTTGCCAGAAATGTAAGCATCAAAGTTTAAAAATAAAATTTTTAGAGATTGACACAATCGAAACTTGAATCTGATAGTATTTTGTTACGAAAAAAGGCCTCTATTTGAATTCAACTGTTTTTATTGTTTTAATCCAGGTTTGAAAGACGAAACACTTATTTGTATCAACAATCACATCTTGAGACTTGAGGTCAGCACAGTCAATGAGGAAATAAAAGCAAACTCAACCAAATGCAAGAAAGTTTGACTTTACATCCAAATAACCTGGCTGCACAGCTAACTAACTAAGCTTAGCAGCTAACTGCTAAGCTACCCTAAGAGGCTGCGCAGACAACACATCATAGAGCTAGATGGGGAGACATGATGACCATTAAAAGAGAAGCGTTCATTGAAACGACACATCTTGCAAGCCTCGCCACCTACACCTAACCTGCTCATAGTCTGGCGACTGATCGCAGATAAAAATAGAACAAAAAAAAACAATCACACCAGCCATTGGTGAATGCCAAAAACTGATGCTGAGGGATCTTATGCTTTCATAACTTTCAGTACAAAGAATACATTTTTTCCAGCAACTCAGTTTTCTCAACGCCTTTTCAAAGGCAGCCAACCTTAGCAATAATAAAATGAAGGTAGGCTCACAATGCGATAACATAATATCGGATGTACGAAAATAAAATAGCTACTTTTATTTTATACCTAAAGCAAGACAATTATTTATTGGCTACAAAAACACACAGTATACAATTAGGTCTAAAGTAAAAATAAATAAGAAAGTAAGAACAAGTAAGTAAACAAAACAATTAGGTAAGTTACAAGTAAACAAATGATTATTATAACAACAAAAACAATATTACTATTATTATATATTATATTAAACAACCTGCCTAATTCAAAAATCCTATGAAACTTTCAGTTGTTCAGTGTTTCTAATTAACGAAGTGATATGAAGTCTATTACATTCGAATAACAGTCATAACTTTTTGTGTAAGTGATAGTTAAAAAGAACAAATATAATATGACACAGCTTAGTTCGTAGTAGCCCTGCCTTCTGCGCTGTAGGTGGTGGGTTTGATCCCCACCGAGAACAAATATTTGTGTGATGAACATAGTTGTTTGTTCTGTATCTGGGTGTTATATTGTATTCTAAGTATGTATTTAAAAAAAAACTATGTAAGTATTCTATTAGTCACCTGGTTTCCATAGTACAAACTATACTTAGTTTGGGGCTAGATGATGTTGTGTAAAAATGCCCACATGCACGACGTTGCCGCAAAAATACATTATCTGTGAAAATTTCAAACTATCACGGTTCACGAGATACAGCCTGGTGATAGACGGACAGACAGACAAATAGACAAACGGACAGACGGTCAGACATACAGACAGCGGAGTTTTAGTAATAGGGTCCCGTTTTACCCTTTGGGTACGGAACCCGAAACACGTTAGTAACCGTAATTCCTCTATAGTTTCCTGCCTTTGTCAAATTCGTAATAAACATTACCAGAATTTCAGAAACTGCTGTTTTACTGACGTGTATTGTACACCTACATAAAAGCCTATTCAAAGCAAATGCAGTACTATTTTACTTGTAATTGAAACATCAACAATCACTCTACATCAGAGAGGGGCAGCGGAGCATTACAGGCACGCATTTGCACGAGGCCTGCGCATTTGGTTCGCATAATGCTAGTCTTTTACTAAAGTTGTGAGAACTTTGAGCCTTCTTTTGACCAGGTTTAGCAGTAACCTCAAACACTAGTGCAGGTTTAACCGCTTTTAGTGGCATAGCGCTACCGACCTCTGCTTTATAAAATAACTGCTGCAACTCAATTATACTATACTAGGAGTGTTATCCATCAGGGAAAAGGAATGTTGGCGGACCGTACAGCCAGTGGGCTGCTGGTATAATCCAAGCTGTCGGGAAAGACTGGATGTCTGCAAAAGCGGATAAACAGTTGTGGAAGAAGATAGAGGAGGCCTTTACCCAAAAACCTACCTTTTTTTTACTACCTTTACTCAAAAAGCGGTCCACCGCTTTTTGTTCTATAACTTTCCCTAAAAAATTTTTTTTACGCTAATACTGTTCAAACAAGCATATGGCCCACCTGAGGTTAAGTGGTAACCATCACCTATAACAAAGCATTACGTGTAGGTCACGCACGTTAGGTACGTACCCTACGATGCAATACCTTGCGTCCACCGACCTGAGGCATACTGGTGTTAAACCTCATGTGCCTGTAAATTCACTGTAACCAGTTTTTAAGTGGCTATTACTAATAATTACTAACATCTAAACTGTAAAACCTTTTTGCGTACTAATGACAATGTAGGGTCTAGTGATGGGTTTGTTTTTTATCTAATTAGTAACCTATAAGTGGAAACTTATAATTGACCTTTAGCTGACATGTGCCCAGCATGTATATTAATTGTTTTGTGTAACAGTTTGGGCGCTGTATTTATTTTTACATTGGTACTCAGTACGCGAGCCTAAATGCATACGAGGTTCAAAGGGGCAGAAATATTACCCCTCTGACAACGATTGTTCGCGCACGCCAGCCAAGTGGAAGCTTATACAATGCCGCCAAGGCGCTCTGATTAAGATAACGCCTACGCTTTGCGAGCAAATCTTCCTCAAAAGAACTGCGTCGCAAAGAGTTACTCGTGCTTTTGAGCAGCTTTGAGCTTTTGCGTCGGAATAGTCTTGGCAATTGAAATGGACCTGACACTTTTGAACTGTAATATGAAGATCGCGCGACTTGAGAAAAGTCTGTGCACAAAGATTTTTCTACAGGCAGATCATCATCATCAGCTGCATCATGATTTCTGCTGATTTCAACATAATTATACTGCGAATGACTTCATTTCACAAATCTGTCTGAAATTGTTATCGGTATGCACAAAAGTAAATAGTAGAACTTTGTTGGCTTCTCCGGTAAATTACTATCATGCCTATTTCTGCCGCCAAGTAGCGTTACTCTGTTTCTGTAAAGAGTGTAGATACCAGATCACAGGCACACGAGGCCTTAAGTTGTTCCTCAGGTTGATGGTCGCAGGGTTATGCATTGTAGAGCACTTTCCTAACAAACGTGATCTAAGAGGTCATACTTTATTGTGGTACCTGCGTAGTGGTACTCCTTTCTTTATCAAAGTGGAAAAATAAAAGTAACTGAAAAACTGAAAAACGAAAACGAAAACGTTTCGAGTTTTCGTTACAGTTTTCGTTACAAATTTCATTACAGTTTACGTTATAGTTTTCATTACAGTTTTCGTTACAGTTTTCGTTATAGTTTTCGTTACAGTTTTCGCTGCAGTTTTCGCTACAGTTTTCGTTACAGTTTTCGTTCTAGTTTTCGTTACGGTTTTCGCTATAGTTTTCGTTATCGTTTTCGTTATAGTTTTCGTTACAGTTTTCGTTACAGTTTTCGTTATAGTTTTCATTACAGTTTTCGTTATAGTTTTCGTTATCGTTTTCGTTATAGTTTTCGTTACAGTTTTCGTTATAGTATTCGTTACAGTTTTCGTTATAGTTTTCGTTATAGTTTTCGTTATAGTTTTCGCAGTTTTCGCAATAGTTTTCGCTATAGTTTTCGTTACAGTTTTTGTTACAGTTTTCGTTATAGTTTTCGTTACAGTTTTTGTTACAGTTTTCGTTACAGTTTTTGTTATAGTTTTCGTTATAGTTTTCGTTATCGTTTTTGTTACAGTTTTCGTTACAGTTTTCGTTATAGTTTTCGTTTTAGCTATCGTTATCGTTTTCGTTATAGTTTTCGTTATAGTTTTCGTTATAGTTTTCGTTACAGTTTTCGTTACAGTTTTCGTTACAGTTTTCGTTACAGTTTTCGTTATAGTTTTCATTACAGTTTTCGTTACAGTTTTTGTTATAGTTTTCGTTATCGTTTTCGTTACAGTTTTCGTTACAGTTTTCGTTATAGTTTTCGTTTTAGTTATCGTTATCGTTTTGTCGTTAATGTCCACAAATATTTATTTTCATCGCACACGCACATGTTTTAATTTTATTTTGTAACTCAGTTCCAAATAAATATTATTATATTTGTCATACAAAAACTGAATATACTAAAGTCGACCAACAGAGCAAAATCGTACAAGTGGCGTAACTGTTTCCCTCGGGTATGTGACGTAGGTAGTGTTAGTTGTGAGCATCGGCGCTGAAAGGTAAATGAGAAGCGACGGTGGATGACATTGTTTTGAGTCCAACCCATTCTGTAGAGCGCTGAAAAGTTCACTTTTAATTTAGGTGCATGCTCTTTAGCCCGTTTGTTTACTGGAACGTAGGTTTGAGCTAAGAAAGACATGGGATTTACTATAGACTAGTAGCTCTTCCCGGCTTCGTTCGGGTTTTAGTAAAGATCCCTAATTTTTTAAAATTTAAAATATAATAAAGCCTTTGTCACCCGAAATAGTATAGCTTATTCCCAACAGTAAAATAATTTTTCAAATAGGTCCAGTAGTTTCAAAGCCTATTCAATACAAACAGACAATCATATCTTTTCTGTTTATAGTAGGTATAGACTAACGAAACGCGCGTGACTTTTTCCGCGTGTAGTCCAACCCCTAAGCTGTTGCACTCGGTTATTGGTTAAATTTCGGGAATTCCTCTCTTAGTACTACACCTCTGCGCACTAAGATAAATATACCCTGAAAATTTCAAGTCTATACGACCAGTGGTTTAGGCTGTGCGTTGTCTATACTATGTCAGTCAGTCAGTCAGTCAGTCAATCAATCAGTCATTCTGGACACAACCTTCTACGTCGTAGGTGGACATTCGCCCACCGCGCCAAATCGGTCGTCCATTCGATCGGTTTCATAATTTACAATAGATGAAAAGGCCTGTTTACCTTACTATAATGATCATATTCTAAAACAATTTAGAAACGTCCAAACTCGTGCTAACCCTTCTAAAAGTAATTATAGAGTTTCTAAATGTGATCAAGCATTTACGCTAGATCAAACATGAATTATATTAAATTTTCAAAATGTCACAAGTAAAAAGTAATTAGGCTACACAATAGGTTGATAATTACCCACGTTCTTACTCCACTTGTCGGGATTACCCGAGTTCACCCTTTTTTATAGTGAGCACGTGACCTGCTGAGTCGTGAATTCCACTTTATTAGGTGGATAATTACTTTGGAGACGTTTCTGAACGCGCCTTTAGGCTAAGACCGTTTTCTAATACGAGATTTTCTGCTACTTTTGTAAGCTTTTGTAATTATTTGCTGTGACGCAGAGTTTGGTGTCTGGGTGGTGAGTTAAACTGCGAGGCATAGTAAGCACTTGATTGTAGAACGGGTTACCGCACTGCCCCACTGTATAACTCAAAATAACAATGCAAAACATCGTTTATAGTTTTTCAGAATACACATCTTGAGTGTTTGCTTCAAAAAACAATCAAAAAAGTTTCGTATTATCGTTTTGAGTTATACTGCGAGGCAACTTGGTGACTGTTCCGCTATCCAGTTATCACTACCAGGCATGCCACGCAGTGTAAATCAAAACGATAATACGAAACTTCGTCTATCGTATTTCGGAGTAGGTGCTAAATATACTATGTTCTTTTATTTTTGTGCAAAATTCGGCTGTTTGAATATTTATGTTTTTTTTAAACTATTCTTTATTTAAGATTTAAAAAAGGAAAAGTTGTTATGTATGTTTTTTATACGTAACGAAAGAGTTTTAAGTAAAATTGCACCTTGTGAAGAAAACAAAAATGTTAGCAAATGTGCATAGATTTAAAAGTCAAATGCTGGCTGAACTTTCTTTAAAATAAAACTGTTCCACACTTGCTCGAAGTTTTGAAAGCACCTCCAAGGTTTTGCACAGCGCAGTTTATTTCACCATATTGTGTACGGCCATTTTGTAACCCCGTCAATGCAAGGCTTACACTAAACACAACCCACCTGAACCAGCTCGATATTTTCAGTCATTTTTTATTGAACATACAAAGATAAAGACAAAGGGAGCAAACCAACGCCGTTTGCTCTATTGTAATCACTTCTATACAAATTAAGACCGAAAACTTCAGCGCATCACGAAACGAGTTCTCAGCAAGTCAGTGTATCCGGGTTCGCTACCGGATTCTGTATACAAGTGCCCTAACACGACACAATGATATCCCGGAATGACCCGGCAGTCTCTTTCAATGCACGCATTGTCCACTTGCGTTCCCTTTTAGTTTGCAAGGAAAGTTTGAAAGTGCTGCAAAGCTGTGTAACCACTAAGCGATATTTGTTCTGCAGTACAGGTTACTCTAGAGGCTGTATAACGTAGCCTCGTCTTGAGATGTTTGTTCGATGAGAACCTATGAGTAACTAAGGAACTTAGGAACTAACTAATTATGAGAACCCTTCACTAAGAGCTCTACTGCTACTAAAATTGAGAGTTTGCTATGGCGTTTGTCAACCACACACGAGGGTTGTGTTTGTAGGTATACCTTGCGATATCACGCGATGTGTTGATGAAGTCTGGCGATTGACAAACAACTTCCACAGTCAATAAACCGTGAAGGATTCCTACGAAGTGTGGAATTGTCTACTGTAGAAAAATAGGAAAACGATTTTTATCCTAATATTTTTGGAGGTTTGTTTTCGAGGAACAAAGAGACAAAACCATGTTTGTGCAATTATGTGTTTAAACAACATATAACATGTTCAAACAATAATGTTTTTGTCTATTTTTTCGGGCATGTGTTTAACAAATTGGGTGTCATATAGAGTAGACAGTTACTATAGTTAAACATTAGTTTGGAAAACTTTTTTTAATAGTTTTAATGAAATATTATGAGTAACATAAATAGGAAAAAGAATAAGTGCTAGCTTTGAATTAAAAGTATGTTATGACTGTGGTCTAGCATAGTCTGGGTAAAGGTTTTCTATCACCAGTTAGTATTGTAAAAACCTGGCTGTGGCGTCCGGGCTTAGAATAAGTGGTAATATCTCCTGAGTATTAAACTACGGTCTACAACCTGCGTGATGAGCATGGTGACTATGACACAATACCCCCAAATATGAGAGGATGTCTCATATGTCATGTCGAACAGAGATATATTTAAGCTAAAGAGGGCGTAATGATTGTTAAAACCAATATGCATTATTTTGTAAATTCGTAAACTTATGCACCACCAAAAACATGCGAAACTTTCTACAATACGATTTTGTTTTAATAATTTAAGTTATTCGTGTCATAAAATTTTGCAGTGGCGCCTCCAACAAAAGAATGAGTAATGAGTTTAAACAAAGTTGTAATTTTAAACTTCCTCGCCACTACAAGGGGTGCTATCTCATGATTTGTGCTTTGGTTTTCCGCTCCCGTACTAGCTTACCTTCTACCCTTGTTATTTAATTATCATGAAACAAAAAATAATTTATGTAAGAACTATGAAAACTGCAGATAAGAAATGCATAAGACCATACATTTGCATAGCATCTATTGCAAATGATTTAGGAAGCGTCAAGACCATTTTTATTATTTTCGCCCTTAGTTACGAACCCACATTTTGCAGCTCAAAACTGTTTGTACTATACACAAGTTTTTGACCAGAACTTACTGAACGAACAAAACAGAACACTTTACATAAAAATGTTACCACTGTTTTTATTAAAACTTTGTGTAAATTTCACGAGATTGAACAATCACGAGGATTTGTTTCGCGCAAAAGTTAGAAAGTACGTGTAAAAAAAGTACTTCGGTAGCTCACTTCTCGGTCACTTCAGCATAAAGTTAGCCGAATTAATTCAGTTTAAGAACTGGCAGGTACACTTCCTAAACAAAAAGTAAACTCCATCCTTCCCCCGGTTTTTATTGCACAAGATTACAACACTGGTTTAATTTATTCTCAAAATTTGTCGCATCGTGAAAAATTTGCCGCAATCGCCAACAAAGGGATGACTAATAGCTTTATAAAACAAAGTTACATTGAACGCAGTGAAACTTTCAGCTTTCAAGGGCTTGAAATATTATCTTACAGTTTTCTTTTAAGATTTTGTTATATTAAAGCAAGCCTAGCCTTTAAAAATATATTAAGGTTTACCAACAAACAATTCAATACAAGTTATTTTTCAACCAAATCGTTGCCAAGTAAGCAAACTTAAAGGCACTGCCATTTATGTGTGAATCAGGCTACAAAATAAATATTTAATATGCCCGAATAGTGTCGCAAAGGGGCAGAAAGGTTTGGCATTTCCGTTGTTTACAAACACGGAATTTTTCGTACAAAATGTCGATATAGTAAGTGAAAATAGCAAGTCACTATTTACAGAAATGTGAACAAATTGCGGCTCTAAGTTTGGGGATAAGCCAGTGTCAATTACGTATTGAGTAGGGTCTCTGGGATGCGACAAATTGAATGGCCTAAGATGCTGTAGGAGACCGAATGACTGGCAATATTTACCACTAAAACACGGATTATTTGCTTATGTGATGATATATTTTCTAATACGCAGACATCGAACGTTTGATGGTTTTCAATATCAGACGTTATTGGAGACGGTGGAGACAGCTTACGATATTGATATGAAAAAATAGATTTTCTTGCTTCAATTCCAACCTTTATTTTTACGAGTTTTCGGTATCTCGTATTTACGTTGATGTTACTTTTGGGAGTAGTTTGAAAAATCTATAATTTAACTTTTTATCGAAAAAGTTGGCATGACTCTTTTAGATTTATCAGAGGTTTAAAATAATCCCAGTAAACGAGAAAGCGCCTTCTAAGCTCCTTAAAATATATTGCTTTAGTACGACTTTTTCTATTTCCCATCTGCCAATTTTTAGAAATCATTAGTTATTAATTCTGAAAGTGTCTGGGAGTCCTACCTAAAATTTAAAAAGACCGGCGCCGGCCTTCTTTACAAATACAGATCATATTTCAATGCTCGCAAACAATAAACACCAAATCAATTCAAATGTCAAAAACGTTGTCTGAATACTGAACTCGAATACAAATTTATTTGTCACGAGGTGTTAAAATCCTTTAGCGGAAGTTGTTAAACAATGTTCCTGGGATTTTGGAAGCAAAGGAATGTTGAGGCCGAAACAACAGAATGACTAATAAGGGATTAAAATATCTTAAAACCTTTTTATTAAGTTAAAACCCGAGTTTTGGAGATTAACCTAATTACGCCAGCTTGCTGTTAGCGACTTGCACCTGGGCCGGACTCAAAGCCTGGAGTATGAGGGGCAATTGAGAGACAGTACCGCGGTCGTCATAAATACAATAAAATCTAATTATTTCGTGAAATACAATTTGGGCTTACGTTGATGGTATCTTTGTAACGTAATATAAATAAATATGGATTAAAATTACTTTTACTATTCTTAAAACACAAAAAACTGATAGTATTACAGTTTGTAAGACTTTGAAAGTTTTTTTCTGAACAGAGCAGTTTTGAGCAAAAAGTGAAAAAGAAAAACGAGAAGATCATTTTTAGATGGATTACATAACTCTTGACCCATGTTACTTTGCCTATGACTGTGAAAATTCACGTAATAATTCTGTATTTAGTCGCTTTATTCTAATACCAAAAATGTGCTGTGGCTGACTGAATTTTTATGTCCAATCTTATATTTAAATTCTTATTGGCTGATTACTAATGTCTTTTAATCTAGCAAATGATTTTTTAAATGTGGTAATGTACTAAATGTAACATTTGAACGTACCTCTGACTACCTACCTACCTACGTTTTATTTTAATTAAACGGCGAAAAAATCTCGCTTATTGTATGAGAGCCTCCTTAAATATTTATTTTATTCTGTTTTTTAGTGTTTTTTGTTATAGCAGCAACAGAAATACATCACCTGTGAAAATTTCTACTCTTTAACCATCACGGTTCATTAGATACAGCCTGGTAACAGACGGAAAGACAGACAGCAGAGTCTTAGTAATAGGGTTCCGTTTTACCCTTTGGGTACGGAACCCTAAAAAAAGCTTCATTGGAGGACTCGTTCCTAAACTGTATAGCTTGCTTTTACTTTGTTACAGATGATAGACACCACTCAACATCCGATGACCCATCTATTTGTTTCGACAACAAAATAATAGTAAAAAAGTAGGTAAGGCAGTCTTCGGGGACTGCCGAAAACTAGGCCAAAATGTACACATATATACACGGTATGCATATATTTTGTTAGTTTTTAGAGTGCTTACCTGCACTTAAGGAAATCACAAATATTTTATATTATCCCAAAAAATATTTCCTCGAGCGGAGCTTATGGAAAGCATTCAGTGACGGGGACGCGAGTTCCATGATTTTTGTTCACCCAAAAAGTGCTCAACGCGCATAAAGAAGTTTTCACTTCAAAAACTTGTTCTCTTGGACTAAATGGATTTTTATGCACCGTCCTGTGTATAAAGTAAGGTCAACAATTCGAGGGTAAAATCCAGCGAGTAATAATGAGTCCCAGGAGCTAAATCTCTTACATACAATTTCCTTCTAAGCTGATTTAAAAACTCATGATTTGGTAGAAATTGCCGACTTAAGTAGGCAAGTCAGGCGAAACCTCGAATCAGAAGGGACCGGTCGGGTCCGGAGGAGTCGGTATAGGCTAGAAGAGAGAGATCAAAATAATAAATAAATAAATAAATAATGCCGGACCATCCACACAGCATCATCTAGCCCCAAGCTAAGCAGAGCTTGTGTTATGGGTACTAGATGACTGATATACTTAATACAATATTATATTACATGCATAGATATTTTTTATTATACATAGCAAATACCCAGAACACCCGGAATAAATATTTGCAGATCGTACAAACATTTATCCCAAGGCGGGAATCGAACCCGCAACCTCTGCGTCGCAGGCGGACATTCGCCCGCCGCGCCACATCGGTCGTCAATAATTAGTCTACTGTTTTTATCTGAGCTAGTAATATGGAAATTACAAAGATTAGGTAGGCCATCTGTTCGTTCCATCAGCATAATTAATAAAAAAAAGCCTGTTTTCCTAGATAGTAATATTTTTAAAGTACCGCAATGACGTGGTGCAACAATCTAGTAAATTTGACGAAGTGGTCAAAAAATGCCACTAGTGATTGTGGTTTTGTTCAGTTTATGCTCGGATAGAATATCTTACAAGCATCCGTTAGTAGTAATAAGAATTGTTGGTTGTCGGATAAGCCTCACTGGCTAATATTACGATGACAGCTTACACAGGGCAATGAAGTGAGGGTTTATCTGACAGGCAAGTACTCGCCAGCATCGCCACAAATGTTTTACCTGGATCTTTAGACAACAATATAATAATTGAAAAACAAAGAGAACAGATTCTGTCGCGACGTTGCCTAAGCGGAAAATGTTCATTTAATTTACTAAGGCAGTTATCCCACCACCAGCGATAAGCGAGCAATGAGTAGAGCTATAAACTAGGAACGATTTGGCGAGTAACGAGTGTGTGCCTGTTTTTCTTGAGAGAGTTCTTACCGGTAGTGTTAACTATTAATATATTATGTATTCCGATTACAAAATATTTAGAAACGCGAAAAAAAACGTAAATTTTTGTCCTTTTTTTACCGTGTTTTCAGCATCAATATCGACAATACACCATAAAATAAACATAAGTATCTAATTACCTTATTTAAAAACGCGTGAAAACGACTAATAATTTAATTAATATAGCAAAACATGCAGCAATTTGACAAGAACAAACTTATATATAGGTATAGAGAAAAAGTGACATTCGGTTTATATCAGCCTACAGTGCCATCTACCGGTAAACAGTAAACATAATTATATTAATTATATATAGCCAATCGTATTTTCGCCGGCAACGCGACGGTGGAACACTTGCCTTATATTATACTTCTCAAGAACGCTTGGATAATCACTGATATTGGAAACACAGAGAAAAAGCGCCATAACACAGTTTAAGCTCTGAGTTCTGAAAGCCTCTAATTGAATGTGATGGCTATATCTTGACAAGCATAGGGATCAGCTGTACCTACCTGTATTTTCTTTGTTTATTTGTATTGCAACGTTTATTCCCGGTTTCAATATCTTTCGAGCGTCAGTTAGCGTTACCTGTGTATTAAACTCTTACCTCATTGGCCAGTGTAAACCGACACAGTAACATTAACCAATGAAATAAAAGCTTATTCGACAAGCAACATTCTCAGTTATACTAACAAACGGTTGCAAGATTGGAACCGGGTATTTTTATGTTAGTATGTTGTGTTTTCAAACATGTTTGTCAGAGCCTAAACTCTATCATTCTTTTTAGCTAATAAAAAAAAAATATGTAGTACTTTTTTTCTCCCTGCGCATGAAATACGAAAACATCACATAAAAAATCATTCGGAACCTTTAAAAACCCGTCTGTTAAACTATTCTGAATTTATACGTTTCGCTTCAAATTTACTCGGCACGCTATTTTAGTTTATCGATAGCGGAAGCGGTAAGATTAGCTCCGGCACGAATACCTCATAAACGTTTTAGCCCATCGATAAATATCAGGTCATCCCGGACATCACTAGTAACAGGCACTAGTTGGCAGGTTTTGCCACGCCAATTCCATAAACACGCTAAAATCTACTACAAAATGACTAACAGCGATTTTATTTGATTTATTACAGAAACATAAACAGCCTCACAACACAACGACGACCGATGTGGCGCGGTGGGCGACGCAAGAGGTTGCGGGTTTGATTCTCATCTTGGGATAAATGTTTGTACGATCTGCAAATATTTATTCCGGGTGTTCTGGGCGTTTTATATGTATAATAAAAAATATCTACATATGTAATGTATTGTATTAAATATATCGGTCATCTAGTACCCATACACCACAACACAAGATCTGCTTAGCTTGGGGCTAGATGTTGCTGTGTGGACTGTCCAGCATTATTATTATTATTAACTTTAATCCCCAGGCACGGTAAATATCCCCTTAGATCTTGTAATGTGACGTACCAAATAGCACCAACTCAAGATTTTTTGAGGATATCTCTAATTACCTTAGGCGCATATTTACTTTTTACAGTAGTAGGTAAGTATTAGTATTGACAGGTTGCAAGCCCATCGCCGTTGCTAGAATACCAATTGGTTTCCTAACGAGGTTTTCCTTTACCGTTTTACCGTTTATTTATTTACAATTACTATTAAAACATGATCTATCGCCTAAATTAATATTCATTCTGCTCTATCATAATCAAAAGTTTGTGGAAGTTCACTCTTGGCCATAGTTCTCCCCCATTCATTAGAAGCGAATGGGGAAGAACGATCTTGAGCCTTTTCTATCCACCGGCTTCCCGTGATTCTAACAATGTCGTTGATCCATCAGGTAAGAGGCGCCCTACGTTTCGTTTTTCAATTCATGGTCGCCATTTGAGATCCTTTTTTCCCCAGCGACATGGTCTGCCTATTGACACTAATTTTCTACTACCTACTTACGACTGCTAACTCTTTAAATTATTATTATAGTATAAATACCTATAATTTTTTACCTATAATTAAACTAAAACATTAAAACCACAGCGAGCTATGTAGGTTAATCGTTAATCTAGCTTGTCTCTACCACACTATAGCTGAACGAGAACAGCTGGTTAATTTGTGAAGGTTCAAAAACCAGGACAAATCAAGGATCGTCACCTTATACCTATTTGCTTATTTTATTTTATTGTTAATTTAGCGTATTCTCTGATTGGTTGGTGTGCTGTGTGTCCTAAATCATCATCATCATCATCAGCCCATAGAAGTCCACTGCTGGACATAGGCCTCCCCCACACGTTTCCAGGAAGAACGATAAAACCTGATCCTGTGATCATGTGTCCTAAATATATGTATTTTTTTCTTGCTTAGTTTTTGGAACTTTTTGTGCAAGAGTCATACTTTATAAGCACAGTACAAGTTTATTTTTTCAAGAAAAATAATTATATACCAGGTTCTGTCCCCGTCTGTACTTGCGTGGCAGGCGAATAAAAATCGCACTGTACAGCGCCACATCCACGTCCACGCTCAGCGTAGAGCTCCCTGTACACATCACCACTACATGTAGTTATCTGCTTGACGGTCTCCAGCCTGGAGCAGGCTGCTGTGTAGGCCAGTGTGCGCCACGCCAGCGTCCTCGTTCTGCATCAAGCTCTCTACACTTCAAAAATATGGATAGTTACAAACTATCTATAAAAAAACTATATAAGTATTCTATCAGCTATTTGATTCCCATAGTATGTACAAGCTTTGCCTAGTATGTGGGCTAGGTAGGTGGCGTTGTGCGAATGTGTGTCGATATTTATTTATTATCTAAAGTCTCTAAAGCAAACGTGTTTTTTTTTTAAGAATGCTTCTTTATCAATTCAAATATAAACAAATGAAAACTGACAACTCACCAATAATATTTTTACAAGATAGTATAATTTAAAAGAATAAACCAACTGCTCTGGTATTTTCCTGGTTGTTAATGCCTATGGCATAAACACCTAATGATTGACCGCAATTGAATCGATTCCGGGGCAATGCATAATCGGACCCATCGGGAATATTCAATTCGGATTCGACCATCTGTGTTCGCCCTAATAATGGGATAATTGGTGCAGTTTCTACTGAAAATTAAACATTAATAGATTAAATTAATGGGGTGGTCAACCTTGGAGAAGAAAACAATCTAAAAGAAAGACGAAACGCAGGACGTCCATTATCGATGACCTTGAGGAAATTGTGAGAAGTTGGCTTATGGAGAAAACTTAAATCTTTCTTCTTGGAAAGATATGGGAAAGCTTTATGTCCAACCTTATGGCTATGGCTGATGATGTTGACTAGGGTTTTTTTATCAGTGCAAACAGAATGTAAATTTATCTACAGAATTTATTTACAAGTTATCATACATTACTAGCGAAACGCACGCGTGTTCGTCCGCGTGAAGTTATTTTCATACTAACTTCAACCCCCTGCTGTATCCGTTACGATCTCAAGCTCAGAAGGCGATTTTCACTAGACCACATCGGTGCCCTCAATATTCTTGTCACAAGAATCAGCTTACAGAAATTCTGCAAATAATAAGTACAAGTAAATTAGTTGACACTTTTGTCTTCAAATGCCCTCTAACATTTGAGATTAAAAACTGTCTCAACTTTGAAGTTTTTAAAACTTCTTTAATATTCACTTCATAAAAAATGCAATTTCTAAGCTAGACAGTATCTATCACAGCTAAACTTTGAAAGCTCATTTAAAAAAAAAGTAAACTAATTAGGATTAAAGTCGTAAGGCTGTTTCAATTTTATTTATCAAACTACGATTAATGAGTAAAAACTCTTTGTTAAAAGTAGTGTCAATACAAAAAAACTTGAGGTAGAGCCAATGAATCGGCATTTTAATGTTTATTTATTCTTTACTAGCGAATTACGCGCGGCTTTGTCCTCATGAAGCTATTTTCATACAAATTTCAACCCCCGCTGTACACGTTTAGAGGTTGAATTTCAGATAAGTGAAGGCATTATACGTCATGGTGGTTGCAATTCAATACTTATAATTCTTGACGTCAGTGTCACCCATTATAAATAAATCCACTGCTGTACATAGACCGTTATAAAAGTGGATCATCATGCCTGGTGAGTAGATTGGTGATGAAGAAGAATCATCACGACGTGCTCGTATTTTATAAATAAATAAATAATAAATAATGCCGGACGATCCACACAGCATCATCTAGCCCCAAGCTAAGCAGAGCTTGTGTACTAGATGACTGATATACTTAATACAATATTATATTACATACATAGGTATTTTTTATTATACATAGAAAATACCCAGAACACCCGGAATAAATATTTGCAGATCGTACAAACATTTATCCCAAGGCGGGAATCGAACCCGCAACCTCTGCGTCGCAGGCGGACATTCGCCCGCCGCGCCACATCGGTCGTCATCGTCATCGGTTAAGGTGTTGATGAGCATGAGTTTTATTTCAAGTAAAGTTAACGAGAGCTTCAGTTCGGTCAGCGCACTAATTCGGATTCGTAATTAATACGAGAGTAAAATCGACCTACTTGTATAAATGAAAGCCTTGAGTGGGCCATAACGACCTCGGTTATGCGAAACTTCAAATTCAACGTTTTCTCATTTCCTATAAAACTTTTTGCGCTTTTAAGCTGATTTGAAATAATTTCAGTCAAAGATGTCTAAGATAATTATTGACTGAGCTTTAGAGCAGTTGCTTGCAGTTTTAAACGCAAAGAACAAAAAAAAGTAGCTGAGCTATCTAATCACGAACTTAATTACTTATTTAAAAAGATTTTTATGTTATTCCAAAAAATATTTAAATAGGTTTGGAAATAACTTTTGGGATAATGTACTAACCTTTGTTATTTCCTTAAGTGTAGAAACACTATAAAAACTAAAAAAAATCGGGAAGGTCGTGGGTTCAAATCCCACTCGAGGAAAATAATTTTTGGGATAATATAAAAATCTTTGTGTTTTCCTTAAGTGCAGGTAAGCACTATAAAAACAAATAAACTATAAAAAATTTATTATTCAAAGTTTCATCAAAATAAGTTTTGCCGTTTTGGCGTTCTTGAGTTACGAAAATTTGTTTATAATATTACTCGTTAGTTTAATATATTCATTTAAAAAGCAAACTTGTACAGGTATTTACCAATATGAATGTACGAATTACATAACATAAAACATTTAAGGTATCCTCAGGCTGTTGTAACTTATCTATAGATAGCTTAGCTGATCCCAATCAGTGCCAATCACAATCGTAAAATAGGATAGCTTTATAATTTATTACATAAAAGTCGTGGAAAGTCAGTGGATGGAGAAAGTATAAAATCGTTCCTCTTCAAAGTGTATGGATAAGGTCCATACTAAGTAGTTTAATTATTATGTTCAAACTGTTATGTTTTAAAAATGTAATAATGTGAGTATATATCAAATGTAATATCTGGACGTACCTCTGACTATCTTCTTTAGACATCCTTAAACAATCTAGAGGTAGTAAGAGATCTAATGGGATATCTTATAGTAAGTAATCTTTATGGTAAGTTTAAATTTCACTTTCCTTTCCTCTTTCTCTTCTCTTCTCTATCTCTATCTTTATAGTAAGTTTATATTTTCCTTGCCCCTTTTTAGGGGTCGAATTTCAGGAATGTTTTTCTTAGACCAACCTTATGTATTAGACCCCTGTAAATTTCAAGTCTCTACGCACAGTGTGTTGTCAGTCGGGACAAAAATTCTGATAGGTGCAGGCTTAGATAGAAATAGATTCATCACTCTACAAGAAACTTCAATAACTTGTGTGCCAGAAGCAGTGGGTACACTGTCGGCACTTTAATGCTGCATCAACAAAGCTCCTTCACTAAAACACAATTTGAAAATAATCAAATATAATGCTTTTTAAATCGCATCCACCACTTTCTAGCTTCACCCGGCTCACCTGGAGGCGGCGCGCGCCCAATTCGCCCAGAAGGTAGAGTAAATCGCTCAGTATACCGCGTGGAGCGGCCTAGTACGCACGCGGCAGCCTATGATCAAACGCATGTTATCACGTAGCCTATAAACAAACTTTCAGAAGTGAAAAACAAAACAAAACTGGTGTCATTTCAGTGCTGTGAAAGTTTTATTTGAGCTGTTACGGATACAGTACCGAAGAGTGATAAGGTTAGAATAATACAGAAGTGACTTTTTTAGCGTTTTGATTTTACATGAACACATTATTTGAAATCGTTCAGTGGGAATCGCTTACTCATTATTTTATTAACGGGGTGTGAAGTCTTGAAATAATGTTCAATAACGACTTTCGTTTCCATTTAAGTATCACATAAATATGAAATATCTGAAATCACTACTTTGCGGTCGAAAGCTAGTAATTTCTCTGAATACGGTCATATTTTCAGGGCGAAAAGGTCACGATTTCAATCTTTTCTATTTTGATAACCAAGCTTGATTAATTTTTGATACGTAAGTATGATATTTGAAAACGTTGGAAAATATTTATTCAGAATCAAAATTGCGGTCTTGTAGGACACAATCATATTTTCAGGCTATGATTACCTTCGTATCCATTTTAATAACTGAGTCTAATTTTAAAAGGTTGTATTAGGTATATAAATTTAAGATCGGAAGCTGGTAATACCTTTCTGAATACTATTCATATTTTCAGGATGAGAAGGCCTTGAGAGTTGAATTAAGTGTTCGTCCTTTCTCTTAATTAATATAAATCGTTCGTCTCATATCGGATATGTATATATGCTAATTAGCTGCTAATTATATTGAACTCCAATACTCCACTGCTTTTATTCCGTGCGATAATTTTCTATCCAAAACAGAGATTTTAAGTAACTAACAAAAATAATAATATTAATTAAGGCTGGACAATCCACACAGCATCATCTAGCTCCAAGCTAAGCAGAGTTTGTGTTATAGGTACTAGATAACTGATATACTAACATGCATAGATATTTTTAAATTATACATAGAAAATACCCAGAACACCCGGAATAAATATTTGCAGAACGTATAAACATTTATTCCAAAGCAGGAATCAAACCCGCAACATCCTGCGTCGCAGGCGGACATTCGCCCGCCACGCCACATCAGTCAAACGTCACACGCAGCACAAAACCTAAGCAATTGTACTGAAAGTGTGTATTATAGGAATAATATTATTTGAACAAAAAACGCCCTTTGAAACGCCCTTTGACTTTATTATATTAGTTACCTAACCTTGACGTGCAATATTTAAATATTTTCGAGTAGTCACCCTTCATAATAATCATTTGGTTCTGGCAATATTATTTGTCGAAAAATGGACAATTGCCATAAATAAGTATAAGCAAAAATATTATTATTAAAAAATTATGCATAATTTTCGAGTAGGTACTAAGAGATCGCGGGAAGTCGATGGATGGAAAGTACTCTAAATCGTTCCTCCTGGAAACGTGTGGGGGAGGCCTATGTCCAGCAGTGGACTTCTACAGGCGGTTGGTGATGATGATGATGGCTAAAAGATCGGAGAGGATATCCTGCTTGGGGATCAAAGTTGTGATGTTATTTTTTATGTTTTATAATTAACCTGGATATTCATTTATCTACTCATTGACCCAAATAGTACCTAATTTAATTTATTGACATCAAAGTGCATCTGTTGAGCATATTTACGGGTAACCCTCACGTTCAAACAGAAAGATTATGTTCGAGAGAGGTCTAAGAAAAAAAAGACGCGAGATGAGAAAAATGTAACACGTAGCAAATCGAATAGTTTTATATAAAAAAACGATGTAAATGCGTCGTCAACATGACTTTCCGCCAATTTCCTCCTGTAAAGATCAAACAATTTCCTCCTAATCTACGTTAGAGTCAAAGTTCGCGTGAAATTGAACGAACATGTTCCTTACCGTTTCTATGGTAAAATGCGTAAAAACATTCCACAAACGTTACTCTTAATTTTGAGATTGGAAAATTTAGTACGTTAAAAGATGCACGAAAATGTAATAAGGTACTCATTATCCATAAGCACTTACCACTTTGAATTGTAAAATACTAGCGAAATTTTTAGGATATGTTCGTTTTTGTGTGTACTAAGAAAGGAATACCCGAAAACCCCTAAAACCGGTAGAATGAGGGTTAAATTTGTATGAAAATAACTTCACGCGGACTAGTTATACTATAATATCAGTATGGATTAGTTATGGGTACAGAATGATGTTTTTCAAACTAGCAATTTTATCATTTTTAAGCAATTTTGTCCACTATTCCACTCACATAGTAGCGGGTTGCACGTGATCAGAGTTCCTGAATTGCAGCAATTAGATGCAAAAAAGGAGCTTTTGAATGCTGTTGGCAACACTCAGACTAACTGTTTTCCTATCGACTGCCCTCATATCTCAGTTAGTAGTAGCTATACCTTCTGCGTGTATACGATATACCGACCAGGGGACATCGCAGGTGGACATTCACCCGTCGCGCCACATACAAATTTGTCGTCAAATACAGCTACAGCAAACTTCTCCCCTTTATTTTCCCTTCTCTAAAATCTCCCCGTTTCGAATTTTTTTCACAACATCAAGTGTAGAATGAAATCTTCAGTGTGCCTCTCAAATTTAATTGAAATCATTCGATAAATAACGTTACAGTAAACCTTCTCCCTGTCACCCCTATTTTCATCTCAAAATCAAGAAAAGAGATCAAGCACTTGATTTTGTTTAAATTTTTTGGTAATTTTTATCAAAGTCGCTTGAAAAATGCGACTCGTAGGCGAAAACAAACAGACAGATATAAGCATACTTTGGCCAATTTAAAAAACTGAGACGCTGCTCGCTCGGTTAATTAATATTTTCATATCTTACATTTTATTTATAGATAAGTAAGTATGAAGACAACTAGTTGCTCTAAGCTGTACTGAGAAATAAGAAAACGTTTCCTAAACTATAAACGCTTGTACTGGAGACGGTTCGTTTAGTCTCCTTTGATGAAGTATTCTCTCCTTGAAAGCTTTTGTTAAATTTTTGTTCGAGAAATTCCTTTTAAAATAAACACACTGCCTTCCGTTAAGCGCGGGATTGCAGCAGAAATTGCGAAGTTAAGGTGGCGCTATTCACCGACCTGAAACCAGTTGAGGCTATTAAAGCATTACCTACCTATGTGAGAATGGATTAGTTTTAGTAATGCGAGTAAGCAATAAGAAATATTAAACTCTGGAATAAAGAAATTATTACCATAATTAGATCATACTATGTATTTATACTCTCTGTGGTATTTATTAACGCCAAAAGTTGCATAAAAATTACGAATCATTAAGACTTAACTGCCAAATTGCTATTGTTTTTTTGCTAGATCATATTAGATGCGGCGGCACGATTCGATATTATGCTTAGTAGTCGTAGAGTTCTTTGTGAAAATGCTCTTCTAGGGCAGTACTACCATCGTACCTATCTCTACCGCCAAGTAGTGATGCTCGCATTACTGTGTTCCAGTTTGAAGGATGTGGGTGCCGGTGAAATGACAGGCACATGAGGCTTGCTAAATAACATGCGTGACCTACAAGGCGATGCTTTGTTACAGGTGATGGTTACCACTTCACATCAGGTGGACCATATGCGTGTTCCCCCAGCTGTAGCATGAAAAAAATCATCGGACATACGTTTTTAAACAATGGAGTACTTATTCCGTAACGTTTGCTTGGATAATGGAGATTAGTTTCACCTTAAGCTCTAGTTTCACTTCGATAACACTTAAAGTGTTGTTCCTCACTTCATATTTTGCTTTTATCCTGATTCTTCATTTTCTTTCTTGAAAAGATTTGTTCTTATGCCTGTAATATTAAAAAAAAAATGGAAACATGAAGTAAGAACTTTACTATAGGTTTTGGTTATCATCATCATCAGACTAATGATCGAAGTCCACTGCCTTTCTCTATACGTTTCCAGGAAGAACGATTTTGAGTCTATTCCGATTTTCTGCAATCTTAATATTGTCAGTCCATTTGTTTATTTACTACCAGACACACACAAACCAACAAAAACACTAAGACATCAAAGATGAAAGATACATAAAAGAAAGATCGTTGCTTGAGCACTGTGTCGTGTTTCTGTGTGCCACAGCAGTACAAGGGCTACGACTCAGCATGATGCCTAGCTACTGTGAGGAAGCTAGGCGCTGGTATTCTGTCGAGACCTTCGATCGATACACCTTGTGAGATTTTTATGTAGTGTTGTGTCAGAAAAATAAAATAAGAATAAATGATGAATAGTTAAATTGGAAATATAATAAACAATATTTTGAAATAAATAATAATAGGGTAAAGGATATATTTATCAGCGAAAGCTTGTTTTTCAGGATAAGGTGTGTGTGTTACCGAGAGTTCTCCTGATAACACAAGTCTCTTAAGAGCTTATGCTGCTTGGATGTGCAGATTTTATTTAGTAATACTGTTTTCTAGAAAAACCTACTATTCGTTGTTTTGTTTTAGGTTCTTGAATTCTTAAAAACATAATAATAAAATAATAAATAATTGTGGCTTTTTTTGCACCATCCACCATTGTTCACATACTGTCGGACATAGGTCTGCCGTATAATCGTCGAGAAAAAAGGATTTTGTGGATTTTATTCACCAAGTATGGTGTAGTAGGGTAAATGCTTCGTTTTCCGGTTTGTCGTCGTCCTTATTATTCGAGAACCTTTACCCCCCAGCGGTTGAGTAAGATAAAACTACAGCATGATAAGACACGCCTCTGGATATTATACCATCACAAACTTCCATGGCTTGGCATTATGAATTCCTACTATTTGCATAGACTAAATACAGTGATACTCTACATAAATGAGGGACTATGTACTTTTGTTGCAGGTGGACCGAGACCGCTTCGCTAAAAGAGTCCTGAATAATTCAACGGGATATTTAACCGTGTCCCAAAACTCCCGCGTGCGTGACACCACTATACTAAAGGAAATACATTAAACATAATACGGACAGACGATTAAATGTTTGAATATACACTAAAATAAAAAGAAGAAAATTAACCGTCAATGGAATTTACCGGCTATAATCTATTTGTAACGATGTGTTGTACAAAGATTAATGTAAAAATGCTTCGTAATGTAAATACTGAAGATTGAGTTTGAACTATTTCTATTAGTAAAGTTAGAAATTCATTTTGGTAATCAAAGTAATAGTTATAACTGTTCATGATCACTTTTAGTGCTATTAGTTTCAAGAATTAATTAAAACTCTGTAGTATTACTTAATATATGATAGTGAATCTTAAAATGTTGCCAAATATAGTGAAATATAAATACAAATTTAGAATTTAAACTTAAGTGACTATGACGATGTGTAGAAGTGTTGGTTTGAAGTCCGTGTTTCGATGTGTATTAGTGGCAGCCATGTTGGTGCTTGTGGTTGGCACTGGAGAGTGGAGTGAAGATGCTGAGGATCTTGGTAAGTTTTGGTTTTAAAAAGTTATCTTTTACCTATCTGTATGTATTGTCTCTTTGACTTGTTCGTACTGTTGGTATGCATCGTACTATTTATTTTGACAAAAGTGATTATTTTCTGAAAAGTTTTTCATGATTTGGAATTTTTTTTTATTAAGTAGGTACATGCAAGATATTGTCGCTGAAAGGGTGAAAATAAGATTGAAAGATCTGCAATTATCACGTGTCCTCATTTCAGTAGAAAGCCGCAACGTGACAAATTACCGTGGCTGCTCAAAGAACACGCCATTCGATCGTCTGATTGTTCGAACACTGATCTGAATATTCGAACACCCGTCTGATTGTAGGAATACGTCTGGAATTCCAAAAGTACATTTCTCGAAGCCGTGTTGAACAAATTTATATTTTTATTTCGGATACTTTTACCGGAATAACAAAAGATTGCAATGTTTCAGTGTTGCCACATTGACGGTCTAGATTAATCTAAGCCGAGAACAATCCACACCCCAAATGACTTCAGTAGATATATATCTTCAAATTTTAACGTTTTTACAATTTTATGCAGTACTTATCGACGAGTATAGGGTATGTTTAAATTTGCATTTTATATCAAACCATTTTGTATGTATCACGGTTCATGAGATACAGCCTGGTGACAGACGGACTGACAGACAGGCAGTGGAGTCTTAGTAATAGGGTCCCATTTTATCCTTTGGGTACGAAACCCTAAAAATGGCCGGACTGATAGTGCATTGTCCCCATTTCAAAACAGAGCAATCTTTGATCGGCTCGCTTCCTACCATCCTATACCTGTTAGTGCCTTACTGCAGGTTTGAAAACGGCTGGCAGTGCGCCAGAACATTTCTTTGTCTCTGTCAACCCTTTCGAATATCGATGCAGATATTTTTATTAGGTATGAAGTTGAAGTTTTCAGGGAAAGAACGTATATCGTGAGTGATAATTAGGTTTTTATTCTTATCATTGTATCATATTTGTATTTCTTCTAAACTGCTTTATTCAATAAATACGAGCATAAATTATTGAGTACATGATATTATCTGGATCTCGTAGGTTAAGCTTATGCTTAGTCTGGAATTAGACGATGTTGTGTAGAAACGTCCACAACTATTTATTTATTAGTAGATAACATTAATAGGATGAATACTAAATAGAAAGCTCAGTGCAGTTTTCTAATTGATCGTTGCATGTGCTTTATGAACTATACTAGTTTGTTTATTTATTTATCACGGCAAAAGACAAACAAAAAAGGAGAGAGAAATAAAAATGAACATATGTTACAAAAGGTCTTAAAATTATATGTTCCTTCAATTAATGGATGCCACAACATGCACGTATATATATGTATTAGCTCAACTAGATATATAAATATATATTTAATATTAATATTAACTTTTATTATTATATTTATTAAAAACTCAAAGTTATAAAGTAAAGAGTAGTTTTGTTGTTACGTTTATCAATACCAATTACTCTCTCAAAAACAGTGCGTTAAATACAATTTATCATTATTTGGCTTCTTTTACAAGACAGTTTAAGAACTCGAACGCATTAGGCAGCGATCGGTTATCTATCTTGTATTATTTGTATGTTTTTGAGTATTCTTATAATTTTAGTGTTGTGTCTAATATCTTTCGTTCAACTTTTTGTACACAGCCCTTAATGTCTTTTTGTTTATCCTTTCCACTCAAAGGCTTGCCTGGATGAGATCACTATTAACGATATGACCGCCCGTTGTATTGAGTAGTTATAGTTATTTTTGCTATATTATTATCTCTGTGTTTTAAATAAAAAGTTAATCTTTCTATTTATTTTTTCCATTAACTTTAAAAATATTGATTTTGATCATCAGGATACGTTTTTTTTATTAACAAGCAAATGCCCATCTTTGGTTAAATGGTTACCATCACTTATAGGAGGCAAAAAATTGCCTTGATAGATGTTGAGCCTCGTGTGTGTATAATTTCACCGGCACCACACCTTTCAAACCGGAACACAGTAAGCTGGTTGACGGCAGAAGAAGCATTTTGGTAGGTGATTCACTAAGAGCTCTCTACTACAACTTACTGCCGTCCGTACTTTAGTTATAATTAAGAGTACCAAACAATGCTGAAAACCAGGTATAAAAGATTACAAAACGGACCTAGGCTGGTCGTTTAATGGGTTCAAGCACTATGTAAGCCCTTCCTCTAAATGAGTCTTCCTAATTGATTTTTAATGATGGTTCTTCTAACCTTTCGTAGTAACTATCGTTCTTCGCGCTTTTGTACCACTTTACATACAAAATTAATTAGGCTTCAGGTGCGGTCTGAATTAATAAAGGTGTGAAGTAAAAGCTTTTCCTTAGGTTCAGTTGAAGGAATCAGATTCCGGCTCTTAATTATTTTGAACGTGCCTATTCACTGTTAATACGACCGTTTTTTTATTTAGACTTGCTATGTCTAAATAAAAACAAGCTTCAGTAATTTTTTTGAGGTAAACAAAGCCTATGCAGTGTGGCCAGCAACTTCGTCAAAGATAGATATATAGAAATATAACCGTCGATAGAGAATATATTTTTTAATCTTTTTATATTTATAGTTTTATTTTTATAAGTTTAACACTACACTTGAGCCTTCTATATCCCCATATTTGTGTCGTTGAGGAGCTGACTGGCCTCCACGTTCATATGGTGATGAAGTCTTTTTTCGTGAATTTCTGCACTTATTGCACTTGAACTATTTTTGTGAATAAACTCGATCTGAAGGTCCCGGTGTAGATCAACGTTTCTTACGTACCAAGGTGCATTAACAATACCCCTTAGTACTTTGTTTTAAAATCGTTGGATTATTTCTATGTTACTTTACAGGCACAGCCTCACAACTGTATACCATAAGTCCATACTGGCATCAGGACTTCTTTGTATAACAGAAACTTGTTATGGACTGACAGAGTGGAATTCAGTCAGTGAATAGAAGGTTAAAAATCGTTACTTTCTAAAAAAAAATATTTAAAAATGTCTTATCCTTAAACGTGGAAAATCAAAATAAAAACGTTTTTTTATTTCTTATTTTACTCTTTTGTCTTAACTAACAAAACGCGCGCAACTTTGTCTGCAAGAAGTTGTTTCATAAAGGCGTTAACCTATTGTACTCCTTAAGGAATTGAATTTTGGCAATTCTTTCCTTAGTACCAAGAAAAATATACCTTGAAAGTTGCAAGTCCAAATACTTTGTTAGGGTTAGGCAGTGCGCTGTCTATAATCAGTCAGCCAGTTAGGACCAAAATAAAGGTTATTATTGGTATAGATTTGTAGAGCCTTACTCGAAAAATCCAAAAGTTTTTGATAGTTTGATAGTATCTTAGATATAGAAAGTTAGCACGCCGATGTTAGAAAACTGCGATTAAGCGTAATCTAGATGACTTTGACTTACAAACTTCGCTACACAATACCTAGCAACTACTTAGCCAGGTTATTACTCGCGTAACCTCATTTATCAAGTTTTTTCGTCCGTTATCCCAGTAATTTCTCATCTCTCATTTTATGACAGTCGTGGGTTTTGGTGTCAGTATTTTTTTATGTCTTTCAGCGCGAGCGTTATCAATATAATCTTGTTATATTTCTTTGATGAAGTAGGTTTTTCACTTAGCCAAAGTAATATAATAATAAAAATATCGCAAAAAAATAGGACACGGAAAATTATCTTACATTTTATAAGACATTCAACACATTTTCGTGGAAAACAAGGTTTCTTCAATTAAAATTAATAATATTCAGTTCTTATAAAAATGTATTAAGATTTTATGAGAAAAATATATCGTATCTTTTAAATGAAATATGTAGTCGCAAGCAATTTTTCTTTCCTACTGACCTATTTTTCAAAACCCATTTAAAACACATGTAGGTGAGATACACTTTGGATCCATCAGTTGTAGAAATGTTCGTGACGAGACAAAGTAATTGTTTGGCGTGGCGCCAACGTGCCAACATAGTGAAGATGTACAAGAGCGTAGTTAGGACGAGACAGGGGTATATTTTGTCTACAGGTTTGGTGGCTAATTTGTTTAAGCAGCTGAAATCTTTCTTCGAACCTTGAACTGTCGCCGCACCGTGCTGACTTACAAATACATTAGCTTAGATCTTTTTTTTGTCAATACACAACACTTACATATATTTCTCATGCCGTGGTATTTCTTGTATCGTCAGTTTGATGGTCCATACTTCAACGTGTACGCACGTGTAATCCTGTTTCAAGACGTACCGTTTAATAATCTGTTCACCTTTCTTATTCTTTACACTATCAACATAGTTTATAGTTGCGGGAGTTTTTGAAGAAAAAGGGAAATCGACATCTGAAGTTGCCCCTTCAAAAATCTTTGAATACACACCTGGAGAAAGGCTTGGTATGGAAATCTGGCCGAGGCAGTTAGAAACTCTTTCGTTCGTCTTCAATTGCAGTTGGGATATATTGTGCTTGGCTATTGCCTTTTCGGTTCTTACTCGTACTTTGCCCACTATCTTTCCGAGCTTGATTTCTATGGTATTGCGCCAGCCGACCGATATTTACGTGCATTATAAATATGATGTCAACCAAAAACATTCACTATCAATTTTCTCTAAAAATATATAAGACAATACGCTTTCACAGGAATCCATGTTGGCGATACATGACGGTATCGATAGTTGAACTCTAGTTGGTTCGATTTCCATCAAGATCAAATATTTGTGTGATAAATATAGATGTTTGTTCTACGTTATATCGTGTATGGTAGTGTCGTTTTTTTTTTGTTTATATTTATTGACAATAGACCATGTGATGTTGTTTCGAATTTTATAATTTTTGTTTGCAATAGCTTGTGTTAATTCCACACTTTTTGGACTTTTGTATCAGCAGCATTACTTAGCGTAATGCAATCTACAGATTAATAAGGGCTAGGCACTCTGTAGAAATATTTTTGACAGCATAACTAATTGTAAAACTGTAATAGTCTGAACTGGTCTGAACGTTCTACAAGATTGTAAAAGGATGAAGTAACATAGTTTTTCATTTTTATTGTTTTTTTGTATTATTTTATATCCTGTATAGTAATTACGGTAGAATTTTAACCATAATAACTTGTGAAGTTGGTACTTAAAATTAAAATTTGTGGCTAGATGTTGCTGTGTGGATTGTCCAGCGTTATTACTATTATTATTTATTATAATTAAATACTAACAAACAATGTACTATAGTAAATAAAGAAATGGCTTGCGTAAATTTAGGGTTACAGCTCTAAGTTCTTAGACTTGTGTTGTAGCTGCTGCTTACTGCGGAATTGCAAAATATTATACAAAATTTAAATATAATAAGATATTGGACATATCAGACGAGTGCCATAAAGAGAGAAGATTGAAAAGGATGAGGCTTGAAAATTAAACAAAACAATAGCTGCTAATGAGTATTATACTCACATTATGAATATGAAAATTCACTAGCAACACCCTCTGATTTATGAACATTTTCAGTAATCAACATAAATAACATACGTTAGGCAGTTTCGCGAGTGCAAACCTGCAAAAACTGGGTCATATTGAGTTGCACCGACTGCCAAGTACTCTGGACTATACATAATTACGGGCGCCGCAAATATGTAATTAATTTACGGTGGTTAAACTGTACGTTATAAACAAATATTATGGTAGCCGCCAGAATCCGGCAACCGGTGACTTTATTACAACTGGAAAGTTTCGATGCAACCGTCCAAAATTATTATTTTGGAGTAATGCGGTTGAGAGTATTTGTGTAGTACCTGCTTTGCTTCCCTATTTATAAAATGTAGGTTCAAATTTTAAGTGCTTCATTGTTCAAAATGCTGCAAGTCACTATTGACTTGCAGCAAAAGTAAATAATAATAATAATGCTGGATAATCCAAACAGCTAGCCCCAAGCTAAGCAGAGCTTGTGATGGGTACTAGATGACTGATACCTATACTTAATAAAATACATTTCATACAAAGATATTTTTTTATTACATGTGGAAAATACCCAGAACACCCGGAATAAATATTTGTAGATCGTACAAACATTTATCCCAAGCCGGGAATCGAACCCTTCGCGTAACCTTCCGCATCGCAGGCTAACATTCGCCCGCCGCGCTACATCTGTACACATAATGTACTTAACGCATTCAGCTGCCTAATTTTGATAACATTGTTTATCTCTTGAGAGACTTTTGTAAGTAAGACTAAATAGTTTTGTCGTATAAATTAAAAAACTTTTGTGCTATAACTGACTGGCTGATATAATAAACAACGTACAGCCTAAAGTCATAAAGACTTTGAGAGAAATATTTTCAGGATATACGCCTTGGCGCGTAGGGTGTACTAAGAAATTCCCGAAATTCAACCCCCAAACGGGTATAGCGTGGATTGAAGTTTGTATGAACTTAATTTGCGCGCGATTTGCTAGCTATTTCATATACCCTTTACGTTGTATAGTTGATTTATGATACTTTTCTATTGCGCTTATACTTGTTTAAACTAGATTTATACTCACTTTACGTAATTTCTCTTTCGACTGGACAAAGGAACCAAACAAGCCACGGTTGAAAAACGGTGTGGTTAGAAGTTGAGGTCACCGTACTTAGTTACATGTCACCTGTTTTCTGTTCCCTATCCTGATAATATACATAGATAAATAGATATACACCTGATTATACACCAAGAAAAACACGAAACTGGTAAGTTATAAGCAGAATAGGCGGCCTTAAAACGTAACATCCTACTATTAAATATTATAATACCTAGTGTTGTTTTAGGTACCAGTATTAAAAGAGAAATTGGTAGTCTGAGAGGTTGACCTGGCCTTCTAATTTACAACGGTCATGGTTTCGAAGTCTTTTCATTTTTATAATAAAAAATATGCTATAAGCGCAATGCTAGTGCTTGGAAAACGTCCTGGATATTGACCTTGCCTATGGATTACAACCTATTTTATTTGAGTTCGTTCTCCGCCGAGAATTTCGAAAACATTTTTGAAAGGTTTAGAAAGAGGTTGTTCTGTATTTGGGTGTTCATTTGTATGCTAAGTATGTATATACTGAAAAAAAGTATTTCAGTATTCTATCACATTTACATTGTATCAGTTTGCATAGTTTCAGGAACGTCCACAAATATTAATATCCAAATTAAATAATTGAATACAAGCAATAATAACAATAATCTACGCCGTAGCACTGCTACGAAAGTGCTACATAAATTTTATTGTAATGAAGAACAAAAATATTGACATTATTTTCATCGAAATTTCAACAAAAGTCGATGGCTCTCGGGCAGTCGTGTTCAGCTCAACGCAAAATCGTTACAGGTCAGTGGAGTTGAGGTTAAAACTTACGTAAAAGAACTTTCATTTCGTACTTGTAACCTACTTGCGTCTTGCTCTGTTGGCTGACTGATCTTTAACCCTAACACAAAAAAGGGTTTTCCAAGTATTTGATCTTTTGGATGTTTGTATTTGTGGCTTTATATTCCTACGATATTTTTCTAAGTTTGGAATCTAAGTTCTGATGGTGACAGTACAGGATAAAAAAACTGAAACAGATACAGTCTCATGTTTTTAAACTATCTTCTAAGTAGCGCTAATATATATAAGGAGGGTAGTCAGATGTACTTCCAAATATTACATTTGACACATGCTCACATTTTGCTGTTGTAGTCAGGACAAAGATTCTTTCTTATAATTGGTATAGATCTAGTTCCCACAGTACAAGCTATGCTTAGTTTGGAGTTAAATGATGTTGTGTAAAAATGTCCGCAAATATTTAATTACTTTGTTTTTTTATTTAGTGTAAAGTATATAATAAAACGAAATAAAAGTTTATAAATTTTTATTTTGTTTTTAAATTTAACGTTAAATAGCTCACCGTGTTATCTTTTGCAATGACAAGAAGTTTAAAATTAAATTGAAAGAAACAAAACACGGGGTACCTATATCCAGGTTTCGTTGAGTTTATTAGTATTACAGTTAAAAGTTAAGCTCACAAATTGACTTGCAAACGTAATCTAGTAATGATCACGATTCAGAGTGACCCTAATATATTGTTTGCGAACCACGATTAAACGTTGGCTTTTAATTCCCGGTTCACTCCAGCACTAGTTTATCTCACTGTCACTGATACGTTGTCTATATTTCTACTGGTAAAAACGATTGCTTGAAACCTATTTTATTAATCAAGGCGTATAAGTGAAGTAGTGGCAAGGTGACTTTGTCTGCGTTAAGCTAATTTCATAAACTTTAACTCCACACTACATGCCTCTAGGGGTTGAATTTCAAGAATTCCTTTTTAAGGTAATTGTAGAATTCCAGTTATTTAATTAATAATAATAATAATGCTGGACAATCCACACAGCATCATTTAACCCCAAGCTAAGCAGGGCTTGTGTTATGGGTACTAGATGACTGATATACTCAATACGATACGTTACATTACTAATACATTTATTTACAAAGAAAATTATAGCTAATACAAGTGTTTATAATTTACACATTACATAATATAGATATTTTTTATTAGGTACATAGAAAATACCTAGAACACCCGGAATAAATATTTGCAGATCGTACAAACACTTATCCCAAGGCGGGAATCGAACCCGCAAACTCCTGCGTCGCAGGCGGACATTCGCCCGCCGCGCCACATCGGTCGTCAACATCGGTTAATAGGAGAATCCCAGTAATTTAATTAATTTGTCACTTTATTTCATTTATTATTTAAAAGCCACTTTCTAACATTGAAATCCAAGCTATTTTCTTAAGCAAATTATGCATAAGAAAGAATCAGTAATAGATCAAACTTGCAATTTAGTTAAGTGTACGTAAGAAAAAATGTAATAACAAGGAAGGTAAATTATGAACCGTAATATAAAATGAGATTTAAGTAACGCTAAAAATGTTGATTGCCATCCAACTCAATTATTTTTAAGAGATTTATAATGACTACCTTCGTTTCATAATACCTCGTCGCAAAAACTCATTCAAGAGGTAAATTTAGCGAAGTATAAAAGTTTTAATAGGAATCTGTATACCAAGTGGTTGATAGGGTGCTACCATCAAAACCTGTATAACAATAATTAGCAACTGATATCGAAACAAAACGAAATGGTAGATATTTTTAGAGTTCCGTACTCAATAGGTAAAACGGAGTTACTAAGACTCCACTGTCTATCTATCTGTCTAAATTTTCACAGACGATGTTTTTCTGTTGCCGCTGTTACAACAAATACTAACAGAATATAATAAATATTTAAGGAGGCTCTCATAGGCTCACAAACTAAAATTGACATTTATTTCTTTTGTAATATATTTTCCACCGAATGTATTTTTTTTATATATATATCAGCATAATAAAATATAGGTTAACCTATAACGACAGAAATTAACTCTTTTTATATGCCGCGTTCACCTTGAGCCCACATTGTCGACGCCGCGCCGATAGCAAATTAGATAAAGAACGGAAACAATTCTTCATGACTCTGCAAGGCTTTATACGTTCCCATTTATAGTAAAGTTCTATAAGTTATATATATTATTATAGTAAGTAATATTCTAGCAGCGGGAATGGGCTTGCAACCTATCACGTATGGAATACTAACTACTGCAAAATGATATGTTCCAAATGTAATATTTGGACCTACCCCTTAACCCCTCGTCACGTTCGGTAACGTGCCTTACGGTGCACTATTCTGCGTCCATTTACCTGAGGTATACAGGCGTTAAGCCTCGTATGCCTATTATTACACCGGCACCAACATCCTTCAAACCGGAACACAGCATTCTGCTTGGCGGCAGAAATAGGTATGATTGTAGTACTTCCCGGACATAAAAGAGGGCTAAAATAGCCTAACAAGCTTATACCCTAAAACAAATACCACGAGCAAAGCAACAGGTTAAAGCTTATTTATAATATAAGTTGGATATTTCGATAACCATTTTGCCACTGCCTTTGTAGCGTTAAAGGTATTTCTATTAAATTCCCGCTCGATAATATTAAAAGATTTTAATATCTTGCGGAGTAGTTCGAAGGTTGGTTAGCGTGTCGATATCAAGCACAGAGCTAAACTATGTTCAAAGTAATATAGCTGTGTGTGACTTTAATAGGTACAAAGGTAGTTAGTAAACTCGTCGACCTTATTTCGTCAGATTTGCTTTAGTCGCTCTGAAGTGGAGTATTTTCTTTGGTTAATACTGTCTGGGTGTTATTTTGTATCCCAAGTATGTATTTACAAATATACGAATATTATAAACGCGAAAGTTTGTAAGTATGGATGGATGGATGTTTGTTACTCTTTCACGCTCTAACCAGTGGACCGATTTGGATGAAATTTGAAATCGTTATAGATTGCAACCTGGATTAACATATAGGCTACTTTTTATCCCGAAAAAATAACGGGAACGGGAAAAAACTGCCACGCGGGCGAAACTGCGAGCGACCGCTAGTATACATATATATAAGTATTCTGACCACAACTATTTTTTTTTAAAAAAAGTACGCAAAATCAATTAGAACTAATTATGTGTACATCCTCTTACATCTCTTAAGTACTTTAGTATCCTAAGGAGAGTAGTCAGAAGGATATCCAAATATTCTTACCGCACAGAAGTATTTAACAACCTCTCTGTGTTTCAGATGCTTGTAATTGGTTTTAAAGTTTGATAGAAAATTAAAATTGTATTGCATAAATTAAGATGCAGAGTGTTGAGTGGCGGACGCGATGAAATCACCCGGTGAATACTTCAAAGAGTGCTTAATTAGCGTTTCTGAAGAAGTTAATGAGCTGAGTCGACGCGACGAACGCAGCATCCCTATTCCGAATTAAGATATTCAATTATGTTTTAATTGAAGCGCTCAAATAGGAGTGAACTATTAAAGTATTTTGTTTGAATACGTTATTTTTAATTCGCGTGAAAAATTAGTTATTTCTTTTGACACAAATTTTAATTGGGTCTGTTCCAATTATGAAAGGAGAATTAAAATATTATTTTTTCATGGATTACCTCTTTGATTAGATAATTTAAAATATTTGACAGGTTAGTATATAAAATTGCTCGATACTTGCTTAGAAATAAAGTAAACAGGAATTTGCAACTGTTTTATAAGATTTATACAGCGTCGGAGACGATTCTTTAATCGTTCCTCGTTTTACGGGACGCCGTAGTGCCTGGGACAGGATTTTAGAAGAATAGGCACTCAGCCTAATTACTGTAGTAGGTATGGTACTACTTTATAAACAATTACCACAACAAAGATTGCTCCTTTTGACTCGGACCGTAAATTTCTTAGATCTTATCCAGTGGAATTAAGCGCTCAAACAAATTGGCACTGAAAAAAGATAAGACAAAGTTACGCCCATTATCATTACAGTTTGGAGTTGTTTGAAACTTTTGTAAAATATAGTTGTGATATTGCCGCGATACGAACCGGCAATAGGCCAAATCACAGTGTAAGGAATACTTACTTTCTGCTAGTATAACTAGGCTGAGACTAAAAAATCTGAGGGAATATCTACCGAGCCTAGGAATTAAAGTTCTGAATTTATTTTTCTGCTTACTGAAGGGCTCGTTCGGGGAAGCACTACCACCACGCCTATTTCTTTCACCAAGCATTTTGCGTTAAACGAGGCTTAACATCTGTATGTCTTAGGGTGATGAACGCAAAGCAGTGCATCGTAAGGCACGATCCTGTCGAACGTGATCTGCGAGGCAAGAGTTATAGATAATGGTAACTACTTAACATCAAGTGGAACATATACTTGTTCCATCAACAAATATGTAGTATAATAAAAATAAAATATTTCAAGTGACACAGACTTAGCCAAGTTTGGAAGCACACACGTGAACTTGTGACGTAGATCAGTCAGAACGCTTTGATAAACTGCCTTTTGTGTCCCTTTGTGCCTTCGATAATCCTCGCTCACAATGGCTGAACTCCACGTGATATACGAGCTGCGTCTTCCTACAATAAACTCTCAATATAAGCTAGGAAGTGTTTGAGTATTATAGTATCCTGGTATTCAGCTTGAGTTTTACTGTGATCGGTAGATACGCGTAGGTAATGCCAGCGCTGCTGTGTCCTAGGCTTGGTCGTGAGAAACTGGGACCTAGGTTCACCAAGCTTAAGCCTTATAAAATAAGCTTATTTTAAGTGATCTTTAAAATTTTATCGAATACATTTTAAAAAGATTTTAAGGACTGGCCTCACAGCTCAGTTTGTAGTAGTTCTGCCTGTTGTTAAAACGGCTACATAAATACATCATCTGTGAAAATTTCAACTCTCTAACTATCACGGTTCATGAAATACAGCTTGGTGACAGACGGGAAGACAGACAAGCAACGGGGCCTTAGTAATAGGGTTTTACCTTAGGGTACAGAACCCTAAAAAGAAAACGTATATAAGTATTCTATCGGTCACAAAGCTAAGCTTTTAATGGAAGTATAAGTTTGCAGTGCAATTTAATAATTTTATAATACTTGGCTGCATTCTGATTTAACGAAAATATTAACGTTACGATAACAAAACACATCGCAGATGACCAACTCCGTAAGTTTGACATGGAATTTTCATTTGATTCAATTGTAATTACATAAAATTTCTACTAATTGTATATGCTTTGATCAAAGTCTAAATGTCGGTCACGCAACGAATGATTTCAATTTTTAACTGTTTACTTTACATTATTTAACTGAGGCACTGTTGTTACAAAGTAAAGGCTTTTAAATTCATCATCATTAACTAATGAAATGTATCACTGTTCTTTGAGAATAAAAGCTCACAATATGCTCTATGGGTTACGGTAACCCGAATACGGTATAGAGGTTTAAATATTTTTTTTATTTTGGTTTCGGAAAACAAATATCACGGTCGTTAAAATCTGAATTATTGATATTTTCTGCAAAGTAAATATCGGAAACAAAGCTGTTATCAGTTAAGCGAACCTACTACATAAATTTTGTTGCACATAATCTTCGCGGTGTAGCGTCTATTTGCCGTAAATTTGCCGCACCCTAACCCTTTTGTCTTGAATTTTGTGGGAAGCAAAGAAATCGGCGTGCGGGGTGAACGGTAAAAATTAATGTAGTTTTCACAACAAACATAAAAATAAATTGATTGAGTGTTCAATGAAAACAAGCAAAAATAAGTAAGTATCTATCCTTATTAATTTTATTTTATATGTGTATAATGGGTTGAATGGGTACAGCGAGGGTTGAAGTTTTACATAAAAATAACTTCACGCGGAAGAAGTCACGCCCGTTTCGCTAATTAGTGGCAATACGAATACGGACGGCAATAATCCCCCAACTCATTGGCTAATGTAAGCTGTCAGACTGTTACGTTAGCTAATAAGATGAGAAATTACCCGATGCAATGATTTAACTACAAATGCTCGTAAAATGGGGCATTATTAACACCTTACTTGTGTTCATGCTAAAGTTCGTATGTTGAAGCTCATCTAGCTTACTTTAGTAAAGGAAGTTCAAGGCCACCCTGAGAGGTTAATGCCACTTAAGTGGTGACCACGCTAGTACGTTGTCAACGCCATTTAGTCCCAAACTACGCAAAGCTTGTACTATGGGAACTAAATAACTGATAGAATACTAAATACGGTTTTTGTAAATACTTACATAGAATATAACCTTATATAACCAGACATAGAACAAACATACAGGAGTTTGTTGTCGATGGAGATCGAACCTACAGTTTAGAACAGTGCAGAACAGTAGTTCAGTAGTGGCAGTAGCCAACTGAGCTGTAACGGCTGTCGATATTTAAAACTAAGTCGATCGATTAGGATTGACTAAACAAGTTATTCCAGGAATATTTTTTTTACGGGACGCTGTAGTATTAGATTGCATTCCAATTTTCATAGTTTTCCTGTTCTTTGCTTACTGTTCTCAAACTTGAGTTTTGCGTCTCCTGTGTCGATAATTACCACCGGAAAATTTGGGGGACAATGAAGAAACTGTATTGTTTAAACAGATAGCAAAAACCTTTCAAGCAACGCGTTGGAAAAGTTTCTTCTCAGAAAGAAGTCATTAGCGAAGTTAGAGCAACTTCCTTGGCTGGAGGGAATATAAATATTTTCACAGTCAGCGGATAACAATTGCGCCGTTCTGACGAAATTGTTTTACTTACAGACAGAAAATGATTTATTGGTTCATGAGTTTGTATAAACCATGTATTATTTTTTTCGAGAGTTATCATTGGTTTTTTTGGAAATTGTCTAGTAGTCATGTGACTTTGGGGTAAGTGCAGTCATAGGTTGAAGATTGCAACGGTGGTAGTAAGTCAAAGTCAAAGTCAAAAGGAATTTATTCCATAGTATCAAAGTGATCACTTAGAACAGACTTATAACTAGGTGAATCTAGTAGTACTAGGTAGTAGGTATACATTTTAAGTAGAGTATTCGAGGTAATTACAATACTGAGATATTTTTGCTCCTCAACATTTTGAAACCCAAAGGATTAATGACCCTGTTTATTTGCATATTCTAAGCTACATTTAAACTATATTTACGCCAAAAAAATATAGCTGCAGTAAAAATATTTGATACATGAATATAGATATAAAAGGGTGTTCTATTGTGTATATAAAATTGTTGCTTACAAATAAGCTCTCGATTCGCACATGAATTTTACGTGCCATAATTCCAGTGTACTAAATGCTCAATAAAAAAACGAAGGGCCGTTTCTCGGTTGAGGAAGGAAGACATTCGAGTGACGTTAGTTTGATATACGAGCGGGCCGTCTTTTGTGCGTTAGTCGTTAATACAGGGGCACAATGCCAGGCCGACAGCCCTCAGGAGTTACGCCCGACTTAAGAAGGCTGCCTATTACACTGGCGCGTAACTGATTGTAACTAGGCCTTTTGATACCTTGATTCATTACAGGATTTATTGGTCCGTTTCAGGTTTTCTTTCTTATGTAATTGGCAGTACGTAATCTTATTGATCCTTTTTGTAGGACCGTCGTTAGATGGGTAATAATTGGAGTTCACCGAAGTTTATAGGTAATTTGGCTGGTTATGTTAAAAGATGTATAACTTGTTGCGGACAGAAATAATTATGCTCTATCTTATATATTTTTACCTGATACTGTCCGCGGTGCTTATGATACTTAGAAAAAGGGTAAAGTATCTAACAATTTTATGTTTCGTCGTTTAACTGTTGTAATTATTATATGATTGAGAAACTTACATAATTAACTTTTGCAAATAGGTTTTAGGGGTAAAACATGCTGATATTTCTATATTTAATTTTATTTGGTTATGTGGTCGCTGGGAACTACGGCTAGTTCCATACTAATCAATCTAATGTAAACGAGCTTTTTATTCATTGACTCGCCGTGCTTAAATTTTCTTTGTGGGTGGTGAGTTGGGTCAATGGCCAGAGGTGACATTGAAAACCAGCGCCATACAAGCTACTGCGTTGTAATGGCAAACGCTAATTAGAAGCACTTTCCTGTTTTCTTTTATATCTGCGGTGAATTTTTGTAATGTTTTGTTGTGAGGCGTGAATATTTTTTTTTCTTTTTCTACATTGATTTAAATAACTCATAGAATAAATCATTTTAAGGCTTTTACGTGCAGAAGCCACATGATTTCTATAAGGACCAGTTTACACTTCCATAGGTACGGTAGAAGGATAATCAAACAGTAACGCTGCGATCGTGTTTTCAGTACTGACGTACTGAGCAGTCTGAAGAGGCCCGTAGCAAAGGTTAAAAAGTAAAGATATAGTTATAAAATATATTGTATATGCTTATCTTCAACGTATTTTTAATCATCATCATCATCGACCTATAGAAGTCCACTACTGGACATAGGCCTCCCGCATACGTCTCCAGGAAGAACGATTCTGAGCCCTTTCCATCCATCGACTTCCCGCGGTCCTAACAATGTCGTCAGTCTTTCGGGTAGGAGGACGTCCTACGCTTCGTCTTCCGGTTTGTGGATTTTTTAATATAGCTCAGAAAACTATTTTAAATTTTGCCCGGTATACTGCGTGGTAATGCGATTACACTTCGCTGTCTAGTAATGTAACCGCGTCTCTTACCGTAACTTACTATGCAAATGCAAAAAGGGTAACAAGTAACCTTGACCTCTCTTTTTAAGCTCACGTTTATATTCACGCAAAAATGCTCACCTTAGTGTGACTTCACACGCCCGTATGAGAGAATAGTTAATTGTGGTTGCTGTCAGTGTCAAACCCTACGCTTGTTATACCACCGTGTGGGCGTCAGAAAGAAATCTTACTGTTTCATTTGCGTCGTACATGTTTTAATAACTTTTTTCATAAAAAAATGCCGTAGTTATAATTTGTTTAGCTTTTTGTTGTGTAACACGAACATGTAATGTCATGAGTACTCATTTTACTTATATTTTCATTTTCACAGAAAATTGTTGGTAGCCTAGATTCATGTGGTGATTAAACCATTTTGACGACCAATGTGGCGACCAATGGCGGGCGAATGTCCGCCTGCGACGCAGGAGTTTGCGGGGTCGATTCCCGCCTTGGGATAAATGTTTGTACGATCTGCAAATATTTATTCTGGGTGTTCTGGGTATTTTCTTATCGTATTTTATTAAGTAGGTAGTTAAGTTATAAATAAAAAATAAATAAATAAATAATGCTGGACAATCATTATAAATTGCCTGACTGACTGACATATAGACAATGCACAGTCTAAATCACTGTTCGTAGAAACTTGCTATTTTCAGGGTATATTCGTCATGGTGCGTGGAAGTATTTTAAGAAAAAAATTCTTTAAATTCAACACCTTAAATGGATAAAGAAGGGTTGAAATTTGCATGAAAGTATGAAATACACAAACGAAGACGCGCGTATTTCATTAGTTTTTAATAAAAAACTGCTGTCGATTGAATCGATTGAACATATGAGCCGTCAAGTAGTTTCGCGCAGGGAAAACTACAGACAAACGCTTTAGAAATAATTGTATGCACATAATTATTTGTGCAACGCCTGCTTTGTGAGAGTAGAGCGAACAAAGAGTGGGGAGACGCGGAAAACCTCATGACATGAAGAACTTGCTTGCTGGAAATGACAATACTGATTTCTCTTCGAAATAATATAATACTTGCATTAAGGTAATACTCAAACTGTAATACGATATATGGACAACCAAACTATGAAAATTGGAAAATTAATAATATCCCTTTCTTTTGAAGTTCGAATCCTTCTTCTTTAACCTACTTCCAGTGCTAAGTGAAGGTCTCCAAAGTATGTTATTTTTTTCGTTCTTAGGCTTCCTTCCCGCAACTTTCACCAGGTCGTCGGTCCATCTCATAATTATACAGTGTGGCCACAATTCTGTGATCAGTCTGAGGTCTTTACTGCAGGATCTTTTTGTCCTATCTGTCATCTGGTATTCTATGTGACCTGCCCATTTCCACTTCTCGCTCGCTACCACGCGACAAAACCTTTTCTGCGATGAATAATCGATAATAAAGATTTCATAGTGACCCGTCGCAATATCTACGAGAGTCCAAGAGATGTTTCACTAGAGTTGATTTAGCACTTAAATTATAAAGTGCCATATCCAGTTACTGTAGTATCGTTGTAAAGATACGGCGAAAACCGCAGGTGTTTCATTATTCCGTTTTAATGGCGTCAGCGCCATCGGGTTACGCGTCAGACGGTCCGTGACTACAGAATCATCTGAGGGTAGAACAAACAATTTACACGAGTAAGAAAATAATAATTATACAACTCAACCGCAACGGAAAGTTTTCTTGTACTTCGCGTAGACCCTCTACGCGAAGTGCTACGAAAATGTAAATACATAAATTATACATTTCTCATAGTTTAATTTATTTTAGTTGCTACGATTATTTGACGACCGATGTGGCGCGGCGGGCGAATGTCCGCCTGCGACGCAGAGGTTGCGGGTTCGATTCCCGCCTTGGGATAAATGTTTGTACGATCTGCAAATATTTATTCTGGGTGTTCTGAGTATTTTCTATGTATATTCAAAAATATCTATGTATGTAATGTATTGTATTAAGTATATCAGTCATTCTAGTACCAATAACACAAGCTCTGCTTAGCTTGGGGCTTAGATGATGCTGTGTGGATGGTCCAGTATTATTATTATTATTATTGAGATTGCGAAATATGATTTATTGGATTGCTATGGTAATGACGTAAAAACAAAAGTAACGAAATTTTTTGTAATCCAGAATCACTTCAAATCACATCAATCATGTTCAATCTAAGCTAGATAAGATCTCACGTTACAGTGGTTACACAGCTTAGAATCAAAGTAAATACTGTTTTGGAATGTACAAACTGATCTTATTCATTTGACACCCTATTTCCTTTTTTTTTCTAATAAAAGTTGCCCCCTTTATAACCCCATGTTTTTATAATTAATTGCCTCATTTTATTTTATGCATAGGTAAATTACTCAGCGACATCCTATACATACATACAAACATGCAAAGAAAAATAATCGACCTAAAGATCTATTGCCACTTTGCCCTCTCGTTAAATTTTTAATTATATTTGCTAGTACTTATAAATTCTGTAATTAACTTGCATGAAATTTGTAATCATAGGGTTGGGTGATACAAAATTGTTAGTGAAAATAACTGTTGCGCTGGTTTAGTAAAATAAAAACAACTAAAGTAAAAACTATCTAAACGAATAATATCTAATTAACAATCAGCAATTATTTCTACATAATTTATTTTGAGTATTGGTGAAAATTTTATTTTTATTCACAGCTGCTTCATAATAAGCGCAAAAAATTTTGTTTTATATTGAAGTGAAAAATACGAGATAAGTGCTTATCCCATTAAATCTGTAAACTGAAAAAAAGACATATTTTTCACCTGAACAAAAGATTTTTACCTGTACATTTCTAAAATAACGTTCCGGTAAGCTGTAACCATAAATCATCAAGTTATTGGCCCACCAGTCTAAATTACAACCGTTTTTATGAACACAGCTATCAATGTTGATGGTTTTTAACAGAATTTGACCAGCAATATAAATATCTATTTATAACATTCCATTTCTGAACCAATATGTACTTTTAAGTAAAAGCATAATCCTTCTAATAGCCGTCACAGCTCAGTTTGTAGTAGCCCTACCTTCTGTGCTGCGGTGGTGGGGTCGAACCCCCCATATCGTTGATGTACAGATTTTTTAGACATTTGGACTGCTCAGAAGAAATATAAATAAATAAATATTTCAGGATATTTTTAGACAACGTCATCTAGCCCCAAACCAAGGATAGCTTGTACTATGGGAATCAGATGACTGATACATTTTTTTTGTAAATATGTATTTACAAAAAAAAAATGTATATTGTGTTCTATGTACATACATACAACACCCAGACAATACTGTTTTACAGCTACTACTGTGCTGTGAGGCCATTCACTTTTATGAGATTATTTTACTAACCTTATTCTGCATCAATATATAGGATACCAACTTTTTTGATATTGGAACGCTCGGTAGATAAGCAACCTGCGACCCTGTCATCATTACAATGATTAGAAGTATTTTTTTATTTTTTATTTGTTTGGGTAAACTAAATAATTAACACAATAAATACAGATAAACACAGCAGTGGTATGAGTAATTAGTGGTAAATATCAGACCAACTCTGTTCACGACCGATTACATAGTATACGAGTACATTGTTAGGTATTTTGTGAGAATATAGTAATTCTAGGCTAACATGCTTGCAATACTTGCAAATCAATTATTTAAAAAAAAAATTAAAACATATTAAACTTTGTTTATAATATCACTAGCACACTTGAGTTAAAGTATTAATGAATACCAGAGGTTTGATTTTTGGATTAAGATTAATTACTTGTCATGACGTGCCAACAAAAACGACTGTATGTCTTGTCACCTATTTTCAAAAGCGAGCAAAATATTTATTCGACAACTCAATGCAGTATTCATGCGACGCTCAACCCTACACAAAATCCCCAATTGTTTACAATACGCAATACCCGCCGCCGAAGTGGAATCAATCATCATTGACACAACAAATGCACACAGTTCATAGTGATGTACCAATATTCCCGTTACCACCAGGCGGTTCTCAGGGAGATAGCTTGAGTAACTCAACACCGTTATGTACTCATTTATAACCCGGCTTATACAGAATTTTTTGATCTCCTCACTTTTTTACATCAGTTTTTGCTCCGTTTATCTCGCCTTACTTTAATTGTCTCCGCAAAATTTTGCGTTGTCAGTGCGTAATGGACTCGGCAATAATTCTGCCTAAATAATTTCTTCACCACACTAAATTAACATATAAAGTAAAAATGTTGGAATTCCCCCCGGTTTTGTATAATTTATGACTCTGTTACGACCAATAATTACTGGGAATTTAAATTGTAAAACTGCAATAGCAATACGTTTAACAAAGTGAAAGCATGATTTATAACATCAAAAGTAGCAGTTACAGCTAATTTAAAACCTTAATCTAAAATAGAGAAAGCTCAATATAGAAAGATCAATTGTAAAAAGCGCAAACGTAGCTTATTGTAACGCATTGCGAAAAAATTGTAACATCATCTTTTTTATTTTTCATACGCAATATAAAGTCGTACGAGTTTTTTTATTGTCGCCAAATGATGCACGTTCCGAAGCACGTACAGGGCTAATAAAAAAGAATGACTGAATCATAAAAAGGGTTGAATTTATTGAATCGTATTGATGATGACGTACAAAACGCAGCTATGAAAGTTTTCTGTATTCTCTGCCTTCCTTCGGTTGGCGGTAACAGAGTATTTATAGTACAGAGCTTGAGCTACATGAAATCAGATAACCTGGAGTCTAAGTAGTGTGGAAAAATGTGCACGAGGCGTCACTTACACGCCACTGAGATAAGCTAGCTTGGTGGTGGCTCAGCTTTGCTGACTTCTAACTGTTAAAAAGCTCAAATTCTCTGTGATATTTTATATCTAAGAATCCGTAGGTATGCATTTAGAGTTGTTATCAGATAGCTTTGAGATAGAGCACTTTGGAATACATTTCACAGTACTCTGTGTTATTTAATATTTTAACGCAACTGATTTTAATTCAAATGATTTTACCAAACAATTTTGTTATGTTTATGAACCAACCATACTCTCTTTGACACACTAGCGTAAACAATTTGGTGGTCATGACATTTTGCTCCTCACTTTTTCTAGCTCACTTTTCTGAGAAATTTATCGTCGTTGGGGGAGAGTGAACCAATTTGTTGTCTGAATAGTTTTTCTTGCAAACACTTATATATCTGTAAACTCAATATTTAAAGTCTATTAAATTCGTGCTACTCAGCCAGGTTAATCGATTTCATATTATATAAACAAATATTTATATAAAACAAGACAGCCTAACGACTCTAACCCCAGTTATGGTATATCCTCTCATATCACTAAGTATCAAGTAGTACTGACTTTTTAGGAGTAACTGATGAAGGTAGTCAAAGGTTCATCCGAATATTACATTGGGCACATACCCATATTTTGCAGTCGTTTGTAATCCATACGTGACAGGTTGTAAGCCTATCGCTGCTGCTAGAACACTAATATGTTTCCACACAATAATTCCGTACATAAATATTTCGAATAAAAAAATCATTGGTTTACACGACCGGATTCGAACCCATGATCCTAGGATCAGAAGGTGGGGTCCCACTACACCACCAGTGCTATTATTTGTATGCTATTATTATCTTGTGAACAATAAATAAGATTAAGTGAGATGTCGTAAATGATCAACTCTAATATGAAGTACAATAAATCTATACTACTTAATAGAATCTTTGACATAACTGACTGACTGAAATATTATAGAGAACGCAAGGTTTGAACTACTAGTAAGTCATTAGTTATTTAAAACCATGTGCAAAAATATAATCCAACCATTGAGCTTTTTGATTTGTGAAAATAAAAGCACTAATCGAGCTTTTCTATGGACGAGTTTTTAATGTACAGGTAAAAGTAATCGTGTTATTGGGTCGGTAGGTTGCTCATATACATATATGTGGAACTTTATAAGTACCTTGCATAGAATTTGTAACGGAATAGAATGGAATAGTAAAATTGTGATTAGACACTGTAAACACTTTTTTGGTTCATTTTCACATTCGAAGAAGATTTTGGTCAAAATTGTTTTGTCTTTTTCAAATAGCAATATACTCACAAATAACAAATATATATAGACATAAGCTTATTAAGTCAATTGAAAATGTCAAAATATTATGTTAGAATAGTAGTATTAGTTCTTTTACCTTGATGAATTAAATAATTAAATATAAAATAAATAAATTATTAAAAGACAGCAGTCAATCAAAAATGACTTAATACATAATTTTTGATATGTTTCACGTCGTATATAGATCCATTGTAATTAAAATGCCATCATTTCTACATTAAAAATAATTCAATTATAGGTATTTCATCAATTGTTTGGTTTGGTAAAAATCAGCCACCAGAAAGTACAGTCAGCAAAATCAACAACGGGAGCATTGTATGCCCCACGGGAGGGTAAATATTTTTTTAGGGAAGTGTATTTAACCACCGAAGGAAATAACGCGGCCGGAACATCGCCGATTATGTTCGCTGATAATGCGGACGTTCAGTTATTTACGGCCTGATAACAGGGGGCGATGATTTAAGTAACTGAGATAATGCCCGATTTACTGTGAATAACACGTTTACTTTAAATTATTACCTATTGATTTCATGTTTTACTTTTTTCTTCAAACCAACCTACGTTTATACGAGAAAACTTATGCGTTGCGTAACGTGGGGTCTTTTGTACGCGTGTTGTTAGTTTCAAATAAATTTCAATCCTTAAAATGGATAGAACGGTTCATTTAAGGGTTAAATTTTAGGAGTTCATTTTTTAGTACACCAGTGCGTTAAACATGTTTACCACGTTACAATAGTTTTTTTTATGAAAAAACATTGTTGCAATGGCAGTTTTATTTCAAACTAGCGGCCGCTCGCAGCTTCGCCCGCGTGGCAGTTTTTCCCGTTCCCGTTATTCTTTCGGGATAAAAAGTAGCCTATATGTTTATCCAGGTTACAATATATATTTAATTCAAATTCCATCCCAATCCGTTTACTGGTTAGAGCGTGAAAGAGTAACAAACATCCATCCATCCATCCATCCATACTTACAAACTTTCGCGTTTATAATATTAGTAAATATCTATAGACATGTCTTTGAGGAGGTCGGTGTGTAAAAAATCAAGGATAAGTCGTAAAGCAATGAGACCCTGCATGGGTCTGATAAACGAGCTGAGACCCGCCTACCTTTTGTTCGAGTCGATCCTTGTGATGACTCCAACTGAGTGGGTGTTTTTTCTCAGCGACATATACGAACATCCATAAAAATATTATTGAACTCGTTCTCGTGCCATTTTCATATTTTTTATCGGGTATAGTATTTTAAATATTTATCTGACTACTTGGTACCTACTAATAATTATGTCTATACTATACTTAATATTATAAAGAGGTAAGATTTGATTGTTTGTTTATCCTCCAAAACTATTGAACCGATTTGAAAAATTCTTTTACCGCCAGGAAGCTACACTATCCCCGGTTGACATAGACAATATAATATTTTCCGAAAAAAATTGGGATCCTAACTAAAACCCATGCGAAGCCGGGTCGGACCGCTAGGCACTAATAATCAGGTACAGAGATCTAAGGAGATATATCCCGTACTTGAGGAGTCAAGTCGTAAAGCTATTTATTTATCTATACCAAGTACGAGAATCTTTGGCCTGACTGACTGACTGGGATATAGACAACGTACAGCCTAAACCACTGGTCGTAGAGACTTGAATTTTCAGAGTATATTCGTCTTGGTGCGTAGAGGTGTACTAAGAAAAGAATTCCCGAAATTCAACCTCTAAACGTTATCATTAATTTAAAAAAAAACGCAAGTATTTTTCGTCTCAAATCAACTCACAGCTTTCATTACGTTACAATTGTTACATTGTAAGAAAAATCAAATAAAATCTACGAAAACCCAAAACAATGTAAGGAGATATTTAGCTAAGCAGACCCAGGCACTTATATTTTTTTCACGGGGGCAACGACCCGGGGATTTTATTTCTTTGTTTAGTGAGGGGTAAAAGGGTCAGAGGGTAATAAGAGCCAATGGAATTTCTAGGGTATGCTTAAAACCGATTAGCAGAACGTGGAAACTGCCTTAGAAGTTACCCAACTTGCATCAACTTCCTTTAGTAGTAACGTAAAATAAGAGAAAACACCTTTAGGTAAGGTGTTCGCTTTCAGAAATTATGGTAATGCAATTAGTTTACAGTTCCCTTTGATGTGACCTTTTCACGAGCGAGTGAGTAAAGGAATTCACAAGATTTTCGTAACATAAAAGTCACAAAATACCAGATCAAATGTTCCAGCTTCAACAGAAGCCGAGCCGTTTGAAAGACGAATTACTTTTATTTTTGAAGCTTATTCCAATAAAAATTTAACGTCAATATATCTCGTATTACTTTTATCTACATGGGTCATTGAATGTATAATGGTGTTATTAGAGGTGTTATTAGAAGTTTCAAGATGATCCCTGGATGTTACTGAATAAATGCTTGTTGACTTTGACCTTTTTGATTTTGGTCGAACTTTTTTTATATAGATCCTTGCGTTAATTTAATTTAAACTACCGACTGAGCTGAAAAGGCAGACAAGATGTTAAACGGGTTAAAACAAAAGTAAATACAGCTCAAATAGAAAAAACCAATGTAAAACAAACTTTAGTGAAATGAAAGGACCTATATCATCGGCCACAGTTCTGTCCACATGCCACAATGTGCACTGTGCCGGTCATAAAACACGCCGCTCCGATCCAGCTGGGGTAATATGCCCTGGATATATTAGTAGTGTGATTTGATCGTTTGTCACAGTTTTTGGCTGTCACTGAAATTGAAGTGGTCTGGATTGCTGCCTGGCTGGACCGGGATTACAGGGGAGTAGTTTTTGGCATGTGGCACCAACAGTAAAGCAAGAATTATTGTTGGGGCGTGTTATTAAGTGTCGTTAAAGAAAAGTAAAAATACAGGTGACAGAGCCTTCTCATATTCCACTGGATGTTGAGCGGTTACCTCTACTAAATACACGTCCATATATGTAAAGTGTCATGATTAATATTATGTAATTCCTTGGACAAGCCCTTCACTAAGAGATATCATCACAAAGAGAAATACTGCTTGGCGACTGCGGTGGTAGCACTTCCCCGGACTAGAAAGAGTTTTCGTATTACAACTAATTCAATATAATCATAAACCACGCTTTCCTTCCAACAATATTGTTCTACAAACTTTCTAAAGTAAGAAGATTGAGATAGTATTACAACGTATTATAATCCTTTAATGCTGAAACTCATTAGATAAAATTTACTTTATAGCTTCCGAAAGCAATATTTTCACCGAAGTAATTTCATCGCACGAGCTGCGTTTACGTGGATTTCATTAAGATAATTTTCGCTATAACAGTAGCTAACTAAATAGCTTTGTATTAATTTAAATCTTTCTATTACTTGAGGAAATGGGTCATGGCGTAAAATTACAAGCTTTAATTTTATAATAACTGTCAATTTATCATCAAGGTTTATAAACAGTGCCCCGATTTTACACAGGTTTGCTATTGTATTTATATGTAACTAGTGACGCGCCCGATTTTGCTCGAATGGAGGTATTTTTATACTAATTTCAACCCCTGCTATAACCGCCCAGGGGTTGAATTTCAGACATTTCTTTCTCAGTACATCTCTACGCTACAAGACGAATATACCATGAAAATGTCAAGTCTGTACGACCGGTAGTTTAGGTTGTACGTTGTCTATATGTCAGTTAGTCAGTCACTTCAAAGATTTTTATAATTGCTATAAATTAAATTGGAAAATAGATTTTTTTTTGGCAAAAAGAGCAGTGCCATTTACGGCAAAATATTTGTGGGGCTATACAATTGTTATAGTTGATCTATGAATTAATTTCATTAAAAAAATGGTAACATATTCTAAAACTCTGCTTGTTACCCTATACGTATACCTATAAATGAAAACCTGTCATTCAACAAAAGAGGTAAACGTAAGCTCGATAGTTTGTTTGGCAAATTTTGAACAGACCCAAGCATTGGATACGAGGGCAACTACTTAGAAATCTAGAAACCAAATAAAAAAAATGGAAAACAATGCTATCTGTCAACCATGCTGGCAATGTTGGTGTAGTTTATGACAGTTTGCAATCATGCTTGAGCTCACGCTAAAGGGGAAGATACAGTAAACCAAGACCAAGAACCCGGAATTTTTGCGCGTATTTTACGAATTTGAGCTTCACTTATAACAAAGTCCCTAAAATTGAACAGTAGTGCAACACGCAGGCAAAGTCGTGGTTTTATTTTCGCACATTTTTTCGACCCAATATATTACAAATCCCTTGCGGGCTTTTTCATATTTGGGTAAATACACACGTGTACTTGGAACCCCTCGGTTCTCGGCGCAAAGGGAGAATGGCCTGGCGGGACACTCACAGCCTCTCACCTCCCCATTGAGACCCTCGTAAGGAACTCTAGACGAGTAATGAGCTCTCACTTTTATTTACTTGTATATTGCACTGGCAATAGGTAAAACATGTTTTTTTTCTTATGAATTAGGTATTTTTATGACTATTTTAATTAGATTCATTCAAAAGATAATAATAGTTACGCTAATGATTATTAGTACTGACTTACTATTGAAATTTTTTCGGTCACCATACTGAACTCAGGTAAAACATAGGCTGTGGGTTCGATCCACACCGAAAATAAGCATTTATGGGCGACAGGCAGCAGTTTCACTTGAGTACTGAACTCCGAAACTGTGGTCATCAATCCGCCAACCATGGTGACCCCTATAGCATACCCTTCCAAATACGGAAGAGGCCTACTTCAGTCGTGGACTTATTAAGGCTGATGACGATAAAAATAAAACGAAAATACTTATATAACATGTTAAAAAACTTACTGAATCTAAATTTCAAACTATTGTATAAAGTAGTCAACAGGCAAAAAGCGATAAAATAGAATACGCCAAAACAACATCAAATGTAAAAGCTACGGTTGTAAAAGACGAATAGTCTGACTTTTATCACAAAATAAAACCATTTTCGAAGAAGTGCTGTTTCTTGTTCCGAACACTATCGGGTTATTGAACATTGTATCTTAAATGTTAAGTTTTAATGACTCAAAGTTGCAGTTTCGTCGTTAGTTAAAGTTAGTCTTCGAGAGATTGAAGAGACACTTTCAACAATATCGTTGTTTAAAATAAATTGACACAGGTACCTCAGAATTTTTAAGTATTTAAACCGGTATTTATAATCTCTTTATTCTGGCAATACTTGTGGGTATATAGAAATGTTTTATTTTAATAGGCATCATAATTACAAGTTAAATCTAAGGCACTGCCATTTGTATTTTTCATGTGTTGTGTTTTTAATATTATCATAATTTATATATTAGTAAAGAAAAATAAAAGAGGTTATTGAAAATTAAAGCTATCGACTGAGTGGGTATTTTTCCGAGGGAAGGTCATGAATTGTCAATCAACCTTTAATATGTATTATAATTTACTGGTTTATTTCAAAAACGTCGCATAACTTATTAGAACCGATTGTATTAATACAAAAAGTGACGTGATTGTTTTTTATTTATTTTGGGAAAACAAACGCAAATTACGTAACCTTTGACGCGGTCAATAGCTTTAAGATAATGTACAAAAAATCAAACCCTAAGTGACAGAAAAAAAATCCGTTCGTAAATTATCTAGTGTGTCTTCAGTGTATGCTGTGATAGTGTGGTAACGCCCACTAATACGTTTTTACAATCGTCCGATGGTAATAAAACAAGGATGGGACTCGGATTAAGCTCGTTTATCATTCGTTTTGATGGCCCTTTTTGCTGTAATCATTCATTTTTCTTCCGTCGTTTTCTGCTTCCCTTGCGTTTAAATGTCCCTTTGTTGGTGCGGCGAACTCTTTTATCAAATTAACTTACCTTAAGTTTTTTTCGGTCATATTTATTGGAGTCGTAACCTTTGCATAAAAATCAAGTAAATTCTTTGTAGCTTAATGACGAGAGTGGCGTGCTGAAGGAACTTTAAATTCTTGGCGTGCTGTTAAATCAATTAGCGTAAGGCTCGGGGGCGTCTAAAAGCCTTAAGAACTAGTGTACAGGAAAGCTGACTTTGCTGACGGAAACGTAATGAAATATTCCCCTTTTAAGGTAGGTAATAAGGGGAATAAAAAGTGGGTAGTAAAGGGGAAAAGCTAGTCGTGGTTTTTACTTTATTACGATTAGCTCGTTTTATAATTTTACGAAAGTTTTGGGATTACTAAATGGATGGATCGAATATTAATGGATTTGTTTAATTTATACCGTCAGTTAGTGCATTTCCGTATTTAGGGGAGGGTTTTGGACTTGAATCTCATTCGGTTTATAGCATTTGGGATGTTATGTTGACGACCGTTGTGGCGCGGCGGGCGAATGTCCGCCTGCGACGCAGGAGGTTGCGGGTTTGATTCCCGCCTTAGGATAAATGTTTGTACGATCTGCAAATATTTATTCCGGGTGTTCTGGGTATTTACTATGTATAATAAAAAAATATCTATGTATGTAATATAGTATTGTATTAAGTATATCAGTCATCTAGTACTATTTTATTTTTTATTTATTTATTTTATAAACTCTTCGCGAGTTTTTTGGTCCTAAACGCCATATAGCCTAAACGTATGACGTACATAACGTAATATATACCTACTTATATAACTTACCTATAGCCTGAACGATTGGCCGTATAGACTTGAAATTTTTAGAATAAGTTTTTCTTAGTGCGTAGGTTTACAAAGTTTTTTCCAAATTCAACCCCTAAAAGGGTACAACGGGGGTCAATGTTTGTATGGAAAGACCTTTTCACCGTTTCCACTACTACGCCATAACACTTAATATCATATCTGTTTTATTAGCACTAGTTTTTCCTGGGAACTTTAACTTAACGAAGTTAACTTTCTCTTGGGCTAATAAATAGGTATATTACTTCTACCTGCTCAGCGTGGTAGTTACAGTAAATCCTCTAAATATGACGGGAAGGCCTACCAGCAATGAATTTATACATGACTAGCGACCGCTCGCAGCTTCGCTTGCGTGGCAGTTTTTCCCGTTCCCGTTATTTTTTCGGGATAAAATCATAGTAGCTTTATGCATGCAAAGTCTAAGCCCGATCGATTTAAAATTGACAAAGTTTCATACAAACTTTCATCCCCTATTTTATCCCCTTGGGGGTAGAATTAATCAAAATCTTAGCGGATGCCTACGTCATAACATCTACCTGCATGCCAAATTTAAGCCCGATCCGTCTAGTGGTTTGGGCTGTGCGTTGATCACTATGTCAGTCAGTCAGGTAGTCACCTTTGAGTTATATATATTTAGAAGAAGATGATGATGAAAACAGAAACCTACTTTTCCCTAGTTTCTTTAGCTGCGTAAAACCTCTTTGTAAATAATAAAAGTCGATTCCATCAGAGAACATGTTTTCTCTCGTATATCATACAAGTATCGAGGGAGCTTGTAAAATAAATGGGTAAATATTTTCAATACGAAATTCGTTCGTTTCGAGATGGGTTGAGAAATAGTTACATCGATGTCTACGCAATAAGTGTTGGGTACGCTGTGCCTCCTTGAACTACCACAGGAATTTACTTTTCATTACTATACTCGTAGTAGAGGGTAAATATTTGGTTGACACTCGTTCGTGATCAAGAAGCTGTATAAAAATATGTAACGTACCCTCAAATTCATTCAAACTATAGTTGAAACGCTTAAATGCTTGTGGTATAGCTTCCTTCATAATTCCTAATTAATGCAACGCTTAGATAATCATCATAGTCATCATCAGCTTAAAGTCCACTGCTAGACATAGGACTCTGCAATATGTTTCTGGGAAGAACAATTTTGAGCCCGTTCCTACCTTTACTCTTGGGAGGGTGGTCCCCGCCTTTATTTTGTATTAAACCTATAGTTGTTTTTTACCATTTGGATAACTGGCTGCTTATAGCATTTATTCTGGAAAATTACAATAAACGAATAATAGCAAATAATGTCAAAATCTCATGTCAAACTGACTCAAAGTGTCATCTGTCAACGTAATAGGCCGGGTGATGGATTCTAAGCCACTGTTTATTGCCTGACTATAAATTTAAACGACTGCTTATCAGAAGATGTATGTAGGTACACTTGTACCTACATACATATATGTATAATTAAAAATATTAAAAGTTTTAAGGGGATTTTCGTGGTTTTTCTGAATAAATACCATTTTGATTTTAGAAATGTAGCCTGTTTTAAAACGTGATGTAGTTTCCACAACCTCGATTATTTTCTTTACTAATGAGCAGCATGCTCATATTTCAAAGCGTTTCAAACACAAATAAAAAGACATTTCCTTCTACATTAAACGTTTAAACGAAACTCACAATAATAAAACGGACCGCGTGAGTGAAACACTAATTTCAAAGAAAAATAGCCGTAATTAAACTTCTCTCATACAACGCCTACAATTTGTCCACTACTCGACAGAGCTGCAATTTTCTCCGTTAGCTTGCTTTACGACACATTTTGCTTTTAAATTAGGTACCTAAATGGTTAATAGCCATAGTATATCACATAACAAATGTTTTCAGCCTGCAAAAGACTAAAGGTAGGTAGTAAGTACTACCTGCGTGGACCCACGTCGACTGTCTCAGACATTTTGTATTGGACAGACAAAGATAAAGCCAGAGAGAGAAGATCTGCGCCGTCTGTTTTATGTAATATAATTTTTATACAAAATGTATGGAATATAGTAAGTTTAGTAAAATGATACAGCAGAATCCGTACAATTTTCGATGTAACTAAATAAATTGGCGTTTTAAAAGCAAAATGACAGTAAACTGACATTGCGTACAGCACTAAAAATATAAAATAGGTAATATCTTTAGGTTTTTATAGCGGCCAGTGATACAGTACCCCCAAGAGTGCAAAACGGACGTTTATGGACATATTCATGAGAAGTTGCAGCCACTAGTACTGGGAAGGACACCAAATAGTTTATTTATTACAGGGATCGGACGGTATATCTAACATTGCGGTATCATTTATTATTATTACATTGACATTGACATTGGCTGATATTGACTGACATTATAAAGATCGCGGAAAGTCATTGAATGAAAAGTGTTCAGTAAGTCTACTCTTAACCCTCAGCCGAAAAGATATATAATAAAAGAAGAAGAAGAACCCTCAGCCGCTAAAAAGCCACATAATAAAAAAAGAAGAAGAAGAAGTTTACTCTTGGAAACGATAAACAAAGTTTCGTATTGTCGTTTTGAGTTACATTTCGCGGCATGTCAGGAAGCGTCAATTTGATTGTAGAAAGGGTTATCGATGTCCCGCAGTGTACGAAACTTCGTTTATCATTATCAAGAGTAGACCTGCTGTATAAGTTTTGAAAACTATATAGTTATTTCATTTAAATTGTTTTTCTAGAGTTTTTTGAAGTCCTGCTGTTTAAATTCAGAGGCATTTGAACCATCAAAACGGACAGATGCCTTATAGAAAAAAAAGTGCTCAAACCCGTTTTCCCTGGAAAGGCCTATGTCCAGTGGAATAATTCGGGTAAAGATTTATTTATTTATTTATTTATTTGGTCTACCAACAGTTGCTACAATGATACAAGCATATCAAAAAACTTACATATAGGTACGTACATATGTACTGACTTAAACTAATTGTACAACTAATTATAGGTAAACACTACATGCATTGTAAAAACCAATAATAGGTAAAAGAGTAACTTAAACATAAGGAAAAAGAAAAGAAAAAAAGAAACAAAATTATACTTCTACTTAATTTGGCAAGTTCTCGACCAGGTGTTGTCGGAACTTATTTATTTTAATGGAAAAAATGTTGATGTTTTTGCATACAGTATTCAAGGTTCTGCAGAGTCTTGGAACAGGTGAATAATTCACCGTGAATTACTACCTAGGACAGTAGTGCGGAGTGGTGGAATAAGCAAAATGATCGGGTAGCGGGGCGTTCTACAGGGGACTTTAAAGTGAAACCTATGTAACAGTTGAGGGCAAGTTAATTTGTTATTCAAGATTTTGAACAAAAATATTAAGTCTAGCTGTATTCTACGTTTTTTCAGAGATGCCATTCTGAAATGCTGGAGCCTCTTTTCATATGATATTTTGATTTTGATTGTGATGATGATAAATAATATTTACTAATGTGCGTGTTTCCTAGTTAGGTTTTGCAGTTACTTTGTGCCCGAAGCGATCAAAGTTTACTTAGAAGTTAGACATTTTCGATGAATCAAGTAAATGTTAATTACCTACATTGCTTTCTACGCCTAATAACACGCAAACATGTACCAAGCGCTCATATTATATTCAGTGTTATTTAAAAATGCTATTTAAGTCCTAACTAAATTCAAAACGTTACTCACACGCTTAAACTAGCTCATAAACACGGAATCCCTTTGAAAGCGAAAACCTTTTGCTTTACAAACAAAACCAGCCTATAAAGCGCTAAAAATCTGGAGCACTAAAGCAAAATCACCACAAATTCTCGTCTCTAACTGGAGTGGACACACTGAGGTTATAATAAAAAAAATCCCTTTAGACAATTTTCCATTATCTGGGCATTGTTGGGCTCTAGTGGTCAGCATTTTATGTCTCAAGTCGGGCGTCGTCGTAACTCCTTATTAAACCGGCGGGGACGCACCGTCTTGCCTCTAATTGATTTAGAGACCCTGCTAACAACGACAGTATACTTTTCTTTGTTTACTTTATAGTTCCGAATGGCTAGGGTCAATATTTCAGACTTATCGACTTATTTGATGGCACCGAGTGTGCTTTGAGAAATTGTTATACTTTGTTCTTTGTTCACAAACTAGAGTAACTAGTAAAATATGTTTAAATGTTCCATATTATATTCTATATTAAGTCAATTTGGTGCAAGGTATTATATCAATTAAAATAAAAAAAAGGAAGAAAAATAGGGTTACTGTACTGAACAAGTAATACGAGTTACATAAAATACTTATAATGTTTCAGTATCTTCACATTTACAAATTGAAAAATCCATAGATTCAAGACAGGATTCAAATCCTTGTATCGTTAGTCGGCGTTGCAACCACTAGACCACTAGTGTTCAATTCCATTTTTTCGCAACAAAGACGAGATTAAAACTAAATTTGATTGTCTAAATTGGGCCTGTCTAAAATGTCAGTAGAAGGATACCATTTGGAAATGCACATGATCAAAACTTGAATTTGATGATATTCGTTACGCCTCAGAAATTAACACAACTGCATTAAACTTATGCAGGTAGGTACAATTAGCTACATTAGAATGTATACAATTTCTTACTTCCATAACTCAAAAATCCTGAATTCAGTTAAGCTAAAAATAATAGTGTGTAACAGTTAATTTTAATGTTGTGATACCAATTTGAAAAATATCAATAAAGATAACTTTTAATAACGAAAGTAATTTAGTATATACAAATATTTTACATCTAATATTTAAACTATCTACCTTATATCTACATATTTTATCATTACTTTTTCTACCTATAGTAGAGTGCGGGTCTTCACTATAGGTAGAAAACAGAATTTAAGTCACTGACAAATATCAATTGCATAATATTCTAATACAACTGACTGTATTTAAGTATTAGTGATAAGGAAGTCGGCATATTTCTAGGAAGCCTAACAAGTGCATTTGCAGACATCACTGACTCGCCAGTGTCTTTAATAGACACTGACAAGCTAAAACACCTCTGAGGGCGTTGAACTTATTATTTTTATAACAAAATATGGTCACCACTTAACATCAGGTGTGTCATGTGTTTGTGATATTAGCAAAAGGTATAAACACATTTGGCGCATAAAGAGCTACCTGGAATACCTATTTGATCTGATGGACCGACCATATTGTGAAGATCGCAGGAAGTTGATGCGTTGGAGAAGGTCGAAGCGCCTTTGCGCACGAAGGGTTCCGTGCCAGCTTTAATAAAAACTATAACAAAAACGGTTAGCTATAATAAAAACGGCAAAAATTCACGTTTGCTGTATGAGAGTCCCCTTAAATATTTATTTTATTCTATTTTTTTGTATTTGTTGAAGCTGCAATAAAAATACATCATCTGTGAAAATTTCAACTCTCTTACTATCACGGTTCATGAGACAGGACACACAGACAGATAGACAGACACACAGCGGAGTTTTAGTAATAGGGTTCCGTTTTACCCTTTGGGTACGGAACCCTAAAAATGGGAATTTCTCACTGTTGTTTGCGAGATCTTTACGGAGTTCTCGTACGAAGGATCGATTTTCCTTGCTGATTCTTCTTCTACCTTTGCACAGTCACAAGGATGTTATAATTCCATCCCTGGTTTAATGCTGTACCAAGTGAAATTTTATTATTTTGTCTAAATAATCGAAATTGCCGTGAAATTACAGGCACATGAGGCTTAACATTTGTATACCTTAAGTTAATCTACGCTGGGCGGAGCTCTGTAGTGCACGTTCCTACCATGCATGCGAGGTAGCACTTCGCTATAACATGCCTTAAGGATTTATGTTTCGATCTCCAAATAATATTCTTCAAAGGCGACATTTCAGAGATGCCCAATTTCGACAGTCAAATTCTAGTTTCAATCTCATCTCAGCTCCAAAACACACAAGAACTGGTTTTCAGGTCTATTTAACTCGCAAATTATATAAAAAAGCAGCTTGCACTGTAAAAGTTAAATATGTTACAAACCAAACTCTCGAACACCAGGCAGGGCGTTTACTCAGTCTCCTTTAAGGCAGACATGCCTTAGTAAGAACATACAAGTATATAGCTATGACCAAGATAAGTACTTCTACGGAACCGTCTTGTCAACGTGTCTTGCCCTTTATAAGGGCTCTCGTGAGCCGCTTAAGCACTTCCACCCGGTTGGCATAGTATTTATAAATTCAGTTGCTCACATCTACAAAATGTGCTTTCAATATACATCTCATTGTAAGGCTAAGATTAACACTCTAAAATTATTTTTCGAATGAATATAGATTCTCTTTCGGTTCGATGTTGTTAAAAAATTAACCGCGAAAGGAGCGCTGGTGGTGTGTTGGGAATGATCTCGCCTTATGATCCCAAGGTCGTGGGTTCAATCGGTCGTGCACCAATGAATTTTTCCGTTTCAAAAATTTATGTGCGCAATGCTAGTGCTTTCGAACGGTTACAGTTGGTATTCTAGCAGCGGTGATGGGCTTGCAACCTGTCACGTATGGAATACTAACTACTGTAAAATGTGGTTATGTATCAAATGTACTATTTGGACGTACCTTTGACTACCCCCCTTATACATCTTCGAAGAATCTCGAGTAGACATTAAAAGACCGGAGGGGATATCTACCATATTTGGGTATTACATTCGTGATGCGATTTAAATATATTTCTAAAAAAATAACAGCGTATGGACTTGCACAATGCTTGTAGGTATTCTCAAACGGTGAAGGAAAACATTGCGAGGAAACCGTAACTTTCCTGTGGATTGGGCCGACTAAACTATGAGGACTACAGGTGCTAAGGTAAAACTACTCCAAGACACTGACGTAGACAAAGTCCTGTGAATTGGGGTATGAGTAAAAGTTACCAGACACCGCAGTATTAATCAACCTACTAATCCTACTAATATTATAAATGCGAATGTTTGGATGGATGGATGGATGGATGTTTGTTCCTCTTTCACGCTCTAACCAGCAGACCGATTTAAATGAAATTTGGAATAAATATAGATTGTAATCTGGAATAGGACATACTTTTTATCCCGAAAAAATAACGGGAACAGGAAAAAATTGCCACGTGGGCAAAGCTGCGAGTGGCCTCTAGTCTACAATACAATGATGCAAAAGTCTATTTTATCTCTAATACTCATCTAAGTTGTCCACTAGCTCAGTATGAATATGAAGTCGCTTGTAGTTGCGCTACTTATAGTAAATTCTACAGTGGTCGGGACAACGACCACTTAGTGGCTACATGACCTTTGCTGACCTACTATTTATGTTAAACACAATGCACATGTTAATTAGGAATTTAAGAAGTACTTTGGATAATAATTTACAAACTAGTTGATTTACCGGTGGTCTAATAGTGAGAGTGACCCCGCCTTCTGATCCTAAGGTTGTGGGTTCGAATACGGTCGTGCACCAATGGATGTTTCTGTTGAAAAAAATTTTGTGCGCAATGCCCGTGCTCTCAATTGATTAAAAACATCGTGAGGAAACCAGTTAGTATTTTTGCAGCGGCGATGGGCTTGCAACCTGTTACGTATGGTATACGTAGTAGTTATACTGCAAAAAGTTGTTATGTACCAAATGTACTGTCTGGACATGCCTCTGACTACCCCTTAGACATCCTCGAAGAGATCGGACGGGATTTCTTCCGTGCTTGGGATAAAAGTCGTGATGCTATTTCTTTCTTATTTTTTTTTCTAGTTGATTTTCAAAGTTGATTTTAAGTACTTACAAAAAAATTATAATATAATAATAATACTGGACAATTCACACAGCATCATCTAGCCCCAAGCTAAGCAGAGCTTATGTTATGGGTATTAGATGACTGATATACTTAATGTATTGTACATTATATATAACGGAGTCGCTGGTCCAGGGTCTTCCGTGATATCTACAGTGATGCAGTCTTCAGGGTCTTCCGTGATATCTGCAGTGATGCCGCCTTCAGAGTCTTCCGTGATATCTGCAGTGATGCCGTCTTCATTGTGGTGACGACTCATGACCGTCGGCGAAACATAAACGGAGTCAGAGTCAGAGAAACATTAACCGAGTCAGAGAAACACCAAGCACGTTGTCACCTTCTTTTATTCCGCGCCAAACAAGTTAGGTTTACAAGCAGGTCCGAACGGTGCGGCGGCTCGAGCCAGACTGACCGCCGTTTTTTTTTTTTTTTTTTTTTTTTTTTTCGTACGGACTAAAATGCTGGTATAATCGCCTAGCGATTTCCGACAGCGTTACCGGGCTACTGGCGAGCGCAGAAGGCGCTACGCCATTACAAAATTGGTTTTGTTGGCAACGAGCACAAGGGCACCACTTAGGTACGGACCTCGGCTTGGGCTGTTGCCGGAGAAGGGAGCTACGGAGAGACTCTTCGCCCTGAAGGGGCGTTAACGGGGAGACGTCTTCGACCCCGCCGCCGGGGTCGGTGTGATTGTGGAGTGTTTCCTGTGTCCGGACTCGATGAAGCGACCTCCGCCGCATTCGCGGCGGTGATCGTGTCATCTGGGTCACCTAAAACGTGTCTAGGTCTACGGAGGGTACGACTGACCGCCGTAGAGCGCACCGCCCGTATTTATGCAAAACACAGCCGCGCGCAAGCTACCTCGCCACTAAGAGTGTTTTGCTTTTACGCGTCTTGTTGTTTTTACAATCAATTAATTAATGACCTTGTTGACCTTAAAATAATGAATCAACGCCTAATTAACTAATAATTCACTTAAAACTGAAACAAAACATTTTGATTTCAAGTAGCTCCGGCGTCTTGCTGACACCAATGTCGCCATTGCGCCGATATATACATTACATATTTTTATTATAAATAGAAAACACCCAGAACACCCGGAATAAATATTTGCAGATCGTACAAACACTTATCCCAAGAAAAATTGAGATCACTTCAGTGGATAAGTTGTTTAAAATAACATTCAGACAAAGTTTAGAGCTCAATTGATAGTGGCTTCGATCAATAATTGTGAATTCCGATGTACTACAATTTAGCACTCGAAACTGTCTAAAAGCTTGTGTTAAAGGCCAAGCACGGAAGTGATTGTAAAAGCATCGCATACAATGACCGGTAGTGTTATGTTTCAGTTGTGTGCAAGAGCCTTTATAACCGGATATACATACATCACATAACAAGCAGACACTAGACACTGTTTTGTCAAATCGAACAAGTGTTTGTTGATGAAAAACTGCATAATCTTGTAAATAAAATCTGCGCAGCATATTTTTAGTTTAAAAAAGTGACGTATTTTTGAAGAAAATGTATTACATAGTTTTATAATAAAGCTAACGAAACGCGCGCGACTTCGTCCGCATGAAATTATATCTATACAAACTTCAAATCCCGTTGTACCTGTTTAGGGGTAGGGGTAGGCGTAAGTCACTGTAGTGACTTACGTATCAGTGGTTTAGGCTGTGCGTTGTCGATATGTCAGTCAGGACAAAGATTCTTGTAATTATTGTAGATTAATATTTTGTAGAAAACCATCTCCATCAAAGAAATAAATGCAGAAATGAGTAAACTACTTAATAAAGTCCTCTGCAGGCCACGGAAGGTAATAAACTGTAAATAAACTACTTGATTAAATAATTCATTAAAGATTTTATGAGTTACCTTTGTCCTTACCCGCCGATCGTAAATACTTGGAATTTTCAAGTTGAACCATTTGTCTTAGTGCGGAAACTAAGAAATAAATTCCTGAAATACAACCCTCAAAAGGGTGAAACAAAGGTTGAATTTTATATCAAAACAGTTTCACGCGAGGGAAGTCACGCGTATTTCCTTAGTTACATTTTATGTAACCTATTATCGTACCATAACAAATAATTTTATAGACACCAAACATACAAGGTAAATAAAACAAACATAAAACAAGTGTGAAAATAATAAAAGAAAAGTTGGTAAGTTATTGACACCTCCACAACAAGGTAATGTGTCACTTATAGTAAACAATAAAATAAACTGGAGTAAAAGCTCCCCAGACTTACGCAGCGGCAACTTAATTTCCTCATTCGATACGAAACAATTGGACCCGAGCATTAAGGCCGCCACACATTGGATGCGTATGGGTATGAGTGCAGGTTTCCACTGCATTGTAATGTGTTAGACTGTAAAGTTAGTTTCATAATCCAGCTTTGGCCTGAGTGGGGATTATGCAACAACTTTTTCGATTTGTTCGTCTTCACTGCGCGATAGTCGTCAATTAATGTCAGTTTCATAATGCCCGCTGGCTCTGGCCTATCGGTAGTGTCTCATACATTTCTATGCATTAAACAAAAAAGAAGCCAAAATAACTACGACCCTCTTCTTCTCCTCTTCTTTATGAACCACCTGCACCTGAACGTCATCCGATTCATAAATTTACCAAAGTTTTAATAATTAGTTTTTATTAAAAACCGTCAAATTACGTCAAGTCGGGCTGCTATTGGCATAAAATTAGGACCAAAGTCTTTTATGGCTATTGGTTATTGAATAAATTAATGGTTTTATTATTCAAATGTGACGCTGATAGAATCGTGGGTAACACTCTGCAAAGATCATACAAACAAGAATTTAATTAAAGTCCTAAGGAAACATTTTCATTAAAATCTGGATACCACAGTACACTTTCTTCCTAAATACTGTTTCAGTTTAAAAAAAAAACAGAGCGGCCATGCATCAGGCCACGCACCTGTGACTTTATTAAACTGTAATAAAATAGTAATACTTTTCTGTATAATATTTACGCAGTTGAGTAAACGTATAATGTAAACACATTACAGCCGTATACAAATACAACCTCACTTTGTTTACAAAGGTTTATAATTTCAACGGTTTTCCCCGTAAATGTCATGAGTAGGTAGATGTGTTATTAGTAAAATAATGTTTACTTTGTGGGTTATCAAACCTTGCTTTACAATATAATAAACAGAATAACGTACAATATAAGATTCCGGAAACATGTCAACATTATTTGATGGGTATGAAAGGTTGAAACATTGTTTCAAAAAGCTTTAATGAACATCAAATTCATAACAATTTGTTCATAGTTATGAGTACGTAATATGTACACCATCACCTTCTAATTTTGCTACTCTTTTCCATTCAGAGGTTGTTTAGAAGACATCGCTTTTAGCTATAAGGCCGTACTTGATAATTTCACTGTTTTCGTCGTGATTTCCTTTGTGTACAATAGTGTTTATCTAAATATATACCATCTATTATAAGAGACTTTGTCTTGGTGCGTAGATGTTGAACTAAGAAAGGAATTCCTGTAATTCAACGCCTAAACGGGTACAACGGGGTTGAAATTTGTGTAAAGATAACTTCACATTTCACTAGTGTCTAATATAAAATAAAACCTACTACTATTTGTACTCGTGTACAACTAAATCTCTACTCCTACCATGCGTCATCAAGTCCTATCATGAAATCGGATTGTCGATGCATTTACTGGCTGGTTGGCTTAAACTGGCACCTAAATTCACTTAGCTTTAAGATGATTGTAAGTAATTCTTGGGTACTACAGAGTAAATACTTTTTAACTTTGAACAAAACACTGGTTACAAAGACTTTTTTTAACACTGTTTTGATGTGGAAAGCTTTTCTCTCTTCGAAGATGCAATTATCGCCATGATAGAAAAACTTGCTTCATGAAGACATAATGTACCTACGTGTGACAATTGCCGTTAATTCTTGTAATCGATAAATACCTACATGTATGTTATCACCCAAAAACGTACGAAAAACTCTCCTCATCTAAACAGCGCTTAAAACACTCGTTTTTATCGAAAATAATGTGATTTATAAATCTCAAAACATGAAGAACTCACTACATGGTAACTATAACTAACTGCGACTGCCATCAACTTTTGGAGATACGCGGCCTAAAACAATAGTTTTGGGACGTCCTAAAAAACACACTTAGGCGAAAAGATGTCCAGAGATAAAAATAAAAGTGAAGAATAGGTATAATGACTTACGGCAGCGTAAGTTGACGTTAGTTACGTAAGTCTTAGCGTAAATTCTCAAACATAAAATGCGTTTTGTTTTTATTGGTGGTTATAATGAGTGAGTGGGCAGGCCATATACGAGTAACTCTTAGAACCGATAACCGCTGTGGAATAAAAGTTCTCGACTTTCGAAATCACGAACCAGAAGACCATCGCGGGAAGTCAGTTGATAACTTCTATAGGCTATAATGACAAATAATGAGTTACACCGTGTACCTTCTAACCTAGTATGACACAAAAATTAAGCCACCATCAAATCATATTAAATGAAAGTTGCCACAACAAAGTTGAAGCTATTCCCCACCGCATTATCGGCGTAAACTGACATAAGTGACCAAACTCGTACATGATAGAAAAGCCTAATCTTCGTCCCTATCCTGAACTGTCGTTAATAAAACTCCCGCAAACTTATCTCTCAGGGGAGAGATAAAAATATTCTTCGAAAAAACAAACCTGTGGGGGTGGAATTTTTGCAGTATCACGCGCGCCATGATGTCAGTGTTGCTAACTTTATGCACGATAAATGATACGTTCCGTGGCACTTATCACCCCCGTAATGCTGTAATGTTGAGATTTATCGTGCTAAAACTCAAAAACATGAACAGCAAATCATTATTATGTTGTGAGTTGGCAGACACGCTCGAGGTGGAATCTGCTATTTCATTTGTTTGTTTCCTTCTTCCTGTTATGAAAGTGCTTTTGTTTGTTTTTTGTTGGGTAAAAAAACATTCACCGAAAAAAGTTGCATGCAATCGATGCCTGATAAAATGAAAATATTTTCTATAGAGTTACAAATAAAATGTTCGAACCCCATTTCGATGCCAAAATAAAAATAAATATATATAAACTAATCCGTTTTACAACAAAGCGTACCTAATTAATTTTAAAGAGTTTGCCTTTTGTAAACAAACAGTAATGAACTTTTTAATGAAAAATATACAAGAAATACCCTGCTTTCATTGTCCGGTTGATGAATTAGACCCGCTACAAAATTATCCCACACTCATCTCTTCTCATTCCCACATTTCCAACTTTATTATACCTAAACCTATTTAGGCCCAAGGGCCTTTATAAAAAGGCTGTTACCACATTAAGGTCACTTTTATTAAGCCGCATTCACGAGAAAAACAGATTGCTTCACTCTAATAAGTCGTTTACATAACTTTAAAAACTGATCGCAAATAAATAGTTTGTTTATTGACAACTAGCGAAATGCATGCAACTTTTTCCGCATGAGGTTGTTTTCATACAAACTTCAACTCTCGCTGCATTCGTTTAGCGTTGAATTTTGGGAATTCTTTTCTTAGTACACCTTTACGCACCAAGATGAATCAACTCTGAAAATTTTAATTCTCTACTATCTATGGTTTAGGCTGTGCATTGTCTGTCAGTCAGTCAGTCAATCAGTCAGGTCAAAGATTTAAATAATTGGTTTAGATATGAGGTTTTTTCAAACCACCTAATCTGTAACGTATACTGGATCTAGGCACGATGACCTGTATTACACAAAACAGCCTCACGACTTTAATTCCCAGTCACGGTAGATATCCCCTAGATCTTTTAGTACCAACTTAGGACTCTTTAAGGACATCTACATCCAAATTTGAGATTTGGCACGTACCCACATTTTGCAGTAGTTATACGTGACAAACGAAAAACCCGTCGCCGCTGCTCAATGCTATCTATAGGCACATAATAAGTTAATTAATTTAAGTAAATACAGGCAACATATTTAAATGTGTTGAAGTTCAAATAAAGAGTTTCAGAAAGAACTATTTTAGGTTTCTATTTGATTTCACGCCCATTGGATGTTGGTAGACAGTAACTGGTAACCAGAATTCTACGTAAAATAGGCTTTACGGTTACTTTTATTAGAAGGGCAAAAAGCTGAATAATATTCGTCTTATCATGAGCCGCATTTTGGCTGGAATCGTCACTAATTAAGTAGCGTGTCAAGCATTATTATGGCCTTATCTCTTGCTCATATGGCTCATGAATCAATTAGAAGTAAGGGTGCTGGGTACGGTTATAGCTTAAATAGGACAGCGGGGCAATAGCTTGACCATAAGATTACCACAGCCGTACTAAGCCATGGCAATTCAAGAGCGTTTTGTTTTATACTTGGAGCAACATTATTTCGATTCAGATGACTTCAACTTGGTCCCTTTCCACTTTTAAGTTATCGCTACCTGGCATGCCGCACAGTGTAAGTAAAACCAATGATACGTATCTAATGTGTATCGTTTTTCAGAGTAGACACCCAGAATAGGTTTTATGTAGTTCACTAGATGGCGCTACATTATTTTGTGTGACCTTTTCATGAGTCGGGCACACCAATTAATTATACATATTTAATACTTCTTGCTGATGAAATAAACAGAGGGCCCGCCTGATCTTAAGTGGTTACCATCACCTATAACAAAGCATTACCTCGCAAGTCAAGTTCGTTAGGAACGTGGCCTACAATGGACTGCTCTGCGTCCATCGAACTGAGGCATACAGATGTTAAACCTCTTGTGCCCGTAATTTTACCGGCACCTACACCCTTCAAACTGGAACACAGCAAAGCATGGTGGTAGTTGTGTTTCGGGCAAACCCTTTACTAAAAGCTCTACTACTAGCTACCTCATCATAAAACTTCTTGCAGCTTAGTTCGTGTGAAACCTGGATAAAAAGATAAATATATTATATTTTATGTGACGTGTTCCCAGTTTCCCAGTTTCATCCAAACGATTCAGACGTCTCGACGAGATTGTGTAACAAACATAATCTGTCCTCAAGACTTTTAAATTGAAATAACATCATTATTGCCTAAATGAGTTCTCAAATTTAAACAAGCTTTAGGTCTTTGATCACTTTTAACTTTAGCTTTGTGAGAGTTAGAACACCAACTAGTTTCCTTAAGCTGTGGTCCTCACCCGGTCATTTGAACAAAGACACGCGATATATTGTGGGTCCGGTGGCCGCAGATACGGACAAAGGCGTTCGTCCGGAAAACCCATGTAAAGTGGAGCAAAGAAACGCTTTTACGGGATTCAAGCATAAAAGTTTGGTGTTTTTATTATAGTAGCGTTTGACTCAAATCACTGTTGTGGGTTCATTGGCAAAGTTGTTTACATTATTGGTGCTATTTATATTGACTGCAGAGGCCTCATCTGGTGAAATTTGTCTTGTCGCTTATATAGTGCGATGTGTTTACGGATTAGGTATTCTATTTTAGTAGTTTTTGCATCTTATGTTTTGTATTGTATTTATCTTTTACCTATAGGTACATAAAATATATACCTGTCTGTTTAAATGAGTAAATATATGCATGCAGTTGCATCCTATAACTAAAATAGTTATTTATATTATTTAGATTATTTTATAGAGCCTAGCCAATATAAAGTGCCATAATAATATAAATATATGAGAGAAATATCAGCCGTATTTTGGTCAGTGGATAGTTCATGTCTTGAAATAGTCTTTATAATCCATTAGTGCACGACCGGATTCAATCCAACGACCTTACAATCAGAAGGCGGGGTCGCTGCCACTAGACCACCGGTGCTCTACACAAACAGTTCGATAAATTCTAAACTAGATTTGCAGTAACATTACTGTCTACCCCAAACCGGCTTACGTACAGTTAGACATACAAACCACATTTCTGTTCCGTCGCAGTTAACACGTAATAGCAGGGTACCGCACGGAATCGACTTGACTGGACTTCATTGCATTACGCACCCCGACGTGCCTGACCATCGTCGCCCCTGGTATGGTTTCAAATAGACTACCTTTAGTGGAACTGAAAACCAGTATATTCAAAAATACAATAATCTGGGTACTACTGACTTACGCCGAGAACAAACATTTGTGGGATGAACACAGATGTTAGTTCTATATCTGAGTGTTATATCTTAATTTAAGTAAGTATTTTAAATATAGTGCTCATCAATATTATATCCTATATTACATGCTTCATCTACATCTATTATATATTTGCAAGGAATTTACTTACTTATGATTATGTCTTGTAAAAGTAAAAGTTGTGTTTCTATACTAATGTACTGACTTAGTAATGACTGAATGGCATCATAGACAACGCACAACATAAACTACTGGTTGTAGAGATTACGGTTCTCTAAACGGTTACGTTCTCTAATCTCTAAACGGTTGAAGTTTGTATAAAAATAACTTCACGCAGGCATAGTCGCGCGTTTCGCTAGTAGACTATAAGTAAAATCAGACTGGAACTCTGGTTAGTAAATGCCATTGCCTGATCAAAATACAAAATACACGTTTCACTTCGTTACTTTTGAGGCTCAGTACAGCTTCGATGAAATTTATAAAATTAGAACTCCCTAACCAGAATAAATATTTCAGTGAAGCAGCGAGCGAGCGAAAAAACAACAAAATTCTTACCTAACAAAGAAACTGAAAGTAATACCACCACAAAAGGTTTATTTTCGCAAATTGCTAAGATGTTTGTTCCGAGTGCATGAGCAAGCACATTACGGTTCTCTATCGAAGACACGGTGATTCAAGTCCATACAAAATGTACGACGCTCAAACCTGAAATATTCATAGTAAGTGCGCTGTTTTACGGTAAAACTAGGCTTTATTGCCGCAACACGGTAAGCTTTCGAGAAGGGAAATCGTTTAAGCCTCCATTCCTGTGTTGAGGCACCTGGGCCTTTGGAGTAGGTACTATGAAACGGTAGTAATTTTCGGTGTTTGTGGCCTAGTAGCCTTGTTCCCTGGTAGGTGATGTTAAAATTAGGTGATGCAAAATACGCGAAAGCTTTTTGTAGATGAACCAGATTAAATCCGGAATATATTTACATAAGCTAGCTTTTTACTAAAAAGCTGTTGAGTTTAATTTAGCACGACAATATCCTAAGGCTCTGAAAAATATACAAATGTCGTTTTACTAAGCATTGCAGAAGACTCTTCCTTGAACCCATATTGTTTTAGATTATTTATCGTAAACCATGGTAAAAAGGCTTTGCATTTGTTATAGCAGATACTTATTAGTAGTAGTAGAACCCTTAGTAAAGGGAGAAGATATACTTAGAAAAGGATTATTCCCCGGACTTTATGCGAGTATTTATGCCTATTACTGCCGCCAAGCAACTTGCTGTGTTCCAGTTTTAAGGGTGTGGGTACCAGTAAAATTACAAGCACATGAGGCTTAACACCTGTACTGTATGTCTCAGGTTGATCAGCTCAGAGCAATACGTCAAAGAAGGGTACATTTCTAACAAAAGTGACCAGACATTGATTTGTTATCGGTGATGGTAACTACTTAACATCAGGTGGGACATCTGTTTGTTCTATCAGTAAGTCATACAAAAAATAACGAGTGCGCTTTAGACCACACGACTGAGGTAAAACTTCTTTATTATACGAAACGTAACTGGCTATGAGGGAAAGAAAGAAAGAAAACAGTGCTTTCATACCCCCTCCATGGTAGTGTTAAACGTTTAACGCAACCTTGTTGGAAGTCGCATAAGAAGTATTACTTCAAATAATAATAATCAACTTAGCTGTAGTGCAGGATTGACGTGCAGCGTGCAGCACTACAGCGAAGTTGATTAAAGTTATGCCAATACGAAAATGTAGTGTGCACTTTGTTGCGCTTCGTGTAATCTCGCCTCACTTCGTGCAACTTCTGATTGGTGTCGGTTTTGCGCCCGAGTTGTAGGACTCAAAGCGTTTTTCGCTAGGCTGCACAAGTGTGTAGCTACGTACTTACTTTGATCAACTTCGAAAGGTACTTCGTCAATGCAACTTCGCGAATAGTGTGGCTGAGGTATCAGAGGCAACGCTTTAGTCATGCCCTTATTTCAAGATGATGTAGTCTGAGAAAGGATTTCGCATAGACCCAGCTCCAATAGTCTTTTGCACCTGATCAGTTTATGTACCTACATTGTATATAATAGATTGTAATGTTAGTTCAATTCTATAGGGCAACGTAGCACCGTTGTGTATTACAATCTTATCGCACAGCGTGGACTACACTACCCCATTTAACAGACGGCCAAACTGGCGAGCGCTTGAACCAATTAGCGTTGTAGAAATTCATACAATAGATACACCATAATAGGTCAAAATGTATCAGCTTTGTGAACCCTTCGCTTCGATATTGAACCTTATACCATTGTTATATAGATGAGAATAGTTTGAAAGTGACAAAGCAAAGAGGTCAAAGCAACTAAAACGGTTGTCCAACTAGAAGTGGTATTGCCATCAAGATCAAAGACATTCGAGCGAACCGAGAAGTTGAATACTGTATTCGGAAACCTCGATTGTATTCAACGCTGTAAAGGTTGTTCAAAGTTTTAGTCTTCATTGTAAAATATCAAACTTTTGAGATGTTTCGGTGGAAAATATGTTAGCTACTTTCATACAAACGTTCTCTTAACTCAACCCCCAATGCACTTTTTAGGGTTTGAAAGTGATATTCTTAAAACTTCGCTTCATCACAATATAAGCCTTAAAAACTTCAAGCCTCTACGCTCAGCTAGGTGGTCAGTTATGCTCGGTTTCAATACGCCACAAAGATTCATAAGCTAGTTAACTACTATACATACTAGCGAAAAGCGCGCGACTTGACTTCGTACGCGTAAAACTATTTTCATACTTATTTCAATTACCACTAAACATTAGGTGGGCCATTTGCATTTTCAATCAGTAAATTGTATAAAAAACTATGCCATCCTTAGTCGGCCATATTCTCAGAAAAATGTGCGGAGATTATGAAATCGCGGATTTCTTTGCCTCTGACCTTGCTTGAGTATCTGTTACTTTTTTTGTGTTCCCAAACCTAGTGCTTATTTCTCTTTTTGTCTTATTATGCCAGACTCATTAATTAATCTTGTCTTTTGTAATCATTGAGTCCTGGTGACCTGTATCCCAGGTTTTTCTTAACCTACTTCAGGCACCAGTTTCTCACAATACAGGTTCCTAATCTAAGTGGTTTTTGTAAGTTCTTATCACACATTTTATCCTTTGTGAAAAGAAAAATAAACCAATAAGAATATCCGTATAAATTATCTGTAAAAATAGCTACCAAATAGTTCAGTCTGAATAGGCCTAAATAGACTCAAACAATGGATACGAGATCATCTTCGTACAAATTATGAATCCGTTACTGAAAGTTCATGTTATAAAATGATTGTTTTCTAGTACAATAAAATCTAAATCAATGCTTTCTGTCACGGATGATAGCAATGGCAATTTCGGCGTCGCTTATGACAGTTTACAATCGTGTTAAAAGAGCTCACGGTAGCTCTCTTTTAGCTGGTAGGTTAGCAATTATTCGGTTGGTTCATAGCTGTGTAAGCTATAATTAGACTAGGTTGCCTCGACAGCGTGAATTGGCAGGAGTCGACGCAATGCGAAGCTATGTACCTTATCGACGTAGCAAGGCTTTGTGTAAGATTGGCCAAGTCACGGTAGCGTTTGCAGTAAGAAAAGTTTTGTTCCACCAATGAACCAAGTATTTACAGTTCAAGTTTTTATCATTCCACGAAGCGTGAGGCTGAATTCTCTGTCTGGATGTTATATTGTATATCAGTCATCTGTTTCCCATATTCCAAGCTATGCTTAGTGTAGGGCTAGATGATGTTGTGTAAAAATGTCTACAAATATCACACGTCATTTTATAATCGACCTAAAAAAAAGGAATTCTAATTTAACCCGATTCTATCAGTGTACTGTTATGTTAACCGTGGTTATCCCGAGCTGGAATAGGACCTCTCTATTACCTCCCATGGATGATGTAAGAGATGACTTTGGGAATGCTCCAGGATAGGGCTGCAGCATCCCCTGAGTACTAAACACCGGTACAGTTGGTCACCAATTTATCTGGCAAGCATGGTTACTACGGCAAACCCCCCTAAATATCTGGAAAGCAGCAGGTATGTAGCAGTGGACTCATTGAGATTGATGACGTTACTATTTCGCTATAAACTTGAGCTACTGTCGTGTGTACACTGCGACATTACACCCGGGAAATAAAGCAGGAATATTCAGAGGATCGCGAAGCATTCTCTAAGACAAGACCCGTCATGAGTTATGTCTGATTCCAATATCTAACAGGCGTCCGTAGCTTATTAAGAATCGTTCTTGTTAGATAAGCCTTTATCCCATTGGCTAATGTTACAGTGGTAGTTTACACTGGCTAATGAGGTGAGAGTTTATCCGATTCAGTAACGTGCCGTAGTACCGTAGTGTGTACAGTGCCCATAATTTTATAAAAATACTCAACACTTTACAATTTTCAGTTACAAATTTTTTTATCGATTTTTTATACGACTTAATTATATATTTGTTCTTTGGCTGTGTATTGAATTCTAATTATGTATTCACAAAAAATGTACACGTTATAGTGTAAGCTTTCCTGAGTTTGGGTTTGATGATAATTCGCAAACACCAATTCATATTTATGGGGTTGTTTTAAATTTCATAAAAGCAAAACCTACAAAATCCTGTATTTATAAACATAAGCGATCGGAATACATATTGAAAACGAGTTTTATTTTCTGACGTTTCTGTTACAAGATGTTGTTTTATTTACTGTATTTAGTGGACAGTGAACTTTGAAGTTATTAAGGTGTGTTAAGAGCCATGCTATAAATAATTGCGAGCTGAAAGCTCCAGGGGAAGTTAGAGTAAGTTATCGATACAAGTGCTAGTTTTCTAAAAGTTCTCAGCGGTTTGAAAGGTTAGCAACTCGAAGGTACTAACTTTGTAAGCGTGTAGTGGTGTATGTGGAAGTATGAAGTTCGTTTTTTTTTAGAGCGATGCCAGAAGTCCTTAGTACTTTTTTATTATATCAGACATGTTTCGCAGCGCACTGATTCTAAGAGCATCTATTTATGCACATAGTACTCAGAAGATGCTGCCTATCTCCTGGTACGTTCCCTTAGTCGCCCGTCTCGTCATCCATGGGAGGTAATGGAGGGGATTTTTTTTTTTTATACAACTTATTGATGGAACAAGCAGATGGCCCACCTGATGTTAAGTGGTTACCATCACCTATAACAAAGCATTGCCTCGTAGGTCACGTTCGTTAGGAACGTGACCGACGATACACTACTCAGCGTCCATCAACCTGAGGCATACAGGTGTTAAGCCTCATGTGCCTGTCATTCTAAGCTGGGATTATCATAGCAGCCTTACCTCCCGTCGTTCCTTTCCGTTTTTCCCCAAAAAGCACATAAATATAATCTATCAGTTATGATTCCCATTGCAAAAGATTTACTAAGTTTGAACTAGATAACATTGTGCAATACCGTGATAGTAAAATTGATATAACAAGATTGTTATTATAAACTTTTTCTACCTAATCCTATGAAAAAGTCAAATTACCTACCGTATTCATTGTTATGAAAACTGAAATTTCACATCTAACGCTAACTTGTTGAGCGACGACGCAGCGTAACTTCATTCGCGAGAACGGCAACTTGTGAAATTTATATTTAAGGCGTTACTAAGTTAAACCCGCCTCGCAAAGTTCCCAGTTTAGAGACAACGGGGACCTTAAGGCTTTATCTATACATAGACCGAGCGACGAGCGTAGAACCAAAAAACGTGTTAACAATTTTTGCAAATCCGTGGCAACCGGACGGAAGGCGAAGTCAGGGTTGGCCAAGAAACCGTTGAAGGGACGACCTCTATGAGAGAGAATGGTGAGACAAAGCGAAAGACAGAGAGAATCGAAAGGATTTTGAGGAGACCTTTGCCCAGCAGTTGAACAAAATAAGTAAAAAAAAAATGTATTTTTGTTCACTTGGGTAATAGAGTACAGAACAGTATAGAACAGATATGCGTCTACAACGATGAACAATGTATTGTATTAATGTACAGTGAGTACAATGTATTGTACCTGCATGCATAGACATTTTTTATTATACCTAGAAAATACCAAGAACACCCGGAATAAATATTTGCAGATCGTACAAACATTTATCCCAAGGCGGAAATCGAGCCCGCACCCGTCGTCTCAGGCAGACGCCCGCGCTACTTCGGTCGCCATATACTTAATTATCAGATACTTACAGGATAAACACGGAGTACCTAATACTAATATTGCATGTGTTGCACATTTTGACCCATTACTGAGAGCACTGAAGGGCAGTACGTCTTCTGATCCTAGCCCTGAATGGAATACAAACTACTTAAAAATATGGGTATGAACCAAACGTAATATTTGACCGTAACTCAACAATCTGACGTCTGTCCCTAGACATCCTCAATGAACCTCGATTACTTATTACTTAGGGGATATCTACCGTGGGGGTTAAAGTACTGAAGTTATTTATTTATTTATTATTTGAGTAGACACACCACTTCGCACCACAGTACACTATATCCTGACACTTCGCACGCTCCGCTTACCGCAAGAAGTTGCCGAAAAAGGAAGGACATTTCAGAATTTTAGAAATTTTGTCTTGGAACTTGGTAATTTCTCGACGCGTTTCGGACGTAAAGCAACATAAATCACTGCGGTACCTTCTTTATGTCGCGCAAACTTTATCAGCGGCCAGTAGGTGGGTAAGAACAGGGGCGGATGGCTCTTGTAAGATATAATTTTTAGTAGCGGAACGCTGCACGATATTATTTGCATACAAACTTCAACCTCCCGAAGAAAAGCCGCGGGCGGAAACTAGTTATAAAATTCTAGTAGAAATGCATGCGACTTCGTCTTCGTGAACCTATTTACCCTATGATGAAGCTATTCTTTTATTCGACGACCGACATGGTGCGGCGGGCGAATGTTGCGGGTTCGATTCCCGCCTTGGGATAAATCTTTGTACGATCTGTAAATATTTATTCCGGGTGTTCTGGGTATTTTCTATGTATGATAAAAAATATCTATATACGTAATATATTGTATTAAGTATATCAGTCATCTAGTACCCATAACACAAGCTCTGCTTAGCTTGGTACTAGATGATGCTATGTGGATTGTCGAGCATTATTATTATTATTATTTTTCTATGTGTTGTTTGTTCGTTGTTATTCAGTACATTTTTGAAAATAAAAATACTAATATAAACGTATGAGTAAAACAGTATATAATTACGTAAGTATCTAAGTCCATTTTCCTATAGTCCGGAAGTAATTTTTTACGGTATCGATGTTTTTATCTGTCTACCCTGTAATTAATAAGTCATTTATGATTGACACACAGTTTTTTGCCGCCAAGCAGCTTGCTGTGTTCCGGTTTGAAGGGTTTGGGTGCCGTTGAAATAACAGGCACATGAGGCTTAACACCTGTATGGCTCAGGTTGATGCACGCAGAGCAGTGCATCGTAGGGCACGTTCCTAACGAGTGTGACCGGTAATACTTTGTTATAGGCAATGGTAACAACTTAACATCAGGTGGGCCATCTAAAAGTTCAACTACCACTCGTAAGAAAACAATACCACTATAGGCAAATATTGAGTTTGGCACATGTCATGCAAACTGCTATGATTATACATGATAATCACGTAAATATAATTATTGTAACAGTAGGCATGAATTGTTTTAATATTTTATTTGTTGTAAATAAATTGGTGTATACAATTTTTTAAACTATCATGGTTTTGATCAATATTTTGGATAGAAACGGGATATTTACGATGATTTTTGAGTTTGATTGAACTGACCATGAACTGACCATGGCGCACAGTTCGACCCGTGATCATGGCGCATGCAACTGTGCCGAAATATCGGGAAACAATCAAACTCAAAAAGCATGGTAAATATCCCGTTTCTATCCAAAATATGGTGTATACAATGTTGGCGACTCAAATAAATAAACAAATAAAGTAAAGTCACGCTCAAAACCTAGTTAACCAGACAAATGAAAAAACTCGTGAAAAAGTTTTTACTGAATTTACCTGGCCGACTTAAAAGGTTTTTCTAATGAAAATTTAAAAATAATCTGGTAAAATGTAATACATAACGTTAAACAGTTAGGTATGTTGTGTTTTGTTGTTTACGACACGCTGTCACATATTTTAATACCATTAAAAACGTTCCAGACTTTTAGCACTAGTTTTTGTGTACCAGCGAGTAAAAAACCGTTAAAAATAAATCCATATCAAATACTAAATGCAAAATTGTGTATACTTGTGACATTTTTACGGGTATCGTTTGAAATGAAAATGGGCAGAGATAGCTTGCATTCAAAAGTATAGGCAAACTATCTAACCTATACCAATTAAGCAATCTTTATCCTGACTGACTAACAGATAATGCACAGCCTAAACCAATGGTTGTAGAGACTTTAAATTTTCAGGTTATATATTCTGCCTAGTGGGGGTTGAAGTTTGTATGAAAATAGTTTTCCACTACTGTTTAATAATTACTTAGTAGCATGGCATTTTTGCTTTATTAAAAACTATAAATGAACTTCACAGATATACAAATTGTTCTAAAAGATCTTATAATAATATCAAGATCTTCTTCATATATTAATTTGTTATAATGAAACAAATTATCAAAGTCAAAGTATATTTATTTGCCGAATTACATGTATAAGTACAGATGTCACAGTATTGTATTTGGAAACGAATAAATTTGCATTAAAAAGTGCTAAAAACTGATGCTAAAGGTATGTCTGATTTTTTAAAACATTGTGGAAAATGCGTACGTTGATTTTCCTGGTGTAGGAAAGGGATGGGCTGTGCCTATCCCTCTTGCTCCGACATCAATCCACGTCGCGTGCAATGTGAGATTGTATAACTTTTTTGTTGGCCGACTTTATTACGCAATGGAATTGGTTTACACTTTGAATGCTTTCCACGACACGTTGACTTTTATGCTTCAATTACAATATGTAAGTACGTTAACATTGTGTAACATTTTGATTCTGTAATTTTTTATAGTTGGGTCCCGAATTGTAAGGCGTGGGTGCCGATGCAGTTACAAGCATTATGTTTATGAATTTCAGCAGTCCAATGCCACGTAGGTATGTATAATCTTTGGTGGGTTGGTTTTATCATCATCTTCAAAGTCCTGTAGAAGTCTACTGCCATAGGCCTCCCCCACTTTCTAGGAAAACCAATTTTGAGCTTTTTCCATCCACCGACTTCTCGTGATCATTACAATGTCTTTGCTGTGAAAATGTGTGCTTTGCAAAGTAATGCAATTATAATAACAGAGAAACAGAAACAATTTCTTGACTTTAATTCCCAGGCACGGTAAATACCCTCTCAGATCTCATATAGTGTCAAGTACCTACTCGAGATTCTTCGAGGATGTCTAAGGGGGGTAGTCAGAGGTAGGTACGTTCAAATATTACATTTGGCATATACCCCCGCATTTTGCAGTAGCTAATACTAGTAAATACTTTTATAGGTACTCGGATCGGGCCATATAATATTACTTAATTGAAATTTATTTTTAGAACATCTTCTTTGCAATTGATTCTTCTCCAAAAGTTCCCTAAAGAAATACCGTAGTATCAATAAAGTCGCCATCTAAGAGCTGAGTAAAGTAGGTAGATACTTAACTGAGTAGGTCAAGGTTCTCACATGTTCATGAGACCGAATAAATGTCAGAAAAATCGGGAAAAATACTTCAAATACATACTTTTATATGAGGCGAATTCTTCAGCATCTCTTTGCCGACTTATAGAAATTGTACGTACATAATTGCGTAATTGAAAATATATTATTTAGGTTACGTTTTTATTTAGAGAGAACTTTGGCCGTCTAGACCTTTTAATGTTTCAATGCCTAAGTTTATTGAAGCTAGAATATTCAAGCACTTTTTTTTATATAGAATGCTGATAGGACAAGGAGATGGCACCTGATATTAAGTGGTTACCATCGCCTATAACAAAGTATTACCTCGTTTGTCACGCTTGCAAGGAACGTGCCCTACGATGCACTGCTCAGCGTCCATCCACCTGAGGTATACAGGTGTTAAGCTTCATGTGCCTGTAATTACACCGGCACCCACACCCTTCAAACCGGAACACAGCAAGCTGCTTAGCGACAAAAATAGGCACTTCCCCGGACGAGCCCTTCACTAAGAACTCTATTACTACTATTATTTTTTATTATTTTCTACTAAAGCAGTACGTTTCACTACCACAACATAATTAACAACTTTCAGGACAAAAATATACCAAAAATTTCATAGAATGTAGTTCATAGTATGTTTTGATACAAAAGTTTGGGATATATTTTCAGCAGACTTTTCGACTCGACTACCTGCTTTTATACGTTAGTCTTATCAACTATTAGGTACTTATAATAATTAGTGTCCAGAACAAAGGTCCCTATTAGACTAATTGATGTGAAGATTGACCTTCGCTTCAATTACTTAGGGTCTACATGATCTGCATAACTTATTAGTTTTTATTTCAGGCATCACAGTAAGTACGGTATAAATCAGGGACAATTTTTTTATTTTACTCGCTGATGGAACACGCAGATGGCCCACCTGATGTTAAATGGTAACTATCACATAATTCAGCATTTCCTCGCAGGATACCTCGTTAGAAACGTGCACTACAATGCTCTGCCTTCAACCTGAATCATATCGGTGTTAAGCCTCATGTGCCTGTAATTTCACTGGCACCCGCATCTTTCAAACCGGAACACAGCAAGCTGCTTGGCAGTAAAAATATGCATGGTGGTAGTACTTTCAGGGGTGAGCCCTATTACTAAGAGCTTTATTACGACTAGTAAAAAATATAGGTGAGATGAGTCTTACCGCAAGAGTGGCAGGTAGGCACTACTCATGCTATCACAAGAACTACAAATTCCTATCTTAGTAGGTGTGCGATGAATAGATGCGAGTGAAACTAGGAAGCAGGGTAGGATATAAACTTTAGATGCGAAAGAGAAATGAAGAATAATGATTAAGTTTAATAAAATGAAATAGAAAATATAAAATAACACTAGCTACAGCAGGTATTATTTGTAAAAATAAACTAAAAACATAATTTAGTTGGTATATAGTGATATTATTTAAAACTGGATTAAACAGTAATACGAGCTAAAATATTAACTTGGATGAAAAACCTCGATTTAATTAATTAATCTCACGGATTGTACTCATTTCAGTTTATTGTAAATGTAAAGTTTATTTTAGGGTATTTTAATTAAGTAATATCTAGAGAGCAGTGGTATTAGTGGAGTGACTCCGCCTTCTGGTCCTAAAACCGGGGTTGTAGGTTTTAGTCTTGTACTGACGGATTTTTCTGTTCGAAAAATTAATAAGCGCTAGTTTCCAGGTTTTAAACGGTGAAGAAAAACATAATAAAGAAATCAGTTAGGTTTCTAACAACGGTGATGAGTTTGCAACTTACTACGATTGGGATACCAAGTACTGCACATCACGGATAGTGTTTTTTCGATACTTCGCCAGTTACACATTATCTCAAAGTATCTTAGTAGCAAAAGAACAAAACAGATATCTACCGTGCCGTAGGTTATTCCTAGCTATAATATTCTAAGTTAAGATATTTAGTTGTTTTCAATAACTTAATTTGCTAAATTATGCAAATATATCAAATCCCTAAAGTTAGATACTAAAGTCACAAATTACTAACATTTTAAATCTATGAAAATGTGGATATATATTTTGCGGCTAAGCTTATGGGGGTGGCAATGACGTAGCAAACTTTAATATCTAACCCACAGTATTTTCACCTGCCGAGTGTAAAATTATATCGGGCTCAATTTTGTTTCATACTGCCACGGATATCTTGCAGGGGTTAATTGGCACGGCCGAGGAACTTCCCCAGCCATATACGGCTTTCTGTATTTGCCTGCTCTACCCAAACGAATTTAGTAAGCAGGTGGGTATATGGCCCAATTACTACAGCTCGGCGCAGTAATATGATATTATATACTCAACTACCACTAACTCGTATCGATTCTATATGAATTAGTAACGGGATGGATCAGTAATTGGATGTTAAGGAAATTTGCTATAAATGGCTTGCGGATCGTTAAATAGTTCTGGTAGGATGATTTTGAATCATCATATTTCTGATAAACTTTAGATATTCATGATTTAAAATAAAACAAACGTTTTACTATGTGACAGCCGTCACATGCAGCTCAGTAGTAGCCCTGCTTTCAGCGCTGTAGGTTGTGGGTTCGGTCTCCGCCGATAACAAGTATTTGTATGATGTTTGTTTTCTGTCTGGGTGTTATATTTTATTATATGTATTTCGTAAAATCGCAAACGATTCCATCAGTTCAAGAATAAAAGTTACGTAGTTTGGGAAATAAATATAAGTGGATGTGAATTTAATGATTGCTTATTTAGTAAACATTTCTGTGATAAACATAAATGTTTGTTCCCTGTCTGGGTATTGTATTCTAAGAATTAATCTATCTTTACTATTATAAAACTGTAAAGGTCGAAAAGTCTGTACCATAAAGATCGTTTTCTGAAATCATGCTGATAGTAGGTACTTAAAAAAAGGAAAAAATTATAATCTATTTAAAAAAATTTTTTTTTGCTTTTTTGTATGATTGTTTGTACACGCATCACGCAAAAACTACTGAATGAATGTTGATGCGATATGCAAAATTTGTTAGTTTATAATCCAACTTATAACTGAGTATAGATTTCATTGAGCTATTATCCCTAAAGCGGGTGTAAAAAGAGGATGAAGTTTGTATGAAAAAAATAAGGAACAACGCAGACGAAGTCGCTAGCGGGCTAGCTAGCTTACAAATAAAAGTATACCAGTATTGTATCAGTTATTCGATTTCTATACTATAAGCTTGGCTTAGTTTGGGGCTAGATGAAGTGTCCACTAATATTTATTATTATTAATTAAATTTATTTGTAATACACACATGAATTGCAACGTATCTTTTCTCTCTTTAAAGTAAACCGCCCATGTTTGTGTAATATGGCGGTTCAAGGACCAATTAGTCCTTCCACCGCAGCCGTTGCGTATTTCAAAGTGTTAATAAATCAGTGGCTCAATCATTAATTTCACGTGCGTGCTTTCGGAGTCCAATTGCAGCCGTTTTATTTATAGCTGGGTAGGTAAATTATTTTGTTATCATATTTTTTTTTATTTTGCTACATATGGTTCATCTGATGCTAAGTGTTAACTATTCCCCATAACAAAGCATTGCTTTGTAAGGGTCACGTCTAGCATCACCAAGAATCTCGAGTAGGTATTTGGCACTAGTAAGAAATCTGACGGGATATCTACCGTGCTTAGGGATTAGTCATGATGCTATATCTTTTTTTACATACGTACTGAAACTCTGTTATTACAGACACATAAGGCTTAAAACCTGTATACCTGGGCTTGATCGCAGAGCAGTAGGGACCGTTGCTACTTTTTTTTTTTTTATGCCATAGCAGGCAGACGAGCAGACGGGCCACCTGATGGAAAATGGTCACCCGCCCATGGACACCTGCAACACCAGAGGCGATGCCGATGCGCTGCCGACCTTTAAGGAAAATATTAACCTGCGACGATTAAGAAAACCTATCCTATAGTAAAGTATTACCTGCGAGGTAATACTTTACTATAGTATTACCTGCGAGGTAATACTTTACTATAGGATATGGTAACCACATCACATCAGATAGCCATAAGCCAGTAGAGCCAGTGGCATAACAAAAATGGTTATAAAACCCAGAACAAGCAATTATATTAATTACATAATTTTCCTCTCTTTTTCCTTTGCCATCTGCCATTACTTGCAATGTCACATCCAATTTAGAACAATAAAGCCATAGAAACATTAGAGATATGCAGTTAGTTACATCATTTTAAGTATATCCAATGTTATATTCGTTCGTGTTTTTAACAAATAATATGTAACATCTAGATATTCTATATATCTAGATATTTACCTACATGTGTCGTTACGTGTTCAGTTTTGAGAAAATAAAAAAAAAACATTTTTAAAATAGTTTTTGGTGGAAACCAAACCCACAAACTATATCATAGATAACAAAACTCAGTTTTGTTGTGGTTCTATAACTGTCTTTCTAGATCAATACTCCATTAAAGGTTTGGAAGTGTTAATTCCCAACAAAAAACAACCAACACGTCAAAAGTGGACTCGTGAAAACTTTCAATGACGTCTTCGTGAAAACCTCATCCAAATCAGAACTTCATCAGCAATAGGAGTTTCCGAGTTAGCATTTAAGCCTATACAAGTACTCTTTTCGTTTTCACACTCGGCCCAAGCGTTCCCACTTTGCAGTCTGCACAGAATAAGGTTAGAACAGAGTCTTACAATTTTTATATAAACTCGATACATGTTTTTTCTACCTATTGAAAATTTAAACTTGGAACTAAAGTAAATGTTTATTACATTTGAACTGGAAGTCGTTTAAGATCCGTATTTTCGGAGAAAACATATGCCCAAAAGTGAACTTATTCAAGCTAAATAAGATGGTGATAATATTTAGTTCAATATCTTTTTATATTATCTTTATTATTTCGTATTGAGAACAGTAAAATGCTACTGATATTGAATATGAGAGCTGCAAAACGCTAGATTCAAAGTTTATACATCAAATAAAATATAGAACGAAGATCTCTCCACTTACTGTTATCACATTGCGCATAAAAAACGGTTTTCTGCACCCTCTGGTTTATGCCTATTCTGTGGCCCGCGTCAACTTCCACAAAGCTTCTGAATAAAGACTAGAGCGTTTGTGCTCTTTTAGGTGAAACTTTTTAACGCCCATTTTAGGACACTCCTTTGTTATAAATTATCTGGGAACGTTCAGTAGCCGCTAATTCTTTCGATTGTCTGGCTTTTGTTCAGTAAATTGAAGCTTAAGTATTGTTGAAAAGGTTCAAAGATAGATGTATTGAAACACGGAATAATAATTCTTCTCAGTTAAATGCGAAACATTTTATCCCCATCCCTTTAAATTAATATTGTCATATTGTTTGCCTGTACCAATTCATGTGATAAGGCAATTACTTTAGTATATTTTGACAACATTGTATAATTATTATATTGAGCTAGTGCTATGTACCTACTTGAGATTCTCTGATGAATTTTACTATTTTTTGATAGCAAAATAAATTGGTGCTCGTCTAGATTCAAACCCACATCCTCAGGGTCGGAGGCGGGATTAATCCCACTAGACCACCGGTGCTACAGAAAAAACATTATACGAGTATATATAAAAATCACATCCGTCAGTCCATAAACGCTGTCACTAACAACCAAAATAATAACAATCGCTTGAATTTTGATACATTTAACCAACGTATTTTTATTATCCTGTAAAAAACATTTTACACTGTTTGACAAACAGCATTCATCAAAAACATTTTACTTTCAAAGTTTTTCGGTTCACAGCCGGCATTTTGTGGTCAATTAAAAGAGTGCCGAATTTTGAATGTTGTTAGGATTTTTCAAAGGGTTGCTAATCGAGTAATCCAACTGTTAAACACGCATTGGAGGGATTAAAAGGCAAGTTGATTACGTAACGGGTGACGGTTCATCCGATGTATGTTAATAAAGGAAGGTTCACACTGTGAAAGTCCGAAGTTTTAAACGATTCTGCAAAAGTGGCCAACTATTGATACTATATACCTACTATGATTTACATAGTAGGTAGTTACTCAAAAATCATAACAGCTGTGTGTCAAGAATTAAACAAACGGCCAAACCGGTTCTATATCGATTTTGATCTCGTCTTCCAAACGTTCAAGTCTTCAAAGACAGATTCCAGCTCTAAAAGCCAACCTCAGCGATTCGTTACGAATTGACAGTTACGTATAGAGCACCGGTGTAGTGCCGAGCTCGTTAGAGCTGACACCCGCAGGTACGAGGCTATGGTTCGTTAGTGATGCGACCCGCCCAACTCACGTCATCGATCTTAGACTGTAATGAAAACTTTCGTTCGTTTGTCACGTCATCGACTTCTTGGTGCACTAAATCACGGGTAAGCTTCAAAACTTGAAACCCATTTACCTATACTCAAGCCACTTTAGAGAAATAATGTTTGTAAACAAAGCGTTGCTAGGCAACCATCTGATAGCATGGGTGAAAAACATTTTTTATCAATGTTCATTTTTGTAAATGCTAACACTAGTATGATAATTGATGATGATTGTGAATAAATAATTAAGTTTTTAAACCAATAAAACTGCTAAAGAAGATAAAATAAAACAAAATGGTAGGTGAATTTTTACATTTACAACACTTAAAACCAATAACAAATAATAAAACAAAACGTATAACCAAGCTCAAAATTGCAATTTGCACGAATAATACCCCGTATGCTCAAACGACTTCAAACAAACGAGTGACGAGGGATTGATTTGATTGATGGCGTCTGTGTTGCCAAAAAATGCAAAAATGTTTACGATTTCTTCCAAAAAAGCAAGAAAGCATTAGGGATGGCATAAATTATCCACCATCCAACCCAATTTATTTAAAAATGTAAAAAATGATTACTTACATGTGATTTGAAATGTTTATTGATCAGTATTGTCTTTAATGTGTCTTTCCAATTAGGTATTATGAAAAATCTGATAGATTTTTAGGGTAAAACTATTGAAAGTGTGAAATTGTGAATTATTCTGAAGTGAGAACCCTAAAAATCAGCTGTTATGGTTTGTTTACAAACATTATTTCTCTAAAGTGGCTTGAGTATAGCTATGTATATTTGTATGCCTCTGATTATTTATTTATTTAATCATAAACTTATAAAATAGGACACATGTGATATACATTAGGTAGTTAATCTAAAGCAGATGTTTTCTAAGCTAGAAAATTTAATATAACTCTACTTTTGCATTCGCGACTACGTTTTTCGAAGTCTAAAAATAAATTTAAAAAAATATTATACACAAAAATTAGTTAATATTGATAAAATCCAGTATATTGAGTACTATTTATCTACTTATTTCGGTAAGGTTTATCATATAACAACAGTTTATGATTATTGTATTAAGTATATCAGTCATCTAGTACCCATAACACAAGCTCTGCTTAGCTTTAAGCTAGATGACGCTATGTGGATTGTCCAGCATTATTAAAGATGTTTTAAAAAAAATCTGTTATTTTGAGTTCTCTAGTTTAGTTAGCTAACTAACGATATTAAACTAATAAGACAAAAAGTCATTTGGTAAACGTGATTTATTATCTAAACAGTTACAAAAAGTTTTCTGAAAAGCCGCAGTACTATTGTAGCTAATTAATCAGAAACTGTTGAATGAAATAAACTATTAGATTTTATTATTAAAGAAGCTGTAGAGCTCTTTGTGAAGGGCTTGTCAGAGAAGTATATCCATGCCTATTTATGCCACCTGCAGTATTGCTGTATTGCAGTTTGACGAGGAAAATTACAGGCATATGAGGCTTTACACCTGTATGCTTCTGGTTGATAGACGCAGGGCACGTTCTGAACGTGCGTGATCTGCAAATAAATGCCTTGTTACAGGTAATGGCTACCACTTAACATCAGGTACGTCATTTGCTTGTTCCGGCAGTAAGTTAAATAATATAACTCCATTTACTATTTTTCTGCATTTTGAATTTAAAAAGTCCGGTTCGTTGATGACCTTATTAATTCTACAAATATTTTACCTCAATTCAATCGCAGTACCAATTCCAAATTGCAACTGTTTCATATTTACCAACCAACAACTATATCTGGCACGGATTTTACATTATTCAAATTAATTACACGGCGCGTGTGACATACCTCATTAAATTTTCGGTTTATTAATTTGTGACGGCTCAACTATGACACAAACTATTTTTGTACCATAAACTGAAGTCACGCAAAACGTTTCGGTGGGATTGGCTTTTATTTCCTAATGAACTAACGCGACTTTGCATGTCTTAGAAAAACAGATCTTTAAACTATTCGAACGGGAGAGAGTACCACTTAAATTAAAGTGTGGTCTTGTTTCCTATATTTTTCTTCATACAAATACGAAAGCATTTAATTGAAATAATACATGGTACACTGTAATGAATCAATAAGCTCCCGAACTAGTTCAGACGTGTTTCAGGAGCCAGTGGCTTCTCCTATAAAATTAAACAAAGTATTAGCTTTATAAAGTATAGATGAGAAAAAATTGTACATTTATCAAAATTTAAATTTACTTAACAAATTTTTTACAACCAATAGATTATAACTATAATAAAAAAAGTTGTTTTAAATAAGGTAGGTAATTATTATAATATTAATTCAGTCCAGCAGTATTTGGTTTATTAAAAATGATAAGTAAATAGATAAATAGCATCACGACTTTTATTCCAAGCGCTGTAGGTATTCCCTTTGATCTCATAGTACCAAAGACCAACTCGAGATTATTCTAGGATGTCTAAGGAGGTCTACTACCACTAAGTATAGAACAGAAGCTTGCTATTGATCAACAAAACAGCAGATCTTCTTTTAAAAACGATAAACGAAGTTTCGTATTGTCATTTTGATTTACACTGAGTGGCAAGCCAGGCAGCGAGGTCTTTACTCTGGAAAGTCTTACCCAGGCCCCGCAGTGTAACTCAAAACGACAATACGATACTTTGTTTACCGTTTTTAAGAGTAGACCTGCAGTATTGAAATACATTCAGCCTAGCAAAATCAAACTTTGAACAAACTTTTTTCCATGGCTTGGAAATTAGATTTTCAGCGACTCGTATTTTAAAATTAAAAAGGCTATTGTGCTGTACAGAGCTAATATTTTATTAGAAGTGAATTTCAGTAGTGCCACGCTTGTCTTTTCGTGAAATTGGTTTTATCATGACATCGTAAAGTGTTAATATTTCAAACTGCATCCTATCTCTGTGTTTTAATGACTATTTTAACTTTAGCGCTAACATCTAGACATGCCTGGCCAAAATATTTTCTAATATTAAACAAACCAATGTTGTTTTCTTTTTATAATATTATTTGTTTAAAATATAAAAATGAACTGATAATATATTATGAAATATATTATATTGAACATGATGATGCACTTCGTTTTTTCATCAAAATACCGGTATGAGAAGTCGGTGGATGGAAAACAAAGAAATAGAAAGAAAAAATTGAAATAGCATTACTACTTTAATCCCAAAGCACGGTAGATATAATATTAGATTATATTACAAGGTACTTACTCGAGGTTCTTAGAGGATGTCTAAACGGGAAGTAGTCAGAGGTAGGTACGTTCGAATGTTACATTTGGTATATACCCACATTTCGAATTTTTGAGTGCATTCCAAACGTGTTAGGTTGCAGGTCTGTCGCCGCTGTTAAAACACTAATTGGTTTTCTCACAGTTTTTTCTTAGAGCACTGTAATTGCACACATAGATTTTTTTAACAGAATAATCACGACCGCATTCAACCTTAGAGTTAGAAGACGGTCATTATCACTAGTCCGATACTCGGCAAATAGAAATAATACCAAAACTCTCCCGAGTAGCAGTGGTAGTGATCGAGGTTTGTATGACTTGCGGGTATAAATTCTAGTCTCCTATAAAGTTGTACCACTTATGTTATTTATAGCCATATTCTGTGACAAAGGTGCAGAGTTGAAATGAAGTCATGTCACGTGCTGTCATACTGGCTGGGAGTCAGCACAACTCCTTGCGGGCCTGCTGACCGATTTAGAATGTACACGTGAGATGGATTCAAATTGAATAATCGATTCAAGATGGCGCTCCAGACTTCCAGCTGAAACCGCGTCTAGTTTTCAAGCCAATTAGATAATAAGACTCGTCTCGGTTTTTGCGATTGTTGGAATTTACAGCAGCAAATGCATGCCGCATTATAAATAGAGCAACTGGAAGTAAAACGGTTGTTGTTTTCGACGCTAATTTAAAACAAAGCTTTATAGTCTAACTAGGAAAAACGCGCGCGATTTTGTCCGCATAAAAGTGTTTTCATACAAACCTCAACACCTGCTGTATTTCGAGGTTAAATTTCGGTAGTACTACCATCATGCCTCTTTCTACTATCAAACAGCTTCTTATTTTCCGGCTTAGAAGGTGGGGGGGCCGGTAAAATTACAGACAAGAATATCTTAACACCTATATGCCTCTGGTTGATGGACGCAGAGCAGTGCTTTATAGAACACGTTCCTATAGAAAAGGTGACCACTTAATATCATGTAGGCATCCGCTCGTTTCATTAGCAATCGTAAAAGAACAATAGTGCACCATCAAGACAGATCTACCCTAAAACTTTTATGTCTTTACGATCAGCCGCTTACGTTGTACTTTGTCTATTTGTCAGGACAAAGATTCTTATAATAGATATAAATTATTATTATTATCACTAGCTTTCCGTATTCCATTGCTGAAAGCAAAGACCTCCCCCTATTCCCTCCACATATTCCAATCCTGTGCCAAGTTTTTCCAGTCCCACGGAAACAGTCGAGCTCGTCCTAGGTATGTCTGGATCTGCCACGTCGCCTTCTCGCTGTGTCAGAAAGCCAATCGGTGGCTGTCTTTGCCCACAGTTCACCTGACATGCGGCAAACATGACCAGCCCAATCCCACTTCAGCTTAGCGGCTTTTGAAGCTACGTCTATGATTTAGGTCAGAGAGCGCACTTCGGTGTTACGGATTCTATCTATTAACTTGACACCCAGAATCCTGCCGGTATAAATTAATATAAATTAATTTCATAATATTTTCCTCGTATCCATCAATATACAAATTAAGGGTGCCATAGCTTTATACAATTTTTTTCAACACGATGGTCTACGTTCGAGCTATTGAATTTATAAAAGTGTCGACTTTACTAAGCCATGTCAGTCAAAGTCAAAGCTCTATAGAAAATTACTCAACCCATTACCGTTGACAGTTCTCATCATTGTCTTGCCCTTAATGCGCGTGTTATCGATTCAAGGTGTATCGATCTCTTGTAACACAGTAATATGGTATTCGACAGTTGCAAGGTGGGTGGTATAACATTAAGAATTTGGACTTAAAAAATCGCGTGATCGTAGTCGTTCTAGAGCGGCCCATTCGACGCGGCAGGTTACCACCGACGTACCTATTACCTATATGTATGTAAATATATACGTGGCGGGTAATAAGCACCTTTCTTTTATTTTAGTTAGGTCAACAGTTCAAAGTGCGGATTTCCAACCGCTTGTATTGCAGTGGGATCTACTATTCAATGCATATACACTTACTTGTTTATGCTTACTTGTTTGTTCAATTTGAAATAGCTTGGTTAAAATGCAATGTGTAATTATGAAGATACTAGTTGTAGCATTTCTATTGTGTTCATAGAATTTACTATACTTACGTTAAAAATGTTTACAAGTTAACACAAAAAAAACTTATAGACAGCCGCACCGCGCCACGCCCGCACTTTCTACGATAAAATTTGAGGCACTTTTTCTTTATAGCTTTTTGGTCTTTTTTATTTTGTTCCTGTAATTTTTCTGGGTATAAAAAGCAGCGCATATACTCTTAATAAATATAGATGTTTTTAAAATAACTAGGTATTGCTTAAATCTTTTTGGATTTAAGTTGTGAAGTTTTTTCTATAAATTTCCTTTTATTCGAAATAAAACTAATTATTATATCGATGCACTTAAATCTGTGATAATCTGGTTGCTCGTTATTGCAGTTTCATTTGCATTACATTAATTGCTCATTAACCAGTGGGATGTAACTTATTTGTTTGTAAACGATGCAATGCCATAGTTTATTTGACAATGATCTTTATGATTTTTATTATAAACACAGCAAATTTTTAATAAACTGAATAAATGCTTTTTGACTTTGACGTTGACTTTGCTTGGATATTTTATTCAGTAATATCCGCAGGGATAATTTTGAAACGTCTTAAATCTAGGTGAGTCTAAGCGCTAGTTCTTTACGACCAAGCCTAGAAGATCCGGCAAGAAACTAATGGCTCGGTTCTTACCGTTTTTTTGTATGATCCTTTCACAAATTAATAAAAATGTAAATAATGAAGCTCCAATGTGGTGCCAATTTATGTGACAATTTATGTGCCAATTGGAGTGAATCAGAAATTTCCAGTTTTAATATCTTACTAGCGTCTGTTGGTAGTATTAAGGGTCTTTGTCTATATAGGCTCTCATCTCATAGCCCAGTGTAATCTATCACAGTCACATTATCCAATAGAATGAAGCCTTATCCGACAAGTAGGTACCGATTCTTAGTAATACTAACAAACGCTTGTAAGACATTGGAAATGGGCATTAACCCCGCAGAAATGATTTTGTGCGGTGTTTGAAATTTCCATGAGATACTTTTCTCAAAGGTATAATTAAATCAGAACAGAACTTTTATTTAAAACAAACGACTTTTTCCAAAATTTTGTAAAGAAAAATGTATTTGGAGAGCAATTTTTGCTGTTCCTTAATGGTCCTTTATTTTATTATAACCCGAAGAAAATGTCTTATGTTACGAGTAATTTTTTTGTCTAGGGGGTAGTAAAATTGTTTTATGTTCATTTTAAATTAGGTTGGTACTTGAGAAAGTAAATTGGGTCCTTTCGTCACATAAACGTGATTTTTCGTAATCTGCTAAATACATGTATTATTAACTCTGTAGCGACTGCTACGAGCTGCTACGATTTACTACGTGTTGCTACGAGTTGCTACGAATCTACACACTTCTAAATTATAAATGAAAATACTTTAGTAGTACTAGAACTCTTTGTGAAGGACTCGTCAGAAGATGTACTACCACAATACAATGCCTAGTTCTGCCGCCAAGCAGCTTGCTGTGTTACGGTTTAAGGCTTTTGGTGACATAGGCACAAAAGCACTGAACGTGGCTTCAAACTGGAACACAAGCTGCTTAGTAGTAGAAATAACCATGTTGATAGTACATCCACTATGATCCCTATAAGCTCTATTACTGCAGACCCTGTCCTAGGCACTACGGCATCTCGTAAATAGAGGATAGTCGTAAGCAAAAAAGTTGCATAGCATGCTGCCTGTTTACTATTAAACCCTATATTTTTTAAAGTTCCGTACCCAAAGGGTAAAACGGGACCCTATTATTAAGATTCCGCTGTCTGTCTGTCTGTTTTCTGTCTGTCTGTCTGTCTATCACCAGACTGTATCCCATGAACCGTAATATTTAAAGAGTTGAAATTTTCACAGATGATATATTTCTGTTGCCGCTATAACAATCAATACTAAAAAACAGAATAAAATAAATATTTAAAGGGCTCTCATATAGGTGCGGAACCCTTCGTGCGCGAGTCCAACTCGCACTTGACTGGTTTTTTTATTGTAAAGTAAGTTTTCTTTAAACAGTTTTTTCTTTGTTACAGTATCTACTGTTGATGTCGACGCAGTGCTCGGTCGGAAAGCGTCGCTACCCTGTGACGTCACACCGGACGTCACTGAAGATCGTGTGTATATGGTGCTGTGGTTCAGGAAAAGCGGTGGAAAACCTATTTATAGGTAAGAACTGATATACATATTTTAAGCTGCATATTAGTTGCAGAAAAAGTTGGTGGTCCACCTGATGTTAAGTGGTAACTATCGCCTATTAAGAACGTACCCTAGAATACGCTGCCGTGCGTCCATCGAATTGAGGCATTAAATTTTTTTTTAATTTTTTTATCCTAGCCTATTTTGTCCCACTGCTGGGCAAATAAATATTTTAAGCCTCAAATAATAATGTGTGTCTCAGATTAATAGACGCTGAACAGTGAATCATAATTTTTTTTTTAACTGGTGGTAGCTTTATATACGGGTATTATACTGTATTCTAAATATGTATTTAAAATAAAAAAGTATAATAAGTATTCTATCAGTCATCTGTTTTCCATAGTACAAGCTATGAGGGTAGTCAAAACATACCTCGGGTAAAACAGAAAACTTACCCACAAAGTAACTTTATTTAGAATGCATTAGGATTTCATTATTCCAACTCAAACATTTGTCAGATCAACTTTTCGTCCCCCGTTTTACGCCTTAAAAACTCTGAATACGTATTTAATTAACAGCGTAAAGTGAAGACTAATGAACCGTCCCTCGCTACCTTAAACGGATGAACGAACTCCATCCAATTAGCTTTAGAAACACACCTACATACAGCGAAACACACTTAAGACGTCGCTAGCTCGTTAGGGAATCACACTTGGAGATTTGTGACCGTCCGTAGGTCTATCAATGCTGGCCAATAATGGGAGAAATATTGAGGCAAGATTCAAGCGGTGAAATCACTAATGTGGCTTCGTTTATGCTACAGTAGCGTTTGTGAAGATAGTCACATGAGGCTTTGCACCTACGTGAATGCATTGAAGCGCATGTTTCTAGTAAGCGTTACCTGCGAGGCAATGCTTTGTTGTAGGTGATGGTAACCACTTAACATCAGGTGGGACATCTACTTGGTTCATCAGCAAAATATATTTATATTATATATCTTGTTTAGTTCATTTTTAGGTTAGAAGGAAAAAAAATATAGCAGACTCTTGACACATATATTAATCATTGGCACACAATAAATAAATAAATATTAGCACTCATTAATCTTCGAGGATGTCTAAGGAGGGTAGTCAGAGGTGCCTCCTAGTAGTACATTAGGTACATATTGCAGTAGTTAGTATGCATTTTGCAGTAGTTAGTATTCCATACGTGACAAGTTACAAGCCCTTTGCCGCTGTTAGAATATTAACTGGTTTGAGGTTTGGCAGTACTAGCATTGCGCACATATATTTTTCAATAGAAAAATCTATAGGTGCGCGAACGGATTCGATCCCATGACCTCAAGTTGAGAAAGCGGGGTCACACCCACTAGATCACCGTACTAGTTATAACATAATATATCGATATAAAACTTTAAAAAATCATACCTGAAGACTAAATGACAGTTCTCAGTCTTATAAAATGTTTGTTACCTCTGGTGTTTAAGAATGAATGAATGAATGAATGTGCATTCAAAGAGAATGTCACATTGGAATTTAATATCGAGCTTTATTATTGTCGTCTCAAATTGAGAGTGGAAATAACAAAGAATGTCTTCGTGGAGATATTTATTGTAACTGGCGTTGTTCCGCGACTTTTTGCATCGTCTTCGTTTTTGTCAATTTAGTTTTTTCATTAAAAATATATTAATATTTTTCTGCATAGAGGCGTTCATTTTCATTCCATTCATTTCATCATTCATCAGATCATAACAGACACATTAAATTTTTATCTCAGAGGGTGCATGCAGTGCAATTTCACATAAAGCATGTCCTTAGTAAACGTTTCCTATTTTAGAATGTATTTGCTAGGCAGAAGTAACCACTTGACATCAGGCGGTGCTGCCTGTTCCATCTCATAATCTCTTCAAAAAACCCACGTAGTTGATTCAATTCAATAATTCTCACTTACACACATTGTCTGGCACATGTAACAGAGTGGTTAATATAGTTATACTATGTTATTTCTGTAATCTATGAGACACAATTTCATATTGTAGCGTACCAGTGGGTATCATAAAACATTACCATAACATATTGTTGCCTTCAACACAAAGGATGCGGGAGAGCATACGCTGGACTTATCAGCTTCTTTTAGTTTTCTTTTCGCTCGAAAAATCTATTAGATTTTTGTAGTTTATTTTAACTATATTGCTTTTGTATTTGTATCTATTTTGTAGTCGTGGTGGTTCCGCTTTAGATTAGGTCCTTCCAGTCCATGGAAGTCAAGAGATGCGATAAAGGGAGCGTTTCCGCGAGGTATACATTAGCTTAGGAGATACTGTAGCTACTGGAAAAGGATGTAAACGGAGTGGATTTGACCAGTAGCTATACCGTTTTCACAGGAATTGCAAACAAAATTAGTTTGCTTTGTTTTTTGTTAGTGTTTACAAAGACGTCAAAATTTTAACAATTTTACAAGTAGTAACAGTAGATTATCACTTTCTCGCAAAACCAAGCGAATTAAAACAGTAGGTTAAGGCGACGCGGTCGTGTGATCAGCACCTGTTTATTATGTTAAAACAACATATTCATGTATTTTTTTTAATTGAATATTACATTTAAAAGGACCATCTATATTTCGGAGCGACCAGAAACACTCTTGATTCCATTGAGTTCGATAAAAGTTTACACAAAGTTTTACTAAAATCTCTGGCCTACCGACTACACTGAGGGTGATTTATTCGATTGTTAATCGAGATATTCCAACGATTTTTCTGTTCATGTGTTCCTTAAAAGACACGTAATCGTGTGCCGGAGTAATTTTTTTGTTAGCTAGCTTACTTTTTTATAAAAATAGTAGATAGCCTAAAATATAAATACGCGAGACGTACCTATACAAGCTCAGTAGCGCTTTGGCGCTTCAGGAGGCAGGGTCCACGTCAAAAGTCGTTCCGAGCAACTATACATTATTCTGTGGCTCGTTTGACAGTGATAATCACATAGTTACTATAGGTGTCATTTATTTGTCACAGTCAATACAAATACAACAAGACACAGTGTAACGAAATTACGGTTGGGTCATAAAATATCAACATCATCGTGTGGAAGAAGTCCATTAGTCTTAGGCGTTCTTTATCATAAGATACAAGCGATCGTCGGTTCCAAGGTTTGATCACATCAATCCTTGAATAATGTACTAGCGAAACACGTGTGACTCCGTCCGCGTGACGTTATTTTCATATGAACTTCAATCCCTGCTGTACCCCGTGTAGGAGTTAAATTTCAGGAATTTATTTCTTAGTCTCTTAGTTCCTTGGTCTTTTCACCCAATAAGACAAATATACCCAATAATTTTAATTCTCTTCGACCAGTGTTTTAGGCTGCACGTTGTCTTATGTTCGTCAGTTAGTCAGGATGAAGATTATTACTAAGTAGTGGTTCTATGAGTAGTAGTAGAGCTCTTTGTGAAGGGCTCGTCCGGGGCAGTACTACTACCTATTTCTGTTGCCAAGCAGCTTGCTGTGTTCCATTTTGAAGGGTGTGGGTGCCGGTGTAGTTACAGGCACATGAGGCTTAACACCTGTATGCCTCAGGTTGAGGGACGCTGAGTAGTGCATCGTAGGTGACGTTCCTAACGAGCGTGGCCTACGAGGCAATGCTTTGTTTTAGGTGATGGTAACCATTTAACATCAGGTGGGCCATCTGCTTGCTCCATCAAAAAAGCAGTAGGTATAAATCGAAAAATGCGACCTATAGGCGAAAACAGACCGACTGACACACGGACAAATGCATTTTTTTACTAATCTCGAAACTAAGACGCTTCGCTCGCTTGATCAATAATTGGTATATATTTATACTGGCTGTATAAGGTTACCAAGTAACTATGCCCCTTGTTGTCAAAATATCAAATTCATATAATTTTTGAATCTATCTGAACTCATTACTGTTCATCGAAGCTAAAATTGACATAAAACTTGCACCAGTATAGATAAGGTTGAGATTTCTTTAACACCCCCATTTACTAGTGTTTTCGCTTAGATAACAATCGAATACAGTCGCGAGTTGTATTCTAAGTATGTGTTTACAATAAAAAGTACATAAGTTTTCTGTCAGCTAGTTTAGTACGGTGATAAGCACTCCAAAGGCGATAGGGCACTTTATTCCATCTACTTTTCTTAGTTGTTCCGTAAACATAATAATCTTATACCTTCCTTTGCAATCTGACACTACCGATAATTTTTTTAGATCTGTTTTCTATCCAATCTAACCAAAAAAACAAAATTTTTAATGAACACCTATTTTGAGTTAGTGTTGAGATTTGTCTTGAAATACGAGCGTTGGTTTCAATTTGACATTTTAGATTGACAGAACATTGTCCAAAAAGTTCAGTTTGTGTAAGTGTGTACAATACTCTGTGGTACAATATTTCATAATACTTATGTAAAGATAAAATTTAATTTATCCATATTTTCAATATAAATCTATATATATAAAAATTAATTGATGTTTGTTAGTCTTACAAAAACTCGAGAACGACTGAACCGATTTGCCTAGTTTTTGATTTAAAGTATATGTAGAAGTCCAAAAAAGATTTAAAAGGTGAGAATAGTATTTTATATATTATTTTAAAATTTTACTATTACCATCATCACCCTGAAGACATAATCCACTGCAGAAAGACCAATGGGGGTTTTGAATTTTTTTTTTTGCGGTAATTGAAAGGTCATATATGTTTTATCTTTTTTACAATAATTCAAAAGTTATTTCAAAATAAAAATATTTTTTGAATCCAGTACCGAAAACACGCCGGCAGCTCCCGAACAAACCCGAGCGGTTTTCACTCATTGCAATAGCCGCGCACGCTGTACTGTTATTAGATAGCTATAACATAATGACGTCACTATGTAACAACAACCATGGTGATCAATCATGGCGCGTTTATAGTCACGTGATTTTTTTCTAAATTTTATCAATTTTGAATTGTCTATTATTAGTTTTTTTTTTTAAGTTTTTTGCATTAAATATCAATATTATTAATAATAATGTATTAAAATACATTAAAAAAAAAACATTTTTTTTTTTCAAAACCCCAATTGTGAAACTTTTTATCCTCCGACTTCCCGTGATCCTAGCAAAGTATCGGATGGAAGAGCGTCCTACGCTTCGTCTTCCTGTTCATGGCCGACAATCGAGAGCTTTTATTCATCTGTAGTTTGCGGTTCTACGAGCTATGTCTGTCTGTTGCCACTTCAACTTGCTGATTGTGAGAGCTATGTCGGTGATCGTGGTTATTTTTCAGATTTGTTTATTTCTTATTCAAACCTATTGTAAGTTAAATTGTTGCTTTAGTTGTGGACACTCTCCGATTAAGCACATGAAACCCAAGTATAAATAACTAATAAAACTATACTCTTCCATATTTAATAATTAGGTTCCAGTCAGCATACGTATATGTATATACATATATGTAATTACAGGCACATGAGGCTAAACACCCGTATGCCTCAGGTTGATGGACGCAGAGCAGTGTATTGTAAGGCACGTTCCTTACTAACGTGACCTAAAAGACAATGCTTTGTTATAGGCTATGATAACCACTTAACATCAGGTGGGCCATATGCTTGATCCATCAGCAAATTGTATACATAAAAAAAAAACAAACGAAAACTAAAATATGTGTCAGATATTTTTCAATAACATACACAGGAGTGCATTATTGAAAACCTTACGTATTTTTGACATCTCTAAAACTATGATTCTGATTCCCGTTCTGGAAGATGTTCTATAATCTGTGACATTTATTTTATCATATTACTTTCTTATATTTCATTTTCCAAGTGAAAATTTCAGTCATGTAGGTACATTAAATACATAGTGACATAAGTCAAACTTCAAGTCGATATACCACAGAAGATGTATTATTACCTGCTTTTATATTGTGAATTCTAACAACAATGTAAGAAAACATATTTTAGTAAACAAAATTATTGTTTATCGACTTTTACGAATGACGTGTGCATTCGCATCGAAAGTCAGAACCGCCGAAGTGATTTTGGTAGTGTTTGTCCACCGTCACGGAGAGAGAGAGAAAAAAGTTCATTTCACCTAATAATAATCCTACAAATCTTTATCAATGCCAACATTATAAAATATTATAAGAAAGCTGTACAGTCATATTCCGAAGCACAAAACTCCTAATTTGGTTCAAATTCTTCAATTTGAGTTCAATTCGAATACCGACTTTTAGACACGTTTGAAAAGTTGATTCTGAATGGTTTGTCACTGACGTAATTTTTTAAATATGCTTCAGTCTAGAAGTAATTATCCAACATGAACTTCTTACAGTAAAATAAACGTTACCTTGTAATAAACTGAAATCAAACTCTCACTCACTCACCCATTACTCATGGTTCGGATCCGAATCGGATCACCCGATCCACGTGATCCTTAAAGACACGACAAAATATTGGACCGGAACTGGACAAAATAATATAGCGTACCAGAATATGAACCGGATGTGACGTAGCATAGCGCACAATTCAAGCACAGAATAAGTAATACTTAGTATCAAATACGTGAATTTCCAACTTACGTCAGGCAATGCCATCTCTGTTTTGAATTTGTTAAACTTTCGAACCTGTTTTTGACACAATTCTCTGAATGGGTAGGACCTTAAGCAGTAGAATTACGTAAACAGGTATATCTCTTTAGCTCTTTGGCCTACTTTGAACCCCTCACTCGTAGACATTGTATGTTTACTAAGGCAAACGGTTACGAGAAATAGCAATTATAACATCTAGAAGGCAGTCTAAAGGGTGAAACAAAAGCTTTGTGGAGATATTATCATCATAAAAAGCGTGCTTAAGCTGTTGAATTTACCTGCGAACAGCAGGGTGTACAATCAAATCATCTTTTTCAAAGCTGCTTGCTGTATAAATTAGGATGGGGTCGGTTAGATTGAGGAAATGTAGCCAGGCCGGAAATTGAAAAACTTCAACGAGTTGGGTCGCCTTTTTTCTAGAATTTGACACTTTTCGGACGATAAATTCTAATTGTAGGTACGAAGTACTCGTAAAGGATAGATGTAAGCAGTTGTTATACTTTTGTAAACTGTAAAAAAAAAGAAAAACTCCACGATTTAAATCCCCCGACACGGTACATATACGCTCAAATGGGTGATTGTGTAAGTGCTAGCTAACAAACTCGTGTTAAAAATGTCAAATATGATAGATTTGCTGTAAAAATTCTATCATATTTGACACTTGCAAGAGAAGTTTGCTAGCAAGAGAAGATACACAATTATGGGGCAGATCTTTTAGTATCAAGGAGAACCTACTGAAGATGGTAATTATGCCACATGTGACTGGTTGTAAGCCTATCTACGCTGCTAGAAAACTAATTGGTTTCTAAACAGCCTAAATAAGAGGTAAGCCCATATCTAGCAATAGACTTATTTAGGCTGATGCCGAAGCAATCCAGGCACTATCAAATTGCGCTATGGGAACCGGCAGAATTGAGTTATGTGGACTTGGATGTCACCTGTGGGGGTCTCGGTTAGTTGTAGTCTTTGTTTAGAATAGGTAATGGAAGGCCATTAGCTCCCATGGATGTCTTTAAAGGTGACTAAGGGTACGCACCAAAGGATGAACAGGCATCAAGGTTAGTTTAACTAGACGAGCATACTACGAGTAGATAAGTACAGCGATTACGTATAAGTATGTAATAGTATTGTATTACGTATATCAGTCATTTAGTACCCATAACACAAACTCTGCTTAGCTTGGGGCTAGATGATGCTGTGAGGATTATCCAGCATTATTTATTTATTCTAATTGTCAAAATCGGGCTTGCCTGAAATGTCAGTTACAAGGAATAACATTTGTAAATTGACACAATCGAAACTTGAGTTTGACAATATTATTTAGTTTCGAGAATTGGGCTCCAGATTATTCCCTCAATTATACACCTAGATATAGGTCGGTGCTAAAAATTCGTCTCGGTAAATAAGAGCTAACTTAAGAAGTGAGCTCTTATTTTGTTTTGATAATAAGTGATATTATTTACTAGGTAACATGGTTGTAATTAAGTTGAACTTAAAACTGTTTGTAATTTTTTCTCACTTCGTTAGTAAACAAATGTAGCTGTCTAGGTGTATATTCACGCGGACAGCTTTTAGCTATGATTTTGTATGTGACCCATCATGTAGGGGTATCATTGTTTGAAGCCCAGATAATGTTATATGTAGGCAGAGAATATATCGATAGTTTATCATTTGACAGAGTTCATGAAGCACTCAAAAGTTTCTGTCTACCACTTTCGCATGGGCAAATAATTCTAATTAATTTGATGATTGATATTTTCATTTCGCTTTGATCACTGAAACGTTTTATTTATTTGTTTATAGGCCTGACGAGGCGTTCATAATATTAATGGCGTCGTGATATTATTAAGCGTGACATTGTAACTTCACTTGTAGTATTACAATTTAAGGATTTTTTATAACCTTCTTCATTTTACATAAAACTAGCGGCTCGTCTCGGCTTTGCACGGGTTTTAGTAATTAACCCAATTTTTTTGAAAACATGGTATAGCCTATGTCACCCGAGGATAGTGTAGCTATTCTGAACTTAATGTATTTTGCACGGTATACGTTTTTGTTTTTTTTTTTCAAGTATGAAAATTTAAACACAACATCATCTAGCCTTAAACTAAGCTTAGATTGCACTAAGGAAACCAGATAACTTATATTTTTTGCGTTTTTTTGTATATACAAACTAAGAATACACTATAACACCCAGACAGAGAACAAACCCAGACATTACTCTATGTTTATTCTCGCTAGGGATCGAACCTACAACCCACACCCACAGCACAGAAAGTAGAAATGCTGTACTTCTGACTGAGCTATAAAGCGAGTTCTTTCATATTATAAATACTTGTATTTCTTTTTGTCAACTATAATGAAGTGCCTCTGATGAAAACATAACGTTAAGTATTTTTTTTAGTTTCGACGTCCGCGGTCGGTCTTTCAACAGTGCTCTACAGTGGTCGGACCCTGGTGCCTTCGGTCCTCGCGCGTACTTCGCGACGGTGGCCCGACCAGCTGCTCTGACGCTCAGCTCTGTGCAACTGGACGATGAGGGCGTTTACAGATGCAGAGTCGATTTCAAGAACTCTCCTACCAGAAACTTTCAAATCCGACTCACTGTTATAGGTAAGTGTACCTACATTTTTATTATTATTTTATATATTTATGTAAAGTATAGTTTGGCGGCAGAAATAGGCATGGTGGTAGTACTTCTCCGGACGAGCCCTTCACACAATTATATGCATCTTATGAAATATCAGTGCCTATATAACATTCCGTTTAGGATGCGTCCTATATGAATGCTGTATGAGGTAATAATGCGATTATTTAGACTGGCCACTCATCTTTCTACTTTCAAGCAATTACATGTACCTACCTACGTATTTCCTCCAAACTAGGATAGCCTATAATTTCCATAAAAAACAAAAGAAGCAAGATATAATGGAAATTTTATGAGGTGCCGACAGAGAATCAATTTAGTCTTTATGAAGGAATCGCGGCTTCGTGGCCATGATGACATCGCGCAGACATTTTAATTATGAACTGTCGTCGGGATTGCCGAGCTGCTCAGCTGCCTCACTGATAAAAACGCTACCAGTCGCCCGCCGACGATGACACAGATAAAATCTGCACGAGACAGGTTAAATCTAAAAGGAAATTAGATTTGAATAGACCAAGTTGTCTGAACGTTAACAGATAAGTTTCATCGAAAACAATAAACCTTCAACCAAATTCTCAGGTTCAATTGATGACGTAATTATTGTTTTCAACGGCAGCGAGTCACATTTATTTTAATTTCAGCAGTTCTATAAAATACGACGACGAATTGTTTTTTTTTTACTGTTTTCATCGTGCTTGTGTAATTGGTTCAACAGCATTGTTTTATAACTCTAGAAATAAATTTCCTGCATAAAAATATGCACGCTTATGAAACTCTATTAAAATTGCTTGCGATTTTGTCCGAGTATTTTAGTCAATTGATTCAGACGTGAATTTGTGGAAGTTCATTCTAAAAGTATACAATAGACTAATTAATACGGCTTAATCATTTATTTACTCTTAAGAATTAATAAATTCACGCACAGAGAAAACACAATTTCAAAGATAATAAATATATTGAAAATAATTAATAATTATATACACATGCACATCATAAGATTGTAACGTATATATAAAACACAGCACATGCAATAAAGTTCGTATCATAATTAAAACCAGCATAATTATGTAAAAGCACAACCACAATCCACAAAATTGTTAACTGCATAAAACATCGACACGTGTTTTTCTTCTCAAAAAAGTGTTCTCAGGAAGCGATGACTTGCTGGGCACTGAAATTAAAACGATAAACATATTATCATTTGGCTACACTGTACTCCGTGAGTTGTGTTGTTTTGTCGTATGTTAATAATATCAAAGTCAAATCAAAGTAAAAAAGCTTATATTCAGTACTATTGAAATACCATCTCGAACCGTTTTAAAGATTGGTCGTTCTAGGCTTGGTCGCGAGGAACTGGCGCTTAGATCACCTAGATTTAAGACGTTTCAAGATGATCCCTGCGAATATTACTGAATAAATGATTTTTGACTTTGACTTTGACTTTGACTAGGGGAATCGAAGCGCCAGTTTCTTGCGACCAAGCCTAGAAGATTTGTTTCATACTGCCAAAGCTGCATTTCTGTATGGATTGAATTTCCGGAATTCCTTTCTTAGTTTACCTCCATCCTGAAAGAACATGTCAAGTCTCTACAACCGGCTGTTGCGTCATGTTAGTCATGCCAAAGTTTTTTATATTTCTTCTAGCTAGCAAGTGTGAGGCTTTAAAGGCATCGTGAGAAGGACGGCAAAAGCTGCAAGGAAAAACGATGAAGTAAATTTTCTTTTATGCAGAACAAAGCATTTTAAAATAAACCTCCATACGCTACAATTGAGATCCATTAGTCTGTTCGCGCGAGAGGTAATTTACAAGAATCTTTTGTGAGAAGAGATTTGCACAAAGACCACTCAAACTCATACGTAATCAGCCATATTCATAACACCATAAAATATCCAATTACGGCGCGAATAGGGAGGATGTATTAATGGCGTAAAATTATTATCAAACGGTATTTCGCTAATGTTATATCCTACTGTAGGGAGTGGATTTTGTAGGGGATTTTGTAATAATTACCGTATTTTGAGGGTGTCGGTACACGGTTTTTAAAAATCCAAATTGTTTATTTAACTACTAGAAAAGTAACACACGACATCGTCACGTGAAATCTTACAAATTTTAACGCCCCATGTACTTAGGGGTTGAATTTCGGAAATTCGAAAATATTTGTCCTCGATGGAGATCGAACCCACAGCGTAGAAGACAGGGCTACTACGACCTGAGCTGTGATGGCTGATAAGTTTGCGTGAGCGTTCGTCTTTCAGTTCTTTACTCATTTCAGTATTATTTAAAACGTGTGTTTGTTTCAGTACCTCCACATCAAATGTTAATGTACGATAAGTCTGGAGCTGATGTGTCCGGAGTAGTAGGGCCTTTGACAGAAGGGTCCGCTTTGGTGCTCGTCTGTGAAGTACGCGGTGGTAAGTAAATATTATTCCTATACTCATAGTTTACAGAGCAACCTTTTAATGGCCGATAAGTCTGTTGCCCTCTTGTTTTATTTATAAAAAACCAGCCAAGTACTAGTCGGACTTGCGCACGAAGGGTTCTGGAATATTTATTTTATTCTGTTTTTTAGTGTTGGTTTTATAGCAGCAACAGAAATACTACATCATCTTTGAAAATTTTAACACTCTAGCTATCACGTTTCGTGAGATTTAGCCTGATGACAGACGAACAAATAGACAGACAGCGGAGTGTTAGTAAAAGGGTTTTACCTTTTGGGTATGGAACCCTAATAAAAATGACACTGACAAGAATATTCTATAGAGCCGTTATAAATGTCCAGAAATATGAATATGCCAGTATTTATTTTCTTTTTTATGATATCACTAGTCCAACGCGTGCACCTTCGTCCGCGTGTAGTTATTTGCAAACAAACTTCAACCCCTAGACGGAATTGCTTGATTTTGACAAATATACCCTGAAAAGTCAAGTATCTATACCAGTGGTTAAGGCATTGCGTTGTGTGTGTTAGTCAGACTGTCGTCAGGATAAAGATTCTTATAATTGGTATAGATAAATATGAATAATTACAGATACATAACTACAAAGTAAGTATTTAGGTATATAACGCTTTTAAGGTTTGCCCTGGTTATGGCTTGTTTCTTTTTAATAATAATCTTAAGTAATTTTCTAATATTGTTACTAATACTAACAACAGATAACTTGCTAACAAATTATCCTGTTGATTTTGTAATAAACCGTTATTATTATTTTCTATCAGTCTAAATATTATAAATTATGTAATAACAAAAAAGTATATTATGAATATAATATTAATTATCTGGTTCTCATTTTGTTAGTAAATAAAATGCCTCAGATTAATAATTATTGACTACCATGAGGACTTTAATAATGTCAGGATTAGTCTTAGTTTCAGTTCTCAATTTCGATTTGATAGTCTTTTTGAATTAAACTCAACTAGAAAATAAACTTAAACCTGGGGTAGGTTTTAGTTTATTTTTAACTCACAAAGTAATAATCTTTGAAAGTAACTCCGGAGCAAATTTTATTTCAAATGCATGACTAAGGGTCGCTGCACATATACTCAAGTTATAGCTACAAAATTCCACCACCGAGCTGCGGACAGACTCCATTTTGCGTAAATTTTATATGAATTACTTGTACACGTGTTACGCCAGTGGTCACATACCACGAGATGTTGCTTCAGAAACCAGAAATTTATTTACTTTAACTTAGGTACAAATACAACAGTCATGGTATTAGGGTGTACATTAATTATTCTACTATAAAATAGTGTGCAAATATTGAACAATAATTGAATTTAAAATCTAACAAAATTACTTACAATATCAATTCATACTAAAGTCAGATGGTATGATATTACTGTATACATAGCTAAGTCTTAAGTATGTCCTGAAATCCAAACCATCAGCCTAACACCTACTCACAGACTAATTAATGTATAAAAGCCTACCTACTTATTAATTTGATTGAATTATTTGATTTCTCGCTTTGTGTGGCCGCAAGCATCGCTTTATAACGCCGAGAGCTAATACTAGCCCACCATTCTTTCAGTTTACTAAAGCTAAAATAGTTTAGGTATCACCGGCTACTTGCTTCGACAACCAGCCACAACTGCCTATCGTGTGCTTTCACTATTAAGTAGCTTCTTCTGATTTTAAGTGGCGTCTTTTTGTGGCTGTTGTGCCGGTCTGTGTGCGGCGAGCCTAATAGTAGCTATTTAACCTTGAGATTGTCGTTTGAAATTTAATACAAGAATACGACTCGATTGCAATTCATATGAAGCACCTGCAATATTCTTTTATAACCTTTGCATACTTATGATAGAAATGCCAAATAAAAATGTATTATGGAGCATTCATAAAAAGTTTAGCTGAAATTACTTTTAAAAAGGTATAATCTTAGAATAAGTTATAACAAGGTGATTATGTTACAATCTATATCTATTCCATTTATAAGAATCTTTGTCCTAACTGACTGACCGACAACATATAGAAAACCATTGGTCGTAGAGACTTGAAATTTGAAAAGGAATTCCTTAAACGGGTACAGCGGTGGTTGAAGTTTAGATAAAAGTAACTTCACGCAAAGTCGCGCGAGTCTCACTAGTGTACTATAAATGCAAGGAGTATTACTAGTGTTGTGTAGTATCGTAGTGAGATCACAAAGAATATGGATTCAGAAAATCAAGTGAGGGTAGTTGTTGAAACTGCCACCGCTTCTCGCCGACGACGGGAAATCTCGCAGCTATTGCAACATAGGCGAAACGTCGAAAAAATAAATAAATAAGGTATACCAGTGCGCAATCATAGTGTGATATATCATTTTCAAGATTTTAATCCCTAAGAAGGTACAGTATATTTAGTACCGACCCAAGGTCAAGTATTACATTAGCAGTAGTAGAGCTCTTAGTGAAAGGCTCGTACGAGAAAGTATTACCACAATGCTTATTTCTGCTGCCAAGCTGCTTGCTGTGTCCCAGTTTACAGGCACATGAAGCTTAGCATCTATATGCCTTAGGTTATTCAAAATTTGAGCGTCTATTCCGAATAACGATATGGAAAACTTTGTATTATTGTTTTTAGTTACACTACGCGGTATGTCAGGCCGCGTCAAATTGACTGTGGAACGGCTATCGAGTTTTCCCGCAGTGAATCTCAAAATAACAATACGAAACTTCGTTTATCGTTTCTAAGAGTGGTCTCGATAGATAAATCTCAGATGACAATAGCACCGAGCGCCCCCTGCGATCAAAGACGTTAATCTAAAGCTATCTCGTTCAGAAACAGTAAAAAACTGAAGCGTCGAACAGTCGAGTAAATTTTTTCTATTGCTTGATTTCTTTTATGGAAACATTGGAAGAGATATTCCATCTGAATGGGTTCATTGAAAAGTCCGCAGTATGGCCGGCTGGCGTAGAGCCAGTGCGGATTATCTCCGCCTGTGTGCTCACCAATTGTGATGACGCAGCGGGGCGGACAGCGGGAATTTAGGCTTTGACCCTGTTATCAGGCATATTTAATTATGTGCGGCTAAATAAATTTGGTTTGACAACCTCCAAACCCCAAAACTCGAGCTTGTTCGTTATTTCTACTTCCCTTATACTCCACATAGTAATTTGAAATCACTCGACCTTACCACACAGCCACACCGCATCAAAAGCACCAAAAAAATTCAAGCAATTTCAAAAATAAGTAATCACTCTATGCGAGTGCGTTTAACGTGAAAAAATGTTTCGTTTGGGTCTGATACAAGGTTACAATAATGGTTCTACAAGGTCCAAAGAGAGCGAGATAACTATTGCTCCCTAGCTTTTTCTTATAAAAAAGTTTAGTTGCTATCTAAACCATACAAAATTCGATGTATTTCTCCACTGTTTAACTGACCACCCCGAAGGCTATATTAATACAAACGAACCACAGAATACAGAGCTAAACCCGATACAATTGCAATACTACAAAATACGTGACCCTTTCAACGTCCGAGTCAACACGTTCGTCCTGAGGATGCTATTGTGGGGTCGGAACAGCTGTCGAAGATTTTCGTTCGTATTTCGGCTTACTCTCGTTTTCTTGCTCCCTTTACATTTCCTATAACCTGACAAGCACACTGCTTGTACCTTCATAAAAAAAGTGCTGTGAAGAATCTTTGTTTATTTACTTTAAGAAACCTGAAAGCAAAGCGTAGGATGCCCCTTCACACTTTAGACCCAATCGGGAGTTCGTGGATGGAAGGGGCTCAAAATTGTTCTATTCGGAAATGTTTGGCATTGCTCTGTGTCCAGCTGCAATGGAATCCTTAGGCTGATGATGAAGATATTGAAGTCACTTGTATCATTATGCACAACCTGAATTCATCCACTTCTAGGTATAAGCTTCTTAATTTGTGCACCCAAAACGGTCCTGCACTGGTCACTCCCATTTACAGTCCGTATTTGTATTAAAACAACTGCCAAGACTTTTAAGATATTGGGAAGTCCTTCCACCAAAAATAATACCTACTACTAGCAAAATACCCACTCACTTGGCGAGAGTTCTTGTAAAACTAAGAAAACGAATTCTCTGATGATAATAAAGATATTTTCCATGAAAATATTTTAAGTTACCTCTTTGTTTCAGGTCGACCAGAACCCGAAGTATCATGGTGGATCAACGGTACCCCAGCGTCGCAGTACATTGGAATGAAGACTGATACCCATGTCGTGGTGAACAGACTCGAGCTACCACATCTGAAAAGAGAGAACTTGAATACAACCTTCAAATGCCGGGCAGCGAATACGAATTTAGTACCACCACAGGAGAAAATTATTAGACTAGAGCTGAATCGTAAGTCCAAAGCCATAATAATAAGATTTTTGCAATCAATGTAAATATGCAAACATATACAAAGATTCAAAAAAATACTCAAATTAAAATTTTATCTAATTTGTAAGAAATAAATTTTAATTATTTTTTACTAGACACAGTTTATCTTATAATATGAAAACTTATTGACATAAGATGGCAAATAAAAGTAATTACGTTTGCGTCGTTGCCTTAAAAATATTTTATTAATATTATAAAATATTACAACTGTAATTTTAATTTTACGACTGCCAACTAGTGCGCGTATTAAGTGGAACGTAAAAATGATTGCAGTCTTGCCTTTTGGAATACAAATCTAAATTTCAAAACAATTAGCTTTCTACAGCTGAAAATTACAAATTAAAATGAGTATTTATTCTCTATTTTCGTACTTGAATCTCTGTTAATCATTAAATAAAACAATGGGCTTACAAAGTAATCGTTTAACTTTTCAGCCTTGGTTATCCTTTTCCCTTCGTTGAGGTTGTGGTTTAAAAAGTTTCGCTAACAATCTCGCAAGCATGTGTTTCCTTGCCTCATCTCACATTTTATTTATAAAATCCTGATTAGCAAAGCCATGAAGAGAAATGTATAATGATGAACTTTATATACGGTAATTTTGAAATCTAAAATGTCACCTTCAAATTTTAAAGGACTTATCTAGTGCGTTAAAAAACCTAAGATATTCTTTTGAATTTTCTGATGCAATGCTATTTGAACTATCTTGAGTTACCTACCGACGCGTTAGTTGAAAAGATTGAAGATTTTGAAGACCAATATCTTTATTCTTCCAACAGTGCCACCCCTGTCAGTATCCCTGGTCAATAGACCTCAGAAACTGATAGCCGGCTCAACATCTTCATTGAGATGCGTAGCAGAAGGTAGTAGACCAGCTGCACTCATCACCTGGTACAAGGAAAACAGGAGTTTTGATAGAAAAATGGTAAGTATAAGATCATGATCTTAATCAAACTGAAGAAGTTTTCTGCTAGAAAGAGCCTTACCACATATATACAGGAAAGACAATTTTGAGCACTTTGTGTTCACTTACTTCTCGTGATATTGTCTATGTCGTGAATCTATTGGGAGGGTGAGTGGGGGCGTCCTACTTCTTTCGTTTCATTGAGAATTAGATGGTAAAAGTAGTAATGGAGAGACCTTATATAGCCATAGTATATACTGCTACTCATTCCCTGGTGCGTTTATTGCAATTTTCTAACCCTAATCCCACTCCAGGGTGGGTCGTCATCTTAAAGAAATCCACTGCTGCATTGTGCTTGATCTATCGAGTGGGAGGTGTCCTACGCTTTGTGTTTCGATTCATGATTGCCATTCGAAAACCTTTATTTAAAAACATGAAAATGATTAAATTTCTGGTTTTCTTATTTATTTTTTTGCTTACGTTGTAGTTCATGCAAAAGAGTAAACTTTTCATGTTGATATTTTCTAAAATTTACTTTATGTAACAATTTTTACATGGAAAGGTTGTCTAGAAAGCATAACTTTTAGTGATAAATACCTGCTCGGACATACCTTAAATATTTGTTTATTAGTATTGGTAGAAGTGAAAAGAAAATCATTCATGAATTCAAACGGCGCGGGGGGTTAAAAATACTTACAAATCCTCACGGAAAGAAGCAAGAGTCTAAAGAGTAAAAATGCTAACACGGAAACACATTACCTATACTTGTCTCTGTCTTATATGTAGCGTCATCTCATACAACAAATTCTGCCTGTACTTTACCACGTTTTTTATGCTTAGGAATTCCCCCCATGGTATTAAATTAGGTTATAATTGGTTATAATTTCTTCAATTATGTGGTGAACAATAGATTTATCGATCTACATAAAGCAAAGTGATATTTCATCGGCATAATGCAGGTAATTACTCGTTCGCTAAATCGTTGTCCATCAACAGGGAACGCCGCGCGACCGTCAATTGAAGTGCGTGTTTGGGTTTACAATGAAAGTTAATTGAGGGATTACCTGGGGCGTTCGGCTATTGAAATTAGAGTGAACGGTAGTTTAATTACTGTAGTTTACGTTCTGTGCGGGTATTGAAAAAGTTCGTGATAGAAACGTTCCTGGGAAAGGTTGTAGTGATTCGATACTGCGGTTTTTTTAGAGACAGATATTTTTTTTGGAATTAATACAAGGTAAAGCAAGGCAAGGCTAGTCAAGTACAAAGTAAAAAAAACAGCCGAATTAAAAGAAAATACGTTGGCTTACGTGTCTTTGAAGTATTGTTTTGTTACAGGTAATGTTTACCACTTAGCATCAGTTGGATAATCTGCTTGTTCCATCGTGGCGTAGAAAATATAATGAGCGCTAGTATACGACGACCAATGTGGCGCGGCGGGCGAGTGTCCGACTGCTACGCAGGAGGTTGCGGGTTCGATTCCCGCCTTGGGATAAATGTTTGTACGATCTGCAAATATTTATTCCGAGTGTTCTGGGTATTTTCTATGTATAGTAAAAATATCGATGTATGTAATATATTGTATTAAGTATATCAGTCATCTAGTTCCCATAACACAAGCTCTGCTTAGCTTGGGGCTAGATGATGCTGTGTGGATTGTCCAGCATTATTATTATTATTAATAGTAATATCACCCAAAAAACTTTGGTGTTAGTCATGTGTGTATATATACTATTTTATGTTTTACATAACCATTTTGCTTTTAGGTAACAGATCATTCGAACGAAACGTGGTCAGTCAGTACTCTAGTATTCACCCCTATGCCAGCTGATAACGGAGCCACTGTAAAATGTGTGGCAGCAAACCCGAGTCTTCCAATGACATCTATAGACGACCAGCTACTGCTCAACGTTGTATGTTAGTATCTATTTTTAATTTCTCACATTATTCCTATATTATTACACTATATATAGAGAAGTGGTGCGTTGCAAATCGCGTGACGTCATTCACGTTTCTCCTTGTATGGAGAAGTGATTTATAAAACGTGGCAATTATCCCGACAGAGTCCGCTTTGGTGCCCGGGCCTTGTCACTTTTTTTTATATTTGTGACAGTGGCGGCCTTAGGGGGTGGTGGCAAACAGGGCAATCGCCCGGGGCCTCGCTCTTGTAAGGGCCTCGCGCAACAACCAAAGCAAATTAAAAAAATATATAGATTTTTTTACTATATTTTCTTTATTTATACCTTTTAACAATTTTGATCACATATTTTTTGACGAAGAACAAAGGGCCTCGCAAAGACCTGCCGCCGCCCGGAGCCTCGCAATGGGTAGGGCCGCCGCTGATTGTGTACATTTTACACAACATCATATAACCCCAAACTTAGCATAGTTTGTTTTATGTGAACCAAATGACTAATATAATACGTTTTTTTTGTAAATACATAATTAGAATACAATATAGCACCCAGACACAGAACAAACATCATTAGAATTAAAGTGACATGGGTGTCAATTTTATCGTTTTATTTTTTTTAATGATAGCTAACCTAATCTTTGTCAAATTTGGTTAGCTAAACGCTGTTGTTTCTTTTAATACACGCAAAAAGGACTAGAACTAAAAGACTAGAATTTTAGCTCTATCAAATTTACTAAGCTTAGGAAAGCTAAGCAAATTATATTGTTTCATTTTCCTAAGTAAACCTAATCTGATATCATTTAAAACTTCAGTTTTCTGAACACACAAAAATGACAAGTCTTTTTTATCATTTATTTTTTAGCTCTATCCAATTAAGTTAGTAAACAACAAAATAGACACCATTATGATTCAACCTTTTTTTTTAACGGACTAAACTGCTGGTATAATCGCCTAGTGATTGGTGATCCTGGTGTTACCGGGCTACTGGGACAGCGTTACTGGGCTACTAAAGATTCAAAACCCTGCATGTTTTCTTGGAAAATGCGTGTGGTATGTGCTACGCTGCGACCAATGCAACCAATGCTGAACGGTCTTTATACATAACTCGAGTAAACTGTACGCTTCGTGTCGCGTCTCTATAAAAGAACCCCAGCAAGTCCTCTAGAACGCCACACGTCGTTATTTTTTCTCAGAAATATCAGTGCATTCGTGCTCTATGAACCAGACTTAAATCAAATTTTTTTGCGGTTCCTTTGCGTGTCAGTCAGACGGTTGCAAAGCGTAAGCAAAAACCCGTACACTTTATTGTTCATGTCTTGTTCATGTATCATACACAAATAGTTTATTAAAATATAAGATTGGATGTCAAGCAAATAGAAAAAGACAATTTTTTCTAGTAGAATTCTAATCTTCTACCTAATCTATCTCAAGATTTTTAATAATGCTTTGTCATGACACATAAGTGCTGGTTTCGCAGACACTAGACTTATTATACTTGTGAAAATATGGACCATATTTTTCAACCGTCTTGTATTTTTAATAAGATAATATTTTCATTCAGACAGTCCTCTAGTGTCGCTGACACTCGGCAGCACTCTGAACCCTCACGACATCAAAGAAGGTGACGATGTATACTTCGAATGCAATATACGCGCAAACCCGAGGGAACATCGGATATCTTGGTTCCATAACGTAAGTTTCAAATAACCAAAGTTTATATTGTAATTTAGCCCTTCGGGGAATCGTGTTGTAAAATTTATAGTGCGCTCTTGGCCTAAAATATGACTTTAGCTATAAATTTTCACTGGATTTTGATTTGTACTTTTTATGTAGATTACTTTTAGAATTATCATTCGCAAGATTATTTGTAAGTTTTATGAAATTTTATTAGAGCTAACAAGCTAGATAAATAGAAAAAGAAAAAACACTTTCTAAAAAAGCTTATGAGGAAAGTATCTTGTAATAAAAAATTTAAAAAATAATAATATAAAATAAATTAAACAAATATCAAATCACCACCAACGCTCCTAAACAGTGAAGAAAAATATCGTGAGAAAACCAGTTAGTATGCGATAAACCAGCGGCGATGGGCTCGCAGTCTGTCATGTATAGAATACCAAGTACTGCCAAATGTGCCAAGTGTAATATTTGGACATACCTCTTTACTACCCCCTTTAAACATCCTCAAAGAATCTCAAGTAAGAACTTGTTATTTGGCGATTTTAGGCAATATCTACCGTGCCTAATGCTAATAATTGATGTTAGTTTTGATGTTTTGTAACTAATTAAACTTTTACTTTAGGATAGGCCAGTGATACAGAACATGTCTTCTGGAATCATCGTCAGCACACGATCCCTAGTCCTCCAGAAGGTAACAAGAAGAGAAGCAGGCGCCTACTCCTGCAAAGCAGCCAATATAAGGGGAGAGACCTCCAGTGAAGTGGTCACCTTGCGAGTTCAATGTAAGAGACCTTTACCAATATATTTTCTTACATAAAAAGCTTTTGTGTACAAAAGGCACCTTCGTTTGACTGTTGGAATTAATTTTCTCTGTACAAAAAACTCGAATGGTTCTGAGAAAAAAAACTACAGCAGAGAGTAAGTAGGTTAACTCTCAGGATCAAAGCTTTGTAATAAAAAAATATATATTTCTTGTTTAATTTAAAGTGAACCGGTATTGAAAAAGTTTGGTAGATATACCGATTCTAACGGCAACATAAGACAATGGGTGGAGATTATCACATAGATTGGCAGAAATATTTTTTATTATTTAGTTTGTATATAAGATCTTTTATTTTTTGAATATGATTCAAGTTGATCTGATCGGGTATTTTATTTATAACATTACTGTGAACCATAAGTGTGGCAGCAATAAAAATCTATTGTTTATAAATCAGATTACAAATCAGACCAAACCAAATTTACACGGAAAACTTATTATATATACGTATATTTTTTTGAGTTTTATGCAGGTAAGCAGTTCAAATCTAACAAACTAATATTTTTTTAAGAAAATACCTAGTGATTTTTGAAATGGTCAATACAAAATTAATGCTCTTGACAAACATTATAAGTATTTGTTGTTATAGCGGCAACAAAAATACATCATCTGTAAAAATTTCAACTCTCTAACTATCACTGTTCTTGAGATACATACAGCCTGGTGACAGACGGACGGACAGGCAGACAGACAGGCAGCGGTGTCTTAGTAATATAGGGTCCCATTTTACCCTTTGGGTACGGAACCCTAAAAAAGACCGTGAGGATAGCTTAATCAGCTCCGTATTAATGTACGTCATTCTGTTAGGATGGCCTACTCTAACTAAAATTCTTTCCCAGGCTTTGCAGCACCATTACATAAATATGAATGTTAGAATTGATTCTCTACGCTGTATAAATCATTTACAATATAATAATAGATGCGAATGCCTGTTTATACATATATTGGACACACGGGTACGGCAACCCATAAAACGTCACCGGGAGTATAGTATGAGTTACTGATCTATAAATACTGATGTGTCTACGAATAGTATTCAAATGATTGCGGTTGGGATCGACGTACCGACTTCCTTCCGCGGCCGACCGCCCGCATAGTAATTGGCACAGAGGCACCACCGGCTCTAAATCATCAAAATTATTGCCTAATATTACTGCCGTTCACCAAGCCATGCCGATCTGTTCTAACGTTCAATTTAATTCATATAGCTTTGTTTAGGTTCACCGCACGGCATAAATTTCCTACAATCCTAAAGATACATTACATTTGCTTGCAAGTGTAATAAGCGGGTACTACTTTTGCTTGTGTGTCCAAATTATTTATTGCCTTCAACAAAAATAGTAGCCAACTAAATAGAATTAAATGGCAAAGAAATGAGCCTCTGCAGACTTTTTTCGCAATAACTTTTATTGGATTTGTGTCTCATTATTTGAATCTCTCATAGTTTTATTAAACTTGAATTATGTTTCTAACTTAAATCTGAAATGACACGTTCTTCAACTTTTGAGCCCTCTTACCTGAATAATTTAACTTATTTGAATAACAAAATGATTAATGGACATTTTGATTTAGTTGTAGAAATATTGAAAACGATTAACAAAATTCCATTTGGAAAGATTCGAACCAATTTCACTAATTGCTAAAGTTAAATATCCAAAATATTTGGAAGCTGTGGAGAGTTATTGCGAAATATTTTCTCAATTTGTGTTGAATTAATTCCTATCGAGTGGGCAGGGTCTCTGCTAATTGGAGACAAAATATGCGAGGGTTTAGATTATGCTGACCGTAAGCGATGTTTTAAAACTTACACGCTGTGACACTGAATTGATTCCTGTTGAAATAATAAATCAAAGTTAAAGTTAAAGTTAAAAATCATTTATTCAGTAATATCCGCAGGGATCATCTTGAAACGTCTTAAATCTAGGTGAATCTAAGCGCCAGTTCCTCGCGACCAAGCCTAGAAGCCAAGTCCAAGAAATCCAAGCCAGGGTCTAGTATTTTTAAGGCCAGTAACATTCAGGATACACCTTGATTATACAGCTATCCGTAAATCAACAACTGTGTCCGTCGGTTGATTTATAATAGCTGTGTATATTGGCGCATCGTGAGCTTCCTTCCGTGGACGGATACCGGCAACCCACACTTAATTGCCGTGAGAGGGAAAGACGAAATAATTCGGGCACTGCCAAAATAATTGTTCGTATGATTTATGTTTATCGTTTTACGACAGGAAAACTCGCTGTTTGGAGTTTTTAAATTTATCGTTATTTTATGTCTGTAATTTAGAAGGCCGGGCGAATGTTAACATGAACAGTAAATGATAGGCTCCGAAAATACTGAGCGTGCTATCTATTTTGATTGCGCCAACTTTGCTGGCTTATTATTCGCATATTTACGACTTACAAGCTACGAGTACATGTCCCTACATATGCGGTAGTAATTGCTAATTTACCTCTACTATAATAAAACTGTAGAAGTCAAATAGTCTGAATATTGAAGGTATTTTCCTTAAATTTTGCTAAAAGTTTTTAAAGAAATACGAAATCAATTAAAAAACTAATTTTGATGCGATTTGCGTAATTAGTTAACCCATACTCTAATTAAAAACTAAGCATAGGATTCATTGAGCTGTCATCCCTAAAACGGGTGTCAAAAGAGGATGAAATTTGCATGAAGAACACAAACAATGTCGCAAGTCCGCTAGTAGGTTATAATACTAATTTTCTATGCATAATAAAAAATATCTATGTATGTAATGTATTGTATTAAGTATATCAGTCATCTAGTACTCATAACACAAGCTCTGCTTAACTTGGGGCTAGATGATGCTGTGTGGATTGTCCAGCATAAAAAAAAATTAAGTAAAGCACACGCTTTTTTTTAAACAGTTACACCAGTATGTGCTGAGACTACTCCTCAAGTGGTCGGCGCAGCCTTAGACGAAGCCCTGCGCGTACGGTGCTCGGTCCACGCAGACCCTGCGGACGTCACTTTCTTCTGGCAGTTCAACAATAGCGGAGAAAGTTTCAATGTATCACCTGCCAGATATGGTAAGTTTTTTAACATCTGAGGCTCAAGGTTTCTTTCAGAGCTAAGATGAGATTTAAAAAAAAAATTAAATTGTCAAAATTGGGCCTGTTTGAAATGTGACGAATACTATTTGGAGTTTGACACGAACGTCAAATTATAATTAAAAAAGGTAATAGGTACGCGGTAAATAACCGTGTAATTGAGTGCTCAATGTGTATGAAAACAGCTCCGAATAGACCGATTTCAGCAGTAAAATACGATTGAAGTGCCCACGTGTAGACTAACGTTTAAAATCCCAATTTTAAATACATTCTTGGAGGTACGCTTACAAAGCACTCTCGTTTAACACTCAATTCACTCGGTCGCATCAAGACAGTTCAATCAGCACCTCATGTTTTATGCTCGAATGTGTTACAAAGCGAGTTGTTTACGTAAATGAAACCTTTTGCTTTAAATACACTTTACGTGTAATTTTATCGAAATTATTTATTTACGTAAGAAAATAAATAGTTGTGTGAGGCGACAAAGGGGGTATTCTAAGAGATGGGCAGTAGCATCACCTGTCTACTAAATACTGACACTACGGTCATAATTTTTAATTAATCAAGGCTTGAACTTATCACATGGACCTGGGCATTATGAGTACTTTCCTATATCTAGCCGGACAATGTGATGATGTGAAATGATGTAAGTAAAGTCAACGCCCAATCAATTATAAAATTTCCCATTTGTTACGTAGCAATATTCATAATGACCAATATTTGTAATAATCCTTTGCTCCCAGGGACAGTGAACGGAAGTATGAGCGAGCTCCGATACACACCAGCTAGTGAGCGCGATTACGGGGCGCTGACATGCCGTGGTGCCAACTCCGTGGGCAACCAGGCACAACCATGCGTGTTCCAGATTGTACCTGCTGGTAGGTTCTTATCTTTTTTACGAAGCCGTCTGTGTCACAATCGTAAAGTTGAAACAAAAGTTGAAACATCTACACAACAATGAAATGTTTTTAATTTATTTTTTTGTGTAGATTTTATTTTGGTTTTTATGTTTTATACTTAGCTATTCTGCTACAGTGTTTAACAGTGACTACGTTTTTAGTGTTCAAGGAGCTAAGAACTTTGGAAAGGATAGTAACGATACGTATGTATGGATGATAGTCGAGTACTTGAGTAAAATTCGTAAAAAAAATCTTAATACTTAAAATATAAGGTTTATATTTCAGCAACAGGCAAATACAAACTAAACTGAAAATAAAACATAGTAAAATTGTTCATAATATTCCATTAAAGATGCCTCTTTTTCAAAAAAAATCAAAAAAAAACGAGTGTATTCAGACCACACGACTGAAGTAAAACTTTTTCAATATACGAAACGTAACTGGCTATGAGAGAAAGAGAGAAATAACAGTGCTTTCATATCCCCTCCATGGTAGTGTCAAACGTTTAACGCAACCTTGTTGGAAGTCGCATAAGAAGTGTTACTTCAAAAGTGTCCTCAAGCTTCAATTTACAATAGTGGTAAAACTATTTCTTCTCGCTGACTTGCCAAGGTGTCCTGCCGATTCCAAAAGTCATATTGTTTTATTTGTATTGGCCACTGCGAGATCTACTAGCTAAAATGGCCTATTAATATGTTGCCTCTCTCTTTCTTTTGAAATGAAAGTGATAGTGACAATTTATATTTTATACGGCTGCTGTCAAGTAAATTAGTTATAATAATGCGACAGCTCTTACAGCTTAAAACATTAGAGAACAAACATTTTTGTAAATGTTATATGTTTGTTCTATGTCTGGATGTTCTATTGTATCCTTAGTATGTATTTACAAAAAAACTTATATAAGTATTTTATCTGTCATCTGGTTCCCATAGTAAAAGCTATGGTTAGTTTGGGGCTAGATGATGTTGTGTAAGAAATGTCCATAAATATAAAACAACCCGTAGGGGCTTAGATAATTCCAACTAGTACTTCTTATAATCCTGATTGGCATATACTCAAAGAAAAAGTAGGCTTACGTCTACTTCAAAATAATTTCCCTAAAGACTTACCTACTTAATCCTCAAAACCAGTTTCTTAAGTTTCTAATTGATAAACTTTATATTCCTTCAACTTTCTCAGTTTCTATTGACGAAGCCAATTGATTCAAAGTTTACATTGCAAATATTTATAAAGCTTGTTGAATCTTTATAGGGGTAAGAAATCAATTTGAAGACTCGATTTTATTTACCAATGAATTTAAAGGACCCTCTTGGAATATAAGCGAATTTCGATCTTGAAAAGTTTTAGTATTCTTTAGCAACTTAAGAAAAGCTCTTTGCTCAAGTTGAAACTGATAATACAATGAGATGTATTATTTGAATGATAAACGACAAATAAGAATACTGGATTAGGATTAATAGTAAAGTAAATAGTAAATTCAGAAATAAACACATTTCACAAGAATAAAATGAACATTAGATTTACCAACTTTAAATAAAGATAGCTTTTAGAAAGTTACTTGTTGAATGCTCAATTATTTATTAATTGCTAAACACCAATGCTGTTTTGGTCTGAAAAGTGAAGGTACCGGTGGAATTACAGTATAAGAGCGCGCAATACGCCGCTATGAAATTGATTTCGAGCCCGCTTCCTTTCTCCCTCCTACAATAATACGCACGCAACACCGTCAATGTGGCCGGATACGGGAGTTCCCCGTTGCACAGTTTGTCTCAGATTGATGGATGCAGGGCATTGCATTGTAGGGCATGCACCTAATGAGCTTTACCTGTGAGGCAAATTGCCTCACAGGTAAAGCTCATTAGGTTAAAGCATTGCCTCAGGCAATGCTTTGTTTTAGGTGATGGTTACCACTTTACATTAGATGAATCATCTGCATGTTGATCATCTTGTTCCATCAGCAAGCCGTATATGGACAAACAAAATATGACTCACAGATACGATTTTTTCAGACTGTGGTATCACTAAATGTTCATGAACTCAACTAAATTCAATTATGTTTAATTATATATTTCTAGGAATATATTCTTGCAAGTCAATTGAAATAATATAGTTATAGTTAAAAAATTGTATTAACATAGATGCAGAAAAAAAAAGTCAAACACAAACTTTTTATTCAGAATTATTCAAAACAGCAGTAATCATAGAAAATATGATTATGTGGCTGATCTTTAAAGTACCTACAAATCCACACTTAGTAATACAAATCTACAGCTATCAGTCAATAACAAATAATCAGAGCAAGTAATATTTTACCAGCTCGGCCATCGCCGCCACGTAACTGCACAATTTCTGCTGGGAACGGATCCAACTGGATTGAAGACTCGAGTAGGGACGACTTTGGCGACGCTCTAGCCGTCCGTTGCGTGACTGGATACGATGGCGGTCTACCGCAATTGGTAGTTCTTGAAGCTTTGGATTCAGCAGCTGGAACTGTCAGATTTAACGTGACAGCAAATGAGACTGGTAAGTTCATGTTTAAATATTTGTCTATATTTTATACCCATTCTATGTAAGGAATAAAACAGCCAGGCTCATGTGGGATAGTCTGGCCACGTTAGTCGAATTCAATTGAAAATTGGGCAAAAGTTGTCACTCATTTGATGCTTAAAGATAGGTAGTGACTACCGGGCCGACCGAGAAGACATTGGCGGAACAATCTTGACACCCGCTGGTAGTAGACAATTGAAATTTTCAAGGTATATTCAGTCTTGCGCATCTTGATGCGTAGAGGTCTGATAAGAAAAGAATTCCCGAAATTTCTCGATTTCCCGCGAGCGAAGTCATTATTTTTTGAAGTTTAATATATAAATAATAATAATAAATTTGTTTAGTTTCCCATACACAAAACAGTTTTGCATCCTAAAGGCGCGTTTATACGACGAGAAATATTTCGTGCGGCTACGGCGGCGTGGCCGTCGCACGGAATCTTTCGCGCCGTATAAACAGGTCCTAAAGCTAGTGAATTTAGCTGAATGCTTTCATAAAACCTGTTAAATGGAAGATAATATAAACATACTTTAAAATTTCTTGACATAAATCTTTTTACGTGTGTTATGTATTTTGTTGTTCTCACTAGATGGCGTAGCGCTATTCCTAGTTCCGGCAGCAGTGCTATGGTCAAGTGGTAACGCTCTCCGACTGACAGTACATTCAAGAAACGACAAGGGAGTCTCTGACAGGATCATGCTGCAAGCCCTTACATATCAAGACCCAGAAAGAAGAACAGGTATATATGTTTACACAATTTGTGAGCCTGTTCGACTAATATTGAGATTTTTATATTGTGACAGCCGTCTTAAACTTAGGCTGTGCCTTCTGCCCTGTAGGTTGTGGGTTCAATGCCCACCAAGAATAAACATTAATACCAATACTCATAAATTTTTCTTTAACAAAATATTGCTGTAAATTAAGTAACTTATTTATTTTCATAGCCCTATTTCATGTATTTCACTTTTATGTTACTGGCCACTGTTACTGTTACCTACTTAAACCAGCACACTGTGTACAAACTTTACGCCGTGAAAGATTGCTCGCAGTGACTGCGTGGAAACACCGGGGCGACCGCGTTATTGAGAAAACCATTACCACTCGTTACAACGTTCATGTAAAGCTGTCTCTGCGCGTCTTTCGCGTCGTATAAACGTGCCCTTACTGTAAACTAAGTTAATTATTCTCTGTGAGTAAACTTTTTTTGAGAAATAAAATATCTTTAACAACTTTCTAAACGTGAACTACATTAGCTATGATCAAGAAGCACATTAGGCTATTTAATTCCTCACAAATAAAGTTTTCCATAAGCACTATTCAAATTCGATGCACTGCAACATTGCAAGATAAACAGTTGTAACTTCAAAGTAAATGTTACATTCATTACATTAATGTTACATTAACTTTGAAGATTCATTGCCAACTTTGAAGAACCATTCGGCTTAAGCACGTCGTACGTCTAACTAGATCCAATTAACTAAATTACTCGAAAACTAGTCCAACGCTTACACCAATTGCGTACTGATAGATAGACAATGAGGGCCCAATCTCCTAGATGAAATGATCGTATAAATTCCTAGCTATCTACACATGCTAATAAGATTATTCTGTCTCACTCGTGTACTCAGCAAGACACGTTGTTAGACAGAGATGGTTAATACCTTACTAGACTCACATTCGAACAATATCTTAATTTACACCAGTGACTGGTAATTGTTGCAACTGTAAGCAATGATTTGAATTTCGAGTAAAATTACTTTGGCCATAAATTATTCAATTGCAGAAATATTTTGCGCGCAATTGGCCAATCAAACCGAACAGTCTAGTTTTATTTTTTTGTTTGAATGAATATTTTCGAAACATTTTATATTTTGTGATTCGTTAAAATATGAACACGCTCTGTTTAATGTACCTTTAAAACGTACAAACGTAGACAAAATAGTTTTATCACACATAAAAGTCTTCATCGTTTTTCTCAAACAGTAAAACGCTGTAGAGAAGCTTTTGTGGCTTTAATAAATAAGTCTTGATTATTCTCGAAGTGTTTTTTATGATAAAATAAAGACAAGAACGTCTAAACTTAAGTTTTAACGCTCAGTTTATTTTTTATTTTATTTTAAATTTGCCTTGAGAAAATTATAAAATGCATCTATTTCTCTCGCAGATGGAAGCAGTAACCTCATGGCGGGTGTCTCAAAAACAGTATTTTGGGCAATCATCTTTACGATCGTCATTTGTTCTTGTGGCGCTGTATTTACTGGCTATTTTTTAAGGAAAAAGAGGTAAAATCTTTTACATTTTTTTATCTATGCATATATTTGGTGTGGGATTTATCATGTTTTCTTTTGGTTTTAGGGGTAGGCCTCCGACAAAACAGCCAGCTTCGGAATTGCAAATAAACGCTGGTGATGGGCAGTATGTTGTAGCTTACACGTTGAAACCACCGAAGCACGCGCAACCAGATATTTTGAATCCACCTCCTGGTAAGAAACTTTTGACTATATTAGATATCTTTCATACTATCGAATCTTTCATAATAAAGAATCGTTTTCCTGACTAACTGACTTATAGACAACGCACAGCCCAAACCGCTGGTCGTAGAGATTTGAAATTTTCAGGGTATATTTGTGTTGGTGCGTAGAGTTGTACGAAGTAAAGAATTTCTGAGCCTCAACCCCTAACGGGTACAATAAGTGGTGTAATTTTATTGTATTTATTGTATGTACTAAGAAAGAAATTCCCAAAATTCAACCCTTGGGGGTTTAAGAACTTCACATATACGAAGTCACGCGAAAATAGTTTAAGTAAATTTGTACTCCTTTGGCTCAGGCATAACCATTTTAATTGGTAGTAAAATACCAGCATCAAAAATAGCGTATTTATTTTCTCGTATACTTTTGATAGCCGATAGTTGTTTTGTGAAACAACCTGAATTTGCACTTAGGAAGCAGGCAGTTCTAAAGTCAGAATTATTTCGAGCCCAGAGCCTGTGCCATGGTACGGGGCCGTAACAAGTGGGAGGTTTTACCGGGATATAATATATCCCGGTAAGACCTCCCACTTGTTACGGTTATATAATATTGTGACGCAAAAAATATAAAGACAAGTAAATACTTTTTATCACTTTGATTAATTAAATCAGTGAATCTTCAATTAGACGTCAGTTGCCAACTTCATTGCATTTTCACCGTTTTTGTAAAATCAGAAATTCAAGTTTGAGTTTTGCATGACATATTTTTGTATTACCCATGAATATTGAATACATCATGTCACATCAAAAAAAGGAAACCATAATAGCACAAATCAAAGTCAAAACGCTACGCTATAGGATCACTTTTACAAATAACAAAAATACGTGCATTAATTCTGAAGATAATACCTATTTCTAATTATAAAATATAAAATGAGTCTCTCCTTTATAGTGAGCCTTATTACGACCCTGTCTGAAAAACATCTAGAAACTTTACCGCGCAGACAACTAACTAGTTGATAAGTTAGTTTGTTGTCAACGGGCAGAGGTTTTTTTCTACATTTTTTATAGAAGTTTTGTATTTGTATTATTCAAATAGTGTAGAGTTTGACCCATTTGTTTATTTGTCTAAAATAATTCTACGGAATTACGGAATGAATTCGTAGAATTTTCAGCCTTCTATTTTAAAGATGCCTAAGTTTGAAAGCTGAAAGTAGTACGATAAGCATTTGTTCAGTAAAACCTACCTAAGACATACAAAAATTACATCATGCGTTAATGACCAAGAAACAAAAAGGGGATCCTTAAGTGTTGGTATCATAGTCAAAGTCAAAAAGCATTTATTCTTTAATATGCGCAGGGATCATCTTGAAACGTCTTAAAGTTAGGTGAATATGAGCACCTGTTCCTGTCCTGTCTGACCAGATTTTCCGAACAGCTGAAGACCCCATTTACTGTCGCTATTCATTAAAGTGTAGACCATTGCAAATAGAAGAAGACTATTGATAGTATAGGAGAGAAAAGGAAGGAAGATAGGACAAATCAGTACCTAAATAAAAGCTGCAGCTATCTGTTCGCATCAAAAATCCAGTTTAGATACATCAGCAATGTTAAAAAATCCTATTCGTTTTCGGAGCCTTCAAAATTCTAAATATGCTATGTTTTAGACGGGTGTCCTCCAAACGTGAAATGCGGGATAGACAGAGCCGCTAAAAACGGCACTCTTCATGGAGGGGAGGAGTGGGGCGAACGCTCCACGCACACTGATGAAGAGGAAACTAGACCCGTGAGTTATTTATACTGTACGGCATACATCGCTGGTTGATTAAAAAACTTCAGCAAAATAATCGTATTAATTTTTGACAACGTACGTATTACTTTCATTAAATTGACTTATGGAATTGGTCTTTTTACACCTGGTATAAAACCCAGACAAAGAACAAGCATCATATATATGAACATTACACAGTACCTACTAGTTTGTAGCTGAGCTGTTTGGCCATCCCAAACTTATCTAAAATACTAATAAAATAAAATAGAATATATATTGCTATCACCTATTTGAACAAAGGACTTTTTTGTAGATTAAAATATCTAAAAAAAATGTACTCTGTTGTTTCTCGCTCATTGTCAGTTTCGCTGTCAATTGAATTTACGTTTTTGTATTTTCATTTTACGTTTTATATATTCGCATTTAACACTGTATTGCGAAGTTTATAAAAGTCACAACCATACAAAATCTACCTTTCAATTTGACTTATATGCTTTTAGAATAAACCTGACACATATTTATTAAATTGTATGGTTTTATTTTATTAACAAAATTGACATCAATACGCAACTTTACCTACTTTATAGACACCTATTAACAAAGGAAATGATCATTTCATTTTTATAAAGTCGTTCCCCAGAATTTGTGGAATGAGAATCATCATTATGACGACCGATGTGGCGCGGTGTGCGAATGTTCTGGGTTCGTTTCCCGCCTTGGTATACATTTTTGTACAATCTGCAATTGTTTCAATATTTAGTTTCTCTGGAAAAAAAATTGACGGCAAAAATAGGCATAGTAGTAACACTTTCCCGAACAAAATCTACTACTACTAGGTGTGTGTTATGTTTGTAAAGTTTCATTTTATTTCCAGATATTGAAATCGCCAAGAGTGTCGAATAAGCCACTCACGGGGACCATGTCACTTAGCAGGCGAGAGCATTTAATAGCAGAAGAAATACCTGGGCCAGAGAGCTGTGTATAAATATACCTTTAGATATAATAATACGCTGAATTCTCTGTATATTGTATTATAAAATTGTAAATTGGTAGTGACAAATAGCGTGCCATAAAAAGTTATAGGAGCATATAAACAAATTATCAAATTCAGGTAAATATCTAAATAAAAATAGTAATATAACATAGATGAACTTCTACTTTCTAGGTTTGGGTATTATTTTTATTATTGTTGTCTTATTCCCAGACCAAGCTTTTTTATACTTTAGTAATTTTTTTGTAATTTTACGTATTTCTGTGTATTTACCAGTCTTGTACTTGGCCTGTGTAGAATTAAAAACTTTTTGTAGAAATTATGTTTTTGTATATAAAATCTGTCTGTATTGACTGTAAAATTGTGATAAATAAAATTGTAAATAATTAAAAAAAGTAAGAATGGAATAAAACTAATTCATTTCATACCGTTGTTTTATTACAACATTTATCTATAATGGTATATGTTTTCAATAATCGAATTTGAATTTTCAGTCTTATTCTATTAGGTCAAACTCGCGGGTTGAGTTTACTAATCAAACCAGGAGGGCCCATTTGCTTGCCATTTGCTAATATTATAAACGAGAAAGTTTGTAAGTATGGATGGATGGATGGACGTTTGTTTACTCTTTCACGCTCTAACCAGTGGACCGATTTGGATTTGGAATAAATATAGATTGTAACCTGGATTAAAATATAGGCTACTTTTTATCCCAAAAAAATAACGGGAACGGGAAAAAATCACGCGGGCGAAGCTGCGAGCAGCCGCTAGTATTTAATACGCGCAGATATCGCGCGTTCATAGCACCACTAATTTTTTATGTGTGCTTAGGCTAACACGATTCTAAAAGAGGTTTGTTGGCCAAAGTTTTCTACCTCTACACTCGTTACAGAGCGAGGAAAGTCTGGGATAACTCACTGACTAAATTTAAAATACAGAAGGCAGATATCAATCTACCGTGTACTATCACTACGAGAGAACATTTCTAATTCCCGGATTTTGCCGTGGGCAAGATTTTTTCACGTTTTGGACCGTTGTTGCTAGGAGATAGCTTGTTAGTGATAGAAACAAGGTATTCAATTTTATTTCTTGAATTTAAATACAATAGTCTATAGACTTTGTAAAGGTTTAATGCATCATAAAGGTTTACAATCCATAAATACACAGCAATTACAGTAAAGATATCTTCAGAATTCATTCAGCATTAGGTGTATTTATCCATGGCAAAAGCAGTAGCAGTGAGTTTAAACACAGTGCTTAAACAAAATGTACGGAACTGATATGAAAAAACACAAGCTTTTAGGTAAACATACTCATTTACATACTCATACTTATAAACGTTATTTAAATTTAAATACTGATTAAAATTGGCCCTGTCACTGTTTATCATTACCTACTGGTAAGAGATGGCAATAGCTTAAACTTAGGCTTAAACGTTGTTCATCTTTTGTCAGATTTTTATTAGTGAGATGTAAGTAAATGAAAACTTACTTCTAGGACGACCGACCAATTTGACGACCGATGTGGCGCGGCGGACGAATGTCCGGCTGCGACGCAGGAGGTTGCGGGTTCGATACCTATGGGATAAATGTTTGTACGATCTGCAAATATTTATTCCAGGTGTTCTGGGTATATTCTATATATAACAAAAAATATCTATGTATGTAATGTATTGTATCAAGTATATCAGTTATCTAGTACCCATAACACAAGCTCTGCTTAGCTTGGGGCTAGATGATGCTGTGTGGATTGTCCAGTATTATTGTTATTATTATGTATTTAAACGTAAGTAAAAAACCAGTTAAACGCGATGGCAAAAAAGCTTTTCATTAAAATAAGTAGAAAACTTACTTTGCAAGCATCGTTGTACTAGCTATTTAAAAAGAGCTGCATCCTTTTTACAAAGTACCAAAAGGCCGTATGCATACGACATCGAGCAACAAAACATCCTAATTGGTTAACCAACTACACAGTCAGTGGTGGATTACGCTGGATCCTCATTACTGCGCTTTTGGGATCCCATTTTAAGCCTGTTTTCTAATAAACGGTTACTGTCATTTGACGGCCGAAACATAACATAATATAGAAAAATTATTACTTACTCAGTTCTTATTTATACTTGTAGCAACGTCTGTCAGAAAATCTCTCTTTTCATTGGATAATGTCACAGTGGCAGTCCATATTCTTCAAAAGATTATGCCAACTAAATAACCAACTAAACTTCCAACAAATACCCAACTTGTCATAATTTCACATTAAATATTTTTTTTTTAATATGGGTAACCCCTTGACACTGGCATAATTTTCTGCTAAATGACAGAAATAAGAGAAGAAGACGCTAATATACTAATGAATGCTCGTGTAATATGAAAACTGACATAATTAAGACGACACAATAAAAAGCACAGTAGAAAAGATAGCTCGTAGGAACCGCTAGGAAATAAAGGTTCTCGAATGGCGACCATGAACCGAAATGATTACGCTATTAAGTCGCGAGTTCCAAAATGTAAGAAAAAAGATTTTAGATTTTTCGCGAATAAGCACGCTTACAAAGTATCCGCACATAATTAACTTTTAAACTTGTTACGTAGAAAACATAGTCAATGTAAATAACGACAGATTGCGATGCATCCACCAGCATCAAAGCATTTTAATCCGACGATGAATATAAGTACATATACGTACAGGCGGGGCCGCCATCGGTTTGTTCCAGCAACCAGTCACATAAAGAAATATCTGCTATTTTATTTTATAGTTTTTTTTTTATCGGATTTTTTATATGCTAGACAAATCATCCACTACAGGGTCGCTTACTAATGCAATTCCAATATTCTACGACCGTTCGTTAGTAATACGGATCGTTGCCTGTCAGACGAACTCTCACCACATTCTCACTTCCTAACGAACGCGACATGCGAAACAATACTTTGGTGATAGTTACCACTTAACATCAGGTGAGTCAATGAGATGAAGGCTTATCAAACTAGCGTCGATTCTTAGTAATACTAACGGATGCTTGTAAGATATTGGAACCGGGAATAAATCCCTCTAATGAACGGTATTTCCATTGAAATTACGATTGTCAGCCAACATTTATCTAAGTTTGGGCGAGCAAAGACGTAGCATTTCTTTCTAGGCGTCGTAAATGGCGTAAATTCCCTAGCGTGTGCTCGTTTAGCTCGTAATTTTTCATTGAGCCTGAGAGTCAGCGGGAAAGCCTCCAATTAAGTTTCTCTTTACGGTTTCGCCCGGAAAAGGGGAAGAAAAATGAACAACAGAGGCAGGGGACAGTTGCGAAGCCTACAGCCGTATGATGTCAAATGACCTTTGTGAACTCTCAAGTGGGTTCTTGTACTACGTTACGTTTTTTGTAGAGCAGTTTGTAGCGTTTCACTGAGAGATCAAGGGACGTTTTTTGTTGGCGCAGCGGTGTTACCTAAAGTGTGATTTGTGAAAACTGTGAGTTTTCGTTTGTGGTTGTATTTGAGATTTTCTTTTTGTATGTTTGTTGCCGGGTTGATATTATGGTAGTGACCCCGCCTTTAGATCTTAAGGTCGTGCTTTCAAATCCGGTTGTGGATTTATTCTATCGAAAAATTTAGTGCTCTCAAGTGATGAAAACATCGTGAGGAAACCAGTTAGTATTCTAAAAGCGACAATGAGCTTTGCAACTTGTTCCGCATGGAATACCAACTACGAAAGGGTATATACTGAAAGTATTATTCGGACGTACCTATGACTACCTTCCTTAGGCATCCAATAATAAAGAATCTCGAATAAGTATTTAGTCTGAGGGGGTATCTACCATACCTGAGGATTTTACAATTCGGCAGCGCATAAAACTGGTGCTGTGTTTCAACTTTACTGCACGATAGTGCGAGCGGACTACATATTGATTTCAAATGACTCATGAAATACTCAGCGCATCTAAGTGGCAGTAGACAAAGGTGTAAATTGAATTACTTTATAGTCTTTCTGACAATAAACTCACTCACCTAGTGCCCATAAAATTGTAGGTTGATTGAGTCAGTATTTTTATTGTTCCGGCCGTGAATCAATGGCGAATGTTTGAGTAATAAAAACTTTACGATTGTTTTCACGGTGAAATTTGTGGCCCGTGAAATGCTCTTCCTCAGTCATTTTCTTACTGAAAGCTCATCTCAAGAGACTCTCCGTTCTTTGTTATTGCCGACGTTTTAATTTGCTTCACACCTGTATTCAGCACAGGTTTTATTGCTTGCGCACGGATCGACACAATCTGTTGATTTCTTTAAGAAATGGGTCAAGCGCTTTTGAATTTTATGAAACGAAATAGCCCTTCTACCGTGAGTTTTTATAGCACGGTTGCAAACTGTCAAAAGTGACGTAAATTGCCGTTGCTATCGAGCTTGACAGATAGCATTAATTTGTTGTACTAAGGTAACGTGTTTGATCTAGAAGATCAATAACATAATTTTCTGGCTCCGAAGCGTTCTGAAATTCTGCCGCCGGTCCACGTGCTAGGGTGTAACACAGTATAATAGGTAAAATACATAGATTAGCTTATATTCCTAAACTCACCCCAACTGGAACCGCTCCTGATTGTATATTTACACTGCCACTGCCACTATTATTGTTCCGTCTTAGCTTATTAAATAAATAAATAAATATATTATAAACAGAGTATTGTGTAGTGCATGTGTGACCCGCGAAATTTATTCATATATATACATAGCATAACGGATTCTGAATTTGTACGAAGATACCCTTGTATCCATTATTTAGGTTTATTTTACGCTACTGGTGAAACTAGCATATGGCCCACCTGATGTAAAGTGGTAACTATCACCTATACAAAGCATTGCAAGTCACGCACGTTAAGTACGTGCCCTACAATGCTCTACCCTGTGTCCACCAACCTGAGACATACTGGTGTTAAGCCTCTTGTGCCTGTTACTCCACTGGCACCCACGCCCTTCCAACCGGAACCAGAAAGGTCTGTTCGAGCCTGTTTGGACTAAACTCATGGTACACATAATTAGGTAAACAAACTATCGAGCTCACGGTTACTCCTCTAAGCGCGATTTAGAGCTCACGCAAACCGAAGACCTTAGAATTTGTTTTGGAATTTGGGCTGAGCATGTAATTTACCTTCGTAAATGTGGAGCCGCCGACGCCAAATGATTGCAGGATTTCCAGGTGAGCCAGTTTTACCCTACCTCTCAATTTGCCCCTACTTCCGAACATGCGTACTCATATTCTTTATTACCTCGAGGGTGAAACCGCAATGCAATCCCGTCTACGTCGTACAAGGTGACCAAGGATACCCGAGCGCGTAGGTAACCAACGGTGGGTTAACTAATTGGGTAGGGCGGGTCGGATGTGCGAACAAGGCAAATGAAGATTTATCATCCACCTCGGTCCACAGGGCCCCGGTAGCCGGTTATCAGGTTACGGATATTTTTGTTGGGGTTGTACTGTTCCGGTTGAAACGGTCAATTGAAGAGAAGAATGATTGTGATGTTTGTATACAGGTAGTGACGCGTGGATAATGCATGGGTTAGAAAAGGGAAAGGTAGGTTTATGTCTATTTCTGGGTAGCTACAGTTATTAAGAGGATACTTTGAAGAATCATTACAACTAATAGAAGTATTTATAATTGTATCCTCCTACTTGACTGACGACATCATTTGGATCACCGGAAGTCGATGGATGGAAAAAGCGTTTTTTTTTTAAGAAGGTGTGGAAAGGCTTATGCCCAGTAGTTAAATAAATAAATATAATATATAAATAAATATGTTAATATATTGGTCAACTAGTAAAACGCGTGCGACTTCACCCGCGTGGTGTTAATTTAATACAAACTTCAAACCCTGTGTACCCGTTTAGGGGATGAAATTCAGAAATTCCTTTTTTAGTACACCTCTAAGCATCAAGACAAATATACCTCGTAATTTTAAGTCTCTACGATCAATTGTTTAGGCTGTGCGTTGTCTATATGACAGTCAGTCAGGACAAAGATTCTTGTAAGTGTTATATATCGACGGCCCCACCGAATAAACGTGTAAAGTGAAAATCGCAATTTTACAGGAAAAATAAAAAACATAAAAAAAAATATAGCTCATTATTGATTAGATGTACGTCAATACAATGTATAGACAAATTAAAGGAAAAAAAATTATCTATATTTCGTTAAAAAAACCGATAAGCTAATATTAATGATTTACGAGAAATTAATAAAAACCCCTTTTACATTTTTATTCTAGTAACAAAATTTTGGTATGCTATGTTTACACTATTATTCGTGGGAAAATATGTTATTACCTAAAAGTGTAACTTATTATACCTTTTTGTTCTATGGACATAATAGGATTTGTCAATGTTAGTATTAGGTAGTTACACATCGGCAAAACTCTTTACAGTTACAGTATTTTTTGAATTTCCGACGAATAATATTCTAAAGTAAGTTTGCATTAAATGTATAAGAGTAAACGGTGTGCAAAATCACATTGTTGCAATATTCGTGTGAGTTTAGTGTTTTTATTTTCCGTAGAATAAACATTCGAAGTACGCTTTTTTTGATTGTTTTCGTTAAATTTATTGGAAAATCTTTCTGAAAAAAATTTAGAAGGTGTATTTTAAATCGACACACCGAAAAACAAAAAAAAAAAAAATTACGGTAAGAGCTCTTACACGTTTATTCGGTGGGGCCGTCGATATATAGAATAATATTAGTAGTGTAATATCTCATCTCATGCTCTATAAAAGGTTTTTTAGTTCACGAAACACACTTCACAATTTCTTCACTACATTTCAAAGGGGTTTCATGCTCGAGAAACCACAGTCCGATTCAACCCCGACCTCGCGTATGTTATTTCTCGAAAAACCAGTCGAAAATCAACAAGCTTAGCTATCTGGAAACATTTCAAGCAGGCACTCAATAAATTGCTGGTTACATACTTCCTGGCGTAAACACTTAGTCGAAGCTCCCACGCCTACAACAATATCCTCACATCGATTCTACAACCACTCACCACTCCCACGCTTACAACAATATCCTCAAATAGATTCTACAATTTTACAAAAGCTGTCAACCAGATGAAACTCGAACCCACGACCTTTCACATGTTATCCCGTGTGTAAGTAACGATTGAACATTAAAATCAGAAAAACATTTTTCACACAACACTAAGAAGTATTTTACAATCTGCCTGAGTAGGCAAACAAGGACTATGCAAAACAAGGCAAACAAGGCAAGGTGACTATGGCAAATTTCACAAATATGTGGGAGGTTTATGTCCAGCAGTGGACTTATTAAGGCGCATGACGATTTCATTTCTATTGGGTGAACTTTTATGCAAAGTCTTATTCAATCTGATTGGGATTCAATCTGCGTTTGGAGAAAGTGTGTTTTTTTTTACAACTTACTGATGGAATAAGCAGATGGCCCACCTGATGTGAAGTGGTTACCATCGCCTATAACAAAGTATTGCCTCGTAAGTTACGCTTCTTAAGAACGTGCCCTACGACGCACTGTTCAGCGTCCATCAACCTGAGGTGTTAAGCCTCATGTGCCTGTAATTTCACCGGCACCCACACTCCTCAAACCGGAACACAGCAAGCTGCTTGGCGGCAGCAATAAGCAAGTGTGCCGTAAGGGGCACATTCGAGACTTGGCGCTTTAACTACTGATTGAGTTAATTCGTCTACTCGTTGATCAACGGCCAGCGCAGGCCACCGCTCCCAGCTAATAACCCCTCAATTTGATTGCCACGAAATCAGCTGCTATTTATTGAGTGCTGCACTGTTTACGGCAATAAATGTGATTATATTAAATGAGCGGAACTCAACCTGCTATTTCTGTTCAAACTTCAAGCCCCGATGTACCCGTGTACATTTCAGAAATAATTAGTATTTTTCTACGTCCCAAAAGAAATCTATACTCAATATAAAGAGGAAACTTAGAACTCTTTTTAGGGTTAAGCTCGCCTATGTACATGACTTATGGATAACTTTAGTTTAAATGTCTTTTATGGTGTACAATAAAGAATAAAGGAAAGATTTGATTGTTTGTTTGCATTGAATAGGCTCCGAAATCACTGGACCGATTTGAAAAATTCTTTCACTGTTGGGAAGCTACACTATCGCACTACAAACCCGTGCGAAGCCGAGACCCGCCGGTAGTATGCTATAAAAAAAATATAGATTCTACGACCAGTAGTAGGTATATACTATGCGTTGTCTATATTATGTCAATCATTCAGTCAGTCAAGACAAAGATGATAAATAACGATATAGATGATGTGGAGTAAGTTCCCGTCACCATTACCGTAACCAGTGACGTAGGTTATATTTAAAACTATAAGTATCGTTCATTAAGAAAAGTTGAATAAGCCATTTGAAGCTAAATTATGAACTATCATTAATTAAAAGCCAAAAAACAAAAGTATGCCAGCCTTCAATTATAGTGCCTTAGAGAAATACTACCATCTAAGTGAGAGCCTGTACCTTCTAACCCATGTAACCTCAACTAATGTTTTGAGTTATTTCAGTTCAAATAATGTACTTCAGTTGATAAAGCAAATTTTATTTTTTTTGCTCACAATATTGAAAGAGTACCTATATAAAACGACTGAGAAGACTAGAGTTGGAAAAAAAATTGTTTGCCATTAAGAGAAATAAGTATTTTATTTATTTGTAAAGACATTGCGATACAAAACTTACTTAGACATTAACAAAAGCGAATTTTCTTTCAGCAAACTGATTAATTATCATAGAAGTTTGTAACATAAAAGCTTATTTATATTATTCCAGGCCAGTAATCCAGTTAATCTACATTATTTTAGTAATTTAAGAGTCCCCGCAGACTACAAACTTTCTATCGGCCGATAGTTTAGTCGAGTTGGCCTGTTCGTGCGCACACTGTGCCAACAAAACAGTTGGGTTGGTCGCGAGTGCGCAGACTAGCCAACAAATGGTTTGGCCGATTGATTAATTTACTAGAATTGGTGAAGAGATCAGTCGCGTGGAATGTCCGACGCGGAGTGAACTGAAGCCATCGGCCGAGTCGGCCGATCAAACAATCGGCAAGTGTGCGGGTGGGGAAGAGCGCCATGCTGATGTTTGTAGTCGTGAAGCCCATCAAACTTTTTTATCGGCCGATACTGAATCACTGTAATGTGCGCATCTGCATACATCTTCATACTGATTAAGAAGCCGACCAAACTATCGGCCGATAGAAAGTTTGTAGTCTGCGGGGACTCTAAAAGCTATTAAGTTCTATACAGGGTAGGGGCAATGATTTCAAATAGAACTTTACTTTGTTAAGTTAGATTGGATTATTATTATTTTGTAAAAGGATCATGCAAAAAAACGATAGGAACCATGCTGAAAGTTTCTTGCCGGTTCTTCTAGGCTTGGTCGCGAGGAACTGGTGCTTAGATTTACTTAGATTTAAGACGTTTAAAAATGATTGCTGCGGATATTACTGAATAAATATTTTTTGACTGTGGCTTTGACTTTAAAAAAGTTACTAGACTGGATCTCTCACATGTCACGGGCCAGTGCCCGGTGGTCTAGTGTAAGGAACCCCTAAGGTCGTGGGTTCGAATCCGGTCGTGCACCATTGGATTTTTCTATTCGATAAATTTCAACCAGGTTCGAAAAACCTTAGGATCAGAAGGCAGGGTCATTCCCACTAGGCCACTAGTCCCAATAGGGCGGTAATAGGTGAGTTTATATTACGTTTCACTCACGCTGAATAGCACATAATTATATCTATTATTGTATCAGAGGGTAATCCATGTGCAAATAGAGATTGTGGAGCAGGTGGTAATACATTGTGTTACTAAGTCGGTTATATAATTGTTTATAAATATACCGCATATAACCGATTATGAGTTGTATAGTTAGTAGTTCTAACTTTTTAAACCGATCGATGTGGCGTGGCGGGAGAATATCCACCTGCGACGCAGGAGGTTGCGTGTTCGATTCCCGCCTTGGGGTAAATGTTTTTACAATCTGCAAATATTTATTCAGGGTGTTCTGGGTATTTTCTAAGTATAATCAAAAATATCTATGCATATAATTATTGTATTAAGTATATCAGTCATCTAGTACCCATAACACAAGCTCTGCTTAGTTTGGGACTAGATGATGCTGTGTGGATTGTCCAACATTATTATTATTATAGTTCTGCCTTCTGTGCTGTAGGTTGTAGGTTCGATCCCCACCGACGGCAAACCTGTGTGTGGACCTATTTAGGCTACGTATGATGATCGCTCCTCAGTAAAAATTGTTGGGAAAATCTATGCTGAAGAGTTATTTAATCAGAGTTAATGCCGTGAACAGTGCAATAGACCTTTTCATGCAGATGAAAAGGTTTTTTTGTATTTCTTTTTTTACTTCTACCAGCACTTTATTTTAGTTTGGAAGGATATGGACACCAGTGATATTACAAGACATTGAGACTAAGCACCTGTACGTATGCTTGGCAGTTCTTTTTTAAGATAGTAAAAAAATACTAAGAGCTACAGTAACGATAAAGTTTACAGTCACATTAAGAGCGTAGGTATAATGACTTGACTGAAAAGCCGTTCTAACTATTTCAATCAATAAATACATCTCCAAAAGTTACTCCCTATGTGGGATTAAGAGACGGTAACTGGTAAGCAAACGCACTCTCCTTCCCCTCGATCCTGGTTTAGAATAATAATAATTATCTATACTAATATTATAAAGAGGAAAGATTGGATTGTTTGTTTGTTTGCATTGAATAAGCTCCGGAACTACTGGACCGAATTGAAAAATTCTTTCACCGTTGGAAAGCTACACTATCCCCGTAATATACTAAAACCCGTGCAAAGCCGGGACGGACTACTAGTTATTTATAAACGGCAGTTAATGTAGGTATTTGGATCACGACACTATTCTAAAACCGTTTGTACACGAGGATAAAGTCTGCAATACTCGCCGACTTCAGTATAAGTAACTATTTCAAAACAAAATAAATAAATATCGATTAGTTTTAAGGCAGTTACTGTAATAAAGTAGTTGAGTATAGAAGATTTGTGTAGCCCAGTGTACAAACGACCTAAGTAGCAAAGTTCTCCTCTAGTTTCTCCTCTAGTTAAGACAGACTAACTTTTGATTATAGCATCATACTCACGCACTTGGTAGTTATCTCACCGCAGAAACTTTTGCACAATGCTAAACTATTTGCTCAAAATCTGGGGTATGTTACCCTCAGAGGGCCAATCGCAATGATGTAGAACGATAATACCAAACCAAAACTGCAGTCGCTAGGCCACTGCGTACTGTATTGGAGATTGAACGGTAGAAACTTCAGGTGGCAAGCTCATCGCCGCTGCTGGAATACTAGAGTTTTCTCACGATATTTTTCTTCACCGTTTGAAAGCACTGGCATCGTGTATATTGTGTATGTATTTACAATTGAAAAAACCCTTGGGGCACGACCGGATTTGAACCCACGGCCAGAAGAAATCTTATTCATAATATTATAAAAGTTAAATCTATTGATAAATACATACATGTGATACAGATTTAAAGAATTGGCAGTACTCAGACTATCTATTACCTACTAAATTTAGATTTTCATTCTCATTTTGTATTTCGCAGTAAAACTGTAGGTCACATAAGTAATCGTAGAGGGTACTGATCGCCAATGAGGTATGTTTTCCATTTCTATGCTAATGGGATTTGCCAATGAATAAGGTTCGAGATACCACAATACTGATATCATGCAGTAAATACGCTTGGTAAAAGTTTTATCACAAAAAAAAGAGAATGCAAACTGTACTCATCTTGTAAATATTTTTTGAGAAAATGTATGTGGAATAATCTTGCACGTTTTGCTAGTCTAATCTAGTATAGATTGCTAGCAAAACTAGGTATACTTGCTGATGAAATAAGCCTACTTGATGTTGAGAGGTATCCATCGCCTATGTGATGACGAAGAGCGTTCCCTCACAAGTCACGCACGCTAGGGACATGCACTGCTTTGCGTCTATTACTAGTACTCAATACTAGTACTCAACCTTCAAACCAGAACACAGGAATGCGAAAACCAGATCACTGCTTGGAGACAGTAATACATAATCTACTAGTACTTCTCCGGACTAACTCTTTCTAAAGAGCTCTACTACCAACGGACTCTCAATTTAACGTGCTAAGAAGATTCACTAAGGTATAGTTGTGCAAATTCTTAGTTCAATTGAAATAAAAATATTACCCTGTACTTTTTTATACAAAATAGACAAACAAACTCACGGCCCACCACAAAGGGATAAAAATAAAGTCCTTCATTTTTAAAATGCTCATTTGGAATAATACTTTTGCAGTCTTTTTACTTTTGCTTTTTACTTTTGCGATGGTGTTTCAACAAAAATACTGAAATGTGTTGCTAAGCACATAAGTACTCCACTCTGTTATATAATTAATTTATGTGTAAGCTTAGGTGTGTATCCAGATGCATTAAAAGTATCTATTATTAGACCTCTATATAAAAAACAGAGCAGAGAAATCATGGAAAACTATAGACCCATCTCTCTTATACCTGTACTATCTAAAGTCTTTGAAAAATACATTTACAAATCGATAAGTAATTATTTTGAATCGAAACATATTTTTTGTATAGAGCAAAAAGGATTCAGAGCAAATAAAACAATAAATATGGCTATATACGATTTCCTTCAACGTGTTTCCAGTAATATAGATAAAAGAGTACCTGTGTGTTCAATTTTTTGTGACATGACACAGGCGTTTGATTATATTGATCACAATATTTTATTTTATAAACTTGACAAATATGGTGTTAGAGGAAATTCCTTGCAATTGATTAAATCTTACCTTGGAAACAGAAAGCAGATCACAGAAATAAATACTATTAATTTTAAAACTAGATGCGAAGAATCTCATTCCTCTAAAGAGCGAGTTATGAAATATGGGGTACCCCAAGGAAGTGTGTTAGGGCCACTGCTTTTTTTAATATATATAAATGACTTACCGAAAACCACTATTCAGCCAATGTCACTATTTGCCGATGACAGTACGGTGACCATAACATGTGATAAGAATGACACATACAAATATGACATTAATGTAGCATTGACATCAATTATAGCATGGTTAGACAATAATAATTTACAAATTAATTTAAATAAAACTAAAATTATTCATTTTCGACAACGCGACACTGCTGCATCTATAAATTTTGACATACAATATGGTAATACTACAATTGAGAACGTTGATACTACAAAATTTTTAGGTTTAAACATTGACAAAAAGTTAAATTGGAAACCACATGTTGAACTCTTGTGTAAAAAAATAAATAGTATGATATACATCCTACATAAACTTTCTTCCATAGTAAACGAAAAAACCATTCTTATGGCATACCATGGCTTGATTGCCTCGCAACTCAGGTATGGACTCATATTTTGGGGAAACTCTACCGCTAACATAATCTTCAAATATCAAAAACGTTGCATCCGTGCAATGTTTCACCTTAAAGTTACAGACTCCTGTAAACCGTTTTTCAAAAAACATAACATTCTTACAACTCCCTCGCTATATATTTTTGAAACAGCTATGTTTGTAAAAAGCAACCCCGACCTGTTTTGTCGCCTGTCTAATGTCGTAGATCGCAACAGACGAGATACGAGTAGAGTTTGTGTCCGAAATTCTAAAACTACATTTATGCGCAGAAGCATCTTTTGTATGGCTCCTATTCTATACAGTAAACTTCCACAATCAATAAGAGATATGCCATGTTCACTGTTTCAAAGGAACTTAAGAATATTACTTTTAAATAAAACCTATTATACAATAGATGAGTTCATGAGAGATGATAATTTTATCAAGTAGCTTTATTTTCATAATTTATTTCGACTGTAATTTTATTGTAATTTCACTTTTGGTCTTATTTTTATCTTTTTTTTTATTTTAATTTTTTTGTTATTTTATTGACATTCATATTGAACTCTTTTGTAATTTAATTTCTATTTTTATTTTTACTTTGCTATTTGATTGACATTCTCATTACTTATTTTGTTTTTGATTATTTCTATGTTTATAAATTAATTGTATGTATACTATGTAAATTTAAATATTGCACGCCTAGAATTAAGCAGAATACATTGAAACATATAATATAATAATTGACATCTTTTTAACATGTATTTCAAGCAATAAATATTCTTTGACTTTGACTTTGACTTTGCTTTCATACTTTTTTGTCTGCCTTCTTTTCTGTGATGCCGTTTGACTTTGACTTGCATTTATGGAAAAGTCATAGAATAAGGACTAAAGCAAGTTTTAACGTCAAGTCAATACTTTAGTCCATAGTCAGCAGAAAGATATTTTTCTTTTCTACTCTATGGCATCTATCTGTCATTTGACAGACGATTTTGCAAATGTCAAGTGGATGAAAAAAATAGTTTTTAGCCAAATCGTGTCAGTAAAAAAAGTAAAGACGGCTGAATAAAAGAAGAAAGTAAGGTAAAATAATAAATAGCATCACGACTTTAATCCTCAAGCACAGTTGATATCCCCTCAGATTCCTAGTACCAAGTACCTTCTCGAAATTCTTCTAGGATGTCTAAGTGTAGTCAGAGGTATGTCCAGGTATTAGATTTGGTACATACACACATTTTGCAGTAGGTATTTCACACGTGACAAGTTGCAAGCTCATCGCCGCTACTAGAATACTACTAACTGGTTTCCTCACAATGTTTTCCTTCACTGTTTGAATTGGCACCACACTGGAGTTTCATTATTTACATTTTTATTACTTTGTAAAGGGATCATACAAAAAAACGGTAGGAACCAAGCCGTAAGTTTCTTGCCGGTTCTTCTGGGCTCACGAGGCTGGTCACGAGGAGCTGGCGCTTAGATTCACTTAGATTTAAGACGTTAAGATGATCCCTGCAGATATTACTGAAAAAATGATAAAAAAAGCACTTTTACGAAAGTGTTGGTTAAATATATTTGGATTATAGTTACTGCTAGTTTGAATATTGTGTTAGAGCGAACTGTTTTGTGAATTTATTTTTCCTATCTCAACGGTATTGTTTCTTTGCACTTCGAAAATGGATTTTCGAAATTGGAATTTTGTAGTAACTAGAGTATTTGTTTGTCTATTTAAATATTGACCTATATGTTGTGGTAAAGTTTAGACTCAGAACAGAAACCTCAATACATTAATACATCATCATTATCAACAACCAGTAGAAGTCCATTGCTAGATATAGGCCTCACCCACACGATTCCAGAACGATTTTAAGCCCTTTGCACCTATCGATTTCCCGCGATCCTAACAATGTCGTCAGTTTATACAATCTTAATACTTGCTCTTAATTTTTATTTACAACATATAAGCCAAAGATATACCCTAAGAAAAATGTATACCCTCGAATGGTAAGCACTATAAAAACGAATAAATTATGAAATACAAAACGTTAGAAAACTAGAAACAGAAATCAAAATATTTTTTCTTCGATCAATCATTGACCAAAGTATTTTTTAATTGCTTTTATAATTGACAGCCGTCGCAGCTTATTTCGCTTCGTTTTCTGGTTCGTGGTCGCCATTCGAGAACCTTTATTTCCCACGGCGGAAGTACTTGCAAAAAGACTATATAGCGACATATTTAATATAAAAACATATCAAATACACCTTTGAAAGGCTGTACAACTCAATTCTATATTTAAACTTCAGTGTTCAGTGAAATAAAATATAGGGAAAAATATCTTCATTTTCTTTGAAAGTGTTCAAAACACGTAAGAATATCCTCCATCAATGCTTTCACCTTTTCGTACATTAATTTGTACTTTTCAAAGCTTCTTTGCGATGTAATAAAAATCAGCTTAGTGCGACACGTACAGTGGTGAATACATTAAGGGGATTGCACACAAAATGTCACAAATGCCAATTGCCAACAACGTCAAAGACAATAGTCAAAACACATTTACTCCTTGGAACCATAGTGTTCACTTAAATCTTTTAACTAGGTAAATCTAAGTGCCAGTTCCTCGCAATTATGGAAGAACAATCGACACTGTTGTGTGATACAATTGTAGGTGACTAGCAGTTTTAGAGGTAATTTTGCTACTTCAATATTAAAGCACTTTACTATGTTAAATATTTAATATGATCAAACTTTTATACTTTATTTTTTAAGAGCTTTTTACTTCTTTTCAATTTGAGGTGTGAATTTTGAATTTAAAATCTTCGCAGATAACAAACGCTGTTACTAATAATTTACTTGACAATATTATTTGTCAACTGACAGACAGATACTTCAGACGATCTTCTGTACTAATTGATTCTATTAATTTGAATTTGACCTTCTGTATTATGAGTCACCGTGTACAAGGGCCTTAAAATATTTCATAGAAAAATATTTTTTACTTCAAGCTTAAGTTGTTTTTACGTACAAAGCCGGTTGTAGTCAATAGTGTCTTTAATGGCGTCGGCTTTGACACGCTTTATCACTAAACCATTTTTTTCTCTAGAAATTATAAGTTGCGACTCACACAAATAAGAAAAACATATATCGCTACGTACAGAAATGTACGAAATAATGTTCACTTCTGAATATATACATTTTCTAATCTATAACCTATCTATATTTCTATTATTTTCTATGATAAAGTTAAAAGTTGCCATAGTCTTCCACATCTTGCAATCCAGTAAAAGTACGCATTTACTTTGAGTAATTTACAACTTCTGCAAGATATGGACATTATATTTTGGATAGAAACGAAGTATTTACCTTGATTTTTAAGTTTGATTGTTTCCTGATATTTCGGTACAGTTGCATGCGCCATGAACACGGGTCGAACACAAAATATCGGGAAACAATCAAACTCAAAAATCATGGTAAATATCCCGTTTCTATCCAAAATATTGAAGATCAACATAACCATGATAGTAAAAAATTATATGGCCATAATGTATACAGAATGTATTGTTTAGACGTGTTTTTGATTAGCAGACTAAAATATCCTAAGAGGTAACGAGATAAAGAGATTCAAGCTCACTTACTATGATTAGAGATAAGCTAACAGTACAAGTTGTAGCAGAAACTCAAAAATACCTTTTCACGCATAAAACAATAGAAAGCTAAGATATTATTGCCTGAGCGATAAAAACAAAACCCGTCCGTGGTTTTTAAGCACGTCTCACCAGATTTTTCTGTAAATGCAGCCTTACATTCTTGTGGTGGCTTTTGAACATGTCAATAGAAAAAAACATATTTGCAGACTTCAACGAGCAAACACGTTTTGAACATTCACATTTTTATTTCACATCGGGTAGACGCTATGTGTTTCTCTGTCGACAAATAAAAGTATCTTTTTTACAATATCTTTTTTAGCATATCGTCGGCTTATTGCTAGAAGTCATTAAGCGACAAATCTAAAAGTGTGGGAAAACGTATTTGAAGTTTTTTGAGTTTCATTATTTACATTATTAATATTGAATAATGACTTTATGCAGGTGTCATAGCGTCGAAACTAGAAGAGCTACAAATAAATGGGTTTTTGATTATTGTAGAGCCCATCCAGACAAATGGGCCGATCTAATAAACGTAGTTAGTGACTTTTTGACTTCTCACAATAAGCCGACGATATAGTATGTAGCGTAATACCTCTCATCATTGAATCTTTGTTTTATTTACAAAACGCTGACAGTTTTGCAAGATTTCTTTAAACAACGATGTATTCGCGTAACGAAGAATTTGTGTGAAGCTCAATTTGCAGTCGCAAATTGCATTGTGCAAGATACTCTAGGTGTGTTTTCTCCATAAATTATGAAAACCTTGCAAAAGAAACAATATGTACTAGATTAGAGTTCAAATATACATACATTCAAATTAGCGTAGCGAAACGCAATGCAGAAAATAATAATATGAAGCTAATTTGCTTGAATTAAGCAATATCAAAATTTAATCCCCATTTTAATCCTCTGTAGGTAAAAGGTATCCAGGTAGTGAAGGCACCTCTGGTAGAAGATGAACGAGGATGCGACGTGACGACGGTCAAGACGCTTAAGACACAGCTAGTTTCCTGAACGGATATTGTATAGTGACCCTTTTTAGAACTGGTGAAAGAAAACATCATAAGAAAACTGTGGCTGGTTCATGTTTACTGGCCGTGTTTAACTGGTGTCTGATCCTCACAAAAACAAACATGCGTATGATGACAATAAATGTTTGTTCTAAGTCTACACTGTAACTTTACTATGTATTTACGAAGAAATATATACTAACATTAACTTGTTTGATAAGTATTTAAATGGAAAAGTAATTTCTTTCTGATAATTGCATTTGTTCCGCTCAGGTTTTAAAGTCGATAAGCAGTCTTGGAGTAGTGACCTTTTCTTTGAAAATATAATCGGTGTTACTATGTTCATTTACAAGAGTAATGAGTTTATTTTTACCCAAAGTTTATTTATTGCTTCGCTATAGCATAAGTTATTTGTCAATACAATATTTAGTAACTTTTGTCCTGACTCTTTGACTGTCTAACTGATATATAGACAACACAAGCCGTCACATGTATTTATCTTGGAACTAGGGGTCATAAAACGAATTTTAGAAATTCATTCCCTAAGTAGGGGTTGAAACTTGTATAAAAATAGCTTTACGCGAGCGAAGTCGCGTGCGTTCCTCTAGATTGTAATAAAACTGGTTGTTTGAGAATGAGATTCAAGACAAGCGTACCTACCTACCACGCCAGACAATAGAATTCGCCAAGACTCGGTACAACTTGCAATCGAATCGAAACACACGAACAATGTCCAAGTATTTATCGCTGGCTTATTGTTTTCTATCACGAATACCTACAAAGCAACTTGAAAACAACTGTCTATACATACTTAGAAGCCGTAGCTGCTATTATAAGAGTTTATGTGATACCACTTTATAAGTAGTGAATGGTTCCTTACCTATGGTGACGACCGATGTGGCGCGGCGGGCGAACGTCCGCCTGCGACGCAGAGGTTGCGGGTTCGATTCCCGCCTTGGGATAAATGTTTGTACGATTTGCAAATATTTATTCCGGGTGTTCTGGGTGTTTTCTATGTATAATAAAAAAAATATATAAATATCTATCTATGTAATGTATTGTATTAAGTATATCAGTCATTTAGTACCCATAACACAAGCTCTGCTTAGCTTGGGGCTAGATGATGCTGTGTGGATTGTCCAGCATTATTTATTTATTTATTTATTATAAGAGTTTATGTAATACCACTTTAAAAGTAACGAATGGTTCCTTACCTATGGTAAGTATGGTTGAGTAGCAAAACCCCTAAAAATAGAAAAAAAAGAAAAGAAATAGCTTCACGACTTCACGATCCCCAGCCTCGATAGATATCGCCTCAGATAAATAAATAAATATGTCAGGACATTTTTACACAACATCATCTAGCCCCAAACTAAGCATAGCTTGTACTATGGGAACCAGATGACTGATAGAATACTTATATACTTTTTTTTTTTGTAAATACATACATAGAATACAAGACAACACCCAGACAAAGAACAAACATCGATGTTCATCACACAAATGTTTGTTCTCGGTGGGGATCGAACCCACCACCTTCCTACCTTTAGTAGTAGTAGAGCTCTTAGTGAAGGGCTCGTCCGGGGCAGTGCTACCACCATGCCTATTTCTGCCGCCAAGCAGCTTGCTGTGTTCCGGTTTGAAGGGTGTGGGTGCCGGTGTAATTACAGGCACATGAGGCTTAACATCTGTATGCCTCAGGTTGATGGACGCTGAGTTGTGCATCGTCGGTGACGCTCTTAACGAGCGTAACCTACGAGGCAATGCTTTGTTATAGGTGATGGTAACCACTTAACATCAGGTAGGCCATCTGCTTGTTCCATCAACAAGTTGTATAAAAAAAAAAAAAAAAACCTACAGCACACAAGGCAGGGCTACAAACTGAGCTGTAACGGCTGTCAAAAAAAAAGTACCTAAAAAAAGCACAGACAAAACAAACAGAATTGCAAAACCTTGAAGATAATCATAATAATACCTGACCACTGAGGTAGCTAATAAATTTTCTGAAACTCTAAAAATAAAAGACAACAAGTTCGGACTCCAACTCCGCGGGTCACGTTGATCAGCAGTCAAATCTTCGCAAAGTATTTTCGTCTCAACCAGAATATTAGAAAAGTTTTTCGATCCCCTGAATAGTGTCGGCTACGTGAGACACAAATATTGCACTGGAACCCGTATAATCCCTGGCTGGGAGCCAGTTCACAATATGTAAGCGTAGTTTTCAATGGAGCAGTAGGTACCTACTCAATAGCCGGGCGACAATTAAGTGTAGAGGTATGCGCTGTACCTATCTACTTGCATTCAGCTTAGAGTACAGAGGGCTCTCTGTTGTAAGCCACTTTGATTATAAAACGGACTTGATAACTTTGTTGTTGCTCAAACACTCAAAAGGTTACAAAAAATGGTAGATAAAATGTAACTGAAACTGCATTTACTTGTTGTGTCATTTGCGTTGCAGTTCGTTATTCCTATTTTCCGTGTTTTTTTACAAATTTATCTTTCTCTTTTTGTACTTATAAATTATCTGAGGATTCATCTTGTGCGGTCTAAACTCAGTAATGGTACTCAGAAATTTCGTTAGACCATAGTTTTATAATCTATATAGATAAAGAACATTTTTCATTGCACGAAACAAATTATACTAATAATAAAATAATATTTATACTTGTTTCACCACATTTATCCAGTCTTAAATATAGGGACTGCTTTGTATACATAAGTAAAATATTACAATTGATATATAAATGCAGGTACTTACCACAAATGGCAGATATATAACGCGTTATAACTGTATTAGATATATTTCCTTCTACATTAGAAACATATTCGTCATTAGTCTAAATAAGTTCACTGCTGGAAATAGGCATCCTCCATAATTGGGAGGGTTTTCCATAGTCACCACTGCTGATTGGTGCCTATCAGTGCGTTTTCTTAGTAACCTTTTACGAGGTCCAAGCGGTAATATAAACGTACAACAATAATTTCAGAGCAACCTGTATGTACCAGATGTAGTCCTGCCATGATTATCGGCTATGCGATGCGATTGCGTCCAGGTTGGTGTATTCATGCGGGTACATTCAACTTGGACAAAGGAATTTGTTCTATTGTATATGTCATGTGATAGAACAATTTATAGCCTTAAATAAAAAACTCTTGGGCAAATAAATAGGCTGTAAATATTAAAACCAGCGAGGATTTAAATATAATGTGAACATTTTTAACCATGCCTCAGGTTAGTGGACATGGACGCTGCGCAGTGCATCATAGGGCAGATTCCTATGCGTGACCTTCGAGGCAATACTTTGTTATAGGCGATGATATCTAATTAACATCAGTCGGCCATCTGTTTGTTTCATCAGCAAGTTGTTTAAAAAAAAGTACAAATACACTTACTTTTCAGTTAGAGTAGTAGAGTTAGAGTTCATAAAAAGATTTTGGCTAGTGTGAACCACTAGCCAAAATCTTTTTATAATTTTTTACATATCATTTTACAGTGTAATGCGTGTATGGTTGGTTTTAGTGAGAATCTGCAAGTTTTTATAATTTTTTCCGTTGTGTGACTATAGCTATGTGAAAATGCAACTAAAATACTATCATCACAAATTACATTGTTTGTCATCGTTTCATTCCATTTCCTCTCGGCTCTTAAAGCTGAGAACGGTCCAAACCTCTTTAAGTAAAGATCGTTAGTGCCAGGACATGACAATACACGTTCCATATCCGGCCCGACCTGGATGACGGGACATTTCAGCGAGCTTCCGGCCCCCTCCTTGCATGGACCGATGATTCATGAGTTTCTTTAAACAGATGTCTTGCTCGGAATGAGATGTCGCGACTGCGAGAAAATACAAAAACGTCATGTTGATACATCGTTGAAAAAGCTTTGTTTTGATTTTCGTTAGTTCAGGAAAAATCAACTTTTGTTTTTCAATAAGGTTTTATTTATGCCTAACTAGCGAAAACGCACACGACATCCCTGTTGCACCCTTTTTGGGAGTGAATATCAGATTTTTTTCTTAGTACACCCTTACGCATCAGAACAAATATCCCTCCCGCCCTTTCACGCACTCTACTTCCATTTTTAGATCATTTTTCGCAACATCTTTTGTAGAATGAAGTCCTTAGTGTGCCTCTCCAATTTGTTTGAAATCTGTCGATAAATAACGTCTACAGTAAACTTTTCCCCATTCAAAATCATGATAGTCTAAAAAATGAAAATAAATCACTTGTGTGCCAATTTTCGTCAAAGTCTGTTAAAAAATGCGACCTGTAGGCAAGAACAGAAAGACAGGCGGACGAGAACTGAGACGCTTTGCTCGCTCAGATAATATACCTACTCTTCAAAGTTGTCTGAAGACAAATGCCATAGAGAAGAGAAGAAAAAGAGTGTAACCTTGTTTACAGCATCTGGCAGTTAAGCCTAGTTAGCCTATTAGGCAGTCTTAAAGGCATGAGATCTCTCGCGTTTTCACCAGAGATAGACGCTAGCTAGTAAAAAATAATTAAAGGCAATTGAGCTTTATTTAACTAACTGTACGAGCTATTTCGACATGCACAATTAGAAGTTAAAAATGTCACGTCCATTGGTCCATGCGAAATTGAAATCGTTGCAAAATTCATGTTGCCGCCCAAACTACGTTAACTTGTCAATTTTTCAAAAACGAATATAATATTAAATTTTTGCATGCTGGCTGGCATATTAATTTACTGTCGATAGTGAAAGGTTTTTTGCGTTATTTTGGAAATAATCTATGAAGCTTCTAATCTGAACACACAGATAGGTTTTTTTTGATTTAGCAAACGTGAGACTATGGTATTTACGTGGTACCAGAATAATGCCCGTTTTCAACAACTTTCAGCGTTTTCGTTAGTATTAATATGAATTGCTATTTGTTGGTTGACTTTTCACCTCGTTTGCTAATGAGTGACAAGCTTACACTATAATGCAGTGAGAGTTTTTCCGACAAGCAACAACCAGTAGTGCTACTAACGATTACTCGTAGGATATTGAAACTGGGCATAACTCGTTTAAAATTATCGCTATAGCTGCTCTGGTGGTTAAGAAAGAAACCGGTTGTCTGTAAGAACAAACCCTGAATTCTGATAAATTGGACGCTAGTTCAATCAGATTTGAAAAGGAGATTCGTACCGAAAATTCGTACACTATCAGTGCACCAAGGCTAGGGAATGATCCTGAGTTCTGATAAAATGGTGCACACGTTCAACTGGATTCGAACTAAAATTCGTACACTATCAGTGCACCAGCGTTAATCTAATAAGTGTAAGCACGTCTCACAGACAAGCCTCACATACCAGTGGATTACATTCTAGAGAATCGAATTAGAAAATATTGTTGGGTGGGCAGCGGACACGTGTTGTATAGCAAATACCTACACAGGATCGATCTACCTGAAATGGAGGCGGTATATAAGTTTAGCTAGTATTTTTGTAGACTTCAGTAAATTCGCATAGTTAAAGAAAAAATCTTTTATCAAAATATTTTACGTTTACTTTCTGCCAAAAGTCGAAACTGCACTTCAAGAATATATTTGAGACTGAGTCGTGACTCAAAGGGAGTTAGGAGTTTAAATTATGAAGAAATAGTGACAACTTGTTCTACGTTAAATTCATTTCTAGTTCCGACCGCATGTTAGCTTAGATGACTTTAAGAAACACAATAAGCTACTTGGCGGCCAAAACACGCATGGCGTATTTCCCCAAATGACCTATAAGTAGTGAAGACTAAGAGTTCTACTACTACTACTAAACTGCTTTTATGCCTTGGGCACCTCTACATTTCTATACTCTGTGCAAATACCCAACAGAAGGCCGTCGCCTTGGGCTCTACGTGACCGTCGTATGCTATGCGCCCCTAATAGCACTGATCTATTGAATCTCGTGCGATTGTGAGATCTATATTAGGCTGAAATCCTTACACCTGCATATTTCAACTATACACTAATAGTAAATAAAGAAAAATTGGTATTGGTGAAAAATTTACACTCACGTCACGTGTCACGTCATCAGTCAATTCGGTTTATTCATTCAAAAATATCTTAGTATTTTTGACTAAACAATAACATAAATCTACTTTTTTTGGTTCGATGTTGGATGAACATTCGTGTATGAGTTTTGTACTAAAAAAATATTGTAAAATTATAATACTCTATTAGCTATCTTACGATTTTTTTTATCTGTAGCGTTGTCTGCTCACGATCATCGATAATGACGTTTGCAACTCAACTAAAGGAAATGTTTAATTTTACTATGTTTACGGGCGTCATAAATGCGTCTACGTTTCTATAAAAATCATCCTTCACAGTATCGAGAAATTTGTTGCCTTTTTGCAAAGAGCTATGTGCCATTACCGAAGCAGGTCAACTTTATAGAGAAAAATAATAGGTGATTTTCAGAAGCGAAACTTCAACGAAAGTTTTATTCCACTATCGAATGCACTAAAAACTCCCCAAAGGCAGTTACTGCCGCTAATGTACTGCCAACAATTTTATTGCCTGTCGTTTAATAGCAGCGACAGCACTGAAAAACTAGAAATGCCCAGTTGCATTTCAAATTAACCGAAGCGACCTTTTGCGTGAATACAAATTTACCGAGTGGACACAGTAAAAACGCTTTGTAACAGGCAACGGCTAACCTCTTTGCGGCTCAGAGCGGGACGTCGCGTTTATTGGTACAATGAAATTAGCATAGTAATGAAAAATATTGGTCGACTCTGCGCGGTTGGGGCTTCTCCACACCCAATTTATCAGTGGTCGAGAATAAAACAAAATTAACATAGTACAGGCGGTGTTTACAGCGATGCTGTGTCAGTAAATTAAGTGGTCGCTGTCACACGCGCGCGGTCGGGTATCGCAGTTGTTACTTCACGGTTTATGAAAAAAATTGACATCTGTGTGCGGCGAGGCCTTACGCAACTGCTTGTTAGTGTGATAAATTGTTGTTTGGACTATCCTACTAATATTATAAACGTGAAAGTTTGTAAGTATGAATGGGTGGATGGATGGATGGATGTTTGTTACTCTTTCACGCTCTAACCAGTAGACCGATTTAAATGAAATTTGGAATAAACATAGATTATAACTTGGATTAACATATAGGCTACTTTTTATCCATGATTGTGCTGGACAATCCTCACATCATCATCTGGCTATTATTATTATTATTAATAATATGATAAAAAGCATATATATACTATTTTAAATATGGCAACAACATCTAAAACAGTTTAATAAGGCTGGAAGCTTAGTTGACAGCAAGAACTCATCTCTACACATTTTCCTTTACACTACATATTCAAAGGTCCTTTGTACTTTACACGAATAGATAAATCCAGAATACATTAAAAATTTCCCGCGGTTCTACATTATTCATGACCCAACCATCCTGCTGACTTGACAACTAAAGTGAGAGCTTTGAGCGCAGTAACTGTTACTTAAACTGTCAGTTCCTTTCACAAAAAAATCATGTCTGTTTGTCCGATAAATAAAAGAAAAAATCAATGATTCATCAAAATAATTTTCTAAAAAAAATGTTCCAAAATCGTCAGTGTTCTAATCAAGGTTGAACATGCTATGAAAAATCCTCGTACCATTCGCTTGCTTCATTAACAACTCGCATATAAAAAAAAAACAAATTAACAGATAATAAACGTCCTGATTATACAATCACCGTAATTTTAGCTATTAATCCGTCAGCACTTAGTATACATCAAGCTACGTTTATCGTCATACTTTTTTAATATTCATCAATGTTGATAATAAATCAATTGTAAACAGTGCTAAAAGCACTGTTTACATAAAAAAGTAAGAAAAAAAATCTAAGGACATTTGATGTGGCGCGGCGGACGAATCTCCGCCTGTACGACTGTCTGTCCAACAACCTAATGTATACAGGTGTTAAGCCTCGTGTGCCTGTAATTACACCAGTACCCACACCCTTCAAACCAAAACACAGCAAGCTGCTTGGCGGTGTGGTGGTAGTACTTTTCCGGACGAGCTCTTCCCTAAGGTTTTTACTGGAGTGATCCTATTGGAAGCTGGGACCATCACGTTTTAACTCCATACGTTATATGTTTTTATAAATTTAGATATTCTAATGTAAAGCATGTAGCATAAAAAAAGATATGGTACAGTAGTGGCATAAAATACATTCACCTGCTAAATTGAATACATTGATCTGTTGAATAAAACGGAACAAACAAGGTATAAACACAATAACAAACGGAAAAGATAAATGCTGTGTATGTTACCAACGGTCGCCCGAGGGTGCTTGTGGACGTCAGCCCGTGTGAAGGGCACCTTATCTAAACCGCGGGATTTGCATTTTCATTTTAGTCTCTGTAATCAGAAGAGTTATTTTTAAACATCACAAAGAAAAGCATTCAAATTAGCCTTTGACAATAGCGGACAATTCATTTTGGGTTATATCTTTATGATTTATTTTATCCTGTTGTGCAGAATGCTGAAGTATCTCTAATCTCGCGACTTTCGTACATTCACTGCCGTTGAATTCTGCACAATAAAATATTTTGCCACGAAATAGCAGTTTAGATGGTCTATGTCTATGTCTATGTCTATGTCTAGATGGATACTATGTAAGAAGAAAATAAGTTTGAACAAGCTTCAATCAATAAAAGCCTCTAATAGCAGACAAACAAGTATTTCATAATAAATAAACATGTAATATGAAAACTAGCGAAATCAGACATTAGACTTCAATATAATATTATCCTAAGTTATAAAATGAAATGATATTTTAATCTCATTCTGATTTATTCCTTTGTATTCATCCAACTACCTATCTGGATGCCAAATTTGAACTTTCTAGGTCATCTGGAACTAGAGTTTTGATCTATAGGTCATTCAGTGACAAAAATGTTGATTTTTGGACGTTAATATCTAAAGAACCGTTTGAGATGTGCTTATAAAATTAAAGCACATAATATGCCTTGCAAATTTTTAATATATGAGCTAAATTTCACATGTTTATGTGAAATACTTTTTGAGATAAGAGGGGGTCAAAAGTGGCCGGTTCTTAGCTTGAACTTGGCTTGACACGCTACGTGTTTAGTAGATACTTTTTTTGCAAATACATACTTAGAATACATATATCACCCAGACCCAATAATAATTTAGCTAACTAATAATAAATAATACGATATGAAATATACATATCCATTTTTATGGTAGCTCAACCTTTAAAAACGCCCAACTTATTCATAACTTCCTCCCATAAAACAATGCATCGAGGTCAAACACCATAAACTTCCACATAATATTTTAGATCACGCAACCCTTAGCTTCTCGCCTTCTTCGCTTATCGGTGTAAAACAGAATCAATTTCGAGTAAAATCTCAAAAGTCACGTTCTTGAGCGTCTTCACGCATAATCCGCAGATACCTTTAATGAATGGGCTTCATAAAAGCTTTTTGGTTTATTGTAAACAAGGTAAGAATTCATTAGCCGCTTAAGTAACGTCGGCCCCTTGTACGTGACTCTGAGGTGATAAAGCGAAGACAAAGTCTAAAGGGTCTGTAGCGCCCTTACACTGTTAAAAGAAATTTTCCGCTTGCCTTGAACGAGATTAGACGCGTGACGCTCTATTTCATTTGGTTATCATCGATTTGTGAAAATACTTTCCAGGTCCTTGACCTTGACATTGTTTCATTGAAATAAAACTCTAGATGACGTCATTTAAGGCTTACACTTCATCTGCGCCCGACAATTGCTTTCAAAGTCACCTTCGTGTGGCACGCCACAAGACTCACTTCATTTTGAGAACCCTCTACCTGTACGTAGTTACCAGAGGTATTTTTTATACATATAAGCTGGTAATCTTTTCTGCCTTGCTCAAATTGAATTTATAGTCAACAAAGCTGTTTCCTGGAGACCACGAAAAGATAAACTGAGATTTGCCGGCGAGCAATTAAAACTTTACCTTAGAACTAAGTTCGTTAGCGGGCTAGTGTTTCTCTCGAGGAGGGATTATAAACGCAGTCGAGAAATATGTCCTCTCTTACTTTTGAAAGCGCCCTGGATCGAAGCGGCCAACTGGTAAATTAAAGTCAAGAATTACAACACTAATGAAAGTGTCTCGTGTTAGATTTACGCCCACAATGCAAGAGAAGACCGTTAGGTACGAGAGACTTAAGCACAACTCAAGGAGTTTGACGTTTTGAGCTTTGTTAACAATAGACATTTAAACTCATTTTAATTTTATTTTTCTATGGTCAACAACATCCAATGTTCCGGAATTGCTAAGTCATCATTGTAATATCCTAACTGACTGACAAAATATATAGACAGCACACAGTCTAATAATACTGTTATAAAAATGGTTATCACAGATTGCAAGAGAAAAAATAAACTAAAAAAAATCCTATTATGTTACCGAAAATTATAATTCAAATGTATTTTCTATTTCTTTTATATAAATAAATGTTACCTGAAACGGTGTACCTATTGAAAAAATCACCACGCGTTTTATTTGATTAATTCAAACATAAAATAACTCACTCGACAACCAGCAGTCCATTTACTGAACAAACAGACTCGTGTGAATGTTATTTTACTCGCTTACACCCATAGCACACCTTTATGCAAAGAACAAAGTACGTACTTACATTATGCGCACCATAAAAGCCTGTCATAGGAAATATAACCTTGTGGCTGAATATAAAAAGTTATAATAGCATGAACAGTTTCTTAAAAGGTGCAAAAGTTGGCGCTGTATGTAGGTAGTTTCGAACGGCAATTATCGGCACGTGTTCTCCGTTTCTCAACACAGACTTAACTATTCCAAGCTAAGGTAGATCCACACAAAAGTCATAGCGACTTATGCATTTAATTTCTCGCTTAATCTTCACACAGTGTAGTAAATAAAATAGTTTTCTCATACATTAAACAACAAACATTCAGTTTTGGTAAATAAATATCAACCATGCCTGGGAATCAAAGTCGTGAAGTTATTTCTAATTCTTTACAATCCCATATTCGTTGGTATTAACGGAAGTAGAAATAGAACAAACGGTGGCAAGCCATTGGTCTAATAATAATAAAAAAAACATAATCTAAATTTTCAGGGTAATCGTCATGGATTTTCAGAAATGCAAGTCTACTGAAGTCTGTAACAGTACTAGTCTATACTGAAACTCGTGTCTATGTTTACATTCTACTAGACACATACTTTGCAATCTCATAAATGAAATGATTTTATCTGCACCACAGTTTTTGAAAATTTCAAATCAAAAGCATGTTTTAAAGATTTTTTTAGGAAAGCTTTTTGTTTGTTTTACGCATTTGCTAATAAATAACTGTTTGTATGTAAATGCACTCTCTATGGGTAGATGCTAAACACTGGGCATCTACAAATTTAGCAAGGCTGTATTTCTGTTCTCATTTAACTTATATAGTTAACTCAGTTAATAAAAGCGCATATTCTGTCATCACAGGTCAGTTAGTAGTAAGCCTACTTTCTGTACTGTAGGTTGTGGGTTCGATCTCCACCGAGGGCATTTTTTTTTTATTTTAAATTATGTGTATGGACCATGACTGTGTCTGCAATAAAAATTGTTATTATTTGTATGATGAACATAGATGCTTGTGCGCTGACGGGTATTTTATTGTATTCTAAGCATATTATATTTACAAAAATAATACATAAGCATTCTATCAATCATCTGGTTCCCATAGTACTATGCTAACTAATATGCTAACTAGTAACTATGCTTAGTTTGGGGCTAGATGGTATTGTGTAAAAATGACCGCAAACAATGTTTAATTATTACATTTAGCATTATAAAGCAACTGGTTTGATAATCTAAAGAGTTCATATAACAAGTAATATTTTGTCTGTAAAAGCATCCATGCTTGGAAAAACTATACCGAGCAGGTAAGAGCAATTGTTGGCACGTGTCCGCGTTATTACTTCTCGCAGGGGACAAAACCCGCCTAAGAAAAGATGACGTTTCTATTTTATGTAAATGTTTCCCTACGTGGGACATTGGTGGCTGTTTTTAGAGCTGAATTATACCGGGAACGTATTCAGCAGTTTTTGATTCGGAGCCGAAATGGGTCATTTTATTTATGAATGCTATGCCTGGGGCGAGTTGTAAGCGGGTCGCTCCTATTTGTCGATAAGTTGACGCATCGTTTGCATTTCACTCGGGAAACTGAAGTATGATAAGGGTTTTCTTTATTTTAGTGCTACTCTTTGTGTAAACTGCATTTTTATGCATGAGGTAACTGATCGAGTGTCTCTAAGGCTAGTTCTATCTGCTGTACATTCTGTAAGAATTGATACAATTGAGATGTGGTGCTGGAGACGAATGCTGCGAATACCATGGACTGCAAAACGCACCAACGTTTTAAATCTTTCGCAGTTAAAAGTTAAAGATAGGTTGTCCACGAATTATCGCCGCCGTATACTATTTTACTTTGGTCATGTAGACAGGCACGGCGGCGAAAACCTCGAAAAGCTAGTCCTCGTTGTAAATTTAGAAGGAAAGCGGTCTCGCGGGAGATCCCCAACACGATGGACTGACCAGCTTAAAGAGGGTAGAGGTCAGTTTTACGAAGTAGTCAAATTGGCGACTAACAGAACGCGCTGAAGACAAGCCGTTCACTCCATTGCAGAGACATCCAGTGATCACGTTCTTCTGTCATGAAGTGCCAACCACAGAGATTGTACATTAGTAGTAAGTATACCTACGTTTTGTTTATATTTATGCTCATTCCTGAGGATGAAAACTAGTCGATTAATATACCCATATAAATACCTTGAAAGTCTTATTACACCTACCTATTAACTATATTATGATTTTTTTTTAACTCATAGTGTATTTATTTCAAAAATAAAACATTGTTGTGTGAGGAATTTTAGATTAGTTAATTATGAGTTGTAAATAAACATGATAAATATTTTTTTTTTACAAATTGCTGTTACAACCATCACATAACAAAGTCTTGCCTCGCAGGCCACACATTTTATAAACGTGTCTTACGGTAGACTGCTCTGCATCCATCAACCTGAGGTATGATGTTAAGCTTAATGTGCCCGTAACTTCACCAGTACACACACCCTTCCAACTGAAATACAGTATCACTGCTTGACGATAGACAGGTACTTCCTCGGACGAGACCATCACAAAGAACTCAACGCTGAAGACTGTGTGGATGAAGTCTGAATTGTTGATTGCATAAATCGGATAGAAATGTAAATCAAAATTATGTAACCGAGCACTTTACTAAAGAATACCCTCTAGACAACTTCTTAAATTATCCATCTGTCTCTCAACAGCTCAACTCTCAAGTCTCTGCAGGTACCACGAATAATTCAAAGGAAAATTCGGATTAAAAATCGCCAGAAGAGAGTATACTTGAATTTATTTCGCACGACGAAATTGCTCGCGGTTGGCCTTCCTTCCGCGCCGGCTTCCTTCTACAGATATAAATAGCATAAAATTCCTGCAAGCCACCTCGATTTTATGAATTTTTGTAGCTTCATATTTTGTGACAAATAGTTAACTGTGGAGCCTTGCACGTCTGAAATTGGTTTCTCGTGAGATACACAAGGAAACGTGTATGTCGTTCCAAACTATTTTAGACAATTTCTGTTAGTTTGCAGAGTAAATACAGTTATTTGAAAGCAGAAGCATAATGACATAGGTACGTACAACAAAGTATGCCTGCACTATTTTAGTTGTCTGGGTTCTAAGGCGTTTTGTGAGGTGTCTGTCGATATTGATTATTATGTGACAACCGTTACAGCTCAGTTTATAGAAACTACCTTGTGGTTTGATGGTGGGTTCGATCCCCACCGAGCATAAGTTTTTGTTCTGTATCTGGGTGTTATACTGTATTATGTTTATGTATTTACAAAAAAAATCCACAGTTATTTATTTTTATTATAAACCTTAAGTTTTGCTGCTGGACATCTTGTAAGAAGGAAAGGCGTGATTACCAAATGGTGGCTGAGAGACACTCAGCGACCACGACGCAGACCACCCGCCGCACTTGGTGGTCAGATCATATTGTCACAGTAGTTTACCAGCAATGGAGAAGACAAAATATACATTGCTTAAACTATTGTTATCTCTTATCAATGGGTAATGAGAAATAGTGACAGGAGATATTTTAAGCAATATTTAAATTTAAATAACGTTTATGCATAAGGGGGTATATGAATCGTGGTATCAGCATTAGGTACTCAACGTGTAAAACAGAATTTTGACTGTCGAAATTGGGCCTATCGGAAATGTCAGTTTTAATGCATACCATTTGAATATTGACACGGTTTAAAAATTGAATTCAACAATATATTGACTTTGACAAAATTGTGACAGTTAGATCCACAGAAGTTATATAAAAAAAGAAGAAGAAGTTACAGAAATTGTACCCTTTTATCTAAATACACGTATATGCTACAAAAACCTCCATTCCATAAGCTGCGAGCATCATTTGAATATATTTCTAGAATATTCCTATGAGGAAATAAGTAGTAATTCATCTTCGCACGACAACCTATTCATACACCCCACTCATTAGCTGTCTCTCCGCGCTATTGACTCTATACTGATGCCATATATAGTGACACTTCCTAAAGTCTTTTCACAGTCATTCAAACATTTATTTTACAAATACTTACAAATATTGAAAATTTAAAAAGTTTTCAATTTAGCCTAGCAGTGGTTGGTCCTATTTTTTTTTTGAACAAGCACATGGGCAACCTGATCATAAGTAGTTACCATTTTCGTAATACCTTAGATTAATAAATAATAAATATAACTTTCATACCTACATCTGATACCAATTAACATTTGTATAAATAACAATACAATTAACATTTGCATATGTTTTTTTTTTTAATTTACCATGTTTTTCTTTTATTTTTATTTTAACTTATGTACCTATATTAAACGGCAATAGCATGGGTTAATACAAATATTTCACATTACAGATATTAGTTTTAATTGATTTTTTTATATTGAACTCCTACAGGTTGATGATGATGATGAATATTTGACGTTGCCAGCATGAAAATATATACAAATTTGAATTCAATACCTAGGATATATATTTTTTTTTACTTAGTATAAAATGAAGTCGCATCCGCTGTCTGTTCCCTTAGATCTTTTAAACTACTTAACGGATTTTAACGCAGTTTTCAGCAACAGATAGAGTGATTCAAAAAAAAAGTTTATGCGTATAAAATATATACAGGAATTCAAAGATTCGTTCGTGGGCACGACTCTTGTTGTTGCTTGCTGCTGCCCCGCACATGTGGGAAGTTCTTAGAATTTTTCCTTAGGATTATTTTTATTACAAAGAATGTTTATCACGCAGAAAGCTATTTTTCAAGACTCACAAACATCCTGTTAGTGATTGTGCTAAGACACCGTAGCGGATGCATGGTACTATGAAAGCGTGTGGGAGTGGGAGTTGTTAAGCGGATTTTTATTTTATTTCTACACGCCACTCGAAGGTCCAAGGTCTCAACAGAAAACCGGCGCCTAACATCCTCAACTCAGTATCTAGCTACTGTGAGAAATTACAGTAGCTATGTGTTAAACTGAGTTGAAGATCTCATACTGCTGTAGCACACAAAAACTCTTCTATGTATTTTTCTTCTTTGATGTCTTTGTTGTTTGCTGGTTTGTGTGTGCTTATGTAATAAATAAGCAAATCTATGACTTATTTATAAAAAAACAACTTTACTTAGTTAAATAGTTTTATCTCATTTTTAGGGTTCCGTAGAGCAAGCGCTCTTAAAGTTGGCCCATTATTAGCATGGTGAGTTCGCGGTGTTTGTGACAAGTTGCAAGCCCATCGCTGCTGCTATAATACCAACGTATTTTCTCACGATGTTTTCCTCCACCGTTTGTGAGCACTGGCATTGCGCACATCAATTTTTATAACAAAATATTTCTGATCACGCGAATTATTTTTCAAACTAAATTTTTGAATTTAAGGTAAAGCCGATGTTTGAAGACATGTATTGCCAAAACCATTTTATTCAACACGTTTGCAAAAACAACCAAATAAAGCTCAAAAGCATTTGGTACACACATGAAGCGCTACCAAATTAGGCGGGTAATGACATCCACGATAACGCGGCGAATTCCAATGATTTATAGTCGGCCTGCGTGATTGTACGGACGTGATGTGCCCAGTGATTATTGATGAGCACGATTGTACTGTCATAACTGATATTCAAGCGATTATAATTAGCGTTAACTACTGTGCAAAGAGTGGGCATGTTTCAATATTTGTACTTCTGCTGATTGCCCTTCAGACATTTCTTTGTCATAATAGAATAGAGACGTGACACCACACCTTCCCATTGCGTCAACAAGGGCTTAGTTACTATAGAAATTAAATAAAAGTGTGCTTTTTGTATGACACAAATATGTTTATTTTATGTAATTGCTGATGAAACAATCTTATGGTCCACCTGATGTTAAGTGGTTACCACTACTTATAACAAAGTATTACTGCACTGCACTGCTCTGGGTTCATCAACCTGAGCCAAACAGGTGTCAAGCCTCATGTGCCTGTAATTTCACCGGCACCCACACCCTTCAAACCGGAACACAGCAAGCTGCTTGACGGCAGAAATAGGCATGGTGGTAGTACTTCCCCAGACGAGCCCTTCACTAAGAGATCTACTACTACTATAACTAGTAATGATTCTAAAAATAGCTACTCAACTACTTAGATTTCAGTTTTCTTTGCAAGCTTAATCCAGGCACGCAACAATATTAAGTGCAGAAAAACTTCATTCCGAATCTCTGACCCGAGTAGGTACAGTGGTTATAAGCAAAAATCCAAGCCACTGGGGTTGAATACTCGGAATCCTCCATGAATTTATAGTGGCACAAGAAACTTCAGGAAGGAAGTTGGCTTGGATTTTAAAGTTTACAATATAAATAATGCTTTAACGGTGTCAGGTAAGTTTTTTACTACGGGCGACCGCGAGTGAATGTATCGTGATTTGAGTTAAAAATATAATGGTATTTTATATATTTTATTTAATTAACATTTTGTTAGAATATGAGGCTACTAGCGGCCGCTCGTAGCTTCACCCGCGTGGCAGTTTTTTTCCGTTCCCGTTATTTTTTCGAGATAAAAAGTAGCATACCTATATGTTAACCCAGGTAACAATCTATATTTATTCCAAATTTCATCCAAATCGTCCACTGGTTAGAGCGTGAAAGAGTAACAAACATTCATCCATCCATCCATCCATCCATTCATCCATCCATCCATCGTTACTTACAAACTTTTGCGTTTATAATATTAGTAGGATTATGTAAATGGTTGTGGCTTGCCTCCTACAAATGACTCTCATTCAGATTCTTGTCCGCATGAAACTGCAGCATACTCCAGGCAATATACCGCACGGGTACATTTTGCGTAGGAGCAGCCCATTTTCAGTTCGTATTCAGCGAGTAGAAGTGTCACTCAAAGCGAAGGTACTATCGTTTGCATTATGTTTCTTGGAAACTAATTACTTTCGTCTTGTACGTGACTTTTGACTGAAATCATACCATATTAGATGGATTATAAAAAGTTTATTTATTTCTACGGTTAGTGCAATAGATACGTAATGCCATCTGATAAATAATCATCGACAGCAAGCTGCTTGGCAACAAAACTATGCATGAAGATAATTATTCCCCAGACGAGCCCTTCACTTAAAGCTATTACTGCTAAAAACAATGAATGTTACTTCGCAATATCAAAGAATTGGCTGGTTAATCGTTGCTTGACATCCTCTAAGTTAAGATAGAGACAATTTAAAACAAATTAGTTACAGAACAGAGCGTAGAATCAAACGGAGTATTTATGTCGAACGCCGACGAAGCGTTGCGAGGAGACGTGACTGAAATAAATTCGTACAATATGCAACTCTATAAACGTTCATTTACTTTAACATAATGAACTAATTCCCTCCACCCAATCCCTTTGACTCTGAAGCTCAGGCCGTACCTAATAAGATAAGGTAGCAATTCCTCCTGTCACTGATAACGTCTGTGTGAATTCTTTCGTGTGTAGATTCTCTTAGTGATTTATTGACTGGTCTCACAGCTCAGTAGCTTTACCCTCTGTGATAAGTTGTGGGTTTAATCCCTACCAAGGACAAACATTTGTGTTATGAACAGAATTTTTGTGATGAACAGAATTGTTTGTTTTGTATTCTAAGTATGTATTTACAAAAAACGTATAAAATTATTCTAGTTTGGGGCTAAAGTGTCCACAAATATTTATTAAAATTATTATTGATGGTTGCTTAGAAGAAATAAGTTCACCGATCATAGGAAAAGTTCTGTTGTTTTCTATAATAAAATAAAACTAACGTTTAGTGACTGGAGTTAGAAGTGAGTCAGAAATAAGTCTAAATATTACATTTATCACATACCCACATTTTTCAGTAGTAATTATTCCATAACTATGTAAACTTTGCAAGCCCAACGCAGAAAGACTACTTACTGGTTTGCATACGATGTATTCCTTCACCGTTTAAGCACTGACACTGAGCACATACATTTATCGAATAGAAAAATCCATTGATGGAAACTTGGAACTGGAAACTGAACTAAAAACCCACGACCTTAGGATTCGAACCCACTACCAGTGCTCCCAAAACCCTTCTCAGTCTCTCAGACTCTGGCATGGCTTATTTATTTAAAAACTGGGCAATAAAATAAACTTGCTTATAAAGTAGCATCATAAATCCTTTCACCACCTTTTCAAACGCTGCAATTATTAGTCTACCTGCCCACAGGTCCCGGTGCTTCTCGTAATAAAATATCATAAAAAATCCACAAAGGATGTCGCGTCAAGCGAAGCTTACACGAAACAAAACGTGTTCAAACATAATATTTTGTTGACACAATACTGTACATTGTGTTCGAAATTCGGAGTTTTTTTACTCTTTTTCCCTATAGCGAACACAATCGGATATCATTAGGGTTATTTATGTGTGCGTCGTGCCGTGGACGCTCCACCGACGTGACTTCAATTCGCTTCGGGTGTTATCTCGGACGTTGACTATTTCCATTCATTGCTATAAAAGTCCCGGCCTCGTTGATGTATTGTGGTGACTTAGCTTTTGCTACTTTAGACCTATGTCCTACCTTTGTATAATATGTCTAGTTTAGGGACAAATACATGTATTATATTTCTTCCTTTCTTTCTATAAGTGAAGAAGAATAATTGAGCAAAAGAAGCCTCGCAAATTAAATATCAGAATGAAACCGCAACATTCATCAATCTTGCGGTCTTAACATTGTGTCTAGATAGAGTCTCGCCTTTATCCCGCTGACCTGAACAAATGCAGGTGCCGTCTAATTACCGACAAGAAAGAGCGAGATGAAAAACCTCACATGCGTAAGCTAAGACGAGATAGATAGATCAAGAGTCAATCCGTCAATGTCGTTTCGGGTAATCTTGTAAAGCGAGAGTGATAAATCCGAGTGAGGCGTCAAAAGCATCATTTTTGCGTTTGTTATTATTGAAATACGAGTTGACACATTTCATTTTCTATTTTACAAGCTATACATCATCCTAATCTTATTTTAACATATTATTGTCTTCATAAAATCTTTGAGGGGTGTTTTTTTATTGCTTTTGATTTTTAACCGTTGCCTGCTCAATTTTTAGTAACATTTCTTCCAAATTTTATCAAGAAAAAAATATATAATAATGTTTTTACAAAACATAATCTTTTTTATTATAATTACGTTATTTTAGTATTATGTATCACACAGCGGCGGTTACGAGTAACACTGTCCAAAATGTGTCAATCGTCTGATTTAAAATCTTCCTGCCTCCTGTGAAAAAACGAAATAGAGGTGCAATTAGGTGCAATACTTTGCATGGGAACTTCGTAACGCGTTTTATAAAATTTATGGGTAATGGGTTTTATAAAACTTATACATATATTATTATTTTTTAATTTATGATTTTTAACTCGTGTGTTATATTATTGTATAAAACGAATCACCTATAGGTAATTTTATCAATACTGTCGAAATAAGTCATTTTAAAAACACATAACATAGGTAAACACTGCCTATAAAAGAAGGCTCAACAAACATTGCAAAATAAAATTACGAAAAGAAAACGAAATAATATTGATACTCCACATGTTCAAAGAAAAGTTCCTAAATATCCAATTTATAGGGAGTTAAAAGCGGAGACTTATCTTTTTACGTAATTTGAGGGTCGGAACTTGAAATCGACTTAAAGCTTTGGGAAAACGATAAATTATTTTGTTCGGTTTACCGTAGACGTTTTTCTTATTGATCGCTTTGACTATTTTGATTAGAAAATATTTTTTGTTTTTTCAAAAAACGACCGCGACAGATGGAAGGAATTGGAAGAGGCCTATACCCAAGAGGGGTCCTAACCTAAATGTTTAGTTTTTAAGTTTATTTATAAAGATATTATGTTATTTAAGTAAGGTTCAGGAATAAATGGCTTTTTTATTTTATTTATTTATAGATAGCGGCGAAACAATTCAGTATCAAACTTAACATAGGACGCATGTTAATAAGCAGTGAAGATATTACTGCAGCGTTTGTATAAAAACAGTGACGACTTGTTGGCTAAATTCTATTCGGACAATATATAGGTGTACTATTGACTCGAAAGAAGAAGAAGAAGAAGAAAACTGATTAGTTAGTTAGCTAGGACAAAGGTTCTTATAATTGGTATAGATAAGGTATTTGGTTTAGATTGTATACATTATTATAAGTAAATACTTTACACTCCTTGTTTGGTAAATTAAAACACTAGCAAAATTACAGTACAGTAACAGTAAGAATGAAATTGTATCGTCTCTCATTAGATTACAATAGTTCAAATTCAAATAGGATAAGTGAATCTAGGTCTAATTGTCTAATTGTGTTATTGGAAACAATTATTGGCAAATGTTTTGCATAGCAAACAGTTGGATCGAAATTCAGTCTATATTGGTTTTGCCATAGTAGAAACGGTGAAATAATGTCTGTGGATGTCTGTGTAATAATGTGTGTGGTGTCTGTGTGTTTCACCTAATTTTAACCCCAAACTAAGTAAAGCTTGTACTATGTGAACCAAATCTATAACAATTATGAAAATCTTCGTCCTGGCTGACTGATATATAGACAACATACAGCCCAAACCACTGTTTGTAAGGACTTGAAACTTTAAGGGTATATTTGTCTAGGTGCGTGGAAGTGTGCTAAGAAAGGCATTCCTGAAATTTAACCCCTAAAATGGTACAGCAGGAGTTGAAGCTTGTATGAAAATAACTTCACACGGACGAGGTTGCACGTATTTTGCATATGCAAAGCCTATAATTTTACCGGTACTCACACCATTCAAACCGGAACACAGCAAGCTGCTTGGTGGCAGAAATAGGCATGGTGGTAGCACTTCCCCAGACGAGCCCTCACTAAATGCATTACGCTTCTCTGATTTCACGCTTACAGACAGACCATACCCTTACTTACGGCAGTATCTACAACTAACTTGCTCAGATAGTTACTGCAAGCCAAGACAAGTTTTCCAATAAATAATATTGCTTGAATGTGTCGTGGAATTCAATATTATTGTTGAAATACTACCGTTTTCTTAATCTTTGGATTAATAAGGTTCTAAAGTAAAAGTACTTACTTTAAGGGTGTGTTTCTGCGGTAACTACCATCCTAAACAATATTTATAAAAAATGATTCCTAGGTACTAGTTACATTGGTCTAGTGGTAGCTACCCCACTTTTCGATCTTAAGGTCGTGGGTTCGCACCCAGTTGTGTACGTTTAGACTTAGCTAATCAAAAAAGGATGCGCTATTGCTCTCAAACGGTGAAGAAAAACATCGTGAGGAAACTCGCGGTCCGCACGTATTGACTATCTTGTTTAAGCGGACTCAGTTGTAAGAACGCTACAGAACCTGGACATACTCTTTCTCAAATTTTGTCTAAGCTTCTGTAAATAGGGGATTACGAGTGAAAAGTTGCCTCTGACACTGTATAAATGACCGACTATCAAGTTGCAAAGGTCTGTTTACTTTTACTTTACAAAACCATTAGATTCTTTGGTAGTTTTGATACTGAGTTCATGTTTACACTAAGTTTTCTGCTTGTATGTGGCCATTAGATGACCTCGAAAGCAGTCAAGCGTAAACTCAAAGATAGGTTAAGATGGAGGGTTTTGGTTGACCGCGCCGGCCGTCTTAGTGGCAACTTTGACAGAGAACATTTAATGGTCTTAAGTACCTATTGATGAGTCTGGCTATATAGGTAGGTGTTTAGTTCCGGGCGTTTTTAATATAATATGATGAGGTATAGAAGAAGCTCCGGGGTTTAAAAAATAGAAATGCTGTTCGTCTCACAAAGTGCTTATAATTCTCTGACGATTCAAAATAGGTACCTACATGTAAAAACTACTTTGCCCGTGTGAAGTACTTTCATACAAACTTTAACCCCCCCTGTACATATATGCATAGGGGTTAAATTTCGGAAATTCCTTTTTTAGTACACCTTTACGCATCAAGACGAATATAGCCCGTAGTTTAGGATGTGTGTTGTCTATATCAGTCAGTCAGTCAGTCAGGACAAAGATTTTTATAATTGGTACAGATTGATATTCGACCTTTTTACAAAACAAGCTAGACTTACATATAATTTAATAATTACCAAAATGAGAAACCTTGCAATTAGTTAATTTTATTCAAACGAAGCTTTAATACGTCGTACATATAGCAACACAAAACTGGGAATCTGATTAAGAGACGCGTCACTCGAACCGTGAAGACGCATATCAATGCTTCTAAGGGCCAACGCACATTGGCGGCACGGCATGGCAAGGAATTTTTTAGGCAAGAATAAAAATAAAACCGACCAAGTGCGAGTCGGACTCTTGCACTAAGGGTTCCGTACCATAATAATAAAAATAAATAAAAAAACAAAACCAGTAAAAATTACAGAAAAATCACGTTTGCTGTATGAGCCCTTAAATATTTATTTTACTCTGTTTTTAAGTATTTGTTGTTATAGCGGCAACAGAAACGTCTGTGAAACATCATCTGTTAAAATTTCAACTCTCTAACTATCATGAGATGCAAGCCTGATGACAGACGGACTGACAGACAGACAGCGGAGTCTCAGTAATAGGGTCCCGTTTTAGCTTTTGGGTACGGAACCCTAATAACCTAATGGTATAAAAATAAAGATAAAAGCTGCTGACACGGCGTGCCTAAGCATACTGTAGTATTTCTTTTGTACCTACGAACGTTAACATTGAATTTTCAACTTTAGTATCATTATTATTAGGCTATATTTTTAATGTCTCCTAAAAATACTATGCCGTGCCACCAATGTGCGCCGGCCCTAAGAATCCTTAGTGCGCAGGAAAATTCAACGCATTACTGACGAATGTAAGCTTACATTAAATTTCCACATAGATACAGGGCAAGCCCAATGTGGAAATTTAAATTATAAAACCAAGAACCCCGTCGGCAATATCTCTAAGAAATTGGTAATAATACTAATAAGAAAATGCTAGAAGATTTATTATACTTGACAGAGCCTACAAATTTGCTCCTCTTGGAGTTGAGACTCTAGGTCCGTAGGGTACCGAGGCCCTCCGGGTTTTTAAAATACTTTTGGGGCGTCTGGCCGAAGCAACGCGTGGCCCTAGGGCTGGTGAGTATCTGGCACAGCGAATCAGCACTGCCATTCAGCGTGGCAATGCAGCCAGTGTTTTGAGAACGCTTCCGATTGGTAATGATCTGGATCAGTTAAGCCACCTTTAGATCGTTTGCAACGGTCTGTAGATAGCTCAACTGTTTCATATAATGTATTTTGTACATAACAATTATAAATAATTATTAATAAGTATTTTCTTTGTAAATGAATGTGTACATAAGTAGCAAAAAACGGTAAACTTGTTCTCATTATATTATTGGTATTTGAAGTACATTGCATAGCAGCGATATTTTTTTTGGCGTATATTTCACACAGCGTTACCTGTGCAAGCTAGAGAAATAATAGATAAACATACTATGAATACATGATATGAATATATTCTGTAATATTTATGTTCATCAGACACATATTGATCGGTTAGAATTGAACCTACAACTTAAGACGAGGTGGTAGCGTAATCAGCACCTGTTTATTATGTTAAAACCACATATTCATTCATATGAAGAAATTCACGCGCGTGTCACTAGAAAATTATAAATTAGCCAGGTTACGAAATCAGGCGACCGCAGAATGTAATGTCTTGTAGTACCGTAGCAGAAGCTGCTACGCCATTCGTAGCTTCGTAGCTGCCTACGCGTTTTCTTATCAAAAAGTACATTTTTAACATATTGTCAACCCTTGCTGAAAACCTAAACCCGATTCCCACTCAAGCGAAGAATACTAAATAGTCACTAAATAACTTTAGTACTTATTCCCACGCAATTAAAACTTGGTCTGACATAGGTTGTTTTCATCCTTTTTGTATTGTTTTAGTCCAATCGTAATCTAAACAAAGAGTGTTGAGACAAAAGAACTTGCTTGTAACAGTATTTAGTGCTGATTTTCTGGAAGTTGCCAAAGTACAAATTATAAAAGTGGCTCAACTACGCAAATATAGAAGACACGTCTTGCACTCGTATACACATAAAAATTAACAAAATGAATAAAATGAACTCACGCTTAAAATAAACTGTACACCTTTGCATTTTATTTTGTTGGTGGCTTAAAACTACCATCGTTTTGATGACTTTTATGATGGAATGTAGTTTTATAAATTGATATATAAGTATGGTATTTTAAAAATGCCCACAAATATATTTAAATTTACTTTACATTATACTAGCTGCTACTCTTGGACTCGCTTGCAATGGAAAGAGAAAGAGACTGGTTCTTACGAGATGTAAGATGGAGAAGCTTTACTTCTCTTTTGGATCACTCCGATGATGGGCAAAGTGAAATGAGGTTCAGTTCTCTAAAAGTAAAAACACTTCACTATTCTAAAAGTAAAAACATGTGTTATGAAATGTACTATGTTAGAAGAAATATCGAATATTGCTTTAATATTTTCTTTACTCATGTCTAATGGGAATAAAATCCAGGTTGTGCTACTGCCTCCTACACTATGTCTTTTGGCGAGTTGCAAAATACATCCGCTACGCCAGATAAAAACTAACTTGAACAATAGCTTGTATTGAAAACTTTTAAAGAATAACGTCGGGTTTTCGTTCTGCAAACTCTTTTTAGTTAGATAGTATAGGATTGATTGTGTGCCGTAAAAATGAGCTAAGTGATGATTTTCTTAAATTAATCACTAGATGACTGTGACAAAAAGATATCAGTGTCAGAAACAATGACAAATCATCGAATGATTTTTATGTGTGAAGTGACAAATGAAATTGAATGATAATTACAACAGTAAAGTAAAAGTTGTCTCTTTCTATCTCACTTAAGTCACTATATTGTTTTCAACTATGCGCTGCCATAAGTCAGTCATGTCATCGGCCTTGACATTTCAACAAATCGTCTATCGCACTCCCACGCATTGCATGCATGCAGCATGCGGTCACCGTCTCACTTAGCGGCCAGCCGATATTCGCAATCATTTTTGTACCCAGTGATGATATGATTTAGGGATTGATGATTTGGTCAGTGTCATCACTACATAACGAAATGTTTTTTTAAATATATCGGTGTAGTTAACGTCACAATCTCCAGTGTAACTATTTAAAAGTTCAGTGAAACAATAGAAACTTAGTAAGGGGGTAGGTTTTTTTATGTCTGTGGATTAAGCTATGGCCCAACACAAGGCCCGTAACGTAGAAAACCTCTAAAAAGGATTAGCTGAAAACATGTGAAGCGGGTATCCATTTTTTGATATTTATCCAAAACATTATTAAAATTAGTAACAAAAAAATTTTGTCATAAAATCAAAAAGTATCAAAAAAAAAATTATAAAAATCAAAAATAGTAAGTTTCAAATTGAAAAACATTGCTTATGATTTATGTACACATACGTATTATGTACTTTTACAGTCTATGTGTACGGTATGGCATGGAGTCGTTATGGGGTATACAAACTTAAATAATGATAATTAGAGCAGCGGGCAGTTCATTTACGTCGAAAAATTACAGCAGGCTTAACATTCGCTCAATATTCAGTAAGCGACGTGAGATGAACTCCGGGCCAGGAGTTTATCATCGCCCTGTCACTCTACAGTTATTTATGGACCAGTAAACTTGGAAATATATTTTCCTCGTCGGCGGCCGCGTCCATTTCAGGTTAAGCCCCTTGGGCCAGGGCACTAGACGAGTGGAGTGTCATAAATTTGAAAACTGTTTCGGGAAAGCGAAAAAATGAAACAAATATTTGACGTTCACTACGATCTTCGATACTGCTCGTGGATTTACGACTGTTTACAAATTAAACGTCAGCTAAGCTAACACAATTGACTATGCATAGAAATGGCGAAGAGTACCAGTTACTTAACATTGATATGGATATGCTTACGAATTTACTGAACTAGCAAAACGCGCGCGTTTTCGCTCACGTGAAGTTATTTTCATACTGAGTTCAACCCCTGCCGTACCCGTTTAAAGATTTTTTTTCTCTTCTACACATCTACGCACTAAAATTTTAGATTTCTATAAAAAGAAAAGAAAAGAAAGAATCTAAAGAGAATTTCAAGTTTCTACGACCAGTGGGTTAGGTTGTGCATTGTCTATATATCAGTCAGTCAGTCAGGACAAATCTATATCACTTATAAGAATTTTTGCCCTGTCTGACTGACATATAAACAACGCACAGCCTAAACAACAGTCGTAAAGACAGACGTAGACAGGTTAAATTAATTCAACTTGAATGTGCATAGTTGGAGTAGTTTGATGAAATAACACTATTTTTAGTAAGTCATTAGATTTGGCTTCTATAGGTGTTCTGCAAGGATCGTTCCCGGAATTATGGCGTACTAAAATAATTTTAACGACACTTTGATTACTTTTATCGCAAGTTTTCGCTTCAGTTGTCACGTTTTCGAACCATTAGTTTTATGCGAATTACTAGTGAGAAATTGCTTATTTATTATCAGTGTTTTATGAACAAAACAATTTATCTCAAGTACTCTTTATTGAGCAAGTAATAAATTAAATAGAGCATTCATTTTTTTAAGCTGATGTACTCTATTTCAGCAGCAGCATTAAGTTTGTCTGACCAGATGTCCGAACAGCTGAAGGACTCAGTTAATGACGCTATATCTAGCCAGAGACCGTGACAAATGGAAGAAGACAATAGATAGTCTTTACACGAAGTCACGATCCCCACTGTAGAGGTACAAATGAAAGCTTTGATCCATACCAAAATAAGTACGAGTCAAATCGCAACAGTAACTAGTAAATTTCGCCTCGTGCTCGTCTGGGGAAGTACAAGTACACCTACCGCCAAGGGTTGTGGTGAAATTACAGGCACATGAGGATTAACACCTGTATGCCTCAGGTTGATGGACACTGAACAGTGCATCGTCGGGCATGTTCCTAACTTTTTTTTCCTACAAGGCAATACTGTGTTATAGGCGATGATTGTAACCACTTAACATCAGGTGGGAGATCTGTTTGTTCCATCAGCAAATGGTAGGTATAAAAAAATTAAAAAAATTCAACCTTTGTCAATAAACAGCAAGGTAATTTTTTTTATTTTTTTATTTTTAGACTATACTGTCCCACAGCATGGTAATGTTTAGAAAAATATTTAATTTTGTTGACTTACAGCAAAGTTATTGGCTAAAATGTTCCAATATACTTTTAATGAACAATAGATACCAAAACAGTAGAGTTAGTTCTGCCATATAGGTAGTTGCCAACTCCAAACATGTCCGAAACGAAATGTCTCCTTTATTAGTTTTTGTTGGGCAAATAAACTCATTGTCATTGCGAGAGTAAACGAGGTTTCCTTTTAATTCTGTTTCTTACGTAACTTTGCAATAATATCGCATGAAAGACAATCATGAGAAAACTTTTGGCTATATTGTTATCAATTATCCGTTTTTAGAACAGTTATCATGTTCTACAGAGTTGAACTAGGGTTAACTGGAAAAATCTAAAAGAAATCTGCATTCAAGGCAGTTATTTAGGTGAGTTTCATTAATATGCTTAATTTGAAGCTAGATGATTTTATGAAAATATGTCCACAAATATTTATTTAGTTCTATCTTCTACTTCTTATCCCGAAAAAATAACGGGAACAGGAAAAAACTGACACGCGGGTGAAACTGTAAACGGCCGCTATTTTATGCCGTATTAACGCCATCTGTTGGCGACATCGAGTACTATTTCAGTTAAGATTTGTAAGTAAAAATGTTTACCGCCCAACGAACTGGGCACGGGTCAGCTAGTAACTCTATAAAATCTTAATTCTGACTTACTGAATGGGTGACATTGTACACAGTGCATAGCCTAAGCCGCTGTTCGTAGAGATTTGACGTTTTCAGATTATATTTATCTTAGCGCGTAGGGTTGTACTAGAAATAATATTTCTGAAATATAGACCCGAAATATTTACTGCGGGGATTGAAATTTGACTGAGTTTTATATAAAAGTAACCTAGCGTTCAATTTCTGGTATAAAAAGATTGGATAATAAAATTAGCTCCTCCTACACAAGGCTACACATTAACAGAAATAAACATAAATTGGCAGGATTAATTCTATATTTGGAGAACTGTGTAATACCTGTAAACACCTGTGTGTATATTATTATTTATGTATTACTATTTTTTTTTTTTAATTCTTGTTCGAGGTACCATAAGTAGCTTACAAATAGTTATTAGGTAGGTTAATCTTTTTTAATAATGTATCCTATTTTCCAGTAGTAACTACACCGCCGTCAATTCTAGTTCGTAATTTTCTTTCCGTTCAAAGGTTGCCTGGAAGAGATCGCTTTCAGCGATAAGGCCGCCCATTGTTTTGCCTAATTGTATATATTTCCTGTATTATGTTTCTGTGTGGTGAACAATAAAGAGTTATCTATCTATCTATCTATTATCAAAAATTATAAATAACAAAACTCAGGTTATAAAGTTGCACAAATAGAGCGACTGTTGCGGCGACTAACAACTCGTAACTAGATATCTATATATTATAACAATTATAACAATCTTTGTCATGATACTGATTGACAATTATATAGATAGTGCATAGCCTGAACAGCGTTTCCTATACATACCTGATACCTGACGACCGATGTGGCGCGGCGTGCTAATGTCCGCCTGCGACGCAGAGGTTGCGGGTTCGATTCCCGCCTTGGGATTAATGTTTGTACGATCTGCAAATATTTATTCTGGGTGTTCTGGGTATTTTCTATGTATAATAAAAAAAATATCTATGTATGTATGTAAATATAAATATCTGTAGATAGCCCAACTGTTTCACACGTATTTTGTACATACCAATTATAAATACTTGTATTAGCTATAATTTTCACCATAATATATAACTGTATGTATTATAATATTGTATTAAGTATATCAGTCATCTAGTACCCATAACACAAGCTCTGCTTAGCTTGGGGCTAGATGATGCTGTGTGGATCGTCCGGCATTATTTATTTATTTATATAAACGTTATTTAAGTACTGCTTAAAATAAGTTACATCACTGTTCACCTTTTGATTATCCTGTCAATAGTTTAAACGTTGTTTAATGTTATGTAAACCAACAACGTAACTTGTACAATGGGAACCAGATGATTTTATATACTTAGAAACTTTTAGACTTTTTTGTACCTTGTTTATTTTCTGACAGATTTATGCAAGTGGGGTCACTAGTACTTATATTGGGGCATAAGGAGTTTTTGAAATTCAACCTCCAAAAAAGTAATTGTTGATTTTTGCAAACGCGTACAATTCTCATACGATTTCACTCGTTTTCATAACTGAAATTCATCACATCACCATAAAACTCCAAACTATACATTATTGTTGCAAAGTCAATTGCATCAATTAAAGTTGCCCGACTGTAGTGCGCTCAAAAATATTAGCTTATTTTCTTTGTTGGAACCAACGAATAACTGCCTAAGACACCGCTATTTAGCTTAGCGAGAACGACTTTCCATCGTTTTCCTCGATATTTTCTCAGTTGTGAAAGCTGTGGATCGGCTTTTCTGCTAATCCTCTACTCGCCCTACCTGATCCTGTTAGCTTTTAAATCTGCCTTTATAACAAGCTTTGATGATAAAAAACATGAATTTGGTCAAATAAAATACTTTATACAACTAATTTCGTTTAATTTTTAATACAATTCTCTGATTTAATAAGCAGATGGCCCGCAGGTCACGTTCGTTAGGATTACGCCTCTATTCCATTCCCGACAGACCATTATGGTTCTGATTGAAGTGTTTATCACTAGCATGGCTCTAAACATCTAGTGTCACGCACAGTGATACATTTAAACGAATAGCCAAATTAGACCAGCTTGGCTTGACTGGGTCAAAAAATCGAAATCGAATCGTACACTACAACTACGATGCACTGCTATGCGTTCATCAGCCTGAAGCAGACAGGTGTTAATCCTCATGTACCAGTGGTGTCAACAGCACTTTTACCCTTCAAATCAGAACCCAGCAAACTGCTTGGCGGCAAAAATAGGCATGGTATACTTCCTCAGACCACTTCGATCGAAAAAGCACTGAAGGAAAAATGTCTTAAACTTTATTATAGAAAAGCGCCTAAACATTGATGTAAGCAAAATTACCACCACCATGCAGGTAAAGCCGCAAATTGCTGCTAGTTTATAATATGTGGTATAAATAATATATACAATTCAGTGTGAGATGTGCCTCTGCTTACTGATTAGACATCTGCAAGAATCTTAAGTCATTTTGAACTTATTTAACGTTTATTATTATTAGTTCTAAAGAAATGCACATGTTGTCATTATTCGTAGAGTACGCCCTGACTCTTAAACTAGGAAGATCCTGTATGTTAGGAGTCAATTCCTTCAATAAATCTTTGACTAACATAATACAGTTAGAAGTATATACAATAATTATTAAACCAAGTTAAGCTTAGTCATATAGGTACCTGTTCACAAAATCAAATAGATATGTTGTGCATGTACACCATAATATTATATTCTAAGAGGGTGTGTATGAGAGAGATGGTGTGTATACAATGGATAGATAGATATTTAAGAGATATTTCGAAAAAATATGAAATGGATGTTAAAAAGGTTATTTAGGATCAATTGCCAAAGAATACGCTCCCATCTGGGCCATGAGATTTATCAATTTCATCTAATTATATTCACTCACCTGATAGTTGGCAACCCTACGGAAGTTCTATTTGTCACAGAACCGGTATAGTATTCAAGCAGTAGAAGCAGTCGTCACTTCCGAACTTTTTAGTTTTTATGCTACTGCTGGTGGAGCAAGCATGGCCTACCTGATGTTTAGTGGTAATAACCTATAACAAAGCATTGCCTTGTAGGTCATGCACGTAAAGTACGTGCCTTACGATGTACTACCCTGCGTCGACCAATCTGAGGCTACTGGTGTTAAGAGTAATGTGCCTGTTCACTGGCATCCTTCAAACCGTAACACAGCAATGCGAGCATCACTGCTTGAAGGCAGAAATAAGTGCGGTAGTGGTACTTCCCCGAAGGAGCCCGGCGTTGCATTTCAATCCATAATTTTTAGTGCAAAATATTAAAATAGTTTCATTAGTATATTATCATTATAGGTACCTATTATTTTTGTTAATAAATAATAAATTTCAATTATTTTAAATTCAAACTTGCAATTTGCACTATTTTATAATAGAACACACATATATGTAAATTTACATGAATATTGTGTTTAAAACTATGTTCAATTATATAAATTTAATAAATAATATTTTATTCATACTGCAAAGACGTTGCTACTTTTCTGTGATTCTATTATTAGATTCACCTTCTTTGAGCCGGATATCAACGTGATCCAAAAGAGTAACCCCTGATAATGGCTGTGAATATTTCAGTATGTTGAATATGTAATTGCGTAAGCCAATGCAGAAAGTTATTGGTTTGGAAAGTTACAGATCAAAAACAGCTTTGATGGCTGTAAAATCTACCAAAAGATAAGCAATCCTTAGATTTGGTGTAGAGATAATACCCAGGCTAAAAAAAACTGCAGTCAATCATCTCACATCAATTATCTTAAAATAATTAATCTATAATGTTTACACACAAATTTTTATACTAATTGAAAGCGAACCCACTACCTACATCGCAGGAGACAGCTACTACCAACTGAGAAATAAGGCAGTTTTACACGGTAAATTCTCGGTTGCTGATTGCATCGGTTAGAACATTGCTAAAATCTTGAAAACTTTCCCAGTATTAGCAGGATAATATACAATTCAACGAATTGCCTGTGTTTTAAAATACCAACTTGAAACTTTCATTACCAGCCAATCTCGTGAGATGGAGCTATAAGACAGGGCAGTGACCGAACAGTGTGGTGTAGTTGAGAGCAGTAAACACGCCCAGTTTAGAGTCCACAATAATGAACCAAGTTGTCTGGTTAAACTTTCGGCTTGGCTCGGGCTAAGCTACATATTCAGCTTAGTATTAGACACACACAATACAGCTACAGAAATCTGTAATAGTGATGCTTTGTGTAACATTACCGAGTACACAAGAGGGGATGGCACTAATTATGAACTCTTGTTGAAGAGGCCTTGTATTACATTAATACAATATTTGTGGACACTTTTTACGCAACATCGTCAAACCTCAAACTAAGCATAGCTTGTACAATGGAAACCCTGCTTGGACAAACACAGTGTTTGTCAATATGTTTATTTATTTATATTTATGTATAATATGGAAAATTCGCGGTCCTAATAATGTCGTCGGTCTATCGGATAGAATAGCGTCCTACGCTTCGTCTTCCGGTTTGCTTCTATTAGACCAATGTTTATCTTTATTTAGTTACATAGTTTTATTTATTTAATTTGACGATTACGATGTAAAATCTATAAAATAGTCTACAACTTCAATAGACTACCATTGCAATATTTATTATGAGAATAATAATTTGCTTTGTAACATCAAGAATACTTGTACAGTTTATACAATATTAACTCCCAAAGCACTACAACATTTTACTCACGCGCGGTACTCGCATACATTTACTACCTGCTTATTGGCAGAATGTAAGAAAATCCAAGCAATACGTGGACTAATAAGAAGCGTTATATTTCTTAGCGAATGGGAGAATTTCGCACAGCTGTTTTGAGCTCATAACAGAGTACTCTTAACGGCGCCCTAGTGCCGTACTATGTGACTTTACTGCTTCTTTCATACACGTACTTTAAACGGTTTACAAGAAAGAACTTGAGGAAATTAACAAAATGAATTTCCCTCTGGAGATTTGAACCGCGGCGTCGTGAAAAAGGTAGAGTATTCCGTCAGAGTGGAAACTTATGCAATAAAAATGTGAGTAGGTACCTTATTTAAAATATTTCATAGTTATTCCAAAAATGAGGCAATAAAAACTTCGTTCTTTTAACGGTGAAACTTTATTATACCGCAAGATTTGAATCCAAATTATAAATAACAATAAATGCAGACAATTAGACTACGCCATCCAGCTCCATACTACTTTCTTCGGTAAAGAATTTAGTTATACAGATTTAAATTTAGTTGCGAACATCATGTAAAGGCTCCTCAGCATTTCATAACCGCAACAGTTTTACAACCACACAAACTACTAATGCAGTGAACGAGAACATTTTTGAACGTCAATAGCGAACTGGAACGAAATCGTAAACACTCTCCAGCTAAACCTTTATTAACGTTAATAAATGCATTATTTACTTGGAATTTATCGCTTTTGTCGCACCTGCGGCCGCGATAAACTTTACCACCATTTTGCTGGTTTCTTGTGCGTCGTAGCTGAGGCTTCAACCACATTTGTAAGTATTACTCTTATGAGCTCACATCTAGAAAAATTTTAATAATGGACTGTCACAAGGACTTATCTTGGCTCCACTTCTATTCAACCTCCTTTTATTACACACGGTATACCGGATGTAAGACTACTTCTTTTTAGAGTAGCCGGGCAAATACATGGGGTGTATGGAACAAACGCTGTAAGTGCGAAAAATATATATGCTGTTCCATAGATTTTACCCAAATAGGTATTGAAAATTTGTATGGAACAGGTGATATTTATTTTGCGCTAACATTGTTAGTTCCAAAAATTATTTCATATTTATGAGTACTGCCTAAATGAGATTCATCATCATTATCATCAACAGCTTATAAGTCGACTGCTGGTCATAGCCCTCCACTATACGTTTCCATATACAAAGATTTTGAGCCTTCTTAATACCCGCGATCCTGACAATATCGTCAGTCTGTCGGGTAGGAGGGCGTCCAACACATCGTCTAAGATCTAAGATCTAAACCCCTATCCCAGAAACTTCAGCATATCGCAAATAGAGACACGATTGAAAAAGTTGCTTGTAAGACGACGCTGTGTAAATCATCTGCATTAGATGCTAATACTTATTTTATTATAAAAGTTGCTAATGAAACAAGCAGATGGTTCTCAGTATCTATCAACCTGAGGTATACAGGTGTTAAGCCTCATGTGCCTGTAATTTCACCGGTACCCACACCCTTTAAACCGGAACTTTTACCTACAATGTACTACAACTATCCTATCCTATCCTAATAAACATATGTCGTATTGTCAAGATATATCTGCAAGACAACACATGTCATGATTCGCACTTGGCTTAGACCAGTAAAGTAAATAAGTATCAAGCTATCAATGTTTAGTTTATTCCAGAACACTTTTACATACTTCGTAACGTGTTTAGGTACACACAACTAAAGCTTTATTTTAAATCTTTTAACTCTGGATTTATTAAATCTACCAGTCTCTTACTCCAAATACTCAGCGTAAACGTTACTTAAAGCAAGCTTTAATCTAGCTAAAGAGCTAAGCTATTTAGCTGTTATTTCTTGAGAATTTACAGTGACAGCTTACAATGTGGTATTTGATGATATGTTGTAATCAATTTTTGCTGTTATGTATCACCACCAATCAAGTGTTGAGTAACAAGAACACCGACTTGGCACTAAGAATCAACAAGCAATCATCAGCAAGTTGTATAAAAATAGTCAACGAGTACTGTACAAACAGGAAATCGCAATAATTTAAGTTTCAAAATAAATATGGCAAAAGAACTTTTCAATATCTAATTCCTCAACTGAATAACAACTAAATTATACAGATAAACTAGAAATATGTTAAAAACACATTTTCAAAATTCATAATTATTTTATTAATTTTAGCACTATTTTGTGAGCACAGGCATTGCGCACATATTTTTTTCGTAAAGACAATTTCTTGATGCACGAACAAATTTGAACCCGCGACCATAGAATCACAAGGTGAAGTTAATTCCCATTAGATCACCGGTGCTCAATAAACATACCAAAAAACCATTCCAAATTGAGAGCTCAACTCCATTCAAAATTGAATATTTGTAATGAATGAACGATAAATTAAACAGCTCATTTGACCGGATGAATGGGGCCGTAATAGACTGCCAACTGTCGTCGCCCCACAAAAGAAATGTAGGAACGAAGGCGCCGTTTCTTTGTTCTTGCTAAATCGAGTACTAGAGTCGTTTGTCGACCTTATATCACGGTGATTCGACATTTATGGCCCGACCTGAGCTAACTGGCTGTAACTCTTCATTCGGGTATAGAATGCTATCGATTTTATCCCAAGACCTAAGATATAACCAGTGTTTTGTATACACAATGAAATTTTTATTACGGTTTTTCTGTAACAAACGGACTTCAGAGGCCTCGTATACTTTTTGAGCTGTGACGAGACTGAAACTAGAATTTTATTATCAAAATAAGGCCTGTCTAAAATATCAGTTTTAGATAATATTTCAGATTCCAGAATATCGGAGATTCACACGATCGAAACTTGAATTTGACGAAATGCTTCAAACCATGGGCAAAATCCAACATTACGAAAAAATTACAAAGTCAAAGTCAAAAATCGTTTATTCACGTAAACAAATGTATGTGTTTAACACAGTTTTATATACTTATTTGTATACCTTTACCGCGCTTGTGTACTTTTGTTATAAATCTCGTTGATATCGATAGTTTATAGGCAAAACTGTTGTTTTTTTCTTAAGAAATTATACCGTAGTCAAGGCCCGCTTGCACAATAGTCTGATTTAATTTTATTTAGCTAATCACGTTTACCAAGATAAACGTTAACGCTAAACGTATGTGATTTTAAAAGTAATTAGCATTCTAAATGCGTTTAGTGGCTCGCTATCGTTGTGCAAGCACCGACTAGTTAGTTTGAGGATTTTGGTTGCCTTTTTTTCATTATAAGTATCATTACCGTAAGGGTCTGCAAAGTAAATATAAACACAACCTGGTAGAATATAAACACAGACTTAGGCTTGAAGCCGCTAGCTTTTTATTTAACATTTGACATTTCAAGGACTATATGGTTCGTGACACTTGACGCCATCCAAAAATATGTTTGTTCAACGATCACTTTCAAAGAGTACCTATAAAGTAAATGGAAGTTAGATATAATCTAATCTCGACGATCGACGACCGATGTGGCGCGGCGTGCGAATGTCCGCCTGCGACGCAGGAGGTTGCGGGTTCGATTCCCGCCTTGGGACAAATGTTTGTACTATCTGCAAATATTTATTCCAGGTGTTCTGAGTATTTTCTATGTATATTAAAAAATATCTATATATGTAATGTATCGTATTAAAGTATATCAGTTATCTAATACCCATAACACAAGCTCTGCTTAGCTTGGGGCTAGATGATGCTGTGTGGTTTGTCCAGCATTATTTATTAAAAAAAAATTCATTTACTTGTAAAATTATTACTACATTTACTCACTAGGTAGGTACAGCTGCTAGAATTCTGACCGGTTTCCTCATGTTTTTCTTCTATGTTATGTAGTAATATATGTACATACACATTTATTCACATGTATCCACATATAAATGCTAAATCCACGACGGCGCAAACTCAATATTCCCGATTGAGGTAATTGAAAGCTTACAGGAATTTATTTTCAATTTTCTATGATAAGAGAATTCTTTCTATAAAAAGATCTATAACCACGTTATCTGTTGTTAGTGTTTGGAAACCATCATAACTCAGTTAGTAGAAGGTCTATCTTCTGCACTGTAGGTTGTGGGTTCGATCCCAACCAAGTAAAAAACATTTGTGAGATATACACTAATTTTGATATGCAGCTGCGAAGTTATTTTGTAATCTATGTATTTTTTTTATAAAAACTAATAAAATACTTAAATACTTTCAAATATTCTATTAGTTATTTGATTCCCATAGTAAAAACTTTGCTTAACTTAGTGTTAGATTGCATTGAGTCAAATGTATCTCAGTATTTATTCATTTTTCACGATTTTTTCAATTAAAACTAACCGTAAATATTTCCCTTAAAAATATAAACTAGAAAAATCTAGACTTCCCAACTCCAGCTAGGATATTTATCAAGCACAACGCGTCTCGAATATGATTTATGAAGTGTACTTTTATCTAAACAATCGATACAGTCGGTGGGGCTTCGTCATACTGGTCATTAATCATAGTTATCTCACCCAGCCCACATTGTGGTGCATTGGACCAAGTATTTGGAAAGAAATAATCGGATCGTAATGGATTAAGCTCTCGATAAAAGAAATAAATAAATAGCATCACGGCTTTAATCCCTAAGCACGGTAGATATCCCCTCCGGTCTCTTAATACCAAGTCAGAGGTATGTCCAGATAGTATACATTTGTTACATACCCATATGTTGCAGTAATTAGTATTCCATATATGACAGGTTTATAGCTAATCGCCACTGCTAGAATACTAAGTGGTTTCCTCACGATGTTTTGCTTAACTTCGAGTCCCATACCCTTCAAACGGAACACAGCAAGCTGCTTGGCGGCTGAAATAGGCATGGCAGTATTTCCCCGGACGAGCCCCTCACTGAGAGCTCTACTACTACTAAAACTGTATTATTGCTACTACTATTTTGAGGAATGTTAAATTTGAGTTGTTAAGCTGAGTTGTTTGAAGAAATACGCGTAGAATATAAACCTTCAAACATTACCTACAAGCTAATTGAGTTAGAGGACCTAAAGCTAATTCATGTTTTTTTTTAGAGTTGAGGCGAGATTGTAACTATAATTTATCAAAATTGGGCTTCTCTGAAATAACAGTTTCGAAGAAATACTATTTGGAGATTAACTCAATCAAAACTTGATTCTGATGATATTTGACAGTCGTCACAGCTCAGTTTGTAGTAACCCTGCTTTCTGCGCTGTCGGTAGTGGGTTCGATTCCCACCAACAACAAACATTTGTGTGATAATATAGATGTTTGTTCTGTGTCTGGGTGTTATATTGTATTTACAAGAAAAAAGTATATAAGTATTTTATCAGTCATCTGGTTCCCATAGTACACGCTATGCTTAGTTTGGGGCTAGATGATGTTGTGTAAAAATGTCCACAAATATTTATTTATTTATTATTTATTTATTTCGTTACGAGTATTGAACTTTTGACCATTCATATCAAAATTAGGGCAAATGCTGACCTCACAAAACGCTAATCTAATACTCTGATCCACAAGTTAAACTAACGAGTTAACATCTCAGCGAGTTGCCGTGAGCAAACAAACCCAACTTAATGGGTTAATGACATGGACTATACAAATCATGGAAGTGGTATCATAGAAAACAGAACTAATTTATAGTTTATTTGTTTTTATAGTGCTTACCTGCACTTAAGGAAATCACAAAGATTTTTATATTATGCCAAAATTTTTTTTCCTCGAGCAGGATTTGAACACACGACCTTTCTCTTGATACGGGGATGCGATACCAACTTCGCCACCGAGGATTCAAATGATTCGACGAAAACAAGATTTGGAATCAAGGGGAAGGTCGTGGGTTCAAATCCTGCTCGAGGAAAATATTTTTTGGGATAATATAAAAATCTTTGTGAAGAACTAATTTAACCCCCATGGCAGATGCCCCCTCAGATCTCTTAGTACACAAGATTCTTTGAGAATATCTAAGAGGGTAAATATGTAAAAATATTTCATTTTTTCACAGTGGTATTATGATGCATGAAAATACAGGACGTTGTATACAATTTTATTTTAAATTATACAGTCTGTTTCATTGTCGTGCTTAAACCGAGATATTATTTTGAAAGTTATGATATTTTAGTGTAGCTGGCTGTATAAGGCAGGTTAAAAATTAATTAAGTTTAGTATATGAAGAGGTACCCAAAATTTGAAGGAGTTACTACAAAGTTCTAGGTAGGTTTGAATTTTTTACTATTTAGACACATCATTTTCATTAAAACTGAATAATATTCAACAATACTTCACTACTCAATACGTCGCCTATCTGTGTGTTATATTTTATTTACAAAATTTAATTACAGGAAACAAATTTAAGAGTATTCTATCAGTTATTTGGTCCCAATAGTTTTACTTAATTTGGGACTGGGTGTAGTGCAAAATGTCCACAAAAAATTATTTATTATCTTACAAGACATACATAAAGAATAAATATCTGTGGTCATTTTTACACGACATCATCTAGCCCCAAACTAAACATAGCTTGTACTATAGGAACCAGATGGCTGATAGAATACTTATATGGTTTTTTCTGTAAATACATACGTAAAATACAATACATAGTGAACTATATACAAAGTTTTCAAAACAAATCCTGCGATAAATTGCAGAACTTTCACACACTAATCACAAACCTTTGCCACATTATCCTCAAAAAAAACCAAGTTCAAACTTCCATGTTCATTATTGATGCGTGCTTCTGACATTTCCTTGCTTAGTGACCCTTTGAAACGGGTTCAGTTGTTCACGTCAAGAGGTTCTCTTGAAGGCAAGTCCTTTTAGTTACTGGTTACTTTGAATGTACCGCGGTAACTTAACGTGCGGGAAACTTTTGCTGTGAGTAATAGCTTCCGTGTCGGTGAGTGGGTGCGAAGGCGTCATGTTCAGTATTTAGTTAAGGTTATGTAAGCTTACGCCAAAATACTTAGGTAAGATTCTTACCTTACCATTGATCTTTGATCTTCTGCTGGTCAAATCGTTTGGACATTCTAGTTCAACCCGCGTAACACGTGTAACGTAAATATATATCTAAAACAATTATAAGAATCTTTATTCCTGACTGACTGACTGACTGGGATATAGACAACGCATAGCCTAAACCGCTGATCGTAGAGACTTGAAATTTTCAATTGTCAAGTGTTTGGTATTGAATAAAAAGATGGCGTTTTTATTCAAATACTAGGGACATATTTTCATTTAAATAACGATGCTACAATAAACTTTTATTATAATTGCGAACACATTGCGCTAAAGCCACATGTAATGTGTGTAATGTAATTTTAGTCAAAATGCCAAAATTATACAACAGAACTTAAAATAACACCACAAAAACAATTAAAACCAGAAAGCTTTGTTGCTTCCAAAGGTGAAAGAAAATGAATCCTTCTTAGGCTCGCTTGCACAACAATCTGATTTTATTTTATTTAGCTAATCACGTTTACCAAAACAAACATGTTTAGCGTCTACGTAATAGTGACTTCATTTTCTTTGTGCGAGAATAACGTTCTATTGTTATTAGTGAAACTTGGAAAATCTTGTCATCTTTTTGTTGACATAAAGGTGACAGTGACAAGAGTATTTTATAAAGTCGTTAAAAAATGTCAGGTAATATAAATAGAAGCCTTATTAAATAACTTAATAACTTTATTTTCCTCATGATACAGATGAATAAAATGATAAAACCTAAAGAGCAAGAACAGTCAGTAAGCATTATAAAGGTTTTGAAATGTGCAAGAGGTTAAAGGATCCCAACAAAAAAAAATTGTGCACCAAATATAGTATATATTATGTTAGTTTCTGTTTTAAGTATTTATATTATTCTAATAGTTCTTCGCAATATTTATTTTTTGTATGTACAAAATGTATATTGATTTATTTACCATACACCTTAGTCCTGGTGAACGTACATGAAAATTGGTGACAATAATATCATGGGAATACGGTGTAGTGTAATTTAAAAAGCCTCCATTTGCAAGGGCGGTAAAAACCAAAAGAGCATTAAGTGCTAAATAAAAATATTATCTTAATGATTAAGTTCATAATCGTATTTTTTTTAGTTTTCTGTTATGCAAATTGCTTCCTAAACTTAACCAGCCGTTAATCTATGCCTATGAACCAAGATAATTTGTTATCACAAATCAATCAGTGACAAGTCGGTGACGGCAAAAGGGGAATTAAATCAGTCCATCTCTATAAACCCCTGAAGATTATCCTCAAAAATGCTGAAAGAATCTGTCGCAGAAGATTAGGGGTATTCCGAGATTTTTTAAAGGAAAATTTGATATTGTGAGGTAAAAAGATTAGTAAGTCCATAAAAAAATTTAAACTAAGAAAAGCAGATTTATTTTTTCATTATAAGCTGAATAATACAAAAGCTCTGAGCCGCTATATATTAAACTACGCTGGGAGTTTCACTATAAAATAGAATCAGAAATGAAGAAATCCTTAGAAGAACCAGGGTCATCGACACTCAGACGCTGCTGTGGCGGTCGCTGCCTTCTGGGCGGGACGTATCTGATTCCATTTACTTGAGAACTATTGACACGAAAGAAGAAGAAGAAGATCGACATAGAATTAGTAAGTTGAAGTGGCACTTGGCAGACCATAATCGCTCGTAGTACGACAACTAATTCTGCAAATTGCATCAACATTGATTCAGTAGTTTTTGCGTGATACGTGTACAAAAAACATTTTTTTTAAACTGATTTTGTCTTTTGCTTGTTTTGAAGTTTTTAAGCAAGATTTGAAAAATATACCTCAAATTACTTTTCAATCTCTATAGTTTTACTATAGTAATATTAAATACATATTTCTTCTCATGTAAGATGCATTGTGCTATACTATCTTTTAAAAAGCCGTGTTATTCACTCACATGAACCCAAACAACGGGAAGTATTGTGCTAACTAACGAAAATGCGATAGACAAACAACATAAAAGATTGTCTAAATTTATGGTATCGATGTCGCGAACCACTGTATAGACTGAGAGACAGCTGTTATTTTGCAATAACCAATAGAAGGAATTCAGGTACCTAGGTAGGCATGACTCAGAGTAGTTCCAAGGTACACGGGCCTAGTACTTATGACCTAGAAGGCAATGCATTCTGTTGACAAAGTTTCATAACGATATCGCTTTTAAAATAGAATATAGTGTATCGTTTGCTTAAAATAGGTAGTAAGTACACATAGGATGTTACAATTACCAAGGCAAATGATCCTAATTTTGAAATCTTGCATGATTTCATCTTCTTGCAGCTTTAAAATTACCTATATAAAAAAATTGTGATGCCAGAATTCGATTCATTGTACAAAAACTCATTGATGATGTTGTAAAATCAGGCACCCAGGCGCGCAGAAAACTTTTGAATCTTTTGAAAGTTGCAGAAACTATATAGAATTGGCATAATGATGATGATGATACCTCAAGTAATGATGGTTAAAATACCACCAGAACTTAAAATAACACTAGAAAAACAATTAAAATGAAAATACAATGTTGCTTCCAAAGATGACAAGTTCTCGTGTTATCACGTGGTCTAATAGTCAATTAATATAAAATGGTATATTTATGATGAACGGATGTTAAAATGTAATCGCAAAGTAAATGAACTGTCTAGGGTCTAGGCCGTCGGCAGTGATTTTAAATAATGAGTACACTTGCTTAGAAATATTTCCTTTTATGTGTGATGCTATCTAACATCACGTGGAACATATATTTGTTCTATCAGCATGTTGTATAAAAACATGAAATAGGAAAGTATCCTTTTGTCTCCTGCATTACGAGCAGTAACAAACATGTTGACTGTGCTTCGTGCATTAATCAATGTCACTCGCGGTCATGGAATTGGTATCAGTTGTAAAGCAGTTTGTTGAGATGCTAAGAGATTGGACATTTAAACAAGATTGGAAACTTGTTGGGTAATGCAGTTTAAAATCTATCTATATCACTCTCAAACGGTGAAGGAAACTAGTTAGTATTCTAGCAGCGGTGATTGGCTTGCAACCTGTCTTGTAAGGAATACTAACTACTACAACATGTGGGTATGAACCAAATGTAATATTTGGACGCACCTCTGACTCCCCCTTAGACATCCTTAAAGAATCTAAAGTAGGTACTTAGAACTAAAAGATCTAAGAGGATATCTACCGTACCTAGGGATTAAGCCTCATGTGCCTGTAATTTCACCGTTCAAACCATTAATTATTAATTTATTAATGAGATCTGCTTATAAAATAGGCCCTGCATTCTTTATAAACTCTAATAATAATCTAACCATAATCTAACAAAACCTTGTGGTTGAGATTAATTCGATATCTATATTTTGGATAGCAACGGGATATTTACCATGGTTTTTGAGTTTGATTCCAATATTTTGGCACAGTTGCATGCGCCATGATCACGGGTCGAGCTCAAAAATCATGGTAAATATCCCGTTTCTATCCATAATATTGCTCAAACCATGATAGTTTAAAAAGTTATCTACAATAATCTTGTATATTAATATTCTTTCGTCTTTTTTCTGAGTACTTATAAGTTAATATTTCTCAAAGCAAACGTAACGAATAAGTCTAAAAGCCAGCTATTTTAATTACAGAATCCCAACAAACATTCAAATTAATTATAAACAGTCGCAAATGCAGCGAACTAGGAAAAGGCTAGTAAAAGAAAAAAAACTCTATAATTAGTCTCAGTGGTACCGAATAAAAACATAAAACCTAACAAGCGAATCATTTAAACAAGAAGCCTGTTGGCTTGAAACCAAAAACATGGCGGCATCGAGTAGCGCCACGTTACCGCTACATCTGATCCCAGTTTAATTAGAGACAATGCACCCTGACTCCTGCCAAATTCACGAAACACATTGTTACTGGTGGCTACTGTGAATTGGACGATCGCTTTTGATACTGCCTTTCTGATACTTTATCGCAAGTCGCTTGTGCGGAGTTTACTTGCTCGAAAATTGAGGTTGGCACCAGACTCCAGTTGCGGTGATAGTTGATCATTTTGAAAAGCTTAAGCTTTAGTGGGGTGTAATCAATGCATTTTCCAATGTGGTTTCTTTGACTGACTTTTTTTAGCTAGATTTATATGGCATGACAGCAATCTCTTTTCTAGAGGTCATAGCTCAAACTGACGGAGTATTTTAAATTTATTATTATCAATGTATAATTTTACCTTATCTAACCAAAAAACTATTTAAAGTTCAAAAACGTGCTGTCTCGGAGCACTTTTACATGGTATTTTAATACGAGTATACTCACGTCGTATCAGACACGACCCGCGTCGACAGTCTCAGACATTTTGTATGGGAAAGACAGAGGAGGACAGAGGAGGAAAGACAGAGGAGGCGCCGTCTGCTCTAGTGTAATCTTTTCTGTACAAATTGTATGTGACTGATAGACTTCTGATGCGTCACGATATGCGGGACGGGTCTATTTTTGGCATTATTCTCACCTTATGATACAGTTTGACCTTATTGGCACATTAACTAAATGGCTGAAACCTAAGAGTTGCCAGTTCGAGACCCGCAGTAAGAGCAATATTATTGGTCATAATACAATAATGTTATTTTTTAGTCCTAGCACACTCTTTTATAAATAATATGTATATTATGTTTGTGTCTGACGGGTGGTATTATATTGAAATTACTGGATTATACAGTTTGATCTTTGAAGTAGTTATATTCATGTTTCCAACACAGAGACATGTTAAAAGGTTTTTCTAAGCTCCCCATTATAATAACATTATATAATGTGGACAGCATTTTATCACAAAGGCACTGGAATATTCAAAAATCATTGGCTATTCACAAAGAGGTATAAACAAACTTGAACGTTATTTCGTTAACTTACATACACGCGTTGTGTTTCTGACCTCGTTCTAGCCTTTAACTGGGACCTAAAAGTGCGGCGGTGCTATTAAAACTTGGAGCCAAAGAGGGTCGTTAGAACACTGTACTTTTGCTGTGCAGCTACGAATAGAGAAAAAAGATAGCGCAGTCTAGGATATTTAGATATGCCTCGATTAGACCTTTTAATTCAGTTTATAAAGTTTGAAGTTCTTATTTAAAAAAAAATTCAATCTTATCCTCATAATTTTCCTGCCTTTTTACGTGGGATCGGCACAACAGGTTTTTTCCATCCATTTCCTTCTTTCATCCGTCATCTCTGTAGTCGCTTCTTTCTTACCCATATCATTTCTTAAACAATCTATCCATCTTTTCTTTGGCCTACCTCTACTCGTCTATTTATCCTCATTCATATCTAACACTCTAAATACAACTATTTAAAACGCCTTGTGCACGTGAAACAGTTAAGCTATCTGCAGATCATTTCAAACAACCTAGAGATAGCTCAACTGATCCAAAACAGTCATCATCATCATCATGAACAGCCTGTAGAAGTCCACTGCTGGACATAGGCCTCTCCATACGTTTCTAGGAAGAACGATTCTGAGCCTTTTCCATCCATCAACTTCCCGCGGTCCTAACAATATCGCCAGTTCATCGGCTCCTAATAAAATAAAGTTCAGTTTATCCACTAGGAACACATCTGATAAGATACCTAGGTACTAAAAAGAGACCAATCATAATCGTTGTACCATAACAATAATGTAAAACAATGACTGCCTGAATTACAATTACTGTGAACTTATTTTTTGAAGGCACGGTAAACATTCCTTTACATATTTCATAATTTGTCGCTTGGCAAGTACCAAACGAATCAAGACAATTGTTCCAAAAATGTTGTCTATATTGTATAAATTAAAATACCGTATTAAATTTTGTAGCCGCTTTTAGTTGCATAGCATGGATTGTATTTATTGTAAAACTTTACTTAGTTATGCGCTATTGCACACAATTTTGGGACGACTCTCCTTCAAATACACCAGTTCTGCTGTAAGATTAAATAACATCTAAGCACCATGTATGCAACTGACTACACACTGCGTTGAAGTTCGTCTAACTACCGCGGTGGGAGCAATAATAGCTCTCATAACTATCACAATAGAATATAAATATGATATGGCAAGTTCAATAATTGTTTTGACTGTTTTTATATGTAAACTTTATTGCTGTAGTTTACTATTAAAATATTGAATATTTTTTTTTTGGGTTTAAAATAAAGTAGCAACTTAATTATAATAAAATCACTTTTTGAGAAAATTTAAAAATCTATGTTACTATTTTTAACTTTTGTCTGTGTGTTGAAATCGTATACACGTGCTAACTTTATTGAAAACCAGCTTATTCAGTTTAATAACAGGATGCTCCCCACTAAGTCTTTATAGTATGCTATTGAATAGTGTTGTGTGCACCTACTCTAGCTTGCTATTTGGCATATTAAGAAAAATGGTTTCTAAATCTTTTTAGAAACGCAAGTAAATTTTTAACTATTTTTTTTATAACAACATCAATTTAAATTCAGCTTTCAATATTTTAGATTTTTAGCAAAACTTCTATTCTACGTTTTAATTTACTGCAGAAAAAAAACACGAATCTCCAATGGAAAGACTATTAGTTTGTTTCGTGGAATAACTGCACTGTCTTTGAAATAAATCTGTGTTGTACTGCACACAATAACTTTGGGGATGACAATCGTACAGCGGTCCTAACCGAGAGAGTCATTTGTCTTTCTTTACCCTAATTATGTGATGAAAATTTATTGCAACTGGACCCAACTCGTAGAAGACACAAGATTTGTTTACAAAAATATATCTCTGCTCACAGTAAATTGTTAAATGTTAAATCGTTTAAAACACAATTATAACTTTGTAAATCGAAGGTTATTAAAATAATCAATGAAAGCGGATAATTTGAAACCCTTTTGATCAACCAAAACGTCCGTGACAGACCAAAAACTTTATTTCAAATTCTTATAGAGTTTTAGGTAAAAGTTTGGTAAATGTAATTAGTTACTATAGCTAAGATATTTTATAGAAAAATACTATTGAATACCTTCACAACCTACCTACACTTTCCATCAGGTGTGATGGCAGTCAAACGCTTAGGTATCAAAATGTAAAAAAAAAAAAAAACAACTTTAATCCCCAGACACGCTAGATACATTCGCATATTTTTTTGTACCAAGACCAAATTCATAAAACTAATTAAATATTTAGAAGCACATTGGTAGGCCAATAAAATAGTTGCCTGGTAATAATTTTTATAAATAATTTAATTTCATTATCATAAAAAGCCTTTAAAATAGTGTAAGATGGTTTACTATATTATGTAATATTTTTTTCCCAAAAAAACCTCTAAAAATAATTACATTCATTAATTACTTTGGTTTTTTGGCATTTGTTAAATGAATGAAAAATTCTGATCTGGATTAAAACTAAATAGTATTAAGCATGATCTCGGGCAAGATTCACAAAAAGTAGCGTTCGAAAAATCAAGAATTTTCCAAGATAAAACTCTAACTAATAATAGAAGCAACACAATGTTTACAGCACGATCAAAAACATTTAATAAAAAACAAACACCGTGTTCACCGTCGCTATGTTTGCTGATGCCGTCTCCTGCAAACAATTAGCTCCTTTGTGTACAAGCCCAGACTTGCCACACTTCGGACAAGAGTGTTCTAGGACTAGTTTGAACTAGAATAGGTAGTCAACCTATGGTTAGTTGGCTCTTTGTGTTCGGAATAAGGAGGTATATTACATTGTTCGATACGTATTAAAGTTACCTACTGCTTACAAAACAATAATACTACCATTTATATCGTCAATTCAAAATTTAAATTGAAAATATAAATAGTAGTAACATTGTTACTACAAATTGTAATATTGTGAATGTTAATATAAATATTGTAATATTTTTTCTATAAAATCCTTTAATCATAGTCGTAACTAGTTACGACTGTAATGAATTTTGTAAAATCGTGTTCGAAGAACAAACAATTTTCCGTATTGAATCGGAAATCTATACCTACTTAAAACAGCAATTCCTATAAGTTCAACTTCACAAACAATGGGAAATAACTAAAGAACAAGAAAACAAACAATGATATTAGCATTGACGACCGATGTGGTGCGGCGGGCGAATGTCCGCCTGCGACGCAGGAGGTTGCGGGTTCGATTCCCGCCTTGGGATAAATGTTTGTACGATCTGCAAATATTTATTCCGGGTGTTCTGGGTATTTTCTATATATGATAAAAAATATCTATGTATGTAATATAGTATTGTATTAAGTATATCAGTCATCTAGTACCCATAACACAAGCTCAGCTTAGCTTGGGGCTAGATGACGCTGTGTGGTTTGTCCAGCATTATTATATTATTATATTATATTATATTACCTTCTAGCACTACAAAAGCTTTTCTCTATACAAAAATAATAAGATGTATAAATAACTTACTTATTCTTTGATTTTGTTGTAAATTATCGAATCATAGTTACATTACAAAAGCAACATTAAGGTTACAAGCGAACTTGAACGATCAAAGTTCGTGATAATTTCAGTAATAATTTAATAATAATAGGTAAAACTTTATAAATTAGCATATAATTCGTTTCAAGGGTTCAGTTTTCAACTTGAAGACCACACATTTTACACCTAAAGATGAAATTTAATTAACGCAGATGCAGTGGCGGATTTACCCTAAGGCACTGTAGGCCCGGGCCTAGGGCGGCCAGATTTAGGGGCGGCCACGACCGTAGGGCAGTATATGGTCGATGCTGAGAAAGAGGCGGCTGATGGCTTGGGGCCTAGGGCGGCCGAGACTGCAAATCCGCCACTGCGCAGATGCCTAAGGTTTTGGGAGAGACCGACATGAAGTAGTAGACTAAAATAGGATAATGGATGAAATCCTGAATCACCTTATCCAAATACTTATAACATGGTGGTTTAGAATAAGATCCTTCTGTCTCCCATGAATGTCGTAAGAAACAACTAAGGAAAAGCACCAGGAGTTGGACAGTTGCATTTCCTGAGCACAAAATACCACACTGCGATCACCAATCCGCTAGTCATGCATAGTGACTATGGCAAATCTCTTTATGGAGGCCTATGTCCAACAAGGCGTTGCAAGGCCAGTTGCAAACCTCCAAAAGTTGGTCCTCGTTGGAAATGTAAAAGGAAAGTGTTCGCGTGGTAGATTATCAACAAGATGGACTGACCAGCTTAAAGAGGGTAGAATCCAGTTTTACGACGTAGTTAAGTTGGCGACTAACAGAATGCGCTGGAGACAAGCCTACTCCATTACAAAGACATCCAGTGATCACGTTTTTTCTAGTTAGCCCTAGGTACTACAGCTTCCCGTAAACAGGGGATTAAGTGAAAAATTGCTCCAGACATCTACAAAGATGCAAAGGCCAGTTTCCTTTGCTTACTTTTCTTTTGGCCTTGTTTCATAAAACAATTGACGATAAAGCCGGCAACTACTGTTGTATTTTTTGGTTTATCAGATACACAAGTTTGTTTGCTCTCTTATCTCACCAGATCTCACCAGATGCTCAATTATAATGCGGTAAACCATGTATTACGGATACCTGCTCTTAAGGCGCTTCAGCAGCTAACTTTTAATTATGTAAGGGGCTGGCTTGCTGTATTGAAATAAAGTTCAAAATCCGATTCGTTTTATGTTCATTGACATTCATGCGGAATTTTTTTCGCAGTTTTAATTTGTTTAAAAATAAATGAACCCACTTTGGTTAAAAATTTATAGATATGTCTTTGATTCAATAAATTACTTTTTTCTGATTGTTAAAAATATAGTAGTTGTCACTCAAAATTTTGAGAAGTGCGCTACGAAAGTTTTATATAGGATGGTTAGCATTTAACATCAAGCTAAAAGAGCGAAAAAATCCAATTCCATTTCAAGCGAATAAACTTTTTATACACAAACTCCTTAGTAGAACAAGCTGATGATCCACCTGATGGCATATGGACCCTAAGAATATGGACTAAAGCTTCTTATTCTATGTAGGACCCAACACTACTAAAAAAAAACTTTACCTTGCAAGTCACGCACGTTCGGAATGCACTACCTGTAGGGATACAACGCATTGCTCTGCATCCATTAACCTGAGGCATATGTGAGGTACATATGGTACATTACGCTCATGTGGCTGATTATGCTTAAAAATAAAATAAATAAATAGCATCACGACCTTAAAACATAAGCACGGTAGATATCTTCTCAGATCTTTTAGTACCAAGTTCCTACTCGAGATTTTTCGATTGTATCTAAGGAGGGTAGTCAGAGGTACGTCCAGATATTACATTTTACACATATCCACACTTTGCAGTAGTTGTAGTGTTCTATTCGTGACAGGTTGCTAAGCTAATCGTCGTTGTTAGATAGAATACTAACTGGTTTCCTCATAAAAATACAATTAAATTTATTCTTAAGCAAGTACCGCTTCCAGTTTCATAAATCCCTGTGAATTTCAGGCTCCGTTTATCCACACAATTAATATTTTTGTTTGTTCGGGTCACCATATTTCAAGTGTGGAACATGAGCCGCACGGTTAAAGATTAATAACAAATAACGCTTTACATACATAAATATTTATTTTGCTTATTACTTTTGAAACTAACTTTACAACTGTGTAGTTTCGCATTGCCCTTATTTATAAAAACACTCCTTCTTTCTTCATTTTTCTTTCATTCAACAAACAATTTTGCTAATGCTAAGTGGATACAAAAATTTGTTTTTAGCCAAGTCAATTCAGTGAAAAAAAGTAAGGTCGGCTATTGGTTTTGAAGAAAAATTGAGTTTCTCCTCTTTCTTTGAAGGACTTTTTTTGTTTAGAACAGGGATGCACTTTTGTTTCGATTACTCACACTTGTGCTAAGCCTTCAAGTAGTGTTGGATAAAATACCACCGAAATTACAAACCAAACTTTAAAATGTTCGTGGAACAACATGGAACGTGGTTATGGAAGTTAAGTGGTAACCATAACCTATAAAAAAGCAATACCTTGTAGGTCACGATTTTTAGGTACGTAACCTACAATGTACTACCTTACCCTGCATCCATCAACCTGAACCACACTAGTGTTAAGCCTCATGTACCTGTAATTTCACCGGCATCCACACCCTTCAATCCGCAACACAGCAATGCGAGTATAACTGCTGGGCGGTAGAAATTGGTCTGGATTAAGATCGTTAGGACCACGCCCTACGACGCACATCAAGTTTTGAGCACGCAATCTGAGGCATACAGATGTTATGCTTCATGTGCCCATAATTTCATCGACACACACCTTTTAAACATAAATTTAACAAAGCTGCTTTACGGCGGCAAAACCATGATGGTTGTACTTACCCGTACTCTAACATACCAAGGCTTACGAAAAGCCGGATTTATTGCTCTGAAGTGTATTTTTGACCTGGCAGTCAGTTTAAATTAGAGTAAATGCCACGACAAGCTTCACAAGGGTACTAAATTCAATTTTTACCTTTGTGACATAAGCCAGCTCACAAAGACAGTACAAGATGCACGTTCCAGAGTCAAAGGCACCGCGGCCTTGTCACAGGATGATATTCTAACAGAAGCCTTACTTTTATTGGCACAGCTCAGTGAGTGTAAGTTTGATATCTACTGAGAACAAACATGTGTGTCATAAATATAAATGCTGTATGGGTGTTTTAAAACAATGTACATACAGTATGGAATTCCTGAAAGAAACAGAATCTAACTAATATTAGTTCAGTTAATACCAGTAACCTAATTTTCATTACATTTGCATTACGACAACGACAACGACAACGACAGCGACAGCGACAGCGACAGCGACAGCGACAGCGACAGCGACAGCGACAGCGACAGCGACAGCGACAGCGACAGCGACAGCGACAGCGACAGCGACAGCGACAGCGTCAGCGACAGCGACAGCGACAGCGACAACGACAACGACAACGAGAACGAGAACGTCTTGGCATGAGCTAGTTGTAAACACGTTACACCCAACGCTGGTTTTCCGACAGAGCCGTTCAGTGACGTCACAGAAGATAACACAAGACACAAAACAATCAAAAATATAATAATAAAACGAGGAACTTAATCTATATTACAAATATATGATAATATATGGTAAATTTATATATGTGATTATGGTAACTTTTAAATAAAAGTATCTTGACCATAATGGTATTGTACACGCATCTATAAAGACTCCAACGTACTATCGATTCGATAGGCATTTATTTTTCAACTTAGCATTTCATAAAAAACTTCCATTCAATCCAAACTTAACTTCCCAAAACAGATCAACTAGCAAAGTGTGTGACATCCCTAGGTGCAATACAACATTTGCTATGCGCCATTCATTTTTCCTTGGAGCATATTTCAGTTTTATCCATTGAGCACTCCCAGGTGCAAAACTACCCTAAAATCTTGATTAGTGCTTCAAAAAAATTACACAGAAACTGAATACATACTTACAATCTTAACATAAACACACAAATTTAAAATAGTCTCAAAACATGCTCAACTTCTTTTACTTTTAAATTCATACATGTCTTTTACACTAAGTTATAGATCTTTCTACTAAGAAAAAAAAAAACTATTACTTAGTTACTTTATTTATATTAGTGCCATAAGACAGTTTTTTTCCGGCGCAGGGGAAAGGTACGCCATCTTACAGGTCTTCCTAGTTTGGGTACCTATGTCATCCAACAAGGATTGTTTATATTTTTTATAAGGCCAATCTGTTAAAAAATTGCTTATGTAACGTTTGTTATCAAAAGAAATTTATCTTTATCTTAACTTACCATGCTTTTCATACAAATGCGACCCCCGCTGTATAGGGGTATATAACCAACTGTCATTCTGGTCGATGAAGATTTCCCTGAATGAACTTTTTAAACTCTGTTACTACTATAAGTACACGTACCTATATATGTGTACACTAAGTACGTTTTAGTTGAATCATAAATGATTTTGATAAAGCTATTCTTCTGCTTAACACCCTGTAGTTGTGTTCCCGTCATAGCAGAATTAATTAAATTTGTATGTACACATTGGTGTACACTAAAGATTACAAGCGCGGTCCGTGTTTAAACTGAAGTTAATCTATTATAAAAATGCAGCTGCATTCACCGCGTAGATATTAAAATTTTCAATGTTCAAATATCGATGTTTTCTCTGTGGCTGGGCTTCGATTATTGTTTTTTGTGCATATTTATTTTATTTAATTATTTTTGTGATTAATTGGAAATCAAGGTATGGTTATATTTTGAACATGTCGTCTGTCACAGTTAGGTTAGCACCACACTGGAGTGCACCTCTTCATTGTGGTATTATAATAACATTACGATCTAGCCAACTAGGCTAATGAGTAATTTAACTTTGACTTAATTTTATAACTTATTCATAACTTAGTCAGGAGTGTTTTTAGTATTTTGTAACAAGGATCATACAAAAAAACGGTGGGTACCACACCGTAAGTTTCGTCTCTCGCGATACATCTTAAGAATATTCTATCACTGTTTGTCATCTTTGTAAATGATGAGATGAAAGAAATAGAAAGAAATAGTATCACGACTACGTTAAATCCGATATTGTAGGACCAAGTATGTATCGAGATTCTTCAAGGATAAGGATGTCTAAGGGTAAGGGTAAGGGTAGTCAGAGGTACGACCAAATAGTACATTCGGTACATACACATTTTACAGTAGTTAGTATACCATCATACGTAACAGGTTGCAAGCCCATCGCCGCTGCTAGAATACTAATTGATTTCCAATTGAAATATAGCCAAATGTGTTAGGGCCTATAATTGTGAGGTCACTAGTACAGAGTTTCTATATTTTAGAAAAGCGTTAGTATTTTAAGAGTTCTATGAACATTGCGACTTTTCAAACTCTCTGTGCACGCGCGAATGTATTTTCAAAGCGCGTTTGCAGCGAGCGGCACAATCGCATGGCTGAATTTACACAAAAGTACCATCGGTGTATGGCGTTCCACTTGCTTCATAATATCGTGGTGTGCATAGGCTCTTTATTCAACTCAGTTTCATTCTTACTATGCCAGTAACGTACTACTCTGAAAGGTTCACGTACTGCCTACGTTTTGTATCAGGACCCTATTTTTATTACTCGTATTAACACCTAAATGGGAACTGAATTAGGGACACGAGAAACTCATAAAGTACCGACTGTTGAAAGGTCTAGTAATGGAATGGCGATATAGTGTTTTTTTTTGGACATCTCTTGCACGAGTGGTTTGTCGAACTTTATTTATATAATGATTAATTAAATAAATAAATAAAATAAATAAATAAATAATGCTGGACAATCCACACAGCATCATCTAGCCCCAAGCTAAGCAGAGCTTGTGTTATGGGTACTAGATGACTGATATACTTAATACAATACTATATTACATAGATATTTTTTATTATACATAGAAAATACCCAGAACACCCGGAATAAATATTTGCAGATCGTACAAACATTTATCCCAAGGCGGGAATCGAACCCGCAACCTCCTGCGTCGCAGGCGGACAATCGCCCGCCGCGCCACAGCGGTCAATTGTTTATATTGATGCTAAAAGCACGAAAAAATCGGACAAAAAGTATCGACTTTTTTCGCGTTTCTCCTTTTTTTGTAATAAGAATTTTATGCAGATTGAATCAATGGCTTGAAAATCATGTAACTACATACAAAGTAAAATTGCCTAAGTTGACAGTGTCATTTCTTTTTACTTTTATTTGTCAGATTAAAAAAGTAAGGCCAAATGTATTTAGCCAAATTATATTTTTAGGTAACTGGTTCTGCTAAATTGGATACCCTTTCTGATTAAACCGGTTATCACTGATATTGTCATTGTATAAATTCCACTTTGTTTTGGCTTTGTAAAAACATCACGTTTCTATTTTTCTATCAGGCCCTGACAACAATAGGCTTGATGTAGTGGAAAATGTTTCATAAAATAACTAACTCGAAATAACAAAAAAACACCCATATCCCAGAGGATCCTTTCAGCATATTTTCTAAGAAGCCAAAATAAATCGTTTATTCTATAGAGAGCTAGCTCTCAGAAACTTAAATAATTAATCTTCTAGACCAATTATAAGAACTTTTATTCTGACTGACTGAATGACATTTATAGATAACGTGAAAACAAAATTCTTTTGAACTTTAGTGAACTTCTTCTTCTTTTCTTCAAAATGGCATCTGCCTGTCATTCGACAGACAATTTCACCAATGTCAAGAGGTTTAAATAAATAGTTTTTAAGTTAAATAATTGGTTTTGAAGAAAAAGATGGCGTTTTTCTTCATACGCAAGGAAAACATTTTCGTTCAAATCAGGATACCACACACGTTCATTTTAACAGTTTGCACTTGTGCTTAGACCTCAAGTAATGATGATTAAAATGCCATCGAAATTACACATCAGAACCTAAAATAATATACTAGAAAACGATTAAAATGAAAATACAATGTTGCAGCCGAAGATGACAGAGAACGAATCTTTACTAAATTTTATTGTTCGGCACTTGATCTGACACATATTTTGACAGTTAGGTGGCACAAGAATGTAATTCGTTCAATTTCGTAGGAGTAAACACTAGAGCGTAACTAGGATACTACCACAGATTTTACTATATCGTGCTATACTCAACAAAAGCCACTGGTCCTATATCAATAATAAATATTTATACCTATGCTTTTATTTTTATACTATATAGATAATCTATACATACTATTAAGAGTCAGCAGGTCAACTCATAGAAACGATATACGAAATTTAGTACTGCCGTTTTGTAATACACTGCAGGTCAACTCTTGAATTGTTTTGCAATCCAGTTGTCGCTGCCTGACATGCCGCGTAGTGTAACTCAAAAAGACAATACGAAACATCGTTGATCGTTTCTGAGAGTAGATCTGCTGAGGTAACTATAATAATAACAATAATAATGCTGGACAGTCCACAAAGCATCATCTAGCCCCAAGCTAAGCAGAGCTTGTGTTATGGGTACTAGATGACTGATATACTTAATACAATATATTACATACATAGATATTTTTTATTATACATAGAAAATACCCAGAACACCTGGAAAAAATATTTGCAGATCGTACAAACATTTATCCAAAGGCGGGAATCGAACCCGCAACCACCTGCGTTGCAGACGGACATTCGCCCGCCGCGCCACATCGGTCGTCAACTTTTTCAATCGTGTCTTTAATTACGGGACGCTATACTACCTGGGGCAGGATTTTAGATGGAGTAGATTTATCCAGTACCTATTTCATCCTCACAGCTGAGTCAGCATAGTTCTCTGCACGTATTGATCATGTCTTTCAAATGGAATAGAGGTACCTATTACTATAATCCATAGCATTCACGTTTATCCCAAGATTGTGATGCAGTCGACCAAAACTAAGATATGCTTAGTCCGATCTCGACATACGTTTGAATGCCGGCTAGTAACAAGCATACCAGGTACGCCACTGTAGGCACTGGGAACATGCATCTGGATTTCATGTATAGCGGATAAACAATGGGATTATACAATAGGGGTAGTCAGACATTGTCAAAAGATATTGAGTAGATACAGTCAGCTGCACTAGAATGTATACAATTCGTAACTTTCAAAACGGTATTAAAACTTTTTAGTAAACTCTTAAACAGTAAAAACTCAAAAAACATGAAATCAGCTGATAAGTTCACTTATGTTTTGAGTTTTTGCCCTATAAATATTAATTGTAACGCTGTAAAACCATTCTTTAAGTTACGAATTGTATACATTCTAGTGCAGCTGACTGTACCTAATAGGAAAGTGCTAGTGATCTGATGGATATCTACTGCACCTGAGGTTATGCCTGCCTATTATAGTCATATCCCTTTAAGTTTTTTAATTAATAAAATAAAATAATAGCGTACTTTAGTATAAATAAAATAAAATAGTCCCCAGGCATAATGGATATTTCGTTAATAAAAAAAAAGATTTGTTTATTGAACAAGCAGATGTTCCACCTGATGTTAAGTGGTTACCATCACGTATAACAAAGCGCTGCCTGGCAGGTTTTGTTTATAAGAAACAATATTTCTAATAGAATAGAATAGAAGATGATTTATTGGAGACATTAACACTGGATACACTACACAGATACACCAAAATAGAAAAAGAAAGAAATAAGACTAGACAGATGGGCACAGTAAGTACAACACATAAACGTAAAAGGAACAAATACAACAAGTTACCTAATGGTGGTTTAGTAGGTACCTACTTACCTACCTACCCAATTTAAAGATCTGTACCTAGACGTTGTGGATGCCAACCAGCATTAATGAGTCAAAAAGGGCCCTACTCAGCATAAAGCTGCTTCACTGCTGCGCTGGTTTTCAGTAGGGACCAACGTAGGTGACCTCACGGCTGCAATTTGTAAAATGAAAATATATAAAGAGTAATAACAATATTAAACAAACTAATAAACGCATGTCATGCTCTATGAAGCAATGCTGTGCGTTCTGCCCTTATGTGCCTGTAATTAAAAAGTCATAGAGCCAATAATGGAAATAATAATGTTAATCACTCATACTATTGCATCTACTTACTATCTTACTATCTTTTTATTTATATACTTGTGCATCCGTTTTATTTTCGGTTTGCGCAAGTTTGACCACGTATCCGAGTTTAGATCCCAGCTAAGTTGGCTTCCTATCCGTCGTCGTCGTAGATGAAAATTTGCTAGTTGTAGGAATTTACCATTCAAATCTAACGAATCATTTAGATTATTTAAAATTATTCGATTTATTACTAACTAAGATTAATGACGATAATTTAGAGGCGATATTGATGGGTGACATCAACATTAACACCCTTATTAGTTCTTCTGTCACCAAAAAGCTGTCCGATCTTTTAAGTCTGCATAACTTTACTCAACTTATTGGTTTCCCAACTCGCATCACTTTGGAGAGTAGCACACTGATCGATCATGCCTACACTAATATCAATCGTGAGCGTGTAGTGAACATCGCTGGCCTAGACCCGCTCCTGAGCGACCACCACGCGCAACTCCTCACCGTCTCGCGAAGCACCCCGCGCCCCCCGTCCTTTATCATGAAAAGGTGTTTTAACACGTTGAACTCGATCAACTTCGTAAATGCCTTAGAGAGGATCGACTGGCCCACGGTAATCGCGGAATCTGATCATAACTGTAACGTTCTATCCGAACGCATTCTGGCAGCAATAGTCAATAACATCAACACTTGCTTTCCTCTAAAGCGCTTGCCGGAGCGTCCAACTTCCAAGAGCTGGGTAGACTCAGACGTTTTAAACCTAAAATACTTGCTTTACGACACAGTACATCTTAAAAAAAAATTCCCTGCAAATGTAAGCATAGGAAAGTTGGTTGATGAACTCACTATAAAATACCACTCCACGTTAAGAGCTAAGAGGACTTGTTTTTATTCTGATCAGATCCGTGACGACCCCAATAAGTCCAAAAGAATGTGGAAAATAGTAAATACTGAACTCGGTCGCCGCGGGCGGGAAAGCACCGACTTCACGGACCACATTAAAAATTCAGATGGTCAACCGTTCGCAACTAAAGTCGAACTTGTCGACGCCCTAAATAAAGAATTCGTGACGGCAGCAAGTAGATGCGGCGCCCCTGCGGCCGACGTACCGCGCGCAGTTGCCGTGCTTGCGGCGGACTCTGGGGCTAGCGATGTATCGCTGCGGATCAGCCTTTTTACAGCGTTCGAAATTGATAAAATTATCAGCACTCAGATAGCCCCAAAAACCAGCCGCGATGTGTACGGCATATCGGCTAAGATTTTAAAATTAGCTACTAAATCTATGGCGGGTCCCATTTGCGTTCTATGTAATAGCTGTGCGCGCCAAGGGATCTATCCGCCGAGCCTAAAGAATGTTAAAATTAGTCCCTTGTATAAGGGCAAGGGCAAGAAATCCGACCCGCAATCGTATCGTCCGATCTCGTTGGTGCCTGCTATTAGCAAAGTATTGGAGGTAGGTCTTAATAATAGACTCTTAAATTTCGTATCCGCAAGCCGCATCCTGTCAGAGCGGCAGTTTGCGTACAGAGCAGGCCGCGCTACGACGGACCTGGTGCGGGAAGTGGTTTGGCGCGTGCTGAGCGCGCGTGAGGCAGGCCAGCGCGTGGCTCTGCTCAGCTGTGACCTCTCGCGCGCGTTTGATACCGCCGACCACTGCCTCATAGTTCAAAAACTTCAGTTCTACGGTATACGTGGCCCCGCCCTATCCCTCTTAACCTCTTTTATGTCAAAAAGAACTCAGGTAGTGGTAGGGGATGGGGGTAGAGTAGTTTCGTCCGAGCTGGAGAACGTCATGGGCGTTCCCCAGGGGTCCTGTTTGTCGAATACCCTGTTCAGCCTGCTCCTCAACGATCTGCCTGGCACTATCGAGAACGCTGAGATCTACATGTATGCAGACGATGTAGTAGCAGTAGTAACTGGACCTACCGCAAAAGAGTTGGAGCGCAGACTGAACATGGTTATCCGACAACTCGAATCATGGTTTAGATCGAACGGTCTTGCGCTAAACAGAGACAAAACCTGCCTTATCAATTTCAGTCTCAACGGAAGGGCGCCCTCCCTTAAGGTGGTAACCGGTGATACGGCGCTGAAACAAGTATATGCTTTAAAATTACTGGGCTTCCACCTGGACAGTTCCCTCGTATGGGACAAGCATATAGACTCACTCTGCGGTAAGCTAGGAGGGTCTTGCTTTGCGCTACGAAGGCTAGCTAGCACGGCGTCACCCGACGTAGTCCGCTCCTGCTACTACGCGACAGTCCATAGTTCGCTCTCGTACGGGGTGGAGCTGTGGGCGCGAGCAGCCGACGTCCAGCGAGCCTTCGTAATGCAAAAGCAGGCTCTACGCGCGATGGCAGGTGTCCCGAGCGACGTCTCGTGCAGAGAACTGTTCAAAGAGTACAACATACTCACTCTTACGGGTGAACTTATCTACCAAGTAGCTTTGTTCACCCACAACAACGTGGACTTGTTCCAGCGCCGTGGTATTAACGCCGCTCGCGCCCTGCGTAGCAACAACTACCACTACCGCCTGGTTACACCTAAACACAGGTTACAGAAATCGGAGAGGTCCGTTTATATAATGGGTCCTGCAGTTTACAATCGGTTGCCCGACTGGATCCGTGATGCAGCCTCCACACCTATTTTTAAAAGAAAACTGAGAAAATGGCTCACGAAACTGATATTATACAATATCACCGAGTTTTTTAATTTGCCAATATTGTAAGAATTATTTTTATTTCTTTATATTTAATTGACATGTAATAATGGTATTATGAATAAATTCTGTATTTCTGTATCTGTATTTCTGTATTTCGTCGTCTTGACCTTCACGTTGTCACTTTTCTCTATAAAATTCTGTTTGATCCTCTCTCTCCTTCTTACCTCCGTGAGCGTTTTAGTTTTCTTGTCCAACGCGGTGAGCCTTGTAGGTCATCCATGTCCCTTCTTCTCAAAACCCCTACACACACCTCCAGTCGTTACGGTAGTTCATTTTCTGTTCGCGCTGTGAATCTGTGGAATGATATCCCCCACACTATTCGTGCTAGCCCATCACTTAACGTTTTTAAAGCCAGAGTTAAAGAGCACTATCACTTCTTAGCAATGTAAAATTTATATTTAGTGAGTATAATAATTGTAATTTCGGGTTATAGTTACTACTGTCAATACTATTCTTTTATTTATGTGTATATATATTTATATATATGTATGTCTAATGGTTATATTTTTATTATATGTAGGTATTGTATTATATGTATTGTGTAGTGTAAGTAGTATATTATTATGAGTAGATATAGGTTATTCATATATTATTCTTAGTAAGTACACATTTCTACCACTTTATTTTTACTTTTCTCTCTGCTCAAAGGTTTGCTGGAAGAAAACTCTTTTCAGGGTTAAGCTCGCCTTTGTACATGTCTTTTGTAATCACTGTTTTGTAAATATTTCTGTGTACAATAAAGAATTTAAGAATTTAAGACTATTCCTTATATACCAGGGTATTGTATATAGATATATTATACATAGCATACACGGTGTCTCATAACACTGTATATGCTATGCATACTATACAAACCACAGCCTTACAAATTAATCCCTACGAAGGATACCTTCAATTACTTCCGTGAGAGTATCACACTGGGTGTAGTCAGGGTGTATGCAAGCTCACCTAAGCTTAATTGCTTTATCGTAATATTTATTACTTACACGTTCAAGAAATGTATTGTTAGGTATGTGGTACAACATTCACAGACCTAAAACGGTCTAACGGCACACAAGAATAATAAATAACTGTAGACATTTTTACACAACATCATACTAAGCAAACTAAGCATACCTTGTACTATGGGAATGAGATGACTAATAAAATACTTATAAATCCTTTTATTTTAAATACTCAGTGTACTCAGTGCTTATCTCTATTGTGTTTTTACTTATTTGTGTACAGTAAAGAGTTAATCTATCTATCTATCTAAATACATACTATAATACCCAGATACAGAACAAATATCTATCACACAAATGTTCTTAGTGGGGATCGAACCCGCCACCTACAGCGCAGAAGGCAGGGTTACTACAAACTGAGCTTTGGTGGCTAACTATGCAAATGTAGTTCCCTTTTTTGTATGATCTCCAAACTAACTTAGAAAAAAACTACCAAACAACTAAAAAAACAAACTAAAAAAAAAACCTAGAATGGGGCTGCGCGTACATGAAAAAGAAACAGACAAAAAATATCTCTCCACTCAGACTTTTTAATATTAATAAGTAATATCGACTTATGATTTTTTACAATAAAATTAAGTAATCAGAAAAAAAAGAATAGCATCACATTACGACTTTAATCCAAGCACGGTGGATATCCGTTCAGGTATCTTAGTAACAAATACTTACTCGAGATTCTTCAAGGGATATCTATTATGATCACACATTGCAGTTGTTAGTATTCCATACGTGACAGGTTGCAAGTCCATCACCGCTGCAAAAAAACTGGTTTGCTCACGATGTTTTCTTGCACCGCTTGAAAGCACTAACATTGCGCACATATATTTTTGGAATCCTACTAATATTATAAACGCGAAAGGTTGTAAGTATGGATGGATGGATGTTTGTTACTCTTTCACGCTCTAACCAGTGGACCGATTTGGATGAATTTGGAATAATTATAGATTGAAGCCTTGATTAACATATAGGCTCCTTTTTATCCCAAAAAAATATTTTTTCAAGATAAAAATATGCCGTTCCTGTTATCAGGAACGGGTAAAAACTGCCACGCGGGCGAAGCTGCGAGCGACCGCTAGTACAGTATAAATTAGTGCACGACCGGATTTCAACCCACAACCTTAGGATCATGAGGCCAGGTCGCTCCTCCGACACCACTAGAACTCCAATAAAATAAAACGTTTTTTATTAATATACCACTTCAATATTTCTGCAAAAGTGCGTAATTGTTCTTCTTGAAAACAACTTCATTGTTCAGAAACTTATAAAATACTACGGTAAAAGCATACGTCTCGGTCTCCCAGGTCAACAATTTTCTATCATCATAGAAGAGTAAACTATTGGAAAAGTTTTTCGATCTCCCGGTGCGAAATACGTGACACATAAACGGTACAGATGGACACATTATTATTCTACACATAAATTCTAGGCATGATCGATTAAATGGCTAAGCCAGACGAGTTCAGAAAAAAACCAGCAAGTACGAGTCAGACTCAAAGAAGGGTTTCGTATCTATAATAAAAACGGCAATAATAATCACGTTTGTGGTACGAGAGCCCCCTTAAATATTTATAAATATGTACTTATGTTTTTCTGTTTTTTTAGTACTTATTTGTTGTTATAGCGGCAAAAGATATACGTAATCTGTGAAAATTTCAACTCTCTAACTATCACGGTTTATGAGATACAGCCTGGTGACGGACGGGCAGACAGACAGGCAGCGGAGTCTTAGTAATAGGGTTCCGTTTTACCCTTTGGGTATGTAACCCTAAAAAAGGCTTTAAAAGCATTTATTCTTAACGCAAAAAATATCTCCATAAAGTTTTTATTACTATTTTCGAGAACAGACTCTTTTCAAACCATATTTTACCACCATTTTGAAATGTTTTTTGGTTTGATTTCTTTTTTGTTTTTCTAGGCATGGCCGCGAAGAACTGGCGCTTAGATTTACCAACCTTTAAGCCGTTTCAAGATGATCCCTGCAGATACTACTGAATAAATGCTGAATAAACCTGTGAAAAACTAAAAACACAAAGTTATTTCATCTAATTCTCTTTTATTCACACTTGAATAGTTTTTTAATCTGAAATACAACCAGAGAGATAACGTTTTTAAAAAAACAAATATCGAATAAAAACTTTTTCTATTGATGCGTAACTTTTTTTTACCCCTTGATATTTTGCATGGAAATTAAGTTGCATTTTGGTAATCCAAGAACATTAGACACAATAATGACAGAAGTGCTACATATTTTATTTGTTATCAGGTTGATGATCATAATTGAGAAAAAAATTAAAATAAAATATTCAAAAACAAAAGGTTTCTTTAAATTATTTTTAATGCATTTTTTATTTAAATTTAAATCAAGCCCGTGCTTCCCAAAGTATATTTTCTATAACTATAGCCCCGTTAAGATTCTGCCTTCAAAGGGCTTTCAATGAAACTCAATCTATGTATGTTTTTGTATTGTAAGCACATATTTATTTATAATATTATAACAACCCAACAAAGAACAAACATCTACGTTCATCGCACATATGTTTGTCCTCGGTTGGGATTGAACCCATAACCTACAGTGTAGAAGGCAAAATTTACCAAGCTTGCGCTCAGTTTGTCAACGTCATAATACAGTTAGGCTTACTATATCGAGACAAGGAAACTCTTTATATTGACAGTTGGCTGTTGTTTTCGCATGAGACGTTTTTGCACTGCGTTTAATTCCAAAATCAAGAAAATAATTCGATTTTCATCTTCCAAATGTCTGAGTTACATCATCAGAAAGCAATTAATGGAATAAAAATAAATATTTGTGGATTTTTTTACACTACATCATCAAATCCCAAACATAGCATAGCTTAAACTAAACCAGAAGGCATCATCAACATCTACGGCAACATCTACGTTCATCACACAAATGTTTGTCTTTGATGGGAATGGAACCCACAACCTACAGCACAGAAGGCTATTACTAACTGTCAGCCAGTTAACTGAGGCCATTTAAATAATTTAATGAACAGTGAGTTCGTATATTCTGGGATTCAGATCAGACATAGTGTAAAAGCGCTCTTAAATTATTTTATCAACGGAATAGATTTCCAGTTCTATAATGTTTGGGATTCAATGTTGATTTATAATTTTCATCTGTTTGAACAAGTTGGGTAAACGTTGCTCTTATCAAGCAAATAAGGTCTTATTATCAGAAATAGTTATTTCTCTTTCTTTCTTATCTATTTTGAGCACAACTTACGCAAAGAGACACCAATGCATTTTTTTTTGTATCTGTTTTTTTTTTTATCTGTACCGCGCAATGTAATATAAGAAAGAAAAAAAAAAGGCTTAAAATTGTTCCCAGATGTTCAGTTGGTATTCTACATAATAGATTCAGCAGATCTATTCTTGAAAGCGATAAACGAAGTTTCGTGTTGTCGTATTGAGTTACACTATGGGGTCTGTGTAACCAATTCTTTAGTCCAATCCAGCCGCGCAGTGTAACTAGAAACGGTTATACAAAACAAATAGTAGTAGAATTCTTAGTAAAAGGCTCGTCTGTGGAAATACTGCCACCATGCCTATTTCTGCCGCAAAGCAGCTTGCTGCGTTCTGGTTTGAATCGGTTGGTGATGATGATTAATGCCTTTTGTACTTTAAGCAGAACACATAAGCAATCCGTTCTAAACTTGCAAAGCACATCGTGTTCCAACTACGTGCGACGTGCGTGCCTTTGCCGTGCCGTGTCGGCTACGCATGCTTCAATTGCATGATGACTGGTTCACGAACGTTTGCCTATTATAAGTTTTATGATCAGTTTAGCCGTGAATAGCGTTTTGTCATAAAACGATGAAAAATACTTCACTAGAATGTGTTTGCAAAACAAGCAAATACAGAGTAAATAGTAGGCAAAGTTTTACTTTTAAATGAGCTGTACACATGCGGGGTGTATAAATGCTGCTCGTGAAGCTTTGTGTAAGTAAATACTCATAAAAACCTGTAAAAAAATTGTGCCAAACAGTAGCAATACTTAGTTCACAAGTTACCTAAAAACTGGGTTTTTTTTTTACAATAATAATAATGCTGGGCTTTCAAGTCACAATTTTTTGACAGTTTGTAATGAAAATCTGTCAAAAATTCGTCACTTGAGACGTGTTTAAAACTGAGATGCATTTGAGTATGCGGAGATTAGTAAAACACTGTAGTTGTGGCGCACCTTCAATTTTTTTGAAAGCCGTTTTTTAGGCTCGGTATGAACTTACCTAAAACACCCAAATATAATTTTTTTACCCTACATTGAGCCCATACTGTCAGCCTACATGTAAGCAAAATATAGGTCAGTTTACACACACGAGCAGTTTTATACACTGGTCAAGATTACAAAAATACCCAGAGCCCGGAACCGATTACGAATTCACAAGAATCTCAGCGAAATCACACACGCCCGATCTTGCAGAAAAATACCAAATCTGTTCACAATATCGCATTATAGGCCGTAAAGTAAGACGTTTCATTCGAAACTTTACCTTTGGGCAGCCTGTTTTTGGGAATGCGGGGCTAGTGAAAGCCGCCGTTTTGAAACCCACTGCCTCAAATAACATTAGCATAGTTATCGAACGCGCCGGGATGAGACCTCTGTAAAGGTCCCGCTGGGGCTACGCAGGCTCTTAAACCCGCTTTCCCGATAATGACTATCGATGATTCGCTCCGAAAGGGGGCCTGAGCACAATATTATTACGTAGTTTACCCGTTGTGGGTATAACATGCTCCCGGTATTCAGTTATTTGTGCTCAGAAATTCCGCTGCATCATATTAGCGGCATCGTTTCCATTTTGCCTTTTGCCTTTTACAGCTAGGTTTCGGGTACTCTATTGAGATTCCAATGCATTTATTACTTCATGCTAGAAAAATTTGATAAATAAGTTATCATGTGGTTTGTTATTAGTAACGCATAGTTTATTTATTTTATGGTCTTTCTGATCTGACTATTATTGTTATCTGTAAATGAAAAATCTTCTCTGAAGAGACTTAGACATAGCTTACACATATTTAGGCTGATGATAAAAAGTATCATCAGCCTAAATAAGTCTACTACTGGACATGGGCTTCCTTCAAACCCAGAGACGTTTGTCATAGTCACCGCGTTTGACAGGTAGATTGGTGACAGCAGTTTTGGCGCTAAGTATTTAGGGGATGGTGTTGCCCATCTCTTTGTGCGTTTTCTTAGTCACCTGTATGAAAGGATCCTATTCCAAACCGGGCCGTACGCTACTTTCTATACAATATGATATCTTATAAGACACGTCTTATAAAGTAGCTTGGAAATAGTAAATAATCTAATCGTATTTTCATAATTAGACAGCTTTTCGCCAAATTTATAATTTGCGGGTATTTTATAAGATAGTGGAGTTTTGCGTAACTTCATTGCCATTAAACTATTTTTACACAAATTTCAACCACTGAACTACTTTTAGGGTTAAATTTCCAAAATTATTTATTTAGCACCAAAATCAAATAAATACCCAAGATTTCAAGTCTCTCCGACCAGTGACTTAAGTCTTTGGGTTGAATTTCGTACCAACCCAATTATTGTATTTTTTTGAAGCTGAGAAGATATCGAAACTAGAACTTGATTATCAAATTGGGCTTGTTCGAAATGTCGTTTCAAAGAAAACCATTTTGAAGATTGACACGATCAAAACATGAATTTGACGATATTTCGTTGCAAGAATTAGCCCTCAGGACAAATTAGTTTAGAACATTTTACTTATAGTACAATTTTCCCCGAGCCTTCCAAAAAACCAAAACGTTGACATAGTATCATCAGTTGTTTGTATCATTTATATAAAAAAAATAATCGGCCCAGTGAAACACAGCTCATCTATCCTCTTAAGGGGAGGCGATGAAATAAAGGATTGAAGGCGTGAGATTCAATTTGTTACAATCCTTTAGGAAACGCTTTCAAATGAAACATTTTGTTCTCGAGGAAGTTAAATTATATTTCTTCCTTGGTTGGGTTTGTTTGTATCGAAACTTAATGTAAGCCATTGTATTACCAAATTAATAACAAGGATTACGTTTTCAGTTCGAAATAAGTTACGTAAATCAAGTTGTTTCAACCAAACATTTTTACTGAGAAGTTGGATGATAGAATAAAGTGCAAAAAAAATAAAGCCGACATGAATTAGAATAAGAGCAGATTGATTGTGATGGTGATGATAATTAGTAATAAAACATTTTTGATATTATAAGTAGGGTTGGTCTAGTGGGACTGACCCTCTTTTCTGATCCTAAGGTTGTGGGTTCAAATCCGGTCGTGCACCTAAAAATGTTCTTGTTCAAAAAACGTATGTGCGCAATGCCAATGCTCTCAAACGATAAAGGAAGATATCATGAGGAAACCAGTTAGTATTCTAGCTGCTACAATGGGCTTACAACCTGCCACGTATGGAATATCAACTATTGCAAAATGTACATTCTGGAATGTAAAATCTGGACGTAACTTTGGGTCCTTTAGACATCCTCGACAAATCTCGAGTACTACAAGGTCTGGTTGACTTGGTAGATATCTACCATGCTTGGGAATTAAAGTCACGATCCTATTTTTAGTAGGTTTAGGTATATATGAGTTCTAAGAGATACATAATATACAGGTATTGATTTTAAGCAACATAACAAAAGCAAAATCAAAGCTTCTATTCGACAGGTCGTTTGATTAAACACATTTGCGATTCAAATCTTTCTTTTTACTGATCATAAAATATTCAAATGCTCGAGTTAATATTTCCGACACGTAGACAAGCGGTGTGGTGGCATTAGGGTTCTGTTTCTGAAGAGCACAAAATAGGTATTTACGGGTAGTTAAATTTTCGCAAAAACTTATGTGCCAAAAAGTTTTAAAAACGGTTTAAGCTTGAGGGCTAATAATAATAATAAGAATAAAACTAATTATTCGGTGTTTGTTGTATTTGGAAACATATATGACGTACACGCAATCATGCAAATACAGGTAATACATCCATCCACACATTGTCATGGCAGTCAAACAACCAACACAAACATTTGGCAGTCCGAACTGTATAGGTCGACGGCACGTTCACTTCTGAATATGGCTATTGTGTGGTCGGTTTATTTGCGTATTTGCCTATTTGACCCCTTTGACGTGCGTATACGCGTATTTGGTATTGGCCAAATATAATATTTCGTCATAAGTGATGGTTACCACTGATCATCAGGTAGGCCAACAGATTTTGACATCAACAAGTAGAGCAAATCACAAACATATTTTCGGTTGTTTTTTTTTGAACGAAAATAACTTATTATTTTTTATTACCTTATTTGAACCTTCGGTGTAAATATCGAACTCGCACATATCTGGTTTTATTTTAGCTTTTTTGTTCCAACTCAGAATGGTCAACACCTGATTTATTCTTGTGCAAAGATGATGCAAAAACCCATTTTTGTCCATACACATGTAAAAAGACATTCGAAATAATGATTACGCTTTAATATATATTTTATTAAGCATACATGGTTGTTTTTTTTCCAAAATTTTATAGGACATAAGTTTTTTTTGTTCGAGTTGCTGATGATCAAACAGATCAAACAGATGAAAAGAAACAGAAACTTGATCAAACAGATGGTCCATCGGATGTTAAGTGGTTACCATCCAACCTTTAACAAAGCTTTGTCGCGAAGGTCACGTTTATCAGGAACAAGTCCTATGATGATGACAGAGACAGAGTCATATGATATGTGAGACAGATGCACTGCTCTTCGTCCATCAACTTGAGGTATATTGGTGTTAAGCCTCATTTACGTGTAATTTCACCAGCACCCACACCCTTAAAGTCTGAACACAGCAAGCTATTATAAAGAAAAAAAAAATACATTCGTAACATCGTGCTTTTTTATAATCTTCGAGATATTCTTAGCAGGTGGGTGTTAATAGTTACGACACGGTTTTATAACTATTGTAGCTATCACCGTATCTTTTATGTTATTGCCCCACTGTTACTAGTCCCGTAATAAAATATTGAAATTTTTGATTTTTGAAATGTGCCATCGCTATATTATGTAAAGTATTAGAAAAAATTGTTGCTGGCAAAGTATTCCACTATTTGAATTTGAGTCCAATGTTATAGACAAAAAGTATCTCAGCATATTTATTATTTATTTATTTATTTCTTTTTACAATGCCCTAACAGTAAAAACTAAATTGACATTGTAAAACAACTTCTTATAGCTATTATCCTGAAACAACATTAAAGCTCTTTCTGTAAATTTCGTCAATGAAACCACAAAAAGGTCAAAGTCATCCTCTTCGCATAATTTATTAATAAGACAGAGTGCTCTTGTCATAGGTGCTTCTTATAAAGGAACCAGTACGGTCTAAACTACGGTTTCCTACGAAGGTAAGGTACAAATACTACTACTATACCCGCACGGTCGCACTATAACCTGTAGTCTAGCATGCTACGAAAACCGTAGCACATCTATATAAAAACCGTAACACATTAACAGAGAATCGTTCGTGGACGGACTACAGAAACTCACGTCTACAATAATTACCGTCGAGTCTATTAAGAAACGTACGTTAGATGTCTACAAATAAGATAGCAGATTAAAAAAGAACCGTGCGTATAATGTCCATAGAAAATCGTAGAACATGTACAAAAAATCACTAGTAGAATATCTACAAAACCATAGTACGTTTAGAAAGAACCATACGTAACATGTATCATAGTAGACCATAACACATTTACAAAAGAACCACAAGTAGCATATCTGCAAACACTAAAGCAATTTTAGAAAGAACCATGCGGAACATTTTTATAATAAACCGTAGCACATTTATAAAAGAACCATCTGTGTCTACAAAAAACCGTAGCACGTCTACGAAAGAGCTATAACGACATCAAATATCTTTGGGTCACATTGCCTAATATCCTTCTATATTTCATTACTTTGACAAACATTACAAGTAATTTCTAAAGTGTAAAGTGTTATAGTATATACGTATATATAGAAGCTCTCTCGTCAAATTCCTATTAATACATAGTTCGTTGAGCACAATACAGAGATGGTTCGTAGCATCAAATTAACGAAGTCTTGCAACAATAATTAAACGCTAGTCGAAGTAAGGAAACTGCGTTTGACTACTTCAAATTAAACTTAGTTATAGGGAACGAATTAAGTTCTGGAAACTACCTACTTATCTACCTTTGACAAGTTGACGATATAACATATTGTTACAAATTGAGATCTTCAAGAAATGAACAAAGGATGTTAAACTTTAGCTTTTAATTACCTTTTCTTTGTTAAAAAAGAATCTATTATACTTTAATTTAGGTACTGAGTTTACCAAATAAATGCTTTGTTTAAGATCTCTAAAGAACTCGTTTTTTGAGATGAAATGAATATCCAGTAATTAACTAACCTAGGTTCTCATTAATTAATTACTGTATTGGTTTCTTCTTTTTTGAAGAAACCAATACTGTAATTACTAATTACTAAGTAGGTACTATAATAATATCATCATCAACATTAGCCGTTAAAAATCCACTGCTGGACATAGGCCTCCCCCATACGTTTCCAGGAAAAACGGTTCTGAGCCCTTTCCATCCATCGACTTCCCGTGTCAGTCCATCGGGTAGGAGGACGTCCTACGCTTTGTCTTCCAGTTTGTGGTTGCCATTCGAGAACCTTTATTCCCTATTTGCTATCGATTTTACGAGCTATATGGCCCGCCCTTTGCCACTTCAACTTGCTGACTCTGAGAGTTATGTCCTTGGTTCTTCTACGAATTTCCTCATTTCTGATTCTATCTCGTAGTGGAATGCCCAGCATCGCTCTCTCCATAGCCCGTTGTGTGACTTTGAGCTTGTGTATGAGACCAATAGTTAACGACCACGTTTCAGTTCCATAAGTAATCACTGGTAGCACACACTGGCTATAGACTTTCGTCTTGAGGATTTGCTGGTGGACATGTGCCGTAATTTTCTGAACTTTGCTCATCCAAATCGGTTATAATAATATTGTGAGACTTAAATAAAGTTTACTGAATAGTGAGTATCGTTATACTTTTAGTCATAAATGTAAGTAAAGTAGTAATTGACAGCCATCACAGCTCAGTTTGTAGTAGCCCTACCTTCTGTGCTGTAGGTAGTGGGTTCGATCTCCACCGAGAACAAACATTTGTGTGATGAACATAAATGTTTGTTCTGTGTCTGGGTGTTATATTGTATTCTATGTATGTATTTACAAAAAAAAAAGTATATAAGTATTCTTACAATCATCTGGTTCCCATAGTACAAGCTATGCTTAGCTTGGGGCTAGATGATGTTGTGCAAAAAATGTCCTGACATATTTATTATTATTAATATTATAAATATTTAGACGCATCTTTGACCAAAACGCTGTTATTTGAAAGATGATGTTAACATTTATTTATTTGTTAGTATTCCAGCAACGGCCATGAGCTTGCAACCTGTCACGTATGGACTGAACTATTGCAAAATGTGGCCTAAACTAAAATTAAAATAAAACGAGATTGAACCAAAAATAGATTGTCCGAATTAGGCATGTCTAAAATGTCAGTTTCAAAGGAATACCATCTGGAGATTGAAACGATTAAATAATTGAATTTGATGATATTTCTTTACGAGAATCGGACCTCTGGATTCTCTCTGGTACTTCTGACAAACCTTTTAGACATTCTCGATGAAACACGAGTAGGTGCTTTGTTCTGAGAGATCTGAGAGGATATCTACCGTGCTTAGGGATTAAGTTTGTGATGTTATTTATGTCTTATTTAACGCAAGTAGTGTTATATCACACAGCAATTTTTTTAAGCAATATTTATTTTACATTCTTTGTGTATCGATCGCTAAATAAAAAAAAATATTAATATAAGCTTATTTATTTCATAGTGGTACCACACTAATGGTTTTCATGCTATCGTGCGCAACAAAACTGCATCCCTTTTGATGGCGTTTTGAAAAATAAAACTAACACTATTTCTATTTAGATATCGATTGTGTAGGTCTTAAGCAATAAATATTACTAGAAAACTTGATGTCTAAAATTAATAAAATTCATTGTTTTAATATCGTTTAATTTATTTTAGTAGGTATTCGAAATGGTGGTATCGGTTTAGAGTATGTCGTACAAGGCAAAAGGAACGCACTTCAAAAATTGGCAGCAACACCTAAATACATAACACCGACAAACCTCCCCAAATATAAAGAAGGCCTTTTGTTGTGGGTATATTTAGATTGATAACAAAAGCCACTGTCTTGTCTGAGAAACTGCTTGAGCCGGAACAGTTAATTTAAGACTCTTTCCGTAGCACAGAACTACACAGATGCACATTTAAAATGGTGTCATCACTCAGATTTGAGGCAGTGCATCGTTAGGTATGTTCCTACATTTAGATTTATGGGCACTGTGCTAAAGGTAACAGTTATCACTTCACATCAGGTGGATCATGGGCCAGTTCCAAGATTTTCCATTCTTTCTTTCCATTTTTTTAAGAATTTCTCAACCTACCGTGACTCTTACACTTATGATTGAATCTCAAAGCTGTCCTATTCAATTTCGCCAGTGTTTTCCCACGCTGACTTCAAAGCTTATTTGTACGAAAGTCAACCGACCGGAACAGTTAAGTTTCATCAAATCTTGGCCGTGGGCCGAAGCGGTTGACCTACTCAAAGAGACGCTTTGATAACATTCAACGCCGGCGTGCCGTAACACTAATTTGAATTAATCAAACTTGAGCATTTTAGACGCTTGAGACACCAAATTGTATAAATACGAGAAAATCTAAATATTCGATAATAGGTAACTATTACTTTCAAATCTCTTCAGTAATTAGCCAATATTAGAATGAGTTGATATGGGGTAGTTTAGGTATCTATATCTATCTATATATAGGACCTTTTTGTGACTCTTTTTTTACCATTAATAGACTGTTCTTTGGCTTTAATCTCACCAGGTTTACTCTTAGAAACGATAAACGAAGTTTCGTATTAGCCGTCAAAAGTAGTATAACTCAAAACGACAATACGAAACTTCGTTTATTATTTCTAAGAGTAGACCTGCTGGTGGTATGTGACGATGAAGCCGACGATGAAGCAGGACGACCTAAAAGACACCCATATTCACTCTTGCCTTTTCTCTGAATGTAAAAAACCATTAGATCAAAGCAAGAAGGTAGGTAAATGCAGTTTAGAAATCATAAAAAAATACAAACACGATTAAAGTCCGACGTTTGAATAGTAAATTCAAAAAATAAGTAAGTTTCTTCCGTTTCTGAGAGCAGTTAAAACACAAACACTGATTCCGTGTGTTGCATTCCCAGTGCCTAGCAATCACGTAGGAACGGAGAATAGAATCACGTAAAATATGATTTTGTCGAACGTGTTTCCTATGACGTAACCGTACACATAACATACCACCTGCAACTTTATTTTGTGAGACATTTCAGATTGATTGCATTTTTCGATCATCAACATCATCATCATGAACATGGATGTTATTATAGGTAACCACTTAACATCAGATGGGCCATCTGGTTGTTTCATAAGCAATCACATAAAAAAAAGATATTTGTTCTGTTTAGATGTTATATTTTAATCTACGTAAGTTTTTACAATTATCCCTTCTATAAGTGTTTTATCAGCATTCCCACAAAAAACGATAGGTGCACTACGGAGAAACATATTGGTAAATTATGTTTAAAAAGGAAATTAATCCTTGCTAAGCAATAAGACAAAATTTTGCTTTCTTCTCTACGATGAATACCATATAGTAATCAATAATCGGTACTATTAATATCAGTGTGTAGCGATGCTCCAAGTTTTCCACTGTTGCTAATGTGTTTTGTGTCACGTTTTTCCCATTAAGTCAAAAGGTTATAAAAAACTCATCCTTGATGGCATATGGGAGACGTATAGTGACCATAAACTATAAATGAAAGTAACGTACTCTCATTTGTATTCGAGACTAGCTCAACATGTATATAAACTTCAACCCCCGCTGAACTAGTTTAGGGGTTGAGTTTTGGGAATTTTTAGTTCACCTCTACGCAGCAAGATGATATTCTGATTTTCAAGTCTCTGAGTAGCGATTTAGGCTGTGCTTTGCCTATATGTCAGTCAGTCACGACAAAGATTCTTAAAATTTATATACATTTAAGGTCTGTTTCATAAAAACTTCAGGGTAGGTATATTTGTCTTGGTACGTAGAGATGTGCTAAGAAAGGAATTTCTGAAATTTAACCCCTAAACGGGTACAACGGGGGTTGATGTATGTGTAAAATAACTGCACGAACAATAATGCGGGTGTTTTCGCTAGTATAATGATATATTCGTTGGCATTTTCCAACAGCACTATCTAGCCTCAAGCAATTTTACTAGTATTGTTAAATTGGAACTAATTAACTTATACCATAAGTCAAAACTACAGTTTACGGATTTACACCACTACCGGTTTAAATTAAATTTCATTTGCTTGCTTATAGTAAAATTGGAAATCTAGTACGCTTCTATTTCAGAACTAAATTAAGCGCGAATCCAGATGAAGTATAATTATTTCGATAGTAATTTTCGCCAGAATTGTACAGGGTTTAATAGTTTGTGCCACAAAATAAATCACAAATAAAGGTAGAAAACAAACTCAATTTTCGTTTTATACCGGCTTAAAACCCATTCCAAACTTTATTCAGAACGATTTGTGGAACGTCAAACAACAGATTACAGGTGTTAAAAGTACCAAAAGCATTAACCAAAGTTTTTACGTCACGTCCTAAGAAGAAAATACTTCGACAGAGATAAAAAAACGGGCGTCCCTGATTGAATTGTACAGCTGTTGGAAGTCCTTGACGAAATTATTTCTATTGGAGCATTTTGTTCGGCGACAAAGTTAAATTGGATTTCTTATGGTGGAAGTGTCTTGCAAAAGTGGCAAAGGCGGTTGCCTTTATCCAGCCGGAGTTGGTTTAGGTTGTAACAATAGCTGGTTTTCATTGCAAAGCATTCAGACGAGAGTTGGGGATTTATAGCCTTTATTGACTGTGTTGATTCTACACCGTTTCGGTTGGTGCCCGTATAATTGCCATGCACAGGAAAGGCTCGGTACTTGTACAATTACAAATAACGTAGTTTATTTTTATTTTTCCAACTATTTTATTTATTCACCAACCATATGTTTTTTATATATAAATCATCCCTGGGTCAGAGGGAACAAAACCAAAAAAAAATTAAATCAGTTCAGCCGTTTTTGAGTTTTAGCGAGACTAACGTAGTTTACCACGAACTGAGGTATCGAGATATTTTATAACGATGTGTTGCTAGTATACGAATTTACGTTTACCTACCAACTTAGAATTAGAAACACATCAAATCGCATCGATATTACCACATAATACTCAATCTAAGCTAAGCTGCAACGTTGTTGAGACAACAAATAGGAGCTCACGTTACATTGGTATACTAAATTTCACTATTTTAATCTCAAAAACTGTGATGTAATTTAAACCATTTTAACTTTTAAGTTCCAATAGTTATAGTATAAGCTAAGCTATATTCTTTGCCATCCAGTATATTATACATCTGTAGAAAAACATGAATTACCCCCTTTTAAAACCCATATCTTCGCAACTTCATAATGCATTTGACTTGAATGCATATTAATACATTTCTTAAAAATAACTTCAACATATCAAGGGCTTGAAAGTTATGCTGGAATAAAACAAATCATCCAAATTGATTCCGAAATCCTCGATCACTCCGCTCTCGAAATCAAAACTAAAATAAACATGTTTTGAAAAATCGTTTAAAACAAACAAGTGATATATTCGCACTGTGCACCATATTTCATGTAAGTTCAAGCTCTACGGAGCTCTTAAAGCCAGTATCACGTAGTGTATGAATTCACTAAGGTACAGCGCTTGGACTATTCACTATCTTTACGATTTCAATTCACGTGCCGCAGACAAGAGTCCCGACGTGTTGCGATGTTGTAATGAAACAACGCTTCAAGGCATTTAAAAACTCCAATTCTTTTTGATAAAATCTAACTCAAAAACTGTTTCGTGAAGAATTCATATTGAATCGGCTTTAATCCCCAAGCACGGTAAATAAATCTCTCAAGTAACTCAAAATTCTTTAAAAATGTCATATAAGGTACCATTAAATATTACATGTGACAGACTGCAAGCTCATCGCCACTGCTTGAATACTAACTGGTTTCTTCATGATGTTTTTCTTCGCCGTGTGAGAGCGTACCAACATTTTTCACATAGAAAAACCCATTAGTGCACGACTGAATTCGAACCCATGATCTACGAATCACAGGGCCAGGACACTCCCACTATACCACAAATGCTCTTAAAAAAAGGGGTGATACAAAATAATAATTAATTTTGAGCTGCAAAAGATTTTTCATTATCAAAAGTTAGATATTAATTTATAAAACTAGTTTAGCCGGACAAAAGCAAAAAGTAACACAACGGGCTACGGAGCTTCGAAAGATTTCTAAATAGCAACCACGAACTCTGGTGCATGATTGTTATTCGATGGATGGAAAGGGCTCAAAATCATTCTTTCTAGAAATGTATGGAGAAGGTGTAACTATAGCTGCGGACTTCTGCAGGCTGATGATGTTTCAACGGAACTAAAACTCTATAAGAATCTTTGTCTGGACTGACTCAGTAACTGACTGACATTAGACAGCGCACAGATAAAACTACTACATAGTCGTAAAGAATTAAGTATTTTTTTAGGGTATTTTGTATTAGAGTATCCTATGTTTATGTGTACTAATAAGGAGCTCCTGAAACGAAACTCTTAAAGTGGTCTAGTGGGATGGAAGTTTGAATGAAAATAGCTTTACGTAGACGAAGTCACGCTCATTCTACTATAATAAAAAGCATGTTAAAAGTTCTAAAATTATATTCAAGACAAACGATCCAAAAACATAAATTGCTACAACTGCTTTAACAAGCTCCGAGCACATAAACATAACCAGCCAATGAAATCCTTTTCAAATCCAACTTCACTGAAACAGAATGAGAAGTAATTAAAACTTTGTAAATTTCACTGACGTTTATTTAATTCCCTCAATACGCGAACAATTATAAAAGCAGCGGGTCAGCACATGTAACGATCCGTCAGATAATATGTAACAAAGTTACCGCAACAACGGCTCGAACCGAATTTCCTAACTTTACATAACATGTAAATACAAAAGTCATTCGTGGAAATTCCACTTGAGAGTTTCTAATTAAATTACGAGCTCGCGGGGTTGATACAGCTAACTACAGACTCCCTTTATCTAAAGTTAGGGAGTTATTTCGACAAATCTGAAGTATTTGTCGGAAAGTCAACGGTATTGTATTACGGGACATGCGAATCTGAACGGATTAAATTGTACATACTTTGGTCCGGACCGGCGAAGGTTTACTTGTTATTTTGTTAATTAAAGTGACAAAGTAGCCATAAGCACATAACTCACACAGATATTGTTGTGACTTAAAAGTTAAATGAATATTTTGTGCTTAGACATTTATTCACATCATCTTGTGCCAAAAAAATGTATTCATGTAATTAAATGTAATTAGCTATGTTCTGTTTATGTACGTTTCTATCCATCCAAAGTTATCTGGAAGCGATCGTGTTTAGCGATAAGACCGCCCATTATACTTCTGGTTTTTAGTTTCAATTTAAACTAAAGACCGTTCCTAAAGAACGTGACCTTCAAGGCAATGCTTTGTTATAGGCGATGGTGACCACATACATCAGGTGGGCCATATGCTTGTTCAATCAGCATATTGTATAAAAAAAAAATTGTCTACTCTTGTGTATTAATGGTATAGAATAAAGCTATAGCTTAACTATCTATGTTATGTGTACCTTTATCGTCTGATTTCTGAAACTGTCTGAATTTATTACTCTTATCAATGGATCTGTCTGAATTAATAAATGAATATTTAATATATCACCCAGACAGAAAACAAACAGAGACTGGTTTGTTAGCAAAGTATAGTATCAAACAACGTATGTTCTTTAGATAATTCTTTATTTCATCCCTTTAGATAAGTGTTAGCATAAAACCACACGATACATTTCACCGTGCCGTCACAGCGTCGCCACGTATCACAAAACATTCATCTTCCTCGAAGCGTGCCATATCACTCGGCCATCTGGAGTGGCGGACAAGTGGGGGAATCAACTGCTGTCTGCTATGGATACAGGGTAATGAAAGCAGCTGGCCAAATTGAGAGATAGGAGCTTATGCAGCTAGTCAGTGTTAGAAAGAATTATTTCAGAACTAAATAAATACCTCCGACGCTGTTAATATTTATTTAGGAGAACCATTGGCATAACACAATACAATATAATCGTAAGTAGATATCATTAAGGCCATTTAAAGGCCACTGATAGAGACAACAATATATTTAACTAGACAGGTGCAACAAAAATATAAAATATTAACATAATTATGTCTAATATATTTTGTATTAATAAATAAAAATAAATAAATAAATAATGCCGGACGATCCACACAGCATCATCTAGCCCCAAGCTAAGCAGAGCTTGTGTTATGGGTACTAGATGACTGATATACTTAATACAATATTATATTACATACATAGATATTTTTTTTTTTATTATACATAGAAAATACCCAGAACACCCGGAATAAATATTTGCAGATCGTACAAACATTTATCCCAAGGCGGGAATCGAACCCGCAACCTCTGCGTCGCAGGCGGACATTCGAATACAATAATATTAATAAAAATACACAGTAAAATGTTAATTATAGTTGAGTAGTAGTTATGTAGGTACTTTATTTATAAAGGTCAAAAAAGATGTTGTTGAGACTACGTTTAAGGGCTGCGACACTGCAGCTGAAAGCTGAATAAATCATCAACAATAGATCTATCTCAAACGGTATAGAGATAAACTGATCCATATCAGTACCAATAGGAAACGTCTCCAAGATACAGGCTGCATTGCCACGTGAATAAAATGCTGATGTTCTGAGTCAGATCACCAGAAACAGACAAGGCCACAAATTATTGTCCGTAATCGACTTTACAGACATGACACAATGAGTGTTTGGCGTTATCCTAGAAAAAATGTACTACACTTCAGAAGATGCGTGGTTAGTTTACTTTTAAAACCATACTTTTTGCTACGCTCTTTGCAACATATCCAAGAAATGTTACAGGAGCTTGGTAGGTGTTACAGCCTTTTTCTGTTTAAGCTGTGGCTTGCAGCTTGTTCATGATTGCTCTAACGTGCCAATGTCCGCTTCTGCCCACATTTGCATTTGTTGAAAGTTAAGTTTTATGGGTGTAAGTTAGTTCGTTCTAGTTGGAATTTATGCGACCTGTTTGAATGTATTTTCTGTCTTCGGTAAACGCAGCGCTACATCAACTACACAATATTTGTCAGCCGGCATAGCTCAGTTCATAGTAGCCCTGCGCTGTAGGTACTGGGTTCGATCCCCACCGTGAACAAACATTTGCGTGACGAACTTATATGTTTGTTTTGTGTCTGGGTGTTATATGTATTCTAAGTATATATTTACCAAAAAATTATATTTGTACTCTATCAGCCATCTGGTTTGCATAGTATAAGCTTTTCTTAGTTTCGGGCGAGAAGGCGCTGTGTGAATATGTGTCAAGATTTATCTATATCAATTATAAGAGTCTGTGACTGACTGCCTGGGATATGGACAACGCACAGCCTAAACCACAGGTCGTTCAAGAAATTTTAACTCTAAACGTGTACATGAATGAATGAAGTTTGTATGAAAATCGCTTCACCTAGACGAAATCGCGAACGTTTCACTAGTTATTTATATTTTAAAGAGTATTTTAAGGTTAGCGCAGCTATGAATGCGTTTTGTAGCGCATTATGATGAGGATACTCATCATAGTAGGATTAGTATATTTACCAAGTATCATATTATTCTGATCAAGAGTTTATTTTTAATTGTGACCAATGAAAAATACACTTGTGATTCTCATTAAAAGAACACTGAAAAAGATATCCTCATTAAAATTTGATATCCTGTTTAAATAAATATTGTTGAAAGAACTCGTATCAAATTTAAAGAAGTACAAAAATATTATGGTAATATAATAATCGGGGGGATCATAATAATAATAATATTGCTGGACAACCCTAGCATCACCTAGCCCCAAGCTAAGCAGAGCTTGTGTTATGGGTACTAGATGACTGATATACTTAATACAATACATTACATATATTGATAATTTTTATTATACATAGAAACACCCAGAACACCCGGAATAAATATTTGCAGATCGTACAAACATTTATCCCAAGGCGGGAATCGAACCCGCAACCTCTCCCGAACCGAACCTCAACCGAACCCGGACATTCGCCCGCCGCGCCACATCGGTCGTCATCGGATAAAAGACGTACAGTTGCTATTTTTTTATTTTCTTTTTCAAAAAGACACATTAATTCCTCAGTCTGATGGACGCAAGTCAGTGCGTCGAAGGCACAATACTAGCGTGTGTGACCTGCAAGATAATTATATGATAGTTACCATTTAACATCAGGTGGACCATCTCGTTCCGTACAAGTGTATGCAAAAAAGCCAAAGCTTAATTTTGATAATAAATAGTTTCACGTCGAAATTCATCCTGCCAGATTATTTCAGTACCTATTATTTAATTCATCTCATAAAAATGCAAAAGGCCTTTGATGTTTTTTTTGGTCGGAAGCAGATCAATAATAAGAGCCATCTATTTCTAAAACATTAAGCAAAGCTCCAATACTTTCTTTAATTAGAAACTTAACTAATTGTTAGAATAAGTTACGAAGAAAGGTTAGGCGTAGGATAAATGTGTTTCCGACACATTTATCCTATGCCGCGCCGTTCCGCGCCGTCCCACACTGTACCGCGCCATACCGCGCCGTACCGTGCTAACCGGCGCCGATTGGTTTCATACATTTTGTATGAACCAGTACACACTATAGCAGTCCCGCGTCGTGTTGTCCCGTGCCGTCCCGCCCGCACCGCTCGATTTCGATCTACGTCAAAATTCCACCGCTCTGATGCACCAAACGCTCCACAGTAGTGTGATCACCCCGTGGACACGCAGCACGGCGCGTGATAGTCGACGCGGGTGGGCATGCGCTCATGATTGTACATACTTATAAAACCCGTCTTTCTAATTAAAATATGTAGACAAAACTAGGTATATTTGATCACCTACTTTTATTTTTACGTCTACAGTATTTTTTAGGTATGTATTCAGGTAAGATTGTATAAAATATAGACCCTATAAGGAGGAAAACGTGGCAGACAACGACTACCATACAAGTCAGACCAATTCTGTACTTTAATAAAAAAAACAGTATTGAGAACCTCGAAAGGTAGATTAAAAACGTAAACCTGCGCCATTTCATGAGGGTCTAGTGTACACAATCGTTGCGTGCGCGTGACGACGCGGAACGACGCGGTGCAGGACAAATGAGATTCCACCTTAAGTCAAAAACGAACCCATAGACAAATGGTCCAACTTAGTAGTACAAAAACAACTCACGATATTGTTTTAATCTTACGTATGCAAATAACAATTGCTGAAAGACGTCATTACAGTTTAATGGATCAGTGTTGCTATCACCAGTACGATTGGATAGACCTTTGTCTAAGGAGTTGACTTCTCACCATGCTGACAGACGCTAATTTGTTCAAAGGTACTTAGACGTTTCCAGTCAAACTTCATTTGTTTGAGTTTCGAATTCTATAGAATACTCCTGTAATCTTTGAATAATTGCTTGGAAACTTTTGGGTATTAAAGTTAAAGGTATATCAAACAGATAAGTTCATATAGACTCCAAACTCAACAAACGTATCATCCTCATTATCATCAACAGCCTGTAGAAACCAACTGCTGGACACATGTCTTCTCCATACGTACCACCGTGATTATAACAATGTCGATGTGTTATGAGGTACGTTCAAAAATGGTGTTTGGCGCATACCCATATTATGCAGTACTTGGTATTTCTACGTGACAGGTTGTAAGCCCATCGCCGCTGCTAGAATACTAACTGGATTCCTTATGTTTTCCTTTATCGTTTGTAAGCACTGGCATTGCGCAGGTTTATTTCAAATTAGCGGTCCGTCCCGGCTTTCGCACGGATTTTTGTAAGGATCCCTAATTTTTTTTCAAATATAATATAGCCTATATCACCCAAGAACAATGTAGCTTTCCAACGGTAAAAGAATTTTTCAAATCGGTCGTTTCGGTAGTAATTTCGGAGCCTATTCGATGCAAACAAACAAACAATCAAATCTTTCCTCTTTATAATATTAGCATAGATACAAAAATTCATTGGTGCACGACCGACTTCGACCCAGGATCCGAAAGTGGAGTCACTTTCACTACACCACCGGTGCTTTATTTAAAACATCTAACAAAAATAAAACATGGATTGAAAACTGTTCGTTCACATTTTATATCTTTTCAATAAGGTTAAAAGCAATACAGCTAACACAATAATCAAATGAACCGTGTCTTCCGATCGAAACAATGCCTCATTAGATACGCACTCCTGTTGGGTTATGTTATTTAAGGAAAATTTTGTAAAAAACCACATTACGACAAATAGTAGCAAATTTTTCTCGCCTTCGTACTGAATCAATTGTTATTTTCACATACAGGACAAAAATAGCAATACCTCCCTACATTTGATTTATTTTTGGAATACATATAAAATTTTCCCTCATACTTATGTCTTAATTTAATTTATACTAGCGGCCGCTCGTAGCTCCACCTGCGTGCCAGTTTTTTTCCCGTACCCGTTATTTTTTCGGGATAAAAAGTAACCTATATGTTAATTCAAGTTATATTCTATGTTTATTCCAAATTTCATTTAAATCGGTCTACTGGTTCACTGGCGTGAAAGAGTAACAAACATCTATCCATCCATACTTTCGCGTTTATAATAATAGTAGGATATTGCTCAAAAAGTCCAGCCACTGTTTGTCATAACCCATTGATAAGAGATGACAGTAGTTCAAGAATTGTTTATCTTTGGACAGATTTATAACGCCTTGAATCTCTGTTTATCTAGACATGCGGTATTGTGTCAAGCCAAGTTCAAAGGAACAGCAGGTCTACTCTTAGAAACGATAAACGAAGTTTTGTACGGTCGTTTTATGATATACTTCGGGGCTACTCGGTAGCTGTTCCACAGTCAAGTTGTCAATGCCTGACATGCCGCGTAGTGTACCTCAAAACGACAATACGAAACTTTGTTTATCGTTTCTAAGAGTAGATCTGCAGAACTGGCAAGCAGCGTTGTGTTTACACGAACGATTTACACGAACCATTTGGAGCCACTTTTGACCCCCTGATAACTCAAAAAATAATTGTACATAAGCATGTCAAATTTGGCTCATATGATTGAGTTGAGTTATTGGTAACAGATTCACCTACACAGTTTATTGAATGTTTTTAAATATTTAAATTCAAAGTCAGCCATAGATATATTCAACTTAATTCTAATAAGCGTCAAGAAGTTAAAAAAAAATTAAATACTTTATAACATTAAAACCCATTTCCCTAAGATACGCACTATTGTCAGAGAACTAATGGTTTTTAGATCTAAGTCAAACCAAGGCTCAAGAGAAGCTCTATTGTAGAATTATACCGCCTGCGCACGTTATATCGCCCCGACTTGGTCAAATTAAGTATAAACAGAAAACGCGTAAAAAAATTTAATGTGCATTTCACCCGAACATTTCAAAGGTACAGTCAGCTGCACTAAAATGTATTCAATTTGTAACTTACACAACGGTGCTCTTACTAATTAAGATTTTAGATTTTTTTATTTTGGGGCTAGATGATGTTGTGTAAAAAATGTCCACGAAAATTTATTTATTTATTTAAGCACAGAGGGCTACAAACTAGCTTATACCAACTTAATTATAATGCCTGTTACGTGTATATCGTTTTATTTGATAATGCGAGCACATAATAAAAGCGGGGATCGTCACGAGACAAGACGCCTCATTAGTCAGCTCGTTACGTAACGTACGCTCTACGCTGGGAATAAATCGCCAGCATTACCTCGTGTCACGTTACTCCTGAGAATCTTTCCACAGTATATTTTAGATGATAACCCTGTCTGTAAACGATGTAATGTATATTTTATATCTAATTGAAGTAATAAGAAATAAAATAAGTAATAAGAATATAAAAAACTTCTAGTGCGACTTCCAACAAGGTTGCGTTGCGTAGGAAACATAGGAACATAAGAAAAGAAGTGTTAAACGTTTACGTTTAACACTTCTTTTTTACTTTTACTTTACTTTTCTTATATATGTATTTAAGAAATAAGAATATATAAGAAAAGTAGTGTTAAACGTTTACGTTTAACATTTCTTTTCTTATATATTTCCTAAAAGCTAATAATAATTATTTTAAGCTAAGTAATTGAATGAATTTCGAATATTTCTTTTTACAAAGTTGGTTGAAGTATACTCCAACTTTACGTAGTTCTAAGAAGTTTAATAGTAATCCGCTAACGTCTTGACTAACACATTTTCGATGTAAAAGTTACTCCTACGTCGGTATTAAAAGTTAATTCCTCCGGCAATTAATCCGAATAGACGCCTTCTTTTGCCTGCCATGGTTAAAGTTAGGGTTGGTACACAAGCTCTGCTTAGCTTGGAGCTAGACGACGCTGTGTGGATTGTCCAGCATTATTATTATTATTATTATTAATGTAATTAACGAGAAAAAGTTATGGATCGAACCGATTAATGGATGCTGAGCGGTTATATCTACCTTTAATAATGCATTACTTTATAGAACACGTGTAGCGAGGATATGCTCTTCATGACATTATACGGCACCTATGGTTTTAAGGTATGTTCCTATAATTACCTCACCTACAATACTCATAACCTTTTATAACATACCTAATTTCGTCACACTCACTTTCACTGCTGTATGTGGTTGTGTTTGGAACAACTCTTGAAAAGTCTATCAGAGTGGTATCAGGTGGTGCCAGAGTTTCCCGTTTTCATATGCATTCACAAACATCGCACATACAACAAATACACCCCCCGTAACTGGATGAGAAGAGTCGAAGACTGGGCTCAGCGGCGCGGCATGGAAGAGACCTGGCCAGCAGTGGACTACGATAGGTTGATGATGATGATGTATATTTTAGATACGTACTAAAACCATCGCATTGTTTTATTACCGAATTCACTTTATCACTTTTGCCGCTTTTCTTCAGCTTTACTATTTATTTTACGTTTTAAGATGCTGTAAATAGAAATTCTTACTTTGTAAGATTGGAGAACACAAGTTATTTCCGCTCTCTTAAATCCTAAGACAAGAATAAAATTTATTTTATTTTAAAATAGTACAACGGCCATAAAATAAAAACAAAGAATGTTTATGCAGTCGATAGAATTAAGTAAGTTCGTATATACTCTCATACATAGCTTTCATACATTTAAATTTGTTAAGTACCTAATCGTTATGACTTTCCCAATAAATATTTAAAAAGCTCTTACCTATTTAAAACAGTTTTTTATACAGCTTGCTAATAGAACCCACCTGATGCTAAGTGATTCCTATGACCTATTCCTATGACAAAGCATATTTTCGCAGGTCACGCATATTTGGAACGGGCCCTGCCAGCTTCGTCGTCAAACAACCTACAACTTGAGATATAGGTATAGCTATGAGTCTAATGTGTAATGTAATTTCACGGGCATCCACACCCTTCAAACCAAAACACAGCAACACTGCTTAGTAAAACAGCTTCAAACAAACTTCTATTTAAATACTTCTCTAACAAACAGCACATTTTAGATTTTTGAATTTAGAACGAATAATCAGGTCAAATCAGTTGTTCGCTTGATTAATACCCATACCGTAAGCTAAACTAAATGTCATGTATTAAGAGGTAACGGTACATGTTCGAAATATAAAGCTATTGTATTGTAAGACCCGAGCAGGCTCGTCGAACAGGCCCGAACGTACCCGAACAATAGTTAGAGGGCAATCATTCTACAAATCTAGAAGCCTTTCCTGAAATTATTGTCGTCTAGTACAAAAAAAAATTTAAATAATTTTAGCTGTCGATTACGGAAGCTAGAGGTCGTTTTGACAGTTTGCAGTCACGTTATAAGAGCTCACGATAGAGGGCAAAAAAGCGGGCCCAAATTACTTCTTCTGTGAACTTAAGCCCTATTATAAATAAACTCTGCGTAGCCTCAAAATAGATACACTGTGTTTTGCCCCTTCAATCTCATTTCAAACTTCCTGTCAATGAAAGAGGCAAAATACATTTTAAAAGCTTATTACTATTACCAGGAAAAGGGATTCACCATGATTCTCGAGTACTAGGCTTTTTTTATCATTTTTACAAATCCCGTTTTCTAAAAAAATTTGCTTGTTAATTAGGCATAAATAAATCTTTAAAATTCACTAGTTCCTGTTTATTGTTTCCCACGATACGGCACTAAGCGCATTTATTATTTACGCAATTAAAATTTTAATATCTATCCACTATTTTCCTTTTTGATTCCATATCACAAAATTATAAAAACAACCGCATTACAAAACCTAATTTACTGATAAGACATCCTTATGATCACAGCCATTACATATGTAGAGCTTTTATCTGTTCCCGTGAAACAGCTGTCTCAGCGAGCTGAGACGTTATCTCTCCTTGCAAGATATACGCGGCCTATCTCTGGAGAAAAATCGGTGGCCCCGTCCTTGTGTCGCGGGGGGACCATTTTTCACTGCTCACAGGGGATTGGTAGACAACGGCATGTGCTGATGACCGGTAATGAATGCTGTGTTCGCTTTTTACATCGCGTAAACTTTGACACACCTTTATACAATTTCATTCCATTTCATTTCATTCATTTGCGTCTTTTGACATCTATACGACGTTCTTAGAATAGGCACTTGTACAGATTTTTTTTATAAATATTGTTGTAATTGTTTATAATAAATACAATTACCTAAACTAAGTTTATTTACTCAACACAGAGAACACAAAACATTTTAACAGAGAATGAATAAATCACAGATACACATAAGACAATAAATAACTGTATAGAAGGTATATGTTATATAGGCGACTGATGTGGCGCGGCGAGCGAATGTCCGCCTTCGACGCAGGAGGTTGCGGGTTTGATTCCCACCTTGGGATAAATGTTTATACAATCTGCAAATATTGATTCCGTATGCTTTCTATGTATAATAAAACTATCTTTGTATGTAATGTATTGTATTAAGCACATCAGTCATCTAGTACCCATAACACAAGCTTTGCTTAGCTTGGGGCTAGATGATGCTGTGTGGATTATCCAGTATTATTATTATTATTATTATTACTATTATAACACCACAAATTATATTTATTTATATGATACTGAGCAAATTGTAGTAATAGAACTCATTATTAGAGTTCTTTCGGGGCAGTAATACCACTTATTCTGCCGCCAAGCAGTGATAATTGCATTGCTGTTTATGGAAAACGGTTACAAACACCCTACCCCGGCTTACTACTTACATGCCTCAGGAGCTTTTTATTTTTTTTTACATACGTCTAATGCTCGTTCAAAACAGTACGTTAGTTGAACTTTGAAGTTTGCCGACGCTTTTCAGTAACAGGTGTATGTGTTAGACTCGTTTTAGAATTCCCATCTACTCTGATATTTTGTGATGCTAACAAGTTCAGAGCTCTTTGAGCTTGTAATATGAAACATTGTAACTGATGCTACTGCTTTAAATAGGTAAGAAGGGAGGTAACGCTGGCTGCGTACATTTTCAGATTATTAAGAGGTATGGTGTATAACCCGTGAGTACTAATGCAAGTGGGGTTGTATGTGCCAAATAACTACACACGCGCGCGGCGACACAAACTCCTACTGGTTCCAAAAGCACGGACTTATTTACTCAAAAAAGCACTTATGACAAAGACACTCTGTCTTATCAATAAATGACGAAGAGGATGACTTTGACCTTTTTGTGGTTTCATTGACGAAATTTACAGAAAAAGCTTTGTTTTAGTATAATAGCTATGAGAAGTGGTTTTACAATGTCAATTTAGTTTTTACTGTTAGGGCATTGTAAAAAGAAACAAATAATGTGAATTAAAAAGACTAAATCACTGGTCGTAGATACTTGAAATTTTTAAGATCCTCTTGATGCGTAGGAGTGTACTAAGAAAGAAATTCCCGAAATCCAACCCCTAAACTGGTACAGTGCGGGTTTAAGCTTGTACTGTGGAGATGAAAATGAAAGATTATTGGATATAAATTATTAATTGATAATATTTTACCTTAAATAACTTAAGTTGAACCTGATTGAAAAGGAAAACTTTTGCCGGAAGTATTGACTTTAAACCACAAAGTTTCTCAATCCATAACTAAATATAAAGCTAATCTAATAATCCATGAAGGGTGACGTTTGGCTTTAAATAATTAATAATCTCCTGTACCGGTTTCCCCAAGGTACTCGAACGTTTATTACAAAGCTTGATTTTATATTCGTAATTTACTATGTTATGCCTGGAAGAAATCGCTTTCAGCGATAAGGCCGCCCATTGTACTGTTACTGTACCTGGTCTGTTTTTAACAAATTATCCTTATGTACAATTAAGTGTTAACGGTAAGAAATATCAATAGTTTTTAAGGTTCCGTACCCAAAGGGTAAAACGGGACCCTATTACTAAGACTCTGCTGCCTGTATGTCTGTTTGTCCATCTGTCATCAAGCTGTATCTCATGAACCGTGATAGTAAGAGAGTTAAAATTTTCACAGATGATGTATTTCGGTTAAAAAACCGTTTTTTTGCCATTTTTACTATAGAGAATGGTACGGAACCGGACTCGCACTTGGCTGGTATATTAAGCATATTATCAATTATTAAGGTACTGGGCAAACCATTCATTCATCTTTCTAAAATCCTCTATCTAAGATTATATCCGCGGCATGCTATTGTCACTTTATAAATCATAATTATTAGTTTTAGTTTAGATATATTTGTTTTTAATATTTGTTTCTGCTTCATTTTCTTATAATTTTCTCAAAAAAACTAAGCAATGTCAACTTTACCATAGTACGACCTTTACTGACATTCCAGAATCACTTAAAACAGTGTTGTTTTGAAGGTCGTTGTTAATATCTGCCGAAGTAGATCGTGCCTTATCTCGTCACTCGAACACAAACCTGGAATGTTGTATCTCAAAGGTAATTTATTGCTAGTACTGGAAATTTGTAAAATTACAATAAGATATTTAAGAGAAGACATTTGTTTAGTTAATGGAGCAATGGCAGTACTCGATTGACTCCGGTAAATGATTTTATTTTAAAATAAAATCATAGTAGACTTTCAACTATAAAATAAAAAAATATTTTTCAAACTTTCACGATCGGAACACATAATTGAAAACATATTACACGGGTATTTATCGCGTTAAGTTTAAACGTAATAAATACCCGTAGAATTTAAGTAGGTATTCATAATAAAAAAGGTTTATGAAAAGGCCTCAAAAGCATTTCTACGGCGTCCCAAAAGTAAGGCGTTACTAAAATGTTGACCCTGTTGAAAATTTTAATGAAATTAAATTCATTCTTTGTTTAATAGAGCTTTTTTGGTTAAAACTTTAGTAAAAGAACGAAATGTATCCAGATCACTGTTCGTAACAAATCTAAATCCTTACCACAATCCAGGCTTACTTCAACATGAAGGGTTGCCAATGAAGCGGAGTTGAACACTGATTAAAATTTCATCAAACTTCATCCCGTTATATTTTCGGTACACACGAGGGCACGCAAAAATCACAAACTCTGGATAAGCCGGATGCCGAAAACAAGCAAACAAACAAATTTAATTACTTGCTGTGGTAAACCTTGTATCGAAATTGCGCATATTTAACTCACAAAGTAATTTTGATGGTTCATTTTATCATTATTTCAAGCTAGCAAGGCGTTTTTGTGTTTCGATTTAGTCGTACGACATAGCAGGCTACGAATTGAAATAAAAAATACTGTTTTACTTTTTGGCATTGCGCTTATAAACAGTAGTGTAATAAAATATGAATTGGCAAAACAATATTAGATATTTGAATTACACTGTAACTTTGTCCTTAAAACGTAACATGTGTCTTAAGTAGTTAAATTATCACACTCTCTTCTTCATAATCTTTCATGTTTTGCTTTCCCGGTTTTCCTCGGCGTCACAGTCTCTTTTCTGAGACCCACTGCGTGATAATCCTAGCCATCTGTCTACATGCATCTGATTGATATGACCCGCCCATTCCCATTAATTATTAAGTATGTTATTTACTTACATCAAAATATTTAACAAAAACATTTAATACACGTACGTTAAACATTTTTGTAAAATATTTTGCTGCAAATAAATGTCAGTAAAATATTTTACTTAACAATTTAAGTTACAAGCTACTTTCTAAACATTAAAAATTGATATAAACCGATTCATCATGTTACAAATATGACAAATGAGCCACTGATCAATAAAAAGTTGACAGTATCAAGTCCAATTCAAAAAGCATTTATGCAGTAATATCTTGAAACGTTTTAAATCTAAGTGAATCTAAGTGTCAGTTCCTCGTCACTGAGCTTAGAAGAACCTATGATATATATGATAAAAAACATTGGATGCAAGATAGCTTTCACTTTTACAGTCAAACACCTTGTTGCTGCGTTATTTCACTTGTAAAATTCTGTATTTAGTTATTCGTAAAAAATATCAAATTCTTTACTCACAATCGAAACGAGATGAGTTGGCCGAAAAGCGCCGAAGGTGGCCGAGGGTGCACGAAATCCTCACCTTTACAAAACAACGTCCAATGCTGAATCAGTGCTCTTTCGCCGTTCGACGCGAATGGTCGCGTTGACCCGGATCAATCGCGGCGCGCGAATTAAACACCAAATAAATTAATCGACTATTAATTTGTGTCGTATTGTTAATACAATTCAACTTGTTGAATCGAATACGGTATTTGAAGTGTTTCATTAATATGCTCGCATTCATGGTTATTTATAAATTTAATTAAATAATTATAGAAATACATTGATATAACACAGTAATAATTTATCCTGTAAGCTGATTTAACTCGTAAAATTTTGACATAGTTGGTACACTGTACTTAAATTCAAAATGAATTGATGATAGTATGTGTTGTTATAATTTTTATTTGAATATTATAATTGATCTTTTATCTGTATATATTTTTTGGATGCTCTTATTTTAAGTGCAGTGGTCTAGTGGCATTTCCTTCATCTTTAGATTCTAAGGCCATATGGGTTCTAATTCCGGTCGTGCACCAATGGATTATATTAGTAAGTTTTCAAAATTAATAAAATATACGCTCAATGCCAGTGCTCTGAAACGTTGATTGAATATCACAAAAAAAAACAACAAACCAAGAAAAATGAAGAAAACCTAGCAGAGGCGACAAGTTTGTAATTTATCACGTTTTAAGCTGCTGCTACTGCAAAAAGTGGGTATGCAAAAATTATATCTGTACCTCAAGAGTCAGTATTTTCAAGAAATTAAAAAGATAAAATCCTAGAAATTCCAGTTGTAAATCTATCATAATTCCTGTCTTATTGTAATAATAACGTGTACCTACATAATGTATTTAGCTAAAAAATAAATAAAGAAGTAGAATAAATTCAAAATCAAATAATTATAAAGCAGTGATGCTGTAATTGATGTGTTTAGTAAGTCTACTCTTGAATACGATAAACGAAGTCTCATACTGCCGTTTTGTAATACACTGCGGGTCAAATCTCGAGCTGTTTTCTAGTCAAGTTACCCCTGCCTGACATGCCGCGTAGTGTAACTCAAAACGACACTACGAAACTTCGTTTATTGTTTTTAAGAGTAGACCTGCTGGATTGAAGGGTATGGATGCCGATACAATTACAGTCACATGAGACATCTTACATCTTAGAGTAATGGACGTAATTTAATGTCACATAGAATACGTTATCAGTGGTCGTGTTCTCCGAGCTGGACAGGGGTGAGAAATGACGACTTGCTGATAGTACAAGTAGATGTCCTACCTCATGTTGAATGGTTACCTATACCAAACATTGCCTGGCAAGTAAAGTTTGTTATAAACGTGCCTTACGATGGACGTGAATGGCGTTCTTTAACCTGAGGCATACAGTTGTTAAGCCTCATATGCCCTATGTATATCACCAGCACCCACACCTTTCAATCCAAAACACAGCAAACTGCTTAACGGCAGAAATAGTCTGGTTTCTTGTTTGGTAGCATTTGACAGCCGTCACAACTCAGTTCGTAGTAGACCTGCCTTCTGCGCTGTAGATGTTGTGTTCGATCCCCACCGAGAACAAACTTTTGTGTGATGAAGATAGATGTTTGTTCGGTATCCGGGTGTTATATTGTATTCAGTATGTATTTACAAAAAAAGAGTATACATAAGTAAGCTATAAATCATCTGGTTCTTATAGTATAAGATATGCTCAGTTTGAGGGATAATGTTGTGTAAAAATGACCATTAATATTTATTTCCCCTGGACAAACCCTTTACTAGGAACTCTACTACCACTAATAACTTACATATTACTAAGTAGATGCAGCTTATTTTACTTAAATGCTACTGATAAAGTACCTACACTTAACCATCATTATCATTGAAACCTACTTAATACTAAAAACCTATGCTGTAGTTATATACCTACATACTTATCACCAAATTTTTGTTGAACTTTTAAGCGTTTGTAATATTTGCAAAACAATCCATATCGCTTGGTATAAAACGAAACAAACTATGTATATAAACGAGCATTTCATGAAAGAAGAAGTATCAAAAACGAATATCAGGATAGTAGCAACTGAAAGTTCGATGACTGTCTATTTTGGGAAATATGCATAATTAAAAGTGCATCTGACTACCCCCCTTAGATATCCGCAATGAATAACGAGTGAGCAATTTGTACTAAGAGATCTGAAGGTATACTTGTATCTTCCATGTCTGGGAATTTATTAGTAGTGATGCTATTTCCTATTTTTTTTTAAACTGCCTACATAATACATAATTCTTATTAGAGCACCGGTGGTCTAGTGGGAGTGACCCTGCCTTCTGATCGTCGCGAGTTTGAATTCGGTCGTGCACCAATAGACTTTTCCATTTGAACATTTATGCGCGTAATGCCCGTGCTCTCAAACGGTGAAGGAAAACATCTTGAGGACACCAGTTAGTATTCTACCTTTCACGTATGGAGTACTAACTATACTGCGTGTACGGTGGGTTTGTACCAAATGTTATATTTGGACATACCTCTGACTACCCCCTTAGATATCGTCGAAAAATTACGAAATACTTTGTACTCAGAGATCTGAAGGGACATCTACCGTGCCTGGGAATGTCGTAATGGTATTTATTTCTTAATAAATTATTAAGAAAGTAGTTGTAACTATTTTAATAATTTATAAAAAAAAGATATTACACACTTTTTCCTCAGGAGTGTTTCCAAGAAATATCCTAAAGTTGTACCTCAATGATGACAATATTAAGAAATGTTTCAAAACAAAATTGTTCTTTACACAAGTATATTGGCTCCTGTATTCTCGTTGGTCCTGAGCTAATATCTTTCATCGTTTTCCCGCAGCTTAAAGAAAACTTATTATTTTGTCTTCACGGTCTCGGGAGAATCGAGAGCGATCTTTTTGTGTCGCGAAACCGGCTTATCGAACTATTTAAAGCGGGAAACGGGATTCTTTTGCAATTATAGGCGGTTTATTATACTCGTAGTTAAGGTTTTCAATTTATCTTGGACCTTTTTGCGGCGCTTTCAACAAAATCCTATCCTATTAATATTATAAACGCAAAAGTTTGTAAGAATGGATGGATGTTTGTTACTCTTTTACGCTCAAACCAGTGAACCGATTTGAATGAAATTTGGAATAGATATAGATTGTAACCTGGATTACTTTTTATCCCGAAAAAATAACGGGGACGGGAAAAAACTGCCACGGCGAAGCTGCCTAGTATAATATAAGTTGTCTCTAAAAAATACACGATATTTATGTTTAATTTGTAAAAAGAAAAATAAATATAATCACGCCTTTGATCCTCAGTCACAGTAAATATTTCAGATCTCTTTGTATCAAGTACCTATTCGAGATTGTTGAAGATATTTAAGCAAGAGCGAGATACGTCTAAATATCACATTTGGTACAGTCAGCTGCACTAGAATGTATACAATTCGTAACTTTCAAAATGGTATCACAGCATACCTTATACAGTAAAAACTCAAAAATCATGAAATCTGTTGATGACTTCAAATATTCTTTGAATATTTGCCATGTAATATTTATTGTAAATGCTGCGATACAATTTTGAAAGTAGCGAATTGTATAGATTCTAGTGCAGCTGACTGTACATACCCACATTTTGCAATAGTCGATATTCCATACGTGACACGTTGCAAGCTCATCGCCGCTCGTCGTCGATCGATTAATTTATATTTTTCACTTATTCCGTTAAATATTTTATTATTAGTTATAAGTTAAGATTATAACCGCTCGTAAATTCTGTTTGTTACATGTTAACTTAAAAACCTGTGTTTAAAAATACTAGACTTGAAAACATGGGACTTTTAACCCATGCTTGATGATTGATCATCAAAAAAAAATGTGTACTTTTTTGAAAATCTTCGTTTTTTATTTAAAAATTAGTAATTTTCATTCTTTTGTTTTATCATCAAAATCCTAATACGAAATTAAAGAAGAAGTTATTTTGAACTGTTATAACCTGGACAGCTTTAGAAATACATGATTTATGCGGATATCTGGATTATGTAGGGATAACTGCGCACCCTGTGAACTAAGTAGCATATCAACTGAAATAAATTTTACTTAAAAATAAGTTAAAGGCAAACCAACGTGACCTACAAGACAATGCTTTATTATAGGTAACCGTAAACAAGCAAATAGCCAACTTGATGTTAATCAAGTAGTTTGCTTTGCGTGTTTCATCATTTAGTTAAACCTTACGTCCCTGTGATATGACCGGTGCCTACACCTTTAAAAACTGGAACACCGCAAGCTGCTTGGTGGCAAAAATAGGCATGCTGGTAGTATTTCCTTGGATGACTAAAAGCTTCCGCTAAAAGCTCTACTAAAACATAAGATTCAACGTCAAAATAGTTTAAAAATAGCGCGATTGGGTCTCAGGTTAGGTCATAACAAGTATTCTGCACGCCACTGCTTGCCCGTACCTTCCACCATAAAACCTATCAAATTTACCTGACATGTATTATTTTCAGGTGACTATCATAAAGTGGTATAGAAAACACTTACCTACCTACTAAAAAGTTCTAGGTTACGGAATATTCTAGCATGCAAAGTCAAAGTCACGGTGCCACATGACGTGAGGAAAAATATGAGATTGGAATATTAGCAAAATACATGCTACGCGCTCGCGGCTTATTTGCTGCACACTTGCTGCAAACTCGCGGCATGCCCGCTGCACTCACCTGCCTTGCTTTGAACTGGCTCACAAATTGCCAGTGTAATAGCTTCACGCGGACGAAGCCAAACGTTTCTTCTAAAACTTTTGATCATCTCTGTACTTATAAGGACAAGGTATAGTGGCAGGGTTATATCTTCTAACAATATCCTCTATTAAACGGGCCTCTGACTACCTCCTTTGACATTCTCAAATCTTGAATATCTGAGAACTCTATTTTCTTGTACTAGGTATTGTTTCAAAGAATGGGTAGCAGTTACTTCCGAGTACCAATATTGCATAATCCAAACCGCCTGCCGAGCGTGGTATGGTAAATCTATAACCTTAATCTCTGGAGGGATATGTCCTGTAGTGGACTGATTCCGGTAGATGATGATTATGATGATATAGGAGGGTAGATAGGAGAAAGATAGATAGGATAGATGAGTAATCGCTCGGAGCGATACAAGAAGCGGACGTCAGACAATAAGGAGTGTGTGCACATCACTGTTTGCTCGTGCTTCCAGCCACAAAGTTTCTTTCAATCCGAATTTCCCGATACGATTCGTGACTCGGGGCGGCGTGTTGACTTATTGCTGTTTTTGTACTCGATGTCGACAAATTGAGGCACGAGTGCTGCTACTTATTTGCAGATTTTTAGCATTCAAAGGAAATTAGCTTTTCAAGAATGTCAGTGTAGTATTCCCGCAATTGTGCTTGTACTGTTGTATCAAGCTACCTTATTTCCATATTTTCTTTTTTAATACTAATCTAGGAACATAATTTGAAAAGGAAAGCTGCAAAAAGTGTTTTCTGAGGATTGTTTGCAGAAATGACAGTAATTAATTCACAAAACCAATAATTTTAATTTTATAAACTTGAAATCGTTACCTAAAGCTTTTTAATAAGCCGTGGTTTAAACGAATTCTCTCGAGTTTTTCTTAAAATAAAATTAGCCGAAAAAGGCGGCGCCATTAAAATTACATTAGCATAAATAAGTGGAATGCTAATCTAAGGAAAATAAATCTTGGTGCAGAAATAAAAATAATCCTGTTGGCCGGCTAATGACACCATGACAGATTTGCTTTGGCGCGCGACCTCCTTCAAATGCCGTAAATAAGCAATCCGCGGGCTTACTTTGCGAATAAGTGGCCATTGAGGACACCATTTTGCTGTAATTATCTTAAATCAGGAAAATTAATTTGACTGGAACTAATTCAACTTAATTGTTTTATATTACAAGCCTCTAAAGGCCTTTATCGAGATTAAAACAGCAAAAAAAACAAAGTTGCCTTTTTGAAACGTTTTCCCTGGAAAATAATAAACGGAAATTCAATCACGGTTGAAAGCCAGAGAAACTATGGCAACGATTTTTTAAGTAATGTACCGTACCATGTGGTTTTAATAATCATATTCTTATAAAAATAATCTGTGACGGGCGGTACCAAACCATTTTTAGCCCATAATACGCTCTGCTTAGCTTGGCGCTAGATGATGCTGTGTGGATTGTCCAGCACTATTATAATTATTTTGTCAAGGCAACTAAAAATAAATATTGCTTTATTTCACATTACAAACAATGTATTCGTCACAACGGTACTCGAAAAGGCTTTCCCGAGGGATGGTTATGTAGCAAAACTGCTGCCCAAAAGCGGCCGTCAGTCGGAGGAAGTTTAACACTCTTTTATTCTAATTAGTCCTGAGGGAAGAAACTCAGTAGGAACAGATAGAACGTTGCATTCGCTGGGGACGTCTGTTTAATTCACAGGGTTATCACACATTATCCTTTTTGAATTGCTTTACGTGTGAGTTGGGAAATGTCAAGGGCTTATTATGGGACAAAATAAATTTACGAGGTAAACATGAGCTTATTTTGCATTGAATACTAGTAGCAACCGGAAGACGAAGCGAAGGACGTCCTCCTACCTGATGGGCTGACGACACTGTTAGGAAGTCGATGGGTGAAAAAGGCTCAGAATCGCTTTTCCTGGAAACGTGTCCTTTGTCCAGCAGTGGACTTCTACAGGCTTTTGATGATGACGATGATTAGTAGCTACCTATTCACATCCAATCTTAGTATGGTTTAATTAGAAATCTATCTGCCTGTTCCATCAGAAAGTAGTATCAAAAAAATATAATTATATGTGCACAGTGCCAGTGTTCTCAGACGGTGAAAGAAAACATCGTACTAAGTACTACTCGGTACTAAGATATCTAAGGGGATAACGACCGTGCCTGAGGATGTATCTCCAAGAAGCTTGTACTATAGGAACCAACGCATATAGTATAATACAAATATGCTCATATTTGGTAAATACACACTCCATACTACATTATATAACACTCAAAACATTGTATACATTTACCGCACTAATAAGTCAAGTTTTATAGTTTACTTAGAAAATCACAAAGGTTTTATATATTCCAAATCACACAATTTTTTGTTTTTAGTGGAGATGGAACCCACTACCTACAGCGCAGAATGTAAATTTACTACCATATTAAGACCACTATACTACACTACTAACAGGCGCAACAGACATTCCTATAAATCTAAAATAACAGAATTTTGTAATTGTGAGTTGAAAATTACAATCGTGATAGTTAAATCACAACAGTTCACTCATATAATTTGATTACTTTGTTTATTATTTATTTTTCTGATCTAATAAAGCTTTGTTATTACACAGTTTCAGTTCGCGTTACAATTCCAATCAATTTGTCGCTAAAACAAACACGAATTTACTGATGTTTCGAAAAAAATCCATGAAAGTGTACAAATACATAACTTTGTACTGAATTGATGACACTGCATGCAGTGTTCACAGAACCCTGGCGTTTCTATCAGAATTCAAAACTGTAAAAAGGTTCAGTACAATTCGAATGGTCCATTGTTGTGATAGTTTTTCAGCGTGTGAAGAGTTTAACTGCAAGTTAGCGACTCGAACTTTCCAATGGTTTGCTGCACATGCCTGAAATAGAAAATAAAGTTAGATAGGTTGGAATTCGAAAAACATGGTCGGTATTTCTAATATTTGAGTAAAATGGCTTTGACTAATGTTCATCGTAAAGTGACACTTGTCAGAGTAGATTATTTTAGGTGACTCATATTATGCCGTTATAAAATATACTTTACTAAGGGAAAATGCGAGTGACTTCGACCGTTACTTACGTTCGACTTACCTACAAATTAGGTAAGTACTTATGTAGGTATATATAATATTTAAAAACGGAACTAATAATAACACAACATTATATAGATAAAGATAACTACTACATAAGATAAAAAATGCATTGAAAGATGTTAAGGACGCTAATACATTTTTGACGCGCTCGAATTTAGGTATTTGAGCAGTAAAGTGAACGCACACATTGAAACCGCTTTACGCTCGACTTTATACATAAATTAACTAATCTTGGTACTTGAAGGATAGGTGCTCTGCCGTGGCATGCATTGTGTGCTGACTCTATGGCTAGACGAACAGTTAGATGAACATTGACGATTGAGACAAACATAGCGAAACTTAGTTACTTGTTAAAATTTGGAACTCTAATTTTTTCTGTCTTGCATTCAGTTAGATTGGCACCACACTGGAGCTTCGTTATTTATATTATTATTATTTTGTAGCAGGATCATACAAAACAACGATAGGAACCAAGCCGTAAGTTTCTTGGCGGTTCTTTTAGGCTTGGTCGCGAGGAACTGGCGCTTAGATTCACCTAGATATAAGACGTTTTAATAAATGCTTTTTGACTATGACTTTGACTTTAACATCTATAGAGAAATATAAATCTTTGCTGTGCACTTTTTAAACACGAGATGTATTAGGAAGTATATGCTGAAAATAGCCAAGCACGTAAAACTTGAATAGATCAATTTTTCACAACACAACACGAAAAAATTATTCCATAATACAGATCGTGGGTCATTCTATCATAGCATGTTTATGGTAAAGCACTGACGTATCGATATTTCGATAGTAAATAAATTGCAGCTGGCGATTTTATGCAGGGTGGATTTTTGAGACGGGGCAGTGGGGCATCTTAACCACTATAGCTACAGAAAAACGTTCCTAGAAGACCATCTGTAACCTTTTGAGATATTCTGAACGAGATTCACAACTTTTGGATAGTTTTCGTCAATTTCTGCAATATCTAGAACTCACACCTTAAATGTTCTCATACTTTTTTGATCCCTGCATGAAACAGAATCGATTGTTCTTTTTTTTTGCTGTATGTACATTTTAACAAAAAACGGTGAAGTTGAAAATGGTCTCCTAGGACCGTTTTCATATAACTATAACGGTTAAGGTACCTTTACCGCCCCGTCTCCAAAACCCATCCTTTATAACTTTTTTATATAAACGTATATTATATTCTAACCTTTACACGCAGTTACGTTTTCTCGCAAAACTGTAGATAAAAAGCAAAAAATATTGACAAACAGTTCACCCACCCAACTTTGTGTTCCCAACAAATATCACTCTATGCCAGTACTGACCAAACAATGTACGCGCCATGTTTTATGTACTGAAAAACCTTCCTATTGTACTGAGAAAGTAAAAACTTAAACTTAAACTAAAAAAGTTAATTGACTGGTAAAAAACTTTACCAGTCAATTAAAACCAACGCTTAGACTATTCCAATTTTAGACGTTACTTTGAAAACATGAATATAAACATGAGGCTAATACGCTTACAACATACTTTTATCCACTAAGGAAAGATACCTACAGTTAAAACTTGAAATTCAATCCTGGTCTCCCCCTATCCTACACGTTCTAAAATAGTGGATAGGTGAATACGGATCGATGAAACTACCGCCCGCCCTGGGTACGATTCCTCAGACTGACTTACAAGGCAGTTCGTTTTGAAGATAATTCTATTTAAATATTATTCTATGCAGGTGGGAATAAGAAATAGGATTATTAAAAAACAACTGTATCAAATTACAACAAAAAGGCCGATTCTTGTATCAAAATGGAATGTATGGAATGTTGGTATCAAATGTACTATCTGGACGTACCTCTTATTTAGGCATCCTCGAAGAATCTCGAGTACCTAGGTGCTTATAGTACTAAAATATCGGATATCTACCGTGCTTTGGGATTAAAGTCGTGATGCTGTTTCTATTTTTTATTCGAATACTAGTTCCAATCTTGTTTTAGCTCCACAAACTACTATTTCAATAACGTGCAAACATCCGTTAGTAGTACTCCGGATAGTTTCTTGTCAAATAAACTCTCACTTCATTGGCCAGAATAAACTATGGCCTATGAGATATAGTCTTATCCGACAAGTAACAATTCTTAGTAATACTAACGTACGCTTGTATGATATTACCATATTTCGAAGACAAATAAACTATGACGTCTAATACTAATACTATACAATATTACAACAGATGTTAACGATGGTTATGTCAAGTCCATTCACAAAACGAATAAAAGATTCTGCATTATCGTTTGGGCCGAAACAGGGTTGTTTCAAAGCATTGGCGCCTTTCCCAGGCCAGTTTTGAGGTCGTACGGACCAAGACATTGTTATCGCACGGTTTACAATGAGCACGGGCCCTAATCTCTAACGTTATCCGTCTTTTTGCAAGCTTATTTGGAGTTTTGGAGACCCTACTTTCACTGTACAGGGTTAACATTATATTGGGTTACACAAGTCCGAGAGAAGATTTTATAGCAAAGAATCATGTTTTTGTTTGTTTTAAAATAAGTATACGGAGCGTACAACGCGTACAACGCGCGTACAACGCGCTCTAGCGTTGTATAGTTCGCACATTTTATTGTGAGCTCCCATTTATATATTTATTCTTGTTTGTACACAAAATGTATATTTACAAACAGTTAATTACACAGCGGTCATGTACAAAGGCGAACTTAACCCTAAAAAGAATATTTTTCTAGCAAACCTTAGGAGATAGAGAGAGCATTTGTAAAAGTTTCAATGGTTTAATAATTCAGGTAACATTGGATTTTTATACTAAAGATCCCACTAATGCAGATTGGATACGCGTATCCGATAGTGCGTTAGTTGGTTCCGCGGATATCGCGAGATCTCAGTTCGGGATATAGCATATAGTTCGTAATAGTATAGGCCATAAAATGGGCATTAGACAATTTAAATTATTGACCTACTTTTGCTGCTAACCCAACATACATAAAACTGTATTTCAAAATACAAAACACGAAAATTTATTAGGATGTATCTATCGATACCATTTTACAAAATGATATCTAAAAAATTTAGACCACCAATACGCGAACCAATAAAGGGCATACCTACTACTCACGCAGATTGCATTCATAATAAACAACCTTTATCCGATCAGAAAACATTCAATCATGTAAAAACAAAAGAAAACTCAAGAAATATGAGATCGGAAAGTTACAGCATAAAGTATATATCAAATAGCAATTGGCAATTCGGGATAGGAAAGGTTCGCCCTATAAAGTACGTGAAGCGGTCAAAAACAAACTTGTGCAATAAATAACCCGATCGGATAAGAGAAAGGTACGCACGCACTCAGCCATTTTATATTCAATAATAAATGAGATAAACTAAATTGTCTTACGATACAGTCAGCTGATTGATTTATTGAATCTAACTAATTAATAAGTAAATATTTGTGGATATTTTTACATGACATCATCTAGCCCCAAAATACTAATAGCTTAAACTATTAGAACCAGATAATTGATAAAATATTTACTATTTTTTTAAATACTTAAAATACAATACAACACCCAGACTGAGAACAAACGTCAAATTATTCATTTTATCTCACGTTTTTTTTATTTTATAGTGGAAACCTATAATTTTTTGAAAGGCAGTTTAAATTTTCACATTTTAAAATTAACTCACAGCAAGGATAATTCGCATACAACCTTATCACTCGCATTTGGCCGCACTCACATTCTCGTTTCCATTTGACCAAACATTAGACAACATAATCGAGAAATAAATTCTGTGCTACTGTTCTGTGCCTTTGGGAACTTTTTATTCCGCAGGATAAGGGTCATACGATTCTGTAGAGATTAAAATACATTATTTGCTCGTGCATGACCGTAACAAACCGTCAAAGTTTTATATTTCTGACAAGGGGCAAGGGTCGACACGTGTTACTTGATGTTCATTGCTTGTGTATTTCGTTTGAAGCTTACATGCTTAAATTAATTAAACTTACATTCAAAGGCTTGAAAGCCATTAATTAGCTGAGGTGTTCCTTGTTCAGAGGCCTGAGATTCTCTTGAGATATACTTGTCTCGGTCCCCATTCTCTCACTAATAGGTAGGTACGAGTATATAATTAAATTATAATCATACATAAATTAATTAGTTAAGGGTCTTTACAAACTATGCATAATACTATAGCTAAATTAACTAGATGGGATCAAGTCACAAGAACTTTTTTATATATTATTGACAAACAAAATACCATGAGTATTTTTGTTAGTCTTGTGGAGAACACTGGTATTCTAGTGGTAGCAACCACCCTTCCCGATCTTAAGGTTACGAGATCTAGTCGTGTACCTACCATTAAAAAAAAAAGAATTATCATATGTATGCAAAATGCTCTCCAACAGTAATCGAAAATACAGTGAGGAAACTCGTTGCTTAGTCAGTTTCACACGTATTTACCAATCTTTCCTGTGGATTAGACAGACTAAGCTTTGGTATAGATGCTGGGCAAGCATACTCCATGTAAATCTGTCCCAGGCACTACAGCATCTCTTAAATAGGGTGCCAGTAAAAAATAGCTGTATACTTTGTACAGTACTTGTATCTGTCCAGTGTTTTTTTAGTTGTTCGTAATAGTTTACATTACTGTCATACTAAATATATACATCTATATCATCTATATAGATAGGTATGTTATTAAAATAATTTTATTTAATTTAAAATATATTTATTTGCAAAATCACGTACTAGGTTACATACGTACTTTTTAAAACTGGTATAGAGTTTACCAATAGTTTAAAACAAGATGAAAGTGTTGGCGACTCCACGAGTGTACAGTGTAAAAACTATCAAATAGTGTGCCAGTGAATAATAACACCTATGACAATGTAATAAAATATAGAATCATGTGCTCGGTAAAGTGGATCCGGGTGTTAGTGATGCTGGCGGCCTGCTGGGCACAGGAGGGCGAGTGGAGCGAAGATGCCGAAGATCTGGGTAAGAAATATATATAATAACTAAGCGTCTGCAACATAATTAATATAACCCTTTAGAGATGAAATTTCAGGAATTCCTTTTTTACTGCACCCCTTACTACAGCCCGTGATCTAGTGGGAGTAATCCCACTTTCTGATGCTAAGAGCGTGGGTTCGAATCCGGTCGTGCACCAATGGATTTTTGTGTTCGGAAAATTTATGCACGCAATGCCAGTGCTCTTAATCAGTGAAGGAAAACATCGTAAGGAAACCGTGGCGTGGCTTAATCAGCTCCGCACGCCTTTTCTGTAGATTAAGCCGATTAAGTTGCGAGGATGGTAAAACTTTTTACACCCCTATGCACCAAGTGTACACAATATTTTTCTCGGTGGAAATCGAACCCGCAACCTACAGCGCAGAAGGCAATTATACTATCAACTGAGCTCGTAGTCAATGTGTGTCAACGGTGTAACGCCGAGAAATAAGCGTCGTCTATTAGCCACCCTATCTTACATAAATTTAATTTATGTAAGTAATTTCTTAGAAACACGAGTTTATTGAACCAATCCTTTAATATATTTATAATCAAAGTCGATATCGTTGAATGAAAGTAATCGTAAAAAAATATGAGCTTAGAGAATTTACCTAAAAAAGACATCGCAAGTGTTGTTAGCACTCTAGTTATTGTTCGTGGCATTCTGGCTTTATAGCCAAGTAGTGTTACTGCGGGCTTTCAGGGTAACTATGAATGGGACAACCAGAGTGACATTTTTTATAACCTTGCACTGCCACACCTTGCAATGAATCGTTGAAGCAATCAAATGAAACAAACTCAAGTGGGAATCGGCTCAACCCATTAAACACGATTGCTTGTCGAAAATGAAAATGGGGAAATGTATTTTCGTTTGTTCAACGTTATTCCATGTTTTTTGTCTGTTTTTCACGCAATCCACCGGGAGCTGCGTTTACACGCACTGAATTGGTCACTTTGATTGACCGTTGCGATGTTAATATTTCATGATAAAATTCTCGAAACGTTTGTTAAAGTTTCATAGTTGATCACTTTTTAATGCAATTGAGGGAGTTCACCGACTTATTAATAAATAGTTTTCATTGGAGAGACCGGCGACTTGACTCGGCTAATTCTTCGAAAGCAACGCTTCGAGCTCCAACAAAGTTTCAAGTCTTCGGTATTGAGTCGCGGAACGTCAATGTAAAGAGGCTTGTTCAAGTTCGATTTCTCGTTTGGATGCCTACAAAAAGAGCGACCCAATTAAAAAGTGTTCATGCATGGGTAGCTCTATTCGTTTCCAATTTTATTGAACGATTAATTTTATTGCAAAAATTTCTGGACAGCGGAACGAATGGAAAACGAGAGTCGAGCGACGCGGTCTCACCGACCTTTTGTGGCTGTGCGATGGATGGGTTTGTTCTGTGCTGAATCTAATCAAAAGGCATAAGGCCGAAAAAGTGTTCTGATAGGGCATTGTGAGAGTGATAAATGAATTGAAATTTTAATGTAATTGGAAACCATTGATGATCGAGCGCCATCGATACGGCACGCGGATAATAAATATCTGTCGGTCCGTGTATTGGTTTGTTACGCGCGTTCATTTCGAATCTCGTCTAGTTCTATTCTTTTCTTTCGAGCTATTATTTAACCCTGCTTTTGTGTGATTTGTTCCAATAAGTTTTTCCGGTAAGACCGGCAATATTTTTTGTGTTATAGACAAGATATCAAGGATAATTTATAATATCTGATATCCGTGCATATAATGCTAGGGAAATTTTGATTTAGTACAGCCATAAACAGTAATATAGGTCAAATAAGTCGTTTTAAATGAATCCAAATCTCGTTTTGTGATTTATTTTAAACCCGATTTATTTCTACTAAAACATTAGCGTTATGAGTCCCAAATGGTCAGTTAACAGAGAGAGGACGACTGTTTGGCTAACTAATATATAAGTTAATATAAACTAGTAACTAACGAATGTTCATTCATACTCATAAATCATACATAATCGGCCACTCGCAGTTTCGCCCGTGTAGCAGTTTTTTCCCGTTACCGTTCTTTTTTCGGGATAAAAAGTAGCCTATATGTTAATCCAGGTTACAATCTATCTCTATTCCAAATTTCATCCAAATCAGTCCACTGGTTAGAGCGTGAAAGAGTAAGAAACATCCATCCATTCTTAAAAACTTTCGCGTTTATAATATTAATAGGATAATCTGATACCGAGCTAACCAGGTGGTGCTCGTTGATAGATTAGGCTTAGTGGGTGAAATTTGAATGAAAAAATAAAAAATCTGAAGTTTTTTATGTGACTTTTTGCTGGAACAAGCAGATGATCCATTTGATGTTAAGTACTGGTTACCATTATTACAAAGCATTGCTTGGCAGGTCACGGTCATAAATGTGCCCTTACTACTCTACGTTCATTGACCTGAGGCATACAGGTGTTAAGTAATCGTGTACCTGTAATTACACCGGCACCCACACCCTTCAAACCGGAACACAGCAAGCTACTTGGCGGCAGAAATAGGTATGGTAGTACTTCCCTGGACGAGCCCAAGAGCTTTACTATACTACTAAGTAAGAGTCAAAGAAGTCAAAAGAAGTCCTTAGGAATCCCTCGTATATTTCCAGGAAGAAATTAATATTTTGAGCCTTTTCTATCCACCGACTTACCGCGATCTTTACAATGCTGTAGATCAATATAAGTCTATGTCAAAGAGTATTTATTTGCAGAATTATATGAAAAGGTACAGATGTCGCAGCATTTAGTTTGGTTATATGTTATATTACCGTATTGAGGCATGTCAAATTTAAATTAACAATTTTATTAAATTATTTATTCTATAAGAAGAATTTGTCCTGGCTGACCGGCGGGTTGGTCGTACAGATTTGAGGTATTCTAAGTATGTAGTTACAGAACAAAAGTATTTAAATATTCTATCAGCTATCTGGTTCCCATAGTACAAACTTTGCTTAGTTTGAGGCTAGACGATGTTGTGTAAAAATGTCTACAAATATTATAGACAGGGTACATCGTAGTACGCGTGGGCGGAGGAAGAGCATCCTACGCTTTGTCTCCCGGTTTACTGTCGCTCTTCGAATCTTTTATTCTAAAATTGTGTTCTTTGTCAATTCAATTTGCTAATTCTGAGAAACATGTCGGTAACCTATTTTATTTTTATACCTAAATCTACGAACTTTCTCATTTCAAAGGTTAAAAATACCGAGCTAGTTGTGATAGGTTCTTATAGACTTCATTGTTTTATCTGTTTACTAAAGTAAAGATAATGATGAATATAAATTACAGTTGGTAAGTACGGTCCGGCTATGACTTGCCTAAACGGCGAATTTAATCACATTTATTAAAATTACTTAGAACAAGGAAAACAAACAAGAACATTAATAAAAATAATGCTTCAACAAAATTCAAAAACAGGAGTAATAACTCGCATACCTACGAGAATTTATATAAAACGCTTGTAAATTAATATAAATTATGGATTATAGCGTTCTGTCCGTGACTTCGCATGTATGTTTCTCGTATCAGTGAGAATACCTGCTATTCTATATTATGACCTATTTGAAAATGCATCTAGCCTCCTGGGCTGTTAGATAGCTTTATTAGCTTATAGGCTGACTCAATTCCCATCGAAGATAATGCACAAATAAACATTTAAGAACATAGAACTGAGTCTGGGTGTTATAAGTATGTATTTACAAAAAAAAAATACATACCTACAAACATTATAATCGTTCATCTGTTTTTCATAGTACTACAGTTCTTGCTTAGTTTAGTGCTAGTTAATGTTGTGTGCAATATCCACAAATATGTATTAATAAGAGGACTTTCATTCAACAAACGTGATTTTTTGCCATTTTTATTATAGATAATGGTACGGAACCCTTTGTCTGACTCGCACTTGGCCGGTTTTTTTAACTATCGTGTCAAATGTACAATAATGGTCAAAATGATACAAAGACCAAACGACAAAGCATCAATATGATAAAATCAATGTGTGAAAAAAAGTTTCATGCACTAATTGCTCAACTTTAGCATTTCACTATTATTATTATTTTATTTTAATTTATAATTTTAAGAAAACTTACAGCTAGGTACACAAAAAGCTAATAAATTCAAAACACATATTCTAAAGGCCAATTAAAAGTTTCCATTACCTAGGATACCTACTCTTGGTATCAGCTGTAGCTCTGAACCTACTATCTGAAGAATGTACAGTGTGAGTGTAGCAGGTCAGGCAAGGCGAGAGACGTGTCTCCACAATAATTTTATTAATATTATCCCCGCAAGCCTGTCACGCGCGAAACCACCGCCCATATATCTCCCGACTCTGGGAAAAAATATGATATATTGAGAGAACGAGAGACATAAGAGCTTTTCTTAGCTTCCCTTCACTCGGTTTAGCGTCTTTTTAGTACACTTAAGGACGTTGTAAGGTTCACTTCGCATCTTGCACGAAAAGTTACTGCCGTGAAGGTAACAGGTTTTCTATATGCCGATTTTATGGTGCAGTCTTTTTGGTTGATTAAATAAGTTTGAACCGTTTTCTTGCTGATCTCATGATTGTGTGAGCTATAAAAGCTAATGAGAGCATTTCAGGGGTCTAAACTCAAAGATAAACAAGTTGAGTTTCAAACAAGTGCCGCTTGTTTATGCCTCATTGAAAGTTACAAAATGCGTCAGAACAAACGCGCTTATGAAAATATTGCTGTACTTTTGACGTGCAAAGTTATCTTGCAAAAGATATGAAAATAAAAGACTATACAAAGTACTATATTGTTTTTGTATACAAAATTACATAAAGTACCTAGATAGGTAGATAGATTATAGCTTTTTTGTACACCATTAAAACACAAGAGTAGATAATTAAATTACATCTAAAAACCAGAGGTACGATGGGTGGTTTTATTGCTAAAAGGGATTTCTTTCAGACAACCTTTTATATTAGATATCATATACATATTTCAAATTGGATAATTTAGTATATACAAATATTTTACATCTAATATTTAACCTACTACCTTATATCTACATATTTTATCATTACTTTTTCTACCTATAGTAAAAAGCGGGTCTTTACTATAGGTAGAAAACAGAATTGAAGTCACTGACCGATTGGATAATGAATCATTTTTTTAGATAGCTTACAATCTTCAATCGTTTATTACCTACCATATTTTATTTGTTATTTACAACATTAACGTACGGTTTTAGAAATTTTGAGTTTTAACATTATCATCCACAACATTTTTTAACGCTATTCAAATTTAAATATCGTTTAAAAGTAGCCCTGTCACTGTTTGTCATTACCTATTAGTAAGAGATGGCTATAATGGATTTTATGTAAAACCCTTATATATTCCCAAGTTTACTCCAATGTTATAAGGAATGTTATTGCATCCAAGTTTATGAAACCCAATCAAACCGACATTGTAGTAATTAATTACACTAAGCTTAATCCGTAGATACGAGCACAATGATATACGAGCAACAAGAGAAGATTACGTACACAATATTGGTGCAAATAAGCACACTGTAAAGCATTATGCAACAGAGAAATAAACTTCACGCTTAATATTTTTTTTTGAAGTAAAACTTCTAATGCTACTTCCAACAAGGTTGCGTTAAACGTTTAACGTTACAGTGAAGGGGGTATGAAAGCACTGTTCTTTCTCTCTTTCTTTCATAGTCAGTTACGAGAAGTTTTACTTCAGTCGTGTGGTCTAAAGCACACTCGTTTTTTTTTGTCTGGCCTTACAGTTCGCTTAGTAGTAGCTCTGCCTTCTGTGCCACCGAGGTGTCCCGTGTGGTGAAGATAGATGTTTGTTCTCTGTCTGGGTGTTATATTATATTCTTAGTATGTAATAATAATAATAATAATGCTGGACAATCCACACAGCATCATCTAGCCCCAAGCTAAGCAGAGCTTGTGTTATGGGTACTAGATGACTGGTATATACTATATGACATATATAGATATTTTTTATTATACATAGAAAATACCCGGAATCAATATTTGCAGATCGTACAAACATTTATCCCAAGGCGGGAATCGAACCCGCAACCTCCTGCGTCGCAGGCGGACAATCGCCCGCCGCGCCACATCGGTCGTCATATCAGGTATGCTGGTCGATTTAACAACTGCCATCGTGCAAACGGATTAGAACACAAGTTTCACTGTCCCGACGAATCGAACAAGTCAGCAGGATTTGATCAAAGGCCGTAGGTAGGATAAAGGTGTGCCACGAACGCGAGGGTCTTTCTAGGTTATGTCGAAATTGGGCTTAAGACACATGTCGTGGTATCTTTCATTTATTAATATTGAATTTCATCTGTAGTTTAATTCGAATTCGTTGAATGGAAAGGCTTCAAAAAGAATTTTTTTTTCCCATACAAACACAAATACAAAATGTCTAGGAATTTTTGAATTCCTATGTAAGAAACAGCTTTATTATTTTGTGTAAAAACTTGTGACATTAAAATTGGTTGTAAATACCGTTTAAGTGCTTGTATCACAAAAAAGTTGGGAAGTGGTAGTAAAAATATGTAGACAAGTTTTTACTGGTAGTAGAGGCATAATTAGACAGATACGTATTAAGAACGTACAACTCGGGTTACGCTTGAAGCCACGGCAAAGAATTGAACCCCGCCATCACCTCCTATGGATGTCGTAAGAGGGAACTAAGGAAACGCACCGGGAAGTAGGCAGCAGAATTTCCTGAGCACATAACACCAACACTGCAGTCACCAATCTACCTGTCAGGCCTGCTATAGTTACCAACCTCCATTTTTGAGTTGGACTGTTTCCTGATTGCACAGTGATTCACAGTTGTATGCGCGATGCGATAACTCACGGGAGCTCACAAACTCAGTTCATTTACTAATCATGGTAAATATCTAAACTATATGGTAAATTTTATACTTATCCAAAATATTGATTTAAAAAAGTTGTAGCTATATTTTATTAGTTTTTATAGTTACCTGCACTTAAGAAAATCACAAGGATTTTATATCATCCCAAAAAATAATCGAGGAAATAATTTTTGGGATGATATAAAATATTTGTAGCTATATATTTTTTTATATAAAATCGCAAAGCTTACCCCTGGTTGTGACCCTGTGGCCAGCACAAGCGTCGCATTGCATGCCACACTGCCACCACTCACCATCAGCGCACATTCGGAACCGTAGTAATGAGTGGACCTATTCTTTAGTGCCCTCGAACACGACAATCTCGCAGACGCGTTATTGCCTCTTACATCATGCCGCCAATTCACTAATATTAGCTTCGTTCGACCTCATAAAAGCGGCTGTTCTTTTTGTGGATAATAAATTAAAAGCGTTTTTGTTATATGATCAACAGCAATGGTTTGAACATCTAGTGGTTTTTATAATCATAAAAAAGACCAGTGGCTTGGTTTTTCTAAAAAATTATGATCTGTTTATATCTTAACGTAAACCAATTATAAGAATATTTGTCCTAATTGATTGACTGACTGACATATAGATGGCTAGATGGATGTATGGATGGATAGATGTTTGTTACTCTTTCACGCTCTAACCAGTAGACCGATTTGGATGAAATTTGGAGTAAACATAGATTATAACTTGGATAAACATAAATAGGCTACTTTTTATCCCGAAAAAATAACGGGAACGGGAAAAAACATCCGCGCGGGCGAAGCTGCGAGCGGCCGCTAGTCCACTATATTTGTATACCCTGCAGAAGATATTATACTTAATGTATGTATTGCATTAAGTATATCATTCATCTAATATCCATAACACAAGCTCTGCTTAACTTGGGGCTAGATGATGCTGTGTGGATTTATTATATACATGACCGGACCGCAGTAAAACTAAAACAATTCATCTTTATTAGAGACATTCGCGGAGTAAATTGAAAATACCTTCTAAGTATGACTGATGGTGTTCGTACATTACTTGCCTCGGTGACACTTCTCCCTTAAACAAAAGAGGATTATATCACGCGGTGGAAACGGAGTTTAATATTACGTCTATTTATATTCATGGTCTCTTTATCGCCGGGAAAGAAGGACTGGAATCATAACGATGTAAGTACAGAATAACAGCGATATTCACTTAGGCGTATTTTTTGTTTCCGATTATACCTCGGCATTCCCCGATCTCGGGAGGGAATTTTGCCGACGATTTCGGTTGCGAAATTAGCTTTGTGATAAGAAAATGGTGCTAATGAATATCTTTTATGAGTCTTATATTCATTACGACATCATGTTATTGCGTAGTATTTTAGATGTAAAGCATCTATTTTGGTAAGATATTAGACGTTATTAATAATTTGGTACCAAATCCAAATGTAATAACAATAAATGTAGTTTTTATAGTGCTTACCTGCACTTAAGGAAATCACCACGGTCGCTACAGTACCTTATGAAAACATTCCAAATCTTATTTTTGTCGAGTCGTTTGAATCCTCGGTAGCGAGGTTGGTTATCGCATCCCCGTATCGAGGAGAAGGTCGTGGGTTCAAATCCCACTCGAGGAAAATAATTTTTGGGATGATATAAAACATCCTACTAATGTTATAAACGCGAAAGTTTGTAACAATGTATGTTTGTTACTCTTTCACGCTCTAACTAGTAAACAGATTTAGATGGAATTTGGAATAAATATAGATTGTAATCTAACCCAGATTAATGTATAAGCTACATTTTATCCCAAAAAAATAACGGGAACGGGAATAAACTGCCACGCGGGCGAAGCTGCGAGCGGCCGCTAGTTTACAATATATTTTACCGTCTGTTGTGTAAGCAAAGCGCTCGTGTCTTTTGATCTTCTTTAGACTTTAATCTAAAGATCTAAAAGATGTAAGTTAAAAGGAGTAAAGGTTCTCAAATGGCGACCACGAACCGGAAGACGAAGCGTAGGACGTCCTCCTAACCGATGGACTGACGACATTGTTAGGACCGCGGGAAGTCGCATAGCCTAAACCACGGGTCGTAGAGACTTGAAATTTTCAAGATAGGTATATACATTTTGGTTCGTAGAATTGTACCAAATGAGAAATTTCTGAAATTCAACCCTTGAAAGAGTACAGCAAGAGTTGTAATTTGTATGAAAATCACTTCACCCGGACGATATACAGAAGTAAAGAAACATTTCTGCCAGAGTTCGGTTGGGTGACTGCGTTTCCATCTGAGCGCTTCCATGCTTTGCAGGTAACAGCAAACTGTAGTTTGCACCTTTATTAGTTATTAGGAAGCCTTTAGGAAGCATAACTTCGGTACCAGAATTGTACCCTGGTTGTTAAAAACTTATTTTACATACATCAAATCACACGACTGTTTCCTATGGAGGTAGACAGAGTCCACAAATTTCTACTTACTACGTTCCTGACATAACTTTTTATTATTTATTTGATTTTTGTTCAAAGATACCTGCTTTAAAACTTTTTGACGACCGATGTGGCATGGCGGGCGAATGTCCGCCTGCGACACAGGAGGTTGCGGGTTCGATTCTCGCCTCAGGATAAATATTTGTACGGTCTACAAATGTTTATTCCGGGTATTCTGGGTATTTTCTATGTATAATAAAAAATATATATGTATGTTAGAGTTATAGTTATCTAGTACTACCCATAACACAAGCTCTGCTTAGTTTGGGGCTAGATGATGCTGGGTGGATTATACAGCATTACTATTATTAACTTATTTAAATGCTCAATCTACAAATTATAAGAAATATGGTCTTGATTAACTGATATATATACATCGCACGGCCAAAACTATTGATGAGACTTTAAATTTTCAGGGTATATTTATCTTAGTTGCATAAAGGTGAACTAAGAAAGGAATTAATAATAATAATGCTGGACCATCCACACAGCATCAAATTGAAAAGAAACAACCCCTAAACGAGTAGAGCAAGGGTTAAAGTTTATTTGTTTAATCTAACATCACTAGTTGCCGTATATAAAGTTGAGTGCTCGCTTAAGCTCAGCAAAATGTTTTCAAATCCCAGTCTTATAGTACGTCTTACAGTAGAATGAAAGCCTTAGCTTATTTCCACGTTAAACACATTTTTCTTTTTATTTCTTACTCTCCGCCTACCTCATTATAGCTTAAACCCAAGGCCATCTGCCAAAGGTCAAGATGAAGTATAAAATAAAATTGAGACTCATCATTCACTTCAGTTTAATTTGAAAAATGTTCAACATTAGTTGCCAAGGCTTTTTAATGAATAGCACCCACTTGAAAATAAGTCCTGTAATTTACACCAAAGCCACCATTACCCTTCAAAAGGGCTACAAAGGGACGCCGAGTACACTTGTTTTGCTATAACGTGTTATAACTTTAAGCTATTATATAACTAACGTACTGTAATCTCAGAACACAAAAGCTATCTAATAATATAGAAATTTTGTAGTGACATATACACAACATACAGGAGTATTTCTCTGTGAAGTATTTCTTTGGGAAAGTATTACTACCGTGCTTGTGTTTGAAATTTATATATAGCTTTATAATAGAGGCCTCTGTACTCCTCAGCTTATCGAACGCAAGACAGTGAACCGTAAGGCACGTATATAAGGTGCATGCCCTACGAGGCAATGTCTTGTTGTTGGTGATGGTTACCACTCAACATCATGTAGCCCATCTGTTTGTTCCGTCAACAAGTCATATTCAACAAGTTTAAATAAATCTGTTCGTTCCGTCATTTGTTTGTTCCGTCAACAAGTCACATTCAACAAGTTTATATAAAAAAATTTAAAATTCCCCGGCACCTAAAAACACTCCCGATTAATTCACCTTCCGAACAAAAAAACAGAATCAAAATCGGTTCATCCGTTCGAGAGTTACGATACCACAGACAGACACACACATAGACAAGTGAAACTTATAACACCCCGTCTTTTTTGCGTGGGTTAAAAAATAGTTTTTACCACTGGCCCAAGAGACTTGACATTTTTATAGTTATCTTGTTATAATATTAGGTGGTAGCAAAGAAAATATAGATGAACAGTGTGAAAGATGACATGGATAAGAATAGAGTGAGTACAGATAGCTGATAGAGGGAAGTGGAATAAGAAAAGAACATGTTGTGCCGACCCCACACAAAGTGGGATAAGGGCAGGAAGATGATGATGATTTTGTAGAGATGTACTTAAATAACCATTCCTATAACTCAACCCTATTATAGGGGTACAACAAGGGTGAAAATGACTGAACACAAGCAGAGTCGCACGAGATTCCTTTAGTACAAGATAATGTTGGAAATATTAAGGTGGATCCTTTAATATGAGGCCCAAGACGATTAAAAGCTCTAAGTAATCTCCTCACTAGATCATAATGTTGTCTAATAAAACTCATAAACTCCAACTACAGATTCACCTTATAATTTACGTTTATGAGAAAATCTTGTAGGGTTCTTGAAAATTTAAATGTATTAAAAACTATTTTAAACAGTTAGGGGTAAAATAAATACCACTTTGGTTTTGGATTATGTTCTTTTTTATGCATAAAATAGAAAAAAAATAGCATCACGACTTAATCCCCAAACAGATATCCCCTCTATCTTCGAGGCTGTCTAAAGGGGTAGTCAGAGATACGTCCAGATAATATATTTGGGGCATACCCACATTTTGCAGTAAAGTATTCTGTACGTGGCAGGTTGCAAACCCATCGCCGCTGCTAGAATACTAACTGGTTTCCTAACGATGTTTTTCTTCACTGTTTGAGAGCACTATCATTGTGCACATACATTTTTCAACGGAAATCTCCATTGGTGTACGACCGAATTTGAACTCATGACCTTAAGATCAGAAGGCAGAGTCACTACCTCTAGACCACCGATGCTCTTCATAAGTGCTATGCATAAGAAACTACGCTGGGGAGTAAAGGTTCTCGAATAGCGGCCACGAACCCAAATACAAAGCATTGGACGCCCTCCTACCCGATGGACTGACGACGTTATTAGGATCACGGGAATTCAGTGGAAGAAAAGGGCTCAAAATTATTCCTTTTAGAAGCGTATGAGAAATTTGCTACTAAATTAGTTTGCCCTTTTTTGAGCTAATTCAACTGGTCTATAATCCAATTGTTATGAATGAGTGATTTTTCTTTTCTCCAGTGTCAACCGTAGACGTGGACGCAGTACTCGGTCGGAAGGCTTCACTGCCGTGTGACGTCACACCGGATGCAGCCGAAGATCGCGTCTACATGGTGCTTTGGTTCAGAGCCGGAAAAGCCACAGGAGGGAAGCCCATTTACAGGTAAAATATGTTACTTTTTTTTTATAAATGCAATATTTTAGATATTAATAGCTTTATTATAAAAATCTGCCAAAAGATAAATGTTATAATGTTCAAACTATTATAATAATAATAGTGTTGGACAATCCACACAGCGTCATCTAGCTCCAAGTTAAGCAGAGTTTGTGTTATGGGTATTAGATCAAACCAATCAAAAATAAAATCAAACTATGTAAAGCCTTTTAACACTGAAGCCCATCATTTAAGGAGAGCGAATGTAAAGGACTATAAATGATCTCTGAGTACATTCAAGTTATTGCCTTGCCAACACCACTCAAATACCAACAATCTGAATAACCCTTAAAACTTCGTAGCTGTAAAGCGTAGCACTTTTCGTAGCTCGTAGCATAGTTCCGTAGGTAGACTGCTACGCTCGTTACCGAATATAAAGTTTGCGAAAGCTATGCATTCTCAACTTGGCTGTAAGATCTCAATATTAGGTAAGTTATCTGTTTTGACGGTATTCCTTGTCAGATTTTGATAATATTTTGGGTTTCATTAACAAAAAGCTCTTCTCCTACCCACTATCACAAAAAGCTTCAATTATTATCATAAGCCTAAAAAGCGCACTACTAAAAATAGGCACTTTCTTCCTAGAAACGTATAGGATTATTTGGAAACCCTTTTTACCAACTTACTTCCCGCGAACCTAGTAATATCATCAGTCCAACGAGTGGGAGAGCATCCGATGCTTCATCTTCCGGTTCATGGTTGCCATTCAAGAACCTTTGTTCCCTATCGGTTTCCGGTTCAGCCGTTTGTGGTTATACAAGATATATGGCCTGCTCATTGCCATTTTAACGTAGCTAGTTAAAATTACTTAAAATTAGTTAAAACTTATGTAGATGATAAAACTTAATATACTTGAACATAGATGTATAATTTTCATTCCTTTATGTGTTACATTTAGTTTTGAAGTAATTGCCAATAAAGCTAATTAATTCACAAACCTTGCTGAGCGCTACAATAATTATCATTGGGTTAGCATAAACTTTGGGTAGGTGCTAGATCTACAATTATAGCGCTACTAAGTAATATAATAACAGCTGAGCAGTGGTGGTCTTGTGGGAGCGACCCTATTTTTTGATCCTAAGGTCCGTGGGTTCAAATCCATTCGCGCACCCTTTACGTAAAAGGCAACACAAAGATGGGTAGAATCTCTGTCGGTACTAAGCACCGACACTGCAGTCCAATCCACTTAAAAGCATGATGACAATAGCAAACCTCCTCAAATATGGGGAAGCCTATATCCAGCAGTGGGCCTATTTAGGTTATTGACATTATGTAAATCCTGTAGGAACCGTTCAGACTGTTTATTCAAACACCCTGTTTTAGACTGACGATCCTTGTCCAGTTAGAATATTGGCAAATGGTTCCCTATCTCGATGAAGTTTCGGACACGATCCTAAACTATCTTTGATTAATTAACAAGGCAGCTATCGAAACATCGCCTGCAGTTAAAGATAAGATGAACGGCCCACAATTAATCATTTCAAGATGAATTTATGCGATTTTGATATCGTGAGCGTAAGCTAAATAAACTAAGCTAACAAGAAACAACTTAACAAGCTGACAAGAAAATATCTACAAAATTATACTGACAGACATAATTTGACTAGCCTCCGTTTATTTTTATCATTTCGAGCTATGTGGCCTGCTATGCCACGACAATTTACTTGTAGAACTTACTGTACTGTATTATGTGTACAATTTACTGAGTCGCTCTGTAGGTCTACTTTTAGAAACGATAAACGAAGTTTTGTATTGTCGTTTTGAGTACACTACGCGGCATGCCAGACAAAAACAATTTGACTGTGGAACGGCTACCGAGTGGCCCCGCAGTATATTACAAAACAATGATGGAAAAATTCGTTTCTAAGAGTAAACCGGCTGCGGTGTAACTCAAAACGATGAAACTTCATCAGTTTCATATATAGTTTTCTGGCAAAGATCACCCGCAGATTCAATTGATATTTCTGTACAATGAGCTCAGTTTCAATTACTAGCAAAAAAACTGTGTATGTAAATATTTATTTTGTATCTGGGTGTTATATAGCCGATGTAATGAAACCTTTGAAGTGTTACAGTACAATTTTTTCTATGGAATTACACTGTGAGTGCGAGAATAAAATCAGCTGCGAAAACATTTTAGATAAATAGGTATCGAATATTTGTTACCTATTAGCGCTTAGCATTCTCAAGGTTGGTCCTCAAAATGGTGATATGTTTTTTTTAATACTCTTTGTCATATCTTCGCTTTTGCGATACAGGTAAAAATAGGTGCTGTATGCTTTCTAAATTATCTAATGCAAGTTTAATTCAAAGTGGCCAGGTTGTGACATTGGCAGTATATCAATAACTAAAAATATGCAATAAATACATACAAAAGTAAGAAGTTAAGATTTTGTTTAACTAAACGAGTTTTTGTATAAAACTGAAGAGAATTTAATACGTTAGAAGTATTTTCACTGCTATTTACTTATTTTACGACAGGCTAGTGCCTGGGACAGAATTTTAGATTGAGTGTGCTTGCCCAGCCCGTAGTCGCCCAGCGTGTGTATACTATCTACTAATATAAAAAATACGAAAGTTAATATATTTGTAGCTTAACCACGCTCTTACTACCTGGCCAATTAGCAATTATTATCCCAATAAGTATGAAACAGAGTTATAAAGATTGATAAAGCCCTTACGTTTCGTCCATAGCAAAACGCCTAAATATGGATATTAGCAAAATTACCTCCACCTTGAAACCAAATCCATCAAGGTTAATATGAGAGCTACTCAATCTTTCCATGTTTTTATACACTCGCATGAACTTATGTAGCTCGTCCAATACATTATCCATTGACCCAAATTTCCTCGACCATAAAACCATCTTAACCAACCATGTGATTCGAATGAAACATTAATAAAAACTGGAAGCAAGCGAGGCACGTCATGAATAACTAAACGATGAGAAAATCGTGAGGATACCAACTGTTCCTGCAAGGATTTAGTTACAGGAAGTCTTTGGGTTTCGAATAAGCATAACGCTGGTACACACTAATGTCTGAACAAATATGAAATATGAGGCCAGACAAAAATGGGGGATTGATTTACTGTACCGTTCGGTCGCCGGATCTCCGGTATTTCCGTGTACATGTACACTCTAACTCGTTGAGAGGATTCGATTCGGCCAATCCGATTTTCGTCCATATTTCATCGCCTTTTGAGCTCATTATCGATTGGGTCCAGATAAAGTGGATTGAAGTATTGGCCGGGGATCACATCGTAAATGTAACAGGTACATTTTTCATATTTCATGAAGATATGCACAGGAATGTATTGGTATGTTATTGAGCTCTTCAAGGAAACGGTTGTATTTTTATTTGTTTGATCCAGTTTTAGATGAAAAATTGTTCAAGTTTTGTTTTTTTAACACAGAACGAACATCTTCGTTGAACAAATGTTTGTTCTTGGTAATCGAACCCACAAGATAAAAGCGCGCAAAAGTCAAAGTTGAGCGGCGAAGGCTGTCGAATGGTCGAATGCTTGTTTATTGAATAAATGAATAGTTGACAGCCGTTACAGAACACTTCATAGTAGCACTGCCATTTGCACTGTAAGTTGTGGGTTCGATCACCACCGAGAACAATTATTTGTGTGATGAAACTGTGATGGTTCGACTCCTCAGCCAGCTTCAACTGCAGCTATGTTCATCTACTTCCTCGTCTCTCGTTCAATGAAATAAATATACTTACGAATTATTTTATATCCATAGTCTTAAGTTACTCTCATGTAGTCAGGGCTAAACTATATTGTGATTGACTGTGATGCTGTTTAGTGTGAACTAATTAATATACCTTTTCCTACGACTGATTGCATGTCAGGAGTTAAAGTAGTCTGAGCTATTTAAGGATTTTGTTACTAGTTAATTTTACAAAAGTCTACTCAAGGAAGCCATAAGCTATAAGCTCAGATTTCTCGTACCGAAAACCAATATCTTTTGCGCTTGTGCGACTTGGATTGCCTAGGTTCCAGTGGCACTTTGGTCTTTCAGGCTATGCAATTCCTGTTGTTTGTGTGATTGGGGCCCCGAATTAGCTTGTTTATAGACCAGTTCATCAGTACAGACTAGTAGTGATCTAATCTCTGGAATTATATTAGCGGCAGGGTTAGTCGGTCGCACTTCAGTGAGTATTTACTTTATAGTGCCTTCATAGTGTGGATATACGATTGTTATAGTTGTAATGTTTGTCAAAACTCAGTCCCAATTTCCAACTCAAGACACCCATTCAGTTTATTTACTAGATTGCTACCTATTCGGGTGAACTTTGGATATGAATGAAATAAGTATTTAAAAGCAGTAATCATTGATTTAATGATCCGACCAAATGCACACAAATTATATACAAATTACGTAACAGGCACATAAGAACAATTTTAAAGTATTTTAACAATTGTTTATAAGTGAAAGAAAATATATTTTTGTTTCTGGTAAAAATCCCACTCCTTATTGGCAGGTAAACGGGTTTATTTCAGGCCAAGCGAATTGCTAGCTGTAAGAAACCAGATCACTTAAGCCTTCCCATTAAACGCCTCAGAAATATAAGGTCTATTCCTAGATTCTTACATTTCTTACATGATTTAGACCAGTTATTCTACGTTAGTCGCCACGACAATGGCATTCAGATTTATTGAACAATCTGTTACTAAACAAAGGGACTCTGGCTTTAAGTAAGCGGAATGATATTATAAATATATAAATAATCACAGATTAATGGTACAGTGGTAAATGCGTCCAATTGATTTGGGATTGTTATTTCTTTATTATACTTTCAAATTGAGTCCTGATAAAGACAATTGTACTTGCGGTAGGCCTATTATCAATCTTCCCAAACCAATAGTACAGAACTTATAATCTACTTAGCTTTTTTACAGACTCGAACACCGCTCGTACATGAACACTGGCTTTATTTATTTATTTTACACATACTTTTGTACTCAAATAATAATTGCAACACCGATTCTAGATTTTTACACCAGCTTTCTCCAACACCCGTCACTCTTCCCAACTCTCTCGAATGATCCCCTTTCCCTTCTATCCATCGTATTTATGTCGGCCACGCCCTTGCCATCTCTCGTGCCTGTCCTGCCCTTACGCACGTACAGAGATAGTAAATATTAGCAGCATTTGTCTCACTCTAACCTGAAACTGGATGAACTATATCAATACCTGATTCTCACTACAGGTTTATTCAAATGCAAAGAATACTATTCAGGTTTAATAGATATATGTTACATAGATGTGATTGCAACCGGACCCAACCTGGGATTGGTAACTAATCTTTAAAATACCCTTATAACAATATTAACAATGCTCGCATCATCTTAGATTATCATGCCTTAACTAAGGGCCCTTATTCTAAACACTCGGATAAGCATTGCATTCCTTATAATTAATTCTATTATTAACTTATTTTTAAACCAAGCAAGCTTGAGGACCGGGTCGTGTGTCTTGGTACCTGAAAACACCCTTTTGTGCTTCATTACCACTCGGCTGATTTTAACACAGCTGCAAGCAATAAAACCAGATTGCGATTCTGAAGAGCATTTTTATGAACGATACACGAACGCAACCCTAACAGATGTGTAAGTAGGTACCTCGGATACCATGTCATCACATTCCACCCTCTGAAAATTTTATCATGAGAAAAGCAAAATTTCTAAATGTTAAACTTTTCACATATAGGTTAAGCTTTAAACTCTACTATTATTGTCCCTAAAACTACAGAATCTCAGCCCTCACAAGCATGATCTACCTAAATGCTGAAGACTTTTGCTATTTCCAACGTGAGCATTTTATATTGATTATAATTGTGGCTGAGAAACCACCCTCTGACCTTACTAACACCAACACTTTACATTGTTCTGTGTTAAGCTCAGACGGTCAAAACTACTTTGTCTGTTTGTAAAACCGTCAATACAATTTATTTTTGTCTATTCTCAATAAGGATTCATGTTTGGACGAATTGTTCTAAAAGTCATTTTTACCCACTGCTTCAACTCTTCGCACAGATGTTTTAAAACAATAGAGTCTTTGTTTTTGATATCGGTTCTCAGGATGCGAGCCTATTTGTTTTTTATGCGCCCAGACTTTACCACCCTCAAAGTCTTTTGAGGCCTGCAGATTACCACGAGTTTTTATATGCCAATCATGACGTAATATTTTACTTGATACTCTCTAACACCTATCACTGATGTGTCAATTTAACCTAGTGTTATCTTAATCGTAACATCTCAGTCCTCATAACAATATAAATCATAAAAGAAAACCGGTTTATTATTCCCATAACATCTAGTAAAACTCATACAGCTTGTTCATACCGAAACCCTAAAAATTGAAGTCCCGTTCCGACAAAATCCGTCCTTTTCAATAGAAAAGGCACGTGTACTACAATATTATTCTTTATCAGATAACTATTTCCATTTTTATATTTTTAGAGTTACCTTTAATAATGTCTATAACTATTTTTTTCTTAATAACCATCATAACCTTTACTTATTGTTCATTATATGTCACATAGAGTTTAATTCCGCTGAACCATCTGTATTTCGGTTTGCTTAATCACGCCTAACGTGTTTTTTGTCGCTCTCTTTTCCTCTTGCATAACTGGGTAAGGTAACTCACCTCTACTTCCATTGTAATAATTCCTGCCCCGCCGTTTTCCACGGCCATAGTAATAGCTTTGACCCCTATAATAAGTAATTTTTTTATTCATCGAATTAACTTGTCTAAAATCACCTCTAGTAAATCTCTTACTTCCTTTATTATTCCAAATAATCTGATCATCCGTTCTTATTATTACATTTTGATCAATGTTAATGAGAAAGTTGAAACCGTTTTCTAAAGTAACTGCGTCCTTCCTGGTAAACCACAGGCCTTGTACATCAACAGGAAAGTGTCGCATAACTGAATTTACCATTTCGGTTTCTGTAAACGGAATGGTACAATATCGTACAGTATTTATTTGTTCGGCAAAGTGCTCACTCATAGTTTTCTGAGACCTAGAATCCCAAGATGAGTTTATTAGTTTGTATTTAGCCCTTTCTTGTTTATCAACTCCCCAGAAAATGTTCTGAAAATCTTTTTCAAAGTCAACTAACGTCTTCCATTTGACACTAACTAGTTCTAGCATTTTAAGAGCAGTACCTGTAAAGCATCCCATGGCTATCTCTAGCGCTTTGCTCTGTCCTTCAATTGCTTTAATATATATTTTTAGTTTATTTAAAAATTCCATAGGATTTTTATAATTTTTTCTGCTAAAAATTGGTTTATCAGCCGTTGGTCTTATAAGATAAGTAACCTCCCGTGGTTCAAAAGCTTTGTATTGCATCGACGTACTATCTATTGTACTATTACTTTGTGTTAATTGGTTTGTTTGCGCACTACGCAGATCTGAAACAGTACTATCAGCTACCGTACCTCTAACGGTACTAACACCCTCTAGTTCATTCAATCGTCTAACAATTTCATCCATCTTTTCATTTATAATCTGAAAACCTGAAGTTGAGTTTACCTGACTTTCATAATTATTCACCGAGTTTAATTCTAAAGGCTGTTTAGATACCACACGACCGCGTCCTCGGTGCACACCTCCAACAGACATTATAGCTAATTAAATCTAACGTGCACAATAAAACAATGATTGCTGGATTTGTTTCGCTAGATAAGAAGAAACTTGCTTATCTTAAATAATAGAAAATATTTGTTTATAGTTCACCCGATAAGAAGTAAGAAAAATGGCAGGCAATAAAAAAGAGCAACATGTGGTCCTTGAGTATAAAGTACTTTAGTCTAAAAAAGTTGAGCTTTTGTATATTTGACGCCGCTCCTTGGTTTGTGATCGTCTTCTTTGAAATCAAAATTTCAAATAAAATATAGGTTCCTACGTTGTGATTTTTTTTTTATATACAGGTAATTTTATCTAGTGGTAATGTTCTAAGACAGTACTCTGTTTACTAGATCCTGCGGTCACGAGCACCATATGTGATGGTTCGACTCCTCAGCCAGCTTCAACTGCAGCTATGTTCATCTACTTCCTCGTCTCTCGTTCAATGAAATAAATATACTTACGAATTATTTTATATCCATAGTCTTAAGTTACTCTCATGTAGTCAGGGCTAAACTATATTGTGATTGACTGTGATGCTGTTTAGTGTGAACTAATTAATATACCTTTTCCTACGACTGATTGCATGTCAGGAGTTAAAGTAGTCTGAGCTATTTAAGGATTTTGTTACTAGTTAATTTTACAAAAGTCTACTCAAGGAAGCCATAAGCTATAAGCTCAGATTTCTCGTACCGAAAACCAATATCTTTTGCGCTTGTGCGACTTGGATTGCCTAGGTTCCAGTGGCACTTTGGTCTTTCAGGCTATGCAATTCCTGTTGTTTGTGTGATTGGGGCCCCGAATTAGCTTGTTTATAGACCAGTTCATCAGTACAGACTAGTAGTGATCTAATCTCTGGAATTATATTAGCGGCAGGGTTAGTCGGTCGCACTTCAGTGAGTATTTACTTTATAGTGCCTTCATAGTGTGGATATACGATTGTTATAGTTGTAATGTTTGTCAAAACTCAGTCCCAATTTCCAACTCAAGACACCCATTCAGTTTATTTACTAGATTGCTACCTATTCGGGTGAACTTTGGATATGAATGAAATAAGTATTTAAAAGCAGTAATCATTGATTTAATGATCCGACCAAATGCACACAAATTATATACAAATTACGTAACAGGCACATAAGAACAATTTTAAAGTATTTTAACAATTGTTTATAAGTGAAAGAAAATATATTTTTGTTTCTGGTAAAAATCCCACTCCTTATTGGCAGGTAAACGGGTTTATTTCAGGCCAAGCGAATTGCTAGCTGTAAGAAACCAGATCACTTAAGCCTTCCCATTAAACGCCTCAGAAATATAAGGTCTATTCCTAGATTCTTACATTTCTTACATGATTTAGACCAGTTATTCTACGTTAGTCGCCACGACAATGGCATTCAGATTTATTGAACAATCTGTTACTAAACAAAGGGACTCTGGCTTTAAGTAAGCGGAATGATATTATAAATATATAAATAATCACAGATTAATGGTACAGTGGTAAATGCGTCCAATTGATTTGGGATTGTTATTTCTTTATTATACTTTCAAATTGAGTCCTGATAAAGACAATTGTACTTGCGGTAGGCCTATTATCAATCTTCCCAAACCAATAGTACAGAACTTATAATCTACTTAGCTTTTTTACAGACTCGAACACCGCTCGTACATGAACACTGGCTTTATTTATTTATTTTACACATACTTTTGTACTCAAATAATAATTGCAACACCGATTCTAGATTTTTACACCAGCTTTCTCCAACACCCGTCACTCTTCCCAACTCTCTCGAATGATCCCCTTTCCCTTCTATCCATCGTATTTATGTCGGCCACGCCCTTGCCATCTCTCGTGCCTGTCCTGCCCTTACGCACGTACAGAGATAGTAAATATTAGCAGCATTTGTCTCACTCTAACCTGAAACTGGATGAACTATATCAATACCTGATTCTCACTACAGGTTTATTCAAATGCAAAGAATACTATTCAGGTTTAATAGATATATGTTACATAGATGTGATTGCAACCGGACCCAACCTGGGATTGGTAACTAATCTTTAAAATACCCTTATAACAATATTAACAATGCTCGCATCATCTTAGATTATCATGCCTTAACTAAGGGCCCTTATTCTAAACACTCGGATAAGCATTGCATTCCTTATAATTAATTCTATTATTAACTTATTTTTAAACCAAGCAAGCTTGAGGACCGGGTCGTGTGTCTTGGTACCTGAAAACACCCTTTTGTGCTTCATTACCACTCGGCTGATTTTAACACAGCTGCAAGCAATAAAACCAGATTGCGATTCTGAAGAGCATTTTTATGAACGATACACGAACGCAACCCTAACAGATGTGTAAGTAGGTACCTCGGATACCATGTCATCACAAAACTATACATTTGTTATATGTCTATATAATATATTGTATTCTAAGTATGTACAAATAAAACATATATCAGTAATCAGTACACGTATCAGCCACCTGGTTCCCACAGTATAAACCATGCTTAGTTTGGGGCTATGTTGTTGTGTTAGCATGTCTATAAATATTTATTTATTTAATTAAAATAAATAAAATGTTATTTAAATCGGATACGATAGCACTAGTGGGTCGTCGAGTGCAAATAGCCACGTTGTTGTGGCTTCACTATCACGCACGCCGTAAACCTAGATCTGATAACCTCAAATGATAGAATATTCAATTGTTTAAACTGCTTTGTGGTTAGATTTATTTTGTACGTGATACTACAAAAATAACTGTAATTGAACACGGATAAAGACTAGTACTCACTACACTCACTACACTAGTAGTAGTAGAGCTCTTAGTGAAGAGCTCGTCCGGGGAAGTATTACAACCATGCCTATTTCTGCCGCCAAGCAGCTTGCTGTGTTCCGGTTTGAAGGGTGTGGGTGCTGGTGTAATTACAGGCACATGAGGCTTAACACCTGTATGCCTCAGGTTGATGAACGCAGAGCAGTGTATTGTAGGGCACGTTCCTAACTAACGTGACCTACAAGGCAATGCTTTGTTATAGGCTTTGGTAACCACTTAACATCAGGTGGGTCATATGCTTGTTCCATCAGGAATTGTATAAAAAAACTCATTCTGGAGATATTTTTTTAATTTTTTTATACAATTTGCTTGAATGATTGCTTGAAGTGAATGTTAGTACAAAAAAAAAATTAACATTGCTATCTGTAGTGGAAATCGCGAAGAGTGGAAGTAAGTAGTAAGGAAGGCTTTTGCCCTGCACTAAGATAATACTGGCTAAAAAATAAAATAATAATAAACAATCTGCCAAAAACGACAGTACTGGCAATTTTGGCGTCGTATTTGACAGTTAACAAATACCCACTAAAGATAATCATTTGACTAGAATCACTACAAGCCATCATCATAGCCAAACACAAGAAAGGTTTATCGCGATATGTTTGCAAACTATGTACCACTAACACGGCTCGACCCATCAGACCATTAATCACTCGAGCCGCTTAGCCCTATTATTAGGGTAACTGTGGAAGGCTTTTAAATATCTACCACAGGACTAAAGTTATAGCTGGTTCGAGGAAAGGAAATAAATAGCATCACTACTAACCTAGGCACGGTAGATATCTCTTCAGATCTTAAGTAAGAAGTACCCACTCGTGATTCTTCGAGTATTTCTAAGGGCTAGTCAGATACCTCTGACTACCACTCTCTGTCTAGATATTACATTTGGTACAAACCCACATTTTAAATTCGTTTCGTCTTCAATAAATAGTTTAACTGCTCAAAATGTGCTTCATGTATTTTATGAATACGCTTTTTTGGGTTCTGTACCAAAAGTGTAAAACGGGACCCTATTACTAAGACCCTGCTGTCTGTTGTATGTTTTATAATAAAAAATATCGATGTATGTAATGTATTAAGTATATCAGTCATCTAGTTCCCATAACACAAGCTCTGCTTAGCTGGGGGCTAGATGATGCTGTGTGGATTGTCCAACATTATTATTATTATCTAAATTTTCGCATTTATTATATGAGTAGGATATTGATTTTCATTTAATAAATACAACGAGGAGTGGCGAATGAAAACTCAATATTTTAAAAAGATATTCCCCTGTTCCCTGTTCCCTGTTCTATCAAACACAATCCTATAAAATGGTGTAGCTAGTTTTTATCCTAAGCTGTGAATTTACGCCCTAACCCATAAACCATTGACGGCAAGGCGATAACTGACGCCCAGATTGAACCGTTACAAATTGAACTTTCCAACGTAAATGGATCGAACATTTATTGGTTTTGTAAAAGTCAACTTGTGGGCTATTTGCAAGGGTTTAACCATCGGGCTTAACCGACAAATCTAATACATCGTTACTTACGAGTGTGACTGTAAGATCAGGACTTATAAGCTAATGTATTCTAATTTTGGTATTTTTTTCTTTTTTGTAAAACTTATGTAGTACTAGCGGCTCGTTCCGGCTTCGCACGGGTTTTAGTAAGGCCCCAAACTAAGCATAGCTTGTACTATGGGAACCAGATGACTGATAGAACACTTATGTGCTTTTTTTTTGTAACATACAATACAACACCCAGACACAGAACAAACATTTATGTTCATCACACAAATGTTTGTTCTCGATGGGGATCGAACCCACCACCTACGTTACTATTATACGTATACTAGCGAAAACACGCTGGAGAACTTATTTTTATACAAACTTCAAGCCCCGCTGTACAAATTTAGGGATGGAATTTGGGAAATTCTATTCTTATTACATCTCTACACATCCTCTAATTTTCAAGTCTCTACAACTAGCGGTGTAGGATATGTGTTGTCTAACAGTCTGCTTGTTAGAACAATGAGTTTTATCCTTGGTTTATATATAGATTGTTTTTTGCACTACCTACACAAGCATCATATTTATTAGGTAATCACACAAAAATATTTAACCTAGGTGAGAATCAAACGCACAGCGCACAGCGTAGAAGGCAAAGCTTGTAACAACAGCATATAGCACAGGTTCTGTAATTTCATAAGCTACTTTGGCTTCTTGGCTTGGTTGCAACATATTTCACGAAGAAAGTCATGTTTATTACTGCGAGGAACCAGACGGTAACTTGCAACCTAACACCCTTCATCAACTCGGCTATGCCAACCAGCCAGTATCTACGCTTAACTATGTTTATTCAAAACTGTTGCAGTATCGTGTTGGTTAAGTAAAGGCATCTCCAAGCTACGTTGGTACTCAAAATTAACTAGAATAGTTTATGGGAAGCGACTTTTTATGAGACGCCAAAAACAATCAAATTTTTAAACTTTCACATTTATAATATTAGTAGAATAGGGTTTACTGCATTCTTACTATTTTTAAAAAATTTGGTTGAAGTAACAACTTTTTAAACCTAACTTGGTGTCCCTTGAAGGACAACTTGAAGGGGTTGCTATTTTGATCAATAATACTATTCTTGAAATATTACTGAGGTTTTATTTGATATAAATAAAAGTTGTAGGCTTAGGATGTGCAACGTACAATATAGACACGAAGTAATGGCGGTTTTAACGATATCTTAATAAATGCGCTGCCTTGTCGTTGCTCGGATAATTAAAGTAGGCGCTGCAACACTTGGATCACTTGAAGCACATGAGGCTTAACACCAGTATGACTCAGGTCAGAATAGTACATTGTAAAGTACGTACGTACCCAACGTGCGTAACTTACAAGGCAATGGTTTTTATAGGTGATGGTTACCACTTAACATCAAGTGTTTCACCGTTTGGAACAGCCTTAGGTAGCTAAACTATTTCATGTATTTTTTTATATAACTTGCTGATGGAACAAGCAGATGGCACCTGACGTTAAGTGGTTACCATTGCCTAAAACAAAGTATTACCTCATAAGTCACGCTCGTGAGGAACATGCTCTACGATGCACTGCTCAGCATCCATCAACCTGAGGCATACAGGTGCCTGTAAAAACACTGGCACCTACACCCTTAATTGTAAATACTTTTACAATAGCTTTTGTGTCGGATTTTAATAATGATGGGAAACTTTTTTATCAAAATAACAATATGCCAAGGAAGCAAAGTCGCGCCAAGAACTAGACCTAGTAAAATAGGTCGCAAGGTGTCTGATTAAAGAGATTAGTTTGCGTGAGTACTGAGGTGGTTTATTTGCATTAACAATTTAGAGCCATTTTAAGGGTAGCAAGTCGTGAGGTAGCACCTTAACCGTTTTCACGAAATTAGTGAACATCTGCACAGGAACTTGAGTAAGTTTAGTCAGAGCTTAGCGTGGAAAGACAGGTGAAGTTTGATTTGTTAAATCTGTATACTTTGGTGGTCCACCCTAGAATAGATCTCCTGTACATTTCCCGTAGATGCCGTAAGAGATGATGGAAGGAACGCACCAAAGAATGCATAGTAGCATTATACACCTATCAAGTAATAAAAAAGAAAAAGAAAAGAAAAAAATTGGCCAAATGCGAGTCAGACTCGCGCACGAAGGGTTTTGTACCATTATCTATGATAAAAACGGCAAAACGGCATAACCCACATAAATTTTTCAGACGAAAAAAATCCATGGGTGCACGACCGAATTCGAACCCACAACCTTAAATTCAGAAGGCGGGGTCACTCCCACTAAACTACCGGTGCTCCAGTGTAATGTTAAAGCCTGTCAGTTAAAACCCATACAGCGCTCTACTAAATTATTTTCTCTTAAGATTTATTTTTCAAAGATAACTTGATAAATGTCCTTTAACAAGAAACCTACTACGTTAGCTAAATGAATTATTTCCAGTGCCTGTAGCTTCAGCCTCTATAGCTTTTCTACTTTACTTTCCAAATAAAGAACAAACAATAAGGTGGGCCCATTATTTTTTATATCGCCATCCTCACGCTTCAAGAATTACAATAAAATTCACGACGCACAAAATACTGCCTATTATTAAGGAACAATTATCCATATTCCGCCTTTTAATGTGAAACTATAAAATAGCAATTAACTAAGCTATTTCTCAAAGTATATGGTGAGGCTTGTAATTTCACGTTACCTGCATAATACGCCTTGAGTACCACAGATTTTATAAACAAAAATATTTACCTTATTGTTTTTTATCGGGTATTAGATCTGTTGTTCGTAATTTTATAATGATGGGGTTGCGTGCGGAGTATTTGTAAGTAAACACTTATCTGTAATGTATTTTATTAAGTATATCAGTGATCTAGTACCCATTACACAAGCTCGCTTAGCTTGGGGCTAGATGGTGCGGTGTGGATTGTCCAGCGTTATTATTAATATATATATAAAAATTAAGGGAATTGCTCATAATTTTGCAACCCGAGGAATTCCCGCAACTTTGAATTTCAAGAATTCCTTTTCTTAATACCTTAAAATATACCTTGAAAATTCGAAATAAAAGATTTTTATAAATGTTATAATGATTATTTTATTTATTTATTTATTACCCCATTCCCTCCATATATTCCGAACCTGTTCTAAGTTTTCCCAGAGATAAATAATAGATGAGAATACATTATTTAAAGTATAATTTTACGTAAGACTAATTTAGTCACAACTCAAGTTTGCTTAGTAAATTATTTTACGTAGAATCTTTTTTATCTACAATTTATTACTTAACTGGACTACTTCGTTTACTTTAATCTTTTGTTTCAGCTTCGACGTTCGTGGGCGGTCCTTCAACAAGGCCCTACAGTGGTCGGACCCTAACGTGTTCGGGCCCAGAGCTGACTTTGTGACCATCACGCGACCTGCCTCATTGACCCTTGCGACCGTTCAGCTTGACGACGAGGGTGTCTACCGGTGTAGAGTGGACTTTAAAAACTCACCGACTAGGAATTTCCAGATTCGTTTATCTGTTATCGGTGAGTGCATTAATTAAATAAGCTTATGACTATAACCTTACAAGATTTAGTACTAAATCTTTCGACGCTTGTAACTTTCAAGGTAATCTGATTTTACTGTAGCATATAGGGTAACGTACCTAGATAACGGCAAGATAAGTCAGTATCAAGCTTAACTTCAGACGCACGTTAATAAATAGTAGACATTAAGCTGTTACAGCGTTTGTATGGACAACGTACCGACTGGTTTAACCTTAAATAAAAAGAGTCACATTATAGCGTTTTGAAGCTAAAATCAATGTAGGTGCCAGTTCCACGTGACTAAGCTTAAAAGAACAACTAAAAAACACACTGCTTGTTCTTACCTTTTTTATATTATCATAATTTTCGATATTTAAAACTAGCCGGTCGTGATTTCGTCTGCGTTGTTTTTAAAAAAAAATCATACAAACTTTATCGCCTTCTCACGCTTTGGATCTCAATGAAACCCATAACTTAATTTTAAATTGGACTATAAGCTAACTAATCCTGCAAAACGCATTAATATGAATTGAGTAGTTTTTGCGTGATACGTAGGTAGTATATAAAGATGTTGTTGCAAACATGATACTATACCTACTTTTAGCTATCACCTATTACATTTTGCTTAAATTCTCTTAACTGTTATGAGTGTGTTGAAAATCGTAAACATAGAAAGGTTAAGGTAATTAAAAGTTGTATAAGCTTGTTTAAATTAGAACAAAATGAAAAACTTTTACATTCTCATCATTACTGTGTGCTTAATGATTAACGTAAATAATTAATTACTAAACTTTTTGGACCATGATTTTCCCAAACCAAAACTTTTAGGCGCATGCTAAGCTTTAAAACGGCATTTAAGTAGTAATTTAATGAAGTATTTTTAAATCTGAGTCAACCAAAGAAACATAATTAAATCTATTAGAAGTTACTGAAATTTCACTAACATTTTCAATGGAAATCTAAGATTGAGCTACCCCTGGATTTATAAAAAATATAAATCCCCATGATTGCACCTATTCCCAAAGCGTATAATTAAATTCTGAAAATTTAGTTTTATACCAACAGCACTGCAGCTTCATTGCGTTATAAAGCACTTAAGCCCCCGCGAAAGCTAAATGGAGGCAAGTATTTACATTTTCAATTTCGTACACTCAAAATATAATTGGCCTCGTAACGAGTGAAACGGTTTTCGCAAATAACGCTGCCACAAAACGGTGACCCCCGAAACTAGAATGGGAAGCGCGGCAGATGTTCGCATTCGCACAGTGAAAAACTTTTGCGTAAAATGTCTGCTCCATGCTGAAAATTTATAAGAGAACCTTATCTAAAAAGCCAGTCTTTCAGCGGCTTTTGCTGAGAGAGCGATGCAAAACAAAGCTTTGTTAGAGCTCCTTTGAATTTCGGTAAGGAAAATGAGAGGTTACACACGACCCCTACCCCGTCAAAGAAGCCTGCGAGTGCTGTTATTACAATAATGTACTATGATACCACGTTTAGAGGAAGACTTGCTCGCTCCATAAATGTACCCGACAATTTGTAGTTATTTATGTACCCAACCGAAAACATAATTAATGGTTCTCTAATTTATCTATATATTATTGAATACCTTTGAGTTACATTGATCACTGAATGTGATTTTAATTATCACTTATAGTGAATACAGTTTACTATTTTTTTTTTAATATAGGTAAGTGTGTAACCGCAATCTCCCTTGATGTTAAGTGCTCCGGTTGATGGTGTTGCACGCTTGCCAAAAAGATAAAGCTTACAAGATAGATCAAAAGAAGCGTGAATAATCTTGTCCTTATCATCATCATCATCATCATCAGCCTGTAGAAGTCCACTGCTGGACATAGGCCTCCCCCAAAACATCTAAATTATTCAGAAAATCAAACGCGTATATCGACTATGAATCGGAAGTTGCAAAAAGACTGCAAAAAGCTTGTAAAATTACGTAATGTCAAGAACTTAGATCACGTTGCCATTAGAATGTTGAATGTAGAAAAATTTTAAATGTATGAATTTAAATTGACAATATGAAATCGATAAATATATGACAACATTAACAAATATAAACGGTTACAAAATACCGATAAACGATTTTATTGTTATAATTTTAATGGTTATAATTTTATCGCCGTTAAAACTGTAATTGTTACAAATTTGTTTTTAAAAGTAACAATTAATATGAGAAAGTGATATATTTAAAATCAATAACCACCGCAGCTTTGTCTACGTGGTGGAGGTAATTTAACTAACATCAGTATTAAGGCGCTTTGACGCTTTTATTTCAGGGTTGTTCGTTCTATTGAACCCGGTTTTTAGGGTTCCGTGTCCAAAGGGTAAAACGGGACCCTATTACTAAGACTCTGCTGTCGATGTCTGTCTTTTTGTCTGTCCGTCTGTCACCAGTCTGAATCTCATAAACCGTGATAGTTAGAGAGTTGAAATTTTTCAGGTGATGTATTTCTGTAGCTTCTATAACAACAAATACTAAAAAATATTTAAGAGGGTTCTCACACAACAAACCGTTTTTGTTATAGATATATGGTACGGAACCCTTTGTGCGCGAGTCCGACTCGCACTTGGTTGGTTTTTTTATTTTTGTGGGACAAAAAGAAGATTACTTAGGTACTTGTTTATCCATATTACAACCTATATTTATTTCGAACTAGCTGACCCGTGCCCACTTCGTTGGGCGGTAAACATTTATACTTTTACTCACAAACAATGTGGCTTTCTATTGGTAAAAAAAAGATTCAGAATCGGTTCAGTAGAAGTCCAGCTCGTAGTGACGCCATTCGAGAACCTTTATTCCCCAACGGTTGTCGGTTCTACAAGCTAAATAGGCCGCCCGTTGACCTTTGTCTTTTTTACCGGTTTCTTTATTTTTATTTTATCATGTAGTAATAGTTAAGTATATCTAAAGGCTTATTTACTTCCTTTCTTTAATATTGTTTTTAAAATATAAACCCAAACAAAATTGACTCACAAAGTGATTTTACTCCAGTACCTGAAGCGGCACAGCCTTCCCAAGAATTTATTATGCTTCGCTTATCTACATATGTATATCGCGAATTTTAAATTGTAAACGAGCTCTACTTAAAAATAGCAGTTTAGTCTGCATGAATATATACTCCATTTGTTTGGTAATACGAATGGAGTATATTATATCTAAATTATTTTATATAAGCGGCCGCTCGCAGCTTCGGCCTCGTCGCCATTTTTTCCCGTTCCCGTTATTTTTTTGGAATAAAAAGTAGCCTATATGTTAATCCAGGTTAAAATCTATATCTATTCCATCCAAATCGGTCGACTGGTTAATGCGTGAAAGAGTAACAAACATCCATCCATCCATACAAACTTTCGCGTTTATAATATTAGTAGGATTGGCTTATAAATTAATCGGGAATGAGCATCATCGTTTGTGGCAAACTGAGTGATGGTGTTATGATATCGAGCTCGCCCTTGTGTAAAATTACCCTTATCGGTCGTCATAAAACGCCAGTATAGAATGACGTGTCTGTGCTATCTTTTTGAATTAATTGTCGAACCTTTATCAAAGTTCAAAATAATTGCATTGTTATAGTCGTGAATACTTATCTTCAGGCAGGTTTTTTTATAATAGCACTGTATAATAGTAATAGTAGTAGTGTTATTATAACAAAAATAAAGATATATAAAAACTTTAAAAATATCCCGCTAAATAGTAGCATGAGTAAAATTAATTATTAAGCCTATGTAAATTGATTACTCTTATTACCCTTGTGTCGTTAATTTAAAACAAGTTGTTGTTGTAAAATAATATATAGGATGACTAAAAATAAGCATTACAAAATAACTTAATGTATCTAAGTAGCCTAGATACATGTTATGTATCTTGTTTTACAGTAATAAATACATTTTAATTTTTTTTTTTGAGTTAGCCAAACATTTTAACAAAAAAAAGACTCAAATTTTTCATGAATGCCACTGTCAGAACTGGATCAAATTGAAATGGGACCACACGGAATCACCACCTTTAAATAAAAAAAGAATCACCAAAATCGGTTCACCCAGTCGAAAGTTCTGAGGTAACATACATAAAAAAATACAGTCGAATTGAGAACCTCCTCCTTTTTTGAAGTCAGTTAATAAAAGGTTTGTGTAGCACAACAGTTTTCATGCAAAACCATCTATCTTATAAAACCCAGAGTTTAAACAAAAGAGGTCAATAGCTATTTGCGGCGGCCCTGTTTTCTTCAGTAATTCTTTCCCAGGCCGGGTTTTGAGTTAAGTGAAGCAATACATAACGGTTAAGTGGGGGCTGCAGTGTTACCGTAAGTCATCGCTTTGCGCAACTTACTGCTTTGTGATACACCGTTGTTGTACTTTTAAGACACCATAGTAATAGGTATACTTAGCTTGACTGCAGTGCTCAAAGAAGGAGAGGTTTATAGATTTTTAACTGTGTATATAGAATAAATAAACTATGAAGGCCCTCAAAAACAAGAAAACCATAAGAACAGATACAAGATAAATTTATACAAAAAATGCATCTGTATTTTAGGGCCGGATAACGTTTTCCGGCGGTGCGGTGGTCTAGTGGAAATGTCCTCGTCTTCTGATTCTAAGGTCGTAGGTTCTTCCAGTCGTTCACTAATAGAGTTTTCTCAAAAAATGTATGTGCGCAAAGCCAGAGCTCTAAAACAGTGAAGAAAACTTCGTGTGGAAACCAATCAGTTTTTTTATATATTTTTTTACCTGAGATCTGAGGGGATATCCACCGTACCTGGAGATCAAACTCGTAAAACTGTTTCTTTTTCTAATAACATCTATTTAAAAATTGTAGGATGGGTAAAGTATCCTCAAATTATATCTCAACAGTGCCTATCACTCTTGGTAAATCATTTATTGGAGTGCTTGCTAACCTACTTTGATATAATGTAACAACATCATTAGGAAGCTAAGTAAGTTTTTAGTACCCTTGATTACCTCCTTATATGAATTAAGGTACATACGTCAGTGGTGTATATGCAATATCATCGAACATTATGCAATACTGTGCAACATGTTACTACCGCTGAGGAATAAGGATCCTCAAATGGTGACCATGAACCACAAAATGAAGCGTAGGATGCCCGCCAATTGGGGTTTTGAAAAAAAATAAATATTAATTTTTTTTATGTATTTTAAAACATTATTATTAAATAATGTTGATATTTAATGCAAAAAACTTAATAAAAAAAATTCAATTTATAATAAACAATTAAAAATTGATAAAATTTAGAAAAAAACCACGTGACTAGAAACGCGCCATGATTGATCACCATAGTTGTGACGTCATAATTTTATACCTACAGTACAGCGTTTGCGGCTATTGAATGAGTGAAAACTAAAATAATGACGTCACACGCGCTCGCGTTTGTTCGGCGTGTTTTTGGTACTGGATTTGGACTGGAAAAAATTAACTTTTATTTTGAAATAACTTTTGAATTATTGCGAAAAAAAAAATTAAAAAAATAGTTTTGTTATAAAACTTATATGTGATCTTTCCATTTACCGCAAAAAAAAATTCAAAACCCCAATTACGTTTTTTTATACTACGTTAAAAAACGTATATTTAAGTAAATGACATCGTATATTTGAGTGTCAACCACTGTACAAACTATTAAGTTAAGTTAGTTTGAAATTCAGAACTAGATGGCGTTAGTAAGTGTCCGTTTTCTAGAACGCGCTATCGGTGCGTTTTGCGATTTGCATAGGCCGATGACCGTACAATTTGAATATAGATCTACCTAGATCAGGATTGTTTTATTGACATCCCTACCCAGTACAGTTTACGGTGCGCTCACTACGCTCATACAACCACTGTTTTACTACAAAGTAGGCAAACAATCGTTTAAACACCAGTTTTTCCAAACAAAACCTTCAAAGAGCTTGAGTTGCCATCAGAGAGTCCTGCAGGTAGGTGTTTTGATTACCCAACGTAACGTTTTTGGTTCAGATTTTCTGTTGATAGTATCGTTCAAATTTAGCACGCCGGCTCCCAACTAGAATAAGTTAGATTGATCGAACATTTTATGCCCAAAAAAGCTTATGATCATCCTCATCAAAAAACGCTTATGCTCAACTTAGTTTAGTAAACAGCCTGCGTAGACTTATTTTCTTCATCATCATCAATTTCAACCGTAACGTGTAATGTTGAAAGATCATTTGACTGGCCTCACAGCTCAGTTAGTAGTAGCTCTGCCTTCAGTGCTGTAGGTTGTGGGTTCGATCTCCAAAGAGGACAAACATTTATGCGATGAACATAGATGTTTGCCTCTGTCTGGGTGTTATGGTCTATTCTAAGTATGTATTTACAAAAAAAAAGTCTATCAATCATCTGTTTCTCAAAGTGGGCTAGGCTTTGTTTGAGGCTAGATTATGTTGTGTAAAAAATGTCCACAAATATTTATTTATTTATAAATATTTATCAAAATAAATTTCTAGAGCGATCAATCTTGATTCTGCACCGAACGGCTTTCAACCACTTTCAGTAGGGCGTCTTTCCACCAAGTGGAGGGAGGGAGGGAGGCGTTACTACACCACGCTTTCCGGTGCGTGGCTTCCACTTGACTTTATTTGCTTACCAAACTGTTAACAAAGTCATAACATCACGGACACAATGCAGCTAAAAGCCTGTTAAAATCCAATAAAACTCCTAATCCCCGTTGACATGTTAATGAGACTCCAATTTAAACGGCATCCACTAAAAATTTGTTCGTGAGCAAAGTTAGGTGCATTTACATAGAAAGTGGATTACCTGTTTTTATATACACTCTCCAACCTTTCAGTAGGAGACCACTGTATCCAAGCTGCTTTGTCAGTACCGGTAAGCACGAGAACCTGTTTTCTACGTGCACATCGTTTACGTCGCGTTCATATTTCGTGAGTTTGTAAGCGCCCTACAGAAACACGCCCAAGTTTCAACTCCGAGAAATGTGATTATGTAGCAAACTTTAAGTGAATTGCTTAACATGAACTTGTGAAACTTAATTGTTCAAATATAAACGGCTTTGATAACTTTGCTGACAAGTCTTTTCAATTCACAAAAATAATAAAACAGAGCCTTAAAACAATAGTATTCGATTGCAAAAGTTGCTAATACAAACACTCGAATTCGATCCGAATCAAAAATTAAGTTACATTGTTGCCAACTGTCTAACACAATTAAAACCGATGGAACTTGCTACCCATAGAGAACAACAGAACAAAACTTGCCAATTATCAGGATCCGCTCAGCGAAACCCTTTTGGGGGGATCGAAAGCTTCCAAATTGTATGAAACTTCCACCGTTTCATTTAGAGACGAGAAGAATATAAAATTCGCGCCAAGTTTAAATCTGTGTAACTTGACAGCTGAGAGGTTTTCTTTTTATGCACTGAGGGTTTGCTTGTATACGGCTGTAATTGGACACTATTTAAATGGACTTTTTAAATTTAAAAAAAATACCAATTTGTTTTCTCAGTATAAGACCCGTATTCATCAACAGCCTGTAGAAGTCCACTGCTGGACATAGGCCTAACCCATGCTAGCTATGACCGAGCTATGTCGGTGACCTTGGTTTTTCTACGGATTTCCTCACTTTTTGTTTTATCTCGCAGTAAAACTTTCAGCATAGCTTTTTCTTAGCTCGTTGTGCGACTTTGAGCTTGTGTATGAGACCAATAGTAACCCGTTTTAAGAATGAGTTATGGTTCATACTTCAGTATCTAAGTTTTAAATACATTTAAACCGTGGTAGTTCTAACTAAGATTAGAACCCTCCATTACCTTTGATAGGTAACGTAAAAAGGGACTAAAAGAACGTACCAAGGGATGGGTAGTAGCATCTTCAGAGAACTAACTGTGTGTGTGCGTGAATTAAGCTTTATTTGTTTATTTACCAAACAACGACACTGCGGTCATAAATACGCCTGCAAAACGTTGTGACTATGGGGGAAACCCCCATATTTAGAGAGGGTTTACCATAGTATGGCCAAGTGATGAATATCTAGGCATTTACAATAACTTCTAGAAAAAGTACCGTCTTTAATTTCTAGGTTTTGAAAATTGGTGTAAATTCGGTTTAAAGTATATTTATTATCCAATTTCATATAAAGCAACAACTTAAGGTAATTTTATAAAACATGTTGTTTGGTGAGCATGCAAATATAGGTAAGTAAGTAAAACTACGTAATTGCTAAAAGATCATAATCAAATTTATTGTTAACATTTGAGACAAACCGAGTTTCGACACTTTAAGAAACTCTAAAAAGCGGCTGCTTGCCGACGTGCGATGTGCGCAGGAAACGTTCCCCTGAATTAATAAGTACAACACGAAATTTGAATTTAATGAAACAAGTTAGCTGTGAGCAGCTGAGCGTGTATCGATCCAGTTCATAATAAGAAATGAAACGATTCCGACGAAATACGTTGCGCCTCGTCGACAGGGTAAGTGCTAACGCGTCGTTGACTCTTTCAATATCTTTATCGTCGTGGTTTTGGAAAATGATCATTTAATCATCGCATACAATAACGCGTTGTACCTTCTATGAAGAAGGTTATTGATATCTACTTATATTTATCTTATCTAATGAAAATAAAAACACATTTTGAGTACAGGGAAAACGTAAAAAGATTAAACCGTTTATCCGTCCAGATAGGTATGCCAGTGTTTAATTGGTGAGCACCGGTGGTCTAGTGTGCCCCGCCTTCTGGTCCTAAGGATGTTGGTTCGAATCCAGTCGTACCCCAATGGATTTATCCATCGAAAATGGTATGTGTGCAATGCCCACTAGCTCACTCTCAAACGGTGAAGGAAAATATCGTGAGGACACCAATTAGTATTCTAGAAGCGGCGATGAGCTTGCAACCTGCCACAAATGGACTACCAACTCCTGCAAAATGCGGGTGTGTACTATAATGTATAATTTGGAATCTGACTACTCCCATTAGGCATCCCCAAATAATCTCGAGTAGGTACTTGGTACTAAGAGATCTGTGGGGATATCTAATAGTCGTGATACTAAACTATTTTTTTTTCTTTCATCTTATTGGTGAATAAAGTAACCAGTTACCTAAGTTAGTAAGTATACCTTATGGTGAGGCATAAAACGTATCTTGATTCAAAACCTGCAAACGATCAGACATTTAAATCCAATAAATTGAGTCATGTCCACATCTGCATACTAAAAGAATTTAAACCTCAGCTTGAGGGAGGTACCTAGCAACATAAAATGCGTCTTTATTTTATGACGGCTTAGGAACGGAAACCGATAGACTATCCAAACGAGATTCTTCAAGAAAATCGGATGTCGTAAAACGTAACTCAGTTTTAAGTTATAGCCTGTGCAATATGTACAAATTCTCGAGTCATATTAGGGAGAGTGGAAAACTCGTAAAATCTATAGTGTTCTCGTTACATGTTCTTGCAGTAAACTGGTGTTTATTTGTGTACAGTCGCCGTATGTTTTAGTTACTACTTAATATAAATAAGTAATCTAAAACCTCAAATTTAGAATAATGATATCCTGATTTTGGGATTTCACATTATTTAGTTCTCACAAAAATACAAAGATTTTGGTGTTTTTTTTATTTAGAATCTACTTATATAAGAAAACTCCACACAAGGTTTGGTGTTACCTCAATTGACTCCTCTTCCGGGGAAGTATTACCACCATGCTAAAATTTACCGGTAATCATAATAGCTGTGTTTCAGTTTGAGTGTGGGTGTCAGCGAAATTACACGCACATGAGGTTTAACACCTGTGTTCTTCAGGGTAATGGAAGTAGGACAGTGTATCGTAGAGCACGTTCCTAACATGAGTGTTCTACGAGGCAATGCTTTGTTATAGGTGATTCATACCACACATGTGGTATGGTAAATTCATGATGGGTAATTTGCTTGTTCCATTAGCGTGTCGTATAAAAAAATACAAACTACTTATAAAATTTAATTAGTTTAATTGGTCCTCTACCTATCCCCTCAGACATCCTCAAAAAATAAAGTCAAGGTCACCAAGATAAGAGGATGTGTTGCACTTGTACCTAAAAATTTGGATGTGAGCATAATTTTATTCCCAAGATAAAGTTTCTGACAGTTAATAATCCAACTCAAATTAAAAACTAACTAAATTCTCATCATAAAATATTCTTTACGTAAACCGAGGAATAATGACCCTGAAGCAAAACTTGCAACGAACCGTCCGGTCCAAAGCTAGACGCAGTTTTACAACCTCAACCGTGTCCCAGCGAATGCATTATTCAGAAGCAATAATTTCAACTGTAGTCTCAGTATGAGATTTATCGCCACATCAAACGTTATTGTAGGAATAGATCGTTACGAACATACTGTCGGATAAATTATAATACGAAATTGCTGCGAATTTCGGAGTCGCAAATGATCGTAGATCCGTTTTGTAGATGGGGTGTATGGAAATTACCTATCAAGCTGACTATTCAAATCACCTGGCTTGTGTTGACAAATCTGTTGTTTTTCTTCTTTTTAGTTTAAAAAAGAAGTAGGTTGGTACTAACCCAAAAATTTTAGTAAAAATTCTAAGCAAGTAAACAAAGTAGTTTAGTACATAAATACAGTTTAAATTTCGAATCGTCTTTTAAGCCACCATTTTGCATGTTTGGTTCTCGCAACCTCACGCAAATTGTACAGAGAAACATGAGCAAAATACGAGCCCTCGAAACACGATACCATCAACCACAACTGTAACAAGATATTAACATTCAAACAAAACAAATTCATTTACTACGACAATGAGTCAAACACAAATTGGTTTGGAGTTGCGAGCGGCGAAAGGCGACGCAATCGCACCACCGCTTTTGCGTTTAATTGACGCTCCTATGAAATTTGCTTTAAGATACTACACAGCATTCGATCCGATTTTAAACTGCACACGATTTACAAAGGAATCTCATACAGTCTATTGTTTTTATCAGAAACGCGCGTGACTTCGTCCGTGTGAAGTATTTTCATACAAGCTTTCATACCCCGCTGTACACGTTTAGGTCGAATTTCAAAAATTCCTTTCTCAGTATATACCTCTATAATCAAGGACAAAAACCCTAAAAAAAGCAAGTATCGATTCTTATAATTGATATAGATATTAAGTAATAGTTTTCTTTCTCTGAAGTTTTGAAAACAAAAGAAAACTTCACAACACCTATTTTTCAGAAAACTTTGATTGGTTCAATTAGTATTTCACTGTAAACTTTCCAGAAAAAGTGCAATTAATTTGCCTCCCGTTAAACAAATACATATAGTAGTATTACCTTGATTGCTTTTTGTACAGTAAAGGAATCGGATAAAAAGGATCGGATCGGTGAATGTATATGGATACCTCAAAATTGGATGTTATTTTGGCCGATTCCTCTGTAGGAGCAACTTGGCGAATGGCTGCCCTTGTAATGACTACTAACTAGCCCGGTGGCCGAGTCGACCTCAGGGGAGCTACCGTGAAATTAGTGACATCGCTTGTATTGCATCCACTATCTAGTATTTTGGGCGTTATCCACCTATCTGATCTAATATTCTGACACGCTATGCGGTTGATCGTTCGGAATTTTCATGGTTATTGATGGCAATGTTATGAGCCGTATAAGCACATTAGCATCGTACTAATATCTACCTAAATTGCCCTGGCTAATGCATTGTGGATTAGTGTCATTACAAAACCATTACTTTGACAAGACATTACTTAAACTTGTATAAGCATAAGCATTAGTGCAACTAAATAATTTATATAAAAAACTAGCTTCCGCTCGCAGCTTCGCCCGCGTGGTAGTTTTTTTATCGTTCCCGTTATTTTTTCGGGATAAAAAGTAACCTATATGTTAATTCAAGTTATAATCTATGTTTATTCCAAATTTCATCAAAATCGGTCCACTGGTTAGAGCGTGAAAGAGTAACAAACATCCATCCATCCATCCATTCATCCATGCTTACAAACTTTCGCGTTTATAATATTAGTAGGATATACATACAAAGAAAATATAAAAATGATGTACCTATCTTTTACAGAAGAATGGACCTCGCTTTTATAGATGTTTTTCTTTGCTACATAGACTTGCACTTTGGCTTTTTGATGTTCTATATAGAGAGAGGTTGTCGCTTTACCTAATGGTAAAGCGACAACCTTCATTCAGTTTGAGAGTAGACTACAGTTCGAACATTTTGGGTAACAATGGGGTTACTTTTGTTACCGATAGTAAGGGCTCGTAATTCGGTTTTGCGGGTAAACCTTCCACGGCTAAAACTATTGTTTGTATGCCCAACCGTAATTAGTAACGTTTGTCATGTACCGAGCGACGGTTGACTGTTTCTAGGATATGAATAATTGAGAAATTGTACTTTAATTACGCCCGTGGCGGTGGCTTTGATCTTTACGACATGACATTCTCATTTTATACGATATTCTGAACAATATCAAAGTCTACGGAACTGACTGTCTGACTACGCATAACCAAAACTAAAAGACCTTGAAAAACTAAACTTTGTAAGTAATCTAAAAAATAACTCTTGAATAGGTCCCGTACGTGTAATTTGTACGTAAATAAATGAATACGAAAAAAGTCGTGCGGTGCTCACTACCTATAGAGCATGATGCTGTACATAATATATTATTCTTAATTTTTATTAATAATAAAAAATAGCACGCAAGGCTACTGCTGGAGGACAGTAAAACACTTTTTGTCAACTGAGAAGTAAACTGCTAGAAATAGCTAGTTTGCAAATGGTCGAGCGAAGCCGTCTTTTTTCGAAAGTGTTGCTTTGTTTACAAGTGCCCTAACATGGCCTACATATTCACTCACAATGTAGAGGCACCAGAGCTACATCGTACAGCCAATTGAATAATGCAGCGTAACGTGTCAACACAATAAGGCTGACGTCGACGCTTTGAGCTGGGTCGCTTTGTCTCTGTGAGATAGGTTTTCGTCTAGTGCCTATAAATTCAGTAATGTATGTCGTTTGTCTGGAAGATGGGAAGGTAACGTAAAAAATATGTAAGTGCCGACTTGGGATGGAAATTACGATAATTTCTTACATATATTTATGCGACTAAAAATAAGGTTCTCAATTTGGCTGTGTTACTCTTCAACTACTCTTTGTGACTTATCCTACAGTAGATATCACTGAGATATCTTAATACGAGTACCCACTCAAGATTGTTTAAGGACGTCTAAGGGGATAATCAAGAGCTTTACCAAAATGTTATATTTGGCACATACCTACCTACATTTTGCAGTACGTGACAGGTTGCGGACCGCTTCTAGAATTCTAACTGTTTTTTTTAGTTTATAGCGCTTCCGTGCTTCGGAGAGTACGTTAAAGTAGAACTACAGACACGACCTGCGTGGACACACGTTGACTGTCTCTGACATTTTGTGTGAGACAGACAGAGGCAGAGACATAGGGATCCCACACCGTAACTCTGATGTAACACTTCTTTACCGATAGGTTTCTGACGCATCGCGACACGGGAGACGGATCTAATGTGATTTTATCTTTATGCTGTCAGTCTTGGCTAAAGCGGTCATTAAGCCATAGCGAACCTTGACTGGAGTGGCTTAATTTCGTCACTACCGTACAAATTTCCAAATATTTCAACTTCTTATAATAAATTACCCAGGTGCTAATCAGCTGTATGAGTTCACCTTCAAGCACACCGTACCAGTGTACCTACATTTTTATATTTACATCAACCCACTTACATGGTATTCGGTCTATGTTTATAAGGTAAATAATGCAAAGCCTTTTTAAGTGATGAAAGGGACAGCCATAAACTTCGTGTTCCAGTAAGTGGGGGCGGGATGCCTTCGCGGCTATATTACGTAACTTAAGATCGGTAGCGCGCTGCATCGTTATCATCATCAGCCTGAAATTCCATTGCTGAATATAGGCCTCTCCCGTACATAGAAGGGTATGCCGTAGACACCACGATTGGCAGGCAGATTGGTGACTGCAGCGTTAGTGTTAGACTTATGGTCTGCTGTACCTACATGTCCTGATATGTTTTACCCCCTTTTTTACGACTCAAGGCTCTATTTTGTAAGTTATATAATGTATTATACAATAATAATAATAATAATAATGCCGGACAATCCACACAGCATCACCTAGCCCCAAGCTAATCCGAGCGTGTGTTATGGAGATGACTGATATACTTACTACATTACATACATAGATATGCAATAGGCAGGCCATATAGCTCGTAGAACCGACAACCGCTGGGGAATAAAGGTTCTCGAATGGCGACCACGAACCGGAAGACGAAGCGTAGGACGTCCTCCTAACCAATGGACTGACGCGGGAAGTCGATGGATGGAAAGGACACAGAATCGTTCTTGCTGGAAACGTATGGGGGAGGCCTATGTCCAGCACTGGCCTTCAACAGGCTTTTGATGATGATGATCATAGTGAAACCAGATTAGAGAGCTACCGTTGACTTGCGATGGCGGAAAATTATACGATAAAGGTTACATTTACAGCGTCATGTATCCATTAGCATATACCGTCATTTATGACGGTAATAAAACGGTACTGGTATTTATTGCTAGGTTCTTATTGTGTCATTTGGTTATAAAATATGAGTGCTATAATGTATTTAATAAAAAGATATGTCATCTGGACATAGTCCTGCCTTTTTACAACTCCAACTTTGATTCGATCTCTGCCGAGAGCAAACATGTGTGTGTGATAAACATAGATGTATTTTTTATCTCTGGGTGGTATATGTATTCTATGTATGTATTAATAAAAATAGTATATATCGAGTTCCTATAGTATAAGCTTTGCTTGGTTTGGGGCTAGAAGGCGTTGAATTTCTGTCAATATTATTATAACTTGCTGATTCTGAGATTTGGTCGGTGACCTTAGTTCTTTTACGGATTTCCTCATTTCTGATTTTATCACGCAGTGATATTTATCACAGTAATGGAATAGTGGTATAGTACTCGAATACACTTCTTATAATAATAGAATAGTCGAACGTTTCCCATTTTACGATATTATTTCTGTTATGTTACCTGTTCATTGCCTGATTTGTAAACGTAGTATTACTTATTATTAGTTATTTTATTATTAGTTATTATATTATTATAAGTACGAGTGAAAACATCACTGCTTTCTGTGTTTGTTTAATTAGTTATTTATAATAGTTATTTTACTATTTTTTTTGACAAGCGATGTCATACGGCGGGTAAATGTCCGTCTGCGATGCAGGAGGTTGTGTGTTAGATTCCCGCCTTGGGATGAATGTTTGTATGATCTGTATAGTACTATGTATAGTAAAAAATATCTTTGCATGTAATGTATTGTATTACATCTATTTAGCTACGGGCTAGATTATGCTGTGTGGATTGTCCAGTATTATTATTTGTTTCCCGAACGAAATAAAAAATATATATTAATAATTATATAATATAAATTGTACAAAGACAAAGAATCGTATTTAAATTCTGAACAACAGTAAAACAATGCTCGAATGAATAAATATCCAAGTTTTGTTTACTTAGGGACTAGGCAGTGCTGTGTGAAATGTCCACTAATATTATTTTACCTAAAAATGTACAAACATCGTTATTGGTTATTTTAATACAGTACAAAGCCTTTTATAACATGTGGTTGGTTTCCCAAAACATTTTTGGGTTACAAGTATAAAGGTTGTTACGCATGATTACAGGTATCGGTAAAGGATTTTATTTTGTTGAGTGAACTACTTTCTCCCTCGTGACTTCGTCTGCGTGGATACTAGTTTACCAATAAAACTAAAAAACAGTTAAGATTGTAAAAAAAAAAACAAAATATCTTACACATAACTTACACATCTTGTTTTCCTAGTGTTATTTTTAGTTCTTGTGTGTAATTTCGGTGTTTTATCCAACATTACTTGAGGTGAAGTTAAATCAATTGAAATTAAAGTTTTTTTTATATGTGGCATTCTGATTTGAACAAAAATTGGTTTCTTGGGTTTTGAATAAAAAAGCCATGTTTTTTTCAAAACCATCGACAACCGACTTTACTTTTTTTATGGACTCGAATTGACTAAAAACTATTTATTATAAATAATAAGAAAAAAACTAAACAAACGTCAACGGGTTCACCTCCCCTCAGTCTCTTGTGTCCCGCCCCGTACCGACCACCACAAAACATCTTAAAACAGTCTACAAAGAAATAGAATTGTAATTGTCTTGTAATTTCTTCTATTATACCAAATTGCCAAATTTGAAATATTTCCTTTTAATATCTTTTTAAGCTGCATTATAATTGCCAAAAAAGTTAAGACGGAAATAAAAAACTCACATCGAATTTCTACTTAAGTTTTGCAAATAAAGTATCCGTAGATCATTTAATATGATCTAAGAAATTATTTTCAGCTGAGTCGGTAACTGGCTCGCATGTCAATAAAGGTCACATTAAAAATAACGGCCGTACTGTAACCAAGCCGTAAGTTACTTACCGGTTCTTTTAGGTTTGATCATACCTTTTTGTTTTGTTACAGTTCCTCCTCACCAGCTCATCCTATACGACAAATCAGGTCGGGACGTCTCTGGCGTGGTGGGTCCTCTCGAAGAAGGGAACGAGCTCGTGCTGATCTGCGAAGTAAGAGGAGGTAAGCAAGATATCGTAACGTTACTTCACGTCGTCGACCAAAAACGTATGCTGTACAAAGCACAAGTTCGACCCCACGTACTGCTCTCATGTTTGGGCTAGAGCAGTACTAACTCCTTTCACTTGCTCGTCTGGCAGATATGGTATAAAATTTTACATTATATCGGGACTCTCTTCAAAGGAACCTTGTTAGATTAAACTTTCAAATAAAGAAATATTTCAACCGCGAACTAATCAGGGTTTCCCCAGTACTATAATAACTAACTGAACATTGGTGGTTTAGTGGAGGCGACCTTCCCTTCCTTCAAGGCGGCCTTCTGATCTTAAGATTATGGGCTTAAATCTAGATGTGCGTTAAAGTTCTTTTTTTAAAATACATGCTCAATATTATTACGTCATTCGTTACGTATCAGTAACTAATTCATCGCTGCTTGTCTATTTCTTCAAATACCTAATACTTCTACCTTTATTTTGTATTTTACCAATTGAATTTGTAAAACGAAACATGTCAGAAAATAGAACTTATCTTGTTATACAATTTTGTGCCTACAGAGAAGAACGTTTGTAGGCATTATATTGGCGTTAGACATTTTATTGATCCCTCTCCAGAGACCTGAGGAAACTTTGAATACAGGCCTTCTCGTAGGCATATAGATGAACCGAATATCTTTATTATGAATTCGATTACGGGCAGCATTTTGGGCCTAGCATAGGGTAAAAATTGTACATCGATTTTATGTCGAAAATAGAGAAAAATGTAGCGCAATAAAAAAGGAACTGTACTCTTTTAACTCTATTTTCATATCACCCGTGAAACAATAACACGCACCCATTTTATAGCCCACGCATTACGATATATCGTTTTAACGACTTTAAAAATCATGAAGTATTCAGGTTCTAGAAACATGCATGAGTTCATGCTTTTTTATATACCTAAATATGCCTAAATAAAAGTAGAAACTGGTTTAAGATAAGCGTATGCTACAATAATTGCTATATTTAATTTTATTGTCCAGTGAGTTTAACTCTATTCATTCGAGAAATAAACATAGCTCGCTCATCCAACAGGGAGATGAGAAATTAAAGCGATTACTTTGATATATCGCTCTTAAACTTACCGATAAGTCACTTTGAGAGATCGGCTCCAAATGGCACCCGGTGTAAAGTTATCCATCGCAAGATACGCTAGGGGGGCGAGGGGGGATCACAACTCAAACACAAAATTAGACGCTCTACTAGATATGCTCCTCTTTCAAAGTTTATATTGAGTTTAAATTATCAATGGTCACTTTTAGAAGCTGGCGCGGTTGAATTAACTTTGGGAGTTGGATTCGTTTTAACTTCTAAACGTAGATCTTTTAGGGAAACAATCTTTGGCAAGTAATACGTTTTTGCCGAATTGAAAATAGCTCCTTTTTAGACCATCGTTTTATTTAACGATAACAGTCAATTTGGTATTATGCCTAACACATTCTTTATTCTTGCGTTGTTTATTAGACAGAACAAACAGTTTATGGAGAACTATTATGTTTTCAAGTACCTTCAGGTAAACCACATGCTAAAGAAATGCTTCGTTCGCGTGCTTACCAAATATTTTCTGACTCTAACCTACGAAGACCGCATTTACGTAGAAGACAGATTGCCAAAAACTTTTTTTTTACTATCTTAAACATTTATTTACAAAGAGAATTACTACTAACACTAGTATATAATATGATTGGTGTGGACAAAATACAAATGAAACAGTCGAGCAACCTACAGACCGTTACAAACAATACAAAAATAGCTCAACTGATCCAAATCAGTGCCAATCGGACGCCAGAATCTTATAGTTTCAAGATAAGATGTCCCCGTTTGGTTTATGTCGCATTTGATGGGACTTATGTCACAAAAATGTTTTTATACTGAACGCAGTCTAGCAAATATGTTCAATGATATTGCATGATAAGTTTATTTTTTTATACCACTTGCTGATGGAACAAGCAGATGGCCCACCAGATATGAAGTGGTTACCTATTCAAAGCATTTCCTCACAGGTCACGTTCAATAACGTCCATCAACCCGAGGCATACAGCCTGCGACTGTAATTTCACCTGTTTTATGTTTTTCGTAATAAGTTTAATACCTTTTTTTTATATTTTAACCTCTTTAGCGCGTTGAATGGCCTGCGAATGTGCACCTATCACATATGTTACCTAATTAGGTAAACCTGTCAGACAACCTATGTTGTCTGACCTTGTAATATAACTATTTGCTAGGTGGCTGGCAGTTTGTGCGGTCACCTGCTTTATACATGAATGCGATTCAAAGTTGCAAGCCTTGAATAAACCGCCGCTAATCCTCCGAAGCGCTTAATGTTTCGAGTTGGAATTATGCATAGCCCCAGGGATTAGCGGGTTGTCATCCCGTGTCTCGCTACGAACGACTTTACCGATCATTTTCATGGTCGAATGTACGGACAAATAGCTAACTCACCTAAAAGGATCAAAATTTGCCCGCCTATTGCGGTAGAAATTATGGTGGTTTGTTGTTTTTTACTATGTCTTTGGTTCTTACTTAATGTTCTATGATAGAACATTTCTGACACAGAAACCATACTTCTGTGAAGCATAATCAATCTTTACCAATTAAGAATCTTTGTCCTGACTGACTGACTGACTCACTGAAATATAGACAACGCACAGCAAAAACCATTGAACCTGAAATGTTCAGGGTATATTTGTCTTGTACGTAGAGGTACTAAAAAAGAAATTCCTGAAATGCAAATTGTAATTGTAAGTTTGTATAAAAATAACTTTATGCAAGCGATGTCGCGCGGGTTTCGCTAGCAAATGATAAAATATTAATTATAAAAGCGAATTAGGGGTCACCGCATTAATAAATGACCATCGTAAAAACCAAGCGAAGCCACGTCAAATCATTTTTATGTCCGACAACTTGATTAAACTCAAAACAACAAAACAATATTATGAAATTAAAAAGGTAGGCAGGTACTTTGTTGTTTGACAAAACAGAAACTCTCACAAATCTTCTCTCGATTGAATTCGCGATTTATTTCAACTGACTAAACTAGAAAGCGATTTCGGGACGAAGTCACTTGTTGAATTTTAAGAAGCTTTCTATTTACTTTTCCGTGTCGAATTATTTATCAGAAAGTACGCACTTCTCACCGTGAGGCAGGTTTATATCAGTCTAAGAACTTTCTGGAAACTAATCAAGAAGTTGAATTGAGACTAAACAAACACAAATAGATAAAGTGTAAAAGAGAACATTTAATAGCACATTGCTGCCTTAAACAAGTAGGTATAGTAGAAGTCGTAAAACTACTCGGTACTAGAAATAAGATCGATGAATCTACACAGCCTGGTACGAACTTTACTAAGGAACTGTGTAAGTATGTTTGGTTAATAAAAAATCTATATTTAGATAGTTATTAGAAATGTAATGCAGGTATAACCAGTACAAAAATACAAATTATCTTTATAAAGAAGAAATAAATTAAATCTTTTTCTTTAGATATAAATACGAATTAACGTTTGTTAGTCTTACAAAAATTCGAGAGCGACTGAATAATAAAACTGCCTAACTTTGGATTTTGAAATATTTGTAACAGTCCAAGGAAGGTTTAAAAGGTGAAAAAATATAGAGAAATTTCATATTGGCGGTACGAAGTTCGCAGGGTCAGCTAGTAATAAATAAATATTGATACACTTCACACAGCACCTTCTAGCCCCAAACTAAGCAAAGCTTGTTCTATGAGAATCAGATAGCTGATAAAATACTTATAATATAGCTGTTACGGCTGTCACAGCTTAGTTATAGTTGAGATGTTTTACAAAAATGTAAAACCTTTATCTATAATTTTTATACACTGTAGTTCAAATATTATAAATACCCTTTTTGGGGTTAATCCTGAGCTATACATTCTTAAAACCTATACAATCGATAGTTCGATGTTGTAGAAACTGAATATTTGAAGGTTAACCTCAACAGGAAGTTATAAGTATCCTTGAATTTCAATGCACTGAATTCAACTAAACGTTTTAAAATATAATTAAAAAACCAGGTTTGGCCTTTGCAAAACCAGAGTTCAAAATCCACGACTTTACCAGCAGTATATGGAACTGGCTGCACTGATATCTAATGCATGTAGCTGAGAGTCATACCAAATGCTATAGACAAAGTTGAGGTAAAAAAAATCCAACACCTACAAGATTGACATAATAACGTCAAGTGATCCTTTGTCAATTAATATAAAATGGTATATATAGTAATTAGTGCGTTAACGAATTTAAAAACATAATCGCTTTGAATCGTATGAACATTGACTAGGCCCTGTAAATTATGAGCTTTTATTACCAAATATACGTAGTTTTGTAACCACAGACATTATAACACAGATAACATAATATTATGCGTTCACTGGATAACATACTGTCAAACCAGGTTCTTAATTTAAAATTGAAATTCGTAACAAATTAAAGACCAATCTTTACTTAAGATTTTGAAATAAGAACATAGCATCTCAAATTATTATTGAAAATATAATGCAGGTTTTATCTTTTTATTTTGGCCAGTATTTTAGTCAGATTGGCTATTTCGTATTGGCTACTCTACATTTATCTTTTTACTAGCTGACCCGTGCCCACTTCGTTGGGCGGTAAACATTTTTACTTACAAATCTTAACTGTAGTAGTACTCGATGTCGCCAACAGATGGCGTTAATACGGCATAAAATAGCAGCCGTTCGCAGTTTCACCCGCGTAGCAGTTTTTTCCCGTTCCCGTTATTTTTTCGGGATAAAAAGTAAGTTACTCCTTGATACATCTGCTATCTGCCAGTGAAAGTCCCGTCGAAATCGGTCGAGCCGTTTTAGAGATTACCCGGAACAAACAGACAGACAGACAAAAATTTAAAAAAATGCTATTTTGGTATATGTATTCCTATGCATGTAGTAAAAAGCGGTTATTTTAATATTACAGACACTTCAATTTTAGATGAATTAATGTCCTTTTTATAAAACACCTGCGTAGGGAGCCGACCTCGCGTCGGAGCCGCGTACCTTACTCATAGATCTAAACTACTCCCCTGCACGCGCACTCCCAACTTGGTGACGCTCACTTCGCAACGGGCCGTGCAGCAGAAATCGTAATTCAAAACCAAACGTCCAATTCTAATCATTTAAAGACCAAATATTATCTACATGAACTGTACTTAGTGATAAAATAATTTATTTCGATAAGGATTAATAGTATGAGTAAAATATATGCGTTTAAATGTAGTCCAAAAAAAATTGAAGATTTTTAAATAAAAAAATGGTTGTTGTGCCTCACTCGACATAGATAGGTATAGTGTGCCGCTGACTTTTTTGTAGATATTTATAAGATCTACAATTGTTTAGAACATTTTATGGTTCTATCTTTTATAGTTTAGGCAGCGTACGCAAAATAAGTAACTTTTCTGGTTTATTTTTTACACCTTGTGTCCGAAAAACCCAAATATTTTACGGAACGCTATTTTTTTCCAAAATAAAATTTAGCCTATGTTCTTTCTCAGGGTCTAAAGATTGTTTGTGCCAAATTTCATCAAAATCGGTTGAGAGGTTTAAGCAGGAAAGCGTAACAGACAGACAGACAGACAGACAGACAGATAGACAGAGTTACTTTCGCATTTATAATATTAAGTAAGGATTAAATGATTTGCCATTCGTGATACATTCGAAGTTACGAGTTACAGTAAGTTTTTAAACATGCACAAACATAATGTTTTATATTCAGCCAGTGGTTTATAAGCAATGGCGTTGAAATAAACTCAGTTTTAATTTCAAAAGTAAGGCAAATGTAAGAAATTCCTCATTACACAAAATACAAGCCCAATTTTGACAAACAATAATAGCCGTGTCGGCGGCTGTTCTTCGGGGAGTTGGTTGAACAAGTAAGTTTGTTGGAATAAGTGACGTGGAATGATCAATATTGCCGGGGCCCAAGTCGGGGCGGCCGCGATAACGTAATTACTGGCAAAGCCTCGCCCAAGACGCGGCTGAAGTTGCCCAGGCCTGTTCCATTTACCTACCTATCTTCACTGGAACTTTGCATTTTTAGCAATTACCGTCGCTAAACTAGTTCGAAAAGGTCTGCGAGCACTGAAAACCGCCCATAAAATGAACTTTTTATAATAACAATAATAGTAAATAATTTTGGATAATTTTTACACAGCATCATCTAGCCCGAACCAAGCCTAGCTTGTAAGGGAACCAAATGATTGATAGAAAACTTATTTAGGTTTTTATTGTAAATACATACTTAGAATACATGACATCCGGACACAGAACAAACATCTCTGTTCATCACACAAATGTTTGTTCTAGGTGGGGATCGAACCCACCACTAACAGCGCAGAAGGCAGGGTTACAATCCTGACCTTTATCGGACCGTTTACAACCTCGTGAGCTTTCGATTCTTTCATTCATCAAAATGAGTATTTTTACCCAAGAAAATAAGGTTTTTTAGCTATCACGCAACGCAACAAATCAGTTGATTTCTTCTGGATAAAAAATATATTGCCCAGCATAATGTTTCATGGAATAACAACTTGATGTAAAATATTCGAAGCTTTTATAGTGTTATATATAAGTACATTGAACTGTACGGTTAGCCAGACTTAAGCCTAAATGTCCGTGAGGTCAACATCGGGCCTCGGCAGAAAACCAGCGCTGCTGTATGGATACATAGAGCAGCACATGCTGAGCTGTTGGCCCATTCACCACCACAATGTGCAGCTTTTTTGTATCTACCTATCTATGTTTTTTTTTACTTAGTTTTATTATTTTTTGCTTTTATTATTTGATGTAAATATTTATGTGGTGGTTTGAATAAATAGTTTTTCTTTCTTTCTTTCTAAGTATGTACAGTCAGCTGCACTAGAATGTATACAATTTGCAACTTTCAAAATGGTTTCACAGCGGTACTCAAAATATTTATATGACAATTATTCCAAAAATAAATGAAGTCATCAACTACTTTCATGACTTTTTAGTTTTTGAAGTGTAAGAGTTTATAGTTTTGTAGTTACACCGTTGTGAAAGTTACAAGTTTTATACATTCTAGTGCAGCTGACTGTACCTTGCCAACATAATATTCTTGAAACATGACGTGTAACTTCTAACTTTATGCGACTCGCGTAATGGGCAACCTTGAACTACATCGTATAAAAAAGTAATTATTATATGAATGCCTATTTTTGCCGCCAAGGAATTTGCCGTGTTCCGGTTTGAAGGGTATGGGTACCGGTAAAATTACAGGCGCATGAGCGTTAACACCTGTATGCCTCAGGCCGATGGATGCAGAGCAGTGCATTATAGGGCACGTTCATAAAGACCGTAACTTGTATGGTAATATTTTGCTATAGGTAATCACTAAAAAATGATTTATTCATAAAAATTTGCTTGTGCGACATCTCTTGTCGATTCAACTGAATGCAATTTCGGTTATCGAGCAGGCTTTGATAGTATAGCGTCAAGCTTGTAGATGGAACCACTGTCGCTAAAGCACCGTATGAAACATTCCAAATCTTATTTTCATCGAGTCATTGGAATCCTCGGTTTAGCGAAGTTAGCTATCGCATCCCCGTATCAAGGGGAAGGTCGTGGGTTCAAATCCCACTCAAGGAAATAATTATTGGGATAATATAAAAATCTTTGTGCAGGTAAGCACTATAAAAAACTAAAAAATAGATTTTTTTGTTTAATATAGTTTTTTGTACAGGAAGACCAGCCCCAACAGTGATGTGGCTCATAGACAGCGCCCCAGCCCCGCAGTACATTGGCGAGAAGACTGATACACATGTGGTAGTAAACAGGCTGGAGCTGCCTCACGTGAAACGGGATCACCTCAATACAACATTCAAGTGTCGAGCATCGAACACTAACCTCGTCAGTCCGCAGGAGAAGATGGTCAGGCTTGAAATGAACTGTGAGTACACATACTTAGAATACTTTTTTGGGTATTTTGTTTTCTACCATGGAGTAGAGTAGGTAGTTCCTGCCATGTTTTACACAAAAATGTACCTTAATTAATATAATGAGAGACAGTTATTCCATTGCACAATTCAAAAAATACGTCTAAAACACAATGAATTTTTATGCCGGAACCTACTTTTATTTTTTAACTCTAGGTTCTGGGCTTAAACGCCATCGAGGATAACCATTTTGTGTGATGAACACAGGTGTTTGTTCTCTGTCTGAGTGTTATATAGTATTAAAAGCATATATCTACAAAAAATTGATTGGGTTGGATTGAAAAATCCATTGTATGTTATTACCGTTTAGTAAAATTATGTACGTTGTATCGGTGCTCTCAAACGGGAAGGAAAACATCGTAAGGAAACCAGTTAGTATTCTAACAGCGGCGATGTGCATGCGACCTGTCACGCTTAGAATACTATCTACTGTAAAACCAAAACTACCAAATGTACTATCTAGACGTACCTCCCTTAAACATACTTGAAGAATCTTGAGTAGGTACTTGGTACTAAGTTATCGGAGGGGATATCAAAGAAATAGATAGATTGTTCATTGGTTCGTAGCATAGTTCACCATTGTGACCAGTTCTTTGACTTGGTTGTACCATAACAATGTACAACATTGTAATGTCTCTTCCTATAACCCGTGATTTATAGTTTTGTTAACAAGGCATTTGTTGCAGTGAAGCCGAACATGGTAGAGATTCTGAACAAGCCGGCGACGTTATCTTCGGAGCGATACGTCTACCTCGTGTGCGTGTCGGAAGGAAGCCGGCCGCCAGCGCAGCTCACCTGGTTCAAAGATAACAGGAAATTCAAGAGCTCGAGAGTAAAGGTAACACTAGTAAGTTACCTTGAAGGGTACAAATGATTCATTTTGACTTGTGTCAAGATTTTGGATAAGTTTAAAACAGTTAAGCTATCTACAGACCGTTGCAAACGATCTTGAGATAGCTCAACTAAGTACCAATCGGTAGCGTCTGTAAAACGCTGGCTGTATTGCCCCGCTTATTATTACCTTTCAAAAATAGTACTCAGTATTTATAGTTTTCTCTATTGTATTCTTACTTCATTGTGTACAGTAAAGAGTAAATCTATCGATCTACCTAATAGTTAGACAGCAATGAATACGATACGAGTAAGCTATAAGTTAACACCCTTTGTTCTAGACAACACAAGCGAACAACGAAACTTGGGTGAGCAGTCAAATTCAGTTCATGCCATTGCCTGAAGACGATGGAGCTCAGATCAAGTGCCAGGCGGATAACAGTGCGCTTCCCGGTCAGAGCATCGAAGACACCTTCAAACTCGATGTTGTTTGTAAGTTTTAGTAGTAGTAGAGCTGTTAGTAAAGTAAGAAAATGAAATGTATGGTCGTGTGCGAGGTAGAGCGACATAGGTTCAGTTGCGTCGCACTGGCGTAGCTCGCGATTACTGGGCTCTTAGGCTTGCTACTTCTACTTCTATGACAGCCATCACAGCTCAGATTGTAGTAGCCCTGCCTTCTGCGCTGTAGGTGGTGGGTTCGATCCCCACCGAGAACAAAACATTTTGTGTGATGAACATAGATGTTTGTTCTGTGTCTGGGTGTTGTATTGTATTCTATGTATGTATTTACAAAAAAAAGTATATAAGTATTCTTACAGTCATCTGGTTCCCATAGTACAAGCTCTACGACGTAGACGTAGTACGTGATGACGGAGAGAGCCGTTGAGGTGGCAACGTATTGGTCAGGGAAGGTGTGAGTGAGTTTTTTGTTTTGACTCGAGAAGAAGAAGAAGAAGTACAAGCTCTGCTTAGCTTGGGGCTAGATGATGCTGTGTGGATCGTCCGGCATTATTTATTTATTTATTTATGCTTAGTTTGGGGCTAGATGATGTTGTGTAAAAAATGTGTAAAAATTATTATTATTATATACATTTGATCGTCTATTTTATACTTTAGCAATGAACTTCCACAAAGTCACGCCTAAATCAATAAACTAAATATTTATTGCATTCCATAATGTTTTGAGCAATAAATTCTCATTGCGTACAAGCTTTGATTAGTGAAAAATTTATTAAATAATAACAGGGTAGGCGTTTTGGTGTACTTGCATATTCTAGCCCCAAAATATATGAATACGTAGTATTGCTCGCATGTCAATACCAATTTTCTCTAATACCACGCAGTGCAAACAAAATAATATAAAAATAGAAGGCACCCTCGTCTTGAAAAATCCTTTGCTAATGTTATTCAGGCACATTCAAGTGCCAAAGGTCTCAAATTCTCAAGTTTATGGACGGTTCTCATAATGTAAATTTCAAAACATTGTAAATACTCAGAGCAGAGCACGTATATAGAGCCTTCCTTATCGAAAAATAAACCTATAGTCAACAAATGCTGATATATGTAAAATATGTCCAATCAAAAATTCAAATTTTCTATTCTATACCACTTATAAGAATTTTTGTCTTAACTTACTGACTGACTGACAACGCTAAACTACTGGTCAAAGAATCTTAAAATTTTCAGGGTATATTTAGTAATTATTTGTACATCCCTACATACTAAGAAACGAATCCCTGTATATCAGTCATCTAGTACCCATAACATAAGCTCTGCTTAGCTTGGGACTAGATGATGTTGTGTGGATTGTCCAACATTATCACTATTTACTCTGCTGATCTTTTGAAAATGATGGGCCTAATTCTGAAAATTCTTCACTTCATGCGCGAACTCCAAATTACTATCAAGAGAATTGGCAAGATGTCAAGAGATATTACGGACGGCGCTACATTGTCGGCAGTTCATATTTAGATATGAAAACGAGGCGTAATTGTTTGTTCAAATCAAGCGCTCTGGCTCGAGTCTCGCGGATCTACGATGACACAATTAGCGAAACTTCTTAATTCGCGAAGACTCGTTCCCTAAACGAATATCGCTACAAAATAAGCAGTAAAGGAGCTTAGTTTAACCGGTTCGCACATCTTTAACATCGTTAAGCTTAATTATCATTGCTACTTAGGCGCCCGCTCAGTACATCCGCGTGGCTGACGCAGTGCCCTTCAGGGAACAGTACTCGGTGCCAAAATACACTAGCAAAACGCGCGTGGCTTCGTCTGCGTGACAAGTTAAAATTGTCGTGCGTGCGTCGGAAATTCCTTTTTTAAGCGTCCATTACGGTTAGTACTACATTGGTTTATGTTACAGTAACAGTTTACACTGGCCAATGGTTCGAGAGTTTATCTGACAGGTAACGACCCGTAGTACAACTAACGAACGCTCGTAGGATATTAAAACTGGGTGTAAAACAATCAACAATGTAAACATTACCCCAACGCTCTAAAAACTTACACAAGCTAAGAAAATCTATTTCAGAAAGTAGGTTTCTTAACGATCTAAGTTTACTTAGAAAATAACTGATAAAAAAGTACTTATAACTTTCTACCAGGAGCAGAGCTGAATAAGTTCGAAGTTTGATAAAGTTTTTAACAAATATAGATCCTTTCGATGTTAAGTTAATTACTAGTAGAATGCTCGTGACTGATGGATTATCTTGTAACGAACTTAAGGTGACACTAGTTGCATTTTTCCATAGAGACGTTGTCGGGTGGTTACTTTACAGATTGACAGCATACATCCAATGTTACGCATAATATGTAACTGTAATGTTTAATTTATCTATGCTTGTGACTATATTACACGGTAAAATAAAAAATATTAGATATTAACCTGGCAACTATAAAAATAACTTCACGCGGACGAAGTCACGGGCGTTCCACTAGTCATATATATGGGCCACCCGCTTGTGCCATAAGCAACACACTTAAAAAACCTCTTGGCTAATTTGAATGAACCTTAAATTAAATATGGTTCATAATTTGAATTGATATATAAGCTATTTTTTGTCCCAGAACTACTAAAAACGCTCGGTCGTTTTTAGTAGTTCTGGGACAAAAAACACTGGAAGAAACGTACCTTGAGTTTTGACTATAGCAATGAACCTAAATATTGATGTTAGCTAAATTGCATCCACCACGCAGATGAAGCCATGGGTGGCTACTAGTTATCGAACGTCGGGGTAGATTGAACACCAGCCCTACGCAAAAACGAAAGTTCTTACGCAGAATTAGTGCTGAGACTACTCCTATTGTCAAACTTGTAATTTAGTGATATTTTTGTACCTACATATTATGTATCGTTTTATGACAATAATAAACTTATTTGTATTATATATAAACCCAGGGTCGTGTGTAAAGCTTGAAATAGAAACACTTTCGCTCCTTATGAAAGTAGGTACCAACAATATAAACTCACTTCGCAGCCGTATTGTAATTAAATTTTATTACCTTCACGAACATGAGCTCAAATGTGTTTTAATGTTACTTACGTACGGTTCATTAAAAGAAAATAAGCTTAACGGTCGATCAATCCTCTAAAAACCTATCGAAAAAAAAGCTTAATTAGAAAAGTGCCAGTGAACTTTTAACGGTTAATAATAATAATAATGCTGGACAATCCACACAGCATCATCTAGCCCCAAGCTAAGCAGAGCTTGTGTTATGGGTGCTAGATGACTGACATACATAATACAATACATTACATACATAAGTATTTTTTATCATACATAGAAAATACCCAGAACACTCGGAATAAATATTTGCAGATCAAACATTTATCCCGAGGCGGGAATCGAACCCGCAACCTCCTGCGTCGAAGGCGGACATTCGCCCGCCGCGCCACATTGGTCGGTTCATATTCTTGAATCATAGTTAAAAAACTCTCGATCAAGTACCTTCCAATAAAAAAACTCGGTTCATCCACTAGGAGCTAAAAACATGATACATAGGTACAGTCAGCTGCACTAAAATGTATACAATTTGTAACTTTCTCAACGGTATTTCAGCAAAACAATGAACTCTTACACCTCAAAAACTAGAAAGCCATAAAATTAGTTGATGACCTCACTTGTTTCTTTAATAATTATCGTGTAAATATTTTAAGCACCGCTGTAAAACCATTTTGAATGTAACAAATTGTATACATTCTAGTGCAGCTGACTGTACATAAATTAAACTTCTAGTACTTCTGTTTGCGTCGAAGATTTTAAATAAAAAAAGTTTTTTTCCTATCTGTTTTGAAAAAGTGTTCGGTATCAAAAGTAAAGCAATGATTTTTAGGCTAAACTTGTGTTTATAGTCACCGTAAAACTCTTACCCTGGTACTCTTTGATCAATGAAACCCCTAAATGACGGGTCACATACAAAATCATAGCTAAAAACTGTCCGCGTATATACTTAGCATATTTTGTTTACTAACGAAATTAGAAAAAGTGATAAACAATTTTAAGTTCAACTTAATTACAATTATTTGGCCTGTTTATAGGATACTAGGACTTATATAAATGTCTCCTTATCCAGTGTTTGTATTTCTAAATGTTTATTCAGTTCCCAGATTTTAAGATAGCTTCATCACATTGTTAGTAAATGGCATTTGCAAACAATCATTAGAACACAACTAGGGTTATCTTGGTGTGCGCGCTCCGGCAAACAGCGCCTCCGGTCACTAGTCGTTTCTACGATGCGTTACCAGACTAGTTCTGGCAAATGGAACTTTCCACAGACAGTTTATCCAGTGCCACCAACTTGCCTCAAACTAATTTCGTCTAATTTAGTCTGTGGCTGGCCGACGGACTCAGACGCATGGCTTACGGCGACTTCCGTCGGACACCTTCCTGTCTGAAGGATTAATTTGACTTTGTCAGTCTCAGTTCTGCTTAATGTTTGACACGGTACATTTGTTTCAACCACTACTACTTTGACAGCTGCGCAAGATCCCCACTGACATTCGTAATCATTTTATTCTGAAAACTTCCTAGAAACTAGATAATTTATATTCTTATTTATATTTTAGCCACTACTTCGTTCACTCCTAACAATTTCTGAAAATATTCGTTTATTACATACTTTCTAAGATCACAGCATCACCATGATGTTGCAGTCTTAGAACGATTTAATACTAAAGATAAAATATATCTTTCATTCAGATTGGTACAGCGTATAGCGCGACAGACAAAACAGAAAGACACTCGCATTCATACTCTTTAATGGTAATTCTACTTGTCGTTTGAACAAACAAATGGCCCATCTTATGTTGAGTGGTTGGTGTCCAATCCATCAGTTAAAAATTGCGGAGTCTAACCTAACACCAAGATATCTTGTGTAGTGTTGTGGTAGATTAATACTACAACAACCTAACTCGTAAAATATATAAATAAATATAAACAACATTGACTCTCCCGAGAACTGAACCCTAAGGCTAGGTTCACATGACCGCGCGGTACCGCACGAAACAGCTAACCGCACGGTACAAGATCAAAGTAAACTGTGATTATCGTTTACATTATTCGCGCGGTACCCTGGCGCGCGGTACCGCGCGGTAATGTAAACGATAATGACCGTTTACTTTGTTCTTGTACCGCGCGGTACCGCGCGGTCATGTGAACCTAGCCTAAAACACGAACTGAATCTAAAAACGCGAAAACACGAGCGGTGCTCCTGCTACAGCGAGTACTGCGTTGTAGTGATATTTACCCGAGGCGCTACACAAGTTGTCTATTGAAATAAAAACTAAATACTGCAGCTAGTGAATGTGACCTCTCACGAAGTCCCGGTTTAGTTTGAAACTTTTGCTCTCACTGCTCTAATTTCCATTGATAATAATTTTGTAACACAGTATCAAAGCTTACATGTGCGGGCGAAGCTCAGTAAAACATAATTAAAACGTTGTTAGTGTTTGCGACCACACACAACACCAACACTTTACATCCGTTGAGGAGAGGCCAAAAACTAATTCTGACTAGTGGGTCCGCCTCCTCGCACCCGGTGAATCTGGATGGCAAAATGCTCGAAGGGATTAAATCTGGATTAACACCACGCCATGCCAAAACACAACTTCACCAATTTATTTACAGAAGCCTGCCTCTACAGCCGCCACATTTTCCCTTTTAAGAAATCCATGGTGTTCGGTCATTTATCGAAATGCGCAAGAAGCCGCCGACTCTATTAAAAGAGAAAATTAATTTTCAAATAAAAATAAATTGTATTTAGTTGTCCTCGGTGAACCGTTACGCATTTAGAGCGGAGAGAATTTCGTTGCCTCCCGGCGCGAATCGTTTTGGCAACAATTTAAACGCTGGAATCGTAAATGTTTATTTGGAGAACGAGTGTTTCCTTCGGCCGCGGGGCGACGTCGTTATAGGTATTTAATGGCCAATAAAGTGTCAACGCCCGCTCCTAGCCGCAGATAAGTGTTCACCTGAAGCACTGCCTTAAAATAGGACGGAAAGAAATCTAAAGCCTTTTCTTTACCTTATGGTAGCTTTTTAGGTATTAGCTCATATTGTAATGCAACTAGCACATTTCACTATAGGAAAGATACAGTTTACTTGAAAATATACCATCATCAAAACACACTTCAAATAATATATAAAAAACTGTTTCTAAATTTGACTAAATGCTCCACGATTAAAAAAATCCAAAATACTTTTGCTAAATGAAGCATAAATGATGTAGGTATCTAAAATATTTTTCTACGATCAAAGGGTACAAAATATTACAGCCTCACAACCAATAGAAAGCGCTCGTTCCTTCAACCAATGTAAAAGACCGTGATGGATTTTTTGTGTACATTTTCTTTGATATGACTAAGCTTTATTACTTGTCTATAGAATGGAAGTTATAGCGGTTCAACGAAATCCTCTTAGAAAATCTTTTAAAACAAAGATTAATCTTAGCAACACTCTTGAGCTCTTTTCTCTCTGCTTTATTTTCTGCCGTTTTTTTATATAATTACTGATGGAACAAGCATATGGCCCATCTGATGTTAAGTGGTTACCATCACCTATAACAGTATTACCTTGAAGGTCACAGTCGTTAAGAACGTGCCCTAAAATGCCTGAGGTATACAATTGTTAAGCCTCGTGTGTCTATACTTTCACCAGCACCCACACCCTTCAAACCGTAACACAGCAAGGCCACTACACTGGAGGACTCCCTCATATTAATGGGGGGGATTGCCGTATTCGCCACGCTTGGTGGCTGGTTTGGTGACCACAGTATTGTATCAGAAGATGCTGCTGGCTATCTCCGGGTGCATTCCTTCCTACAACAGTTTCTTATAACATTCACGAGATTTGAAGATAGATAGGTCTTATTCTAAATCGAAACTACCACGGCAACTATTGTAATATTAAATATTTTGATTAATTCATAATAAATTCGTCAGAATACGTATAATTAACAGTAAAATGCTTACAAAACTCACAAGTGTTTTTACGTAACTGTTCCATATCTTTTTTACAAGTCAGAACTTGTAAAAATATCGTGCACGGAAAAATGAGTGGTGCAAAAGGCTGGGAATAAAATCCTTGAACCGTACAAGCATGGACTACATTAAACCGCGTTATCGCCTGCCGCAACCGCTGACATCGCACCACTCGCTTTTTATGAAACCGCCTATATTGCCACGCAGACCATTTATGGTCCACAGACAAAGTTTTGACAGAATTTTAAAGCGATAAGCGCTCTTATCGCTTTGGGAATAAGCGTTTGAGGTTCAGTTTGGATCTGCGTCGCAATCTAGTTACCAACTGGGTTATCTCTGTTGCGTGTAGATTTTTGTGTTGTGAGGAGGCAGTATACCTTGGCTGTTGGCTGGTCACTTGTTTTCGGTTTTGCATACCATACTTTTCCAATACCATGTTTTAAGGTTCTAGTCGATAACTAGATAAACTTTCTAGACACATAGATAGCTTAATAATACGTCATCAAAATATCAGTGCGTTTGTTTCAGATCCTCCCGTGGTGTCACTTTCGCTTGGCAGCACACTGAATCCCAACGACATCAAAGAAGGCGATGACGTGTACTTCGAATGCTCAGTCAAAGCCAATCCCAGAGAACATAAAATATCATGGTATCATAATGTGAGTACTTTTACTTACTTACTTAAAGCATAATCACATAATATTTGACGAATTTTCAGCAATGACGACCGATGTGGCGCGGCGGGCGTATGTCCGCCTGCGACGCAAGAGGTTGCGGGTTCGATTCCCGCCTTGGGATAAATGTTTGTACGATCTGCAAATATTTATTCCGGGTGTTCTGGGTGTTTTCTATGTATAATAAAAATATCTATATAATGTAATGTATTGTATTAAGTATATCAGTTATCTAGTACCCATAACACAAGCTCTGCTTAGCTTGGGGCTAGATGATGCTGTGTGGACTGTCCAGCATTAAAAAAAAAAAAAAAAAAAAATGAATATGAGCACAATACTGTCTACAGTGGCTATATAAAATCTTCTTTCCATTGTCATTTTTATATCAACAAAAAGAGATGGTAACACTCTTATCAGCCGATTCGTTTTCTTTGATCTTTGGAAGCAACATTGCTTTTTAATTTTAATTGTTTTTCTAGTGTTATTTTATGTTCTGTTGTGTAATTTCGGTGGCATTATAACCAACTTTACGTGTGCTCTTAGTGCAATATGTGGACAATTACAATGAATGTGTATTGTGGCATCCTTATCTGAATAAAAACGCCATCTTTTTTTCAACCAATGACAGTCCAACTTGACAGAATTTGACAGATTAAAAACTATTTAATTAAAACACTTGACATTGGCAAAATTGTCTGTTGAATAACATAGAGGTGCCATAAAGAAGAGAAGAAGATTTATCGGCCACTTTGGCGAATGAGCAATATGCATAGAGAAGTTCAAAAGTGGTAAACCACAACAAAGTAAAAAAATATTCTTTCATTTAATTATGACTTTGTGTTCATTCAAATGTGATCTTATCTCAAGAGCCTAATAAAAAAACAGTAACTGTGGCTTATCAAACACGCTATTCAGAAAATTAAAACTTCCCGTTTCTCGCGGATTCGGGAAAATTCTAAGAAAATCTTCTTTTTACGATCCTTCAAGTAGAAAATTTAGAAAAATGGATACAATAGGCAGGTAAATCTGAGTCCAAGATTGATGAAGATTAACAATTTCGTGGACCAAAAAATAGGTAAAATTATATCTGCGAGTTAGTCACGTAGCTTTTGACGGAAAAGTATTATTGATGACATTTATCATTATTTTAAGACTGAACCCTATATAATGAGCCTTATATGGTACTATAGAAAGGTTTTGAGATTTTATTTGGTTACGAAACGATAGCAAAGAAAAAATCTCATTGTTTATTGTATTGGGTATGTTACCTACTTTTGGAAATACATAAGCTACTAACATTAGAATACGCAATAAAGAACTTTTTTTTAAGAAGCAGCTCGTATAATTTATTCCCTGTTGCTATTTGATCCGAGTGTCCGTTAGTAGCACTACAAATCGTCTTCCATCGGATAATCTCTCGTCAGAAAACTCGTTTTTTTTACCATTGATAGAGTATCGGTCTGATTCATAGCTGGTTGTAAAAAAACTCGTAGGAGTTTATTTTCTAAATTGTATGTAAATATAATGTATTTCTAAATTTCTGATTTCTGATTTCTGAGTTAGTTAGCGTGTCCTTGTATCAAGGGGAGGGCTTAAGTCCTTCTCGAGAGCATAGTATAAAGGGCATGTTTTGGAATAATACGAGTATATAAATCACGGTATCATTAATATTGTTTTCTTATTTATCTAGGATAAGCCAGTACTTCAAAACGTCGTGTCAGGGGTCATAGTGAGCACAAAGTCCTTGGTGCTACAGAAAGTCGCACGAGATCATGGAGGCGAGTACTCGTGTCGGGCGACCAACGCCTTGGGGGAGACTGCGAGTGAAGTGACACATCTCAGTATACAATGTAAGTTATTTTAACCGACTTCATACAAAAAACCATAGTTTTCTCGGCTTCAAATAGGATCAAAAGCCATACAGAATAGGCCATGAGGTTTAACACCAGTATGCAGTTGGTGGACGCAGGGTATAAGGCGATGCTTTGTTATAGGTGATGGTTACCACTTAATATATACTTGTACCAACAGCAGTAACATAAAAAAACATAGTACTTTAACTCTTGAATGTAATAAGTAGCAACTAAGGAAACGCACTTAGAGTTAGGAAGCAGCATCTCCTGTGTTCTAGACACCGACACTGCCATCGACAATCGGCTTACTAAGCGTAGTGACTATAATACCAAACCCTCCCCAAATATGTGGGAGGCTTATGTCCGGCAGGGGGCTGATTGAGGCTGATGACGTGACTGATTTGAACCAAATGAAAGGGTCAAATAATAAAGATTAATAAATAGCACCACGTCTTTAATTCCTAAACATATCAAAAGTAAAAAATAAAACTAGTTGTTGTTTTCTTATAAATTGGGGTATGACTCTTTTCACGATTTTTCATTAACTCGCGTGGTTTTGGACCTGTCCATCACCGCCCTTCTCAAAAAAACACCCTGTATACTACCATACCTGCGCTAGTAACACTGTACCTGCTGCTAAATAGCTAGTGCTTGCCATACGTTTTATTTGTAAATACAAAGAATACAATATAACACCCAGACAGAACAAAAATATGTGTTCATCACACAAATGTTTGTTCTCGGTATAGAGATCGAACCCACAGTCTACAGCACAGAAGGTAAAACTACCACTTACTGAGTTGTGAGGCCAGTTAAGCTGACTGCTACATATACACACATGATAATATTTATTTACTTAATGGCCTACTTACTAAATTCCTTGAAGTTAGATGTATGCTTATAAAAGGCTATCGTGTTTCCATCAAAGAGCTTTAGTCAAAGTAGGTTTGTTAGCTTTACATAACGCTTCTACGTACTTCATTAAATACAAAGTGGATATCCAAACACCAATTTTGCTGAGCTTAGAAGTTTCTCTTTGGATTAAACGTGAACTTTAGCTCTCATTGGCTTTTGCAATGTATAAAAGCTAATATTGATTGAAAGGGGTTAGAACCAAAAGAAATTAAATTCTGCTAAGTTGTAATTTACATTTGCATTTCCGATCATCTTACGACCGATCTGGCGCGGCGGCTGAATCTTCGCCTGCGACGCAGGAGGTTGCGGGTTCGATTTCTGTCTTGATATAAATGTTTGTACGATCTGTTAATATATATATAGTCCAGGTGTTCTGGGTATTTTCTATTTATAATAAAAATGTCTATGTGTGTAACGTATTGTATTAAGGAGGGGGTATTCGCCAACTCGAGGTTTTCTCCAAGTAATTTCTCTTTGATGAGTGAATATAAATGTCCAAAAAAAATATATATTGTTTATTAAAGACTAAATTTTAATTTGTACAATTGAAAAAATTCTAACTATATTATTACTATATGAAAAAAATATCCAAAGTGAAGCAATTTTTATTTTAAATTTGGTTATTTCTTCTAAACGGTATTGATTTTTAGTATTTTTATTTCACACAAATATCTGTCAAAGTTTTTATCACAAAGTGAACAATTGGCAGTTCGAACTAATAATTCATTAAGCTACAATTAATTATTTCTTGAATGCGATACGAAATGGAATGCGCGGGTCCCTGTGCGGGCGACGGGAGGCAGTGCAACTCAGACTGTCGGACGGGGAGGTTGTGCTGCTCATTGCTCCGATTCGCGCATGGACGATTTAGTGTTAGTTTTTTAATTTCGTTTTTTTGTAAATCGTAGGTAAGGCACTTACGTAAATTTTTCGCGCTTCACGCTTCTTTATAAGTTTGGTAGATTACTCTTTATTCATTACTATGGCAAATAAAGTTACGTACGGTACAGGATACCTACAGTTTCACAACTATACTCGAATAATAAACCACACAGTAATAGGTTAGCCTCTCGAAGTAGGCGGGAGTAGTCGTATACACCCTGTAAGCATTCGTCGTAGGTATCCTAGGATACCCGGTTGACATAGGCTAAATTATTTTTCAAAAATTAGGGTTCCTTACTAAAACCCGTGCAAAGCTGGGACGAGCCGCTAGTATTCTATAATAATTTCGATGTGGCGCGGCGGGCGAACGTCTGCCTGCGACGCAGGAGGTTGCGGGTTTGATTCACGACTTGGGATAAATGCTTGTACGATTTACAAATTATTATTATTATGCTCCTGGCATAACTGCAAAAAGTCAACTTACAGGAGGATGTGGTTTTCAGATTATTTCAGAAATTATAAACCTTTTTGGTAGTTTTTTGTCTAAATAATTTCAGTATAATAATAATAATGCTGGACAAGCCACACAGCATCATCCAGTCCCAAGCTAAGCAGAGCTTATGTTATGGATTCTAGGTGACTGATATACTTAATACAATACATTACAAACATAGATATTTTTTTATTATACATAGAAAACACCCAGAACACCCGGAATAAATATTTGTAGATTGTACAAACATTTATAATATTATAAATACTTTTTTAAATTGACTATCCTATCTTGCTCCTAAACCACTTCTAAACTACTTAATACATATATATCTATATACACAAAAAATATAGATATATATGTATTACGATTTTTTTAAATTATAATAATGGAATTTACTCTTGTTTTTTCGATTTTTTCCCTTTATTCTATCGGTTGTGCCCCTCTTGCCCGTTGATTATCGCTCGAAAGAAGTTATAACCTCCATTGGGCCTTTTTCCTCGGAGTTTTGTGTGTGCAAGATTTTGGAAAGTGAGCACACCTACATTATATATACCTGCCTACATTATTAAAGAATATTAGCTATTGCTTGAGCTGATTATCAAAAAGATGGGAATCTTTTAGATAATCAGCTCAACACAAGTAACGCAGTTAGTTAGGTCTTAAAATGTGCCCTTGTATCTGGTCTGTATATTCTGCAATTAAACTACGTGAAAAGCAGTTAGCATGCCTTTGTTGTATTTCTGTAAGAAATAAAAGATTTGCACATATATTTTTTTCTTCCTGTAGAACTCCATCATAATTTCTTCCCAAGAGGGCAAGTTAAATCCATGGTAAGAATACTTTCAAGTTATCGAACTAGCATCATTTGATTGGCTGTATCGAATGGGTGGTCAAATACGAATAATGGCCAATACGGTGCTCGATTGTCTTTATTCATGTCCAGACATATACTAGTGCGTATATTTCTCCCTCATAGTGCCACGATCACATAGATCCACATAGATTTATGGATGGTGTAGGAGAATTATGCTCTCTATCTCCTCGAGCGACGGCTGTAAATTATAACGACGCGCTTCAAAATGCAATGCTACCGACAGTCCGTAATATTTAAATTTCACCATATGACTGCGGCGTCGTTGATGCTTGTGATTGTGACAATTTAATAAAAGGATACATCTACTTTTAGCTTTGTTTTCTGACAATATAATAAAAAGGAATCCCGAAATAAACTGTTTTATTGAACGCATATTGTTAGTAACAAGTGTACATAATTTGTAAATTCCGACAGGTGGACTCGCCTTGTGTCAGAACTTTACAATTTTATGTAGCTTATGATTATTGGTTCCATCAAGTTCAAGCTAAGAACAGCTGTCAGCGTAACAAACAGTAATCATCGTTATCTTTAATCAGATAAAGAGGGCAATAGAAGTTGTCAAATCGGTTTGCAAGCGAAACTAATCCTTATCACCTATGAATCTGCAAGCGGCATTCAACCTTAGGGTGGTAAACCAATTTTTTGGGAAAAGGCTAGAACCACTGTAACCAGAGCTATACCTACCTGTGTAAAAACTTATGGATCTTCACCGTGCTTGGAAGGATTTGCAAAAAAAGATATGAGCTTGATGATATGTTTCGGTTACCGTCATCTCTTACAACACAAGATTTTATAAAAATGCAAGGACATCACGGTCAACCTACCAGCCTTGATGAAAACCTTAGAAACCCTTGCCATCCACCTCTCAAAGGGTAAGTTCTGGAACTACTTACTACAAAAAGAGGAAGGAAAGACTTTGTCACGCCTAAATTAGTTGCAGCTTTAGACAGATGTCAATTAAACAAGGAATTCTGTTTATATACTTCAGGCTGTAGCAAAAGCACTAGATCTTAGCTGTGATGATTTCCTGATAAAAAAATCGTCCATTCAACGCATTTGCACACAGAGTAGAAAATATAGTGTAATCTATAAAATCAAATTTTGTTTTAAAATGTGTGTTTGAAATAAGAATCCACCAAATCACAAGTAGCCCTGATATCATAATGTTAAAAAAGTTTATATATTTCAATTGATTTATATGCTTATAGAAAAATGTTAAAAACAGAAATTTTAAATTCGCGGGTTAATGTAAATGTAGACAGATAAAATTTTGTATTTAAGTAAGTCTTGATAGTTTAAAAAGAAATATAAGAAAGAATATAAGGGACTTATATTCGTCCATATAAGGGACACCCTACAGTACATGGTAGTTTGGAAATAAAAGTCACCCTAGTTGACAGTAGCGGCTTGTGTGCCTTTCTTCACCGGGCAAAATGAACCACTCATCTGATTCCGCGCGTGATAATAGGCAATAAATAAAGCATAAAAACTTGATTATTAAAATATACATGTTGTTTTCTATATTTTTTGAACTGATATGATGTAAAATGGTATGTAGATGCTGAAAATAAAAAAAGTACTATCAAAGACACAATCAAATCTACGCCCCTGTGACTAGGATATGACGTATTGCATCGTGTTATTATGAATATAAATCGACGGCCCCACCGAATAAACGTGTAAGAGCTCTTACCGTAATTTTTTTTTTTTTTGTTTTTCGGTGTGTCGATTTAAAATACACCTTCTAAATTTTTTTCAGAAAGATTTTCCAATAAATTTAACGAAAACAATCAAAAAAAGCGTACTTCGAATGTTTATTCTACGGAAAATAAAAACACTAAACTCACACGAATATTGCAACAATGTGATTTTGCACACCGTTTACTCTTATACGTTTAATGCAAACTTACTTTAGAATATTATTCGTCGGAAATTCAAAAAATACTGTAACTGTAAAGAGTTTTGCCGATGTGTAACTACCTAATACTAATATTGACAAATCCTATTATGTCCATAGAACAAAAAGGTATAATAAGTTACACTTTTAGGTAATAACATATTTTCCCACGAATAATAGTGTAAACATAGCATACCAAAATTTTGTTACTAGAATAAAAATGTAACAGGGGTTTTTATTAATTTCTCGTAAATCATTAATATTAGCTTATCGGTTTTTTTAACGAAATATAGATAATTTTTTTTCCTTTAATTTGTCTATACATTGTATTGACGTACATCTAATCAATAATGAGCTATATTTTTTTTTATGTTTTTTATTTTTCCTGTAAAATTGCGATTTTCACTTTACACGTTTATTCGGTGGGGCCGTCGAAATATTTTTTAGCCAACTTAGTATTATCTTCATATTTATTTACTTATTTTAGGAAGACTTGTGCCTTTATTGACCAGACAAACAAATCATAAAAACTTGATTATTAAAATATATACATGTTTTTTTATACTTTTTTGAACTGAAATTATGTAAAATGGTATGTAGATGCTGAAAATAAAAAAGTACTATGAAAGACACAATCAAATCTACGCCCCTGTGACTAGGATATGACGTATTGCATCGTGTTATTATGAATATAAATATTTTTTAGCCAACTTAGTATTATCTTCATATTTATTTACTTATTTTAGGAAGACTTGTGCCTTTATTGACCGGACAAACAAATCATAAAAACTTGATTATTAAAATATATACATGTTTTTTTATACTTTTTTGAACTGAAATTATGTAAAATGGTATGTAGATGCTGAAAATAAAAAAATGCTATGAAAGGCACAATCGAATCTACGCCCCTGTTACTAGGAAACAACGTATTGCATCGTGTTATTATGAATATAAATATTTTTAAGCCAACTTAGTATTACCTATGTTTTTATTTATTTACTTATTTTAGGAATACTTGTGCCTTTATTGAACGGACAAATAAATCATAAAATCTTGACGCCCTGTTACTAGGATACAACTTATTGCATCGTGTTTTTTTTACTTCTTAAGTTAACACAAACACGTATTACATTAAAGTAAATATAAATGAAATTATTAAATTAATATTTTAATGAAATGATTATACAATTTTAATTAAGCTTTTTAGGAAATTATTTTAACTTCATAGGTTGAGCTTAAAATTTATAAAAAGTTGTTTTAGTAGTTAGTACATAGTTAGTTATTAGTTATTGTATGAACATTATTTTTGTTATTATTTCAAATTGTTATGATCATATGCTAAACGGGCGGAGGGCAGTGGTACGCCATCATACAGGTTTTTCAGTTTGGGTACCAATGCTGTCTAACCAATGAATAGTCATGTATGTTGTTTCCAAATAAATTTCATTTCATTTCATAATGAATATAAATATTATTTTAGTCAATTTAGTATTATCTTTTTATTTATTAACTTATTTTAGGAAAACCAGTGTCACCACTAAAATATTTCTTTTATATTGAGTAAATTTTTAGAGCACGATAATAGCGCGGCTCCTTGCCAACAAACAAGGAGCGCGTGTTGCGCTTTGCGAGCGTAAAAATATAGCGGGGGGCACGCGGTCGGCGCGGGGAAATTATCCCACTCCGCCTGAATCCTCAAGGTCGTTGGCGAATACCACAGCCTTAAGGATATCAGTCATCTAGTATCCATAACACAAGCTCTGCTTAGCTTGGGGCTAAATGATGCTGCGGCGATTGTCCAGCATTATTATTGTTATTATGACACTACTTATACCACTTTATGTGGGATCGGCACAACAGGTGAGATTACAGGCACACGAGGCTTGACATCTGTATGCCTCAGGTTGATGGACGCAGAGCAGCGTGACCTGCGAGGCAATGCTTTGTTACAGGTGATAGTAACCACTTAAGATCAGGAGGATTCCAACAGCAAGTCAAATAAAAAAAGTTTGCCAATTTTTTATATTACCAGCAAACGGAACAAGCAGAAGGCCCACCTGATGTGAAATGGTAACCAACGTCTATAACAAAGCATTGATTTGTAGATACGCACGTTAGAAACGAGCCTAACTATTCACAGCCCTGCGTGTCCATCAACTCGCGACCCAGGCTATAAATATCTGTGCCTGTGGTGTCACTGGTATCCAGACCCATTAGACGGAAATACAGCAGCGCTGCTGCAGAAATAGACACGGTGGTAGTAGGTACTTGACTGGACCAGCCCAAGTACAAAGTACTACTTCACTCTTCTCTATCAGCCATCGCTTCCAGTAGTCTCACTACTCGTGTTCATATCTTCTTTCACGCAATTCCATCCATTATTTTTAGGACTACTTCTACTCCTATCAACTATCCACATTCATATACCTAATACCATTCTCGTTGTGTTACCCGGCCTAAAACAAAATAGCCTCGGGGTATGTTATTTCTTTTTTAGGTTAAAATTGTTGATGTTCACGCGTCTAACCAACCAGTTATGGGCCAACATTGCAATACAATACAATGCAATTCAAATATTTTATTTCAGTAAACTTAATCTAGGTTACATTTTATGGGTTTGGGCAGTCCCTCTTTTAAGTATAATAATAAATAATAAGTTAAAAAAAAAAACAAATTTATAGTATTCCAATTATAATAATAATAATGCTATAATTGCACACAAATTACTGTCCGAATAGATTCAAATAGAAGTTAAGTGTAAGGTCGATTGTGGTACATATTTCTTGGAGATTATCCTCATTCGTCTTTTGTCAAATATTAATAAGACGCACTTAACAACAGGAAAAGTTGCTCATAAATAACGAAAATGGTACAAAAATTATAAAAATAAATAAGTAAATTTAAATTTAACGGAGACGGTGGCGGCGATACGTCAATAAGTTAAATTAATTGTCAGATTCAACTTCCTCGTTCTAAATTTGGTTGTTTTTTTTTATTTATTGAGAGGCTTTTTATCTATTGTATCAATCATCTTCAATTCGAGAATATCTTTTCACAGGTTTGTTATTGCTAGGGTGTGGAACCGTATAGAATAAAAAGAAAAGAAAATAAATAGCTTCACGGCTTTAATTTCCAGGCACGATATACATCCCTGAAACCTTTAGTAGTATGTTTAGAGGTTCTTTGAGGATGCCTAATAGGGGTAGTCAGAGGTACGGCCAAATATAAAATTTGGTACGTACCCACGTTTTGCAGAAGTTGATATTCCATACGTGACAGGTTGCAAGCCCATCCCCGCTGTTAGAATACTGATTATTTTCCTCACGATGTTTTTCTTCACCATTTGACCATTTGACAGGTACCAACAGTAACAGTAGTGCTACTAACGGTTTGAACAATATTCAAACTAGGTATTCATTATCACTAGCGATTACTCGTGACTTTGTCCGCGTGGATTTGCATTTTCACATTATCGTAGAAAGTCGTTTATATAAAAAAAAAATACCTTAGTTTTTTATTGTACATTTAAGATGAGACTGATTGACTCACTCAGAGACTATAGACTCACTCAGAGACTCACTTGACGACCGATGTGGCGAGGGGGGTTAATGTCCGCCTGCGACGCAGAGGTTGCGGGTTCGATTCCCGCCTCGGGATAAATGTTTGTACGATCTGCAAATATTTATTCCGGGTGTTCTGGGTATTTTCTATGTATAATAAAAAAAATATCTATGTATGTAATATAGTATTGTATTAAGTATATCAGTCATCTAGTACCCATAACACAAGCTCTGCTTAGCTTGGGGCTAGATGATGCTGTGTGGATTGTCCAGCATTATTATTATTATTATAGCTACTCAAAAGACCCTATAGTAGTCGAACCATGACGGAAGCATTATAATCGCCTAAAAATCCGGTCACCAAAATTTCGCCATCAGCTCATTATAAACTTACTCGTACTTAGTCAAAAGCACAGTATTTGTCAGGACTGAAGTATTGAGGTGAGTCATTGTGCCAACATCAATCATAAGAAGGGTGTTGAAGATTCACATCATCTCCGTCTCACCGTCAAATTATCTAACTTGTTTTTGTTTTCGGCATTTTCGGAAAATAACTTATATAATTATGGACTTATCTACGTACTTATAGTTGACACTGAACTTTTTGTACTCATAATTGCCTGAATGAAATGGCTGGTGTTTACAGATAATTAGTTTGGCTATCCAAAGAGGGCCGGCCTTTTGGACACACTGTCTGCAAACTTTTTTTCTGCTTATAGTAAATACATACAAGTAGAAAACCGAGTCGGCTTATAAATATTACGTGATATAAAATATTATGTACATAAAGTTGTAAGCTAATTCAGTATAATTACTAATTATAAAAATTACCCTCTAATGAATTATACAAAGCGAATTTTACTGTTTCGACAGTTTATTAATATATGCAAGTACATTCAGAAATAAAAGTTGATCAACAGTTTGGGGTTTTAACACTATTTCTTCTTATTATGTAATTTATGGCAATAATTGTGACTTAAAAATTGCTATAAGTTATGAGAAATTTTCAAATAAGAGCCAAAACCCTTATTAGTATTTAATTATTTCAAGTTTCGTATGTCAGTGAGATGTGTAATTTTCGTTGGAGTTGATATCATTTCCAACATCAATCAAATGGGAAGCCGGCGGCGGCGGCGTCGTCGTGTCGTAGATTTACGTCATCTCTATTTTGGCTTGAATGCGGCAAAAGTACAGACGCAAACAACACAATATCTATCGAAATTTTAATCGATTTCAAAAAAGGAGGAGAACTTCGAGTACATAGACATGATTTTACATGGCAAGGCGAGCTTAACCTTAAAGAGAGTTTCCGTAGATTTGGAACTTTAGTAGATGTTTTCATGTATGTTTCCGATGGTTTTTCCATCAATTGAAGTCTGATTTTAAAAATTATTTTTTATTTACATGCGTCTTCCATCCATATAAATTTGTTCAAATTAATTATATTTATAGATTTTTTTATTTACCCGACGTTTTGACTATGTTGTAATAGTAGTCAAAAAAGTAAATACGTGATAAATACCCGGGTAATAAAGTGTTCAGTGTTCTAAGACGTTTTCCGATCGCCTGTACCATATCCCCCATTCGTTACCTTAGCTCGTTTGTTTCACTTTTGTACATTCCCAGTCGACAGTTTGTTCCGTTTTATTGAACCGAAGCCTGCACCGTCACAAATCTAAGGTGAAGAAATGCTGGTTGTTATACGCACGCGGCGCGCTTTACTTGCCTCCCTTAATATTAATCTGACTATATTTTCATATTCCCACTGAGGTAGGGGATGCAAATTGTTATGGCTGGAAACATGTTTTGGATGAACAGGGAACGGCTATGTTAGCCAGAGTTTCAGGATTTAAAGAGGCGTTTCCATGTGAGCATCGAACGGTGATATCGAATTGAACTCTGACCTGCTCTGGCCCCGACCTACGAACTAGGCATTGGGTTCAAACACAGTTAAAGCCATCTTTCCAAGCGGTAAATTCACGATCTTTACTTTAGTACCCATATATTATACTTATTAAGTACTTTGAGTTTGTTCACGCATACATACTTTTTTGTAAAAGAACTTTCCAATATAAATAGAAATGTTTTTAGAACGAATAAAGAAATGCACACAAGGCTATGCTGGAAGTTAAACTATAGAGTCAGAAATCTGTAGAAGAACCAAGGTGCAGACCACCTGCTGATTCCAAGCGCTGTGTTGGTATAGTGCTAGAATCAGCAGATTGAAGGGGCCATTGCAGGCCATGTAAGCTCGTAGAACCGCTGGGTAACAAAAGTTCTTGAAAAACGACCACGAACCGAAAAACACATCGTAGGACGCTTTTGCATCGGAGGAACCGATGATATTGTTAGAAACGCGGGAAGTCAGTGGATAGAGAAGTGGCAAAATTGTTCTTTTTAGAAAAGTATTGGTCTTCTACAGGCTGATAAGAATAAAAAAATTCATGGCACCGCCCGCAATCGGCCTGTCGGGTGTGATATAAATTGCACACTTACACTGCATTTATTTAGGGTTTTAACAGGTTGCAGGACCCCGTTGGGGTTTAGTCGGTAAGACTCCGACATAATCCTATCCTCCCGTAGCGGTAGATATCCATGAGGATTCCCCAACGAAAAAAAAGAAAACAAAAAAAAGGTTGAACAACCTAAGTTTCATCAAGCTTCTACTGAAATCTGTATACTTCACAAATTCAAGGGGCGTTTTAACTCCGTGGTTTGCTCATTTGCGGCATTTCTGCTACGGCGTAGCAGCTACGAGCTACGAACTGTAATCTCCAAAGTCATGTGACGTCTGCCGATTCGTATTGAGCTCACGTAATAAATTCCAGACCGCATTTCCTTGTTGAAGAAAGTCTGCTTTCTCAGTATTATTCTTACTACGGCAAAAAGATTGAATTTAAGTCAGTTGAATCTGTTTGGGCTGAATTCTTAAGAAGTGGTTGTGACTATGTAATTATGTGTTCTACACCGCCTTGAATCAACTATATTGTTAGGATCGCGGGAAATCAGTGGATGGAGAATGCTTCAAATAGATTTTTCTGGAAACTTATCCTATCAAGCAGTAGACTCCTTCAGATTCCTGATGAGTTGTAAATTTAGTAAGTCAAAGTCAAAGTCAAAAATCATTTATTCAGTAATATCCACAGGGATCATCTTGAGGCATTCTAATGGCATAATTAACTTAAAATATTAAGGACAAAAGACCAGCTCTGGCTACGTTATCCTCATGATTTGACCCACTGGCCCAAAGGATAGCTTAAAACCGATTCTGATAACAACAAATCGCTGAAGATAATGATAAAGGGGTTCTTGTAACAATGTAACCCAAGTTTCAGTTTCGATGAAGTATTTAGCAAATAATACTAACCCCCGATTGCACTTTCCAGCCTATTGAATCTTATAACAGTAAGTAAATTTCTCTCAAAGGGTTCTCCTTCCCGTTCAAATATTTGAGGCCTTAATGAAAATCTAAGACGGTGGGGAGCGCAGTTCAAGACACCTAAATGAATCATGGCTTGGGACTGCGCTTGCTTCGAGTTGGGCAATAAAATTTATATATCGTCCAACTTCTGCCATGATTTAACGAACCGAATTTACAGCTTCTTTATTATCAGTCTTTGTTGCCGTTCGTAGTTCATAAACCTGATAGTTGCTTTTCATTTCTTCTGATATTAAAGTACTGTTTATGTTACTTTTTGAGATGATGTGAAAATCATAAAGACTAAATACTTTTTCTTAGTTTTTAATACGATCTTGATAAAACATATACTCAGATTAATTTATATTTTTATATTTTCTTTGGGTATTTAATATATAATTTTTGCTGTATCGCATAATCTAATCTAATAATGTTTGAGTGACTGCCTGCTGATATTAGACGCCGTTTTGCCTAAGCTGCTGAGAGTCTGGAAACTTAGAGAGTATATTTTTCTTTGTTACATACAAAGAAAAATATAGATGTTTTAAAAATTTCTAAAATTCGACTCAAAGTAAGGTCAGTAGGGCGAGCGTAAAGTTTTTATAAGAATAGCCTTATTCTCTTAATATAATTTGGATATCTTTTAAGTCAAGGGGGAAAAAGAGTAATCTACCTTCTACCATCGTCAGGTAAGAAACCAGACCATCGCCACTTACCGTCAGACCATAGTGTGGGGTCCAGCTCAAACAAAGTAAAGCTTGCACTATAAGAACCAGATGACTGACAACATATGTTTTTAATTTCATTCTTTCGAAAGGAATTCTAAGAATTTTAGGATTTTCAATGGTCAAATGCATGTATTTGATCATTGAAAATCTAAAATCAATTGCAAATCCTCGTTTATACGAAGTTTGGTATTTTGTGGTAGCAACAAACATCCAAAACCTTTTTGAATACCTGTTATATTCACGCTTTGAATTAGCACTCGGACCACAAATGGTTTTAGTCGGGATCGCAAATGTTGAAATGGAATTTAGAACCCCCAGGTAAATCCTAGCTTAACTAATTGTAATGACGGAACCACCAAATGCTAAAAATAACGAGAAGCCGATTAACCGCTCAACGAAATTAAAGAAAAAGAGTGAGAATGAGTGATTAAAATGTATTATAAAGTTTAAATTGTGATTATTTCTCTACACCTATCAGACAACCTGGTATTTTATTTATATTGCTAAACGTATTTTTGTAGTTTTGATTTTGGACATATCATTATCTGTATCTTAATGTATATGTCTCAACGTATCGTGTAACATTGAAATACATGCATCTATTTTATACGTGAAGTTATGATAGTTTTAGATCAATTGAGAACTAATTATTTAATGCAAAAAAAAATTAATTATTCTATCGGGTTCCCATAGTACAAGCTTGCTTAGTCTGGGGCTAGATGGCATTGTGTCCCTCTTTATTTTTATGTAAACTATTCGAGAAATTACGTACAACAAAGTTTTTACTTCAACACCTAAACGTTTTAATGAAAACAAGTTTGTTTTCCGCAAAGTGTTAAGTGCTAGTGTAAATATTTACTTAGCTGATGCAAATGTATTGTCTAAGCAAACTACTCGACATAATGTTACAAGACACACAACATTATGCTCTAAGTACTTAAATCTAAACCAAATCAATAGCATACCTTCTTACTTTACAACCGGCCCGGACCTACTTACTGTACGGAAGATCCCGTCAGATCTCTTAGTACCAAGTACCTATACACGAAAATCTTCGTAGATGTCTAAGGGAGTAGTCAGGAGTACGTCCAGATATTTGGTACATACTCACATTTCGCAGCAGTTGGTATTCCATACGTAACAGGTTGCAAGCCCATCGCCGCTGCTAGAATTCGAACTGGTTTCCTCACGATGTTTTCCTACACCTGTCTTTAATATGATAAATAAATGATTAAATATTGGTAGACAGAAGCTTATTCAAATTGTACTACATTAAACTAAATTTGTAGATTATTTATACAGCGTCAGAGGCCACTTTTTCACTCATGTCTTTAAATGAAGGAAGTTGATGTACCTCGGGCAGGGTTTTAGGTAGGGAAGGCTTGTAAACTTTAGCCTAGTCATATCCTAGAGCTGACTAAACCACACTCTTTGTTATAGATGCTCCAGTATGTGAACATCAGTCACCACAAGTGTTGGGGGCTCAAATAGAGGAAGAGCTGCGTGTTCGGTGTTCAGTAACAGCCAACCCACCTGATGTTACCTTCTTCTGGCAATTCAATAATAGTGGAGAGAGTCTGGACGTGTCACCGCTCAAGTTTGGTAAGTAAAACACATGTAGTTAGGGTGAATGTTTAAATAATTACAATGAAATCACGAGTACCCCTTTAAAAAACATGTTTATGGCTATTTCAGTGTGAAAACCAGATAACTAACGCAATTAAAACATAATCTTCACGTTAATAGATGAGTATCGAACTTATGACCTATATGACACAAAAATTAGAGTAATTGAATTTAAGCTAGTACCTATGTGGCAGTATTAATAATATACTATTACTGCCAATACTGCTTATATAATAACCACAATTAAAGTTATAATATAACTATTGTTAATATTTATATTTCTAATTGAAATATATTGTAAAAATTTTAAAAGCACAAGGTGCAGGGTAATATGCAAAGTTTTATTTTTCTAAGTAGGGTAAAGACACAAAATATGAATCAAGGTTTCTTTTTATTATGTGGCATGTTTTGCATAGGTACAGCGAATGGTAGCACAAGTGAGTTGAGCTACAAGCCACAGAGTGAGAGGGATTACGGCACTCTCAGCTGTCGAGGTACCAATGGCGTGGGAAGGCAGCTGGACCCATGCGTCTTCCAGATCGTACCAGCTGGTAAGCATAACAAAAGATAGATAGATAGATAACACTTTATTGTACACAAGGATACATTATACATCTAGGCATAAACAAATAAAGTACAATAGGCGGCCTTATCGCTGAAAGTTAGTGTAAGAAAAAGTATTTTTTTAGAAAGAGGTTTTGATACATCTATACAGAATATACTATACTATACTATACTATACTATACTATACTATACTATACTATACTATACTATACTATACTATACTATACTATACTATACTATACTATAATAATCGATGTACTTTCTCATCAATAACAATAAATAAATTATTCGGATTAGTATGCTGTTGTCACTGTCCGCAAATTTTACGAAAAATATTAACCGGAATAATTAAGTCATAACCTAACGACAAAATGGAAAACTTGCGAAGCGAAAACAGCCCGGCTTATGTTTTGACGTTCACAGACGAAATAAAACGATGAAATATTCCAATAGCCCAAGTTCCAGAAGCCCGGCCGAAATGAACAGTCCAATAAAAGCATTAATAAAACCACGTGCATACAAATTGAATCAACAACGCGCAGCCAAACTCTGAGCACGTTTTATAATTTCAGCTTGCGGCTTTCAGTCGTACCTATACGCCAAATCTCATAACTCTTCTATGCAGATGTTTTGCTCGCTGGATACGACTGGATTGAAATTCATTTTTGAGAGAGGTAGACGTGTTTTGTATAATGTGCGAAAAGTTCTTGCTAATATCTAGGGTTTTTGTACTGGATTTTACATCTATATCATTTCTATTTCTTACTGTAACCTGTAAGAGTTCAATTACAGGAGTTTATGTCTCCTTACTTCCCTGCATTCCAATTGAAAATTCATGCTTCTAGGGCTTATTGTTTGGTAGTACGTTGTCTGTTAGCAGTCACGTGACATACGTAGGTACCTACTTATCTAACGTTCGAAGTTATGGGACAAGTCTATAGTATTATTAATATAATCCTATTTATATACTATTATTAATGTTAACTACATCAAAAACAGCGGGAGCGACGGCTACAGCAGCAGAAGCCCTTAAAAAACGGAAATATGCATCTCTCGGTAATGGATACATATTTCTGCCTTTTGGGATAGAAACGTTAGGTCTATGGGGTCCAGAAGCGTGGTTTCTATTCAAAGAGTAATCCAAGAGACTGGTGGATGTGACTCACGATCAAAGGGCTGGCGCTCATCTTGGACAGAGAATTAGTTTAGCTATCCAAAGAGGTAACGTTGCCAGCCTTTTGGGCACACTTCCTGCGGTGATTTAAATTCTGTTTTCTTTCTTGGTAGACCTAAGATATCTGAGAGGATTGACTGAGCCTGGGGATTTAAAGTCATGGGACTGTTTCTGTTTTATAATACTATTATTTAGTATGGACATAGTAACTAATAATTTGATTGTGCTGATGGTATTACATTCGTATATTTAAACCGATTCAAAGAACCACTGGAATTCATTTAAGTAAATTATTTGGTTGGTTGCATCAAATTGAATAGCTCTTATTTGGTAATTAATTCAAAGAACGTCCTTTGAAATAGCTAAATATCCATAAAATAATAACTCTGAATTTTCTCGTAATACTGTATTTGTTTGATAAACTCAAATTAAACTGCCAATACATTATAGGACATACATAAATAAAACAGAAATGTTTGTATAGTACCGAAATGTTTGGAAATGCTCAGTCAAAAATAAACCTGTATTGTAAGTCTCAATCATTTTGATATACGATTTTATCATTATAATCTCAACAACAGCTCCCAATACTATTTTTTTAAACTTTTGCGATCGGAACACATATTATTATGTAACTTATATCGCGTCTAACCTTTTTTATTCATTTTCCCGGCACGTTTCAGCTAAATTGCAAATTTAGCTGAAACGAAAAATATTTAACAGTCTCTTATTTTTTAAAATAAATAAAAAAAGTAATACACGATAAATACCCGTGTAAGATAAGTGTTCCACAGCTTCCATTTACATGAAATATTTTTTTGAATAGCACGTCCATCTGCTCCACGAAACTGCTCACTACAAGCTGGCAACAACAGCCACGAAGGCACTAGCACCTGGCTCCGGGTCCGCTGCGTTGCCGGCTACGACGGTGGTCTACCACAGTACTTCGTTCTTGAAGCTCTCGACCCTATCACTGGCAAGACGAGGTTCAACGGAAGTGTTAGTGAGACTGGTAAGTTTGGTGCGCTTGTTTCACTAGCAATAGCATAAAAAAATCTAACGGCCGAGTACTCAAACGCGTCTTAGATTTAAGCATGTCTCAAGTAACGAGTTTTTGACAGATCTTCATTGCAAACTGTCAAAAAATCATACATAACACAAAAAGCTCTACTAACTACCAAAATATACACATTACCTACTATATTTCTAGGTATGAGGTAGGTAGTTCAAAAATCAGCATAAGTCTTTTTTTCAGATGGTTTAGCTACGTTCAAGCTAAATCTAGCACAACTGACTTCCAATGGCGAAAGTGAAAGTGCCACTTTCAATCTGCTTATCTACGCAAGAAACCAAAAAGGCGATTCGGAAAGGACTTTACTAGAAAACATTGCTTTTAACGATGCTGCTAGAAGAACAGGTGAGCTGTAGAATAGATAATAGCTGTAGGTTGAAAATTCAGCCAGAAGCTACGGTTTTGGTTTAGACTCACGTTTAATTATTCTACTCTTGTAATGCAATACGTAGGCAAAAAAAACACATTCCTAAGCAACGATTTACTAACGCATTTAAGACTTAAAGCAACATTGTTTTATCTGGAGCGCCAACTCAAATCTAGATTCATGGCTTACGGGAAAACTCTGGCTGGTGCCAATAAAGTTGTCATAGTTCCCACGTCCCCCAACTTTTGCAATACAGTTCCTTGCCGGTATTCCCGCTCTTAAATGACCTAGTTTATTTCAAAAATCTAATTTTTGATTAGATTTTACTTGATTGCGGAACTAGTAACAATGGGGCAATAACAGAAAAGATACCATGATCGCTACAATAGTTATAAAACTGTGTAGTAACCATCAACGTTCTTAGAGCTCAATTTAAATATGACTGAAATCTAAATATTTGGTGCGATTTTTAACACAAAAATCTTACTAGATTTTATAGATTTATCGTGGAGTAAATTAAATATACACCGATGAAAAAACGTAACCTAATATTCTAACATAACTTGTTTACGCAAACTCTAAATTCATCCTCAAAAGTTTATTTACAGCGGTATCATTTTCACAGCAAAGTTAACATAAATTTTCAGCTGCGTAATCTATTTACCCAGGTATTTCAAAATTAAGAACACGAGTCATAAGTAAATTGTATTTAGGCTGGTTAAATCTCGGCGAATTTATTTTATATTTATAAATGAGTAAGTGCTTTAGAAGTTAAAGTAAGATGATAAAGTAAACTTGATAAAACGATCAAATTCGTTTTTTAGAACTGACTAACTCACCTACTAACTGCTTACCTGACTAATTTTGTACCTAGATGGCAAAGGAGCGATGGGTGGAGTCACCTTGGGAGTGGTGGTGGCAGCTGGTCTAGGGGCGGTACTGGCCACTGTCGGCATCGCTTTCATGGTGTTATGTGCGAGAAAACGCCGCAATCCCCCACCTCACAAATACCCACCAGGAGATATGCTGGAGCTCAGCGATGGGGGACGGCGGTATGTGGTGGCGTACACGATTAAACCATCACCAGATTCAAAGACGCCTGAGCCGCAACCTGATATTTTAAATGCTCAAGGTATGTGTTCAAGTGTTTCTGTAGTATTCGTATACCTAGTTTATTGTTCCGATAAATCATAGAATGTGTGTCTCTTTCAGATGATAGCCGAGGTTCAGCTCCTATGATAGAAGAAGCGGACGAATGGCCTAGCATAAAAGAAGTTCGAGGTATGTAGGTTTATTATTGTACATCATCACCGTTATCATCAGCATTTACCTGAAAGCGTCTTGTACTTCGGCTTTCCCCAAACATTTCAAACAGAACTATTTTGAACCCATTCCATCATTCAGCTTCTGGTGATTGAACATAAAACCTGACATGTGTGGAATATAATAATAGAACCTGTGGTATTCATGAAACCAATTAATTTTAGGGGATTGGAGTAAAGTTGGCGCAGTATTCTCTGCTGAAGACCTGGCTTTATTGGATTCTGCTGGACGTCCTCAGCAGGTAAATTACTAATACTTACACTAGTCAATTGGTATCAGGTTTTGAGTTTAGCAGTTTTCAACATATTACTTTCTTTTACAGCTGACTCCAGGTAGTGACTTGGTGTCAAACGCACACAGTAGGCAAGAAGATGTACTTAACCAAAATATTGGTCAGCCAGTATCTGGTAACTTTAGGCCTAACTATGTAGTCTCAGATAGCCCAACTTTAGGGAGTCCCAACTTTGTATGTCCCAATGGCAATCTGAACTCGCCCTTCGGAAGTCAGAGTTTGGCTCTAAGCGGCCCGACCTTGAGTTCGGGAAGTCTTGCTACCTCTACCTTACATAGGACTAAAGGTAAGGGCAATGCTCGGAGAAGAGAACACGTCCTGGCAGAAAACCTACCGGGACCTGAGAGCTGCGTGTAAATAAAGAGCTTATTATAGCTTTTGGATTTGAAGATTTTGTTACGTTCAACGAAGACAGGTTAACTATTAGCGTAGGTTTTCTAAATGCTATTTTCTGATTAGCTAATTACTGTGGTCCATTCTATGAGTATAAATTGTTGAATGTATATAATGTATTTATCAATTGTTTTGCCAAAATTTACTGTTATTTTTTTAGGCGCTATGTTACGTTTACGTTTTTTACGTTATGTATGAAGTTTTTTTATACAGATTCCGCCTTATTATATTTTAATTAGATACTTTCTAAATTAAATGCTACGAAAGACGTGAAGGCAAAAGTGTATTTTGCTATTGCTCAAAAATCTTTGTATATATTTCTTTACTTCCAAAGTAGGAGACTGAAGTATTCACAATTTTCAGATTTTCTGCTTAGACATCTAAATATTTTAAAAGTTGGCTGAGAGAAAAACTTCAGTGAGGTTTCCAAGGGGAAAATTGTGAATAAGTAAAAAAATGTACATACCTAACCTACCACGATTCATTCCAAACTTAACGAATTGTATTTCAACTTGATGAGTGAAAACGCTTGTAGACAATCCTATTTATTTAAAAAAACTCGGTTGTGTGAATGTAAATACTGTTAGTTGTAAAAAATACCAAAGTTGATTTAAAAATAGGTAAACTGTTGTAAGACGCTTTTGCTGTCAACTTATGTGAAAATATTTATCTAGTTAAATTGTAAATAAGTATAGTAGATCATTTGAAAACGGTGTTTTTGTAACTTATAACATGAGTGATATAACTAGATACAAGAAATATAATTTTCTTGTAATGTTATCAACTTTCTCGGTTAGCTATTAAATTACAGGTATATGAGATTTAGCATCACTTAGGCGATGGTAACCACTTAAAAGCTTCTTCACAAGGCCACCTTCTTGTTCCATAAGTGGTATAAAAAAAATTATAGGGCGTTACTTATTTGTTAGCACCTATTAAAAGCTAATACAGTCATTTGCTATAAGTTACAAAAATCACCCTAAATTTAGTGCCATTTATCAAATAGGTATAGAAATTTGTAAATGTTTTAAATTTCCGTTAATTCTATTTAATAGAGTTTAACACTGACGTAATTGATAAATTACCTACAATTGAACTGTTGTGATTCTAATTTTCTGTGGATCTGACGATATGGCAGTTTTATATTTAATAAATAAATAATGGTTTGTATAAACGAGTGGTTTCATTTACATTTTCACGAGTTCGCTCTGAATTTAATTTAGCTGGATTGTTTTAGCAAATGGTATTTCTCATAGTCGTTAGGAGACATATTAAGATAGTAAGTAAAGTTTAAACATGAGCAATTTTGCAATATACCTTTGCATTGTGGTCGAACAATGTAATAAAATCACCCGCACTGGTCCTAAGTATACCTACGTCTCCCCCTGCAAGTCTGATTACTTAAGTCAGTTTATTGGATTATACCTAGTTTATTTAGCGCCACTAAGGAATAAAGCCTTGTCTAGACTAGACTAAGTCACTTGTAGAATCTGATTTTGTCCATAGGTATGTAGAATGTAACCAAAACACTACGCGACTTCTTACGAGTGATTTTTTTATTTGCGTATGGGAATCTATTGAATTGACCAACAGCCACTGCTCTGTTTAAACTTTCTAAACGGTTTTCAAACAAAGAACTAACTTTTATGAATAAATGCTTACTCGTAAACACAAATATAATTTCGTTCACCGCGCGATTACTCTCAATGGTCGCTGTAAGCTCTACAAATATTGACAAAAGACTAACAAATCGACTCCCAAAACCTAAGTTTTGTTTTCCATAAACAAAGCCTAATTATAAACTGCTGAATTATTCACAGCGAGGCAGATAAAAGCGCTGTTACTACAGTCTAGGGAACCATCAGTGTTTACTCGTACTAAAGTTTATGTTAATTTGCAATAAAAATTAAATTATATTACTCTAAAGTTATAAATGATTTGGAAGGCTTTGATAACAATTAATATAACTTTCTAGATCCATGATGGATCTGGGCAGCAGATCTACTGGGATATGAGGTTTAAATATATTAAATCTACGGAATGGGCAGTAGCATCTCTTGGGGAGAAATGCTAGAGCATTTTTTTGCTCCGACATCAAGAAAAATTATATAGTCGCTAAACCTGTATACCAAGTCTTGTCTAGATTGGTTGTAAAATAGAATCTGTAGAAGACTAATAAACTGATAAAGTGAAGCAGATTTTCCCAGACTTGAAGCAGACACTTTGCTAGCTCGGCCAATAAATGTTGTCGCCATCTGCGCAAAGCTTGTTAGGAACTGACTGATCTGATAGAATACTTAAGGACATGGATACTGATGCAATTACAGGCACATGAATGAAATAGTCTGTGATAGACTCAGTTCTGTCACGTAGGGTGCACATACTCGTATTTATTTTTGGTAAATACATCACACATCTACACAAACGTTTACCATACAAAAACTGCATTTGAACGGTTTTGCTCATCGTTTTTTAAGAATAATGAAAACTAGCTAGCAAAATTAAACATTTTGAATGAAATGCCGTTAAGATGAGGAGAAATTTTGTGGCGAGAATTTCCAGATGATCTCGCACGTACGAATTGCTTACATGAGGGAAGGTTTTTATATTATCTCTATTGCAACTTACTACGGAGACTACCTAACTACTATAGTAGTTAGTCTCCTTATAAGGAGAGTAACTCTCCTCGAAGGTGCAAAGATTTTATAGCGCTTATTTTCAGTAGTAGGTACCATAGCATTATATACCATACCATATTACGCATGACATTTTTGGAATAGAAATATCCTTAAATATTTATTTATTTCTTAATTTCATGCGGCTGACTGTACATTCGCTAGCACTCTAACATAGTAAGTAACAACAACTGTTACCTGAAGTGGTATTTGCGGCACAAGCGCGAACGAGTTACTGCAGTAATACATAAGTTCCGGGTATTGGATCGGGGACGATTTGTTCTGTTTTCTTATAAAGTTATAGTAGGTACGCTTGTGGTAGATGAGAGAGAAACTGTAAAAGGAACAAGTAGCTAGGTTTTCTTCACAGCTTATAATGTGTTGGGCTTGCAACCTATCACGTATTGAATACTAACATACCGCAAAATATGGTCATGTGTCATGTGTCGATCGAAGGTCTCGACAGAATACCAGCGCCTAGCTTCCTCACAGTAGCTAGGCATCATGCTGAGTCGTAGCCCTTGTACTGCTGTGGCACACAGAAACACGACACAGTGCTCAAGCAACGATCTTTCTTTTATGTATCTTTCATCTTTGATGTCTTAGTGTTTTTGTTGGTTTGTGTGTGTCTGGTAGTAAATAAACAAATGTCTATGTCTATGTCTAAATGTAATATTTGGACGTACCTCCGATAAACCTCCTAACTGTCAAAGAATCCCGAGTTGGTTGGGTTATTTAGTAGGTTTAATAGATCTGAGGAGATATCGACCGTGCGTGGGGATTAAAGTCGATAACTGTTTCTGTTTTTTTATTGTAAGCAAATGTTAGACCACAATCCCATTAGACGACATCACGACTCATCAAATACAACGAATGTATTTCGAAATTCAGGTTTAACCGATTTATGTGGCGCGGCGAGCTAATGTCCGCCTGCGACGCAGGAGGTTGCGGGTTCGATTCCCGCCTCGGAATAAATGTTTGTACGATCTGCGGTTATTCGCCCGCCGCGGTTATCGCTACCTTTAAGCTAAAACGCTTTCTTCACAGTTCGTTTCGTTGTAGGTTGTGGGCTAAATCCCCATTAAAAACATTTGGTGGCTTGAACAGATGTTTGTGTCTGAGCGTTATATTTACAAAAATAGGCATATACACATTTTATCAGTTATCTGGTTCCTATAGTAGGTACAAGCTAAGCTTAGTTTATAGTTAGATGGCGTTGTTGCCTAAATTTACAAATTTAAATATAATTTACTTAGTACAAATCGATGGATTATAGCATCATCATCATCATTGTAGTACCAACAAAAATACCTAACATTTATTAGTATGAAAGCGCTCGTTGAATTAAAATAATACAATTATTATTAAAAAAAATAGCATCATCATCATCATTGTAGTACCAACAAAAATACCTAACATTTATTAGTATGAAAGCGCTCGTTGAATTAAAATAATACAATTATTATTAAAAAAAACATTGAATCAAGCATTTAAATGTGTTCAACCGAATTCAGTAGGCCTACTCTTAAATACGATAAAGGATGTTTCGTATTGTTGCTTTGAGTTACACTGCGGGGCCTCGGTAACTTATTCCACAGTCAAGTTATCGCTGCCTTATAAGCCGCGCAGAGTAACTCAAAACGAAAATACGAAACTTCGTTTATCATTTTTAAGAGTAGACCAGTAGAATTCAGTGGCACAACTTTTTCTTCCAAAATTACTTTCCAAGTCGGCCCTCAATTTACACCTCAATGAAGAAACTCTTAACTTTGAATACAAATTCTACTTAAATCCAGGCCAATCAAAAGTTTGGAAAGCTGCCACCTGACCTGTTGATGACTTAATTGCACCTAACTACGTTTCTTGGCGTCGACAATATTATTAAAAAGTGTTAAGAGAAAATTTAGAGAAGTGGGCAAATGCAAAACATTATTTTACCCAAGTTAAAACAGATATTTTTATTCGACTTCTTGATGGAGCAAGCAAATGGAACCTGATGTTATGTGGTCACTTTAACCTATAGCAAAACATTGCCTTACAGGTTGCGTTTGATATGAACGTACCCTACGATGCACTGCTCTACATCCATCAAACTGAGGTGTACTAGTATTAAGACTTATATCTCTGTAGTTTCACCGACACCCACACCCTTCAAATCGACTGGCAACACAGCAAGCAGGCACTACATAAAATAAGATGTGTTTAAGAGTTATTTATTTAGTTTATTAACATACAGTTACAAGTAGTTATATAAAATGACATTATAGTAACAGGTGAACACAGCTTGGTTAAAGAGAAATGAGTAAGTAACGATAAAAACTATTTAAACGAACTAAGAATAAATTAAATTAATTATTAAAATTTTGATCACATTTAATTTGGCTCTAAATTTAGTCAAACAAGATGATGTATCATTTAATTCAAGATTAAGATATTTAAAATTGGACTTGTACATGCCCCAATTTTGCTTACAGAGTTACAACACGCTACCACGTTTTGATTTACATTTTGAGTTATTTCTTATATAAAATTTCCTGTCTCTGTTTATTCTTTCAAATGTATAATGTGTAATTTACACATAATACACTTGTACGTACGTTTACGTGTAAATGATATATGTATACGTAGATATACGATTCAACCAGTGCAAACTTTTCAATGACAACTACAACAATTTCCGCGAGAGCATCTCAAGTGAACCCGCTATACAGCGTCATAGCTCATCTACTCAGCGTTTAAGTGGAAAGCACTACAATGGGGCTTCATCCTTTGTCTAGCTCAGGTAAGGTTTGCAAACTTATACTCTCTGCCCTCTTTGAAAATGTAATTCGCTAACCCTAGAAAACACTTTATAATAAATAAATACCACCACGACATTAGTCCCTAAGCACGGTAGATATCCCTTCCGATCTCTTAGTACTAAGGTTCGAGATTCTGCAAGTAGGTATGTCTAATGAAGTCAGGGGACGTTCAGATAGTACATTTGGTCCATGCACACATTTTTCAGTAGTTAATAATTCAAACGTGACAAAGCCCATCGCCTCTGCTAGAATACTAACTGGTTTCCTCACGATTTTTCAACACAGTTTGAGAGCACAGGCATGCGCACCTAAATTTTTCAAACAGAACAAACCTATTGGTGCACGACTGGATTCAAACCCACGCCAAAGAGTGTATTTATAAAAAAAAAACAGTTATCTGGTTCTATGGGTACAAGCTATGCTAGAAGTTATTTCTTTTTTTAGGGTTCCGTACCCAAAGGGTACAACGGGACCCTATTATTAAGACTCCACTGTCTATCTGTCTGTCTGTCTGTTCGTTTGTCACCAGGTTATCTCATGAACCGTGATAGTTAGAGACTTGACATTTTCACAGATGATGTATTTCTGTTGCTGCTATAAGAACCAATACTAAGAAACAGAATAAAATAAATGTTTAAGGGGGCTCTCATACAACAAACGTGATTTTTTTGTCGTTTTTATTATAGAATACAGAATCGTTTGTGCGCGAGTCCGACTCGCATTTGGCCGGGTTTTTTTTTACATATTTAAGGACTATGAATGCTAATTTTGTTTAAATCTTAGAAATACTTGTGACCGCTTGGATATTTAAGCCCCAAAATGTTCTCAGCACGGGTAAAACATTAGTTCAGTGAATTGCATAAAAAGCTTAACAGCTTAAAATTCTTAACAGGTAGCCATGAGTGGCTCGGCTATTCAGCTTAACATTATTCTAGCTTTAACCATGTGGCAGTTTCTAGCTGAATTCCCTCCATTTTGTCCAGCGTTCTAGTTTTGTGGTAAGTACAGGATTTCTGGTTTGAAAATAATGGCTAAGAAAACTAATTCGGCTTATGACTTAAGCTGGGAGTTAAGTTCGTAGTAGTAAGGTGAACTAATAAAAAAATATGGTCATCTGATGTTACAGCTCTGTTGGTAGTAACTCTGCCTTCTGCGCTGTAGTCCCCGCCCAGAAAAAAACATTCGTAATATAAACACAGATGTTTAATCTGTGTCTGGGTGTCATATACGGCCGAATACTCACGTATCAAGTGACGAATTTTTTACAGACTTTCATTGCAAACTGTCAAAAAATTGCGACTTGAGACGTGATTAAAGTTGCGCTTGAGTATTCAGCCGAATGTACTATAAGCATTATATTTCCAAAAAAATAACATTTAAGTATTCTATGAGTTATCTGGTTCCTGTATTTGGCTGTATTTTTCTATAACAGAACTCCGTAATATTAGTAAATTGATTTTATAAACTATCTATTTTAAAGAATACTTTCAGACTACTCTCATAGAATTATATCAAAACCAGTTCAGTAGTTTGGCTTTTAAATCTGGAAAAAATCTAAGTAATCCAATGTTATCCACGTAAAAGTTAAAGTCAGTTTCACAAGTTTTTGTAGCAGGTTTCATGAATATTTAAGAAAAAATTATTAACATTGACAAACATCTGTACCACAAGTGACATAATAAGCATAAATAAAAATAATATTAAAAACCAGCTGTATTATTGAACATAATAATTCATAAGCACTGCGCCAACAAGCTAACAAAAGGCGTCCGTAATAGGGAAACAAATGGAGCGTCATATTTGTTTTCATTTCAATATTCATCGGAACCAATTCCGAGCAGGTGCCGTTAGAGCCACACGATGCGTTGCGTCACTAGTCAGGACGGTGCGGTGCGATTAAAAGTAAAATAACAACTACGTCCTACAATAAAAAATACAGTAAAAAACGGTACAAAGGTTAAACAAACGTACCTGTGGTATGACTCTTATGCGGGTTCTCTTGAAGGGAGAACTGTGACGCTGATGAAAAAAAAAATACAGTATCACAACGGTACGCATCGTGTGGCATGACTCTAATGCGGGTACTCTTGGAGGGAGAACTGTGACGCTGATGGGAATTGCGCTCCTACAGCTTTGAAAAGATAACAGCATGTCTGATGCCACCACAACAATCTTCTAGCCGTCTGGAGCGATCTCGATAATTTGTCTACAGTGGGTGACTAGTGTTTTGTGACGTTGCTTTTGTCACACTGCTTCTGCAGGTTAAGGGGCTGTTGCATCTTGTTTCCTTTGAGCAAGGGTAATAACACTGTCAGACTATCAAAATTGGCCAGCTCGCCATCAGCGCAATAACCCCAGTGCCGGACATAGGCCTCTGGAATTCACTGTGCTTAAAAAACAGAATAGATTATCTGAACAACAAAAGTTACGATCATGTACAAAAGCGAATTAGTCGTTTGATATGTTACTATTGTAAAAAACGATACATAAAACCTAAAAGTATTTATGAATGATCGGCCGTCAAAAAGTTTAAAAAATGCAGTATCGAATTGGGCTGTTCTCTTTTTGTATGTGTTAAAAGTTCCTCACGTTGCACGAATATTCACGCATGGAAACCCTAGTGCGGTCAGGAATATGTGAGTATCATCTGTTTGGAATTTAGCTATACCTGAATTTCTCTATATTGTGTCGTAGATATTAAAACGACGCAAGATTTACAAGCAATAATTTCCCACAAGTTTCAGAAATATTGGCATTGGCATTCCAATTGGCATTTCTCATCATCGAATCCCGCATCGTGAAATATTCACGGTCTTATCTGTAACTAGCTACAACCCGCAACTTCATCCCAATCTGCAATTAAAAGTTAGTAATCTAGGCTATTTTAGATTTATTTTGATTGCCAACTGACTTCAAATGACAAGTCATCTACTATTTGATGCACAAGCTTTGTTTAGTTTGGAGCTGAATATTGTTTTGTGCATCCATGTGTATTTATTATTAATAATATATTTATTTACGGATACGGACAAAGCACTCATGTAGTGAAAACGTAACAAAAAGACAGGCAAACTTTCGCATTATAATATTGGTGTAGATTGAGAGCGGTTCTAGTGCGAAGGGGATTTGGGTCGGATACGAGAATCACAGAATCAGATAAACGGCAAGACTGGGTGTAGCGAACACTTGTTTGATTTTGAAGGCTTACCCGCCGACCGCTGACTAGGCTTACAAGCGTTCACTTACAGCCTCAGCTTTGGAGGGTCCTTGTTTGTTTGCTGTTTCTCAGTTTTATCCTGCTTGGTGCATTTTGCTTTACTTGCAGTACATACTACGTAATTTTTCAGCCAGCTATCCCAGTCTGGTATTGATTTTTACGTTTCTTTTAATAATGGGCGTTGGAATTTTAATTATTTTTTATGGGATCATGAAAATGAGTGGAATCTGATACTGTAGATCAAATAAAGCTAAAGTAACGGTATGTGTTCATCGATAATAAATATCCTATTTATCCTGCCAAGGTTTAAGCCCCGTGCCAAATAAAATAAGGAAAAAATAAGGGAACTCTAATAAAATGTGTCTTTACTTGTTTACTACAGCGATGAAAATGGAATAATTGTGTACCTAGTTCATTGTCAATTAAAAAAAAAATACATAGTTTTGCCATATGCCGATGACATTGAGCGGGTAGACTAGTGGTTTAGTGGTATGATTATGCAGCGAGTGAAATTTGTTTGTACTCTGATTGAGTATGCCATAGTCAGGATACAGATTAGTATGAGATACCTTATATGTGTCTATTCTGCTGGGTGATATTTTTTTATTTATGGCTTATTATTGAAAGGGCTCAGATGACACTCATCATACACACACTCACATATAAATAACGAAATAACATTATCCAAGTAAAAAATACAATAAGTAGTAACTCGTGTTCGTGTTTTTGGTAACGCCCAAATAGCATTACCTAGTTGTTTTTCTAAGTTGAGATTTTCGACTTGAGAACATTTTTCTACGTCTTCATTTTATATTCTCGTAACAAAGAGAAATGTTATTTTGGCTTATAAATGAGGGATTAAGTAAAGCTCTATGTTATCGCTGTCTCAGTCTATTTGATAGATCCAAGTTATTATTTTCAATAACGTTGCTTTTAGCAGCGGCATAACTAAGCATCAGTTTTTGTTGTTATTGAATATACAAGTAAGTCCTTCCAAGGATAATCACTAACTACCCGATATCTATAGCTATATAGTAATCAGCAACATCCTGAAGAAGTCCAGAGCCTATTTCCAGGAATAATGATGTTATCTTTTCCATTCATCAGCACCCTGCCGTGTTTAACAGTCAGGTGGAAGAGCATCCTTCGCTGAATGATTTTCGGATCATGGTTGGCATTAAAAAACCTACTAATAATATGACCTGCCAACTGCCACTTCAAGTTCCTGAAAGATATGTCGATGACCATAGCCCTTGATTTGCACTTGTCACTGCTTCAAAAGATCTCTCCAGCTTTCAAGTATTATAGCTAATGAGGTCTTTTTTAACTGTAGGTACTACAGGTAAAAGTTCAGAACGAATTATATTATTTTTTAAGCGAATACGCAGCAACTGTTGAGTTTCAAAAAACTCGCATTTCTTGTGTCAGTATAACACCCGCTGAGAGTCTCGCAAGATATTGCCGTAATGTCTGAGAGGCCAACAGATGGTCTCGCTTCCGACAGTCATTACACTTTTATCTTACACCAACACACCATTCCATAATCGACCTTAGCACACAACAAACAAAGCACATTATTGTTTCAAAAGACCGCAATCAACGGCGAACGAGTATATTATTGAGCTGGAAAATATGTTTCAGAACTCAAAAGTGCAGGATCTGTTCATAAAACTATAGCAACCACCTTATTTATTGAAAGTTATAGCTCAAACTTAAGAAGTCAGAACTTTGCTTCAAACTATAAAGAATTTTATGATATACTTAAGTAAGATTTACCTTTATATTTGGGATGTGGTTATTTATTCCCTGTTAAGTACCATCTAGTTTAAAAATACAGTTATTAGTTTTCTAGCAACGTTAATGAAAAAAAAGAAAATAAATAGCATCACAAATATTGGGGATTGCCCAAGCACGGTAGATATCCCCTCAGATCTCTTATAGTATCAAGTTCCTACTCGAGACTCTTCGAAGATATCTAAGGTACATCCCCTTCAAAGGTACATTCAGATATTAAACAAATTGATACATACCCACCTTTTTGCAGTAGATCGTATTCCATACGTCTGGTTTCCTCGCAATGTTTTCATAGCGGTAATGAGTTTGCAACTTATCTTGTATAGAATTCTGCTGCAAAATAAGAGTATTTATTTTTTACCATTATTTATGACAACTAAGCGTGTAGAAACCTCTTGCCACTGGTTGGGTGACCATTTGAACTCTTGCGTAGAACATTCGGGCACTTACAGCCCTAAAAGTCTTTAATTTTCCTAAACTCCAAAAGTATACAACTTCACTAAGCACATATTCCGAAGCGGTATTTTCGGATCCCGACGCTATAATAAAGGTCTCTGGAGACAGGACGATGTTCAGAAAACCATTTCAAACGTTCCCCTTCTAAATGGGTCACATACACGGCGGATATCACTTGAAATTGGCCTAATCTTTAGTTACGGCCTCAGGAATTCGCTTTTAAACGGAACTGAGAGGAAATTGAATGCTTACTAGCTTTATGAAGTAGAAATATTGATCTTTGCTCGAAAGCAGGTGATTTTATTGAATTTAAATGTACATTGCTCGTACGTTTACGAGAGCTTGATGAAGAATGAAACACACGTATTTTATTTTGATTTATTTGGACCTACGGCTGTATTTTCTTTTTGAAAATAAAGAGTATTTTATATTTTATTGTTTTATTGGTTAATTTACTTGCAGTGTAAAGAGTTGTATCTCTTTATAAAATTATCAATTTAATACAAGAAAACGAATTCTTTTTTCAAAAACTCTTTCGCTCTCCTTTTTTATTTTTGATACTAAAATATAGTAAATAAACCGCTATAAAAACATTGTGAGGAAACCAGACGTATGGAATACGATCTACTACAAAAGGTGGGTATGTATCAATATGTTTATATATTTAATAAAATATTTCTTTTTATTTTTGACATGATAAGTTTCCCTAAAAGCATTTAGTCGAGTAGAATTAGGGTCCGACGGTGCAGATGGTTTACGCATCCCAGTATCAAGAAGGGTCGTGAGTTCAAATCCCACTCGGAGCACCGCGTAAATTTAATTTCAGTAAAATTACAACTACTTTATCCTCTAATTGAACAAAATAATAAAATTACTCCACTATTTTAATTATTTTATAGTGTTACCTTTTACCATACCTAGATCTTTTTTTTCTGTCTGTGTGTTTCTGTATTCTATCAGTCATCTGGTTCCCACAGTACAAGCTTTGCTTAGATTGGGACTAAATCATGTGTAAAAATGTCCACAATATTTATTTATTATATATCTGTTATGAAAAAAATAACCCCATGTCTTAAACCCACGGTACCTTACAGGAGATATATATTATATATAAACTACAAAAGATAATCCCACACTGTTTCAGAACCGATTTTCAGTTTTAAATCTTTGCTTATATCCTTTTCCATTTGTAACCATATTAAAAGAAACCAACCAATCACTATAAAATATGACAGTCGTTCTGCTTTATAAAGTCCACAAAAGTAATTTAGCGTGTCCACTGCGCTGCACTACGTTTTGTCATATGCCGCAAGTTAGTACAGCGCTACATCAGAGTCATAGTAATCAAGCTATAGACAGCATGACATTGCTATAGATATTACCGAAATACATTTTTATAAAATACTTTAACCGCTACTACATCTCTAGGAATAGATAGGTATAATGAATTTGGGTGTACCTTCAACGCACAAAGACAACTATAACCCTGTAAATTTCAAGTTCTTACACCATTGGATCAGTCAGAACAAAGATTTTTATAAATAAATATTTTTTACACAAAGCCCAAGCCTATCACTAAGCATGGCAAAACTACGGGAACCAGATGACTGATACAATACTTATATACGTTTCTCTAAATACATAATTAGAACACAATATAAAATTGATGATATAGATAGATAGATCTATTAGGTAAGTATTAATTTATATCGTCACGTGAGCCGGTATAGGTATCTGTCTCAGCGCAACAATGAACGCATTGCAATTATTCAGCGTAGTAATACAGCTTTAGGGACGTTTTTGATTGGTATATCATTTCCATTGGTCTGCAGATATAAACTGTTTCATATGTATTTTGTACATACCTATTTATATACTTGTTTTAGTTTTAAATTTCTTTGTAAACAAATATTTAAAAATAAATTTGCATTGTTATGAAAGCCAAGCGAATCAGTTTCAATATGAATTTAGTATACTTATTTAGTGGAACATCAATAGCAGTCATTATACGATTCGTTCGTATCATGGTTGAACTACCGCATGCGTTTTTGCCCTCAAAACTCCCTTACACTACCTAGCGTACAATGGAGACAGCGTATTGGTAATTAATTATGTATATACCTTAATATACTTACATACTTTTTTTAATATACTTATACCTTATTTAACTAAGGTCATAGTTTATTTTAATAACGCTGTGTTTACTTGGTTCTTTCCAAAATGTTCGTACCCATCAGTGTGGCGGTTATAGTACGTTTTATAACTCTCAGATGCTTTAGTAACTGCACTACCATCTGTGTCTGTAGCGATCTCGCTGTTGCCTCTGGGGACAGCTACAAATGCGATAACCGCGCAGAAAATTTTCTACTTCAAATAAATATAATGGCATTGCATTACGTTGGGAAATACGTAAAATACACAGATTATGCCAATGTCATGTTGGGTTGTATTATAGAGCTTCGATACGTGGAGCTTGTTTAAATTTAAACGTGCAGAGAAAAAACAGTATTCTGAATATAGTCTTTAAATATAAAAAGGAATACATCATGAGGAAACCAGTAAGTATACTAGCAACGGCGATGGGCTTGCAACCTGTCACGTATGGAATACTAACTACTGCAAGATGTGGGTATGTACCAAATGTATTAATTGAACGTACCTCTAATTACTCTCATAGAAAGAATATCGAGTAGGTACTTGGTACTAAAAGATCTGAAGATTTGACGACCGATGTGGCGCGGCGGGCGAATGTTCGATTGCGACGCAAGAGGTTGCGGGTTCGATTCCCGCCTTGGGATAAATGTTTGTACGATCTGCAAATATTTATTCCGGGTGTTCTGGGTGTTTTCTATGCATAATAAAAAATATCTATATATGTAATGTATTGTATTAAGTATATCAATCATCTAGTACCCATAAACACAAGCTCTGCTTAGCTTGGGGCTAGATGATGCTGTGTGCAGTGATCGTCCAGCATTATTTATTTATTTATTTATTTTATTATTATCTGAAGGGATATCTACCGCGTCTGGGGCTTAAAGTCGTGAAGCTACGAGATATCCTCATTTTCATAAATTGATGGATGGTTTGGTTGAGGTTAACTTCAATTTATACACAAGTAATACGATGACAAAGGTAATATATCCTTCCGATTCCAAGTTGAAAGTGTCAGTAGACAAGCAAGCAAGACACATGGGATATGATTACCATATTCAACGCATTTACGTTGGAGGTAGGCTTCGTAGGAAATTATTTGTCATATTAACGTCACTCCCGCTTGAGTTTCGACGTCGAGATGTTAATTTATTGCATTATCTTCGGTTCTCTGGTGCCAAGCGATACAATAAAAATCTAAGAACGAACTGGTTTGAAAATTTTTGAGGTTTATGACATACTAGCGGCCGCTCGCAGCTTTGCCCGCGTGGCAGTTTTTTTCCCGTTCCCGTTGTTTTTTTTCGGGATAAAAAGTAACCTATAGGTATGTTAATCCAAGTTATAATCTATGTTTATTCCAAATTTCATCTAAAGCGGTCTACTGGTTAGAGCCTAAAAGAGTAACAAACATCCATTCATCCATCCATCCATACTTACAAACTTTCGAGTTTATAATATTATAGCAGGACTCATACACTAAATAACCTCTTTTTCTATCTCTCTCTCACTCACGCGAAAATTGTTTTAAAAAAAGTTTATTGATTTTTTATACTGTAGCTTATGGTACAATAAGATTACCATAACCTTTTAACAAGCAGGTTATGCTCGTTAGGAACATGCCCCTACAATGCACTGCTCTGATGTAATGAGGCATACTAAAATCAATATCAAATATTTATGGACATTTTTACACAAAATTATCCAGTGCCAAACTAAGCATAGTTTGTAGGGACTATAGGAATCAGATGACTGATATACTGACTGATATAGGTATATTTAGGTATGTAATAAAGTGTATCTTAGGTATCTATCACTTTTCAATTTGCTCCAAACTCGGAAAATTTACCATTCTTAATAGTTTCCAGGATTAACGACTTAGTACTAATAATACTCTCCTACTACTACTATTACTACTACTACTACTACTACTTTATAGTACCTAGCACTCTCTGTATCTACCGACTTCTTACAATTTCGTAGTTACGTCTGGTATGGAAGGTGTTGTTCTTAGAGATGTGATAAGGCTTGAAGCCCTCTAGTAGATCAAGGTAAATATTTTTTCTTTAATTAAACCGGCGTCGCCACCTGCACAAAAACCACGAAGCCAACAAATCAATTTCGCGTCAGGAAATTACGTTGTAAAGTTGAAAAGGGTTGCGCGATACGGCACCAAATTGAAATTCTTTTGTGTACCGCGCCTTTACATGTCCAAAACGTTACCTGACTCTTTGAATCATAGCGGAACAACATTTTTCAATCAAACTTTGGAATGACACATCGTTAAGAATTTTAGCGCTGAGCTTAAATGAGAGAGGGAAGAGAGAATTCTTCAGAATACAACTAGTCAATTGTTTGCTTCTATACTTTGTAGAACAAGATGAGCAATAAAGTAAAGAGAACACATGACTGCAAGCAAAACTGCTTGACAGTAGAAATAGGTAAATGCAGATTATTTATCTCATAAATATATTAATCTCATTCCTTATATTATTTTAATCTAAGCCATAAAGCAGTTGAAATCAAAAGGTTGAGCTAAGTTCATTAATTATATAAACAATCTTCTAAAACCAGGGGTTGAGATAACAAGCTGTTAGATAACTGTGGTCTACTTCTAGCAGGTATAAATAATCAAGTCAATCCAAGTAGTGTTTGTTCAGTAAAATGGTTCATTTGAACATCTCCTAAACAAAGAAGCAAGGAATTATTACCATTTCCAAATGTTATCAAACCACTAGTGAATCCACCGCTAATTTTAATGTTGATGTTATGCAGGGTGTGAAAAATCTACTCTATTATCAAGGGGAAAAAAACATTGTTGTTATTTTTGTAAATTGATATCTATTTACTTATGCTTGATTATACACAGTTTAATTTGAAAAGTAATCTTAAACCTAATACAAAGGCGCGCTTAGCCCTAAAAAAGTTCTTTTCCAGCAAACCAAGATTAAAAGTGTGTACGTGTACAATTTCTATTACTAAGTCTAAGTCAAAAGGGCATTTATTCATTGAAATCTTAACGACCACTTAGTATTAAAGCTAGATGAATCTATGCACCAGTTAGTTAGTTAGTTTGACCAAGCCTAGAATAACAAACAAGAACAACTTGGTTCTGTTACTACCACTTTTTTGTGTGATCTCTTTTATAATATAACACGATGATCCAAAATGGTGCCATTCCAGCTTAGTGAGGTGTAATAGGCCATAACGCTTAAAACTAAATCGATAGTGCAAAACAGTTACTTATGCCTATTATTCTAAAAAAACCATTAAAGCTCTTTCTATAAAATTCGTCAATGAAACCACAAAAGGTCAAGATCCTCCTTTTTGCATAATAACAAAGATAATAAAGAATACAATAAAAAATATGACGATTTTAACACCCTGTATAGCCATTGTAATTTTATTACGTTGTGGTCATATTTGTAAGTTACTTGCTTATATGTGGCAGCATTGGTAAGTAGTGCTAACGGTTAAGGAGATGGCCAGACAGTATAATTTACAAAGACACCAAGAGAACCTACAGCGTATTGCAGTACACTCAACGTAAACCTGTGTCTTAATACATAGGTGTTTAAACTTGCAATATGATATTCACCAAGATAGACGTTTGACCTAGGCTCAAGGTTCATTCTCATCTTACCACAACTTTATACGAGTATATACCCTAGTAATAACATTATATAAATTGGATTAACCGATGAATATTTGATATTCTCAATATGGATTAACGGCACAATAATATTTATTGCTTCGTAAGACATCGAGATAGAATAATGTATGAACTGTTCAGTCGATATTTCAGAGCTAAGCGTTCCTATGAAGTGGTAATAACAGCTTATAGGGCATACGGTGGAGTCAATAATTGGAAAATATCGTGGGCCGGCCGTTTTTACGAGGGCCCTTGTAGCTGGGCGTTTCAACAATGCCAACGCCCAATATTAAACTGTAACATACTAAATTACAAAACCCCAAGTCTGAGGTTTTTAGGTGTACAGGGTTAGTGCCGTGAACACTGTAATTTTGACTGGCGAAATCGGTTCTTTTAACGCCGGGGGTGCTTATTGTATATCAATACAAAAATTACACATGTACTGTGTACACGAAACTAACCGCGTACACTTAAAAACTCAGATTTAAGGCCCTAGGGATACTCTTGAAACGATAAACGAAGTTTCGTGTTGTCGTTTTGAGTGCACGATAAAAGATATTTTTTTTGGCCCGTTCTGCGCAATCACAATGGATGGCTGGCTATTGCCGGCCGCAGGCTGTGCGTTGTCTACATGTCAATAATTGGCGAGATTTGTTTTGTTTTATGCTACTTCTGGTGAAACAAGCTGGCCGACCTGATTTTAAGTGGTAACCATCACCTATAACCATAACATCAGTGGTAACCATCAATAAAAAGCTTTTCTTTCTTTCTTTCTTACCTATAACAGACATTGCCCTGTAGGTCACGCATGTTAGGTACGTGCTCTACGATACACTATCCTGAGACATACTGTTGCTAAGCTTCACGTGCCTGTAATTTCACTGGCACCCACCACACCCTTCCAACCGGAATACTGTAATGCAAACATCACTACTTGGCGTTAGAAATAGGTACGGTGGTAGTCCTTCCCATGATGAGCCTTTTCACAAAGAACTCTACTACTACTTGCAAGTATCCAAACAAATCGATTGCAAAAGTTAAAACAAAAGTCGCAGCGACAATTAGTAAATAAATCCGGTACAGTAAATAGACAGGTTCAGGAACAGTTCACCCTTCTTTGTGACTTCGACTGACTTACCCAAACTTACCCCATTCAGTTCAGGAAGCTTGTTAGTGCGACTTCTGCGGCTTTCGACTAGATAACATTGTGTTAAAGATTTAAACTATGTGCACCGTGAAGTTTTGTTTCGCTAGTAAATGCTTACTTGCAGTATTTGTGTCAGTAATTGTAGCGATAGTCGCTAGGCACTAAGTAGTCACTAAGTGTCAGCAACTCCTGAAGTCCTGAAGCCTAGAAAATACCCATTCTAATCTAGTCTAGGGACATTCCCTGGAAACATTCTTACACATACAGTCATGAGGAAAAGTTGATTAACAGATTCTTATAAGCATTGAGCAAGCGAAGTTAAACTTTCACTATGGAAGGGCTCACATTTTTGTTTTTTTTCTTATTTCTATGTTAGACTTTGTGGAGAAGTGAGTACCTACCTATCTATGAGTAATATTACACGTAAGGTGTTTCCGTAGGAACTATCAACGATTGTCCGTAGAAGCTATTTACTAGTGTCCGTAAAGGTAACCTTCCCTTCCTTTTCCTTCCACTTTTCCTCCATGTTAGTCACTGTGTTTAAGTAAATGTCATGTCGTAGAAGATACCAAACATTTTACATCGTTGAACTTTTATTCGTTTTTTGTCATCATTGTCTTTTCATTTTTATTGTTTTTCTAGAGGTATTTAATTTTAATTTCGATGGTATTTTAACCATCATTACTTGAGGTTTTAGCAATAACTGTAAGCAGATGAAATAAAATTGTGTTCAAATAATGTGGCATCCTGATTTGAAAGAAAATCTTATTCTATCTATCTATTCTATAAGCGCTATCATATTCTTCTTCTTAAAAATGACAGCCGACTTTATTTTTTTACTGGCTTGACTTGTAAAAACTATGTATTCATGTACATACTTGACACTGACGGATAATAGAACAAGAAAAACTTTGATTTGTTTGTGTTATCGTAGTAAGTAATTATAATAACTTCGTCTATAACAACTAGATTCGTTGATTAGAACGTTGATCGACAAACGAAAAACCTTACTATAGTATATGAGGCATAATATTCTTGCTATAATTTATTTAGGACCCACTCAAGTTGATAAAGAGGCTGTAATTCATGAGATTATGTAAAATTAAAATTTCCGGGCACTCTCTTCAAGAAGTTTTAAGTAATAAAAATTGCAAAAACGTCTGAAGTAGCTCGTAATGTGATTAAGTTTTTTACGCGTCTTCAAGATTCCCGGTAGTGGTAGACTGCTAAGAAAATACGAATTAAGTATTCCAATAGAATAAAACTTTGTTGAACCAACAACTTAGTATAAACCTTGTTTTGGTTTCATTTCACAGCATGCAGCATCATTCACTTCATAATCGTAGTTGGCCTGCGTGTGTGCCTAATGAAAACAGTTTACCAACAACAATATGGGACACGAGTTCTGTGAACATAATATGGTGTTTTCTTTTATATGACTTGCTGATGGAAGAAGAAAATGACCCACCAGATGTTAAGTGGTAACCATCACAAAGGATTGCCTTGCAGGGCATATTAGTTTTTTACGTAACCCGCAAGCGAGCCTTTTTACGATACTTTTTCAGGGTACATTCGCCTTGGTGTGTAGAGGAGTGAAAGGAATTCACGAAATGCAACCCCAAAATTAGTACAGCGGGGGTTGAAGTTTGTAATATAAAAATAACTTCACACGGGCAAAGCCACGCGCGTTTCACTGGTATATACATAAATTAATAATACCAACTATTTCAAAATATAGGCTTAACGTATAGTAATCCACATATTAAGAAATCTGAGAGGATATCTACTGTGCCTGAGGATTAGAGACGTGGAGCAATTTAATTTGGTGTTTTATCTACTACGGGTCTTACTCTGCGCTTTTCGGTGCTTGATCTCCAGAGCTTTTCTACTTCAAAGTTTGCTCTAACTGACGACATTTAGAAGTTAGATTGGCCAACTGGTTGTTTGCAGAGAGTTGGTACATCATTAACAAGAGATAAATTGGCTTACGCATCTCGTTATACTAGTTTACCTACTTTCACGCAGTGTTTGCTTAGGGGAGCATTTAGCTAAGTGGAGGCCGCTTAATGTTGCATGAGGCAAATTTGTTCACGCTTGTTTGGTAACCTACTGCCTTAAAATTCATAGGTGTTTAAACTGACAAGTGAGAAATAAATAAAATGTACAAAATAGACTAGCTGTACCACGTGGCCTGCATCACTGCTATCACTTATATCAATCGAAAGGGCTCTTACTGAAATCTAAGAAGCTATGATCGTCATGAACCTGAATGAGTCCACTGGTTGACTGGTAGTCCCATATATTTCGCTTAAAGCGATAAGGTCACCCATTGTTTAGCTAAACTGTGTTTATGTCCTGTATTGAGTTTCTGTGTGGAGAACAATAAAGAGTTATATATATATATATATCAATTCGATAAGAGGGATTAACCGCAGTTACAAAATTTGGGAGGTCAATTTGTGTTGTTCTCCGAAACAGACAGACAAGGCCCAATTTTTACATCTAATTTTTATATAAAAATAAACTGAAATACGCATAAAATGCTACCCATAAACTTAATTACGAAGAGTTAATTGACAAATCATAATTCACATCTTAAAATTTTACTTTTAGTTACTACTATTGAATGTATTACTAATTTTTTTCTGACACGTAATATTCTCAAAAAATTATTACACCTATTGAGAAAATAACTTGGAGCAGAAATACCCGCTAAATAAAATTCTCCCCGATGGACACTACTTTAAAACAAAAAGAAGCGTACGATGTGCTAAGATGCAAACAAAGACGGTCGTGCATTGTCGCCGTCGGACCGCCGAGGGTCCTCGAGCTGACCCGGACAGACCTTATTCAACGGAGTGGCTACTAACGTAAACAAAGTGGTTGCAAAAAGTTTCACTTAAATTCGTAGTACTGCAGCTCATCTACATAATTGCAATATTCTTTCAGAAATATATAAGTTGAATTACTTTTTGTACGAAGACGAGAGCGACTATTGTAATATTAAAAAAGTCAAATTAAAGGTGTTTTCAGATTATTACACTGATTTAGATTTAAGGGTTTGTGAAGGGCTTGTCTGGGGAAGTTCTACCACCGCAGGGTCACAGGACTGTGTACTAGGGCACGACGATTTTTAGTACATAAGTGCCGTCAAAAAAACCTTATATTATGGAAAACAATATTTTTTCCACATCTTGGGAAATAAACAAACAAAATGCTGAACCCGTTTAGAAGTTGTGCTAATTAGGTCAAAAATAATTACCTTATCACTTTATTTTTAAATATTAAATAAAATGCATAGTTACATCACCACTACAGATCACAAAATACATAAAATAACTCACAACTATAATCCAAAGTTACGATAGCCATCCTAAGATCCTGAGATAGCTGAGATTTTTTGGTATTCAAAATCAGAAATATTCAGATTGGGAAACATTGCATTTAGCACACGCCCACATTTTGCACTAGGCAAGAGCAGCAAACTTAATCCTGACTAAGCTTGCACTTATCAAAGTCCCATTTTCGACAGCACCAATACACTTTTTTCTTCCTTAATCGAGTTTCTCTTATCCCACCTGAAGACAGTTGCTAAGTTTGTTGTGGTGCCGACTTTTCAAGATAACTTTTATCTGCTTTCTAAACAAGGCTTTCGTTTTACCAAGCAACGTACACTGTTGTCACTGAACTTTTTAGAAATTAAATTAGTTTTATTGTAAACATGAGTCATCGACACCTTTCAATTTTTTTTATCGGGCACCATTCATTTCCAGCTGCAGAGAAACTCATAATGTAGTTTACTGGCCATCCAAAAGCCTATGTCATGACTTGACAACTGAAGAAACCAAGACTGACAACTTACACCACCCAAGTGCGGAATCGCTTAGTAGGACAAAACAAACCGTCGAAATGAAACGGCCTTAAATGTTGTTTAACATAATTGATCTGATACGCGCGACCGAACAACTCAAGAAAGCCTCGCGCTTTTTTTTATATGTAGATTATTATCTCGCTCACAATCATACGAATCGGCTCAATGTGAATACGTGAGGCGCAAATTATAATGCAAAAGAAAATGTTCGAGCAACGAATCTGCCGTATTTTAATCAGCGTGTCTTATAAGATAACCCTGCGGAATAAAGGTGCCAGGTGAAGCTGAAAAGTTCGAGGGAAACGTAATCGGAAGCGAGTAAATAGGCAAAATGGAGAGAAAAATTGTGTTTCAAATTATACTTTACACGAGATAATGAATATAGTCGTTTCCTTTAGGTGATTCTCGGCTTCGACCTTTTTGATCGAGCGCTTACAATGTCTGTAATAGCTGCTATCAGAAACACCAATTTGTTCAACCGTGACTACGCTGGTTCTACTGTTTTATTATATTTAACACAAGTTACTCACAGTCCATAATAATTTAAAAACACAGTGTAAAATAAAAATGTGTAGTACACAAAGCAATCAATAGGTATTAATACTAGGTACATTAGGACCTTAAATTGGTATATTATACATTTGTTGAGCAAATAAATATTTTTCCTCTAATTCTTATTATTTTAAGAACCAGTAGAGTTTTTGGTATACATAACTTTTTCTTAATCATTCCCCAATAGTTGAGGATCCTGACTCTGTGCTAAGACTATCTATAGTCTTCTTATATTGCGACGGTTTTTGACTTGATGCGGCCAAGGTCCAGCTACGAGTTTGGTCCATACAACTCAGTGGTAGTTTATGAGTTCCACAAGTTGAGCCACACACACAAGTTGAGTCAACTTGGTTCACTTGGATACTGGTTCACTTCCAAGTTCCACTGGAGTTCCATAGAGGATATAAATAATACAGCATCATTTATTTTTATATTTCATAGCATTTTTATAAGATTATATGGTGTTTTTGCTACAGCTACCCACCGGCTGCGTATGAATGTAAAAACATACCACATTAAAAACAATTTTCTCCTGATTTCCCGAATCGCATTACGCTCACGGCGGCGTTTCTTCTCGTTATTTACAGATTGCGAATCACAATTCAGACCAAATGTGGGCTCGTATTTACCGACCCGCAGGTAAACTTGCAGTTAAAAAGGAATTCGGTGGAATTTTATCGCTCGTTAGGGACCTTAAAACGGTGGCAGGGAATGCCATTGGCCCGTCTTAAATAAAATTCTATGAAGTTTCTTGTAGAATCAATGGTTAATTTTCACCCCTGAGGTGATCATAAACTATAAAAGGTTTATGATCACCTAAGGGCTTGGTGAACTTCAGATAAAACGTTTATTTAACCCTTCCAATGTCTGTTCGCCAATGGGCGGTTGGATAAAATTAACATAACAAAAACACAAAAGCCCGATGTCGATTAAATCTATTTATACCAATCATAAGAATGTTTGTCCTGACTGACTGAAATTTTTTGGGTATATGTTTTTCAGTACGTGTGCTTAAAAAGAATTTCTGAAATACAACCCTAAACGGGTACAGCAGGCATACCATTTTCATGCCGGAAGTTTGCATGAAAATAAGTTCACGCGTTTTTTGCTATGTAGGTAGATAAACTAACAAGCAACAAGCAATAATAGGACACATATTTGCAACAGCTTAGAAAGTCACGATCTTGTAACATAATAAAAGTATTTTTCATTGGCTCATGTGTGCGTATCTATGCTTAAATTATAACTAATTATTGTAATTATTATGTATAGCATTCTGTTGGGACTTTTTAATATTTAAATTATATAAGACTTTTTTATGCTACTAACTCATTAAGGATCACAATTTTTTGCAATAAAAGAATTTCAACTTTATATTTTCAATCATTGTTTGTACTTTCTAAGTATTCCCAAGATATCATGTCACTAAAAGAGGAGACTTGTTATTAGCCTTATGTTTCTAGACTAGCTATAGTACTTATGCTTAAAAGTTCAGAAAAAATAAATAGCACTGGGCCACGAAAGATAAAAAAGAAAAGAAGATAAAAAAAAAATTTTTTTTTAATCTTTTGTAATAATAATAATAATATATATTACTTTTGTAATATATATATTTTTTGACGACCGATGTGGCGCGGCGGGCGAATGTCCGCCTGCGACGCAGGGGTTGCGGGTTCGATTCCCGCCTTGGGATAAATGTTTGTACGATCTGCAAATATTTATTCCGGGTGTTCTGGGTATTTTCTATGTATAATAAAAAATATCTATGTATGTAATATAGTATTGTATTAAGTATATCAGTCATCTAGTACCCATAACCCAAGTTTTGCTTAGCTTGGGGCTAGATGATGCTGTGTGGATTGTCCAGCATTAGTTATTTATTTATTTATTTATATATATATTTTTTTACAATGTGCTGATGGAACAAACATATGGCCCACCTGATGTTAAGTGGTTACCATCGCCTATAACAAAGCATTGCCTTGCAGGTCACGTTCTTTAGGAACGTAACCCACAATACACTGCACTGCGTTGATCAACCTGAGGCATACAGTTGTTAAGCCTTATGTGCCTGTAATTACACTGGCACCCACACCCTTCAGACCGGAACACAGCAAATATAGGTCCTTGTGTGAGACAAAGAACAATAAAAAAAGTTTTACATTTTTTTTATACGTCGAGTGATAGATAATCCGACAATATTTCATTTCGTACAACTTAGATCTTACCTCGCTTTCTATTATAAAATTCCCCCATTTCAAAACTTTACCTTTGTTTCTTTTGGATCAAGTCTGGTTTGTTTCAATTGGCAATTTGAAATAGACAGATCTGGTTATCGTCAGGTATTTTTTTGATTTATTTTCAAGACGATATTTATAAAGTAACTGCCAGAGTAGGTCCTGACTTAGTTGTTTTTAACGTACCTACCTACCAATCATCTTTTATTTCAAAGTCAAAGTCAAAGTCAAAAGGCATTTATTCAGTAATATCCGCAGGGATCATCTTGAAACGTCTTAAATCTAGGTGAATTTAATTTTGAGTCTCAGAATCGTTGTCATTGCCATGAAAATGTGACAATATCAATTTACTTACAAAAAGGTACTTCTTATTACATAAAAAAAGAAAAAGAAAACAAGAACAGCATCACGAGTACAATCTCTAGGCACGGTAGATCCTCTTAGATCTCTAAGGGCTTACCAAGTAAGACCAACTCAAGATTCTTTAAGAATGTCTATGGGGGTTAGTCAGAGGTACGTTCAAATACTACATTTGGCCAAATACCCACATTTTGAAAAGTACTAAATGCACAGGTTGCAAGCCTATCGCCGTTGCTAAAACACTAACTGGTTTCTTCACGATATTTTCCTTCACCGTTTGGTGTTACTACACAAAACTCAAGTACCATTCGAAAGATATTTATAGCGAATGTCTTTTTCATTACACAACTATAAACGAGTTACTGAAAGAATCACGCTACCGTATTTATGTAACGAGAATTTGATTGCTTGACCGTAGCTTCCACAAGATAGCTATTTGTAACAGCTATGGCACCAAACTGGTCATATTTGCTTACAAATTTATCAAAGATATCATATAAATTGCGTTGTTTTATTTACCAAGATGGCGTACGCGATATTTAGTTTATAATATGTTTTAGCACTTTTTATTTTTTTTTGTATAGGCTGTTGTATAGGCTGTTTGGAAATTACATAATTATTTAACCTATAATACTGCGCACTACCCATCACTTTAACCTTGTAACAATTTTAAAATCTAAAACTTAAATCATAACGCAAAAAAGTATCAAAGAATAAGTAGCAAAATGAGGGTTCTAATTTTCGACAAAACCGTAACATTTCAAGTTGATATCCTAAGCTCTTTCTGAGCTAAACAGCTTTGTCAAACAGACGGAAAAAAGTGATCTGTTTTTAGAATATTTGTACTATTTTTGCTACCTTTAAGTTGTGCTATCAAAAATACTGAGGTGAGCTATAAAAAATATTAAATCTAACATAGCTTTGCTACGAAAGTGCTACGGCATTGCTACAGCATTGCTACGGCAGCGCTACAGTATTGCTACGCGAAAAAACGAGCTTTCAACGAGATAGACGAAAACAATTATGGGTTTATCTTTTTACTGTACTCTCCTCAAACAACCGAATTGCACTAGTCATGCGAGAAAACATTTATTGTATGTGAAAATACCATTTAATTCAATTTGTAGAGTATGCTGCCGGCAAAGCGGGGCGCACGCGAATCAAACATTTGCAATGTAGCCTAACGTGCTTTTTTAATAAAAATATAAAAAATCATTATTGAAATTCAACAGCCATTTAATGGTTACATGATATTAACGTGTAAAATAATATTCGACGAACGAAACGGAATCTAAAGGCCACGTTTCTCTAACTTGAACCCTTTCAGTATTCGGGCATGTTTGTGACGTAGGGATTGAAATACTAAAGTGCTAAATCGCCCGCGGCTTTCAAGCTTTCAAGGGTCATAGGTTGTGTACATTTGTAGGTATTTCATGTTCTGTAAGACAACCTCGTATGTATTTAGAAAGTAGTGTTGGGTAGACATTTAACAAGAACATTTAAAATTTTTACAAGAGTGGTAACAACGGTTATACGGTACTACCCCTCCCAAATATGAAAGAGTCCTATGCCACGTGAAGACGGAGTGCGTCAACTCGATGACTGGTAATATATAGGATTCAAAGCTCCTAAAATGCTCACATACCTTTACCCACTACACCAATAAGTGCTCTTATTTTCATTCAAGTACCAGTGGGTAGAAACCGATTGAATTACTTTGGAATTTCAGTTCAGTCCAACAGTTACCCACTTTAAAGCTGGCTTGGTTTAGCCAGACTTTGTGATAGGAGTGCAGAGTGTTTCAGCCACGCTGAGGTATGAAGAGCCCTCCTCACAGGGCGTTCCCGAGATTGGTGACCTATTAGAAAGTTTGTAATTTAAATAAAAACTTATGGACAATTAATACAAATTGACACACACAACCCCCCACTAGCCACAAGCGAAGCAAAATTTGTATGATAACCAGAACTCTAATAGAATATTTATATACTTTTATTTGCACATACATCGTAGAATACTGTATAAGTATAACACTCAGACAAAGATAAACATCTATGTTCATCACTCAAATGTTTTATTCTCGAACCCAAAACCTGCAAGCATGGCTACTGAGCTGTGTAGAATGTGGATACTGGCGGTATTTCCATTTGTGCGTTTTATTTTCAAATATATCATTGAACCCAGTTTACATATTTTCGATAAATTTGTATGTTATTTAACTTTTACTAATAAATAAAGTAACGTCATATACAGATTCCTAGAAGATTGTCAGGGTATATTTATTTTGGTAACATCAAACAACAGATTACATGAATATTTTCTTGGTTTCCCAGTAATGGTTTCCAAGAGGTCTCATAGCTTCAAAGACTAAAAAGCGGGTTACTGACTAACCGTTATCACATCTTTTTAAATAATAATAACAATAACCAATTCCATACATAAAAGATAAATACTTAGAAAAATCAATTAATAATGATAATAATATTCAGAACTATAAATTTATCACTGACTAAAAAACGGGTCACTCACTTACCGTACTGATACTGAATCACATGTCATAAAATACATTTATTATATCCTATCCATTTCCTGTTGCATCCCTTAGCCACTTCCTAGGACCTCTATAGAAGGCAACGGCCCCTCCGTTTCCTATTTCAAACCGAAATCACCACTTTGTTTCACGTAGATGTAATGCAGGCACTGATTATTTTCTGCATGTATAGGAAAAGTCACGTCAGCAATCGTTACAAAACCGCAAGTGTTGAGCGAACCGTGGGAAGCACTTACGCCCTATTAGTGAATTTAGCCGACGGCTGCCAAGCCGGACCGGCACAGTTACGGTAAAATCAATTAGTTTAAGACTAATCACCGGCAGGGAGGGTCACTCTCATCGTAGGTCACTGATTCTCCCGAGTAATATAGTTAACGAGGTCATTTCTGTTGTTTGAAGTTTCACTACTTACTTGGTACTTGATGAGCGGGCTGGTTGCCGCAACTAGGCAGCTGGTGGGCCCTTTTTGCGTGACGGGTGGTGGTTGCTAGTATAGCCACCCGATGTCCTCCAGGAAAGCCAGCAGCTTGCTAATGCCGCACCTCCCTAGGTGTACCCGGTGTTCCGAGGTGGTATGCTCGTAAAATGCCACACTGCTGCACTCTATGCCGCTCATTTATGCCCCTATGCAGGGGCATAGGAGGGCGTTGGTATCTGCGACACAGTTGAATGCTCCTGTAGATATTATCGTTCCCGATTTTTGGTAAACGTATATATTTTTTGCTTCTTAAATAAATATTTATATATTTACCGACGACCGATGTGGCGCGGCGGACGAATGTCCGCCTGCGACGCAGAGGTTGCGGGTTCGATTCCCGTCTTGGGATAAATGTTTGTACGATCTGCAAATATTTATTCCGGGTGTTCTGGGTATTTTCTATGTATAATAAAAAATATCTATATATGTAGTATAATATTGTATTAAGTATATCAGTCATCTAGTACCCATAACACAAGCTCTGCTTAGCTTGGGGCTAGATGATGCTGTGTGGATTGTCCAGCATTATTATTATTATTATTATTATTATTATTATTTGACCTACGACCCAGGGAAATCTAGATGATTACTGCGTATTTATTATTATGGTATTTAATTGACTGAGGGAGCGAAGCGTCTCAGTTTCGAGATTGGCCAAAAAGGTTTTCCGTCTGTATAGCCTCACATACATGTCGTATTTTAACCGATTTCGATGAAATTTGGCACGAGAAGTTATCAAGGAGTTGCAGGTATCTTTACATTTTTTTATGTGCTGTGAAAGAAATTTTAAAAGTTTAGGATCACTTGCAGCCCGCTGTAAGAAACTGGCTTAGATTCACCTAGCATTAAGAGGATTCTAAATTATCTCTGGATATTACTAAATAAATGCTTTTTGACTGAGATTTTGAATAAAATAACTTCAATTCAGATTATTTCATACTCGTACAATGACTAACCATTATTTTTCAAGTTAACTCCACCAGGAAAATAATTAACCCAACATAAGCAAAGAAAATAAGTATGTGAGTAATAGCGGCATTAGCTCGAAGTCCGGTTGCAGAAAGCGCCCCTTGGAGCAGGGACGTGGAACTAAGCGTTACTTATTGTTCTGTCCGCGCTAAAGGAATTGCCGACGGATGCTCACTTCCACAGCGGATTTAAAACAGGCACTGACGAATCGCTACATTATCGTCGACAGCGTTCGATTTAATTCCAGCGTAGAACGGAACGTAAAGATGTGAAGATAAAGAGTTATATACATTGGAACATAGCATAGCGTAATATAATCTGTGGAATTCAGTTTTTACCTCTTTATTAAAATAAATCCATGATAGTTGATGCAAACCACGTTCAGTTCAAGACAAACATTTTACAGTTGAAAGACAGTTGAAAACATATGTCGTGTTCATTAGTTGAAACAGTTATTTCTGGTTGTAAGCAACACAAACTGTGGAGACGTTTTCTTACAACGCGGTATAATTCTTCGTGGGCGTTAATTAACTTTTTATTTTCCATCGCTTGTGCTACCTAGTTACCTTCATAAGGCTCCTTTTAGATAAGACACTATGAAACGAACAAATGAACACAAATTAAGACTAACAAATGACTGATGCTATGATCTGTCGATAAGCATGAGCGTAGAACTAAAAACCTCGGCACGCCTTCGTTTGTTTTTCTGGATCTTAGTTTATAGTGAATAGAAACTATTTTGTAATAATTTCAAGTCTCTGTAACATTTTGCACGCATTTCTTGATTGCTCCAACGTGGAAGACACATTTGTAACTAGAATATTACAATCAAGGTTTCCTTAAAGAAATTGCTTTCATTAATAAGGTCCGTTGTACTGTGGTGTAATATACGAGTAATAGTGTTTTCTATCCAAATAACCATACATACATTCATCTATTTTAGTACTATAGTATATAGTAACAAATAAATATGTCATAGTCAATACTTTTATTGAATAAGATCATAAGGATCGCTTTCAAATGTAAGTTTTTTATGGCACATAGTTTTTTTTTATTTCATCAAACAACTACAGCATTACAACTATTGCCAATATTCACTCGTGTAACTTTTTTGTGGGTGTAGTGTGGCAAGTCTAAAGTATGCCTAAGGCTGCACTCCAGTCCGTCGTAAAAACTGGAAACAATTACACCGTACCAACAATTCCTAACGAGCAGACATTCAAGCAGCGGAATTACGAATGGCACAAAATTATGAGGAGCTTCAAATAATCATTAAACATAAACGCATAATGGTTTTCCATTGAAATGATAGCCCTTAGCAGTTAACTGCCTCAGTAATGTCTGAACACAATCTCAACGAAGCAAAATTGTTGTTTTAGTGTGATATTAATGAATGATTGCCTATTAAGTGAAACAAGAACATGTTCTTTATTTTGTGAGTCGTAAAGTTTAGTACGTCTCGGTGATTCTCCTTTGATATCTATCTGCGAATGGAGACGTTAGGTAACATAAAATGTTACTTATAACTTAGTTTCTATGCTTTCCTTGAAGATGGTTATTTATGGTTTGATTTATTTAAACACTAAATAAGTAACAACCTAGTCCACCTAAAAACCTATAAACAGTGGTCTAGAGGTAGCAAGCCCGCCTCGAAATCCTACAGTCGCAGGTTTAAATTCAGCTGTATTTTTTCTATTCTGCGTTTGAGTTTTTCTATTCTTCTGGTGCTGAAATAAGTGCTAGGCAAGCCTACTCCAGCTGACGGCAAAACTAATCATTATCACAAGTGAGTGTGGAAAAACAGTCTTTTGTCATAGCGTAGTGCCTATTGCCCGGGGTGCTGCGCCGTATCCTAGCAATAAATCATTGGGAATGTCCCTCCCCATCCCTTTGACCCCCTTCCACTGAGCTGAAGTATAATACATATTTCCACGTCCATTGGACTCCTTGCAATGAAACAACGACCGGACATAACCGAGTACAAGGCGGACCGAACCCAGGCAAGATTCATATCGGTTCTATCTGGAGAGTAAGCTCGTGGTTTTTGTTGTATTAATAAACTGAAGACAACTAGAATGAGATTTTTAATTGCAATTTTTTGCTGGACTGAAACAAATTTTAGAGTGCATTTTTTGGTATTACACAGGTAAGTTATTACGAACTTACGTTTCTAGTTCGTTAAAATAGTTTTAATTTAAAGATAAAGACATTTTTATACCGAAAGAGCACAAGTGGCCTAGTGGAAGTAACCCTGCTTTCTGTTCCTTAGGTCGTGGATTCGAATCCAGTCGTGCACCAATGGGTTTTTTTATCGAAAAAAATATGTGCGCAATTCCAGTGCTCTGGAACGATGAAGGAAAACATCGTGAGGAAACCAGTTTTAATAATCTAGCAGCGATGATGGCCTTGCAACCTGTTACGTATGGGATACTTACTACGGCAAAATGAAGGTATATGCTATAGGTAATATTTGGAAGTACCTCTGACTACCTCCTACAATATACGAGGGGATGTCTACCGTGCCTGGGGAAAAAAGTCATGAGACTGTTTGTTTTTTTTGTTTTACATTTTTATAACTTAATTAAAATACTACTTAAAATATTAATTGGAAATAATTCAGTATACAGGTATATTAAATCAATTTTTTTATTAATTTTATCAAAAGCAACATCCATCTTTTGTCTTAGCTTTCGTTTAGCAAGATAATAAACATAAAGATATACTTTGAATAAGAAGTTTTCAAACAAACAACATCTATTGTGGAAATGATCTTTCAAACTCTCCAAAATTAATAATAAGTGCCACATATCAAGGAACGCTTATTTGGTAACATTATGCAAAGCGCTCGCGCCGAAAAACCTTAACCTTTGAGAGTGTTGCCAACTCTGTAAGCTGATCACTGTAAGCAACCACGACTATTGACGATAAAATATAACGCAATAAATACCCGTATATTATAAATGTTCGATATAAGCTCTGAACTAAAAAAAAGTTAAAATATAATTTAAAGAAAATAAGTCTTTTAAGATAACGAAGTCCGATGTAGTTTCGCTATATCCGTATAGTTTTGAGAAGAAATTTTTTTTATATCTCCTACATATTAAATGATGTATATTTTTTTGTCTTGACTTTTAAAGTCCGATCTATTTATGATGCGCTGACACTTTCCCTTCTCAATTTTTTAAACAGTCATATTATAAACAATCACAATATAAAATTATTCCAACCACAAATGCAAACAACACCGTGCAACACTGAGCGTCACAAAGGGGCACGGAGCGTGTCATCGTACCCCACACATCCCATCCAAACCTACTTTTGTTTCCACAAGGGAGCCTGCGTCGGCATTTTAAATTTCACTGCGATATCCTTTCGCAGTTGGGAAATTTAAAGTGCGTCCCGCGAAACGAACGCCGGTGGCACTCTGTCGCATTTCCCGAGATATCGCCGGATTTACTGAGTCGAAAGCTTTGTGAGGCTAAAATAAAACGGCCCGCAGAGAATCCACCGCATGTTATTAAGAGAATGCTAGATTTATATCTTGTATTCAATTTGCGTGAGAGCTATTTGTTTACGTCTGAGGCACTACACGCTACGAGCTCGTGTGATCAACGAACGGTAACAAATCAGTTTCAAATCAAATGACTATTTTGCTTTCTAAAGGTGTTGTACAGTCCAGTTAGACTGTACACTGTTAGTGTTATTATAGTAACATAAAACTTTTATTAGTATCAATGAGGAAAAAGATTGTAGTAAGCATACCAAACAATGCTAGGTGTCCAAAGCTCTATAACATTACTCTTCTTCGCATTTTCGTATGAAAAGTGCCTATACGATGATTGTTATTACATTAGTTTCCTCATTGGGGAATGAGGGGAGACTCGGCACAAATGTAGAACCCGCCAACAACTCTGTTTTCTCACAAATATTGCCAGTTTCTCCCCTCTCAATGACTTATTAATTTAATACGTGATCACTTCCGAGGGGTTGAAAATATGGCAACTGAATCTATTTTAATATTTCTCTTCCCCTCTTCCATTCAAGATAGCATTCCTTACTTTACAACTATTCTAGATATCTTATTGAATAGACGATACAGACCATCCCTAGATTTGTTATTTTTTTACAGCATAATCTAGCCCCAAGCAAAGCATAGCTTGTACATACTATCTTGTATTTCAATCTCGTTTTTTAATTCTAATTCAGACCAATTATTAAAGATTCAAATACAAATATTTGTTCACTATATTGTATTTTAAATATGTATTTACAAATAAACGTAAATAAGTATTCTATCAGGTATCGGATTCCCATAGTACAAGCTATGCTTAGCCTGGGGCTAGATTATTTTGTAAAAAAAATAACAAATCTAGGGTTTGTCTGTATCGTCTATTCAAAGCCATGAACCTGTTTTATGCTATTGTTTTTTTTATTTATTTTACAGCTGGTTTTGAAGCAATGATTGTCATCACTAGAACGTATTTCAAATCTCATAAAAAACCGATCTATAATTTGATCATACATTTTAACGAGTTACATGCATGGAAATAAGTCTATAATTAAGAACGATAATTTAACAGCCTAATGTGTACTACAAATACATAGTTTGTATGTAGCTTAGGGTATACACATTTTGTACATCTCTAAGCTATTGAACAGAAGCAACCAAAAAGGCTATGGTGTTTACGTGCTAGTCTGTGATCAAGAGAGCATCGTCCCGCATCTTTTCCGCGTCATTTGCGCGGGTCGCCCGTTGCCGTCGCCCCAGAGCGAACACTCATGGATAAGAAAACGCTCCTAATATATGTCGGTGGCAGACCGTTAATGTGTTCGCGCCTCAATGGAGACTCAGCACCAATTTATGCCGACGATGCTTTTTCTTATCGATATGTTATTACCTAATTCGACATTTTCGCACCGCATTAACTTTGGGTTAATCTTTGATAACTTTGAACGGTTCTATTGATATCCAGATATTAGCTATAGGATGCTCAGTTTTTCAATTTGAGCTCTTAGATTTTAGTAATATTTGAATAGTACTTAGTGAAAAAAATCAGTGATCCTGATCGGTTTCGAGTATGCTTAGTAAAACAATAAGAACCTAATTAGTCGACGCGAAAGATTTCGGGTCAAAATCAATGCCACTTATCCACCAAGTAATGTCTCTACCGTTAGGTTATATCGTTAGGTGTCGTTGGCTGCTTGACAGGTTTTTGAACGTTGTTACCTAGAATGTAGAGATGATATTCGGTATTGATATTCTCAAACGCGCGGCGGCCGCGTGCTCATTGCGCGTAATGTTTCGCGCCGTCTAAAAACGCCGTTAACCTAATTGATTTTGAGTATACCAATAGAAAAAAAATATTTTTAACAGTCTTACATTGGCAAAATCTGTTGAAAGAACTCCAATTGCTTACCATCGCAATTTTTACTTGCATTAAAGATTCCCGCATTTTCTACACTCATTTTTCTGAGAAATGAGTTCGAACTATCCTGTTATATTCTAAATCAAATCTCTATGTTCATATCAAATATAGTTTAAATCTTGTATGATGCTCCCGAATAGGTAGGTACACTCGAAGCATCTCATCTCGAGCTGAAAATACGTGGTGCATAGCGAGGCATAAATAATTCCGTCGGTGTTGTCGGTAAAAGGCGCAGAAATCGTTAGACGGCATCAGTTTCGCGTCATTTCACACGCTCCGAGACGTTTACACATGCCACCTACCACGCTACTCGAGATATCCCGCCTTGCCACATATGACATCGTTAGTTCTGGGAACTAAGGTTCAACTACAGAACTACTAGGTATAAGAAATAAAATATTAAAAAATAAATAGCACCACGACTTTAATCCCCAAGCACGGTAGATATCCCCTCAGATCAGTTAGTACCAAGTACCTACTCGAGAATTTCTAAGGAGGGATAAGTAGTAGATAATCAGAGATAAGCCCACAGTACATACCCACATTTTGCAGTAGTTGGTATTACATACGCGACAGGTTATAAGCCTGGTTTTCTAACAATATTTTCTTTTACCGTCTGAGAGCATTGGCATAACGCACGAATATTAAAATAAATTTGGTGATATTTTTAATGATGGAGGAATCACGAACCTGGATAGTGAACCCTCAGTATAGTGATCTTGCACAACATTATGAAGATTAAAGATACGAATGCACATTATGGGGATATAAGCTTGCTGAAATTTTTTATTCAATAAGGACCGTGATGAGACGAAACATCTGGCAAATTACGGGTCAATGGCCGCCTCCAAGTGGAACATCATAAAACGGAGAATTTACATTTCAAGAAGTTGTGACAGGGCGACAGCTAATATATATTACATCAACCTTCTTAAGCAATTCCATTCGCACTATTTAGAAGGAATAACTCATTTTCCTCGTAATTTCTCCTTTATAACCGAGTAATCTATAATTGGTGGGATATTAAATGATAAAATTAAATCGTTTATGGAAACGATCCTTTGATAAGGTAAACAAAACAAACCTCTCTGAGGCCTTTTTCGATCGAGCCCCTGCGTCAATGCCTTATCTGAAAGGAAATACAAATAAAAGTGTTTAGGAATGAGAAACATCAAAGCCAGTTGGAAATGAAGAGGAAATTTCAGAGGTTTTATTTGAGAAAAACAAATAAGTAAGTAAACAAATTGTATTGTTGTACAACAATTTGTCTAAAATAGAAAACAGAAATCACGACTAGTACAGGCACGGTAGATTATCCACTCAAACGACTCATCTGGTTCCCATAGTACAAGCTATGCTTAGTTTGGGTTTGATAATATTATGTTTGTATTATTGTGTAATCTTATCATTATATTTAAGTGCAAATATATAATAATGCTAGTGGAAACGCACACGACTTTGTCCGTGAAGGTATTTTCATAAAAACTTTAATGTTTAAAGCAAAAAACAGCTAGTAATGAAAGAAAAAAGTATATTGCTTTATTTATTTACTGTTCTTATTATCTATCTACGCAATGTATCATTATAGTGACTAATCACATAATTTACAAGGAAATTAGGAAATAATTATGTATTACTATAATTTAACTAAATGTTCAATTTAATCTACAATCTCTGACCATGTATATACTGCTAATCATCTGATAAATATAATAGGTCAGTGCGTAGGTGTGAACAAATTCATCCCCTAAAGGGTGCGGTGGGAGTTGAAGTTTGTATGGAAATAGTTTTGCACTAGTTAGGCACACCAATCTACAATCCGTAATGATGAAAGTAGAACTACTCCTGTACCTACCAAAGCTAAAATGTTATTGCTATTACCAAGGTTATCGACATAACCCAAAGAACGAGCAAGTTGAAGTGGCAGTGGGCCGGTCATGTGCCGAAGAACCGACAACCGTTGGAGTGAACGAGTTCTGGAGTGGACACCACGCTTAGGCAAACGTAGTGACGCCCTCAGATTATATGGAGCGACTTTTTGCTAAGGCAGTAACTGGATGGGGAGACCCGAAGATCGGGCTCAGTAGCGCGCTTTGGGAGAGAGACCTATGTCCTATTAGTAGACTGCGATAGGTCGATAATGATGACTCAAATCATTTCATCTACGTCGTCGTTTTGAGTTACGTTGCGCGGCATGTCAGGCAACGATCACTTGACTGTGAAATGAGTTATAAAAGCCCCGTAGTGTCTTAAAATTACTATACGAAACTTCGTTTATGGTTTTCAAGAGCAGACCTACTAGTTATTATTACATTACAAATCCTATTTAAACATTACGCTGAACAAACTTACCGCGAACAATCACAATATTGTATCACCCGATTAAATTACAAAGGGCATAAATCATTTAACCTGAATATTTTGCATTCATTTACTCACACATAATGGACGACGACAGTCAAATAATACGATTGATTACTAGCTATTTGTTTGTCGGAAACATCCGCAATACGGATTTCAGTGACATATTCAATCATCGATTTCACGAGCAATTTACCAAAACTTCGGTAATGGAATATTATTTCAATGTTGCTGTTCACCTGTTCATGCTTTGTACAGCCTATTGTGCACTACGCATCGAACAGCTTAACATTCAGACATGGGTCATTAGTTGAAGTAGTGCGCCGAACTCTGTAGGGCAACTACTCTCTGGCAGAAGCTTTGCTTTGACAAAGTTAAGGCCAATATGGAAGTCAAAGGGTCATATAACAGCGCAAACGGGTCCTCAAAGCGGTACTTATGTCTGTTAAAGTCAAAAAGGTTTAGAAAAATCTAGAATCTACTTTTACAGACATCGCAGGTTGCAAACCCATCTCCGCTACTAGAACATTCCTATTTCATCACGACGTTTTCCTCCACCGTTTGAGATCACTGGCATTGTGCACATAGATTTTTCGATAGAAAAATAAAATTAATTGCTGCACGACCACATTCGAACCCACGACGTTTGCATTAGAAGGCTGGTTCACTCCCAATAGACCACCGATGCTCTCTTTTTTTACCGGTATATAGTGTGTTGCCTGAAATAAATCTATACCAATATTATAAAGATAATACGATAATACGACGTTTACCGCCCAACGAAGTGGGCACGGGTCAGCTAGTGATAAGCAAAAGCTTCTTTGTGTTTTTTATCATAGCAAAATAAGTAGTATAATTTCAGTTTCAAGCTTAAAATGCGAGTCTACAACCGCCTATAACTAATTACAAGCCATGCACGTTGTCTGCTACGCGTGTAATGGCCCTGAGGCAACGCGTTACTGGTACAATTTAGTAATCTTAATTAGTCACGTGTTAGTCACATGTATTCCCAGGTATCCACATGTAACCGATCTGCAAAACATGCAGGTGTGTAACGCCAATATGTTACTTTACATGAGTATACATAGTGCTGTTTCATGCGAAGTATTGTGCTGTAAGATGTGGTGGTCCCGACTTAGAATAGGACTCCTCCAATAATAATAATAATGTTGACAAACGTTCACGCTACGCTCTCTAGCCCCAAACTAAGCAAAGCTTGTACTATGGAAACCAGATAGCTTGTATACGTTTTCATGTCAAGAAGTTCATATTAAGAATACATATAACACCCAGATACAGAACAAACATCTACGTTCATCAGACAAATGTTTGTTATCGGTGGGTATCGAAGCCTACAGCGCAGATGGCAGGGCTACCGCTTACTGAGCTGTGATGGCTGTCACTATGGATGACACAAGAGACGGCTGAGGGAATGCACCAATAGATGAGCATTTCCTGAGTACTAAACTTAAGTTTGCTTCTTTCCATAATCATCCAATATACCCAACAACAGTCAAACGCAATCGTCTAATGCAAGCAACAAAGGTGACAAAGCTTACGTATAATATGTACATAATAACTGTTTAAAGATTATCCAAGCGAGCGAAGCGAGGAAATCAACACAGTTTCAAGATTGGCCAAAACATGCTTTTGTCCGTCTGTCAGTCTGTTCTCGCCTAAAGGTCGCATTTTTTTCGACAAAGGTTGGGACACAAGTTCCTTGTTTAGTTTTTTTTATCGATTGCGCTTTTTGATGGGGTGTAAATAGAAGGGAAAAGGGAAATTTTTCGGTAGCGGTATGTTTACGCAATAAGCTTTTTTGTTTACATTTTCAAAGTTTTTTATAAAATCCCATGAATAAGTAAAGCTGAGTGAACCGAAAGTCCAAAGTCGGTGGATGGAGGGCACTTAAAATTATTCTTTCAGGCTCATCAGGAACATCATTATGTGAATCAATACGATGTGAAGTGATCAATATAAGTGGCTTTAGTATCAAAGTACTTTAAGACGATTGATAGAGAATGCTCAGAGTCGTGAAAATGTGTAGGGGAGGCATGCATAACTTCTTCAGGCTTACAATGATGATGTCGACTGGATTAAACTTATGGACTTACTGGGCAGTAATAAAATATAAAAATTAAAATGCCCCTTCTTTTCAGAGAAGGGGTATTCCTCGCAGCACACTGGTTTGAATATCACCTATCATTGAGCACTAATCGTATTCCTCGTAGCGCATAAAAACAATTTTGCGCCCATCATTATTTAGGTGACTGCTCTACGAAAAATATTAAATCAGCTTCCTCATAGAGCACTGCATTATAACAAAACACAAGTGGCTTAAAAACTGATTTTGTATAACTCTGTTTTAATTTATTTCCAAGAAAATTTTCCTTCCCTGTGAAGGAACCACTCTCTTACATATAATAAAATACGTATGCCTACGGAATCAATTGGGGGTCATTTGTTTCATAGCTGAGTTGATGTTGCTCTCAGGGCACCCAGTGACAACGTCGTGGATTATTCAATCGTTTTGAAGCAGTGAAGTTTTATGAGTTTTACGTTTAACGCGCAATGGAGCGCAAGTCATGTAACATTGAGTTGCGTACAATTCAATCAGCTGGCATCCTCAAACTTGCCTCTCATTGCCAACTTACTTCGACTGCTTCTTTAATCGAGTTTCCTTTAACTTTATAAAATGCGCCCGTGTGCCCGGTTTATGTTTTCAACGCTGGTTAAGAGCTTTCCAAGAGTTTTCGTTACTCCAAACAAGGTTACGTAGTTGACGATGTGATTTAAAAGTTTTCTTGGGTTTGCAACAATTATAATGCGATATGGTGCTTCTTTGTATGATTAATATTGTTTATGTAACTAGGTTAAAAATATTTTTTTAATATATATATCGCATATTTTTAAAAGATTCCATTTTTTACAGTTAGCTATAGAGGTATTTTATAGGTCTTATGCGTCTTCCTGATAAAACAATCAAATGGCCCACCTGGTGTTACCATCACCTATGTCAGGTTTTTTATGAATACTCTACAAGACACTGCTCTGCGTCCTCTAACCTGAGATATGCAGGTTGGGGGACCACATCCTTCAAACCGGAACACAGTAAGCTACTTGGTAGCAAAAATAGGCATGGTGGTAGTTCTTCCCCGGACGAGCCCTTCACTAAACCTCTATATACAAGTTTTATTAGGTATCTGTTGAACTTTATATAAGTATCTATTTAAATTGTCTAAGAAAAACTTAATTTTAAAATTTTTTTCTAGAAAACACTGGGTATATTATAAAGCTTCACCTTGTATAATGTTTGTTGTGTTATGACATAACAATATGGCATTGTATTTGACCATTATTGTATTCACGAAAACATTTAACTTTGCCGGAAATTGATACAAATAACGTGATGTTAGGTATAAACAGAACATTGAAACATTATTAAGTACTAATTATAAGAGCGATAATCGTGTTACGATTGCAGGCAGTAGTTTAAACGTCAGTTAATGAACAGTTCAACAATAATATTATGCTTCATACAGTCACGAAACGCAATCGGTATAGCACAGCTCAAGAACGGTGAAGCTGTTCACTTCTAGTGCTTATCAATATCGAATCTTCGTGTGCTCAATCTAAGGTCCCAACCTTAAAAACCTTTTTTTTATAAGATACTCTTTCTCAAAGAGCTTGACAGCTAGAATAAATGGAAAAAAATATTATTGCACAAAACATAAGCGAGTGAATTTAATAAGAAACCTACTAGTGCGACTCAAAACATACATGCCATTTTGCGAATATATAGTGCACATGTTTGAACAGCCTTCCAACCGTGAGCTCTTATTACGATTGCAAACTACCAAAAACGACGGTAAAGTCGTTGCTATCGTACGTGAGATAGCATTGTTTTGGATAATTTTCGTCATATGAACTTTCCGGTTTCCTGATTTGTGCGAAGATGCCCTCGTTACCATTATTCGGATCTGTTCGGGCCTGTTTGGACTGAGCCATTAGGTGCTCACGATACGGATTATGACATAACAAACTATCAAGCTTACAGGTACCCCTCAGATACTCGAATGTGATAGGAAGCAAACAAAATGCGGTTTGGTACAATAACTGACTATAGTGATACTTAAAGATATTACAACTTTATGATTAGTAAATTAGATATTCTAGATATTGTGGCGTGTAGGCTTAAAGTACGACGGGCAGAGTCAAATAGACGGAGTCGACCTATTTAGCGTCGCCTCAATCCGACGCTGAGGATGTGAGTGAAAGGGATGACTGTAGTGTTGTCCTAAGTGCGAACAGTATGTTTTAACTGTCCGTCAACCTGACAAGATATCAAGCGTCGTTTCTCAGAATCCAACAAATCTAGCCATACCTTTAATGAGCTATGTTGTAACTGCTTTCATTACAACGGAACAAAATGCAATTTTGTTGCAAATGGACGGAATGCGGCCGCGTTGTTGAAAAATTTCTTCATCTACATTACTTACTATTTTCGCAGTCACAATATCGTACCCACTTAAAAACTATTGAGACTATTGGAACTGTATCATAGACCACCGGTGCCATCACACAAGAAACTATGTATTATTCTGACCTTACAGCTCAGTAGTAGTTCTGCCTTCTATGCTGTAGGTTGTGGGTTCGATCCCCACTGAGGACAAATATTTGTTGATGAATGTAGATCCTTGTTTCCTGTCTGGGTGTTATATTGTATTCTAAGTATGTTTTTACAAAACACAAGTAAGATATAAAAGTATTGTATCAGCCATTTAGTACTTACCATTGACAACCGATGTGGTGCGAGGGGCGAATGTCCGCCTGCGACGCAGGAGGTCGCGAGTTCGATTCCCGCCTTAGGATAAATGTTTGTACGATCTGCAAATATTTATTCCGGGTGTTCTGGGTATTTTCTATGTATAATAAAAAATATCTATGTATGGAATGTATTGTATTAAGTATATCAGTCTATCCAGCATTATTATTATTATTATTATTGTATTAAGTATATCAGTATAGTTATTATTATTGTATTAAGTGTATTAAGTATTGTATTAAGCTTGTGTTATGGGTACTAGATGTACCCATAACACAAGCTCCGCTTAGCTTGGGGCTTGATGATGCTGTGTGGATTGTCCAGCATTATTATTATTACTATTATTATTACCTACCTACTTCAAAGTTTTAAACAGGTGTATGTGTCGGTAATTACCTATCTCAATTCAATACCATTAGAAGCCAAGCTAGTTATATTTGGCATCTTACACTCAGGGCTCGCAGCCACATCCAGGAAGTCACTCGAAGGAGCTGCTACCATTATCTGCAGCCGCCTTTTGTCTTCCCCCTATTCACTGTGAAATAATTAATAACGCCGTGAAATCGCTAATGGCGACACCCAGCTTAGTGCGATTTGGTGAACAAGCTAGACTTCAAGGAATGTCTATAAAAACAAACCAAATAGAAGCGCAAAGTATACATTCTGTTAGATAAAACTCTCTAAAGTACCGTATTAATAATAATAATGATAATGCTGGACAATCCACACAGCATCATCTAGCCCCAAGCTTAGCAGAGCTTGTGTTATGGGTACTGTATGACTGATAATACAATACATTACTTACATAGACATTTTTTTATTTTACATAGAAATACCCAGAACTCGAGATAAATATTTTAATTAAAAACATCCCAACATATTTCGTCGGGTCTGATTGAACTCTCGATAGCGCAGTTGGCTAAAGGAAAAGGTCTAACTAACAAGTTATGAAATAATCTACATACTCGTATATATAAAAAAAACATCACTTCATAGTCATAATAAACATTAGTGGTAATTTCATAGTGAATACTTTATAGCAATAATATTTTTTTATAAAATGTGAAAAAAGAGAGTATATTGAAATATTTTCAAAAAAGTTCCAATTAGTGATGTTGACATCGACTTATCCTCTTATAAGCTAAAATAATGGACATAAGCACCGATGACAAGTTGACAGAGTCTGCAACAACTGCGCATACAAAATGCGACGAAATGTAAATTGCCTGTAATAAATCGGGAACTGCGATACCTATCACCAAACTCCGCACGAATTGAGGAAAAAGATCTTTTTAAATGTAGATTGTCTCCAGTAATACTTCCATTTGTTTTTGTCTCTAAAAGCCACCGCGGAGATACGATTGCAGTCGTGAGCCGTTCCGTGCTACACGGCTGTCGACGTCTACAACGGAAATCAGATTATTATTTCCTCAGTATTCAGTGTGTTTATTATGAATGATACATAATAAACCGAAGGCGACGCGGTAGACTCAAACAGAGATGGCGGAACGAGCTCGACTGTTTTCAGTCAGAATGGAGAAAGCCAGCTCAGGATTGGAATATGCGGGGGGGTGGCCTTTGCCAAGCAGTTGGACACGGAGGGTTAGCATAAATAATAGATATATGCGTAAAAAACTAAGTACAAATCTCCGACCTAAGAAAAAATGTCTAAAAGATTACACTATTAGATAACGTTACTTCTTCGGGTAGCTAAACAGACTCTCTGTCCAAGGTAAGCGCCAGTATTTTTCTTTATTTGTCAAAGTAATTAAATGTCGTATAAAGGTTAATTTAAATTATATTTCTGGTAGAGGCTCTATAAAAGAAAATCTACAAAGATAAAATGCTACATGAGTTCCCCTAAGTAGATGAGCCTGAAGCAAATTTAGGCCCGTGACAGTAAACAACTTGAATTTGTTGAATACAAGAAATTCTCGCATAAATTATTGAAGTGATTCAATTTGTTCGTGAAACGTCCAAAAATTACGGTTCTCAAATAAAGTCTACAAATCTTTACACTCTGTAAATTAAATACGAAATACAAAATTGTGTGACGAATGGAATGTTTTTGAATCTGCTGCGTAAATACAGTCCCCCATAATGATTATTTGAACGAACAATTAACATCGGAAGGCCGTGGGCCGTTCGGAGTGATAATTCGGTTTGGCCGTAGGTCGGGCTGCTGGCAAACAAGCCGTTACATGTGATTCGTAGTTGCCAGTCAGAAGCCAATAGCTTAATCAGTTATACTGAGTTATTCTTAGTTTATTGACCTGGTGAGCTTAATGTATTGTAATCAAAGAAAACTTTCGGTCTTGTCTTTAGCTTTTTAGCTCTTTGATAGGTCACTGTGTTTACTACATAAGAAAGAAAGAAAATCTTTTTGTTGACTCAAATAGACACAATTAATTACGTTCGTTTACCTACCTACTTACATCTGGAACTGGCGCTTAGATTAACCTAGATTTAAGACGTTTCAAGATGATCCCTGAGGATTTTACTGAATACATGCTTTTTGACTTTGACTTTGAGTTAGTACTTCTAGGGACTTAAAGGGTTTTTACTTATAAGACTCCTTGTGAAGGGCTCGTCCAGTGAAGTACTGTCCCTATGCCTAGTTCTCCCGCCAAGCAGCGTTGCTGTGTTTCGGTTTGAAAGGGTGTGAGTTTATGGGTGCAGGGTAGTGCATCGTGGGGCACATTATTAACTTGCATGACATGTGATCAGGTGGGTCATTTGTTTGTTCAATCAGTATGTAGCATAAAATAAGAAAAACTCAGATGTTCTACATCTGACGTTATAAAATCAGATGTTAGTATTGTTATAGGTAGACGCAAACCGTAGATCAGAAGTCATTAAATTTTTTTAAATAATTGTTAAAATATGTTTTTAGATGCTCTCTCCCTTTTGATTATGCAAAAAATATTATAGGACTATCATCCAGTGATATTGTATTTTTATGTCAATTTTCGTAGTTCCTTACCCATTTTGTAATTTGTATATGTCTTAAAAGATGGCTACAATTAATTAACTGCTTAAATGTTTTTTTTAAATGCATTTTCTAATTTGTTAGATTTGTCTACACAAAAGTTTTACGAAAATATCAGTTAGGAAAAGGTTCAACTTTAACCCATTCTGTTTAAAAAAAAATACGGGCAGTCGATGCAAGGACCAAGGCGAAGCGCGAGTCGGTCTCAACTTTAATCCAATGGTATTATGACAGAAATTAGAAAATGCTTACAGTCGAGTTCCTAATCTAGTATATCACTAACAAAAAAAGATATTTTTTAGTTCTAATCTATCCAGTTAATACCTAGTTACCAAACAAATTGTAGCTCATATTAACTTATATAAACAAAACCTGAAAATCTTTTTTTAATCATGCTTCTCTTGTAAGTAATATTTATTTTATTATAAGTTAGCTTTGGGTGTTAATGCTAATGTTAAAGTTAATGTATTGCGATGTTTATTAGTAACTCAAACTGGTCAAATTTGTTGTTTTTATTCGGATAGTAATGTGATATAAGGGTTTGCGTTGGTGGCTCCAATTCAATGCTTTCAAGTGTATTTTGTAGCCTTGCTCCCAATCTTCATAAACAAATCTTTGGATATCGTAAAACGATTTTCTCCCCAAAATTCTAAACCCTTGGAAATTGTCGCGTTTTTCATCGATACAATCCCTGCATGGGAATGTTCGAAGATACTCGTAGCATGGTAGAGGTTACCTACACAGGTATGATCCCATTTTATCCCGGATTTATATCCAATAAGCCGAAATTTGCCGAAAAATTCCAGGTTTTGATCGAATCTAAGCCGATATAAAAACGGCATCAACTACACGATATAGTGAAAGTTTGTAGCCGTTTTGTGTGAAAATAATAAATTGGTTATGTTATTGTGAACTTGGTGTTATTGCGTCGTAAAACAAAACGTTACACGTTACGAGGTTCTATCCTAAAGGGAGACTACTGTGTTTATGAATTTTAACATTTTATGGGCTTTTAAAAGTTTGTATGCACTTAGTTGTAACATTACGGTCACATATAGCAAATGTTCGTATGTGATTATTTTGATTTTTTAAGTAGCAAATGTGCTACTTTTTACAGCCGTTTTTTATCTATAAATTAATCGTCACTTACAAATACTCAGGATTATATATTAGGACTTTTTTGATATATGCTACGTAAAAACAGCGCATAAGATTTTGTAGTCTGACAATTCCGGAAACGAAAAGAAAATTAATAGTTTCAGTTGCCATCCTTTTAACGTTATAAAGTTAGGAAACTCTATTAAAGATTACACCTCGCAGGCGAATGCAAAGTTTGCTCAGAATCAGCCAATTGGAAGTCATTTGCTATGTGGAAATACCACACATTTTTTTAAACATCATTATTTTTCGTTATAAATTTTCTGGTCAAGTTTTTATTGTACAACCTGTTGATGGAACAAGCAAATACTCCCCCAATATTAAGTGATAACCATCACCTATACAATTCATTGCATCGCAGATCACACACGTCAGAAATGTGCCTTACAATACACTACCCTGAGTCCATCGTGCTATTTTACTAAGCTATAGTTTTCGAGACCATCGTATAAATATTACTTTATTCTTTAGAGCTGCAAGCTTATTCAAATGTTTTACTATAATAATTTATATGCTTGAATTTCACTCGTGCTTGGCAAATTATAGAAACTTTTATTTACCTAGCTAAGACGCGCTTCACCAACTTCACGTTTTGTGAACCATCTAACAAAACGCTTTGATCAGCTTTTCATAAAACAAAATGAACTTTTAAGATGCTGCTGGCTGAAAACAGTATTTCAAAAAGAGTTTTAAAACTTTTTAATAAGTGCTCAAATTGCAATTTGAGCTGGTGCGAATCTTGCTCACTTTAAGTTTAGAATTATCGTAAACTGAGAAATATTAAAATTATATCTTCAAGAAAAAGATTTCATAAATAAAATAAAAACTATGTGTTGAAAATTTTATTTTAGTTTTAATATAAAAATTTCGAGAAAATCAAGCTGAAAGCCGTGATACTATACTGAGTATCGTTTGTATATTCTAGGTGACAACGTTCAAATTGCTGTCAAGCGGCTAACCGCGCGGTTGCGCGATTACTACGTGGCTGACGAGCGGTAGGCCGCTTGACAGCAATTTAAACGTTGTCACTGAAAAATATGCCTGGTAGTGATTTTACAACTGCGCGGCGGCCGCGCTAAATTTTTCGCAACGTATAAGCTTATTATTCTACGAATTTGTGTAGTTACTAAAATAGGCACAAAACGTGCGAGTGGTACGGTTTAGCGAAGAAGTTGATAACTTTGTCTTTGGGTATACGAAATTTCAACTGAATATTAGCACTAAGTTGGGACTATGTCATCGATGTTTGCGCGTCATATTCGCTGGGTTGCTAGCACGTAGTTGAAGTTTTAGTTCAACTTACAACAAATAAAGGCTTTTCTTTATCTTTAAGACTAGTGGAGCGAGTGCTAAAACTCAGTGCTAATGTAAAAGCGAAGAGACTACTCCCGCCAGGGACGTTCGTAGGCAAGATGAGATGTGATTCATCTTAGACATCTTAAAAAAAATTGGACTAAGAGATCTGAGAGGATATCTACCGCACTTAGGAATTAAAGTAATGAGGCTTTTCTGTTTTTTTTTTTAATCTAAAAACCATGATGTCATAGACAGATGCTACCAAAACTAGTCTTAAACCTTCCGTCACATTTTGGAACTTTTCCACGAAAAAATATATATTTTATTTTTTATGCCATGTACTTTTTTATATCTGCACGTAGACGAGCAGTCGGGTCGCCTGATAGAAAGTGGTCACCATCGCCAAGCAACTGCGCGGCGGCCGCGCTAAATTTTTCGCAACGTATAAGCTTATTATTCTACGAACTTGTGTAGTTACTAAAATAGGCACAAAACGTGCGAGTGTACGGTTTAGCGAAGAAGTTGATAACTTTGTCTTTGGGTATACGAAATTTCAACTGAATATTAGCACTAAGTTGGGACTATGTCATCGATGTTTGCGCGTCATATTCGCTGGGTTGCTAGCACGTAGTTGAAGTTTTAGTTCAACTTACAACAAATAAAGGCTTTTCTTTATCTTTAAGACTAGTGGAGCGAGTGCTAAAACTCAGTGCTAATGTAAAAGCGAAGAGACTACTCCCGCCAGGGACGTTCGTAGGCAAGATGAGATGTGATTCATCTTAGACATCTTAAAAAAAATTGGACTAAGAGATCTGAGAGGATATCTACCGCACTTAGGAATTAAAGTAATGAGGCTTTTCTGTTTTTTTTTTAATCTAAAAACCATGATGTCATAGACAGATGCTACCAAAACTAGTCTTAAACCTTCCGTCACATTTTGGAACTTTTCCACGAAAAAATATATATTTTATTTTTTATGCCATGTACTTTTTTATATCTGCACGTAGACGAGCAGTCGGGTCGCCTGATAGAAAGTGGTCACCATCGCCAACGGGCACCTATAACACCAGAGGCGATGCTAATGCACTGCTGGCCTTTGGAGGAAAAAACCCGTATCGATGCGGTGCGATTGAGGATTTTGGCCGCGTGCATCAAACTGAACTGAACTCGTAAGAACACTCCCCACTGTACAAAAAAAGCTAGTATAAATAGCAGTTTTAATAGATTAACTGATAGAAATTACAATAGCACCCTGAGTGTGGCCCATATTCGCAGTTTTATTTTCATGTGCAGGGCCGTCCAGCAATGAGGCCGATATGTACGAGCACTAAACTTAATGGCGCTCTCAGCCGCCTCCGACTATGAAAACCCAATCAAAGTTTAATGCGCCTCTTTAGTTCTCAGCCTTTATGGAAACAGACGAGCTCTCATTAGCCTTATAAATAGCTATCAGAGCTTTACGTTGTGGGTTATCGTAGATCGTTCTGATTTTAGTAGGCACTTCAAAAAATACTCTCTCACATTACTGATGTTATTGACAAGCGGTCTTCTATAAAAGTGTCCTAGCACACATTCAAAAAATTATATTACTATTCATTTACAAGAACAACCATCCATAAGTGTACATAAAAATTCTTGTAATTGTAAAAATATTTAATTTAAATATGTATTAAATTTATGCTAGATAGATAAACTAGGACAATTTTTTCCAACTTGCTATTGGGGCGCAAAATAAAATAGAAGAACTTCAGTATGGAATACAAAGTGTACTAATTGTGTTATTTACAAGACTTTACGTACAGTCTGTATTATAACACAAAAGTGGCATGTAAAGAGTTCAGATAATGTACAAAAATGGAAGCAAACATCGAACAGATTTATGCATGTGAATGCTATTTTCGACCATGAACGAATTTAATTGGTATCTACCAATTAAATTCGTTCATGGTCGAAAATAGCATTCACCTCTTTCTGCGCGGTATTCATTCCATACGTAAGGCACATTTCGTAGATATCCAAAGCTCTCTTCGGTGCACACTTCAAAATACGGATGAGCACCACTCGCGCTTTGGTATTTTCGTGCTGTGATATGAACTTTAAAATATGTACCGGGTTCTTAGAAATTTATCCGACTTCTCACACTTTTTAGTATCTGGTATTTGAAATTTTACAAGCACATTTTTATTATAAGCAAAAGTGGAAAAGAAAGCATAGGTACGGTATACGTGGCGTAATACATAAGTTTGAGTTACACTACACGGCATGTCAGGCAGCGTCATCTTTACTGTAGAACGGCTACCAATGTATTACCCGCAATGTATTACAAAACGACAATACGTAACTTACTTACGTTGAGGTGGGCCTCAGAATTGGGCTTCTCATAACGAAATATCGTCAAATTCAAGTCGATCATCTCAATCTTCAAAATATGCTATTCTTCGAAACTGACATTTCAGACAATCTTGGTATCAAATTCTAATTTCAATCTCGTCTCAGCTCCAAAAAAAACGAGATTGGGTCCCCTTGCTCTTTTTTTCCTGGAGCCACCTGGATTTCCGTAATGAGAGATCGGAGAGAAACGGTCTATAGCATAAGTTTTTCTGGAAAGATCACTACAAGATAGCAACCATTGTTGTTTAGATCAGCATTTATAAGAAAATAAGCAGTAGATAAGCAGATAGCAAAACGTTCCGCTTATTCCTTTTGTGGTACGAAATCCAAAAAACAATCACTATAAATTCTTATCCAACCCGTTGGCGTATATCGATGCATCCTAAATACAAACAGCATATAAAACTGATAAGCTTTGAGCTCATAGCTATCTTTACAGGCAGTTAGTACAAACCCTTGGGCGATTCTGTTTATTTTTTTTTTATGATTATTTTTTGTAAATACATACTTAGAACACACACAACACCCAGGCACAGATGTCTTCTCAGTGGGGATCGAACCCACAACCTACAGCGCAGAAGGTATACCGACTACCACTAAACTGTAACGGCTATCATTTTATTATATTTAATATGAAAAAAAAAACTACGTAGCAGTCTTATAACCCACCGAATGTTAAATGGTTAATGGTTACTATGAGGGCGTTCTCTACGTTACGTATGAGTGTATACTAATATAGAAACCAGATATATTCTTAAAGTTAAGCTTCAAATTAATTATATCCATGTCGCCCATTGAGAAGAGAATAATTTAAGCATAATTTAACTTATGCGACAGATTTGTTTAAGTAAGACCGTAAGTTTGCCCTCATTTTTAAGCTGTGTAATAATGAATTGATTCTCTTTCTATCTAATATTCAGAAGCTCGTTTGCAGATCATGATGTGGATGATTGTCCCAAGTCGGAACATATCTCATGCCCCCTACAAACGCCTTTTGTCGAGAAATAATTAATAGCTCCGTGCCTATTGTGGTACCGTCAGATGAGCACCTCCTTTGTCCCAGCAGGGTTAGCATAAGATTTTCATAGAGTCACCGTCTGGGATTAATTTTCAAGCATTATCATGCTGTTCTTATGCAGACCGCTTTTAATTTTATATGCTTCTAGTTAAAACGCTTGCGACTTTGTCCGCGTGAAACTATTTTCATGCAAACTTCAAACTCCGCTGATACTCTTCTACGCACCAAGCCGAATAAACCCTGAAAATGTCAGGGTTGTACGACAGGGTTTAGGCTGTCCGTTGTCTATATCTCAGTCAGTAAGGAGAAAGATTTTTCTAATTGGTAAAGATAGAGATACGAGCTATACCGGTCTGGTATTGTATGCGTTTGACATAGTATTCATCAAGTCTGCATTAGCGTATGGTTGCAAATAACAACAATAAATTGTTTGTGTTAATTTTTTCCACAGAAAAACCTATAGTAGATAGCAAAAAACAATTCAGTGATGTTACTTAATGAAACTATTTTAGGTATATATATCCACAATAACTTCAAAGGTTTTAATGCTATTCTAAAAGTCATGCCATCGAGTGGGATTTGAACCCACAACCCTCCCCTTGATACGGGGATGCGCGTTTTGAAACTGTAGATAGAGCGGCGGTTGATGAAGTACTCCCGGTAAAAAAAACATCCCAAGGGTTATTTCGTCAGGTTCAATTGAACTCTCGCAGTCGGTTAGTGCATCCCCGTATCAAGTGAAGGGGGTTCAAAAGCAACTTTTGGAAAAAAAACTTTATGTAAGTAATTTTTGCTATAGTAAATACCATTATTAGAGTAAGTTTGGTGACAGTAGGCAGCAGAACCACAAATTGTAGTCTGCGATTCCATTGGTTAATTCAAACAGTCTCTCATGCCCAGTTTCGATATGCTACGTACCATAATAAAAAAACGGGCATAAAACACAACAAAAATATGATTGTTTAATGGTAAGTTGAACAAACAGCTTTAAGATAAAGTTTTTTGAGATGAGTTGAGCAGCAACCCTGCAGATTACGTCAAGAGCACATTTAGAGTAAAGTAAAGTAAAGTAAACAAACCTCGGTGCACTTGTGTTATTGCGACACTCCGACTCTCACTCGCAAATAACTCGAATAGCTGCCTGTCGCTATTGTTCACGTCGCCATTTCTTGTTTATTGTTACTACTATTGATTTGTAACGATAAAATGAGTTGATGTTGGCGAAAAAGTCAAACGATGTACATTTAACTTATTTTTTTTATATTATAACAAAAATTATTTCCTTGAGCGGGATTATATTTGGGATTATATATTTTCATAAAAAATAAGAATCTAAAACCCGTAGAGCCAAGTAATGAGGTATAGAATATTTTTGGCCCCTCAGATTTTTTACTCTCACCTAACTAAAGACCCTAGTAATTCTGCTTATATTTTTCACGTTTAATATTTCCAGCAAATAAGAACTTGGCAATTAAAAGCTTTGAAAACATAACGCTTGATTATTTAATTCGTACAGTTCCTCCATGGAATTCCCCAGAAATAGAAAAGTTTTTTCTGCTATTTTGCTCGAGTCTCACGTAAGCAAGACAAGTTTCGGTAATTTGAAAGGTTTTATCTAGATGGGAAGACCTATTTTAAGAACGTTATCAAGGACAGCCCTTTCAGGATCGGAAGCATTTTTGCTTGCGGCAAATTATTCCAGAGCTAAATTGACACTGAATCTTCTTCTTTATTCAGTATTTAATCCTACTCTTTATGCAAATAGCTTTGTATGTGTTGCTGTGTTTGTAAGTTGGCGAAGTTTGTGGTTGAATTTAGGGAATTTCTTTCTTAGAACACCAGGTGGGCTAAGATATGCAACGTGAGATATGTCATAACATGAAATATGACACAAGATATTTTTCTATTGATGATTTTAGAAATCATAGATAAAAGACCCACAGGTAAGTTAAACATTAGGATTAAGTCTTCATTTGACAAGACGAGATAGATGTTTGGCACAGCCATGTTAGCGCAGGAAGATATAAAAAGATATCTCGATTTTGCACGAGATAACAAGTAGACAATATTTTGTCGGGCTATACACCTTAGCCCGACAAGATAAATATACCCTCAAAATGTAAAGTCTCTATGACCAGTGGCCACTAAGTATTCGTTTGTAAGGTTTTTTTACCCAACCGCGCGAGTAAATCCGCGGGTATTAGTATATCGTTTAAATAAGCGAGTGCAAGTTTCTCTAGTTCAATTTTCATTCCACGTTCTATGCACACAAGTACTTAGAACCTTACAAATACGAGATGCATGCGACGTACTCCTGAAATAATTACAGCAAACGGTTGACATAGCGTGCGGCTGCCGGTGACAAAACGCGCATGACGTGTTGACACATTCAAAATTACATTACACGACAACCCTGCTGTATCTGCACCCTAGCGCTTGTTATTCTTTGTTTTTTTTTGTTTTTTTTTGTGGCAATTGTCTATGGTTTGACGGACAATTATGCCAATGTCAAGTGGATTACATAAATAGTTTTTAGTCAGTAAAAATTTTTTTTTGTTTTTTATGTGGCAATTGTCTATGGTTTGACGGACAATTATGCCAATGTCAAGTGGATTATATAAATAGTTTATAGTCAGTAAAAAAAAGTAATGTTGGCTGACGTTGGTTTTGAAGAAAACGATTTTATTCCGAATACATTATTGTCAAATCCTGGATAGAATACCTCCGAAATTACACACCAGAACTTAAAATAACACTAGAAAAACAATTAAAATTTAAAAATCATGTTTTTCCGAAGATATCAGAAAATAGAGTCCGTTATTGAACAATCAACTAAAATCATATCTATCAAAATAACAAAAATTGTTCTCAAGAAAAGGTTATTGATTCGTGTTCTGTCATCTTTGGAACGTAGTTTTTTTTTAGTATTTTTTTTAGTTTTGCTGTATAATACCAATGGCATTTAACCAACATTACTTGAAGTAAAACTTCACACAGAGTGTGAGTAATTAGCATGAAAGTGTAAAAGCATGGTGCTGAGAATTTGACTAAAATATTTTTATTTTATACTTTTTGTCTATGGTTCCTGAGTTTCTGTTTCAGTAGAGGTTTATTCAAAGTTAAAAATTGATTATTCTATCATATCACAAAGATCCTTTTGATTGAAACATCTAAGAGCTGGGTATATCTAGTTTTGTTTCTAAGATTTTAATTCATAATTGATATAAATGTTCCTGTGCAAAAAAATTTGCTAAATAGTTTCAACAAAACTCAACTTTTTTACTTTTTTATGGTGGAAAATTATTATACACAGTGAACACTAGGTGCAAGTCCATGTTTACAAATTTATTATACACCGCTCAGCAATAATCGGGCCCGCTACAAAATCTAGCAAGAATAGTCCACATTAGGCTCACATTCCAAGACATTTGATAAAGATCCGAAGACGGTGCAACGTTGTAATCCACGCTCGTTTGCGTAGAGTAGCTGCAATGATCCAGCTTAGCGCTTTATAATGAGCTCCCACCGGATCCACTTCCGGTTAGGCTGTGCTCATGTAAACAAGAACTCTACAACAAAACATATATAATGCCCGCGACTTCACGTGGTACATTTAAGTATTCAAGTTAAATCAGGAACAGTTGATATATTTATGTAGCTCACAGTATTAAATAAAATTTTAAAACAAATAACTTGTCTTCAAAATATTCAGGTACGGTAGATATTTCGGTAGATAGTCCACAAATATTTATTTATTTATATCCCCTAAAATATCTTAGCACTAAGTAGTACCGACTTGAGATTCTTTGAGGATGCTTAATGTGGTTAGTTCAGAGGTTTTAGTTCCATAAAGAAAGTTCTAAGGAAACCTACATTAAAACCAGGATGTAGTCGTGTTACACCCAATAAACCATTCAAATTGATGTTTTTTTATTTGACTCTTATTTTGTTTTAACGTTGAGACGCATTCGCCATAGAGATTAAAAAAAAATTATAAATACATAAAACCTTTTAAATTAAAGTATCACCTACTAATGTGAACAGAACTTAGTGTTCTTGTCTACTCACGACACTCCAGGCGCGCCGACACACCACCGTATCTTATTAACGACTATAAAATACTACACTGCATCATCACACTGCAGGTTAAAAATAGCACCGTTTGTACATTATAATAGTTTTAAAGTAAGAAATAATTCAATTATAAACAAAATAGGCTTACGAATGTTATACCTAAGTTAGTTTTGGAACTCGCTAACTTGTAATTTAGCGGTTTAGTAAATACCAACAAAAAATAGATAAATGAATATTTGTGGACATTACTTGAGGCTTATACTAATGGCTTATACTAAAAACCATGCGACTGTTTTTTTTAACATAGAACAAACATTACCTAAATGTATGTTCTTGGTAAGGATTCAACCCACAACCTACAGAAGAAGGCAGAACTACTGAGGTATTAGGGCAGTACTTAAGAGAAGTTAGTTTGATGCAATCAGGCATCTGTTAGGTATTTCACAAACATAAATGCAGAATCCCTTCACATATTCCATGAATCATCATGACCAACAAAAGTTGTCAGGGGTTGAACTTCAGTTTCATAAATTGAATCCTACCGTTTCGGAGAGTGTTACATAAATCATAATCATAATGAAATTCCAATTATTTTATGCATCGTCGCCGCCCTCCCCTAGGGAATGCTAGCTCGTCAGCAATTTATTCCTCTGGCGATACACCCCTCTTGTAAACATGACTATTTTGGCTACAATGTATATCCAAATATGGCTATGATATATCAAATATATAGCTATATACATATATTATAATATTTAGCCAAAATAGTCTGGTCTAGTTTGGTCTATAGACTAAAGGCCCAATTCTCTAAACAAAATATTATCAAATTCAAATTTCGATAGTGTCAATCTCCAAATGGTATTCTTTAACAAAACTAACATTTCAAACAGGCCCAACTTTAACAATCAAACTCTAATTTCAGCTCCATAAAAATACGTTTGCTTGAGTTGAGATTATCATGCATGACCATGTAGAAAGTTGATCTAAGTGGTATTCTATTCTACCAGACGCTTTTCCACCACGTTAGGTTTGTATGGTCTGGACTTTGCTGTCTTGCTTGCTTTGTTTTGCTTGGACGTTCACTGTAGACAGTACATGTAGGAAGGTACACGGTACTATACTAACCCAACGGTTTGAGCCAGATCTTTTTCTTTGTATTTTGATAGTTGTTAGTAAATTACTCTACGCTTAATGTGTGTTGCATTCTATAGCATGCTATTCATTGCTCTGATGTGGTGATCCTAACCGACGACGCTGTAGACTCCTTAGAACCTCTGTTTACCAATAGTCGATGGATATGCAAATGGTGTGTACAAAGCCGATTACATGTAAACCCTCTTGGTGCTAGGTATAGCTATGTCTGATTGTTTGAACGTATTTACGATAATTTGAGCGTAGCGGTAAATTTGCAATAAAAAACACATGCGATCAAATTTTTGTATACAAGGCAGTTCGTTATTTAGGTACAGAAAATAAGAGAGATAAAGTTTCAGAGTAATCAAGTAAAAAGTACTTTAAAAAAATAAGTGAGACGCGATCAAAACAAGAACTTGATGATATTTCATTACGACAATTGGGTCTCTGTTATGTTAATACACAAAAATATCATTTTAAAGTTGAAGTACAAGGTTTTGCCATTGATTGCGTTTTACCGGGAGTGAATCCAAACTAGCTATTTTTAAAGTGAAAAATTTTCAAAGTCTTTCCAGAGATGTGAGACGAACTCCTACGTTCCAAAGGTTCTAATTAAGAGCATCGCAGTCTCAAAACTCATGCAATAGAAACCAACATTATCATAAAGTATTCCAACCCGGATGATATTCCTCTGAATATTCCATGGTCGTCACGTTGCAAAAAGTTTATACGGTAAAGAGGCGAGTGTGGTTTTCATTAGACACCGGAATTTGCATGATATTCATTAGCTGGTATGGGCGGGCTCAGAGCTCCGACTAGTTCGGACATGGCGCCCAAAATGTACTTTGTATAGAGCTGAAACTAATTACTTTCATTACAAAGTAATTAGACCATTTGAATATTTCCAGTTAGCTTTTGATACGTTGACGCAGGAATTTGGACGATTGGAAAACCACAATTTTCACTGACGCTTTACAGCTCTTTGCAATTTTGTGATGACTTACTTTTATTTTAGAGACTTTCAATTGAATTTTTCATATATGTAGTGTGTTTAAAATATTGTATAGCAAACAAAGATTACCCGAGAAGTAATTAGATATACAAGTAAATATTACCTTTTTTTTTTACTTATTTTCAATACCTTACTTTTATGTTCCGCCCTACTCTTGGAGAAGTCGGAACACTTGCATACTTCCCTTTGCTAGTAAGAACTTAACCGCTTAGACGATTATATTTTGCTGTAGTACTGGCTGGAATATACCGTTCTTAGCATACACCTTTTCATCTGTGTTTGATGTTTAGCGGGTAATATTTATTTATGCATATAATATTTTATGTTACTACTACACAATTGTGCACAGTACTGTAGTTTGAAGCTATTTTATATAAATAAAATGTTTTGCCCTCTTTTAATTGGTTATATTGAATTTTAATTTAAAAAAGATGTTTTACCTTGGTCTTAACGCTGGCCACCTATCGGGAAGCTTAAACAAGCTCTCTAGAAAATGTCTCTACGTAATAATCTTGAATCATTCATAGCTGTGTTCTTCTTTCACCAACATTAGGTGAGCTTGTTCAGTCACTTCTTATAATAAACATGTGTTCAGTGCCACACTACAAACTATGGACGACATTTCGCAGTAATGTTTAAGCTTGTGCACAATTACGAAAGGGGTAAACAGATTCGTGGGAGAGACTCGTTCCCGACCCTCGTCTGGGTCTCATGAAACTGTCATCGCGCAGGCTCCCACCGGGATTTTTGCATCAACTTACAAACTTTTGTATTTATAATTTGTTAATGATAATGAGACTTTCATTGCAGCTTTCTTGTAATATTTCTTGTAGTGTTAATTTAACTGTTGGTTTACATTTTAAAGAACTTTTACGAATTTTACAGTTCAAATGAATAGTAGCAAGATTATATAACAGTTTTTAAACCACTTTCCTTTCTTCTCGTTTAGTAGATAAATTAATTACATTTGACAAACCGCCCTCTTATGTCCTATAATGTCACTGGTAACCATAACTTTCAAAGCGAACAAACTCTCAAATTACCTGATTTCCACAAAAGAAAAAATAATATAAATAAATAGCTTCACGCCTTGAATCCCTAGGCACGGTAGAAATCCCCTGAAAAAAAATGTTTTTTCAGTTTTAAATATAATGTGTGAGAGAATTATAAAGAAATCAAATCTTCAAAATTGAAGGACGGTTTTCTGTCATCTTTGGAAGCAACATTGTATTTTCATTTTAATTGTTTTTCTAGTGTTGTTTTAAAACAACACTAGAAAAACTGACGTTCTGACGGGTAATTTTGGTGGTATTTTAACCATCATTACTTAAGGACTTAGCACATGTGTGAACAGTTGAAATGAAAGTGTGTTATGTGGCATCCTGATTTGAACGAAATGTTTCCCATTGGTTTTGAAGAAAAACGCCATATTTTTCTTCAAAACCAAATGACAGCCGACTTTACTTTTTTTACCGACTCGACTTGACTAAGAAGTATTTTATTCAACCCACTTGACATTGGCAAAATTGACCGAATGACGGACACATGCCACAAAAAAAAACTTACGCTTAAAACAGTTGAAGTACAAGGCTTTGCCATTGATTGCGTTATTTTCGGGAGCGAATCCAAACTAGCTAATTTTAAATCTTGCTGATTTCAGTTCATTTGTATGCGAAGACCACTGTTGAATAGTCTTTTAATTAAAAAGAGTCTTCTTTGTCATGCAGATGCGTTGGCTTTATAAGACTGTAGACACAATCACGTTGCTAAAACCCCTTCGAATAAATATTAGAGCTCAAGACCGGCAAGTGTTGCTTTCAAGTTCCTTTTTTACTGTTTAATTAAAAACCTCTTGCGTCACAAATGAAGTTTTATCAGAAATCAAAGTCTACGTAGGTACTATACTTGTTTAATTGAACTCTGAAGCCAATCAACGTTAAAACCAAGGGCAAGTTAGGACTACAGAGTAATTGGTACTATTTTGTATATCTAACAATAATGCTATCTGAGCATTACAATAAACTTGCAGGATGGCAGAAAAATTGTTGATCAGTGATTTATATTTTTGTAATGTAAATGTAGTATAATGTCCAGTAATAGCTACCGGCAACTGGGTTGTTGGAGCCTGAACACTGGTCGTAGAGACTTTAAATTTTCTGGGTATATCTGTCTTGGTGCGTAAAGGGACTAAATAGGGATACTAAATTTGGTACTAAATAGGGTTTTGTATGAAAATAACTTCACACAGACGAAGTTGCATTGGTTTGGTAGTTCTATATAATACCCTACCCTATACAGACAATATAGGAAATAATTAATCGAGTCCTGTCTTTGATTGGTCCCGTTTGGATATAGAATCCTTATAAAAACGACTTTGAGCTTTTATTGAAGGTTATTTATTCGGTCAGAATTGAACGAAAACCATAAATGAAAAGAAAGCAAAGAAAGGAACAGTTTCGAATTCTCTCACTTTTGTAATAGTCGAACTGAAATACGAACAAAACTGAAATGGGTAGTGAATCGAATAATATAAAGTCTTCTCGATCGGATTGAGGACGAAACGTCGCGACCCTGGCTATATCGCTGTATCGAACTTGACAATATGGGAAATTGACGATATAGGACATCCAAGAAACCTGTTGCCATTCAATTTTATTAAATATCCTTCTGTTCGTCAAGCTTCATCGATAGATATATTTATTCGCTTCTAACTTCAAAATGTATTCAGTTTACATGCTTCTTTGTATTTTTTTTCCAATGACATAATTTGAATCATCATTGATTGGACATCATTTTGTTGATTGCATTATATTAAGAACTAGACAAGTTTTAAACGTAAATTTGGTAGTGGTAAAACAGGTAAAAATTTCGTTCAATGACGATTTTTTTTAAGATTCCAAAAAAACTTTACTAGCACTGGTGGCCGAGTGGAAGTAACTCTACCTTCTGATCCAAAGGTCGTGGGTTCGAATTGAGTTGCATAACAATGGATGCATAATATCTACCGTGCTTAGAGATTAAAGACGTGATGCTATTTGTTTATTTTATTTTAATAAACTGTTGACTCAGTTTTTGGCGGTGGTGGTGGTATTTTATAGTTTGGTAAATAGAGTACCTATATTTTTGCATATTCTTCCGGTTCGTGTGAGTGACAGACACATATGGTAATAGAGGGTGTGATTTGCGCTCATGAGATTCAATTTCACGTGGTTGGATGATTGACGGGAGCATTATGCAGGTGTTCAGGCCCCACATAATTTACTATTTTATCATTCTTTGAGGCGTTACGATGTCGTTTGTTTCTTAAGCGGAATTGTGTATTGTATAGTTTATGTCCTACTAGTATTACTAATGCAAAAGGGTATATGTTTGAATATTGAGATGTATAATAGCTTAATCGTGCCCTTCGATCAATGACACCCCTAGACCCGGCGCAAAAATCTGTCTCGGTAAATAAGAGCTAACTTGAGAGGTGAGCTGTTATTTTGTTTTGACTATTAGTGACATTATTTACCAGGTGACATGGTTGTAATTAGTTTGAACTTAAAACTGTTTATTATTTTTTTACCACAGTAGTTCAGTCAGTAAATAAATCTAGCTGTCTGGTATATATTCACGCGGATAGCTTTTAGCTATGATTTTGAATGTGACCCGTCATCTAGAGGTAACATTGTCTCCATACATATTACCAACACTGCGATCACTAAGCCGCCTGCCAAGCGTGATGACTATATTCTTGGAAACGTATAGGAGAAGTCTATATAAGCAGAGGACTAATGCAGGCTGATGATGATAATTTTTGGCAAAACTACAGTAGAATATGTGCAGGGGAATCTTCTAAATATGTGCTTTTACACGCAAGTGGAACACAATGAATAGCAGTGAAAGATTAGACTCAATAAAACCTAGATTATTGGCAACACAAAAACGCTTATAGATAAACCAAGAGATTCACTAACGAATTGTGAATAGCCAGCAATTGTAGTCGAGAGTTCACAACAAAGGTGTATATAAAAATAATGTTTGAATGAAGTGCTATTGTTACGGCTCCTCACAAAGAAATCTCTTCGCCAGTTCCGTCTTTACCCTAAGGGCACTTGGGGCACGGGTCCAGAGCCTCCGGCCTTACAAAAGGGGTTAAAATTACGAAACAAAAAATATATTATTTAGTTTTAATTTATACCAAATATAAAATGTCCTGCCTGCATGAGTGAAAACACTACCACGGGACTTTGCTAACGTATAATAAATGAGATTGGAATATTTCAGTATATGATAAAAGGTATTTTGTAGCTAAAGGTAGGCTATTTAGCTAAGTATTATTTATTTTGTGGCTATGTCTGTTTCACATAATATTGTTTTTTTATAAAGCCCCCAAGCTCAGTACGAACACAGGTCCTTAAAACAACCCTGCTCTCCGCAAAGTGCTCCGTGCGTTTGTGAAACTGCCTACCACTGAAATTAGTTTCGTTTGATGCTGTATTGGTGGGCGGTTTCTTAATTGATTCAAAGATGAAAATAGATATAAGTAGTCGTGAGGTCATATTGATTCTTCAATTTTGTTTAGTTTAACAAGTCATTAAGAGGACCACATAATACGTTTGTGTACTCCAGGAATATTGCAGGTACTTTGCCATTGCGAATTGGAGCATGGTCGTCAAAGTTGTACAAATTTATCAATGTACAATGGTAACTTTTATATGGTGGTTTGAAAAATATGTTTAAAAGATTTTGTGGTTACTTCCCAAAATATTATGCGTCGTAATCTATACTCCACATAATAACAAAACTCCGTTGGCGACGAACTAGTGGACCCAGTTCTGTATTATACAAATATCCGTTAGTATTCCGTCGTCTGTCAGATTTGAATAATGTAACAATGACAGTTTACATATTCTCACAAATAAATATAAGCTACAAACGGACATAAACCAACTACTAAGAATATACGATTATATATAAAACACTACACTGTCTACAGCTTATAAATACATTTATTTTTTTCAAAGGACAAGTGTTCCGTTTTTTTATACCATTTGACCAACCTTTCTAAGTATCGTGCTTCTCATAGCGTGCAGAGAAAATATTAGAGCAACGTAAGTGTAACCCAAATTGCTTTCCCGTTCAATGTAGAGAAAAGTAGTGTTACAAGGGCGGGACACTTAGGAAGGTCCAGTTTCCCAAAAAATTTAACAGAAGGTTCCCTAAACAATTTCCGCATTTTTTCTAAACAATGGGTGTCCCTTCATACGCCCAGTAGGATTATGTGAAAATTTGAAATGGAATTTCCGTAAGAATCCGTCGAATGGTTCGTGAGTGAAATTCTCTAGAGTTCAATACATTCGAATATCCTTTTGCGATTGGAGTGACACAAAGCGTATTGTTACAGACGAGAGGTTTCTATCTTCAGCCGTTTTGTCACGAGCACTCCCAAACGAGCATTGTCTCCGACAATACTGGAACAGACTAGAATACCGTGTATGCACTGCTGCTCTGTATATAGCTTTTTATTCATGCAAATATTTGCTCAAAAATCAGGTCAATGCACTGCCGAAACATAGACGATGCACGTTTTAGACAAATATCCCAAATAGAATCAGATTTATTAATATAGACTAGATCTGCCGTGACCGATGTGACGCGGCGGGCGAGAGTCCGCCTGCGACACAAGAGGTTGCGGGTTCGATTCCCGCCTTGCATAAATGTTTTACGATCTGCAAATAGTTATTCCGGATGTTCTGGGTATTTTCTATGTCTAATAAAAAATATCTATGTATTGTATTGTATTAAGTGTATCAGTCATAACACACGCTTAGCTTGGGGCTAGATGACGCTGTGTGGATTGTCCAGCATTATTATCATTATTATTATTTATATTATTATTAGAATCGTTGTTTGAAGTACGAGTATGATTACGAAGTCTCGAGAACTTAAGCCTTTGTGCTAGACATCGCGGGCTAGATATTAGCGAGGATGGAGCGAGGGAATTCAGTGGCGCCAGCCAGTCATTACTCACGAGCAAGGTATACCTCATGCTCAAAGACTCCCGACCGTGTAACTAGTAGGGTTGTCAAATGTTCCGGTAAATTGTGACTGGTCAACGTTTACAATCTTTGCTGTCTAGGTTGGACATCTGGTTACATCATCATCATCATCAGCCTAACGAAGCTCATTGTTTTACCTAAACCATATATTTCCCAAAAACTGTTTTTGAGGTTTCTGTATCCATTAAACACCCAATCTTTACAATGCCACAGTGGTTCACCCATAGGTCATAATACAAAAATTTCACTGTTTAATTACCCTCATTTTACTACTTATAATGATTAACCAATAAACAAGCTACCCTAAAGTATCAATATGTTATTCATTTTACCAAATTATCATATTTTTTTCAACCTTCAAAGTGAACACATAATCACGTTGCGCTCGCCTTATGAATAACTTATTAGCGCACATTAATTTTGTAACGATTGATTCTCAGAATTGCATTGTTTTTGAGTAGTGTTTGTGATATGGATTTCCAAGATCAAGGTATGTTTTTACTTTTTTGATAAAGTTTTAAGTTTTATTTGACTTGTTATAACTCGGTTTCACGTGCTACGCCACACCAAGGTTTTTATTAAATGTTGATCTTGACGTTAACTTTACGTAGACTTACAACTCACTTTCTACACGATCCTACTACTCTCTTATACTTTAAGTTAGAGATTGATCGTTCTTTTTTTACCATATAAAAATTTTTTTTGCGCCTCTTGCAGCCTTAGATGCTATAAAGCCTCTACGACTGCGTAGGCTTAGGCGTAGTACCGTCTACGAGACATAAAGTATAACTTTAAATTTTTGTTTTCAGGTTCTATGATTAAGTATACGTTTTCAAAAATGTATTTGTGTGAGATTTGGTCTGCCGTAACGGGAACTGTTTCACAGAAACATAAATACATGTTGCAAACCATTCTTGATTCTCTGGATGACGTTGAAAATCTAGATATGAGGAACTTAGTAAAATATTCAGTCTATGTAAAAGTCTTGATAGACATTATATAAAATGTGGCAGGTTAGGTCAGAGGAGACAAATAGCAGATAAAAAAGCCTTATATACAGAATGAGTTTAGACTTAGATTAGGTTTAATAGTAGACAAGCCGCAAAGTGGAGGAAGCGGGACATCGAATTTCAGTAATTCTGTAGTTTTAGCTGAAATTACTGGCTCAAAAAATGTTATTTGTAATTTTAGAAGCTTTGTCCTCTGGTTTTAATATTGATTTATATAACTTTAGTGAATATGCTTTGGAAAACGCACGACTTTTAGTACAAGAATATCCGTGGTATAAGCTCTCAGCTTCCGTTCGCAAGGTCGTCATCCATGGTGCTGAGGTGGCAAAGTATGTTTTATTATCTATCGGGGCGTTATCTGAAGAGGCAGCCGAATTTAATAATAAATATTATGAGCCGAGATCACACTAGAAAAATTTCGCGAAAACTTACGAATATGGACTTGCTTATTAGACTTTTACGTAGCTCAGATCCATTTTAGTCTACGAAAATTTCCCCATAAAAAAAGGGCATTATGTCGAGTCAGGTTTTAGATTTATTAAGAATTTGTTTTAACTTAAATAATTAGTTGTAAATAAATTGTAGTTTTAATTTTCCAGATTTTTGTTAGCTAAAACATGCATATAATACAATATATACATCATTATATATGTAATGTTTGTATTTTATACATGTTATATATAATAAAAAGTATTGTTAGTAAATACAGACGTATTTTCGAAAGCTGGATAATAAATCTTAAATTTTGCCTTAATAAATATATGTAGAAACAGTGCATATTTTAAATTTTATCGTATATTATGTATTGAATTTAGTAAATAAAGTATTAATGTGCGTAGTCGAAGTGTTTAAAGTTATATTTCCCAAAGTAAAATCTCAATTATCAAAGTTAAGTAATTATGACCGCCCTTGTAGGGCGCTTGAACCACTGTGGCGTTACCACATCAGGTTCACCGTCGGCATTTGACAACCATTATGCCAAGCGGTTGTCGTTTTTACGAATTATATAGCTAGAATATAAAGGTAAATATACGAATTATGAAATAAAACATCACACAATAATCAACATAGCAATCGAACCCGCTTGATGTAAAGATTTTCGTATTTTTTCTTGTACTTTTACAAAACTAGGAATTTTTTACTCAATTGATATATATGTGGGTATATACCAAATTTTTATATTTGGACTTACCTCTGACTACCCCCATTAGACATCCTTAACGAATTCTAGTAGATACTTGGTAATAAGTTATCTGAGGGACTATCTACCGTGCCTGGGGATTAAATTCATGTTTTTTTTTAATTTCGTTCTTGCTATGTGTCATTGTATGTTAGTAGGTATTAATAAAACTTTTGCAGTTTAAAAATAGACCGTTACTTAAAATCAAGAGCAGTTACACCAGCAGACGAGTTCTAGCATCATAAGCAACATTTTAATCCACAAAGAGCAAGAACAATGAGAGAAACATAAAGAATTAACATTGTAGTGTAACAACACCAGAGAAAATTGCTTAATGGCTCACTGGCGTCGTAAAACTATATTTCACTAAGAGATGGAGACAGATGAGACACTGAAGTAGGCATGGCGTTTCACTCAACTGTTCATCCTTCACTACAGCACTGTAGGATCTGTATCGGGGAACAAAGACGTTCGGACTATTCATTCACATAAATATACAGGAATTGTTCAAGAAGATACTGTTGTTTTGTTTTGTTTTATTTTAGTCCTAGCTTATAAAAGTAATATTGTAGTGGGAGTACAAAAAACGAATTACAACTTCAATAAGATGGATATCTCGTATAAACTTCTTTTTAACTTTTTACAAATAACTAACCAGAAAAAGTTGAAGTACTTTTAAACATACATACTTTATGACATACCTAAAGGTCATCGACAAATTAGTTGAATAATTCGTGTTTATAAAGTTTTGATCTATTTTTTGTACTTTCGTAACTCATGACTATAAATAAATAAATAACTGAATGGCATTGAATACCTAAAACTATTCTACATTTAATTTGTCGTTGACTCTGTACTTATTCATGGGCAAATTAAGTAACCTAACTTCAACCAGTCTTCACGCCAAATTTTAGCCACGATTATTTTAACTTCCGCGTTTGTAAAAGCAATAGGATTCATGTAGAAATAGCTTGTCCATTAAGTAATATTGTAAAGCAGTGGTAGTCTTAGCTCAGAATAGGACTTCATCATCACCTCTCAAGGATGTCTTAAACTGAGGGAACGTACCTGTAGATAACCAGCATCTCCTGAGTTCATAAAACCGATACTGCGGTCACCAATCCACTTACGTTTGTAAAACAAATACTTAAGTATCTACATAATAGTATCAATAAACTATGTGTCGTATCTGTCACGACAACTAATCTGTGGTAGTTGGGTAGAAGAGGTAGAGAGAGGACAGTGGCCCTCGTTAAAACTCTGACCGTTACGTAAATCTTGCGGGTTTACGATTCTACAAAAATTGGGGCCGTTCCCACCATCGGCTCCTTCCGACCATTGTACGGACAGACTATCCGAAGTATTCGCGTAGTTTAGTGCCAGTAAATTTATGTTATTACCGTCCCGGCCGTTTTTACTGAGTGTTGGTTTTGTTTCTGCATATCATTTATCTTAACTGCCTACGGTCCACCTCCACCGTCTCATATCTTTTGATTTATACTGAGATGTAGGTAATGTTTACCGAACAAAAAACTTTTTCGAATGATTTTTTTGCTGATGATGATAGTACAGCTAAGTTCTGATGTCATACCATACCAGTACGCTACCGAAGAGTAGCTGTTTCTTGTCCTTATCCAGGTTAGCAAGTCACATAAAAAAACTACCGACTGAGATAAATGTCATTTCTAATAATCATTCATTGTCATTTGTAATGTTTGTTTTTGAATGAGAGAAAAATAATTTTCTGTCAGTCTATTTATAAGTAAGATCACAAGGGCGGACGATGTTTTATTTAATTACGGAACCCTAAAAATGAAGCTGGCAATAAAGTATAGTTAAAAAACTTGTTTATGAAGTCGATATTTTTTCAATGAAGCGTCCGTTAGATGAGGGAAATAGAGATTAATGTTTCTGCTACACTGAAATGAAACGGCAACTAACTATGAATGCCGAATGAGAATCATACAAAGGCGAAAACCGCATATTTGTTATGAACCTTATATAAACGAGATATGGTTGAAAGCTGGTGAGAATGTTGATCGGTCTGTACATATATTAATCGCAGGGTATTTAGTATTCAGATGAGTGGGGCACCTGTCGCTGTCGGCAATCAGCCGCTGCGGGCATTATTTTATCATTACCCAGACAATATTGCGTGATTTTAATACGTGTGCTTGGTTAATGTCTACTTGATTACCTACATCAGAACGATTCTTTGAAGTCAGCTTTATTAGTCGTTTAATTATAACTTTGTCTTTGAAATCTCATCATTCTCTTGAGCAATCTTCGCCTAGTATAAAAATAATGCAGTATATCTCGATGGGAGATAAACTAGTCTCCAGACCGAAACATTTTAAATCCAAGAATAAACTACACAAGTTTGAAAAGTATTGGCGTAAACAATGAAAAACAATTTGAGAGCGGGAAATACTGACAGTGCTTTCTTGCCTCGAGTTGCGAAGTTGAGACGGCATAAAAATAAGGAGTGGCAGTACTCGTATAAATGCACTCACACGCATTACGCCCGGTATTTCCTGGAGAACGTCTATTTACTGGCGGTGATGTTTTATTTGGACCATGAAGAACTCGTTTTATGAAATGCATGTATGTATTTTACAAGCAATAAGAATATCGCACGGCGTAGTCGTCGTAGCAATTTCGTAGCTACAAAGCTACGGCGCGTAGCAAAGCTACGGTGCTGCTTAAATATGCTTGAAACTATAATATTTTTTCATGAGCTTCTCTGTCAAGCATGATGTTTTCAAGGCCTTGAGTTCCTATTGATTCGACCATAATAAAAAGTACAGTATACAAAAGTTAACAGTATACAGGAAACAACAAGTCAGCCGGCAAAAATGATTACAATTTATAACAAACAACATTCCTTGAAAATCCACTTCCCAGGTGTATTTACTTCAAAACAATACTAATATGAGTGTTTCCTTGTCTCTCATGATGGTTTTATTTTCATTGTAACATTGTGTCCACAGAGAGTCAGCTAGAACACGAAATAACAGACCCCATGCGAGAAACTTTCTAATCTTTAAAGTTTTTCCAACACAAACCTGGCTCAGACATCCGTCTTACATACGTAGTAGCTCCTCTTTTTCTTGTGACTTGACATAGTTGCAACAAATAAAAATGTAAGCACAACTTTTTCAAACTAGTTTATTATTACAGAGAACGTATCGACTAGTACAACCTCAAAATGCGACTTGACGACAACCCCTATTCGAGACTGACATTACTCAAACAACGTTTGCTTAACCCAATAATAACGGGAATCGAACAAAATGTAATGTTTTTGCATTGATAGATGTTCCATTTGAAAGAAGCGGGAACATTAGTGATTGATGGCCCGTCGTCGGCGGCTTGGATTACATTTGACGAAATGCGATATACATGAACTCAAATGCATTAACATTCATGCTGACTCATTCAACGGAAATTATGCCTGTATAGTTATATCACGAAGGTTATTGACATAGCTGGCATATTTAGGTACTTTGCTTGCAATGTTATGAACTAGTGAAATCAAAAAAAATAGGTAGGTCAATTGCCAATCGGCCAAGATATTAGCCTTACAGCTCAATAGCTTGGCTTTGCAATCAGTCCTATTTGTTTAGACAAAATATGTACGTCAGTTTCTCAAAGATATACTCAAAATTAACAGTATCAACAAAAGTTGTTAAACAATCTTCCATTCAGCAAAAGCACAAATGCAAGCAAAGCAAAGCTTCAAATTAGTATGAAACTAAAACATCCAGTGATGTAATAAGTCAAACTTTGCGCACAGAAAATGTAATCAAACCGTTGGCAGTTGTCATATTTAACTTAAGCCAGGTGAAGGAATTACCGGGTACACATCGAACACGCATTAAAATAAATCAAAATGAAAGGTAAATAATGTTTTCGCTCCCCAAAACTGCCTCGCAGACGCCAGTTATTGGTTTGTTTGGGTGGAAGCTGGCGCCACAGAATCTACCTGCCATACGATATTGCACGTAGTTAAACGGCTGCAACACTAATGAGCAGGAATATTTATGATATTCTCTTTAAGGCTACCCTCTTTCTCCATCATTTTCGCTTAAAATAATCCGCTGTAATTACCGACACCGACGCAAATGCAAATATTATGACTCCAGATTTGTGTTTTTTACACTACCATATGGGTCACTCTTTCTTGTCATAAGAAAAGTAGCTCGCAAAAAACTTAACTCATTAAGTTGGTGATGATGATAGTCAGGATTCCATATGAATACCTACTTAAAATTCTTTACTGCTTATAACAATAATTGGAAAGGTTTTGAGGTGTTTGGCATTCGTAAGATTTAAAATTAATGTACATAACTCTACCTATTTTGAAACATTTCCAAGTTTTTAACAAAAATCAATGCGAAACCAAACACACAAATTAACTTTTATCGATACCGAAAAGCCGTAGAAGTGAATAAAGAAGTTAAATAAAATAAGGTTTCCTTAGGGTGAGGTGAGTGAGGCGTCCAGAAAGTTCGGCAGGTTTGTGCGATAAACGTGAATTTATGTGGGCGCCGCCGCCACCGCCGCCGCCGACTCGGCATAACAACTTAAAAGCATTGCTAGTTTTACGGGAGCTGTGCAAGTGTACACCTCAACAAACAGTCTAAAGCTGTGGTAACACGATCACTACTTTCACAAAGAATATAATAATATAGTAAATTCGTTTATTGACGTACAGTTTTGCTACATACATCCTACAAAGCCCCTGTCTTCAATGCTAGATACAATAACCCTTTTCTCCCATCTTTTTGTCATTAGTAATTTATATAAAATAACGCAGATTTAACTATGTAAGTACGTAGTATTATTATGAGTACCATAGGTAGAATGTTATATTAAAAATATTGTTATACCTTTTACAAAGCGAACAAATAAATTAATTACATATCACAATGAAAAAACATGTTTTATATTTGATACTTTTAGATGAAAGTTCTCATTGATACTAGTTGACAAAACCGTAGTTCACTTGAATAATTTTCTTAGGCCTGCTTGCACAACAATAATGATTTAATTTTATTTAGCTAATCCCGTTTACCAAGATAAACATGTTTAGCGTAAACGTAAAAGCGACTTAATTTTCTTTGTGTAAGATGTTAAACGTAATTAGCTTCCTAAATGCATTTAGGGGCTCGATAAATTCATTTAGTGATCATTGTGCAAGCGAGCCTTAATTTTATTATGAGGTCATTTTTCATTTAATACCATTTTGTTTTAGTCGATTGGTATCCAAGTTTGAAAAAATGATGTTTTTGATTAGTGTTGTCGAAAAACAGTCATCAAATCTTTTGTCCTAGCAGATTTAGATCGTGTCAATGAGGCTTAAGCTAACAAAGATAGATTGATAGAACGGGATAAAAACATACCTTTTGCCTGATCCATAACAATTGGAACGATTGAAAATATCTATGGTTATGCCGACATATACCTACGTAACAAAACGATTGAAAAAAAAAGCTCGTTACAAATAAAACTCGGCGTAAAATAAATAGTCACACTGTGTTTTGTCTTTTCCATTGACAAGAAGTTTCAAATTAAATCCAAAAAGACGAAACACGGTGTAATTATTTCGAGGTTACATTGAGTTTTTTTTTATACAATCTGCTGATGGAACAAGCATATGGCCCACCTGATGTTAAGTGGTTACCATCGCCTATAACAAAGCATTGCCTTGAAGGTCCCGTTCTTTAGGAACCTAACCCACAATACACTGCTCTAAATATTTATACCTAGGTTTGATAAACAGATTATTCTGGTTCCAGTTTTACTAGATTCAGAAACGCATTTTGACAAAGTTACTTATTATGTAAATGTTCCCCGTGATTCACGCCACCGAGGTGTGTTATCTAAGCTGTAAGAGGAAGTTCTTGTTTTATGTATGAGGCCTTTTCAATTCATTTGGACGATACTCTTGTACCTTTGTCCCTTCCGGGTCAGTTATTTATTGCTGGATGTATCGCGCTAAATCTAGTGTGCGTTCATGAAACTCGATACAAACAATTTCGGCCATTGTCCGTCTCCGTTACCTCATTACTGATTCCCTCTGGAGTGGACAAGAATATAATCCAGATTTTATATTGTAACGTGAAAAGCTTGCGCAATAAAACTTAGTGACTCACGTAATAGGAATGATCAGTATTTTTAAACATAAAGGTATTTCAAAAGTATCATCTCTTCATACGCAAAGTCCTTGTTTTATTAATATTTACAGCGTGAGATAAATAGTCCAAAAGCGAGGCATCTTATTAAAGTTTTTAGCGCAGCGGTTTCATCAGATCCATTGTGATTCATGGCGTAGTGCACCTAACTACAAAGCAATATAAAATACTGCGACACGGGACTCTGGCACTATACGTAAATTGATATTCATAACACGTGCAATCGTGAGCGTCGTTCAGCAAAATAGGAAGTGTAATAAAATATTTCTGACTGAAATGTTATAACTTATAACTGAAATAGAGTGCGCGGGTCATAAAATACAAGTTTTACGGAAATCTCGCATCGTTCTGATTTCTAACATTTATCAAGCGGGCATTGGTTGCGGTGCGATTGTACCTACGCAGAGTGTTAACGTGGTGGTATTAAAGTGGCATTAAAGATACTGAACCCGACTCGAGCTTGCCTGCATTTCTTGGCTGAACGTCTACTGTTCACTCAAAAATGTCAATCACATCAAAATTACAATGAATAGTAATACCATTATTTATTTCAGACTCGGTCCATAGATTTGTTAATAACACAAAAACTCAAAACATGTTAGTGAAATTTCAAGCTGAGTGTGCAGCTGCATCTAATATTTATTCAGGGGACAGTCCCACTTCTCAGATAATGCGTTCACGATGTTGTTCGGGCTGCCACGGACCCGCCTTCTCAATGTGCACGATAGACAAATTTTGCCTTTGACCAATGTCAAAACGTGAGTAATGGTTGAAACCCTGCGTTTATTATCCACTCATGGCAGTTCCACGCGACAAAGCCAGAAAGGACAGTTAAGAAACTAAAGTTTTCTCATCATTTTTTCTAACAGTAACAGTGTGGTGCCATTAGTGAGTTCTGTAGGTAGCACAGAAATATGTAATGGTAATCATGCCAGATCTACCATAAGCAGAGGTTCAAAGCCTATGTGACGACCGATGTGGCGTGGCAGGCAAATGTCCACCTGCGACGCAGAAGGTTGCGGGTTCGATTCCCGCCTTGGGATAAATGTTTGTACGATCTGCAAATATTTATTCCGGGTGTTCTGGGTATTTTCTATGTATAATAAAAATATCTATATATGTAATATAGTATTGTATTAAGTATATCAGTCATCTAGTATCCATAACACAAGCTCTGCTTAGCTTGGGGCTAGATGATGCTGTGTGGATTGTCCAGCATTATTTATTGATTATTTATTTATGTATAAATATGTGTAACAGTGTGGTGGCACCACACATCCATCTTAGTGAGTTCTGTAGGCAGAAATATGTAATGGTAATCATGCCAAGATCTACCATAAGCAAAAGTTCAAAGCCTAGGTACCCACACAGAATAGATTAGTTTTTAAACAATATAGATATGTAAATTACTCTATCTCACGTAAATATCCAATCTGATCGTTATGTAACTAAGATTTTGCTGTATATTACTACAGCAAAACCTTATTTAGTTTATAAATAACAGGTACACAATAGTTGAGAGATAAATTCTTCCGGCGTAGCTCTTCACTACTTCACTTAGAATTCAGCATTTCAAGTACGAATGCTTTATTTGAACAGATGGTTACATATACAATACCTACATATAACGTGAGGTAAGGATTCTTTTCCCCGCCAATATGTTTCAATTTAAACTAAGCCGCTTGTCGATACAAGCTCGCCTCGGAATATCTTCCGATTTCAACTGGATTCAACGATAACAAAAATAATGTTTCTCCTTAAACTACCGCTATGCATTACAATACTGTTCGGGTAAAGTTGTCGCAATATTGAAATTAAAGCAAACATCTATGGCAGTGCTTATTACATCGAAATCAGAATCGTTTCAAAATTTAATCCTAAATGGCTGTTGGTAAATATTGGAAAGCAATCAGCAGACTGATTGCATTGAATATTATTGCTTTCCTAATTTTACTGCAGCTTTGTATTTAAGGCGTATAATGAATTCGAAAATTTTAGTTTATGGAAATCAAAAGTTTGGTGAATTAATGCAAAACTATTAGATAACCATGCTTGGAAACTACTGCTGTAAGTCTATTCAAAAATAAAATTATTGGAACCCTTAAATATGTTATATAGTTATCTGCTTAAAATATATATTTGCATCGAATTAAATTTCAAATTCTAATTTAACGTAATCCAACACTTTAACGTTGAACTTTGGAAATAGAAATAAAAATTTCACAGTACAAACAAGCAATCAGAGCATTTGCGAACTCGCGCTAAGTAAACACACCCGGCACGGGCCGTAGAAGTGCTTCTCAAAGACTGCTCTCGATTCTTCCAATGTATTTTTTTATCCAAATCGCATCAAAGTCCTCTATAGCACTTTTACAGGTGAGTGTGGGGACAAAATGGCTGCGCTTCATCTGTAGATACTGTAGCTACGAAAATGTGTGGATTAGATAGGTAGTTTCACGGCTAACTTTGAAAGGAAGAAAAATACCACATCATTGAGAAAAGTTTAGTTTATTCTAATCTATTCTATGTGTACTTTTTCTATATTTCCAACTTGTGAAGTTGCGATATTTTTTTTTACAATATTGCAATCAGTGTGTAGGTAGGTAGGAGGTAAACTTTATGCCTTTAAAAATTTAGTTTGGGCTTATATTACTGAATCTGTCTCTCAACCTCACGTTCAAATATCAGATTCAAATAAGACCTAAGTTCAAACGTACTTACAAAGGTTATCCGTCTTTGACTATTCTAAAAGAAAGTTTTTTGAGTTATCGAAGTGAATTCGGTGAATCAGTCGAGTGGGGGCTATTCAAGCGTGAAGGCAAAAAGGATTTACTAAACAAAATTTCTGCACACGAATAACCCGAGCTATATTTGTCTACTATAGAAGCTGAGTTACCTAGATATATTTTTTCAATAGAGTCGTAGTTTTAATGTTGAAGGTTTAATTTGCGGTCAAATCAGTAGCTTATGGTACTCTTTTACCACACCATTGTCCTAATAGTTGAACCGTGAAAATAAACTTGCATTTTTGTACAAAAAATAAAGCCCGTTGGCAATAAATCCAGAAACGTAAGAGTAGTAGTATCTAATAGTAACATTCCGTCGGATACAATTTCAGTGGTAGTAAGCGAGCATCCCTCGTTCCCAATGCGTCAAACGGCAATAACGTATTTTTTTCAATTACGCTGCAATTTCCATGAATCATTTTGTACCGGTGGTGAACATTCTGGCAAGCTCGGTGCGATCACTGTAGTTTGGGAACTAACGTTCATTTTTTATTTCCTAGAACCGTAACCGGTAAAGACGTAAAAGGAACTTGGATGTTCGATTTAGGACATATGTTGCAAGTGGAACAAATGTGCATGGTTTGCAAATATTTACTCTGGGTTTGGGTGTTGATGTGGTGGTTAAAATTAATATAATATCCACACTTATTTAATTATTCATGGTATCAACTGATTTTTTTATGGTTGTATGCCGATATATAGTCTAAAAGTCGAATAGAAAAGTATTAGCGGGATAATACAAAATATAACATCAACGAACAAGAAAGACGACTTTTACAAATAATAAAAAATATAGCAAAAACAAAGTAACAAAGTATGTATGTCATAAGAAAGCCACCGCCAGATCTTGAGCCATTGACCCAGATAGGAAATATTTGCGCACACCTCGCGAAACGCCAATTCCAGTATATAGATTTGCTTGATTGTATTAGCAGGTAATCAATCTGAATATTGGCACATCGTTTCATATTAATACCGATAGTTGGAGCTTTGGCCACTTTGCATGATTGCCAGGACCTTTGTAATAAATTGATTTACGCTGGAGTATAATTCCAAATGGCGGTATAATAAAATAGAATTCATTCCACCACTTACGCTTATTGAAACTTAATTTCATACCATCGACAATTTTTATCAGGTATTTTGTTCTTTTTTAGCGATGGGCTAGCTATTCGTTTTTTTTATAAAGTTATTCTATAATTTGATAAATGTAATGTAGAAGAATTGGAATGAGGCAATTTCAATGACCACTGTGGTGACATAATATTTTCAACCGGATGCCAGATGCATGGATGAACAACGTGACTACCAACGCACTCTGGTTAGCGGCACGCGCGACCAACAAGACGAAATGCGCGTTACCGCGAATAAGGTACGAATTTAAACCATCGTGTTTCCACGTGTAATGTTATGTTATACTTCTAAGGTTCGTGTTTACAATACTCTGAACCCCAGAACTCTGTAAAAGCAAACGTTAAAAAACTGCAGTTATAATTATATGTAGGCAATTTGCGACATAAGTAAATAACAAACTGACCTCGCAATACGATAAAAATACAGAAACGATTTACCAAATTTTAAAATTTAAATCTGAGTTGCCCTTACACAGGCGTTATAATTGTAAATAATTTACATAAAACAATGTACCGGTACAGAAGGAAGAAAACGGCGACACTGTTATGAACTAAATAGGTATAATCACAGTCTGAAGTTATACAGCTAGATAAACTGAATCCGAAGAAAGTTTATTTAAAATTGCAGACACTTATGACGTTATGACGTCATCTAGCCTCAAACTAAACATATGGGAACCACACAACTGAAAGAAAACTAACATTCATGTTTTTGTATTAACTGGTTTTTTTTTAGTAAACTGGCAATACGGGACTTATCTTCTCAGGTTTCATTTTGATATCCTATTAATTTACTTTACCAAAATTGTCTATCAAATGACGGACAGGTGCCACAAAGTAATAAAAAAATAAAAACAAAGTGTAATGTAACGTCAAACCAATGATATCGTTTGTTTGTAGGTATGGCAAACACAGTTGTAAAAGACCTACAAAAACATTATTATATAGAACAAGATCGCCACTGCGCACAGCACTGTGGATCAGGTTGAACGTGTTTGTTTGCGCGAAGTATTCTATCGATGTGTGGGGCTGATTATTTTCGCTGTTGACTTATTTCTTCGATCTTGTCTCAATTTGTGTTAATTAATCAGTTTCCAGGATTCTATGTATCTTATCGAGATTTTAATCTTAATTGATCTTAGTCGATTATGATGAAGGCAATATAATTTGAACACGACCAACTCAAAGTAGTTTAAAGATAATATTATTTTCAATCAATTATTTAGGTATGTTTGACAGTGGGTATTTGCAAAAAAGTGTAGCATTGAATAAAAACTCTTTTAACTTATTTAAAGGCCGCAATGCATTAAAGAGACTTAAACACAGCTAACCTTTTTATAAGCTACGCTATAACTCAGTTCTTTGGAGAAACTTGTTTCATTAAATTTAAATTTAACGTCTGCTTATTAATTCAAAGAAACGGCGACGTCTCCGCGAGTTCCGTCTAAAATGAGAACTTTTTACCATCATTGATACATTTTAACGTTTCATTTGGAATGTAACCGTTATTTAGTATCTTAATTTAATTCTGGGTTGCACAAAAGACCAGCTTTTCTCACATTTTGAACCTTGCAGCGATTGTAAGCGTCAGCAAATAGTGTTATTTTGAACTTTATTAGACAGCATTACGTGTGTTTTAAATTATATGCATCGATATGCTAACCTGGCAGCACTAGATCCTTAATTTTGTGATTCTTTAACAGCAGATTAGGATAGAAAGCATTTTCAATGTAACAAATAAATAAATACTTTAGCAAATTTAATCCCCCGGCACTGTAGATCTCTTCTCAGATCTTTTAGTACCAAGTACTTACTAGAGATTCTTTGAGAATGTCTAAAGGAGGTTGTCATAGGTACGTCCAAATATTGCATTTGGTACATATCCACATTTTGCAGTAGTTAATATTCTATACATGCCAGGTTGCAAGCCCATGGCCGCTGTTTTTTTCACGATATACTAACCCTTTTTTCACGATGTTTTCCACCATTTAAGAGCATTGGCATTGCGCACTCATATTTTTTTCGATAGAAAAGTCTTCTGAAGCACGACCAGATTCGTACCCACGACCGACATAAGGATCAAAAGGCCCACTACGTACTCTATAAAAAGCCGTAAAGAAACTGCTGCAAAAAGTTATGTTAGAACGTCAAACAGCACCGCGCGACTTTGCGAAATTGTATAGCAATTTCTTCATTTCCCGAAAGCGTCCGGGTGCTTATAACTGCAACGTGTTGCTTATTGCAATCAATGTGACGCGGTGATGTGACGATATCGTTAGGTCAACGTCGATGTTCAGAAATCACTTCTGTAAGCTAAGCTAGATTTCCGTCAATAGTGCAACAGTTCTGTATGTTTAAACGGACATGCAGCGTGGCATCGTGGCAAACTGGTAGGAGGTGTCGCAGCGGATCTGGGGCAGCCAATTTCCGGAGCTTCGCCACGTCGCCACGATTAGTGCCGCGATAGATACTCGACATGCATCCTTCCGTCAGATAAACCGGCAGTGTCGATGTTGGGATGAAAATACAAGTTCGAGTGGACCTGGAACCCAATTCGATATTTCGATACGACGAAATATCGTAAAATTCAAGTTTCGATCGTGTCAATTTCGAAATAGTATTATTAGAAACTGAGCTTCAAGATAGTTAAGCCTAATTTTGACAATTAATTTCTTGTTTCAGTCTTATCTCAACTCTAAAAGTGAAAGAAAACATGTGAAACGCAAGTGAAAGAAATATAACAAACTAGGCAAAGACAATAACCTAAGCCATCTTTGCACTTCAAAGAACATTATGCCATGATGTAACCACTGCAAGTGATGCTAATGTAATAATACCAATTATGTCTACTTGCAACTTTTAACATCTAGAACTTTTGCAAAGAAAAAACATACTTCATGTTTGTCCAAATTAATTGGGTGATCGGTCTACACAGGTTTAGGTAATTCACTTTGTTCGTTATACGAAACAAACAAATAGCAAAAGTTCTAAAGTATTATTTCTATTCAAAGTTAGTGACGAAGTTACCTCTTTTTATGGAGAGTATTGGAAGAGGGCAGGGAACAGAGATGACTGGAAGGACTTAAGAACCTTCGCTAGCAGTAGTAGGACGAGACAAAAAAGTGAAAAAGTTGGGTAAACACACACCACTGCACTAGCTCTTTCTTTATTTGATAGACAGGCAAAAAAAAACGAAAAATTAGATCAAAGAGAGTAATTTCATCTTTATTTATATATTTTTTACAACCACGTATTATTGAAATAAATTATTCAACCATTCGAAAGAGTGAAAAGCAAATCTTTTGTATAAAAAATATGTGGCTTGAGAAATTTAACTTGTAAAATTAAAATAAATTATTCTACTTTTATAAAATTACCACGATAAAGTTCTACGTAAGAATACATGTCCTTTGATATAATAAGAGTTTACTTTTCAAATTAAAAGTCTAGGTTCAAGAAACGCTCAAAGTAATTCAGTAGGTAGGTGCACTTAAATAATGAAGCCATACTGAATGTATGGGGCCATTTTAAAGCGACTAAGACGCTGTAAGTTATTAAGAGTTCAAACTATAACGGGAAGGTAAGACTAACCTCCTGACAACGAATCTTGTAAAATCTTTCTTGAAACAACGTTGACGTACACTACTGGCTAAGATTATCGGTGGTGAATTCGGTAATTTGTGTCAGAACATATTTCCTCCCGCCTTGATGATGTGGATAATTACGAGGGATAATCATGCATATCTCCCTTCGACAAATTAATATGGCGGCGGGCGTCGACTCATGATGCCTGCCATAGCTCGAAGCTCAGCTAGATCACTTAGATTTGCCTATGTGCTTGGTGGAAAACAGGAATCAAGTAAAATAATAACCAAAATATATTCACCAAGCGAGAGTTACTTACGGACGGAAAGGTTCGTAACCAAACACATGTTACAGTTTGGTACTCTAGGAGCTTCGTTAAGCCTTCGTTGTCGAAACATTAAAGACGCTAAAGAACCCAACTTCTCGTGTCATTGTGGGTAGAATCTTACATCGCATTGAAAACCAGACTCGGTTAGTATGATACCCGTTCATAGATCGTAAGCTGTATGCGCAGTAGCTGTGCACCAACGCTCCAACCGAGGCGCGGGCACTGGAGCGGTTTCATTAGAGGGCCCATTTGCATGTTATTCATTACCTTCATACGCATGTATATCATTTTAGAATTCTGGATAATTTTGGTATTACTGTCTGAAGAATGTTAATTTTTATTTTGAAGCAGAGGTAGCTTGGAACGAAACAGCTAAGTTTTTTTAGATCCCCATTAGATCTAACGATAAAGTAATATAAAAATATAGACAGCCAGACTAACCCACTAAAAACAAAACTGCCCGATTTAAAATTTCATCAGAGATTATATCCACAGATGATAATGGAAGTAGCTACGCTACTTCTGATAAAAGTTTACGTAGAAAAATATTTTTGCAATATGATCACATTTTCGGAGCATATTTCGGCAACTTATCCATTATTGTTCCCACGAGAAGTGACTGTTTCGCTTCATTACCTACTCCAGATAAAAATACAAGTGCCTCGCGTATTGTCCGCCCTAGCTATTAGATTTGAAAAAAAAACTGTGTCGTCTTATGCGCATTTACTTAAAAAACTGATGATTTGCCTACCGGGTTTACCGGTAAGACCTCTGCAAAGTGCCAATAAATATTTTGCAGTTAACACGGTGTTGCCAGTTGTAGGTATCAAGTAGGCGTCAACTCTTGGCTCCAAACTGCTAACGTGAAGTTTAAAAATGTCTCTTTTCGAATTGTGATATTTGCATATTATTGTTTATCTAACACTGTCACTTTTTTAATTTCTGAGGCCCAGTTCTTTTAACGAAACGAAACGTCAAATTCTAGTTTCAATCTCCAAATGAGATTGACACGATTGAAACTTCTTTTTTTTTTTATTGTGGCATCTGTCCGTCAAGTCGAGTCGGTAAAAAAAGTAAAATCAGCCGTCATCGGATTTGAAGAAAAAGATGGCGTTTTTCTTCAAAGCCAAAGGGAAACATTTTCGTTCAAATCAGGATGCCTTATAACACACTTTCATTTTAATTGTTCGCACTTGCGCTAAGACCTCAAGTAATGATAGCTAAAATACCACCAAAATTACCCATCAGAACTTGAAATAACACTAGAAAAACAATTAAAATGAAAATACAATGTTGCTTCCAAAGATGACAGAAAACGGATTCTAGTTTCAATCTCGTCTCAGTTCCGAAACAATACGAGGGTCTAGTCTCTGCACATAACAGGGAAAACTGTTTTCAATGTTTATTTCAATTTTGACTTTTGAATTTTGAAAGAAACATTTTGTATTCTCATTTTTGCTGGTAGGTAGTCGCCGGCAACCTGCTTTTACGCATGAATCTGGTCGTGAAGTGGAAAATTAGAGGCATAACTTGGCGGCTTGGCAGTCTGTTTGTAAATGCGGTCTCGCTGGAAACGACGGAGCACAGAAGCGCCCCGTAAACAAAGGGCTCTCCTCGCACTTTTATAATTTACTTAGGTATCTACTTCCTTTTTGCCTTTTGAATTTTGTTTTTTACAATTCCCCCTTTTTCGGAGAGTTGTTATCGCGAACTCACCGCTACTGCCTTCATTTTGTGGTCTATTCAAATCAGTTTTGATGTGGGCCCGCTGGCATCTTTTAAATACTCACAATATTTTGATAGGCTCCTTTCGCTTTGCAGCTTGCAGTACGCTGGCCTGGGATGATCGACAATAGTGTCAAGGATGCTGTGTGGTCTTATGTCTTTGAGGTCCAATGTGATTCAATGGACTGAAATCATAAAAATAACTATTTGAACTCTAATATCTTGAAGTACCAGTAATCATTTTGATGGCTATTCTGAACGGCTGTCGTCGCGAAAACTTTAGAGAAGTGCTAACTCGCCGGCGCGGCCGTCTGGTTCAAGTTATTAATAAAATGAATGGTCTACCTATGTGTGTGTTAAATTTGCTCCCAGGAGAAATTTCAACGTTACAATGCATGTAACAGGCAAAACTTCCGATGTATTTAAACTCTCAATAATGCTATTTGAAATCTAAAAACATCTCTTGGATTATAAGTCGTCTCTTTTGTTCTTGCCATGTATATCAGAAGCAATTTCTTTTCTATATATTTTTTAAATATGCTGGCTTCCCTCCGGCCGTAATTTTTCTTCTCACCAATTACTTTGTTTCTGCACCAGAGAGGTATTGCTTCGGAGAACGCTCTCAGTATTTTTCAATATTTGGTTTCCTTTTATGTTTCTTACATTTTCAGCTCGGATGCTTCGAGCAAAACGTTAGATAGTTTGCGCTATAAAAATCTTGAATTTAAATGTCTCGAAAAGCAATGAAAGTAAAATCATGAACTTGGTAAGATTAGGAAAAATCGGATGGTTATCGTGTATTCTACACCTACGAACACTTATGGGATTTCAGTTGCTAACCTTGACAGCAACGTGAGGAAACTAATCAGTCAATCTCAGCAACGGTACCTATACTTGGCGAAGTGAATCTGCAAAATGATGGCTTCCCGTATAATTAATTACCTAAACTTCAATAGCTTGGGACAACAAAAGACGATTGTTTGCTTTCTGCGCCGTTGAATCGATGTCGACCCTAAAATCCGGATAATCTCGCCCTTTGTATCTGTTTTATGAAAGAAATAAAGTTTTTATTTTCTTTTGAATTAGCTGCTTCGTCGGTAAATCTTATCCGAGTATAATTTTATACTAGTGATGCGGGTGCTTTATTTTAAAACGGATTTGTGTTCAGTAAATGGATTACCTGATTGTATTCGAAAGCTTCAAACGTACGCCCGAGGTGCAAGTGAACTAACTACGCTGGTGGTACTGAGCGTTTAGATCAGCTTTTTAATACTGTTCTCATATTTTCTTTTTATGGCAGTATAACAATTGTGGTAAGAATTTTATGTTTAATAACAGTATCAAAGTAAAACGCGGAAGACAGTCACTTTGTTGTGCCAAGCTAAAAGACTGGTCTGCAGATAACGGGCTGAGCACAATAGTCGCACCCGCCCTGCCTACCGCCAAATATGAACTCTCATTGTCTACTTAATTACAACGGGTGTCTTTGAGATATGGCTGGTACACATTCAGAGGCTGTCATACACATTTAATATTTTATCGTAAGAGGAATGGAAGGAATGTTTTCTCTGGAAGGCAGTTATTGCGAGTGTTGTTAATGTATATGCATGTCAATAGCGAGCTAGTTGCGCGTCGGTGTAACTGTAAGGCGTATGGCTATTGAAGTGTGACCTAAAATTCATACTTAAAACCTCAGTTGCTTGATAGCAAAGCTCTCCGCCCCACCTCGTGTCTGTCGACTCGAGAAACCGTACGGAAATAAACCGTCTATCCGTCTACCTACGGTCTACCTGTACCAGCTAATTTCGCACTGAACAGAGTACTGAGCTGAATGCCTCAGCCAGTACAGGACAAGAATCTTATAAATTGTAGAGATACAATAAAGCTAAGCTGCCTAACCAATCTTGATAGATTAGATTTCTTGCATTCTGTTTAAGAATACAGGGTGTAATGATGCCACTCCCGAAAACTTCGGTTGTTGTTCATATTAACAGGAACTCTATCCATATAGTTCCTGTCAATATTAACAACTCTTTCTATGAAACCTGTCCCATAACTAACTTTCTGCACGGAACAGGTGACGTTTTCTAATGCTGATAGTGTTGATTCCATACACAAAGTATGAAAAATTATAGGTACTTTAACCCCCTTTTACACCCGGTACATGAAACTTTTATAGTGGGAAAATATCCATTCCTCAGTAAACCAGAACAATCATCGCCATGTCTGAACCGCTATACCTCAGACGTAGTCGAGCAGAGAGTGCTTGTATTTTATAAATTATTTGAAACTCGGTTTTTCACTTAACCAACCAAATATGGCCGCGGTCGGTAATAAAAATACAGCTCCCCATTATTAAACAAGTTGAATTTATTTTTAACAAGTATATCGTATTAAGCGCACTTAAACACGAAATGTCTGTAGTAAAAAGTACTACACCTAGGTACTGTAATATCGAAAAGGAATAAACCGAAAAGTGCCAGCGAATATAGTAGCTCATAAAATGAAATGCATGTTATCGCGAATAAAAACAATAATGCGAAAGGGTAGCACAATGTTTAATTTCGGATAACACATGCACAAGAATCCGAGTGCCCGCAGATAAAATATTATGATCCAGCCTAATAAAAATAAAAGGTTCGCGATAACAATAATTTTAAATTAGATCAATTTAGGACGATAACGGCTCCAGTTATTATTTCCATGGCGGCGATAAACCTTGTAAATGGTTTTCCAAACGTCCCGGGCTGTGCGGCGAGCCTTTTTATTGGGGTATTTGTCAAGATATTCCTTCCCTAAAAGGGACTATAATCGAAAATTTTACGTTTGGTTACCATGCACCGTCTGCTTTAGTCTCTGATATGTTTATAGGAGATTATCAATTACAATGTCGTGCCATTTGTCGTGGGAGATCAACCAGCTTATTAAAAGCGCTTCTGATCGTGTATGGGATCAGTTAAGTTATCTATGGATCGTTTGCAATGGTCTGCAGATTGATCTATTTTGTATTTACCTAAACCACTATCATTTACTTAGTCCCTGTACTGGTATTAGTTGTAATTAGTATATTATGAACTAGCGAAACTTGTGCGGCTTCGTCTGCGTTATGTTATTTTCGTGCAAACTTCAACCCCGCTATACCCGTTTAGAGGTTGATTTTTGGGAATTATTTTCTTATCCACCAACGTTCTAATATAATATATATATAATACCCTGAAAAATTCAAGGCTTTCAATAAGTGTACAGCCTGTAGAAGTCCACTGCTGGACATAGACCTCCCCCATTCGTCCTTTGTACGGAAGAACGATTTGTGAACTCTTTCCATCCAACGACTTCCCGCGATTCTAATAGTATTAAAATAGAATACTATATAATTTACTTGCTAGGTGAACCTACCAACCTAATCTTGTTCATTACTGAGTCTCCCTAGTGTGGGCACTTAAGTAAACTGTCGGAGTCATTGTGCCTACTGTCTTAGGTGAGTAGGCGGTAAATTCACACTTAGCACCAGAAGTTCCACTGAATAAGATAAAGTGTCTTTCAGTCTTTGTTTTAAGTAATCTAATTAAATCAGGTCACTTGTTGGAATTTTCGTTTCGATTTAATTTTTCTCTAGGATTGCTGATTTCGATTCAGACGTAGGTCTTTAGGGTCAATAAAATGATATTTACAAAGAAAATTACAGCTAATACAACTATTTCATTTGTGTAGATGCGTCGGAGTGTACCTACTAAGAATGCTTTTCCCTTCTAAGAAAATGCTAAGCTGTGACAGAATTCAGTATCCTTTGTAGAAGCACAGAATAGACTAGGAGCACAGCAAAGTAAGTGGTTGCACAGAAGACGTTTCAACTTAAAAATCCTTCAGTGTTTGTAGACCAATAACAAGCTCAGCTTACGAGCGATTACAGTGCTATACATGACTGTGGACGCAAATTTGCATGTTTAATGAAATCATCGTATGTACCTACATCATAAATCAATGATGTACGTGGTACCTATACGGTAATTGGACTACTAAATCCGTGCTCGTTTATGTATTCCAAACTAATTATGGGTATCGTAATTGACAGATATGATACAAAACCCTGTTATACCAGGGGGCTGGCAGCCACGCGGAGCAAATTTCTTATTCACAAAAGCGTGCTTTATATCGCGTATATATATATATATATATCTACGTATCCGATTAACTAAGTTGTCAGTTAGATAAACAGGCCTTTGCATATATTTTCATCATCTGCTTATTTAGATGATTTATACAGTGTCAGGAGCAACTTTTTTTTATATTTATGACCCTATTTACGCAACGCTGTAGTACCTAACACTGAATTTTAGATGGAGTAGGTTTACCCAGCACGTATACCATCCCAGCTTAGTTGACCTAATCCACAGAAAACCTCATGATGCTTTTCTTCACATACCTTTTTTTAATCATAAAATAGGTAGCCGAATTCGAATTCGAACCCGTGACTTAAAGATCGGAAAGCGGGGTTGCTTCCATTAGACCACCAGTTAGATAATTCTATCATCAATCAGAGATAAAATATAATATTTTTTTATTTGGCATGGATTGGTACTTATATGATTTTTGTGTTTTTGGATTTATCTTCGTCTGGAATAGGATAATAAGAAATAAAAATAATAATATTTGGGTAAGATTAGACTAAACTTGGACTTAATCGCTATCGCGAGATCCCTATTTGGGGTTGACTTTAGTTTTTTTACAATAAGTTGTGGACCTTATTCATTTCACCTTTACTTTAACCATTTATAAAATAGCATTTTCTTAGTTGAACTTTGCCAGCGCGGTCGGTTGAAGAATGTACTGTAAAAGTGCGCCACAAAACAATGAAAAGAGTGAGGACATTTGGGACTCTCCCCTGCGTTCCTGAATTCTTTATCCCGCGGGCTGATCGACCAGGGTCCCAGGTCTCTAACTGTGTCCAGGATAACCTATCAGGCCACAATTTAATGTTTTTATAGATTTTTTTTATTTATTTTTAAATGTTGGAGTATGGATTCACTTTTTAGACACTTTTTAGTCGTCGGGTTGGAAACTAAACTTAGTTTGGGGTTAGAGAGCGTTGTGTCAAATTATTTGTTTACTACCTTTCTTTTTAATGACCAATGAATGATTTTAATTCAGTAAACGCGTGTCACTTGTCCATTGAAAATTAGAGAACCTTTATCAAGCTTTTTTTAAAACAGTTTTAAAATAAACGTTGAATAACACGTATTTGTTTGTCCGAGCGAGCAACGCTTGGTGTTTCGATCGGGAAGCAATAAATATGAGCGGCGGAGGCTCAAGTTAGCGTACTTCCGACATCGACCACGCCGCTCTGATATTTAGTATTCTTTGACCACGCGCTGCACACAATAGAAAGCCTCTGAAAAATACAGCCACACAGCGAACATTCACTCTTCGATTAACTAGTAAAGTTTCCAACTTTTAATTGAATCTACGATGCAGTTTTGCAGCTTGTTATTATCGATATCAAATATCGTAATAGAGTTTGAAGTACTTATTTTTAGAGCAACTAATCATCATCATCAACAGCCTGTAAGAAGTCCACTGCTAGACATATGCTTCCCCCACATATTTCTAGGAAGAACTCTGTGAAACTCTGTGAAAACCGTTTGCGTTGGTACGGGCACGGCAAAACGCCGTGGACAATAACCAATAACATGGCTACTAACAATAAAAAACAACCTGATACAGAGTAGCACAACAAACGAGAAACAACCCACAACCGTACTATGTGGCGCAAAAATACTAGGAGGGCTGACCCCAAATAAACTAGGATAATAGCCAGGAGAAAGAAGAAATAAGCCAAATAGGAACACAATAGTATAGCTGAGGGGTGACCGTGAGCTCGATATTTACTTAATAATCTGCACCGTGAGCTCAGTCAGAACAGGCCTGTACAGACCCAAACAATGGATACGAGGGCATCTTAACACCAACCCGGATTCAGTTACTTAGTACATACCTACAAAAAAAATGGAAAACAGAACAGTGCTATTAGCAACGGTAATTTTACCGTCGTTGACATCTATAAGGGACCTACCATTTGATGGAATTTGAATGTCGTCACAGTTCAGCTATATGAGGATGGAATATACCATTCTAATAATAGCGTATTACATTCAGGCGGCTCTGTGCTTAGCTTTTCATAAGGAACAAAATAACCTTTGTTGTACTCTTATATTTTTTTCTGCTGGGGTTTCTTAGAAGTAAGGCTAATGCGATTCAATCATCCTTCCAGCATTCAAGCCACCGTTTTTGAACCGTAATAAATTCAAAACAGCGTTAAAGCGTGATAAATGTTGCCTTTACATTATACGCCTCGAGTCTTAGCCAGTCTAAGACCGACATTTCACATGCATCAAAATCGTAAATCGGCTTACACCGAGTGCGGTGCATCAACCCGGCTGGGCCGGATAAGGCAGGTGCAAGGCGATGATAACCGGCACGATGTTTGCCCAGTATAAATCATCCAGCGACCGGATCGACTGCACTTACCGCACCGTACTGTTTACCATCAATAGCCGCTACCAGATTGCCGCTGTACCTTGATGCGACTGCGATGTAAATGCAGATTCGTCGTGTTGGTTCCGTTCCGTGACCGAACGTTTTACGAGCCGGCTTGTTCGCATTTCGGTGCTTAATGTATGGTAATGATATACGGCAATAAATATAGGTTAACGCTAGGTTGCAATCAATCTTGTGCAACTGAGCCTAGTTTCTACGAAGTTGTTTGGATATTTATTTTGGTCTCTATCGTAAAAGTGGTCACTATCAACCTATCTATACAGAAGCACACGGACGTTGACTTTGCATTGTGTGCCTCTCAACTAGCATAGCGCGCTGGAAAAGAGAAGCTTAGAGAATAATAAAAATATGTAAATCTTGAAGATTCGCTGCCAGTGGGCATCCGATCTTACAGAACGTATAAGAAAGACAAGTCACAGGGCAAAATATTATACAAGATTTTATTGGTAAAACATTTACGAGCCAAGTAAGTACATAATTTGTTACTTTTTGTAACTTCTATAATGTTCTCAGAAGAACAAACAGAAGTAGCCTACCTACATATAATTGGTACCTTAGTGTAACGTGCTTCCAAAAATGAGCCCACACCAAATAAACAAGAACTCACTCCTCGTTTGTGAATTCAGCGACTATCAACTAAATACGGAACAATTTTCATTCGGAGCAAACTTTAGCACAGTGAGTGGATACGAAACGACAAAATAAATAGTCGCATACCTACATAGTTAATAGCCCGGCGGGCGGTACGTGGGACATTAAATGCCGAATCACAATCGCCAGCTGCGTCCGAGTCCGGCATCAGCACATTAACGTGGGGACGTGATACAGTAAAGAGATGGTCTAAAGAAAGTTGGGCCAAGCCGGTCGGATTACGGCCTCCGAATGAAAACGGTCTGCTAATGAGCAACGCAGTTAATTGCCGCGAGGGTGAGAACCATACCTCTAGACTGGACCAAATAGTAGCCTCACTTCATAAAAACGTAAACAGTGAGATCACAATCAATCTTCACATCATCCTGAGCATACCTATATAGAAAAAAATATACTTATATCGCAGTTAATTTTAGTATTTTGTACTTGCACATAACGCATTTGTAGTATATATTATGTATCTCGTAGCTTATTTGTAGCTCGTAGCTTATTCGTAGCACCGTAGCCTTACCCGTACCACAGATATGAAATAAGTATGAGTATCTGCTCTACCATTATTTTACTACGCTTTTACTGACACTGACCCATCTATCATACTTTCTCTGTGGTACCAGGGCTAGCTGAATGCTGATAAGAACACAATGGCGGTTGAAAGAAACTTCCAAATGAAAAATGAATTGAATGCAAAAACACTTAGTTAAAGAATTTTATTAATTTGAATTACTACGCAATGTTGCATCTAGGGCACGTTGTAGGGTTGTAGGTACGAAGGTATGCTTGAAAACCTGTACCAAGCAGAAGAATAACGTTACCCCTTACTATCAATTACTATTGATTTGGCATTGAATAAATACATACTTACACACAGTACTTTGCTAGGAGTAATAGAATTCTGGGAAACAGTAGCTCTTACAAACAACTTTCCCAGATAATTCTAAACACAAGATCCTTGTGCTGTACTTTTCGTACAGCAATTGCAAAATTGCCAACAAGAAACGATAATGACCGAGAAAAATGTTTACGTAAGAAATTGGCATCCTTGGTCATGTTTGGCAAATAAGCCCTGCGGCCGACAGACCCTGCGTGTGACAGGAAATCTAATAACCCTTGAACGAGTCCGACGTATAAATTCTTACTGAATCGCCTCGCTTGTCCCTTTTCAGGCTCCCATGTTAGGCCGGGTTTACGAGAAGAGCAGGATACTGTAGGTTTCTACCGGCTCCGGTAAAAATGCTTACGAATATAAGTATCAGTAAAACAAGAGAAGCGATTCAGCCTGTGTTATTTTTATCCCATGCTGGGGTTGCCGGATACAGTGCAAAGCTTTTTTGCTAAACACGTCCACGCATGTTCTAGAGTCATGCTAATGTTTGTATAGTGATCAACTCTGCTTACGGAGTTTTAGGCCACCCTGAGACCGCCTTTCGAAGCCTTTCGAAGTGCTACTAGCGATCTTAATCGGTCACCCATCCAAATGATGGTCACGCAAAACGTTCCTTACCTTAATCGGTCAGTTAAAAATGGTCAAGGAATTTGAACACGAATGTGCTTCCTGAAAGTAAAACAGCAGTAAAGCCTCAGATGAAAAAGGTCGCACTGATTCAAAGTCACAGTCAAAAAGGATTTATTCAGTAGGTAATATCCGCAGGGATCATCTTGTAGGTGAATAGGCGCCAGTTTCTCGCGACCGAGCCTAGAAGAACCGGTAAGAACTTACGGCTTGGTTCCTACCGTTTTTTTGTATAATCCTGGTACAAAATAATAATAATGTAAATAATGAAGCCTCAGTGTGGTGCCAATCTAACTGAATGTAGGACAGAAAACATGCTAAACAGCATACACTCCGCTTCAACTAATAATAATAAATAAATAATAATAAATTCTAATAAGAGAACAGTACCTACAGACATTGCAAAACTTTATCCTAGCTGTCGATGGGTAGAGCGATCGGAACATCTGGCCACGCAGATTTATCATTAATGTAGCAATAACAGACAGACGGCAACAACCTGTTTTTTATGTAAATGTGTATTCACTATGAGTTCTCGATTATGTACGCTGGTAGAATTCCTATAAAGGTTATCTTTACGGTATATTTTTCTGAGGTGCTTTGGGTCTTAAATGTTATTGGTAGAGGTACTTTTTTATCGTTATTACAACGGATAGGCTAACTAAAGTATCTTTCTGATGTAAATGATGGAAGCCTTGAAGCGCAACTAATTCTAAATGATAGTAAGTAAGGTAATGGTCCATTTCAACCGACCTCAGTTTACCCTACCTGCTAAAAAACACAGGCAGTATTTTGTATCTATATGTATGTATATGTATGGTGGGTCCAGTTATGTAGGCAAAGATAAATGAGGATATAGGGTAGACACAAGTCCAAGAGACCGCTATACCTACTGATCGCTACCTTGCCTGCACTGAAGGACGAATACGACATTTGCGACTTACCTCCTCAATACTTTCACAGCCCGGACTAAAAATGTATTTACGTCTGATTGTAGGTATCACTTGTGTTGATTTACCGCAAGCGCAAATCGTCGGTCGGATTCATTACCGGAACATTTTCGAAATCACGTGTTTTGAGATAAGTAGTTTACTAAATCACTATCAGCACAAATCAAATTTGGTTCTAATTGACATAAAAAATAAATTGACATAATCTTTAATTTTAACTTTAAATTTAATTGACATAAACTTTAACTCATCATTACTCAAAACAGTACATTTTGAAATGTTCCATTACTGTTTCCGACCGACGAAATATGCGATACCTTATTACATCAGCTATCTGCCAGTGAAAGTCCCGTCGAAATCGGTCCAGCCGTAATTCCAGACATTAGCCGGAACAAACAGACAGACAGACAAACAGACAGACAAAAATTTAAATCAATGCTATTTTGGTATATGTATTGTATATACATTCATATGCATGCAGTAAAAAGCGATAGCTGATGTAACAAGAAGTAACTTAGGCTACTTTTATTTTAGAAAAATTCCAAGATGTCCAAGTACTGCCCAATACCGCGCGCAGCCCACGCGCATGCCACCACTGCGCCGCTACGACGGGCACCTCCCACCGCTTCTATCCCGCGGTTTCATTTTTCAATAAAGCTAATACGAAGAACCAAAAATAAATAATAATAAAATATAATGCAAAAACAGCTAAATAACTTTTTTGTTAAATTTTGCGCGGACGAAGTCGCGGGCACAGCTAGCATAAACCTATATAAAAAAAAAGGTTACGAGCGCCATCTACTAATCGACCTCAAAATTAAATTGTTGTTTGTTGTGAGTTATAGTATGAAGTTGGCTACAAATGTTTTAGCTTATTGCCATACTAGATGGCAGCAGTGTATTACCTCAAATTTTAAATTACATTTTGATTACTTCGTACAAATTATTGGATTCCCATTGTAATATTATGAGGATTATAATTAATTTAATAAGTTTAAAAGATATAAGATTGAATAAAGAATGGAAATTTAGTTCTTGCCACTGCCAGATGGCACTAGTGAGCCAACTAAACAGCTGAGTGAGTAAATGTCATTTAACAAGTGACGTCATTTCTTTTCTTGTCAAATCAAATAAAATTGAGATTTTCCAACGTTGTGTTAAAAGATATACCTACTATGGCAAATAATGCTTTTTATGGAGAAAACAGTGATGTTTCAGCAATTCTTTTCGATTTAGACAACACGTTAATACAAACAAGGAAGGGAGATACTAGAGCTTGCAATAAGGTACGTAAAAGTTCAATTCACCTACAAAAAAGTCTATTGACATTGCCACGGTCATGGATTTTCCTACGTCGTAGTTCGATGCGAAGTGCGCGCGCTGTCAAGTCAAATCATCTTGGTTATGCTAAACGCACGCATTCCAAGCAGGATCGCAAGATTTTAGTTACTACGTCGTCGTTCTGGGCCTGTTCTCTTGTAAAGAATCGTTTCCCTTGCTTGCTCCAGCGCGAGATATAAATAGACATTTCATAGTTGGAGAACGTGAGCTCGCCGTCCGGATTTAGATATTTTGGAAGAGAACACTCTCTAATTATAAACGTGATGTAGATCGAGCGAGCCAGTCTATTGCGGCTCTTTGCACTCAGTGGGGCGCTACCTATTGCGCTTTTCGATCGTGTACATTAATTTGTGATAATGGGTGACATATCGGAACCGATAAAAAAATGCTGCATGATCCTGAAGGCCGCGCAGAGCGACACCGAAAAGTTTGCGGCACTCTTCATGGTTACCAAGCTAGTGAAAGGCAAGGATTGCAATGTTCAGGCCAAAAAGGCGTTGTTTGAAGCTATTGGATTTCAATTTCTGAAGAGGCTGCTCACCAATTCTAACCCACAAGATGACTGCCCACCGTCTGTTTACAAGTCGGTGGCACTCTCCGTCCTTACAACATTTTGCAATGAACCTGAACTATCAACACATCCAGACATGCTTGCTAACATACCTGTGTTTCTAGACATAGTGCAGACATCAGACAATGAAGACTATGATGATAACCTGATCATTGTTAGTGAAGCATACACATGCCTTCAATGCATAGCTCAACATGAAGCAGGCCAAAAAGCTCTAATAGAAGTAGGGGCTATCACAAAGATGTCTGAGATTTACTCCCACCAAAGCTTCCAAACTGATGAAGCTCTTAATATTCTTGTGAAATTGACCAGCAGGTATGGACCTACTGCTTGGGGAAATGATCCTAAACCATTTCATGCATTGGTAAACAAAATTTCTTTAGATTTTGCCACAGATCAGTCTGAAAGAAAGTTTGAATTGGCTACCATATTAAGCGCACTGCTATACAGCTGCAATAAAACCACTGTAGTACCGAGTGCAACAGAAGAAACATGGCCATTGAGTATCTACAAAGCCCTACATGACATCCTCACCAGCAAAATTGGCAAAAACCAAAGAGACCCTGCCCTGAAACTAGCCGCTAATATTGCAGACCTCCTCGGCATTGAATGGACTATGTGTGATGATGAAAACCCAAAGAAGTTTTTCCTGTTGTTGCTGCAGCTTTGTGCCATTGAAGTTAGAATGCAACTAGAAGATAGAAGTTTTAAGCAAGCATTTGCAAATAGTGAATTGATCACAGCATGCTTCACTGTTCTTGAGCTATCAATCAATTACATGGCTACTGATCAGTTAGACTTGGAGCAGAAAGAAAAACAGTCTGTTTACACCAGTCTCAAGGGTGCTTTCAATGCTGTTGTCTCAATACTGACAAAAGTTTCCAATGATAAGAATAGAGATAAACTCCCTGATGCAGAGAAAGTGTTTATTTGTGCCATGGTCAGAGTCCTAGTAGCTTGGATCGCTCAAGAAACAACTGCCATGAGAGATCAAATCTATGTGCTGCTGCCATACATATTTTCTCTTGCCAATGATTCCTTCCATGCATTTAGATCAAGAAAAATGGCTGAAAAAAATAAGTCTGATGGTGAATCTATGGACTCAGACAACTCCCTTCTTGGACAGCTGGATCTGTTGCGTTTGATGCTACCTGCTCTTTGTCATTTAGTTGTAGAAGACAAAGCTAGAGATATTGTTTTGAACCTGAAGCAGGAAGACATTCTGTATGAAGCAATGAACTTCCACTGGTCAATAGTCCACTACAAAAAGCCCCTCATACCAAAATCAGAAAGAGGCAAACCAAGAACGCAGCCAGAGCCTGAACTAGACCCACAGCTGTTAGAAGACATGAAAGACTCTAGGGCTGCTATGGTCAGTCTTTGCAACATTTTCATGAATCTTACAGTATTGGCTCCGAAAGTAGTTGAAAGCAGTATGCTGTTCAATACTCTACTGAAGTTTATATTCAACAACTTACCAGAATTAAAGAATATCCCTGAAAACCTAGTGCTACATGGCCACCTTGCTGTGCTGGGTTTGTTGCTACTCAAGTCTCTAGCGAGCAATGTGAAGAAAAATGATTTCTCAATATGCAGATACATAACATCTACCATTAGGTTCCTTTGGGATGCTTACAATATTGATGAATCAAATGATCCTACAGCTTTAGTTGTTTCTCTCTCCTACAAAGAGCACTGGAATGAAATTGCAGACTTGTGGTTCCTGGGAATGCAGACAATGAGCGGTGTTCTTACCATTGTGCCATGGATTTCAGAGTTTGCCATTGAGAGTGGATGGGCTGAAGGTATCACAGATATGCTGGTTAAGGTCAAGATCGGAACCCTACCACCTAATGTAAAATCGGCTTTTGAAGACTTCCTCTGCAAATTAGTAGATGCGAATGAGACCGTGATTCCTGTCCTTAAGAAAGCCGGAGCCCTTAAATGCTGTAGGAATCACCGGCTAATGGATCTAGGCAAGAAACTTTTTGGTGATTAAAAAATTCTAACTTCCTATATTTTTTCAGTGTAGTGAGTAGATCCATCTACTTTTTTTTCATTTTTATATTTCCCATTCAACCAAAGGTACTTAAAAGTTATTTTTAAAGATTTTTGCTGTAAATAAGCTGTTTTCTTATTAATTAGGTGTGACTTTCGTGTAATGAGAACTTAATTTTTATACTAAACAGAAATTGATTCATTAAACTTTTTTGTGACTAAAGTTGTAGTTTTCTTTTAGAATACCTTTATTATAGGTAACCTATATACCGAATGTCCGACTGCGACGCAGGAGGTTGCGGGTTCGATTCCCGCTTTGGGATAAATGTTTGTACGATCTGCAAATATTTATTCCGGGTGTTCTGGGTATTTTTTATGTACTTATAATAAAAAATATGTATGTATGTAATGTATTGTATTAAGTAGGTATATCAGTCAGTATATCAGAAATCTATAGGAGAAATGCCTATGTGAATGCCATAAGGGTGTATAATAAACTACCAAACTCATTTAAAGACCTACCTTATATTATGTTCAAAAGTAAACTGACAAGATGGTTAGCAGATAGCTGTTTCTATGACATCAACGAATTTATGAATTATTCTAATAAATCTTAACTGACATTTTATTTAAATATTGTAATTGGCATTAATTTCATTAGCTAAATAGTTAGGTAGGCTCTTATATATTTGGATTATGGTATTTAATAATTTCATGTAATTTGACTTAGTATAAATTGACATTGTAAGTAGGTAATTATGATTGAATTGAATGATTTTGATTAATGTTAGACTCAATTAATTTTTTTGATATTTGCACACTATTTTTATAGTAGGACATAATGGGATATCTAATGTAAACCCCAACACCAAGAATATTGTATTTGTACCTGTGTTCAAGCAAATAAAATTCTGATTTCTGATTTCTGATTTCAGTCATCTAGTAGGTACTCATAACGCAAGCTCTGCTTAGCTTGGGGCTAGATGATGCTGTGTGGATTGTCCAGCATTATTATTGTTGTATATTAGTAACCTTATAAGTGATGATGATTTTTGTTTGCATCAAAAACGCTTTGTAGATAGTTGTGAATGCGATATAAATTAAAACATTTTTGAGAAGGACTGGACCAATTATAGGTACCTACTTGCCATAAATTATTTTTTTACGTTATTGCCTATGGGTAAACACAACAATTGTTTCTCAGTTTCATCTTGAACCATGCACATAGGATAGGTAAGTAGGTTGAATGTTTTCAGTTTAACGGGTATCAGCTTTCAGGCGGAAAGCTGTGCCAAGCTTCAGGTGAGTGAACGTCTTACGAGGGACGATGACCCCTCGCTATTTATACAAACTTCCTTACACACACCAGGAAACGATTATAAGATGTGCATACGATAATACCTAGTTAAGTAGGTAAGTACTTATAAAAATAAACAATTAATGCAATGAGAATGCTATACATAAGATGCTTTATATTTTATCTTTCTACAACACCCACTCTAATGTACCTACCGTGTCTTCAGAAATGTTCGTCCTCAAGACGTCATGTGTGATGGATCACATTGGCGCATTGGTCCCGCCCAACCCACGCTATCTATCAATCAGAGCTACATAAACAACACTTTATTAGCCAACTGACAGGTTCTACAATATGTAAGGAAACGTCCGCAGTAGTTCCGGCCTAGAATACAACCCTCCATCACTTCTCCTGGATTAATTTTTAGTAGTAGTAGGGAACAAATTATTCTAAAAGCGAATGTCAACGTTAGGATTCCTTTATGCACAACTCATACCCCCAAGGTTTAGCTAGGCTCGGTGAAAAGATAAAAACATAGTTACGGTAGTAACCTAGTCCTAGTCTCAGCAGTGGGACAGTATAGGTATTATCCCAAAAATTATTTCCTCGACCGCAATTTGAACCGAGGATGAGATAACCAACTTCGCTATCGCATCCCAGTATCAAGGGGAAGGTCGTGGGTTCAAATCCCGCTCGAGGAAATAATTTTTGGGATAATATTAAATATTTATTATCTATTGTAGCTTGTCGAGATACTGCAACATCAATACGGTCTTCCTCAAGATGAAGCAGTGGAAAGCGGCGTAAAGTTCTTGCGTGCCTTCCGGGCTCGACCGGATGATGAGACTTATATTTTGGACGAATGGCCAGCGCATCTATGGCGTAACAGCCTACCCAAGAATTACAGACATATCGCCAGTAAGTACAAATACGATGAACATCAGTTATTCCGTTTACTTACGTAATTTCACGAAATGTAGGTACCTACCTCAGGCATTGCGTGATATCAATAACTTACCTTGGCCTTACGTAATAGAAGTAGGCGGGTGAAGTAGTACCTACCCGCTTAGCCAGACGACAGTTTACCGCTATACATAAGCATATAGGGTTATTTAGCTAGAGATCTAGTTAGGTATTGAAAATTCAAACAAAACTGAGCATATTAACTAAAATTCGAAGCATTAGGTACTGTAAGCAATTGCGCTTTTCGAGTCACTGGTTCCGAATGCGAACCTATACATTTTGCTTTTGAAAAAAAAATTGTCTGCAATGCTAGTGGTCCAAGGACCTATTAGTATTCTCAAACAAGAAATCCTAGTGAAAATAGGGACATGGTAAGAAAGTTGCCCTTGACGCTGCGCTGTATAAATCACAAAGATGCAAATGCCTGTTTGCTCACACCATGGTAAGCATGCATAATCAACCGCAAGTCAGAAATTCATAAATTCATTGAAACAATCGTGTGATGAACACAGTTGTTTGTTCTGTCAGGTTTTATATTGTATTCTGTGTATTTATTTATAAAAAAAAAGTACGTATGCTCTCAGTTCAAGCTTAACTTAGTTTGGAACTAGATAGCGTTGTGTCAAATGTATGTTAGTACTTATTTATTAAATTACTCGATAGTCGGAGCGATGACGGTAACCCATGCTTATCCATGACACCATCTGTTTTCCTGCTTTTTAAAGATTTCAGGAAATTACTGCCCGACGTCATAATATTATAAATAGGTAGGTACCGAGACTTTTCCTCCCGAGCAATTAACGCTTAGCAAATTAATGTTTCTATAAATCGTCGGTGTTGAAGTAGGTACAGACGACAAAGAACACTTCATGTTCATTTATAATTACTTTCATGACTACTGAGTGACTAAACTCTCACTGTGTTTAGGTAGATAGGGCAAACTCCGTCCACAGTTCACATCTACGCTCTGCTAAACTTCGTAGGAATAGTATTTAATGGACTTGGCACTATGCCTCGGAAGCTCATGCACCAACTAAATTGCCGTCGCATTTGCTGTATAACGATGACTGTTATAAACACTTGAGTCTAATGTTGCGCATGACGTACCTTACGTCAAACTATAAATTCAACGCAAAAAGTACCTTCTATACCTACCAAATCTACCAATAGACATAATATTTTCTTCGTAAACAAGTATACAGAAATAGAGTAGGTAAGGTAGTAGGTAGTAGAGCTCTTAGTGAAGGACTCGTCCGGGGAAGTAGTGCCACCAAGCCTATTTCTGCCGTCAAGCCGCTTGCTGTGTTCCGGTTTGAAGGGTGTGGCCGGTCTTAGAAGAGTAAATCGAGCTGTATGCCTCAAGTTGATGGACGCATAGTAGTGCATTGTAAGAGACGCAATGCTTTGGTGTAGGTAATGGTAACCACTTAACATAAGGTGGATCTGCTTGTTCCATCAGCAATCTACATAAAAAAATGAAAATATTATTTAAATGTCTTCCTCGACCCTTCGCCACGTCGCTAATTCTTAACCTCTATTTATGTTTTAAGGTAAACAACATCTAAATAGAACATGACACGCCTCTCCAGAAAATACGCTGGCCTTTCAGAAATATCTTATTCTGTTTCAGAAAATATATCAACCGAATGGATAAAATTGAGATTTCAATGTTTAACTTTGGCAAATGATGTGATACATCTGTTGGAAACGCTGCGGTATGTTGGTTGATTTTTATTGCTGTAGTTTTTTGTGTTATGAAGAAATATTTAAAATAATCATCTAACAACCAATATTTCTCCATGATAAAATTGTATTAGATAATTTAATGTGGAATACAGTTTCATTGTACTTACATAAATTCTTTATGATAAATACAAAGGAATTAAGGCCGCAGTCGCACTGGTAAGGCGACGACGGCATCGACAGCGGCGACTGTTGGGTTGGGACCAGCACCTGTAGCGGTGTTAGCAGCATCTCATTATCGAAGACGATGTGTGAAAAATGGTTGTATGGGCGTCGTCGCATACCAGAGCGACTGTGGCCTTATATTGTCATTTGAATTTTGCGTTACTTGTTCTACGATTGTAGTGCTACAAACATAGCACTTAGAAGTATTGAACATAAATGTAACTTATTTTAAATACCTACCGTTAGATTCCTACTCTAATGTTCGCTTATCTTAAGAACTTTAACTGATTTGATAATGATTTCCTAAAATGTTAATCTTAGAACAACTATCGATTTTTATTTTGTGCATGGTGTTATGTGGTACACGAAATTATGATTTTTATTTGTTTGTACCTTCATCACATTGAGTAATTTGAATCAACCGCAAATGACACTTATGGTTCCATTCATGTAGTGTTAGTATCCGTTAGTAGTCATATTTACTTCATTGGTCTCTGCATGCCACATAATACTATGGATATACGGCGCATTATTGATTTTATGGTACCATTGAAAAGTCAGCACCAAAACGTTGTAAAGGCATGTATTCCTACAAGATAAAAGATTTTGAGACTAGATAATTTATAACTTTAATGATTACTGCCTTTGCAAATGTATTGGGCTTGCTTTCCGCGCATGTTGCTAATAAATGACTTGTTTTTCAACAGTTCAGTTGTTACTCATCGAGTGACATAACTCGGGGCGCGCACCGCGTGCGCATCACTTAGGTTTGAATTGTATATGTAAAATAGGAGGGAGTACACGAGGAAGGTAATAACGTTACCTTAGACAATTCAAAAACGATGAAGATCGTTCAAACGCCAACATTGTTAGAGTTTGAACATTGTTTTTCTCATAATTTGAAGTCTTCTTATTAGAAACCGGTAACGGAAACGTTCTTCATGGTTCCTAATCTAATAACTAACAATAGTGCTATGTTGATCCCACTCATTTCCACAAGTTCCTGACATAAACTCAACACGGCACTACCTAACCCTAAGTTCTGTTTCATGTCCAATTTATGAAAATAATTTGAACGTGGAAATTTCGAAAATTGTTTTGCACTAAATACAACGGTAACTTTCTGAAGCTCACAAATAATAACGACTTGAGATGAAATAAAAAAAAAACAAATCATGTGATTTGCCGAAGATTGTCGTATTGTATAGTGCAAAACTGTTTGGATATGCCTGTATCGTGTGCTGAGTTACAGCATTATTTGGAGCGGGGTCTAAAGCAAAGCTGCTCGATAAATGGCACAGGGAGGATTATCTTCTCGGTTTGATCACGAACGGGCCGTCGCGCGCCCAGTGGCAGAAGATTGAGAAGCTCAAGCTTCGCAAATACTTCGATTGCGTGCTGGTGTCGGGAGATCTTCCGTGGGAGAAGCCGGATCAGCATATATTCCTTGAAGCCTGCAAGCTACTCAGTGTCGAGCCAAGAATGTGCATCATGGTTGGAGATAAGCTTGAAACTGATATTAGAGTAAGTTACCTTTCGAAGTAATCAATAATAAATGACTTGACTGGCTATGAAGCTCAGATAGTAGTAGCTCTACACTGTAGGTTGTAGATTCTATCCACACCGAGTCTGGGTGATGTTGTTTCTAAGTGTTGTTCCCATAGTACAAGCTCTGCTTGGTTGAAATTAAATGGTGTTATGTGAAATGACCGTAAATATTATTTTATAGTTAGTCAACATCGATGTCTGAATCGATCTGTGCATAAAGAAAATGTAATAAATAAATATTTGAGGACATTTTTACACAACATCAACTAGCCACAAACTAAGCATAGCTTGTACTATGGGAACTAGATGACTGATAGAATACTTATACGGGGTGTAATAGACTACTTCAGAAAACTGAAACTGCGAATTCAGACCATGATTCTGATTACAAAAAGAATCAAAAAACGATAAGTTAGGTAGGTACTACATAAATTAAAGTTAGTCTGCGATCATTTATTTTTAATGAAGGAAGATCTTAATTTCTTAGTACAGATCAGTACTAATGGTAACTTCGTAAAAAACCTATAGACTTACTGATACCTGTAGGATCCATGTTGTACCTCAAAGGTCGTGGATCTTGTGAAACAATTATGTTACCAGACAAAATATTTCGTTTGATGAGTAACCAGTTATGTCTCAAGTATTATATTTGGTTTTAGGGGGGTAAGGATGCTGAACTAGGAGGCACCGTGTGGATTCCGCTCCAGGGTGACTTGGAGTCATCAGATTTACCTGACTTCACTATTGACAATGTTACGGAATTGCCAGAGGTTCTGCCCAACTCTCCAAAGCTTAAGAGATCTGCAAATCTAGTCAAAAAATGTTGACGAAGTAAAATTTAAAGCGGCGGATGTGACTAGATTTAGTTAGGGCGTAGAATGGTATGCCATTTTAGTGGGTTTATTTTGTTTGGATACTTGGCTTGGTGTTTAAATCCTGGATTAATGAAGGTAGTAGATAGGATACTTGCATGGGACAGCATTCATCGTTCTAGTATTACACGACATGATCTATTTATGGATAACAAGCTTGATCAATAACGGCGTCACATAAAGGTGCTATACCTTATTATGCGACTATCATTGTTTTTGTATGAGTCAGTTATTTTTGGGCAAATCTATGTCTGGTCGAACATTTGACGAAAAAGTTTACTTGACATCTAGGTATGTTCTTCATTTAAGTTATAAGAGATGCTATTTTTCTACTGGGCAGTATTGTATAAGTACAAATTTTTATTTTACGTACAAAATGTTAAGGACTTCGTTCATTTTAGAAAGGGACGTTTTCGCATTGAGACTCGTGTTTCAGAACAAAGCATATGTTTGAATTGAGGCTCGTAGATAGTTTCTCATTGATAGGTAAGTGTAATTAATTTGTTTAAACGTGCATTGGTCTGAAATATCTATAGCTGCACCACGCAGAGGCTATGCGGATCTTTCTACTGCGGTTTAATGCGAGCTTAGTTTAGCACAACTTAATTTAAGTTTTCATAAGATATGACACAACCGTCCCAACTGCGCGTGAGGCAAGCACTCTTGACCCTCTCGCGTGCGTGGTTTAAAATCGCGCGGTTACCGGGCGAGTCAATGCCAACAGTGGGTTTACCAAAATAGTCGATACGCGACCTTAGACTTTGTTACTATAATAAAAGCAGTTTTATAACGACAGCTATGTTATAAGTTTTAGCTGGATAGGTTTGTTGTTCAATTTTCATTTAATATTTTCGACATAGTTACCTAAGCAAATTATACTTAGGGAAAACTTGAAATAAATCTAAGCATAGGTTGTGTATTTTTGTATGAAGATATCTTATTTTGGTTGTAATTTTAATGACATCTCCTATAGACTGTGCTAAATGTGATATTGATAGATAGTCAATTTAACTTTCGAATCTTCTTGTCTTGTTGAACTATTTATTTAAGGAGACTCAAATATATATTTTAGTGTGTAAGTGAACGCTTTTATAACTTCGTGGATTCTTAAAAGTTAATGGGTATCCTGTTTAGTATGATTTAAGTGGTAGATGTAAAAATCTTTAAGTAGTGAAGGATTACTACTAAGTATCTAATAAATTAGAATCATTTTCGTATCATGAAAATGATAGATATCCCTAGAATTAATTAGGTATGGTACCAAACAGAAGCTCTTATTTTTACATTATGCTGCTAAAAATAGTTCCTTAAATTGCCCATACTAAAACTAACATGTTTTTTCACCATTTAGTGGCCAATTTTAGATTAAGCAGAGATCTTATTTAATAAAACATTATTTTCGCATAATTGTTTAATTTTTTCCTATTTAATCTACAATTTTTTTTTATCAATGGTTCTAATATTTACAGATTTTTAAATTTATTACTATGCAGTTCTCAACATCTTAGCTTCTCTTTTCTCTTGTAGTTCTTTCTTCTGTTCTTCAACTATCTTTTTTCTCTCTTGCAGAAACTCACCATATTCCTGTAAAGTAAAAGTTTCAGCTGATGATTATGATGAAAGGTTTTAGTTTTAACCTAAGTTCCTGTACATGCTAGCTTGAAATTGGTTTCAGCTTTGTTTGGAAGAAATTGAAGCTGTTTCTTAGCTCAGCATACACAAGATGACTATACTACTAAATAGTAAACTTATAAAATCTACCTTAGCATCTAATTCCCTAACAACTTCAATGCCACAAGTTCTTGCAGTGGCTATCAACATAGTACATATTTCCTTCAAAGATTTCCACTCAAGTGGAGGATCCTGTTGCTTTATTTTTGCAATTTCATATAAATGCTTCAAAGTAATTTTGCCGCTGGTCTCTCTCACTGAAAGTTTAGAAAGAAAATAGGTTAGTGCAAGGTCATTTCTTGATTATTATTTATTTTATACCTACATCTACAATTCCCTGCCAGGGTATATTATATTTAATAATAATAATCCTGGACAAATTACACAGCATCATCTAGCCCCAAGCTAAGCAGAGCTTGTGTTATGGGTACTAGATGACTGATAAAGTTAATACAATACTATATTACATACAAAGATATTTTTTATTATACATAGAAAACACCCGGAATAAATATTTGCAGATCGTACAAATATTTATCCCAAGGCGGGAATTGAACCCGCAACCTCCTGCGTCGCAGGCTGACAAACGCCCGTCGCGCCACATAGGTCGTCATTTCATAGTGATTCTTGAGATTGTTTCGGATATAATCTGATATGTATAATTTTTATATAGTAACTGATAAAATAAAATGTGTTGCCTACCAGGTTCCATAGCCCCACGACTAATACCAGCAGCTTGCTTCAGGAAGTATGATGCAGGTGGTTGATGAATAGTCAGTTGATAGGATCTATCAGAGTTAAGTTTAACACGGGTCGGCAGAGGAACACCTTGTTTTATGTTGGCTGTCTTCTCATTGAAGTCTTTACAGAAAGCTGCTATGTTGATGTTACGCTAAAAACGTAAGTAATCACAAATTACAAAACAGAATCCTAACAATAAGCTAATCCGTGCAGCTCTAACTGATCCATCTTTTCTTGAATTAGGTAGGTGACGAACGTAGGAAAAGAAGTTTACCTGACCCAGCATAGGGCCTAAAGGTGGACCGGCTGCAGCCATTCCAGCGGGAATGTTTGTTCTCAACTTTGATGAATGATCTATTTTATCTGCCACCTTTTTCATTGACTTTAACCGGGCTACAGATTTAGACATTTTACGGTGCGTCAAAGTTATTTAGTAAGGTGAATGGGGACACGATAAAAAATATCGTTTTTGTTTAGAAATTAAGTTGGAGCTGGTTTTTAACTTATTTTAAATCTTTTTTGGTTCACTACCTAGGTACGCTGTGTTTTGGTTAGAATTTTATGGAGTCCGGTTAATGTACAACCATGAAGAGAATAATAATGCACAGGCAGAAATACGCAGCCAAAATGTACACGAAATCCATGGAATACACGACCTGGGAATTGGTGACTATTGCTAGTTGGTCGAACGAAAGCTTATGCTTCACTTAGGCACAACTGAAGAATAAAGTTGTATCATTCTGAAGTAAAATGTTATACGGAATAAATGATTGTATCTATTTCAATCTGCAAATATTTATTCCAGGTGCTAAGGGTATTTTCTAGTTAGTTACAATGACAGAAGATAAGAAGAAGATGCTGACATTAGTTGTTGTTTTGTTTTTTTTTTTTTTTTTGTGGCATCTGTCCGTCTTGCGGACAATTTTGCCAATGTCAAGTGGGTTGAATAAATTCTTTTTAGTCAAGTCGAGTCGGTAAAAGAAGTAAAGGTCATCGGTTTTGAACAGAATTTTTGAAGAAAAAGATGGCGTTTTTCTTCAAAACCAAAGGGAAACATTTTCGTTCAAATCAGAACCATAACACACTTTAATTTCAATTGTTCACACACTTGGCTAAGACCTCAAGTAATGATGGTTAAAATACCACCAAAATTACCCATCAGAACTTAAAATAACACTAGAAAAACAATTAAAATGAAAATACAATGTTGCTTCCAAAGATGACAGAAAACGAATCCCCTGACATTAGTTATCTTATCTGTCATGATGGTCATGTGTCATGTCTGTCTCTGTCACCAACAAACCAAATTCTAATTTCCTTGCTGTTTGTTCTTTGCATTGTAGCAACCTACCTAATTACTTTTGTATCGAAATTTTAAGCTATTCTATTATTTATTTTCTGTTTAAAAAGTAAAGCGGAAATAACTCTAGTAAATCTTAAGTCTTAAGGTTTTTTATCAAGCCTAACTTGATCTAAGTGGTATTTTATTACAGTGTTTCATGAAGAATGTATGTTTTCGGACCGAAAATAATTTTCTGACTAGCTACTAGTGCACGATGTGGTCGTTTTTCTCTCGAGATCCAACAAAAGACTTTCCTTATGAAGTAGGAGATCCAGTGCCTGGCCTAGAAGATAAAAGTGTTTGGACTTTACACAAAGGAAAGAAAAGAGGAACCCAAGATGAAGTCTCAATATTCTTGTTTGATGTTCAAAAGAGTTCAGAGACTTTGTTTGATATAGCAAAAGCTTCGCTAAAGAGACTTAAGACTATGAGACACCCTAGCCTTTTACATTATTTAGATAGCTGTGAAACTGATAAATTTTTGTATGTAGCTACAGAGTATGTAGAACCTTTAGCATGTCATATACAGGATATGAAATTAGAAGGACAACAGAAGGATCTGTTTCTTGCCTGGGGCATATTCCAGATAACTGTAAGTATTATTAATTTTATAGTATTAGGTGAATAGGCAAATTTTTCCAAGATGTTTTGCTAGGAAGTTGTTTTTATTTTCACAGTTAGGTTTAATTAATTTAAAATAAATAAAATAGTTCATGTCTCCCCTCATACTTTCAACCCTTATAAAAAAAGTATGTTCTTATTGGATTTCCTCCCTGTAAATATAATAATAATAATCGTTTATTCAGAACAATGTACATAGTGAATAAGATTACAAAATAAAACGATGAAACTGCAAAAGTTTAAAAATGTGTTGCAGTCTCAAAAATATAAATGTATATATATATATATCACTATAAATATAATTTTATTATGAATTCCCCAAACATGTAGTTTAAATTTTGTTTCAGAGAGCACTATCATTCCTAAATAATGATGGCAACATGAGGCACAACAATGTGTGTTTGTATTCGGTATTTGTCACAAATGCTGGAGAATGGAAACTTGGTGGCTTTGAGTTCCTTACTTCCCAAGGACAAGAGACCAGCAACCCTATTCCTATAAAAATTCTTCCAGCTTTAGAAATCTATGATCCACCAGAAAAGAAAGACCCTGTTAAGTTAAAAGCTGTTACAAAATGGTAATTATATATTTAAATCAAGTGAATATGTACATTATGCTATTAGGTATAGCTATTAAGTTTCACTGCTACGTAATAAAAGTTATATTATTTGTCTGTCTAAACAGACCTTAAAACATTGAACGATATAATCCAGACAGCTTAATTCAATGTCTCAATGTCTTCCTAATTACAGTTTACACCAATTTAGAGTCAAATACTTCAATTCACATATTAAGTATGTATTTTACCTATATATACTACTATCAAACAACCTTCCACCGGGTAATACTATTAAATGTGAAAGTTTTGTTTTTTTTATGTTTGAAACTTTGACCAGGCTGTGACCAGACATTTTTGTAGATCTGGATGGATCAGACAGGTTATTAGGTTATTTTTTATATGTATACAAGTGAAGTGGAATTGGCAAATGTAAGCTTGTTGGCCATACATATCATCTACAAACATGAGTCACACTTAATACATGACTCATCCATATTCATGAGCTATGTAGATAATTATTAATTCACTAAACAAAGGCAATGTAAGTTTAGTTTCATTTATTCAAATTGAATGTTTTCTGATGTTTAAAATCGAATTGCATTGAAAACATTTTAAAACACAATTGTATATTATTAAGTAAAATGGATTTCTAGTTCATCAGATATATGGGGCTTAGGCTGCCTTATTTGGGAAGCATTTAATGGCCCTCTTAAGACACAACCCGCACTCAAGACAGTTGACAACATACCTAAGCAGCTCAGCACATTGTACTATGAACTGGTCAGTGCCAATCCAGCTTCACGCCCAAACCCTGCAGATATCATCACAAGGTGTGTATGAATATGAATAGTGCATGTTTAAATAAATAAATACTGATATACATACATTTAATATGATGCCATCTAGACCCAAGCCACACAAACTAAGCTTTCTTACTGTTTTCTTTTGTTACTTGCTATATCAAACCATCCATTTCAGGTGTCGCAAATTGGGTGGTTACTTCAAAAATGATCTTATAGACTCCATGTTATTCCTTGAAGAAATCCAGATCAAGGACAAAGCTGAGAAGGGCAAGTTCTTCTCAACTCTGAGCGCGTTCTTAGACAGCTTTCCCGAGGCGGTGTGTATTCACAAAATTCTGCCGCAACTGATGACAGCGTACCACTATGGAGATGCGGGGTCAGCTATTTTGGCGCCCATGTTCAAGGTTAGTAGTAGTAGAGAACTTTGTGAAAGTTGGTCCAGGGAAGTACTGTACTTACTGGAAATAAGCCTCGGCCTAGATGGATTGGCACTTGGCACCACATTGGATAGGCTATAAGCTGTAATATTTTATAAAACAGATCACACAGGAAACGGTAGAAACCAAGCCGAGTTTCTTGCCTGTTCTTATAGGCTTATTCGCGAAGAACTGGTACCTATATTCTTCGAACTTCTATTAAGTGGTCTTTAATATTTCAATGAAAAATTGCATGCTTTGACTACCGTAGGTACTTTTGTCTGTCGCCAAGTAGCGATGCTCGCTACTTTCCCGGCGCCCGGAGCTTTCCCGGTAGCTCTTACGAATTTAACCAACCGCCGAAGCTCTTGATGAAGAGCTTCTTAATATATTTTTTTTATTGAAGGTTTGGAAGGGAAGTACTTATGAAAATGTAATTTGTTTGCAGTTAGGTAAACTATTAGAAGAAACTGAGTACCAGAAGCAAATCGTACCGTGTGTGGTAAAACTGTTTGCATCAAATGACAGGACGACACGGTCGCGGCTTCTACAGCAGCTGGATCAGTTTATTATGCATCTCCAGAATAATACTGTAAGTACCTGGACTTATTCTAGTATTATTTGTAAAACTTTCGCGATCTGAACACATATTGAACACTTATGTTACTTAAAAAAGGTAATATGCGATAAATACCCGTGTAATATAAGTGTTCAATGTTCTAGTATTTTTATAATAATTATGTATTTATTCACCAAGCGACCAAGTGGTAGATAGATAGATAACACTTTATTGTACAATACTAGAAGTAAACTAATAAGTACAATGGGCAGCCTTATCGCTGAAACCGATTTCTACCAGACAACCTCAAGTCATGTACTTCTGCTAGGGTTTTGTGATAACGCATCTATCACTAGATGGAAAAGTCTCTAATTTATCTAATTATTTTAGGTTAACGACCAGATATTCCCTCAAGTAGTGCACGGGTTTCTGGACACAAACGCAATAATCCGGGAGCAGACTGTCAAGTCGATAGTCCATCTCGCTCCTAAGCTCAACTACAACAATCTCAACGTGGAAGTGCTCAAACACTTTGCCAGATTGCAGTCCAAAGATGACCAAGGCGGTATCAGGTTAGTACGTACTGTAGTTACCTGCAGTAACTGCGGCCCTAAACAAAAAGATGAGAACGCGGCGCCGCCGTTTAATCGAACTTTCGTACAGTACAAATGCTTCGCTTTGCAAAACACACAAGCCTTGGGGCACAGACACGACGCAAATCATACAGTTTGTGCCTTATTGCAAAACATACCAAACAGATATGGACGTGACAGGGCGCGTGGTATGTTTATCATGGAAGAAGATATGCGTCTAGTTCAAAAAAGAGCGCATAATTGTCGCTCTTAAATTTCTAAAAGTCAAGGGACGAAAGGCGAGGGTGCCACGACTTTTTAAACTATATAATACTAGCGGCCGCTCGCAGCTTCGCCCGCGTGGCAGTTTTTTCCCGTTCCCGTTATTCCAGGTTTTAATCTATATTTAGAGCGTGAAAGAGTAACAAACATCCATCCATCCATATTTACAAACTTTCACGTTTAATATTATATAGGATTTAAAAAGTCGCGGCGTTTCGCGATTTTTATCAATTCTCAAGAGGACACAACGACGGCTCGGCAAAATTGATCATTTGAGAAAATAAACCAATTTAACTGGCTGAAACACACCAATTCAGGTCAAATGCTACTCACCTACTTGCCTACTTGTTTAATGGTTATTTGACATTGATGTTTATTAGTCAGAGTTTTTATTGAATGCGTACATTTATATAGGGTGTCCGGTAAATAGTGAATAAGCAAGAAAAATACTTTGTTAACAAAAACTGTATACTCAGGTATAACATTGATATATTTTAGTAGTATTGTTGTAAGTAAAGTTTGTCTAAAAATATATTCACGCAAACCGTGTTAAGTGTAAGTAGAAAATTAAATTCAGTAATGAGTATGACTATTTTAGAGTTTAAAAGTAAAAAGAAAGAGTTCAAATCAAATGTACTACTGAGAAAATTCTTATTCCAGAACGAACACAACAGTCTGCCTTGGCAAGATAGCCGCACATCTCCACCCACAAATCAGACAGAAGGTTTTAGTATCAGCGTTTGTTCGTGCTACGCGTGACGGGTTCCCGCCGGCGAGACAAGCCGGCGTGTTGGCACTTGCTGCGACTCAACAGTACTTCCTCCTGGCTGAGGTCGCTAACAGGATACTGCCAGCATTGTGTCCACTCACTGCCGATCCAGAGAAACAGGTACAGCATCCTTAGTAGTTGTAGCTCTTAGTGAAGGGTTCGTTCGGGGGAGGTACTGCCACCAGTATCTGCCGCCAAGCAGCTTGCTGTGTTCCGGTTTGAAGAGTGTGGGTGCCAGTGAAATTACAGGCACATGAGGTTTAATACATGTATACCTCAGGTTGATATTCGCAGAGTAGTGCGTCGTAGGCACGTTCTTAACAAACGTGACCTGCGAGGCAATGCTTTGTTATAGGTGATGGTCACCGCTTAATATCAGGTGTGCCATCTGATTGTCCTATCAGCAAGTCATAAAATACAAGTACAACTAGGTTGTGGTGGTTTTTAGTTATTATTTTGAATTATTGTGTTTTCTACAGGTTCGTGATGCTGCATTCAGAACTATCAGAGGTTTCCTTGGCAAACTGGAAAAAGTATCAGAAGATCCGAGTCTCAAGGAAGGCATGGGTAAGATTGCTGTTCACGTATCTTATGTTGGCGAGGGTTTATCAATACTATAATATTATAAATAGGAAAGATTTGATTGTTTGTTTGATTGTATTAAATAGGCTCTGAAACTATCGGAAAAACTCTTTTACCGTTGGGAAGCTACACTAATCTAATTTATTTAAATAATTGATTTTATTACATACTCTGACTACCCCCATTAGACATCCTCAAAGAATCTCGATAATCTTGGTACTAAGAGATCTGGGGGGATATCTACCGAGCCTAAGGTGAAGTCGTGAAGCTATTTTTTTTTTCTTTCTTTTTTTATTACAGAGGCTGATGTCCACACGGCAACCCCGTCTCTCAGCAATGCGGCTGCCACGTGGGCTGGTTGGGCGGTGACGGCTGTCACAGCCAAGTTCTACCGCTCACACTCGGACACGGCACGCGTACAGCATCCCAAATCTGTGCTCTCTAAACCTGGCTCACTTGGTAAGACATGCGTACTTACCAAGATACTTGAACTTCTACAGGCTGATGATGATGATGACGACTAGGACATTGGCTTAGCATTCCTTACTAATAATCTCGGCGTACCGTTGAAATAGTTACACCGTGTGTTTTTTTCATTGACACAAGTTTCAAATTAGATTGAAAGAGACAAAACACGGTGTAACTATTTGGAGTTTATTTGTAGTAGAAACCCGACTAACTTAGTAACTTTCGGAAAACACAAGTTTGACAAATTCTTCCTTCTATACCAAATTACTGGTACTGTACCTACCTAACCCAGCCTAATGTTCCAGAACAACCATCGTCAAGCAGCATGTCGACTACGACGTCATCAGTGACGTCTATGACGTCACTGGAGCGCAGTGAGTCCGCTTCTGACTACGATCCCGAGCATTGGGATATGGCGGCTTGGGGCGAAATCGACTCGAGCGCGGGTGAGTGCTTAGTTTAGGCCCAGTGTTCTTCAAAGCACTTATAGTGTATTTACTAAATAATTTACTTATTATATCTTTTTCTATGTAGTTACTTTATACTGTAGATGATTTATACAGCGTCAGTGGCGACTTCAGTAGTAGTAGAGCTCTTAGTGAAAGGCTCGTCCGGGGAAGTACTACCGCCATGCCTGTTTCTGCCGTCAAGCAGCTTGCTGTGTTCCGGTTTAAAGGGCGTGGGTGCCGGTGTAATCACAGGCACATGAGGCTTAATACCTGTATGCTTCAGTTTGATGGACGCAGAGCAGTGTATTGTAGGGCACGTTCCTAACTAACGTGACCTACAAGGCAATGCTTTGTTATAGGCTATGGTAACCACTTAACATCGGGTGGGCCATATGCTGGTTCCATCGGCAAAATGTATAAAAAAAAAACTTTTATCTTGTGTCCCTATTTACGGGACGCTGACTACAGTCAGTGCATGGGACAGGATTTTAGGTGTACAAAGAGAGGCAGTCAATGCGAACGGAGCCGACGACAATGCTGGTGTTTTCCTCACGATGTTTTTCTTCGCCGTTTAAAAGCACTAACATTGCGCACATAATTTTGTCAAATAGAAAAATCCAGAGGGAGGAGAGACTCGATTCAAACTTACGATCTTGGAATTGTAAGGAGTAGTTGTTACCACGAGACCGCCAGTGCTTTTCAGCTTTTTAGTTAGGTTTTGAGTTAAATGCAAGATATTAACATGTGTTAAATAAAATGTAATAAGTACAAATATATGAAGTGGCACTCCACTTCATTTGATTGGTTCATACATTTGTCAAACAAAGGTTGTCTGGAAAAAATCACTAGTTAGAGATAAGACCGGCATTTGTTTTAATCCATTTATCTGCTGTTATTTATGATTATTTGTTTCTCTCATTGTAAGTTTCTAAAGTGTGCAATAAAGAATTTCCATTTGGGTAATGACAGTAAAACCATCAAAATATTACTTTAAAATTATAATAACTATTATCACAATGAAACGCTACATTTCTTCTACACGAGGTTCACAGGTTGGATGGTGATCTGAAAAGATAATGTTTTAGATTACGTTATAATTTGTGTTAAATTACTACAAAACGGCCGCAACGGCCCGAAATAATCTAAACTAAGAAATCAAGACTCAAGGCCGAGAAAATTAAAATAAAATTAAATACGTATGTTTCATAGGAACGGGCGCAAGTGCTAAATCACCGCCGAGCAGCAGCAGTGCGCAGGCGCCGACGCTGGCAGCGCTGTGCGAGGACGAGTGGGATAACGAGGAGTGGGGAACATTACAGGAACAACCGGTTAGTACATAGATAAACCTTATAGAAAGATTTTAAACACGAACCTTTATCCTACAAACAAATTACCTAAAGATAAACAGTGTCCAAATAGTGCTATCTCTTATCAATGGGTAATAACAAACAGAGATAGGGCCAATTTTAAATAATGTTATGCATATTATGACATGTGTTCGATACAAGTTCCGAACGCAAAAATAAAAAAAAAAATATTTTAATTTTATCAGGTTAGGTCCTTATCGATTGATAAAATTTTACATAAATTCTCGATAAAACTGGTTTTATCGAAATGTATGGAGATTGGTAGCATGGAACGTAGTTAAACGCCCAGTCGAAAAATTCGGGAAGTTCTACCGAATTTATCGACACGCTGTCAACAAGGAAATCACTTGATAAAATATGTCGAGGAGTAGCCTCGACATATTTTATCAATCTGTGCTAGCAAGTGTAGATAAAAAAACGAGTGTGCTTTATACCACACGACTGAAGTAAAACTTCTTTAATATACGAAACGAATTTTATTTTATAATATACGAAACGTAACTGGCTATGAGAGAAAGAGAGAAAGAACAGTGCTTTCATACCCCTTCCATGGTAATGTTAACCGTTTAACGCAACCTTGTTGGAAGTCGCATTAGAAGTATTACTTCAAAATTCGATAGACGAAATTTGTTTGTCGACCAAAGTTCCATGACCGCGCCACAGATATTTTTATTTCACGTTTAGGCTGCTGAAGCGGAACTAGTCAGTCCGTCGGAGACGTGGAACAACACGCAGTGGTCCGACGCGGGTGTAAACAACGCGAATGCAACGTATGTCAGAAACGTGACGGCGAGGTTAGAGCACAGGCCGGCTGCGCATCAGAACAGTAACGACTCACTCGGCGGCTGGGAGGACGGTGAATTTGAGCCTATCGAAGAAGATGCAGACGGTAACCTACTACAGTAAGATTCATCGTCAACCTGAACAAAGCTATTGCACACAATATTACAACGCAATACACAGGGCCTAGCACAAAATATTTTTACGTTGGTGGCCTAAGCGTAAAAGACAAAAGTCAAAGTCAAGAAGTATTAATTTCATAGTATCAAAGTGATCATTTAAAATTATACTATAATACGCCACATGTGTCAAATGTAGTCGTGCTAGGCCCTCTGAATGCAGTGCAATGTCATATAAAATGGGCACGCTTTGTGAGGTTATGCAATTGTTATGGGCAGAAGGAACCGCTCAATACCAGGCTACCATCAAATTGATGCCACATATGTCAAATGTATTCGTGCTAGGCCCTCTGAATGCAGTGCAATATAGGATGTGCACGCTTTGTGAGGTTATGCAATTGCTATGGGCAGAAGGAACCGCTCAATACCAGGCTACCATCATCATCCGGCTTCACTTTAAAAAAAATAAAGAAATATTTCTCCATCTACCGATATCCCCCAATTTTCACAACAAATTTGCTAGTGTTCAACTATTGAGCATTTTCAGACAGTTTTTGATGCAGTCGATAAATAGTGTCACAATATTGTATTTATTTGCTTTTAACCGCTGGGGAACAGGTTCTCGAATGGCGACCATGAGCGGGAAGTTAAGTGTACGACGCCCTCTTACCCGATGGACCGACGATGGATGGATCGCAGAAAATCTGTGTTTGAAAAAGGCTCAAAAACGTTCTTCCTTGAAACAGGCCTATATCCAGCAGTAAACTTCATCAGGTTGACAATAATGATGACCTGTTGTATTCTGTTTATGGCTATCCCAAAGAAGTACACAATTTTCAGACGACGGTGTCCTGGTGCATAATTAGGTATACAATACCAAAATATAGTTTAACTTCCAGAAAATAACGCTTCAAAAATGGAAGAGCTTCGGAGAAAACGGGAAGAGCGTAAGTTGCAACGACAGCGCGAGATGGAAGCCAGGCGGTCTGCCCGGGGGCAGGGGCCAATGAAACTCGGGACTAAGATTACTACAGCGCCACAATTCTAGCTTAAAACATTTGGAATGAACCAGACACGAGGTAGGGTCTTATTGGTTACCTATACTACCACGACTACTACAACCATACCTATTTCTGCCGCCAAATACTGTGTATCGGTTTGAATAGTGAGAGCCGGTGATATTACAGGCGTATGAGGCGTAATATATGTGCCTGAAGCTGATGAATGCAGGACTGTACATAGCAGGGCACGGTCCTAACGTGCGTGACCTGCAAGGCATGGCTTGGTGGATGGACCACTTAACATCAAGTGGCCTTGTTTGTTTCATCAGCTTTATACCTATACCTGACTGGAAGCATATGCACAGTACAGTGGGTACTTGAAACAAAAGTATATATGTGTAAAAGTAAATTTTATAATTCGTGTGTGCTCGATGTTTGTAAAAGCGTACGTCCAGACGCATCAGTGTATGTTGTTAACATTATATGCAAACACTTCAAAATGTAAGGTAAAACGAATCTTATGACTATGTAATAAAGATGATATTGTGGCGTGTGATATTGTTGATATAAGACGTTTTGTCAACATACACGTGGTCTAAGATTTCGATTCGAAAATATTTATGTCGTAATTCTATTAGTCTTATCTATTCATTTTTAAGGTTCATATTTTGTTGTACTTGCTAAATTTATATTTTCATATTTTATTTACATATATGATTCGCTGTATATCTGAGCACTATTTACCTAATTCAAGGAATGCTGCTATGTTTTTTAGTGCTAATATAATAGAATTAAACTCTTATTATCCTGTTTTGGTCAAACAATACATTTATAATATAAAATGTCAATATGAATTTACAGCCTTACGCTATGAATGAAATATTATAAAGATTATTTTCAATAGAACCATAATATATCTAAACAATGGAACCAGCAAGAATGAGTGATTGGCTACCTATTTTTAACCCTATTAGTCATTAGAAGACTAGTTATAGGAATGCCCATACAGCAAAAACACCATTTTATATGTAAAATCAAATTATTCATATAGTAAAGCCGTTTTGAATAATGTCAGGGGTACTATTAAGTATCAAAAGTAGATGACGATTCAACAGTCATCAGCTTCTGGTGCTAACTGTACAGTGTACATACTGGCATATTGACATTGTCAAAATACAAATGCTGTAACTAATTTAATTTGGCTGCACTAAAAATAATTTTGGATAAAAACGGGATATTTACCATGATTTTTGAGTTTGATTGTCTCCCGATATTTAGGCACAGTTGCATGCGCCATGGATCACGGGTCGGAACTGAAGTCTGTGGCAAGTGGATCTAATGTTATTGGTAGACAAAACGGTCTACCCTCTCCCGCACTCTTTTATTTGAAATTGTAATGCTACTAACTAAATAATTATTCAAACTCAAAGATCACGGTAAATATCCCGTTCCTATCCAAAATATTAATCATAACCATGATAGTTAAAAAAGTTATATGCACTGAAAATGTTTCAGTATATTTCTTATATAAACTGATATAAGGATGGTTATAACTTTAGCGCAGGCAAATCGGTTTAGTTTCAAGTTCTCGGGCTTTTTGTTGGAGAAGTGGCACACTGCGCGTCTTACTGTTAACTCGAGGATTATATATGAGGATGTACATGTAAAGCTTTGCATGAAGCAAGGAAATTTTTCAACAAACATTGCCCCCCAGGCCACGTTGGTGCCATATGAGGCATACAAGTGCCTGTAGATTTGCGGGGTCACAGCTTAGTATAGCACCACAAATCGCCTTATGTTTGTATCTAACGACCGATGTGGCGCGGCGGGCGAATGTCCACCTGCGATGCAGGAAGTTGCGGATTCGATTCCCGCCTTGGGATAAATGTTTGTCCGATCTGCAAATATTTATTACGGGTGTTTTGGGTGTTTTCTATGTATAATAAAAAATATCTATGTAGGTACGTAATGTATTGTATTATGTCAGTCATCTAGTACCCATAACACAAGCTCTGCTTAGCTTGGGGCTAGATGATGCTGTGTGGATTGTTCAGCATTATTATTATTTGTGCGTGTAAGGTCGCGGTCCCCGTCGCAAGTATCGCCACGTTACGCAAGCCACCTCTCCATGAAACAGCCCTTAGTTATCTACAACGGCCTTTGTTTGAAGATAAGATAATTAGAGTGTTACCAAAGCTGTTACGCACTCTGGTACAAAAATGTACATAGTCCAAATTACTCATTCCATTGTAGAAACGAACGATTTTAGGGAACAATCGTTAATAATGCACCAATGCGCTCAAGTGAGACTAGACGCCGATACGGCAGATAAATTTTAAACCGTGGCCGTTCTTACGCCAAGACTTAAGCTTTTGTACCTAGCGTGGTGTCACACGATTTTGTGCATGGCCGAAATCTGATTACCTACTAAACTAAGTGACAAAGATGGGGAAATCTATGTGGAAATGTAATAGAATGCATATTGCAGTACTGGTCACACCAACGCGTTCAATGTCGTCGGTGGCGTACACAGTAGCGATCAGTTATGTACTTTATTGTGATGCCTAAATTCGTTCTGATAGGACTTAGGAGAGGTGCCAAACATGGATGTATCGATAGATACATTTTTACACAAACTCTCGATAAAATGGGGATTTATCGAAATTTATCGTGAACTTAGTTGAAAGCTAGGTCGATAGATTCAAGAAGTTTTGTCGAATTTATCGACAAGCTGTACACAGGGTCACTTCTCGATGAAATATGTCTAGGCTATTTCTGTGCTAGCGGGTATAGATAAAATTCGATAGATAAAATCAGTTTGTCGACCGTTCCATGATCGCACCTCTGATCCGATAAAGCTGTATGAACCGTATCACGACGGAATAAATGTCATAGAATCTGTCCAAACGAAACGATTCAGTTTATAAATCACAATAAGACGGGATGGTACGGCATCTGCTTCACACGATGTATGTCATTACGTACAAAACACATCGCACATGTACCTACGCCATCGGTCGTGCACGCATGTTGAACGCGTTTGCTCGACCAGTACTTTGGCATGGTTCGATCAGGTTTGCGTTCAACTAGCCACACATTTTTTTTATCAATACCGACACTAGCCTAGCGACCATGGTCGCACGAGTAGAGTACTTTAGATTTATCAATGTATTATTTATCTCATGCAATTGAATTAAAGTATTTATTAAAATTGGGTATAAAAGGTTTCCGCGAAGCGTTGACGCAACTGGGGCTTGTTTTTGATAAATTTCTACTCTATTTAGATAAGATACGATATGTAATACACTGGTTAATTTAAAATACTTTACCGCGCCATGCTCCAATTAACGCTGACTCTTAATCAATGAGAATCTAAATAGCCAATAGAAGACGACAAGTGAGATGATTTTAGTAAATATTTAAGAATATAATGGTTTTCCGATAAGCTTCAAAATCTATTGCCATATTTTCTTCTAAATTTAGAAGTGTGTAGTGAAATAAAAAATTGATTTTTGTGTCACCTCCCCTCTCTCCTTTAATGTTGCTGTTTTGCTGACACTTTGTTATTGAAGAAGCGCTTCTTAATCCTGAAATGTCAGCAAACTATGCAGTACTTAAGGCTCAATTTTAGAATATTGAGAAATGTCAAAAACGGGAAAGAGATTCTAATGTCACTTGTGAACGAGCTAGTTTTGTGGCAATTTTTGCTGTAATTATATACTTAACTTAGCCCTCCCTTACTAAAGCCTTTTGCGTGAGCGGGACAGCTATACACTTTCAGCTATAAATTGCCACAATATTAACCGGATAATTAAGTAACGAGTTTATTTTAAACTGCGTTATAGAGTGTGTTTAACATCTTAAGACTTGAACCAAAATGATATTGAAATTGTGTGGTGTTTATCCAAACTCCTATTCTATCCGCTAAATTTACACTTCTGTAATTAAAATGGTATAAAGTATTTTCTGTATTTTATTTCCCATTAATGTTATTTACACCGAACAAAATAAAAACCAGAACATCCAAGCAAAAAGTTTTAATAAGCAAAATAAAGTTATTTACAAAAAACAATTCTTAAAAATCTATTTGTAAGTACGATTTATCACTTTTATAATAATCACTATAAAATTTACAGCTTGACACAACTTTTAACAGCTTTAAGTGAGCAGGCAAGACAAGACTATATTATTAGGACCAAGTTAATAACTAGGTACCAACATGAAATATGGCTTAAAATACTAAAATTTATACAAAAACTTCAGTGTACAAGCAAAGCGTTTAAAATATCATCTAATTATGTGCCAGGAAATCCAAAATCAATTGAACACCCTATCAACTGAAGAAACCTTGCAAAGAATAATATGTAACCACTATTTTGATCAGATAGAATTATTGTTTTAAGATCATTTCATTTGCAGGTTTCAACTCTTGATAGATAAAACAATTGACCCTGCAACTATATTCACACAGACAACCGAGCTTAAATCACACAACACACCATTTTCACACATAAGTCATTTACGCCCAACGCATCTCAGATTTAATCACGTCTCAAGTCGCCATTTTTTGATAGATAGCAATGAAAGTCTGTCTAAAATTCGTCACTTGAGGCGCGATCAAATCTAAGTTACGTTTCAGTATTCGGGGGTAACTTAATTAATTTCTCATTTAATACAATAAATTAATAATGGATCAAAAATAAGGCTGCGCCAATCAAAGAAAGGATCATTTATAATATGAATAATTTTTCTTATAGAACCAAAACTATAAGTGCGATAAAAACCAAACTGTTCCATACATTTTAGCCAATTGAACTTTTTTATGGAAAAGTAAATATTTTCTTCGCGCTCACAATGTGGGTTCTATAGAAAAAAAATAGTGATACACACAGTGATACTGTCTGTACTTATACTAATATACATAGTGCTCCTATTTTTGTTAGTTTTCTATAGGGCTGATATTGATAACACTGCAAAAATTAAACAGGCAGGAAATATCGAATGGGCTCTGGAAGAAAAGTACTCTATCTATTAATTACATAAAGTTTTTATTTATAAAGTAAAGTAAAAATTTACCTTTTAAATCATAACATCAAAACATTTAAAATTTATTTCATTCAATAATGACTTTTTTTATCGCAGTCACAAATGCTCGACACAATGACACAAATTGTCGAATCAACACTTATGGCGGGAGAAAATGAGAATCAAGTGAATCCTTTTCCATATTTCCATCCTGTAGACATGATGATGTTATAAGACAAGTAATGCATAACCCTGTCCAATACTTAATACTTCTACTAATATAGGACTGAAAAGTTTCAAGCCTAGTACATATTTAGACCAAGCAAATCTAAGGCTAACAGGCGAACGAAACGAACCCTCACAAGGACAACAGTGCGAGCAAGAAGCACAGTCATGATTGTATTTGCTAGGTCTAGAACCAGGTTTAACTATACCGAGACTATAATGTTTAATGAATATTAGATTTTATCTACATAAGTTTTCTAGAGCGATGATTTGAAGCGTGGCGTGTTGTGGCGATGACGACAGCTCGGCTAGTAGTGTACTTACAGTTTAGAGCGCAGGTCGGACGGCCCAGCGGCTAATTGTCAAGATGGATCGTCAAATCTGAAACAATTCACAGTCTTAAAACTGTTTTCTACCCAAACATCCCATTAGGAAGTAGCCACGGGAATATCCAAAATAACTTTTAACACCTATTATGGGTTGATGTTGCATAAGTGCCAAAGGGGTATACTTAAAAAATAAATAAACATTTGTAGGCATTTTTATACAACATAATTGAACCCCAAACTAAGCATAACTTGTACTATGGAAACCAGATGACTAATAGAATACTTCTAAACTTTTTTTTAATACATACTTAGAATACAGTATATAATAATAGTATGAAAACAATCAGTATGTACTTATACAAAAAAAGACTGACATACATTTGACAGAAGCCCATCTAACCCTAAACTAAGTAAAGCTTGTTTATACTATGTGAATGAGATAACTTATAGAATACTTAAATACTTTTTGTACAAAATACATACATAGAGTAGGTACAATATAACACTCAAACAATAGAATCAGAATAATCTAATCTATACCAATCAATAATATCAAAATTCAAAGCAATGCGCAAATCTGAGATAAGATATCGCGCTTGTCTCTTATATGCATACTTGTCTTTGATTTAAAATATCAAAAAAGGTTTTACGCATAAAATAATAGCACTATAAAATGCACACCTCATGTTCATAGCATTGGAGTTACCAGGCTCCATCTTGTAGCCCAGAGTTTCATAGAACTTGATCAGTTTATCTTTACAGTCCAACGACATCTTGTAGCAGCCAACTTCTTGGGCCAGCAGTGACACCGTCACTACTATTCTGTAATTCAGAGAATATTAGGTCTTGTATTCATTGTTATAAAGTAGAAAGTTGTACAAAAGGTTAATTGTTTATTTTAAAACTTACAATTTACCCAGCTGTTTTCCTCTGTATGTGTCGTTCACAACGACATCTTCTAGACGGCCACGCTGAAACGAAATTGCAATAATTTATAACCCAGACGAGTTATCGTGTGTTTAAGGTATGGCACTAAGCCCCACGACTTTTTTTTTGTTGTTTTAAGCGAGTGATTTTTGTATGGAAACCTATCAGGCGTTAAATCGTTTTTCCATACAAAATCACTCCCGAAAGGGGCTTGCATAACAGAAAAAACAAAAACTCTGCCTTGGGCTGGTCGTGATCTCTCGATCCTAAGATCGCGAGTATATAAGTAATTTTTTGTTTGTATTCAAAAATATATGTTGGAATATATCAAAATGGTGAAAGTAGTTAGGTCTGGTTGCATGTATTGTCCATGACTTTCATGTGGAATATGCTGAGGGTGTATAGGTGGCATTATAAAATCATGTCTCATGCACTACCAGCAGCGTAATAGGTGCAGGCTAAAACAGTTTGACGAATATATTTATTTATAGGTAAGATAGATAGATAACTCTTTATTGATTACCACGAAAGAAAGTACACACATTTTATAAAGAATATAAGGTAAACAATGCAGTAATCAATGGGCGGCCTTATCGCTAAAAGCGATCTCTACCAGGCAACCTTTTGATAATGATGATTCTGCCAAAATGTCACATACATGTTGCCATCCTGACAACTCGCCCCAACAGTATGGAGATAGATAATAAAATACTTACAAATTCCTTTTTTTTTTGTAAATACATACCTACTTAAAATACAATTTAATACCCAGACACTGAACAAACATGTTCATCGCACAAATGTTTGTTCTTGATGGGGATCAAACCCACCACCTACAATACGCCAATAGTCTTATGTAGAAGCAGAAAATACTTACCAAAGAGCAGTTGTGGATAAACTTCTGTTCTACGGTGAGAGTGGCGGCACCAATTAGTTTCGATATGCGCGTGTCTTCGATCACAGTTACGTAGTACCCGCCGGATTGCTTCATCTTTGTGAACCTTTCTGAAATACGCATGATGTAAGAAGCGAAACTAGGTGTCTAACAATCGTATTATTTAATTATCATGTAGTAAGAGAGCACGGGTAGTCTAGTAGGAGAGATCAGCGCTAGTATGTAGGTACGTGAGTACTTAGTTTTAGACGTAGTAGAGCTCTTAGTGAAGGGTTGGTCCAGAGAAGTACTACCACCATTCCTATTTCTGTCGCCAAGCAGCGTTGCTGTGTCCCAGTTTGAAGAGTGTGAAGAATCTGTATGTCTTAGGTTGACGCAGAGCAGTGTATCGTAAGGCATGTTACTAACGAACGTGATCTGCGAAGCGATGCTTTGTAATAGGTGATGGTAACCACTTAACATCAGGTGTGCTACCTGATTGTCTCATCAGCAAGTTTTATAAAAAAATTGAGTGATTAAAGTAGTAAGTACCAAACTAGGTAGTATAAACATGGAAAATAAACCACTTTTATAGAACAGGAACGAGAAAATCTATCACGGAAAGGTCATTATCACACTGTCGCCGGTTTCACGAGGTCACCCGCTTGTCGATTATGTACCTACGCCAATATTAAGCATTCCACAAAGATAACAGGTTTACTATTCAAGAGACTATACACCTAACTGTATAGGTGATAGGTACCTATATACACCTGTATTAAGCTAAAATGAAGGTTTGTTGGTTCAAAAATATCACGAATCAATGCTGCCATTTGTGAACTTCACCATTTGTACATGGCCATGGTGGTCTCAAAAAAACTGGTCTCAAAAAAATCTACCATAGATGTCGTAAGATGGAACAAACCCCCCAAATATGGAGAGGCCTATGTCCAGTTATAGACTAATGAGGAGGTAGTTAAACTAACAAAGTCCTGGCTTAGCGTTAGCTCAGTTTATAAGTTTAAAGTGATGATTAAAGTGAGCGAATTTAGCATTGTCTACATCTCAGTCAGTCAGGGCAAAGAGTCTTATAATTGATATAGATTTATAACTACCAATTATAAAATAATCATTATAGCCATTATGAGATTGATTAGGAAACCTACCATCAAACTGCTTCTTCGATACATTTCCAACACTAGTAAGCTGGTTGAGAAGTTGCAAAAATCCTTTGTCATAGTCAGAGCGCTGCAGAGGCCGCACCACAATCCAGTCCTCACCCGGTTGAGCAGCGCTGATCTTGGGCTTAAATGTAGCCGGGCTCTTGTTAAAATCCAGAAGCTTAAGCAACTCAGGAGGGTAGAGATACTCAGATGGCTTCCCATCCTAGAATTTTAACAATGGTTTGAATAGAGGCAGGTTAAAAATGTAAATGAATATTATAACAAATGATGAATTATAAAAATAAAATAATGAATGTGCTAAATGTTAGTCTGCATGTAACTGGTTAATAATAGTATCTTGTAAGTCAGCATTTTGAGGATGCTATTGGTACTGATTTGGATAAATTGTAGTTAATATCTTTAGATCATTTGCAATGGTCTGCAGATAGCTGAACTGTTTCCTAGGTAGGTACTTTGTACATAGGTACCTATTAAAAATACTTGCAATTTTCTTTTTACAAAATGTAATAACCATTTATAGTTAAGTCTGCATGTGACTATGGTAGTTAAGGATATATGTTATGTTATAATTTGTAATTTGTATTTTTAAATACAATAAATTAATAGTATGAACACAAATTCAAATATTTACTGTAATGTGTAAACCTGTGCTGGGTACCTACACATCCTATTTTCTAAATAAAAAACTTAAAAACAGAGTAGGGCTTAGATTGGACTTGATAAAAAAAATAAGTGGTAGGTACCATATTTTATTTATGTATTTTTTGTACTTACTTATTTTTTTTTTGCACATTATAAGTAGCTACTTACCACACTTAGGATATGCTTTTCCATACCCATTTTCGTATTCACTTTGAAGAAGAAATTATTTCAGTAGGTACCTACTAGGTACCTACTACTAAGGTAACGAGCAATTACAAAAAATACGCCACGAGACACTTAGTAGTACGTAAAGTATATTATAAGTGACTTTGTGCTCGTGCGTGGTGATTGGTGCGACCATAAAAAAGTACTCTGTGGTGCGACCACAGAATACTTTGTTATATTGAAAAGGTTCGACCGAACCGAAACAAAGGCGACACTCAAGAATACCAAAACGATTGTATGAAGATTAGTCCAAAAATATACTACAGTTGTGATGCTGTGCTCTCATGCGCGTGTGAATTTAAACTGACTAATAGACATTCATTGGGTGGGAACAGGCACGCACGTGAAAAAAAGCTGCCTATTGAATATGCTCATACACGCCGCCGCCAGCAACTGCATGAAGCTGAGTGAGTGTCGGTTTTTCGACTAAAGTTCAAAGGATGGATGTGCCCACGCTCGTGTTCGTATTTATACGCGCGTGTAGTGTCTCCTTGAATTTGGACAGCCCGGAGGCATAAATCATACTCCACTTACTTGGCGCTTAGATTCACCTAGATTTAAGACGTTTCAAGATGATCCCTGCGGATTTTACTGAAAAATGCTTTTTGACTTTGACTTGGCACAAAAAAGTCAAGACCTAGAACTTATAAATTTGGTCTTATAAATTGCCACTTGCCTGACAGTGAAATACATTTAGAGTAATACGATTATTATTGACGATTATGACGACCGATGTGGCGCGGCGGGCGAATGTCCGCCTGCAACGTAGGAGGTTGCGGGTTCGATTCCCGCCTTGGAATAAATGTTTGTACGATCTGCAAATATTTATTCCGGGTGTTCTGGGTATTTTCTATGCATAATAAAAAATATCTATGCATGTAGTGTATTGTATTAAATATATCAGTCATCTAGTACCCATAACACAAGCTCTGCTTAGCTTGGGGCTAGATGATGCTGTGTGGAGTGTCCAGCATTATTATTATTATTATATTATTCTGAAATTCCTATTTATCAAGCAGCGATAAAATTTGTTAAAGTTGTGTATAGTGGTCAACGACCGAGCGAAGGCGCGGGGCAACGCACCGGTCAGATGATCGCGATAATTATGTTTATTCTATAGTGTATTGTCGATATTGATGCTGAAAAAACGGACGACAAGCGTCGTTTTTTTCAATCATGGTCTGAATACGCAGTTACAGTTTTCGAAAGTAGTCCTTTTATAAATAGGTGAATACGTAAATCAACTCTTGCGCATTTCATCACATTTCAAATTTCCCGCTTTCTGGCTTTAAGTATATGGAAACATTTGTAGATGGCATGTGCGTCTATGCAATATTTGGTCTACACTTTTTTGTATGGAATTGTCGTTCTTCTCTCGATAAAGAGTATAAAATTCTTTGGTTGATAACAAAGTATTATATTCTGTGGTTGCCTTTTTATTATGCATTGAAGTAAAAAAAGTGTCTATTTTCTATTATTCCTCATCCTAGAGATTAAAATGGGTTTAAGTTCATAAGCAGCATCTGTACATTTTCAGGAATGGCATTAAGGTCGTGCTCGTTTTTCAACTTCATTAAAAATCAAGGACAATATATGGTGATAAACAGAACAGTGAAGAAAAATGTAAATATTGTAAACATAACTCCTGTTCTCATCAGTTCCCGGCGTAATTTGTTCTGGGAAAAGGAGAGAAAGGGTGGTTATAATACGGCAGAAGATATATCGAGCCTAAAGCACATGAAAGAAGGTTTTAAAGAACTCAAGCATGAAGTCAAGTTATTTACAGAGGAAGTGAAGGAGTTATGGGCATCAGATCCGATCCTCATTGCAAGACCAGGTAATCCATTGCGATAATTATTATAGTAATTAATAAATACACTTAATTATGTTATAAATAAGAGATGAGGTGTACCCAGAATCCAGCTATGTTTACCTGGTTTTATTGCACAAAGTTTCTGCCTGCAGTGAAGCTCTAAGACTATGAGTGAAAACTTTTAATTGGCCTTCCGCATGAAATATATGTGTTGCATGTATGATCAAATTAAAAATATAATTTTACATAGCTGTAAGTTTTCCGAAAATAAATAAAATAAAATAAAATAACTTAATTTGTAAATGTTCAAAAAAAAATAGCCCGACATTTGGAAAATATGGTTAGGAAAAATAGGAAATCTTGATGTGAAGAAACCTAGGTATGTACTCCGTTACAAGGTAATCTATTTTAGATTGAATGACCAACAGTAGTTTTTATTGGACACATAAATTACACAGGTATTTATCGCATATTACCTTTTTAGTTTTAATAAATAGACATTGTTTTTAGGTTAACATAATAAATTGCCTCGGTTAAACCATAGTAGGTAATTTGGCAATCTAAAGTATACCTAAATCTAAAAAATTTTAATTTATACTAATAAATAAATGATAACTTATAACAAAACATTAAAAAATCTAGAAAAAATGCAATTTGGATGGAGCTAATAACATTCTGCTGAGGGCTTTCAGCTTAGAGACAGACGGTCCAGGCTATAATCAAGTCATGAGTATGAAAAGAGAAGTGCATTTCGGGCAATCTAAAAATTACACGCTTACAGATTTTCAAGAATATTCAATTATTGAACTTGATCTAAGTAAGTACCTACTGCCATCTAGTCCTATTGGAGTCCGGTTAAGGAAAACACAGCCAGGAATGCGCAGGCAGGAATACGCAGCCAGGAAAACGCGAAGGTCGGCCGTGTTTTTCAGGAGTGTAAATTAATTTGTGCCCCAATACACTAATATTTGCCTGTGTTTTCTACGGTTGTGTTGTTGGTTGGTTGTATGGTTATGAAAATCGAGAAATCGAGGTTGGCTTCTATTGATTTTAAGATGACGTACAAGGCTTAAAACAACCAAACGGGACATTATTGAAGAAAAAGTTTACTAGGGAAATGGAAAAAAAATAAAAAACGAATATTGAATTTAAACTTGAGCACATTTTGCCTTCGTATACCTGATTGCACTATTCATGGTTGTGTATTCCATGGCCATACATTAACCGAATTTTGTACAAAAAATTCAAACGAATAAGTAGATTATGTTGAGGTAGTATATAGTCTTAAAGACTTTAGCTTGATTTTTGTTACATAAAAAAAGTATGTTTGACGTTTTGTTTAAAAATAAAATGTCCGTTGAAATCGTTGGTTGAATCAAAGGGCAAACAGTTAATGTTTTTTTGGTTTCGTTTCACATTTTATTTTTACGAGTGCCTTTGTATAAAAATAGCCTGACCAACTAGTTCTGTGGTAACTGAGTGATCCATTCTGTTTGTAACTATCACTTACACTTAAAATAATAAACCACAAAGAAAGTCAAACTATTCGAATGTTCTCAAATTTATTAAATAATTATTCGCCGGCCTTCCACGAAAACAATAAAACAAATATTTATCATAGATTTCAAAATCTATTGGGACGTACTTCTCCTGGCTGTAGTGCTACAGAGGAGAGCAAAATGTTGTCCGCTCGTGCTAGCACGGTAGCTACTGACGAAAATTTCATTACGCCCGTATCATCAGTTGGCGATCTCATGGCACTCTCTCCGAAGCTTTCCAATGATGTAACGGAACAGACGGACCTAACGGGTGACCTCCTTACTGGGACTGAGTTTGACAGCATCTGCGATGTGACGATGCAGGAAGGCCCTCACTATGACGACATGTATATAGATGCAACGAGCCTCGACTATCTTGTCAAGTGTGCGGAATCTAATCGCAACCACAATCTTATAGACAGAGGCAAAGAAAGCTTGTTCGTGAAGTTTGATCCTTTATATGCCAGGAAATTTGGCAATACCAGTTCATCTCACACAGAATCAGTAGCGGACTCTACTGAAGCTGATGGAGGTTATGAAACTGGCAGTGCTATTTCCGTATCCACTGATATTGTATCTCCTAAACACTCAACTGGGTCCATACATTCCATGAGTGTCAAGGACAAACCTATGCAAGTGGTCCCTCCTGTGGTTAATTCTGAAGCTACTAAGATAATTGTGAATCAAACTCGTGCTACTCCTGCTCTGATAAGAAGTGTATCAGCCATTCTCACTCCTACCCAGGTGACCACAGATAAACTCATCAACTTTGCAGGAAACACACCTCCAACAGCAGCACCGCGAAGTCCCCGTTATCACAATTACTCTACTCAAGAAGGTGATAGGCTACAAACACTGAGACACATACTCCAAAAGCAAGACCAAGAGGTTTTCCAGTTGAGACAAGAAAACAGAGAACTTAAATCATTGCTTCAAGATGGTGAACAAAACCATCATAGAGCTATTGAAAATTTGGAAGCCAAGGTGAAAAAGTTAGGTGAAGAAAAAGAAAACTTACTAGAGAAAGAGAACAAGCTGCTTCAACAGATCAATGACAAAATAATCAGCAACAAACAGATGAGTATTGTTATGGAAGAATATGAAAAAACAATTTCCTCTCTGATTGGTGAACAACAAAGGGAGAAAGTGGGATCAATGGAAATAGTTGAAAGACTAACTATAGAGAGAGACCAAGCATTGAATCATCTGACTAGCATGGAGGGTTCATTCAATGATCTCTTATCAAAGTATGAAAGAGCCAAGAGTGTTATCCTGGAAACCAAGGACCGGGAAAAAATATTTGAACAGAAAATAGCTGAATACGAAGCAGGAATGCAGAAGTATGAATCATTATACAATAATTTGAAGCAAGTCACTGCTGATAAACTGGCCAATGCAAATGAGACATTAGACAGCTTGAAGAAAAATCACAATGTTGAAATAACAAAACTAAATGCTATTATAAAGAAGCATGAAATAACTATTGCTTCACTGCATGAATCTGTAATTCAGAAGACAAGAGATAATGAGGAACTGACCCGAATATGCGATCAATTGATTAATGAAGTGCGCTGAATATGCACTACTCCGATAATTTTAGTTTAGATTTAATGCCTTTGCATATTTGGTGCTTTTGTAGTATGTTTTAAGATGTTTTTAGGATTTAAACTTACCTTGCATACATCTTGATATAGAATTTCTGTGATGAATCTCATTCTTATGTGTTGTATTACTTTTTTAGTGTGTGGCTGTTTTTTACTAACTATATTTTTAACATTTCATATGTTGACATTTTAGATTAATGGATAGAACTTGATTATAAAACTTGAACTTGGTCATATTGATAACTTTTTTTTTCTTGTTCATTTAAATTTTTGTAGCTCAGTGTTTTTTTGTAGAGTTTGTAACACCTAAAAAGTGTTTGGTGGGAAAATATGCTCAAATTATGTCAATTTCATTAGACTTCATTGTATCTATCTTGTAAGTATTGAAAATATTAAAAGATGGCATATATTTGAAAATATTCAAGAGGTAGTAAGTATGTACTTGCATAAAATTGCCTTAAAATTAACATATATGTATGTGTCATCTGAAATAAAAATACATTTATTATTATGGTGATATTTTAACTGCTATTTTTAATAATAAATTCAAGTTAAAAAAAGGTTTTTGTTTTTTTTTATGATTCTAATTAACCCTATTTTGTGACATTGCTCAATGAGGCTGTGATGCCTGAGAGAGACAGAGAGAGAGAGATTCTTAATGTATTTTAGAAAGATAAAATAAGAAGTATTCTCAAATGCAAAAATGAAAATGCACTTAACTAGGTAAGCTATAGAAACTAGCGTCATGTACGTAGTAGCTTTTAGTGAAGGGCTTGTCCGGGAAAGCATACCTATCTGCCGCCAAGTAGCATGCTGTGTATCAGTTTGAAGGGTGTGGGTGGCTGGTGAAATTACAAGCACACGAGCCTTAACATCTATATGCATCAGGTTGATGAACGTAAAGTAGTGCATCATAGCGCATGTTCCTTACGAGCGTGACCTGCAAGGCATTGCTTTGTTAGGTGATGGTAACTTCTTAACATCAAGAGGGCCATCCGCGTGCCGCGCTAAAAAAAAATACGTATGTATACTTATTTATATTCTCTGAAATTTTTGAGTGACTGATGATCATATTATAATGAAGATATTCTTTTCCAGGTGAAACCGACGTGCTATGGTGCTTTGACAAGCCTGAAGTACTCGACAACTTCGTGACTACGAGCGACAGTGACCACAATGAAGGCTACAGCCATTGCAAACTAGAAATGAGTAGTGCTGGTCGTGCACATTTCCACGGCTACCTAGACACGAGTGTACCTAAAGATGGACGAATCAAGAAAGCTGGATACTGCGCTTTAAGGTCAAAGCAGTTGAGAGTAAGTAATTATTAGCAATGGAATTTACAGCTAGTATAAGTATTTATAAGACCAATTATAAATACTTTTATTAGCTGTAATTTTCTATGTAAATAAATGTATTTATTAACTCTTAAAAAAATTATGAGAGGTACCTATGTACAAAATAGATAGAAACAGTTAATTTATCTATGGACCGTTGTAAACGATCTTAAGATAGCTGAACAGCTATGCTTAGGGCTAGAGGTGTTGTGTAACACAAATATTTATTGATTCTTTTTATTTTATGCGATTGCTGATGGTACATGCAGATGGCCCACCTGATGTTAAGTGGTTACCATCACCTACATTGCATTGCCTAGCAGGTCACGTCCGTGGTTGTGCCTTAAAAACTGCTGTGAATTTATTTATCAAAATCTAACGTGTCTTATTATTTTTCAGAAATCATTTAAACGGGCCACAACATACGACTGGCATCTTTACAACACACTAGTTCTCAAAGTGCGGGGCGATGGCAGATCTTACCTCCTGAATATATCTTGTGAAGGCTTCTATGATATCACCTGGAACGACATCTATCACTATGTTCTGTATACCAGAGGCGGACCTTATTGGCAAATAGCGAAAGTATGACTAATTATAGTGTGTCTGTTCACACGTTTATAGATGTATTTATTAGAATCTAGACTAGTTCTTAAAGTAAGCAACTGGTAACTTTTCTTCTGTGTCATTTTTCAGATACCATTTTCGAAATTCGTGCTTGGCTCAAAAGGCCGTATTCAAGATAAACAAAATAGAATGAGATTCGACAGAGTCACCCATTTCGGAATTTCATGCGGCGACAAGATCAAAGGCAGATTTGACCTCGAAATTGAATATATTGGTAAGAAGCATAAACTAATATTCGTCTAAGGTATGAAGGCCTAAACCCGTACAGTAGTGAAAGCGAACATGGCCAAATCAAGCCTAACTACTAAACTGGACGACGACAATGATAGAGCAAATTATCGTCATTCATGACGATAATATTGATTATATTGATTTATTGGTTTCAACCAATAAATCAATATCTTTCTCGCTTAATACCAACTACTGCAAAATGTAAAATGTGGGTATGTACCAAATGTAATATTTGGACGTACCTCTGACAACCCCTCACTTTAGAGATCCTCGAAGCATCTCGAGTAGATACTTAGAGATCTGAGGGGATATCTACCGAGCCTGGGGAATAAGTCGTGAAACTATTTACGACCGATATGTGGCGCGTCGGGCGAGTGTCCGCCTGCGACGCAGGGGGTTGCGGGTTCGATTCCCGCCTTGGGATAAATGTTTTTACGATCTGCAAATATTTATTTCGGGTGTTCTGGGTATTTTCTATGTATGATAAAAAAATATCTATGTACGTAATATTGTATTGCATTAAGTATATCAGTCATGTAGTACCCATAACACAAGCTCTGCTAAGCTTGGGGCTAGATGATGCTGTATGGATTGTCCAGCATTATTTATTTAATTTCTTTCCTTCGCGTAGACATTTGAACCGTCGATAGGCGGCGGCCAATGCAGGCCAGCCTAGAAGGATGGCGAGTGGCAACCAATTCTATAAGTCAGCAACATTCTGGTTATCGGTAGAAGCAAGTAGCTAAAGGCTGCTCCTAGCAATTAGCGATTTACGTACCTATCTCCGACATGAAACAAAGGCTGTTTATGTATAATCACGATTGTTACTTGTTACCCTTAATTTTCTACAAAATCGTTATTATTAATTTGTTTCAGGTCTCGAGTTTGATCCAACACATGAAGAAGAGTTTGCCTATGAAATGTACAAAACTGACAAATTTATCGTAGGTGTTTAGACTATGTAGGTATTAGTTAAGTGAATTATTTATTGTAGATTTTTAAACGCTAGGTATTAAACTACCAAGCTTGACTCTCTTTGTTTAATTCAACCATGCCAATTTGAATACCTCTTAAAATGTTACTGTAGGGGGAAGCCTATATTAAAGTTCAAAATAAAAGGGGGTGATTGAGGATAACCACTTCTCCCTATATATTTTAATTAGAAATAATATATAGATACAAGTCAAGTATTTTAGGTATAACCATGAGTACACGTCCATTAACGTCGACTACCACCTACTTCAGGTTGATGGACTCTGAACAGTGCATCGTAGGGCATGTTCCTAACGGCACACCCGTTAGGAACATGCCCTACGAGGCAATAATTTGTTTTAGGCGATGGTAACCACTTAACATGGTGGGCCATCTGCCTGTCCCAGCAACAAGTTGTACTTAAAAAAAAAAGGCAGCCTAGCGCGTCAGAACGGTGGCGAGAATTCTGCTGTCTCATGCAGATTGGAAACGAGCGGTCGGTGGTACACTAAATGCGTGAAGTCTTAGACTCCTATCGGTTTCTGATGCGGCACGGGCCTATTATGTTTTAGTAAGATTGCATTTAGCAGATTGCAAGTTAAGGTAAATAGAACCAGCTAGAGGCCCTTCCTTACTCGCAGCCAGAAAAACTGCTGAAGACCGTTAACTAGTGTCAACATATTGCCCATTATTTTGAATGAAAGACTTTCTAAGGTTAAAAAAAAACGCAATATTATTTTGCAAAACCTTAAAGATTGCTAGAACTAACGACCGACAGCCCGACTTGACAGGAATTTTAGTAAAAACATGTCCCTCCATCAAAGGAAACTAATAGAATTTACTTGACACTGGCAATGACGACTTTGACGACGTAGAGATGCCAAAGAGAAGAACTCTGACTTGTCTGATTACTGATGGAGGAGTGAGTGATGTCATCCAAATCAACCCAACCCATCCATCATCATCGCGGTATGTGCGTGAAGCTCAGTGCTGACAATTTACCATTTTTATGGCTAAATTTAGCGTTTATTTATTTGTTCTATCACAATAATTTTACAAATCGTTTATGAACAGTTCGTTTATAAACGCTGTATTTAAATAAAATATATCTATGTATGTAATTGTATTGTATTAAGTATATTAGTCATCTAGTACCCATAACAATAGCTCTGCTTAGCTTGGGTCTAGATGATGCTGTGTGAATTGTCCAGTATTATTAATATTTTAACAATAGTTTTTGTACTTTTTGCTGGTGTTGTTTTTTACTAGTGTATCAAATTATACCTCGCATCGCATTTGATATACATTAAAATCAAACAAACTTGAGATTTTTGTTAACAAACAACAAGAGCAAGCAAGGTATCAGCAAGTTTACAAGTTTTCTGGTGTTGATGACTCAAGCAAGGAGGGAAGGATTTTGTTGTTTGATACTTTATAGTAAGTAATATATTGGAGGTTTGCTACTTTTTACTGACTTAGTGGAAAAGTGAGTAAGAGTTTTGCTAATAAAGATTTTTCTGATTCTGAAATACTTTTACAATGTATATATAATGTGTATGTTTAAAAATAATTCTTGCAAGTTCTAGGTAATAATAACTGTTAGAATTTTGTTGCGTTTTAAAAACATATATTTAGTAATTTTAGCATAGAAAAGTTTTTGAGTTGGCAGTACTGGCTAAGTGTTCATGATCGCGAGTTGAGTGCGCGCTAGATAAATTGGTTTCGTTTCGTTGTCTGTCATTCACATAGTTTAATAAAATTTAGTTCCCTAGATTTCCTAAACTTACTACGATCGCGGAATGTATTGAAAGTGGTTACCTACTACAAAGATTCTCTGTTTTTGCCTAAGTAGTGCTAAAGTTTCGAGGACACTGTAAGTTACAACTCAACGACCAACGCAATTACCTACTCTTATTGGTCATAACACTATTTTCTCTGCGTGGGATGTTCAGCATTTACTTATTATCTTCTAAGTACTGTACCTAGAACCTTCCTTGGTTAAACAAGGGACGAATGGCATTGCATTGTTGCACTTCTGACCATGTCAAGGAATGTTGACCTTTATTTTACTTCTATGTTATTTCATATAGCCTTGTTTCACTGCAGTATATGTATGTCTATTGTCCAAGTATGTAATTGAAGCATTAAATTATGCACCATTAGTCATTGGCACTTTTCCATTGCAGGTGAGACCATGTTATCATTATTCCTATCAAAAGTGTGAATTTGAATCAGTGAAATAAGCGTGCAGTACCATGTCAGGTACAGAGCAGCACATATCCATGCAACCAGGCAACAGTGCTACTGAAAAGCCAACTCAAGTGGTTACTCCTGCTGTCAACAGGAGCCAACTTTCTACTGCAAAAGTTACCCCTGTGAAACAGACCGTATCTCCTGCCATAGCTACTATTGACAGACTGCTTAGTCTAGGGGCTAACATTCCTCCCCCTCCACCAGTTATCACAAGAACCTCTGACATGGACCCCCACACTGTTGAACAGCTAAAAGCAGTAAAAGAACTATTGACAGCACAGGAGGAGGAAGCACAGAACCTTAGAGACCTTAATCATGATTTAAGAGAGAGATTAGAAGAATGTGAGACAAAGATACGGAAACTGACTGATCAAAATGAAGAATATGGAGAAAAAGAAAAAACTCTTTCTCAAAGGGTTGCAGAAAAGGTTAAAAACAACAAACAAATGAGTGTTGTAATGGAGGAATATGAGCGTACCATATCATCCCTTATTGGAGAGAGAGAAGCTGAAGCCAAGAGATGGACCGAAGAGAGAAGCACTCTTGTGAGAGACCGAGATGAGGCTGCATCTCATCTTGCTTCTATGGAGCATGCTTTCAATGATGTACACACAAAATATGAGAGGTGTAAAGTTATTATTCAGGGCTACAAATGTAATGAAGAGACTTTGAAGAAAACCGTGGAAGAGAACACAGATGCTATCCAGAAGTTAGAAGCAAGGTACGAGACTCTGCGGCAGCATGCCATGCAGCAGCTCAACAAGGCAAACACTGAACTTGATACTGTGAAGAAAACACACCAGTCTGAGATGCTAAAGTTAAATGCCATGCTGAAGAAAAGTGAAGTACATTCTTCCTCTCTGCAAGAATCTCTTGCGCAGAAAATTAAGGACAACGAGGAACTCACAGCTATCTGCGATGAGTTGATTAACAAAGTTGGATAAAAATCCCTACATAAATACAAATTACTAATTTTCATTTACTAACATGCATTTTATATTTGTATGGCATTAAAACTAAATGTTAACATTATTGGAGTAACACTTCTTGGGCATGTATTGATCTTCCTGTAACACACAGGGGCTAATGTTATCATGTAAATCAACAGCTCATGAAATATATAAATATTTTTTTGTTTTTTTTTAAAGTGCAATCATCTCATGTCAATTTTTACTTTTGTACAATTTTATAATTTTAAGACTTAAGTTTTTTATTGTCTTGTGATGTTTTGACCTGTTGTTTGTTTTGAGAATTTTGTATGATTCTATGTTATTCAATGTCATTTGGTGCCCATCCATAGTTTATAAAATTGTATACATATTTATTATGAATGCTAACAATATAAGTAAAGTCATGTGACCCCATTTATTAAACATAATTATTTGTCTGTCACTGCTAAGACTTATTTAGTTAAACTATAAATAAATCCAAAGATTTGTGATCTATGTTGATCCTACCATAATCTATTATAAAGAATATTTGTATCTTGCTTTTTTGTAATTATTTTCTAGAACCTAGCTGCCATAATATGTATTTAATTTTGATGATTGTAAAAATAAGATTTACAGCATTAATAAGTAAAAGTATTATTAGGCGCTTATTTACAGGGGTGTCAAACTTGTTACTCATTTTGCTAATTGAATGGCTATTTATGAATAGTCTAGTATTTTTAACTGCGTAACTGTAAAACCACTGTCCAATTTCTAATAGATTCATCTTAGCTGTAAGATCACTCTAACAAGTAGTAAATAATTAGATAAATAGATTGTATTAATGCGAAGCAAATTAGTAAAGGGCATTCTTACGAAAACAGTTAGTCTGTATTGTATTCCATACAAATTTACCAATAAGCCTATGCATGAAGAATTTTCACCATGCGTATTGTGCTCAATCGCGTAGCTGAATCTATGAAAATGTACGACTGTATCGCGTAAACGACGCGTTCTACATGTAATACGCGAACACGTTGATAATCGTGTGAATAGGCTCTTGTGCCCTGTTTCTATACCATAAGATCATCTAGCATAGCAGTAGCACTACCTACAGCAAACTGTCAGATAATCTTGGCTAATGTGAACTGTCACAATGAGATTAGAGATAGATTAATGGACAGATTATGATATAATGCTACTTAACTACGGATGTCTTTAAAATATAGGAACCAGGCATTAATCAACTTCTTATTGGTCTGAAACTATAACAAAACGAAACTTGACCATTACAACACTATGTGATATTATTTTACCCTATAATGCTAATCTTACTTTACACGGGGGTATTTGAGATTAGTAATTAGATGTGCCTTTGAATGTCTTCACCATCCTGTTACACCAGTCCATTGCTGAATCATTCCTAATACTAAAACATTTATAAAGCAAACTCGCTAGCAATAGGTACTTACTCAAACAGTATCTAATTATCGAAGTATATTAAATAAGTAATTTATTTTTGTGCAATTTGGCTAAAACTGGTATCAATAGGTACCTACCTACCTAAAAAATAGCAAAATAACATTCCACAAAATTTTTACTCCATTTTGTCCATACAAGTATACATTGAGATGAGTCAGTGAATTTAGGATTTCATTTCAATGAAATACTTGTGTTCTGATTTATCAAAAAAAAAACCTTACCAATAAATGATGATGTTGGAATTGCAACACATTGTCTGTAACTGCATCATTTTAAAATATTAATTTGCTAATAAACTGAAAAACTGAGCTTTTATGTTTTGGCTAGTTTTAAGTGTAAATTTTTTTGTAATAATAAAACATATTTTTATATTGTTTGTTTAAAATTACTTGCAATTTATTCATGAATAGAATAAACAGTTTCAATTGAAGTAGAGGACTATTTATTTTCCATACCAATGCTGGTAGGTAGGAGTTCATCATATTGCATCTTCTCTATGAAGTCGGCCAACGACCCCGTTTAGTTACGCTGTCCAAATCAGAATTTGGTTCACTAACTCGTAGTTCATCGGCGTTCCATAGGCCCAGCCGCGTGTTGAAGTTCCCCATCCCAACCGTAGTGTGCTTTCGAGGTTTGCATGGCATTTGAATGCATAGCCATAATTATTCACAAAAGAATAACGTTTGGTGATTCTGAGTACCTACCTTAAAGTGGTATAGGTACCTATCACCGCTTTCGATCTTTACAGTGTTGTTATCAAAAAGCAACTTGTTAATTAGGTACTACTTTAAGCTAGTATTAATTCATTGCTGGTTGCAGGACAAGTGTGTGCGTTTTAATAATTTAATTATATTTACAGTATCATATTTTAGAAAATTACTTGGTATAACAACTACATTATTCATCCTCGGGCCTAACTATAAAATATATCAAACTTAGGAAAACTATGTAGCCCATAACATTTGAAAGTAAATATTTAATTTTTAATCAGGACTTCTTTTTCAAAAATTTATAAGTGTTCTTACTAACTAAATAACTTAGTGCCGATACTACTGTTGAGATGGCAGTTACTCCGAATAGAACTTGTAGTGCTGGGTGGTCTACATAACCAAAGACTGGTGATGCCAGAGTAGTGCCAACCTGAAAATAATATGAAAAATAAATTAACTGAAAAAAGTGTGTCAAGTTCTGCTGTTTAATTTCTCTAAACTAGCAATTTGACAGATTATGGGGATCGGGGGAGCGAGTAAGGCGCTGTACACAATACATTGCTGGCGAATAAATAGGGATTTTAGCAAAAAAAATCTCTAAATCTATTTGACTGATCCAAGTAGTATTCTTTGAGGAAATGTGTAAAGTTACCTATATTATAGTTATAGGTAACTTTATACATTTCCTGAGTATTAGGAAATGGATTTATTACACCCAGCATATTTGTCTGTTAATTAACTTACAAGAACTAGTTGCACTGCAGTGTTGACTTTACTAATAAGCGTAGGTGCCAGTTGTGCCGTTGCATGGGTAACATCAAAGTATCTGCTCAATGTCCTCTGAAAATTCAACCAACATTCTTAATAAATCAAAAAAAAATCAAGTTATGCTTCTATTTCTTGCTTGACCATACTTACAGGAGGTGGTAAGCTCATGTATCTAATTACAAATGCAGCGATAACCAATGCAACATCACGTCCCACAATGAGCAATGTTAGTGGGAGAGGTATAAGATTCTGCCAAGTTAGTGAAACAAATAGGGTTGCTATTAGCACCTTGTCAGCTAAAGGGTCTAGGAAAGACCCCATAGTGGTTGATTGTCCTTTCCAGTTTCGTGCAATCCAGCCATCTAACTGTTGAATATTACAATTTTATAATAGTACCACAAGTTTTATTAAACCAATGTTGTTAACAAAATTTTTACCTTACCAAATCAGTCACACCAGCAAATACCAACAAGCCCAGAGCCAAATTATAATCACTTTGCATTATGACATAGCCCAAGTATGGTGACATCGCTATCCTTGTAACACATAATACATTTGGTACAGTGAAGATATTTTCTTTCTGTAAATGAAAATTAAAACTGTACCTACATGGAAAACAGCTAAAAGATTTAATTATTTGCATTAAGTATTTTAAAATATACCTCTACAACTCCCTCAATTCTTTCCTTGACCTTAGCCTTTGTCTCAAGAATATCTTTTATGATGTGTTCCTTTCTTGCTCGTAGTTTTCCACCAGTCACTTCCTTTTGATGTTTGATATCTCTTACAATTTCTTCACCTTTTAATCGGATCTTCTGTTCGGTATGTTTCAACTGTTCTCTCTTGTGCTCAAAAGCATCTTTAATTGACTCTGTTTTCTTTTCTAAAGTTATAAAATGCTTTTTGTTCTCCGATGAGTAAAAGCAACACAATGAAGATTCGAGAGGATACCATACCACCTGTCGTTTATTTGTAATGATATTCATGTACTGTCGAAAATAAATATTTGTAGGTAGTTGTGTATGTGTACCCGGTCGGCCTAACATTGTGATCTGTTTTAGAAAACAGGCTCTTGTAAATAACCTCATATTTACGGCAAACAATGGTAAGCTGCAATGTACTGAAATAAATATACTAGATTTACATCTACAAAGTTTTTTCAGTTTTATTGATAATTTTCCATTCTTTCTATCACAAAAACAAGCTTTCCAATTTCCAAAAAATGTAGGTACTTAATAAGTGACTTTTTGACTATGCTTTTTGAGGAATACTTTTTTTTTAATATTCAATAACGTTCTTGGAGCCGGCTAAAGCCATAACACCATACCACCTGTACAAGAAATACCGTAATGTACTGTAACCTTATAAAACTAAAAATAAGGTGTAAGCATAAGAAATAATTAACCCCTAGACAACAATAAATGTTGGCTGCAAAAACTGAATTCAGAAGAAACCCCTAACAAGAAAGGTTGTTTGTACCTCATCATTGTGAAATTTTATACGCTCAAATGAATAAAAAAATTAAGTAGTAAAGAATTCAATTTTTTATGGACCGACGGAGTTTGTAAGTAAAAGTGTATTGAGCTGTCTACATACATCCTCTGTCCGGTCTTACTCACGCTTGTCTAGTGTTTCGAACGTCCTCATAATATGTAAGTAACGTCATTGTCACTTGTCTGTTGATTTTTGTTGTCAGCTGGTTCGTCTCTTTCTCTCTGTGCTATTATAGTACCTAACCTACTCTGTGCTTACGATGTAACAAAGTAGGTAGGTATTCTGTGACTTTGTGCTATTATTGTTTTGGTGCCCGTTGGTGCCCGTAACTTGATTGAGTTAATTTTTTAGATCTAACTTCTTCGTTATTCCGTTTTGAGTAAATGGAAATACATTGATAGCTGTGTGTGATTTCAGAACTCGGATTATGGAAATTAAAAGAAATTATGCTTCTTGGGAAACAAAACGAGTAACGCAACTTCATTAGTTAATTTTAGTTTCGTTTAATCTGTACCTACTTAGCAACTTACAACATTACCTTTTCAAACTGAAGTAAGTTAAATTATTCTTTTGTTCGTTAAACACCCATACACATCGACATTTAGCGTAAACATACCGATTCAATTAAATACAGACTTCAATATTAGCTTCCTACCTAAGTCACCTAGTACTACTTACAACGGAAGAGAAAAAACTACCCAATCATTTTGTGCTACCTACATAAACCAGACGAAGTATAATTTGCGCCACCCAAAAAGAGCACTAGTTGCTAATAAGTTGTACCTCTATTGGGCCTGATTTGAAGTATATGAAGAGATGATGGTAGAGTAGGTAATAAACGTTAGTTGTCACACTATTGATTCATCAGATGACATCTCCTTATAAATGACGACCGATGTGGCGCGCCGGGCGAATGTCCGCCTGCGACGCAAGAGACTGCGGGTTCGATTCCCACCTTGGGATAAATGTTTGTACGATCTGCAAATTGAAAATACTCTAAAGAATATGTTAACACATCAATTGATTTTATGGTTTTTAAGTTTATGCTGTGTCAAAGCATTTTGTATTTCTGTGATACCATTGTCCTGTTGCATACATTCTAGTGAGGTTGACTGTACATCTGATGTTCAGTATACATAGTAGCATTGAAAACATAATTCCACATATTATATTAAGTAAGGTGACTTCTGACCCAGGAGAAGAGCAGTGATAATGTGACACAATTAGTTATCTGTTTACCTACTTTGGAAAGTAAATAGGTGCTTATGTATTGACTACATTGCATCCCTAAACAACACAAGATGCTTACAACTTTTCTGTAGTATTACGATTGTGTTTTCTGACATATAAATTTTTGTGACTAGATAAAATAATCGTAAATTTTTCAAAGGTTAACCATGAAGGAAGAAGAACTCAAATATATCCTCAATCTACTAGATAATCTCACTGAAGAAGTATTTGAGGTGAGTAAGTTCTAATAGAGTAAAATATACTATAAATTTAAATCATACTCATACAATATTTCTTACAGGAACTATTGCAGTTTTACTCTGATGTAAAAGACTCCAAACCAGTAAAAAAATTCAGTAGTGAAACAATCATATTCTTCAGAGCCAATTTCAAAACTAACCCTGTAACAACTGCTTATATCCTCAACTATATCCAGGAGCAGGTTAATGATGTTTATAATATAAACATGATACAGATGATCTATCAGGATGCCCTAAAAAATGAACTTACTGAAAATAGCTGCACAGACAAGCTGATTACTTTAATGTCTTTGGTAAAATGTAAGGATGACTTTGTATCGCATTTTATTCACCACATATTGAAGCCTATTTCAGAAGAGAACCATAGGCAGCACAGAAAGCAAATCCTGCTTAGTCTTGTACCACATGATAGGCCTGAACTGTTACAAGTAGCTACAGAAACTATGCATAACAATGAACCTCAGAAGGAGTTTAAACTCACTCCAGAGAACATGCTGGAGCTCTGTTACCAAGAGAAAACCCACTGGCTACTCAAAGCAGCTCAAGTATATAAAAACCAATTGCTTGATATGAAAAACATAACATTCAAAATAAATAACTTCACAAAACAAATACTCATAATGGTGCTCATTGATTTAACCAACAGTCCGGAAACTTACGATCTGCCTTCTTTGGTACACCAGCTTACTAACATATTTTCTATTCTCGACACATACACAACTTCGGATGATCAGCTGCAATTTTATCTAACAGAAGTTAAAAGAGAGTTGACTATCATAAAATTTTGTCTCGAAAGTAACTGCAAGATCATGTCCACCTCCATATTTAGTCAAGTTCTGGCTCAAAGTGCACTGGCTGTGATATCTCAGGTGTGCCGTCTATCTAAAGTTGATCGGTATAAAGTTTCCAGACTATTGAACACAAACAACGAGTTTCTAAGTGAACTGGCATCCTTGAGCAGCAAAATTGACTTGAGGAAGAAAGGCGGAAGTACCGCGAATTGGGATATACTGACCTATAATAGTTATTGTGCAATCACAAAAGTGATAGATACCATATTGAATTCAGCAGAAAGTTTCGAAAACGTAAATGAGATCTCATCTTTGGATGAAATCAAACGGCTTCTACTGTCTATTCAACCACTGCACTGTTGCCTTGAAGTGATAGAGAATATATTTTCTTGTCTTTTCTTGAGGTACGAATACTTGTCTTGCCATGAGCACAGTCAGGATTTTCAACAGTGTGGAGCGCATTCGGAATGTTCATACTTCTACTCTAAGAAACAGAACAAAAGTTCGAAGAATGTGAACAGTAACAACTCAGGGTTTATGTGCAATTCGTTCACGACTCAGCACATCCTGAACACTCTAAAACTATGCCTGGAAAAACTAGAAGAGAATGTAGATGTTGAAAACTTGGAGTCCAGTGTGAGAGATAGATTCAAACACCTGCTGAAAGTAGTGAACCACTCAATTTGGAAGCTCCAGCTTGTATCTAATCTCTCTCCAGACACGAGTCCACTATTACTAAAACTGTGCTTAGACTACGTGGAAGTAGACAACAGCAGCGATGATGAATCTCGGGAATCGGACACAAAACCTATTAGGAAGAAACCTAAAACTAGAAGACGACACCCCAATAATAAGTATGAGCTCGATCAAGGTATGCTGGCGTCTACCATTTCGGCTACAGATGATAGTAAGTTAAAATACGATACTTACTTTCTTTTTCACTAATTAATGGTGTTACTACCATGTATTTTTCTCTTTGCAGTGTGTGTATCGTCTCCAGGCAGTACAATTGATTTCATATCCATTATGCTAGCTAAACCGACGTGTTTAGTCGCACTGGCGTTATACCATAATGACTTTCCAAAGGCTAACCAGATTTTAGAGGTAAGAATCAAAATAATTACATACGTTTTCAGAGTATCTACTTACAAATTTTAATCAAGCAAGCTGCCGACTTATGTTACCTTCTAATTTCATGTTGAGTAGGTAGGTACCTACATATTGTTTGAAAATATTAGTAGTTAACTTATAATATTGAACAAAGTCGTGTACACTACAAAACTTTTAGCTAAAATCTAGTCCGTGTTTTTATTCCATGTTGGATGAAGGTATGGACTCACTGCTAGAAAAACTACTACAGGGTCCTTAAAAAATGTCCGAACTCCTCATAACAGTATTTCTCACGCTCAGTCGGTTCGTAATGAATAATAACTCCCTTCTTGGTCACCAATGTCCCTGGTGGGTTCAAGAGTAGGTAATTCTTAGCTTCCTGTATTGTTTGTTGTGGCTTAAAGAATTTGCAGCACAAACAGCAAGAGCCCCAACCTTGAATTATATGAAATTAATTGTATATGACGTCTAAAATTACCTTTCTATGTAGGTAGTATAACTTTATGTATGCGTTAAGATGTTCAAAAGTGTAGGTAGGTAGGTAATTTTGTGGCGTAAGCAACGTTCGGCGTTGAGGATTATGAATGGTAAATACGTAATGGCTAGCAACGTTTAAACTAGATGGTAGCACGGAAGCGTCGCATCGTGCCAAAAGCCACCGGTCTCGGTAGACAGAAATACAACAATGATCTCGTCGTGGCACAAGATAATTATATGAATTTTATAAAAAGTTTACGACTATTATTTCTCATAATGTCCAGTCACAGAACTCACACGCCACAGAATGTCCTCTCCTACATCACACGCTTCCAAGAAAAACAATTTTGGGCATTTCCATCCACCGACTTCCCACGATCCTAGCAATGTCGTCGGTCTATCAAGTTAAAGTGCCTAATAAATACTTTTTACCTTCAGTAAACCACAGTGGCACAGCGATCACAAGATACACAACCACCCAAATGGCAGCAATTTTCCAAGAATGATTCTTTAATCTTATGTAAACTTGCTTTGTATGAAACTCAGCCACCAGGCGTTTGACTGCTTCAATACCGGTGCTAAGTTTCTGTTCTGTGCCGATGTGAGTGGTATTGGATGGAGTTATTTGTTGTAATGCGTCCGAAAACCTACAGTCTGAAGATTGTTCTGCAAATTATTTTACGGTGTTTTCAAAAGATTTCAAACCTCCTTATGTTGCGTATCTTTTTTATTTTGATTCATATTATATCATATAAAATATACTTAAGTATCCCATTAGCAAACTACTTTTACATTGTCTTAAAAAATATCTAAAACTTACCGATTTCATCCGTTAGAAACCTTACCTTATCTACCGTATTACTTACCTTGTGCATCAACAATCGATTTATTAAGTAAATCATATTCTACTTTCTCGTCCGTGTCATTATTATTCCGTGATTGAGTTATGCGATCATTCTAAAAGTAGGTACAAAAAAATTTATCGATAATTTCTATCTATCTTTCTTATCTATTTATTATGTGTGCATTCTGCTGGGTATAGGCTCCTCCTGTCAGCCTTCTCCATTGTTGGCCAACTATTGCGACCATATCACCAGACCATCAGGTAGGTGGCCTGCCTCGAAGATGTTAGGCGTCTCTCGGCCACCATTCGGTAACCGCTGTTTCTTTTGGTAGTTAAGATTTTTGCGTTGTGTAAAGGGATAGTCAGGGGCACATCCAAACATTTTAAACTAAGCATTTTTCTTTTTGCATGCGTACATAATATATTCTAGTGCATGACGTTCGAACGAATACTTCTGCCATAGGACAGACAGGACGGAATGTAATTACTATATCACTCCTTATATGAATCATAAATCATACCTACCTAGTAAAGAAAACAAAATCATAGTAATCATAAAACAGACACAGCTCTGTTTGCATATCAACAGCTGTGTGTATCGACTGCTTTGTATCTACGCGGTCAATCACTCTCGATTCACACAAATAACAATGGGAATGCCGATAATATGTAAATATTATCACAATGTTTGTTGTGGATATTGAGTATTGTCACAAACGATATCAGCATTATCTCTATAGGTACATAGTACAGAGTACCCGCAAAGCTAATCGGGTCAGCTAGTTCAAATATAATTTGAATAATTGATGCAGGCTATATTACTAATAATAATTAGTTTTAAGTATGTAGGTACCCTATAATATAGTACCATATGTAGGTAAGTACTAGGTAGGTAGTGAGATCTTCTGTACACAACATGAACGCAATAAATATATTTTATTTGATTAGGCTAACGAATTATGTTTCAGTACTTCTAGGCAAGTAATTCTAATAGTATACACAGATTAGGTAATAGGATTTTATTAATACCTACAGTAGCTTTTATTATTAATTTAGACATTTGTTTATGAATGATTGTTGACAAATTTCATATATTATTTGTGGCTGCATCTCAATCTTTGAATAGAAAACAGGCAAGTTGGACTCTCCAAAAAATGCTGTATTTCTTCTAAAAGCTAAAGTCACACCTGACACGATCCGCGTGTCAAAAGTATATAGGTCCCATACATTTAGTATAGGTAGAACTGATTACATAAGTGCAGAACTGCATTGAGAGGAGTAATGAAATCGACTCCAACTGGACATATTTCGTGGAACTGGAATGGCCAGTATCATCAGCCTCACAGCTTAGTAGTAGTTTTGCCTTCTGTGCTGTAGGTCGTGGGTTCGAACCCCACCGTCAAACCTTTTTCTCTTTTTCACATTTATGAATGATATGGATTTACTCTACTGAGATGGTGATTCAACGTACTGATAATGTCACGAGTGACGAAGCTGTGTCATCAATATTCTTCATAAATATCTTCGACTTTGTACCTTGGTACCTTGTAGCTTTTGCATCAATACTGTTTTTTTCCATATCTCTTTCGTACTTCTTGCTGACCATTCTATAGATAGATGACAAATCAAAAATAGAAAACAATATAGACTTTTCAGAGCTATAGAGCTATAGAGTAATAAAATACTTGCAACTAGGTACTCATTTACCTATTGAATTCCTTGAATAGTTCGTCTTCATTCTTAATCCTATGTTTAATATACGTTCTGCGTACAATCTCATAATTATCTTCGTTAACATCCAAATCTACTTTTAGATCATCGTTATCTTGTTGGATAACTTTTTCTTGATCACTTTGGATAGGTTTTGCTTGGATGTTGGAAATTATAAATAAAACTATCATGTAGCGTAAGTTCGCCATTTAAGTTTCATTTTATATTGTCAATTCTTGTTCCATATTCAAAAAGTGATAAAAAGTTTTTATGCTATAGGAAGATTCGTAACTAGATTTTCTACTTTCAGAATAAAATGTGTCCATTCCTGTATTTCCTTCTGTACTTGTATATTCTAAACTCCCGGTTAGTACAATAATTTTCTCTCCTTTCTTATTTTACAGATGTTCGATTTAGCCGACTCAGAGATCGCAACTGAAGTAACATTCACGGAACAGTTTCGAAACTTAGTTGCAAAGATCAAGAACATAATTTACTACAGAGATGACAGTCGCTACCCCACCAAAGAACTGTCTGCATTGTCTGTCGTATCCACTGAAGTAATGGGACTCGTTGAAGGGTTTCTAGCATCAAATAGGGCCCCAAATTCATTTGATATAATGGAGTTGGGTGCCAGACACCCTCATTTACAACTGTACAACCATCAGAACTCCCCCTTCATAAACGCAGTAGATATTTTACTAAGCAGTGGACTCAACAAAGAAATCACATACGGACTGATAAATGTGGTGGAAAGAAAGCTAGCTGAAGTTAGGGGCTCCACAGATATAGCAGCGGTTAAGAAAACAAATTACATACGCTTCGTAGAAGACATCGCAAGCGTTACGTTTGAAATATTCGGAAACACTGAAAAGTCGTTCAACTTTGTTGATAATATTTGCGGACTCATCACTGATTGTCGAGTACCTATAAAACATAAGGACTTTTGTAAGTTGAACCAACTATCAAAAGAACTCAGGCAGTCCTGTGAAGATATTGAAAACATTGTCTGCCCTAGTGAAGGCAAGGGCTTAGATCAAACCTTGCTGCAGAAATACCACCAAATCTATATGAACGTAGTCGCCTCGTCCGATAAAGATCTGTGCAATGTTGGCGAAGTATCTCGACAAGGAACAAAAAAAGCCAGAACACCTTACCTGAGAATGTGCTACATCTATTGCAAGACAGTTTCTCAATTGGAACAAGAAGAGAATCGCTCGACTGAAATCACAACCGACTTACCGTACTTCGCAGTACTAGAGAAGCCATTGCATCACATCTTTGGTAATATGATCAACAATAAAGAAATCCCAGTAACAAATCTGGAGCCGATATGCAAAAAGTTGAACGTGAATCTCATACCAAAGTTGATATTGAACTTCTGTCCGTCTATCGCTCTGACCGGCCCTCATAAAGAAGCTTCAGAATACAATTTCAATAACTTGTTGCACGTCGTTTACGACTTCAAGAATCCAGAGGAGAATTTGTTTGTCGATCCAGTTACAAACTTCGCTCCATTGCCGAGGTCACCCGATCCTCAATGTTTGACGTACGTTGTTCTTCACAACTGGGTGTTGGCGCATATAATTAAGAAAATTCACACGTCGCCCGATGAGAACAGCTTGCAGCAAAGCATGGACGCTCGCACCAGATGTTTGAACAATTACATGGAATTGGAAAGGTTCAATATAACCAAAGACTTGTACGGGAATAATAAATATCTGGCATCGCTTCACACGACAGTTGATCTTGATAAACTGTTTATATTCATGCCACAACTGATCGAAGCGGGAAAGATATTGAAATGCTTGAATATCATAGATTCATTGAGCGAGCGTCAGTTAATATGCAGTGCAAATCTGAGCAATCTTAGAGATTTGATTTTGTTCAAATTGGCGACGAATCCTAAAGTGCAAAACAACTGGAGGTATTGTCAATACCTCAGATGCTCTGAGTTGAAAGTGGATTTGATCCTAAACAATTTGAGCAGCTGGTCGGCAGAAGGCGCGTTGGAAGTCTTGGACTATTTGCGGTTTGTCTTGAACCAAGAATCTTTAGAGGAAGGATTGTATGAGAAGTGCAGTGACTGGATGGTTAAGATTCCTCTATACGATCAGGTAACTTTCATTCAAAGATTTAGTTATACAACTTTGTGTTTACAATTTTATATTTCATTGTCATTATATATATTTTCAGATAGCATCAATAATGGGAGCAAACCATTGGTATCGTATTTACGAAAAGTCTCTAGAAAACTCGGAGATTATTATTGAAACCTTGATGGACAGTCAGCAGGTAAATGTTGAATTTTATTTGTATAAGTACCGTTTACATAATTATTCCTCGACGCAAATAGAGGGGTGTTATTTGTGTGTGTTTTCTTATTCTTAGCTGTTATGATTCCTGTTTATTTTTGTGTTTTGATAAGGGTTAAAATATTTTTTTCATATACCATACATAATACGTACCTGTATGGCATATTACAAAATGTCAAAATCTTATCCAAAAAAATTGTTTTTTTAGTTTAAACTTTGTTTGGAATGGGCTGACGTACACGAGGTGTCGGAGCACATGAAAAATCTGATCGTGATGAACTTACTGAAGCAACTGTTTGAATACACCAACCAAGCCACTCCAGCTCTCGTAAAAGAACTGCTCTTAAGACTCCCATCGTCTGAAGCCCTCGACTTGATACAAGATGAGATATCCAAAGTCAGAAATGTGGAAATTCTCCAAGTGTGTATCGATTTTATTTCGGAAAACTCTTTCGATTGGAAGTGTTTTGATAACATCAAGATTGGGCTTCAAATAATGCTGGAGATTGATGCCAACATGAGGTATATGTTCTGGGAACTAATAGAAAACCCTCTTTTGATGATTGAACAGTTCCTAATGAACTCCAAGCTGGATGTATTAACTGACATTTTAAATAAAATATCTCCGAATTTGAAGAAGGATCCGAATGGCGACAAACTTTACTACAATATCAAGTGTATTGAAAGTTTAGTGATATCTCGGAACGCAGTTGACGCCCTACTGAGGTTCTATGCAGAAAAAGCTTTGGACATGAAAAATCCAAGAAATATATGTCCCGTCGCGCCGAAACCGAGTGACGACTCTTTACTGCAGTCCATAGATTCTATAAACATAGAAGCGGCGACGCGGCCGTTTGTGATACCCGACCAGATACCCACGAAGGAGCAGTGGGTCGAAGACTATTCTGTGGATCGGTGTATGCTTTGTCACACATCGATATTCTCTATGATAATCAGAAGACATCATTGTAGACGATGTGGCAGACTCGTTTGCCATGCATGCTCCAGGCATAGGATGCAGGTATATTATTATTTTCTTCCACTTCGACACAGAATGTGTTTTCAAGTCTTTCATAAATCTGTCTTTGAAAAGGTAATTATTCAGTTGTTGGCCTAATTTTATGAAGAATGAGTTGTCCTAGTAACTCTATTTGAGATTGTTAGTTCCCAATCGACACTAGACAGAAAACTTAATTTAAATTTAGATCATTTCGTCCCAAATTATCAAAACCGGCAAAACAGAGAAAACGGTTATAACATCAGTTTAACTTTATACAAGCGTTTGATTTCCCGGCTTTTCCCCTTGTTGGTAGCCCATAAAGATTTGATTTGATTTGAAGGATTGGTAAAGCCTAGAACAGTACTTAATTTAACATTTTCGCAGGTACCGACATACCCAAGCGGTGTGAAGTTCCGCGTTTGCGAGGACTGCTTCACGCAAACAATGAACCGCCAGTCAAAAAACTACCAGGATAACATGATGCTCAGCAGTAACTCTGACTCTGCGAACAGCGGGGTCACTTGTCTCGACTGGTGCCTTACCGTCAGTGCTCCGAAGAATGACGCGGTTAGAGTGGAGTTTAGTTACGAGTTTACGCCGAATGTGACACTCTGTTTGTCGATTATGAAGATGCACTCTATCAATTTGGATTATCCGAGGTTTGTACACTCTTTTTGAACTGTATGTTTTATTTTTATTTTTCAGGAGTAGTGTTTAACTTTATTGTTCTATATACCCTAAACACCAGACAAACACTGTCTACACTGTCTAGATACGGACATTTACAACAGATTTGTGACTACCTAGGGTTACTACAAGCCATTTATTGATGAAGTTTATGACCGGGTCCCTATTAGATCTATCACGCATACGAACTAGTGCAAAAAGTGGGTATGTGCCGAATGTTATAACATACTTCTGTTTCCTTCCCATGGACACCCTCAAGATACATGAGGAATACAGTCAGAAGCTGTTAGGATTTCATTCGATGCTTCCGTGAGACGACAGTGTCCGTTGTGATATCTCAGTTCTCTAAGGCGATAAGACAACATGTCATGTATTACGAGAACATGCTTATGCTTATAATTTTATTCTTTCGTGTCAGGTTCCTGTTGGACCGAAGTGATGAAGTAGCAAGAGAGCTTTCCAGCGGCGGCGACGCAAGGCTGTTGTTGCGAGCAAGACGGTCGTTGCTATTGGCTGCCGCTGAACTATACTCGAGAACCCATCATGAAAGCACGTAAGACTTATTTATAAGAATTGCTTTCTTCAGGGGGAGATATCTGAGGGGACATCTACCGGGCCTGGGGATTAAAGCCGTGAGAACTATCATGATTTTGATCAATATTTTGGATAGAAACGGGATACCATGATTTTTGAGTTTGATTGTTTCCCGATATTTCGGCACAGTTGCATGCAGTTGCTCACGTGTAGAACTTGGTACAACGATAAACAATCATGGTAAATATCCCGTTTTTATCCAAAAAATATAAACAGAAATGACGATAGATGTGGCGTAGCGGGCGAATGTCTGCCTGCGACGCAGGAGGTTGCGGGTTTGATTCCCGCCTTGGGATAAATGTTTGTACGATCTGCAAATATTATGTAATGTATTGCATTAAGTATATCAGTCATCTAGTACCCATAACACAAGCTCTGCTTAGCTTGGGGCTAGATGATGCTGTGTGGATTGTCCAGCATTATTATTATATAGAAATAGATAAACGGCGGTGCACAAAAAGATGAAGATGATAACAAATTGTTGTGTTGATTGTTGATGGTGTGTAGCGAGTGGTCAGGTGGGGGAGGGAGTGCGCGCGTGGCGGAGACGGGAGCGGCGCACGCGGCGCGGTGCCTCGCGCATGCGGACGCCATGGCCACGCTCGTGCGACATCAGCTGCATCACCTCGTGCCGCATCAGGGCGCGCATCCCAGTACGTGACCAAACTAATACCTATGAGACTCTTGCCAACTTCGATCAATGATACCTCTAGATATAGGATCGGCGCCAAAAATCCGCCTCGGTAAAGCCGCGTTGACCGATCAGGGTCTGCTCGGACCGAGTGGACTCAGTTACACACTCTGACGCAAGTCGGATTGTGGCAGCCCATAATCCTCGGATTATGCTCAAATCGGATTATGCTCGGATTCGGCTTAAATGTGAAGTGAGCTCTTATTTTGTTTTGACAATTGGTGACATTATTTACTAGCTGACATGTTTATAACTTTTTCTCACTTCGTTAGTAAACAAATGTAGCTGTCTAAGTAAGTATATATTCACGCGGACAGCTTTTAGCTATGATTCTGTAAGTGGTCCGTCATCTGGGGGTAGCATTGATCGAAGGTTGCCAATGTTGCCATCTCTTGTCTTGACAGATGACAGATCTGGAGATCAGTGGTTTCTTATATATACAATCAAATAATACTACTTACTAATACAGGTCAAATCGTCCGCTCTCTACTCGAAGCAGAGAAATGGGAGCTAGCGTTAGAAATAGCCACAAAGTCCGGTCTACCAAGAAACAGCGTTCTGGCCGCGTGGGGTAAAGCGTGTCTTAAGGCAGGCTGCTTCCGACAAGCGCGGGATAAGTTCGCGCACTGTTTTAAGAGCGCGCTTAATGTCTGCGCTGAAGTCACAGAGGACAGCGATTTGAAAGAGACATCGGAGAGCCCTTACGTCCATCGAAGGTAATATTAATAATGCATAATTAATTACAGAAAAAAAAAAAACTATCAGAATTGTGAAAGTTCGGCCTCAAGTTGATGGCCATTACTTTTGTGTTTCAGATTACGGAGTGTAAGACACTCTGAAAGAACCAGCTCTGTCTCAAGCGTGCAGTCAGACGGGCGACCGCGAGCCAATCCGCCGCTTTTAAACGAAGTCATCAGCATGCTTGAGGATATGAACTATCCCGTCAACCAGGGGCTCTTACTCAAGGCAGAGTCTATCAAGGTGACTAAGATGAAGTTTTTAGGAATAATAGTAGTTTGAATTTTTTTTATACGAGTTGGTCACCATCATACCTATAATAAAGCATTGCCTCGCAGGTCATGTTCCTAGGTACGTACCCTATGATGCACTGCTCAGCGTCCATCAACCTGAGGCATATAGGTGATATGTTTTCCAGGCAGCTCGCTGCGTTCTTCCCGAGACGAGCCCTTAGAGCTAACTACTACTATGAGTGTGGGTGCCAGTGAAATTCCAGGCACATGAGACCTGCGTGCTCAGGTTGATGGACGCAGAGCATCGTAGGGCAAATTCCTAACGAACGTGATGGTAACCACTTGGGATCGGATCTGCTTGTTTTATTAATAATAATAATAATAATAAAGCCTTTTTATTCGGACAACAGATATACAACTACAACGTTCCTTACACTACTGCACTGTTATATTTATTTATTTTACACACTTAAAATTATTCGCGTATTTCGTGCTTCTTAACTTTCTGTAAGTCCGTTTGCCAGTTGGCAAAGGCCTCCTCCAACCTTCTCCATTCTGGTCTCTCTCTGGCTACTCTACTCCATGTTATGCCTGTTTTATTGGCAAGGCGTAAAAAAACAGTATGACACTAGATTGTTATCCAAAAAAGACATAAACCTATGACCGTTGATCCTGGCGCATCTCAAGGGTCAATGTTGACGGCCACTCCATTTATCGTGTACTCCAATGATCATGTCAGTGTTACAAAAGGTAAACTAAAAAAAAAAAAGGTAAAAGGCTGAAAACAATCTAACCCACACAAAATAACTTTTAAATCACATTGCGCTATTTTTATATTATTCTATATTTCAGAGCACAAACGAAAAATTGACATCAATGAACACAAGCAAAAAGAAAATACAACTGACTGAACCAGCTCTCAACATCATGCACACACTTGCTAGTGTCAAGAAGATTAAGCAAGGCGATTACAGCGACTTCCAAACTGCTACATTACCTCCTAAGAAGACCTTGGCGCAAGGTAAGAAAAAATTTTAAAAAACTAATACTTAACTTTTAAATAAAATTGGAACTGCTCTAAGATCTCTTTTATTACTGACTACTACGAAATTACCAGTGAAAAATATTATTCTAAAAATTATTTTAAAATGTTTCAAGGTCTATTAAGAAGAAATAACAATCACACGGAACCAAAAGTGGACCTCAACAAGAAACTAGACCCGTTCTTCTTCCAAGAATGCGTGTATTATCTAAGCAACTACGGTTCCCATACTGCGAACATTGCGTTCTTCATGAAACACAGCAACATGATCGAAGTCATCAAATATTGCTACGATAATCTGGTTGATAAGGAAACGTTTACGGAGTCCGTTTATATGGACTGCTTGAAGAAAGACAAAGTTAATGAGTTGTTTAATGCTATGAGCGAAATGGACAATTCCTTGGATATGTTTGCAGTAAGTATATTTGTAGTTTTTTTAGACTTACAACCGGTTTCTCGAATTCTAATTATTACAATTCAACTGGCAATCTAATATCCTCGTTCTAGTGTCTTTAGTGTCGTTTAGAGAAAACATCACTTATCAAAGGGTCATGCCTCTGACTACCTTCCTCATGCTTATTAAGTTGGTGCCTTAGGCACGGACAATCTTAGGACTGCCGTTAGCCTATCGTCGTATATTTTTGTACTAGCTAAAACGTGAAGTAATTTTCAAACACCCCAATCCCGCTGTTTAGGGGTTGAATACTACGCACCAAGACAAATATACCCTGAAAAATTCAAGTATCTTCGACCTGCTGTTTAGACTGCGTTGTATTTATGTCAATCGGTCAGGTCAAAGATTCATAATTGATAGTTTTGTTGAATTTTTCAGGATTACATAATGCACATTTGTCGTACACTAGAGATGTCGAAACGACTTGATGCGTTGTACGCAGTACAATGTGGTAGCGGGCAGAACGCCCGCGCCGCTGCGACTTGCGCCCTTCTTTATTCACGGCCGCTGAGAGGCAATGCTTTCGCGGCCACGCTTCATGCGAGACAGCACCATCTAGCGGCGGCGATGCAACATCTCTACCGGTGTGTACCCGTTGCCACCACCAACAGTAAGTGCTTTTAACAATAGACATTGTATAAGAGCTCGCTGTAATTCTAAAGCGAAGTAAATGTTGTCTAAACACAATACACATAGAAAACACTTATCGGAGCCTAACCAAGTCTCAGTTTCTTCTAAGCGATGATATTTCTATACAGTCGAAAATAATACCTAACTTAAAGTTTACATAGATGCCTAAGTAGACACTAATGTGCTAATGTGTGTGTGTGACTACCGTTACATACTAATTTAAGCGCCATCTAGTGGTGATGCATCATCAACTAATGTCTATGTGAAGAAAAAATTACTTATGGTCTCAAAATTCATAAGTGCAAAAATACAATCATATAATATAATCAATAGAACGTAAGGTACCTAGTCAGGTACTTCAGCAACCATGTTAGATTGTGTGTTTTCAAATTTATCACACACCACCTTTCACAGAGCAGTAGTTAACTTTTTTATTTCACTTGTCGCTCGCTACATGTACCTTACCAACTTCTTACTTTTTCAGAAACGACCGACACTAAAACATTTCACTTCAACTTGGATAAAGTAACGATAGATAACTTAATGACGACAATAACACGTCAAATCGAGGTCGCTAAATACCTAGCAGCTTGCGAGACGAACGGAAGGCTCAATGAGAAGGTTCTAGATGAAGTCATACCTATACAGGCACGGAGGGATGCAGATAGTACTGATATACGACCATTGACACTATTCGGGTCGAATACTGATAAAATTAGACTCGTAGCCGTTATACTGGCTACAGGAAATACCATGGAGGGTGGTTTTGAAATGGCTTTTAAGTAAGTAAGCTCTTGGTATTGTGTTTTATTACTTTGGCCCTGGGATTCAGGTATATAATAGGTTACCGTAGCACATAAGATTTAACACCATTACGTCTCAGTTAGGAGGACATTTATAGAAACCACACAGATATAGCTCGCAAATTGAGCACGTAAATCAACAGCTGAAGACGAAGCGTAGGACGCCTCCCAACCGATGACATTTTTAAAAATCGATGTAGAAGGCTTGGAGCATTTCTACCGAGATAAATCAGGAAGTCTATGTCTTCCAGTATACTTCCTCAGGCCGATGATCACGTTTCAGACTGATGCAGTGCAATGTTTAAAAAAAACCACATAGATTGTTTTTTATACAAAGAGGTAACCGCTCTATTTATTCGTAAGCCATTATACAATCATTCCTTATTATTGACTGAATTGTAGAACGATTAACGTGCTGTTGGTTATAGTAACAAGTACAGTAGCAAAAATATTGCTCGTTTAGCGCCACCCAGGAGATACGTGTAGAGCCACCGCCGACTCCTACGGACTATGGACGTGAACTAACTAAGTGATCGGAAGGGATATCTACCGTACTCATGGATTAAAGTCGTGATGCTATTTATTTTATTTATTTTTAAAGACTCGAAAACCAGACTTCAAACCCTTTATTTCAGTAGAAGGTAGAGTTTATAAGAGTTAGAGAACAGCAACTAACGAGCATATTGTTTATTACTTTTCAGGGTTATAACAGAACACAAATTGGATTCAATGCATATTTACACGCACGTCGCTCGATACCTTGTGAACATCGACAAATTTATGGAGGTTAAGACATTGGCGAAATGTATAAGAGTGTCTAAGGAAACTGCAGCAAGGTAAATACCGTTGAAATACAGTGTTGTATGTTCGGTACGTGCGTCTTCAGCCTAAATATGTCCACTGCTGGACTTAGGCTTCCCCAGTATTTGGGAAGTTTGCCAATAGTCATCACGCTTGGCAAACAGGTGGACCAGTGACCACAATGTCACCAATTCGCCTGATGTTTTTGATATTTAAATATAGCAGTTAGTGAGTTGCAAACGATCAACTAAACATGGCTCTTTGAAATATCTAAATTAAATCTCGATCATTGGTTGCCCTCAAAATTTACAGATGGAAAAATGTTTTTGTGCGTTTGATTAATGCCGTGGAGGAATGCTATAAAATAATGGAGCTTGTTGTATTGTTTTAGCCTGATGAGCGACCAGGTTCTGGAGTCGGGTGTAAGCGCGGTGGTGGCACGATGCGACGCGCGCGGACAGTTGCACGACGAGCAGGCAGAGTTACTCATAGCGGACGTGCACAGTGTCACTGTCAAGGTACGTCATTAGTCTCAATAAGGCCATAAGGCCACTACCGGTCATTGCCCTTCACCATTTTTGAGGGTGTGTACCAAAGTCACTACCCTTGGGCAGTGGCTTAGTTAGGTGGATTAATGACCAAAGTGACGATGTTAAGTTACCAGGAGTTGCTGCTGCCAGAAGTAATGGACAACTCCTGTTCTAAACTTAATAGTTAATCAAAGGGTGTAGTTAAAGGGTTAATTTAAATGATTTTATTTCTATTCCTTTCAGATATCATGCTACCTGGTATGCCGGAATGTTAGTAACGCATACATATTAGCAGCTCGGAATGACCGCACCAATGATCTACGTAGGATATTACATGAGGCAGAGCGACTTGGGAATGATCAAGTTAGAAATGCTTGTGTCAAAAGACTTACATCCAAAAATGTCAAATAGACTAATTTACCAATCTACATATTTTTAGACACAAATTTAATGAGATGACATGATTGTTATAAATACTCTTGCCTATTGTGTTACACATCTACTCTGATCAAACAGTAATGACATAGCTAAGATTAGGTACCTACAGGAATAAGTCTTGATAACTTACAAATTTATTGATGCTCTCCTAAATATACTCAAGAAAATATCAGTTTGTCAATGATTATGCACTGATAAATTATCTCTGTAAGCATAACTATATTTATTTAAAAGATGATTTTTTCGTTAGCAATGCTTAATACACTATGATTTGTAATGTCTTGTTTGTACTATATTGTTTATTAACTGTGAAACATCAGTATTATTTTATGTATTGTTCTCAAATCAAATTTAGTTAAGAATAAGATGAAGTAGCCCATAAATGGGTTTGTTTCGTGGCAATATCTAGCTGCAATTTGTATAGACATTCACATTCCATACAAATGCAGATTGAAATTGCCAAAATAACTAGCTTGTTTACAAGTGCTGTAACAAATGTATAATAAATGTAGCTACAATAATTAAGATTTATAATGGTCTCATAATGTGATAGTCAAGTTAAAACTGTACATACATACTTTAATAAAATGTTTAAAATTATTATTGAACTTATTGTTATTTTATTGAATTAAACACAAAGATAACCAGTTGCCAGCATATTTTTAATTCAGAAAAGAGTAGGTATTTCCTACTATTATGTGTACAAATATAGGAGTTTTGGACAGATGGTCAATGACTGCAGCGCCTGCATCACTAGCACAGGCAGGACTCCAACTCTTCAATCTTACTAACAAGAGAAGAGCACAGTTCAATGGACCACATCCTACAAGCTAGGACATCTCAGAAGTATGCCATAGGTACACTCACACAATTTGCATCATTTTTATTGCGCACATCACTTTATCAGTCTTGACACATTGTCACAAATAATTCACTGTTTATTGCGTTGCCATCGCTTTTTTCTTGGGTTTTTTGAGACGCTTCAACCCATTAACACTTGACTTTAGTAAATTAGAGTATGCAGTTGTGAATTTTTCAACATCCCGTTGTTCAACAACTGTTGATAGTTTTTCGCTCTTAGATTGTGCTCTAATTAGACATTTATAGTCAGGATCTTTTACTGCTGGGGTACCGTCCCTTGGATGCGGTTTAGTACGTCCATCGTCTAGAAGCAAAATAATATTCAGTTTACATAGATTTTAATGTTTCCAGTCCCTGTCAAAGATGCGTTTACTTACATCGTTTCATGGTCATGGTTATGGAACCATCAGCACGAGCTTTTTGAAACAGCTTAGTAAGTTCTGATAAAAACTGAAATAAGACAATTTCCCTAAATTAAATTTCGAAAAAATAGATAGGTATTGTAAAACTTGACACGTGCATGAACTCTTACCTCATCATTTTCTAATAAAACCATTGTTATATGTAATGACTATAACTATAATCATATATGAATATACTTGTTGAAACGTACTGAAAGTACTGAAAGTACGAATAAAATCAGAACATTCTACATTAGATAGAACCATACATGTAGGTACCTACACATCAAATTCATTCATTGCACTGATGACGATGACTGACAGTGACGTCTGTCGGTCGATGACATGACAATCGGCGGCGGAAGGCCTGGCCGTCCGATTGGAGCCGACCCGTCATTTTGCAACCATAATTCATTTAATAGAAATCCCGCTGATGTCGATCGTTTTTGGCTTTTGGCCCATGGCCTGAGGTTGTAGTGGCCAGTGTTTAGGTAATCTGTCAAAAGAGGTACCAAAAAGTATTTTAGGTTCGAGATTTTAGGGTTCCGTGATAGAAATTAATAATCCTAATCATTATCATGTACCTACCTATTCATTATAGATCCACATACGAACGAACCGAATATATCACTATGGGGTAGTATTTATCGTAATAGTATTAGCGGTGCGCAATCAGTCTTTAGAAAGTACTCTGTGTATGCAATCTACACTTCATGCGTAGGAGTACCGTTTGCATAAAAAACCTGACGAGTTTTTTCTGCCTTACAACATATAACAATGTACCTACCTCTACTTATGTAGCGTAAATTGGTAGGTAGTTAGATATTTAGTAATTACAGTAAGTAGATAAAGTAGGTTAATAGTTTGTTATTTACCCTAGCAAAGCAGTGGTGTGCGGACGGCTGGCAATAAAAATACCGTTTATATTTTGATTGAATCTCATTGCGTACTTATTGAGCGTTTTGTTGTGCCGTTGTGCGTGTCCCACGTTTTCCTAGCATCGGAGGATACTAAGCATGAAAATATGTAGTAAGTTAGACCTGTTTAACTATACTTACTAACCTTAGCCTTCAATATTCCTTAACCTGTCAAAAGATTAAGGAAGGTAGGTACCTAGGTACAGTACAGGTATGGTGGATAGATACATTACATACTTCTCAAAATGGCGATTTTTGGAACCCTTTTCTCCCCTTGGTCATGAGAGATTTTACTTGGGTGTGGTTCGGCTTGGCCCCCTTTTCAAATCCTAAATCCTAATTCAATACCTAAATGCCTCACGTAGGTAATTTTAGACGCCCCCTTATCTTATTTATGAAACTAGCAACTTTCATGATATTTTTCCAAACTATGATTGAGAAGTAAAAATTCTGTCTACTTTGACCTAGGTACCTTCTGAAGAGTATATACTTATCTAATTAACTTCTGATGTTAACTGTACGTAGGTACCACTACACAGTAGTAGGTACCTACCTACTCAAAGTGAGAATAGGGTACCTTACCTACCTACTCTCTCTATCTCTCTTCTTCAACCTATCCACCCAATACTGAGTAAAGGTCTCTTCCAATGCACGCCATTCTCTTCGTTGTTGGGCTTTCTGCATCCAGCTCCTTCCCGCAACTTTGACCAGGTCGTCGGTCCATCTCATTTGAGGTCTGCCCACATTTCTGTGTCCAGCCCTTGGTCTCCACTCCAGGCCACCCTACATATACCTACCTACATATAGCCATAATCAAAGGTTAAGTAGGTATAGGTTTTACATACTTAACTATTATTTCCTAACCTTTTTTTCCAGTCCATGCATACGTTGCGGCCGCGGTGACCACAGCTGGGGTTATCGGCGGAGCCTATGCCGCTTACCGAGTTTACAAGAGGCTTCAAATGACTAGAGTTCCACAAAAATGGAAACAAGTAGGAACATTAAAAGATATTTACGCCTATCCAATCAAGTCTTGTGGTGGTATCATGTTGGAGAGAGCCGAATGCACTATCTTGGGTTTGAAGCATGGGTGGCTGAGAGACAGGTGAGATCAGCCTCCTATTACGCACAATAATATTCCATCTATCGATATAAAAAAAGTACCTACTTACCTAGCTGATAAGTAATCAATAAATAGGTTCCTACATACTTAAAGAATCTACTTAATTTTTTTTGCGTGCAGGTTTCTAATGGTCGTAGACGACAAGAACAACTTCATCACCGCTAGAGCGTACCCTGAGCTTCTGACAGTTGCCACGTCCGTAAAGAGTTCTATATTAACCTTGAGTCATTGCAGTATGGAACCATTACACGTCAATTTAGCAGAGGTAAACCTTCCACTGATCGATTATGCTTCAATCAAATGAATTGGCTACTCACTGTCTAATCAACGATTTATGAACCTAGATCATAGAGCACGAAGTCAGCCCGAAAATGGCTCATGTTTGGAGCGTGCCTGTGCCTGTATATGACTGTGGATGGGAGGCCAGCGAATGGCTTTCGAGGTATGTTAGCAGTTTTGGTAAGTACCTAATCATGATTCTGATAAAGTCCACTGTTCGACATTGCCTCAACTATGATTGTAACCACGAACGTATTGTGAAACTTAGTGAGTACCTAATTAATTATGACTTCTTACCCTATTTTTTATATCAAATACCTCTAGCTTGTACAGATTAGGTACAGTCAGCATCAGAAGTAAATTAGGTACTTTTAGAATTATGAAATGATTTATCATACTTTTTTTACGTCTCATAGTTTGAAAAGAATATAAGAAATAACTTTTTAGATTCTTGTTTTTCTTAAAGGCTTAAATGTTTGCCCGATCGATCATCATTTACATGTTGACTGTACTGACATAGTACGTAGCTATAGAAACAAAAGTAGTACCAATTATGTCGTTGAATGATAGCTCTTATCACGCTAAGTTGGTAAACAGAAAAACTCATTGGATGACCTACGTTATCAATTGAGATAAATGTGAGGTTACTTATTTACAGAAGAAATATTTGTATAAAATATAAATATAGGTATCTAACAAAACCAGTAAAGTGCAAGTCAACTCGTTTACCGAGAGTTCCGTAAATTAACTTCACAATTTAAAAACTACATGGTGTACATTGAACACTTACACGGGTGTATATCGCGTCGGTATTCTGCAGGATACATTTCGGCGAGTGTGCCTTGGAGCTCCACAATCTGGTCCCCCATTCCGAGACGAGACACCTGTTTATGGTTGACACTTCCATCCGCACCAAGCGCTTTCTTTGCCTCAATCTTTATTATGCCCCCAGTAAAAGAATGGAACTCGGTGCCGCCGTCTGTTTTTTTGGTCACGTATAATTTTGATGTTTTCAAGAGAAGATTGAATTTAGGTATTATAATATTATACATCTTATATGTAAGCGTGCTACACCGTCGACCGCATCACCACTTAACATCAGGTGAGATTGCGGTCAAACGCTTACCTCAAAAATGTAAAAAAAACTTTTTTTTCGCCTTTTTTATGTGGTATACCATACCTAAATAAAAATAAGCTGTAATAAGTCAATAAGCTTTAAAAATCTACTTTAGGAGTAGGTAAGGATTCCGTTCCACCATTTTGGTTCGGTCAATAGTCAATGCCTTCTGTAGTTCGGTTCGGAACCCTAAATATACAGCCGAATTTAAAACGTTTTGACGTCGCTTCTATTAACAAGCTAGGATACTTAAATATAAAAAAACCCACATTTTTATTCCAGATGTTTAGACAAATCTGCAGGTAACTTCCGCCTGGCGTACTACGCATCTCACAAAAGTCGTGAATTGCGAGGCACCACGAACAAGTTTTACAAATTCACGAAAAATGATACGGTAATAACTCAACTGTAAGGTGCATACATTTACATAAAATAGATATGTCACTGTTCTACATTCACATAATTTTCGGTAGGTACTTACTACTCATCTACCTTTCCGTATGTGGCAATTTTTTGGGAATCAGAAGTTTTAAATGAGTCATTTTGGGAAACGTACTTTCTGAAATTAAAACAAATTAGGTATCGTTTATTTAGAAATTAAGGCCTAACGTCACAATGCGTCAAAACTATATCTGCATGAATTTCCGTTTTTAAGTTTTTCATTTGTTACAGGGAGCTCTTCCAGACGAGGTCTCATTCAACCTGATAAACGAGGCTTCGGTGGAGGACTTAAACCAGAAACTGAAAGATACTAAGGTCACGGTTCGCAACTTTAGACCTAACTTTGTATTGAAAGGAGCTGAACCTTTTGAGGAAGACAACTACAAATTTGCAAAAATTGGCGAGAATATTTTCGAGATCATCAAACCCTGCGCTAGGTATCGTATAAATCACAGTACTATGGTACTACTTTATAATACTTATATAGCGTAAACACTGGCTGACTGAACCGATACTTAGCTTTCATTGGACATTGTCATTATGAGTTAACACTGCCCCGCGACGACGTGACGAAACCTGACAAAACACTTCGCAGTCGAAAGTTATCGTTCTAGTTGCGGCGTTTACCATTGTATTGTAACTCAAAATGCCAAGAACCCTTGAATAAACGGGGGGCTTTCATCAAAAAGGCCAAAGGTAGCCTGTAGTCGAGATAGAGAAAATACTTGTTCTATCATCAAAGGAATTTTGGCCAAGGTACAAGGGCTCTGCAATATAAAGCTCGGCCTTTTAGTAACTCTGAATCACAGGTACAATTTAAATAAAAATATAATAGCTAAAAATATACATACTAGAGTTATATGTATGGTTAACCGTTTCAGTGTACCGACGACCGATGTGGCGCGGCGGGCGAATGACCGCTTGCGACGCAAGAGGTTGCGGGTTCGATTCCCGCCTTAGGATAAATGTTTGTACGATCTGCAAATATTTATTCCGGGTGTTCTGGGTGTTTTCTATGTATAATAAAAAAAAAATCTATATTATGTAATGTATTGTATTAAGTATATTAGTCATCTAGTGCTCATAACACAAGCTCTGCTTAGCTTGGTGCTAGATGATGCTGTGTGGACTGTCCAGCATTATTATTATTATTATTATTATTAATGTTCATTTCACTTAGTTTTCGAGGAGTGAGATTAAAATGTCCCTTGCATAATATTATATCCTCAATATACTTAACAGATGCATACTGACTACGATCGACCCAGAAACTGGTGTGCGTAATGGCAAAACTGAACCGTTGGAGACGTTGAAAAGGTCAGTCATTCTGATACTAGCGCAATATTACACTTTCTTCTCTTCACTTGCCATCAGTTTACCGAATTTTAGCCAGTAGTGTGACAGGACTCTATGATTTTATTGTAATTTAATAGAAATAAAAAAGCTGCCGTCACTTACACATAGCTAGGAGGCCGTTTTTAATCCATAAATGTTTTTGGAAGATGCTCGTCTAGCGATACCTTGTCGCGGCTTGAGCAAAGCCCATCCAAAAGTTATTTTAAGCGAAATTTGGTTTATTATTATAATGGAAAAAGTTTGCCATAGCATTAGTTATAGCTTATGATGGTTTGCGCTACAGTAAAAAGCTTGTCTCTATAGTGACTTACATCATTCTGTAATATCATGTTTCAGTTAGCATAATCAGTTTTTTTGTCATTTGCAGTTACCGTCAATTTACGAACCCAGAAGAGCGCCGTTCGGCAGGTAATTCCCCGCGCATGGGATTGCAGATGGCGCTGCGAAGCGGGCCAGGAGGCTTGGTATCGCTTAACGACCCTATTTATTTTGCGTAAAGCGTAATTTGTTTATATTTTAACTAGCCAAGTAAGAGAATTGGAGCATTATCTAAGATCTTCATCGTTCAAATTTTTCTTATGTTCGAATGAGGTTAAAATAGTAGCTTAAAGTGATGGAATAAAACGAGCAGATTAATTTTATGTGTATGAATGGAAACCTAACCCTTGTGTAGGGCAAAAAAAATTTAATTAAAGAAGTTTGACTTTAGTAAAGGTGTAATTCAGTACCACACTCAAACGCGTACGATTTGCACGGCTATCCTTAGTCGTTCGTTATCGCTGGATAATAGGGCGCGTGCGAAAGTGCCACCTCCGGTGCCTTTAGTCAGATGCTCAGGATTCACCACCACGCAGCCATTCACTTTCTGAAACGGTAAACACCAACTTGATTGGATCACTGTAATTTAATTTATTGTAGAGTGCCTAATGTAGCCACACAGCTGATGGAACAACCTGATCTTAAGTGGTTACGATCACCTATAACAAACATTGCCTCCTAGGTCACGTTCTTTAGAACCATACCCTACAACGGCTACAACGCTCTGGAATAGGCATGATAAGCTAAAAGCTTCAGTTTTAAGCCCAAATTGTTTTTCCCTTACCGTCAGGGTTAGATCGGTAGATATTTAATCTATCAGTCTCGTCAAGAACTCTGTGTAGGCCAATTATTGCGTGGTTTTATGGCTTACCTTGACAAAATATCGGAAGTTTGAAGGAAGAACGAGAACATGCGGAGTGCAGGAAAGCTGCGCGTGCGCCGACCACAACGCGGCATCCATGGCATGCGGCGCCGGCGCCGGCCACAACGGGTAATAGGTCTGTTGCGTTAGCACATGCTTCGCCAGTCGAGATAACTTGCCACTGCCGACCCCTCTGAAAACGCATACAAAAGTACATTTTAAATCTAGATTTTTTATCAACATGATTTAAAAAAGGTTTGTTTTTTAATAATTTAGTTCATATATGTATAGTTATATGTAAATGAAGTTCATCACCCTTCATTAAATTCGTGTTTGGCGCACCAAGCATATAATAGCTAAATAAGTTCGTTTCCACTGAAGGGGACGGAGACGAGTTGAGGAGACAGTTAGTGCTATCAAGCGAGATACGTAAATAAGAATTTCTTTGGCCTATTAATCCTGTGCTATCTTTATCAAGGGTTTTTTTTTTATCTTTATACCCAGTGACTCACTAATTCCCATCTTATTCATATATAGTCATTCATGACCACTCCGACTACTAACACAAAAATACAAACGGCGGTGCGGCGTCTTATGCTGGTAAAAAGTTATATTTACTCCCTAAATTATTTGGTTAGGTAATCTGAATGGTAGAGAAGAAACTTGATTGTGCACTATATAAAAAGGACAATTTACAATGATATCTCTTCTTGGCTAATGTGCATGAGGACGTCAGTACTGGTGACCCCGACGACGATTCCGTTAATGTTGAGCGTGCACGGATCCGGCACAAAGTGCAGGTTTGGGTGTTTCCGCCGGCTGGAGTATGGAGGCGTTGGGTAAATGTTCACGTGAAATGCATCTTTCATGTTTGATACGATGTATATTTTCGTGTATGACCTGAAAACACGGTTTATTTAGTGTTTTTGGACTTCGAAATATACAACCTACCTAATTCAGAACCTCCATTTTTTGAAGTCTGCTGAAAAACGGAACTCTCATGTATATAGAACAACTTTTTATTTTGTTGTCTTTTCCTCGGTCTGTATGTTAAGGCCCTTTTACATAGAGCCTTTTTATAGCTCGAACAAATACTCTAATAACTTCTAATAACCTAACAATATAAAATGGAATGGTGTAGTTTGCAGGTGAGTGGACACACATGTATTTAAACTCTTCAGTTCATTCCGTTCATACGGAACCCTCAGGACGCGGGTTCTACTCGCACTACATTTTTAAGATGATGTCAAACAACTGGCAATTTGAACTAGCCTAGAACGAATAAATTTGACATTTGTGGCGGTATCGTATTGATATTTGAATTACATTGCGCTGCATAGAAGTGCAGAATACGGTAGCCTGGTAGCCGCGTAATGTAACTTGGTTGTTGTCGGTACTTATACGTTACAAATGTCAAATTGGTTTGTGCTTGGCTCTCAGGGCAGAGGACGGCATGCTATTCAAAAAATCATCTGAAGTCTGCAGTTTCCTACAAAGACCATGAATAAACCCATGCAATCGCAGCACCAACTCTTACTAACTGTGATGCTGATGACCGTATTGTATGCGAGAGCACACATAGCCATTGTGTTATTGTTGCTAAAAAGCTTGCACGCAAAAAAAATATTACTGTAGTCTAGCAGAAACCGTTACTCACCGTGTACTTAATTCGCCTAAACTATCTACCAGTTTGTCGAAAAACGATCTATAAGTCTCGGCCATGGTATTATCTTTAATCTTGAAATGGTCACTGTCCATGAAAGGACCCGTCATTATGGCTATGTGAGGTTTGTGCGTGCTGATGTAGTTGACGAAATCCTTGAGTGCCTCATAGGATATATTGTCTGAAGTTGTATAAGGGCCTGAAGCTATCACCATTGATATTGTACCTGTAAAATAATTACCTCATATTTTTTTCATAATAGTAGTTAAGATTTTTGTGAGAGTTTTCCAGGGAAGGGAAGCACTACTACTGCAAACATTCCTGTCAATAAAATAAATAGTGATGCTTGCATAAAGGCAGAATCACATTAGCCCCCACTGGGCGTCACAAGTCTATTGGTCCCCTACATTTTGCATATGCACTAGCGTAGACGGCGCGGCTCTGCTACCACTGTATCTGTTTCTCTCATACAAAATTTCAACAGTCAACGCAGGTCGTGTCTAGTGTGATTCTACCTTTACTGTGTTCCGATTTGAAGGGTACCTATGGGTGTCGCCAAGGCCGCTTCTCATGAGACTATGATTTGACCAGCCGGCTTTTTTACATATCAGAGTACGACATAGGAAGCAACTAATGACTCTGTGAGGCAATGCGATTGTTATAGGCAGAGGTAATCGCTCTAAATCAGGTGGTCCATGTGTTCGTTCAAATGTAAATAATCTATAAAATTCTAGCACATAAATTAAAAACACAATTCTACCTGTTATTGTATTCAGCATGTCAGCTCTGTGATCGGGCAGCTGTCGTGACGCATCGCAGAACACTTCGTGCGCTATGAACCTGTCTCCGCGCGGGTTTACTCCTTTCATCACTACTACTTGTCCCGGGAACAAGGAATATTCCTTCAGGCTGTGGGAAACAACAATACATTTTTTTATTGACTATCCTTGTGAGGCTAGTTGGAAAAAAAAGTATGTAAGAGTTGACGACTGATGTGGCGCGGCGGGCGAATGTCCGCTTGCGACGCAGGAGGTTGCGGGTTCGATTCCCGCCTTGGGATAAATGTTTGTACTATCTGCAAATATTTATTCCGGGTGTTCTGGGTGTTTTCTATGTATAATAAAAAAAAATCTATATTATGTAATGTATTGTATTAAGTATATCAGTCATCTAGTACCCATAACACAAGCTCTGCTTAGCTTGGGGCTAGATGATGCTGTATGGATTGTCCAGCATTATTATTATTATTATTATCATCAGTAATCTCTTCAGAGTACAAGTTTTCTTAGTTTGGGGAGGTTACTGTGTGAAATGTCCATCAATACTTATTCGTTTATTCTCGTTTTCCCGGTTCAGTTTGTGCTTACATTTTATTAGATAGGTTACTTTAATGGGATGGCACTTACTTGTCAGTATCAACAGGTACAGATTGGCTAAGGGAGTGTTCCCATGTGCCTTGAAGCACAACGCATTTGGAATTGAGTCTGGCGTCTGCGTCGCACTCTATTCGACCAGCTACAAACACTTCAGTCTGAAAAGATAGAGCTATTTACTATTCTATGGTCTTTTTTGAACAATAAAAAAAATTAAACATTAATTATAGTAGGTACGTAATTAGATTTCAAATCTACCCGCATCATCAACTCACAACTGTAGCCACTCTGAGATAAAGACTATTTAACTTAAATCACGTACCACGCGCCGTTCGTTTTTGAGTCCGAGATAGGTACTGACAGCATTATTGTTGAATACAATGACGCCGCTTATGCTGTTCATGTCTACATAAATATTCTACTGTTTATTCATTACTACCACCGGCCTGCACATGTCCACTGCTTTACGACCATACGTGACTTCCCCCATCCATTTCCAGAAAGTATTTTAAATCTTTTCCATCATTACCGACTTAGCGATGCTAACAATGTTCTACGATTAATCTCTACCGGTGCATGGTCGCCATACGCATAACTCTATTCCCCAGCGTTGTCGGTTCTACCTAATGAGCCATGTGTTTCTTCCACAAATTTTTAGATTTTATCTCGTAAAGAAACTCTTGGCAAACACAGCTCATTTCAAAAATTGTTTAAATAGTGACATGTGCTAAGGTTAGGAAATTGTTTGGTCATAAGAACCCATTCTGAAATTATGTGAAGTCAAAGTCAAAAATCATTTATTCAGTAATATCCGCAGGGGTCATCTTGAAACGTCTTAAATCTAGGTGAATCTAAGCGCCATTTCTAAGTCTAAGTCTAAATCAAATGAGTAGATATTTTGGTAGTTTTTCATGTCGAAGTACCTACACACTTGAAGAATTCTAAATACACACTAAGAATTATCTATGTGTTGTCCAGTCTGCACTTTAGAAAATACATAGTACACAAACCTGGGAGTTATGTCTCACTGAAGTAGTCTCTGTTATGCCAGCTTTTTTCATGATACATTGAGACACATAGTGAATGTGATTATCGAAAATACTGGCCTTTTCATGAAGCAATTCGAAACCGAACCTGTAAAATATAATAATTTTAGTTACGGAAATATATGTATGCATGGAATTTGGAGGAGTCTACAGGTAGGTAGGTAGAAATTTACTGGTAAACAAAGTTGTAAAATTATGGGATTTTAAACAGGGCACAAAAATATATCGAGATCTCAGTTCGTACGTATTTTTACTCACATTGCTTTAGCGTAAGTGTCGCCGTCGTCATTTGGTACTTGTGAGATGTTAAAATTCAATAAATTGTTAACACCATTGGGCTCCGATATAGTTTTCAATAATTCTTCATCACCATATGAATGTACAACCGAACCAGCATTGTTTCTTGAAGCATACTTTGCTGAAACACTGAAATATGCAAAAATAATCTACACTAAGCGAAATACTTATGTTAATGAATAATTTTTATTAAAGATAGTCTTATGTTGAGCAGCGATTACTTTTGCTTAAAACAATTTGCCTTACAAAGTACCCATGGTGGACACCAGGGATGAGCCCTACATATTATTGCACTGGGTCTATCACTGAGAAATAAAGGTAATATAATCCTTTTCATTTTCAATGAATATAAATCATACGCTATCATATCATCAGGGTGGGCTAAAATTTGCAAGAATATAACACTAATGTACCGTATTCTGATTTTACTCACATGGTTGGAGAATATGTAGCCGGACATAATTCATTCGGAGTTGATTCCACTTCAACTTTCACCCTCTGAAATGTAGAAAGGAATCTTTGCATACAACCTCTAACATCAATGCAATATGATGCTACAACCTATATGCATCTTGGAGACACTTCAGATTAGTTATAAATTATACACATTTTAATGCAGCCAACTGCACATTATTTATTATATTGTATTTAGATAATTTATTTATTATATTCTTTAGTCAATTAAATGTTGACGACCAATGTGGCGCGAGGGGCGAATGTCCGCCTGCGACGCAGGAGGTTGCTAGTTCGATTCCCGCCTGGGGTAAAGTTTTTGTACGATCTGCAAATATTATGTAATGTATTTATATAAGTCATCTAGTAGGTACCCATAACACAAGCTCTTTTTAGCTTGGGGCTAGATGATAATGCTGTGGATTTTCCAGCATTTTTTTTTAATACAATACGCTGATGGAACAAGCATATGGCCCACCTGATGTTAAGTGGTTACCATCGCCTATAACAAAGCATTGGCCTTGTAGATCACGTTTGTTAGGAACGTAACATACAGTACACTACTGTGTCTGTACCTGAGGCATGTAGGTGTTAAACCTCACATGCCTGTAATTTCACTGGCACCTACATCTTTCAAACCACAACACAGCAAGCTGCTAGTAGTACTTTCCCGGACGAGCTCTTGACTTAGAGCTCTACTACTACTTACTACTAGCATTATTATTATGTTCACTACATCATAGAGATAGTTCAAATTGTTTCTATACATTTTACCAGCAAGTTTTAAACATTTTGGTCTAAATGACTAAAGCACCATTCAAATGGAGAAACAAAAGTGCTACTAAGAGGGTAACTCTTTGAGACAAGCTTGTTACAATATTATGCATAGGTTATATTAAAGTATAAATTTAAATTCTACAATCTTATAGACAAATAGAATAATTCATTACATCTGATCTCAAATTGATATGATACACAAAGTAGTTAGTAGGTAAGTTCAAATAATATTTAAATGTACAAATATGATATAATGTGTTTTTGTAGGCTGTCATTGCAGGATTCATTGATGGCTGCAGACGAGTATGGATCTAGTCATGAATGTAACGAACATGCACCAGAAGCATACTCGCCCACAAAAATCATCAAGTACTGTTTCAGCCTATATTCACTTTTAATTTCACCTCTTTATGAAAACTTTTGAACTCTTTGTTATCTGTTAAAAAATTATATTAATGTACCTAAACCTTTTAATTTCTTAAATTATACAGACATCTTTATGCGGGTAGTTAGAAAATATACTCCTAGTAATCTTTAGCTAAGTGATCATAAATTATCTATTCAAGTTAGGTTACTCAGAACAAAACATATGGATGAAAACTTAATTAATTGCACTAAGCAAGTTGTAATAGTATGTACTAATAGTTAAGATGAATTAAACATGTATATGTATAGCAATAATTGTAGGTTAGATTATGTTCCTTTACACACAGGATCTTCGCAGGCAGTTGGTTCAGCTAAAAGCAATCAATGAGTGTAGATCTAGTCACAGAAATTAACTGTGCACTTGATCTGCACTCATCAAATGCAAGTAGCATTTCATGGCGTACTCTTCATCTCACCTTGAATCTTCATGTGACCTAAGCAAACTAAAATTCAAGCATAGCTAGACATACCTTTACTAAACATCAGTATAGTCAAATTTTATTGTACCTTGTGGGTACCTACTAGTACTAAGTTATGTACATACCTTTGGAGTAGCAGCCATATAATTGGAGAGGACTTCATTATCAGATCTTGTTAAAGTAAGTTAAGGGTAATAGTAAGTAATCATTGTTTGTGTGTATTTAAATAGATATGGTACCTGAGTTTCAACTGTTTCAAAACACGAAAAACAAAACCAATAGGTAGAAACATTGTAACAATATCACAAAATAAGCGAACACGTGGGATTTACGTAGAAAAGGATACTTAATTGTAGCGGGCACTCCATAGACGGTCAAACCTGCGCCGGCGGCGACTACCGTGCGTTTGGTTTCCAAAGCGGGTGCGTGGTGCCGATTCGCCGCGCGCTTGGAAAATTCTTTTCTGGCAAATACGTCTAAGTTTTCTACGCTTGGTGAAGCGCCATTTAAATGATTCAAACTGAATGCCATCCATTGTTCAGTTAAAGACTCAGCATCGACTTGATATTCTTCGCACAAAGTTAGGCCTAATGAAAAAGTTAATAAAAATGAAACAACCTTGAACATAAGTTTGCTTCGGCAACTTTGTGTATAAACTTCAAAATGTAGACAAAGCAACACCAGATCTTACATTTTATCGAGGTCCTATCATTTCTTCAAATTTGTACTCACATTTGTTTAAAACTTCTCTGTTTATTTCGATACCCAAAAATTGAAATTGCTCAGTCACCAACTCCTCGGAAGCCATTTTCTGTAAATTGAAAAAACGAAGCTGATGAGCGATTGGCATTGGCGAGTAAAAGAGCGCGAACGCGCCAATGACAGCCTTTCAATGTTGCAAGCTTAGAACTTTGTGAGTCCATAGATTATTTTTGACGACCGATGTGGCATGGTGGGCGAATGTCCACCTGTGACGCAGAAGGTTGCGGGTTCGATTTTCGCCTTGAGATAAATGTTTGTACGATCCGCAAATATTTATTCCGGATGTTCCCAGAACATCCGGAATATGTGTAATAAAAAATATCTATGCATGTAATTTAATTGTATTATATTCTTTGGGTAGGATACTCTATCTAACAAATTATAACCTATTCCAAATTAAATTTTACATTTTTGTCAGTAACCTAGCCCAAGAGCATCGCCAGCCCATGGCCCAGAGGGAGGCAAGTTAATATTATGGAGGAATTGTACTTGGAAGTTGTATTGTGTTATACCTACTTATACCTATTGATAGTGAATTTATTCGAATTTTAAAATGCGGGGTTTAGAGCAAAGCTTAGGACTTTGGTTTCTTTGCAGTTGGCTACATTTTTTTAATCTCTAGGGGGAGGCAGGGCAGCCCCTTCCTTGCCGCCCCCGTGGCCTAGCCTAGATTAAAATATCGTAATGGGCAGGCAGGCGAAACCACAGAGTACTTTTTTATAGACCTATCTTACCTTTTTTATATTTATCCCTATCCAATGATCCATTTGCCTGTTGCCTGCCCATTGATCTGTAAAGATGGATGATAAATGGCAAATGGATATTTTATTAAAAAATTGACATCTCTGATTTGCTTTAAATTACTAATCGAAGATTGAACACTCCAATAGCCTACTGATATTTTGTACATAGTTAGATATAGCTAGGTCATAGTTGCATGTGGGCTAACTTTAACTTGGCCAGCCGTTTGGCTGCTCATTGGATGTTTTAGGAAAAAATATCTAACGGCACTTTATTTCCACTATAGTCTTTGAACCCCTTTATATTTGTATGAATAATGATAAGGCCAAAAAGGTATGTTTGTATATTACTAAACAAACATGGATTATACTTATAAAAACTGCAGGTTCACAAAAGAATGTTTTATTTTTGTAGGTTGTACATAAACTCGTATAAATGAATTATGATCTTTGGACCTGAATATGAAATTTACATGATGGCATAGATTGCACTTCTGCTGTTACAACACTGTTTATAGACAGATTTGCTAAGCCACCCCTTATCAGGCCACATGTGTAGGCTACATACTGAAACAATAGAAAAATTACTTCAAAGGTTTTACAACAGAGCACCAGATGATTGTTAAATCTAGACTTTTAATTAGGCTACCTAATTTTGATGATTACTACAAGTAAGAGGTGGTGGTAGGAAAAGCGAAGTCTCCTACTGAATTGTGGTTTACTCCCACTTTTAAAGGAAATAACTTCTAAAGGGGAGGCAAGTTGAAAGGCAAGCACATTGTTGTAAGATCATTTTACATGAAAAACCCTTTGAGTTAGATCTTTTTCGTTATAATACTCTTTAAAGTATTTTTAAACAACCTTTATGTGTGTTTTAGTTAGTGAGTTGCTCATAACAGTTTTTAAATTACTTACCCGAGGAGCATATTCCAAGTATTGGTGACCATTAGAGAAAGTTGTCAGAAAGCGAAATGCATTGTCTTGTAATACATAAACTCCTTGATGGTTTGTCCTCAGATTGTCAATTTGTTTTTTGTAGATGCATGTCCAGAAATCTGTACATATGAATTTCATTGTATCCAATTCATCTTTGAACCTAGGCCATTCCCTTGTAAGCCTTTCCATAATTTTATAGCCAGCAGCAAATCCGATATATTCAACTGCCGAAAGGTCAACCTCCTTAGGAAGAAATATATTTAAGATAAATCATGTAGCTAATGTAGGATAGTGCAAATCACAAAGTCTTAGACGAGTAAATCGTCTAAGCACAAAGTAGACCAACCTGTATTTACCTTTTTATCCAATGTTAATTTTGATTGCTCAAGGGCATAATTAATGATTTCTGAATGTAGCAGTTCAAAAACGATATCATCAGCCATTGCAATTGAGCAAATTGCTCTAACGAAGAGCTGCTAACATACAATATGAATTACAGCAGTGACGTTCCAAGATAAATAGTGTTTGCGATCCCAATTTGCCTCTCAGATATCAGGCTTTCCAAGCACAGGAAAGGCAGTTATAGACAAAATAAACACTATCAATTTCCAGGTGTAATTTAACTATGAAGTAGGTTTTTTTGTATCTTGATGCTTCCTCGTTTATAAACACAGAGTACTTTTTTATTTTATAAACCAACAGTCTTTACAAAAGTAGGTAGGTACCTTCCTACTCTGTATTTATAAAAAAGTAGGTACTCTGTGTAAAGCATTAGGTAGGTACACCACGAGTCCGGTTCATGTACAACCATACAACACAGCACAAATAAACCGCCAGGGAAATCACAGCCGGGAATGCGCAGGCAAGAATACGCAGCTAAAATGTACACGAAATCCATTGTATATTACCAACACGTGTTGGGAATGTACTAAACCTATCGAACTATTAACTTAGTACCTATCTAATATAAAATTTATCTAAATAAATACCTACTTTTTTCTGTTATGATACATACAAAAAAGGGTTTTTATTTATAATTTTAGTCTTTTTGCCTCGCTCACCCTTTGCTATACTATCGGTTGTTGTTAAATAGATCAGTGGATATCTACCATGCCTGGAAAGTCGTGAAGCTGTTTCTTTTTCTTGACATGTTGCAATTTTTGTGTAAAAAACTGCCATTGGTAAGAAAAAGGTAAACAGTGTATAACAAATCCATGAAATGAGATCACAGCTGTAAAATAAATTGTAGTAATTAGCAAACTCTTGTCATACCTACTACAATAATATTCTTCCGGTTCTTCGGCAGCACTCAATAAATAAACGCACTCTGTGGTTTCTGGTTTCATTCATTCCATCTATCTATCTATATATTTTGTTTTATCGTGAAACTTGTGCTATTTGACGTACTTTGATAATTGTAATAAAACATCTGCTTTTGTACGAGTCTGATAAAATTGCGTGTAAGTTAATTTCATTTTGCATTCTAATCTGGAGGCAAAGAGTAATCTTCTCAAATGGATGCACAATGCATAGAAGATGACGATCCTACGCGATTGCAAGGTTTTGTGGCGCCATCTAAAGCCGAACTAACAAAACCTAAGTGCGATGGAATCAATAGAAAGAAAAGAAGGCGCGGAAAATTTAAACCGAAAATAGTGAAACCATATATCAAAGTGCCATGGCAAGATAAGAGGAAAAATGACAAAATCAAAAGAAACAACCGCTTTCGTAATATTGCCTTAGCTAAAACCCAAGCGCCTTTTAATAACAATCAGTTTTTAATGGAAATTCATAAGCCTGAGCCAGAAAACTCATTTGATATTCTCCAAACTCCTTCTGCTCGCACGCGCGATTCCAGCTTCAGTATCGACTCCGAGGAAAATTATTTTTATTCCTTGCCTGACGATGAAGAAGAGTACTTGACTAAAGAATTTTCCAGTGTGTATGAAGATGCCCAAAGTGAGCGCTTGTCTAATATGTCAAAAAGTGAACTTATCCAAGAATATCTTCTCCTTGAGGCAAAGTATGACAATCTCCTAAAACGCACTGAACGTTGTAAACAGAAAACTATTGAAGAAGATAATTTGACCTCTGAGAGAGAAACATCAGTCACAGATAGGGATAGTATGATAGAAGTTAAGGATACATCAGGTACTTCTAATGAATCTAGTGTTGAAGATGAACTTTCTTATAGTAGCTTGTTGCAGCGACTGAAGGAGCAAGATGCAAAGTTAAGTGAACTTCAACTTACTAATGAAAAATTGAGGCTTGAGAATGAACACTTGTACACAAATCCTCGGGGATCATCCAGTGAAGACTCAGAGAGTGATAGTTCTTCAAGCTCTGACAGTGATAGCAGTTCCAGTGGCAGTGTAGTGGAAGCACCAATAGAAGTGTGCAATGATGCTAATTCCAATGAACCCCAAGTAAATGGCCAAAACGATGAGACTACTGACATAGAACCACCCTTGGTAAACGGTTTTCACAGTCCAAGTGAGCAAACATAACTTAATTTAATCAGTATGTAAGTAAGCAACATTAAGTAAAGGACAATGATTATGGACTAAGCATATTACTTGTAACTTTCTTTTTGTTAGATTTTAAGAGGTTTGTTTCTCATAAAAATGAAACAATTCATATAAAATAAGATACAGTTTCTTATTCTATACCTATTCTTATTGTTGCCTATCTTGGGCACCAGTTTCTCACAAAACATGTTTACTTCTCTTAACTCAAAAAGTATATACTGAATCTAGCTTAGTTACACTGTAAACTTTGTGTGAGAGAGTAAACCATTTTATTTATTTTTTAGTTTTATATTGGTTTTTTTATAAATAAATCACCTGTTATAAGGGTCAATAAACTAGTTTGGTAACACCAACTGCTGATTAATGCTGCTTCTCTCTTGCTATTGATGCGTATTAACATTTTAAGTACTTATAAAAACATAAATTGCATTTAAACTCTTTATTACATACTTAGCACATGCATAATAATTACATGTAGGTACATTATATTAATGTATAACTCACATCACCAAGAGTGCTATCAAATTAAAATAATTTTCAACTGATAATATAAAATGTAATAAACTATTCCAGCAAAAAGAATAATTAAAAATACTTAGTAATGATTACTTTGCTTTAAAAAAAAATCTTTAAATTTTTTTATTATTAATAATTAAATGATCTATAATAAATATTACAGATAATTTAAAATACTTACTTTTGAAATCCTTTTTATGGTGGCTCATAAATATGTACCAGAAAAACTTGTTAAAGCCTTTCTAGCTCTCAATTAAGTATCAATTTATTTATTTAAATTTTATAAAGTAGGTATGTACAGTAAGTGTCAATACAGTAGCAAAGATTTTTTTTTAATAATTACCCAAATATTGAAATATTATTCCAATAAGTACAGAAGTTGTGCTGCCACCTTTACTTTCACAATGTAATCTCAATCTACAACAAAACTAGTTGCAAGGTAATCTAATTACAATATTGATGGTTTACCTACCATAATACAAGTAATTTCTAGGCATTCATTCCAAAACGTATCATAAAGCAATATGTATAACTTGTATATCTAAATAAATATTATAAACTATTATTAGATTTGTTGACCGTAATGAATGTGAAGTATTATTTGAGACTAAAAAATACTTATCCAATTATTAAAATAAAAGAGCACCGTCGGTGGAGAGTGGGAGTGACCCTGCCTTTGATCCTAAAGTCATGGGTTCAAATCCGGTCGTGCACCAATGCATTTTTCCGTTAAAATATTTGTGTGCAATACCCTTTCTCTTAAATAGTGAAGAAAAACAGTTAGTTATTCTAGCAGCAACGATAGGTTTGCAACCTGTCATGTATACTACTGCAAAATGTGGGTATATACCAAATGTACTATCTGGACATACCTCTGACTACCCCCCTTAGACATCCTCGAAAAATCTCGAGTAGGTACTTAGCACCAAGAGATCGGAGGGGATGTCTACCGTGCGTGGGGAATAAATCACCTTTAGGTAAAAAGCCACATAATGAGTTAGTAGGTAGGTATCTACCCTTTCGAAGCCAGGGCGGGTCTGGAAAATATTATACTTCGGAAGACGAAGCGTATGCGCCCGATGATAGTGACGGACGACATAACAAAGATCGCGGAAAGTCGAAGGCTCAGAGTGAATTGTAAGGGAAGAGGCTTATGTCGAGCAATGGACTTGGTCAAGACGGTAGATCATAACGATGATTATAAAATCATCAGCTTCATCAACAACCTTTGAAAGTCCAATGCTGGGCATAGGCCTCCCTCATGTTGCCAGGAAGACTGATTTATTTAGAGCTTTTCCGTCCATTCCAGTCATCATCGGTTAGGAGGGCGTCCTACGCTTCGTCTTCCGGTTCGTGGTCGCCATTCGAGAACCTTTAGTAATCCCAAGTGTTGCCGGTTCTACGAGATATATTGCTAATTCTGAGGGCTATGTTAGTGATCTTGGTTCTTCTAAGGATATCATTATTTCTGATTCTATCTCGTAGTGAAACTCCCAGTATAGCTCTGCTTTCCATAGCCCATAGATTATAATAATAATGACTTATTATTTAGTTTTATGACAAATATGTAATGAAGAAGTTGTAAACAACTTAAAAATAGGTAGTAAACCTAGGTATGTAAATGCGTAGGTACCTGGGTATTCATATAATCTTTTCTCTGAGCTTTGTTTATATTATTATACTTATCTAGGTTATATTCTGTTACGAGTAGAGCTAGCTTTTGTATTTACGATGTATGTAACTACACCTATTGAACTTCTGGTAGGAAGGTATTTAGTTAGACTAGAAATTATATTGTATTGGAGCCTTTCTATGTAGGTATTTGTAGAATATAATAATTAATATTATACTATTCCAAACTTATAAAATGAAGTTTTTATTTATGTCCAGCTCTAAAAAATTAAAACACACATCACTACTTACATACTGTCATTAGACAGTAAAATTAAATTAAACAGCGAAAATACATAACATACATAGATATTTTAATTACACATAGAAAACAACCAGAACACCCGGAATAAATATTTGCAGATCGTGCAAACATATTTTATCCCAAGGCAGGAATCGAACCCGCAACCTCCTGCGTCGTAGGCAGGCGGACATGCGCCCGCCGCGCCACATCGGTCGTCACTATAGTGTCGACCTAACTAATAATGTACTATAGTACATTATTAGTTTTTTAAATATTACCTAGAAAGTAGGTAGGTATATAATATAAATTGAATTTTAAAAAATTAGTTAGGTAGGTACATAATTTATTAAAGTTATGAGTACACATAACTTTTCATAATGCAATTACTCAGTTAGTTAAACGGGTTATTCCCGCTGGTCCTCACATTTCGTCTTTATCTTTTATTCCCATTGGTCCCCATCGGGGACGAAATGTAGGGACGAGCGAGAATAAAATACTATTTGGTCTGTCTACTCTAAGTACGAAAAGGATAAATAATAATAATGCTGGACAATCCACACAGCATCATCTAGTCCCAAGCTAAGCAGAGCTTGTGTTATGGGTACTAGATGACTGATATACTTAATACAATACATTACATATATAGATATTTTTTATTATACATAGAAAACACCCAGAACACCCGGAATAAATATTTGCAGATCGTACAAACATTTATCCCAAGGCGGGAATCGAACCCGCAACCTCTTGCGACGCAAGCGGACATTCGCCCGTCGCGCCACATCGGTCGTCAAATGTAAGCGTAATATCACAAAATGCTTGAAATATGTACTTTACCTTACCGAGGTACTAAAAAAGTTACGTAGATACACTACGCATGGAAAACTGAATCTAACTAGGTATTTAAAAAAACTGCTTAAAAATGTATCTTGCGTAGGTATACACAGGGTGAGTTACCTCGAGAGTAGGTAGGTATATTACGAAGTTGGATTACTTAAATGTTGTTTTTATGTTACTCAACACGCAAACCGCCCCAGTGCAACCTCCGCGTATACTAACAACAAGCTGTAATCTCACTAGGCTGGTAGCATAAACAAGTCAACATGGACGTTGTCTAAGAAACTAGTGGTTTACATTTTGCTATTTTTATTGTATCCCACTAACTATATAACTTAGAACCTTATAGGTAAGTAAATCAAATTGAACAAAGGGTTGTTAAGATTAAAAAACCTTTAAAGGTCTACAAGATAAATATTTACTTACTTAAATATATTTAAACTGGGGAAAAATGGAAAAGCTTAGTTAATTATTTTCAAAACTTTTTTGTTACTTTTAGCTAAATGGTTTGAGGTATGATTAAAACAGTAAATAAATAATAATAATAATAGGCAAGTTCCTGTAACATGTGATTATTATTAATTATTTTTTATTATATAAAATTGATGCAATTTGACTTGTTTCTGGGCTGAAAAAGTGGCTATTTCTGTAGATATTGTATTCATAGTAAACATAATGGATCAATACAGACCAAACCCTTTTAAACCTATTTCTCTTTTTTTATTTTAGCATCTGGGGCATTTGGATTGCAGCCTTTATAAAATTGCTTTAGTAATGACATTGCTTCATCAGCCATAAGATTGCCTGTTAAAATATATGTTTGTTTGTAATAGGTACTAACATCTAATACAGTTTTTCCTCCAAACCGGTCATTAGCAACACCATAAATAACTTCTCTAACATTTAAATTGTTGAGTGCAGCTGCACACATAATGCAAGGTTCCACAGTCACATACACAACTATATTTTGAAAGTAAGTCTTGTAATCAACATTATTTACTTTGCAGTACTCTAGAACAGCATCAATGCAGATAATTTCTGCATGTCTTGTAGGATTTTTTGTTGCATTAACACAATTTCTTGCTTCTGCAACAGTTTGTCCATTTATAGTAAAAACACAACCTACAGGCACTTCTTGAGCAATCAATGCTTCTGATGCTAGTTCAAGAGCTCTTTTCATGAGATCAACCATTTTTATTAGTTACAGTTCAGCACTATCTACAACATCAGTGTCTATTTGTAATAGTGCAATAGATTATTGGTTTCCAAAAAGTGTAATGCTTTCTTATCCCAATCATTATTATTCACTGTTCTTGGGCTTGGATGTGGCATGTAAAGTACCTGTAAGGAATTTAATTTTTATAAAGCAAAAATATTGTAGTGGCAATCCGACTATCTATTTAAATAATATACCGGGTGTAATAAGACTACTTCCGAAAACTGAAACAGCGCATTTAGACCATGATTCTAATTACAAAAAAAAATAAAAAACGCAAAAAAAAAATTTACATTTTAAGGCCGTTTTTTTCGTATTTTCGGCATCAATATCGACATTTCATCGTAAAATAAACATAAGTACCTAATTATCTTATTTAAAAACGCGTAAAAGCGAAAAAACATCAAAAACCGCAACCTAAATGAAACACGTAATAAAAACAGCCTTGCGCGAGCATCTGATCGGTGCGTTGTCCTCGCGCGCGGGCGACGACCGACGACGCGACGCGAGACGGGGCGGTGGCAGCTGGCGGCACATGATAAATACCTACAGTTAGTAAACCTATGCAACCAAACCGTTATTGATAACTATCCAACAGGGAATTTCTTAAGTCTGATTATATCAGAAAGAACGATTCTTCTGAATTACCTATCTTAGATCCTTAAAATAAAACAAAGAAAAAAGTACATAGTAGGTAGGTACCTACCGTCACGAGTTAAAACCCCAGGCACGTTAGATATCCTCTCAGATCAGTCTCTACCATGGTACCTACCATGTACCTACCTACCTACCTCTTACCTACTCAAGATTCTTCGAGGATGTCTAGTAATATTAGTTATAGTAATACCTATTACATTTGGTACATGTCCATATTTTGCAGTAGGTAGGTACTTGGTATTCCATAGGTAGGTACCTACCTACTTACGTGATAGGTTGCAAGCCCATCGCCGCTCACGCAAAAAGGGCCCACCAGCGGCCTAGTTGCGGAAACAGTCCGCCCACCAAGTACGTAGCCCATCGCCGCTACTAGAGTAGGTAGGTACTTATTGGTTTTCCTTCACCGTTTGAGATGGTTTTGCACCTACATAAATTTTTCGAATAGAAAAATCCATTGGTGCACGTCTAGATTTGTACCACCATTGAATTACACCACCCTGAATTAGGTACCTACCTACCTAGGGCGGGCGGTGTTCTACGTGAGCGAAAATGAACTCAACAAGATAAAGCGAAGCGTCGCGGCGGCGGCGGTGGCGCGGCTACATAGGCACTATGTAGGTATGTAGGTACTTTTATGCCTCGCCGCTTGCCAACAGAAAGTGTGCTCTATGTCGCGTTGTCGTCATCGTGCAACCAACAACGAGGCTGCCGTAAGCTGTCTAGTTATTGTTCTTAAATCACTAGATTTAAAACATACTTTTCATTGACAGTTGGGACACGCGGCGGCGCGGCTACATAGGCACTATGTAGGTATGTAGGTACTTTGATGCCTCGCCGCTTGCCAACAGAAAGTGTGCTCTATGTCGCGTTGTCGTCACCGTGCAACCAACAACGAGGCTGCCGTAAGCTGTCTAGTTATTGTTCCTAAATCACTTGACTTAAAGCATACTTTTCATTGACAGTTTGAACACGCGGCGACGCGGTTGACCATCGCGTTGCCTATCACGCCCCCCCCGCGCGCGGCGCGCGCCGAGTCGTTATGATCATGCCGAATTGCCGACAGTGCACCACAAAGTACTTTTTATATACTGCAGTGCACGCGCGGACGCAACTTCAAAAATGCGCGCAAATTGTAAAAACTTTTTGTTTGATTAGTAGGTAGGTATGATTCGAGCCGTGCAACTGGAATCATCTACATATTTGTGACTACTTATCTATTGTTTTTAGTAGTATTTCATGTACCTACCTACCTACCTACTTAGTGCAGTTTTAACTCTCCATTTTCGTTTAAGTTTAGTGTTAAAGTTTAGTGTTCCAATTACACAATATTATGCGTTTAGTGCACGTCAGTATGGACAGATGTTGATGTGTTATGGGGAGGCACAGGGCAATGCATCTCATGCCCTCAGAATTTATCAGATGCGATTTCCTCACGAGAACCAGCCATCTGACCCACGCATTATCACTGCTGCCTACCAGCGTGTTCTCGACAACCAGCCGGTTACTCCTCAAAGGCGTGGAGGGGGCAGAGAAATCGATAGGCAGACTGAAACACGAGTGCTTGACCTGCTGCGTCAGAACCCACGACTGTTGCCGTTGCCGCCAAGACTCGTTTCAAGAAAACCTAGGTAGGTAACTTACCTACCTTTGTCGTAGTCCTAAAGTTTTTGAAATCATAGGTGCAAAAGAGAAAAAATATTTTTTTTCTAACGTAGGCGATACTGTTCCGCAGGCCGGTTTAGGCGATACCGCCGCACTGTACGCAATACATCGCTGGTTGATAAATAAGAACTTCAGCAAAAAAAAAATATTTCCCTAAAACCAATTGGCTGTCAGCCAAGTGCTATTCTATGAAATCTTGTCGTAGGTAGCTCTACCCGATCCTTGAGTATTCGGAAGAGGTCTTATTACACCCATTCCTACTTACTACTACTTCAATCTTAGTAGTAGCTCTTAGTGAAAGAGAATCTGGGGAAGTACTATTATTGTACCATTTCTGCTGCCAAGCAGCAATGCTTCCATTACTGTATTCCAGTTTGAAGCGTATGGGGGGTGCACATGCAATTACAGTCACATGAGGGCTAACCCCTGTAAACCTGAGGTTGACACAGTGCTGTGTATTATAGCACTTTATGGTAATAGAGCACTTTCTTAACATGAATGACATGAAAGGCAATATTTTTAGCTAAGTATGCTTGCTTTTTCAGCAAAAAGTATAACAAAACTGAATAATAAATAGTTTTTGTGGTTATTTCTTGCTACCCAACCCAATATTTATTTAGTATTTACCCGAATGGTACTTGAATACAAGTATTTCTTAAGTACTTTCTGTGCTCTGGTTTCACAAAACTTTCCAATGGCAACTATTGTTTCAACTTCATAAAGTTCTATCACTTTCTTGAATATTGGATCACATAAACTATACAATTGTTCCATCTCACTGATCTGAAAATATAAGAAGAAAAGTCTTCAGCAACTACCAAATATTCATTTCTTATATAAAAATTAAAGATTTTGGTGAACACACTGCTATAAAATCAAAAGACATTAATTCCATGGTATCATAGAGAGCACTAAGATACATGTACACAAGAGCCTTCATAGCATTTTGCAAGCATTGGTAGTAGAATTTTTAAGTTTAAACTGAGACAGTTTTTATGTTTAGATTGAGATTTTGAATTTTGGTTCTACTGTGAGCTAACTATGATTACTGTAAAAGGTAAATAAATACCTTTACCTCCAACCTAACCATGGCTGGGATAATCAAGGCAATACCATGTAAGCCAGATATTTGGTATAAATAAAAATAATAAGTTGAATAGGTACATAATTTGTCTGTAATGATCATCAGTATATAAGTCAGGTGCTAGACATAGCCCCCTATGTCATCAGCCTAAATAATTCCACTGATGGACCTGCTATAAATTTGGGATGATTTGCCATAGTCAGCACACATAGCAGGCGGATTGGTGACCGCTTAGTTCTCACTTAGAGATGTGAGACATGTTTGTTCTCGGTACAACACAACTCTACAAACCTACATCTCAGAAGGCAGAGCCCAACTGAGTTATGAGGCCAGTCATAATAGGATTGAGAAAATATACCTTAAAATCTTGTGGAGTGACATTGCAACCATTTTTTTTCAGCCATTGTTGTGGCAAATAATTGTAAACAAAGCTTGATTCAAAAAACTTATTTGGAGTGCCACATACAGTTTTAAATAGCCCCCAAAATCTTTTTCCACTTATCTGAAAATAAACATTTATTAGTACTCATCTTTCTTCAACATGTACCTACCATAGGCAGACACATGCTAACCACATAAGAAAAAAAAAATCTAGAATATTAGGTACCAATATTTATGGAATTTGTAAAAGATAGGTACCTAATAGCAAAATCTATAGATACAGTTTTTTTTTACCCACCTCTGTTCTTGTACAATCAAAACCAGTAATGGGTCGATTTGGTATTTCTTGGGGTGGTTTACCAACTGGTCCTTGTATTTGTAGCCAATTTTTAACAGATTCTATTTCTCCAAATGGCACCTGAAAATAGGGTTAACAAACTTTAAACTAAATTTCTTGAGAAATATAATTTCCAATACTACAAAATCAACGATACGAAAATCACTTGGAATAATGCAAATATGCTACGGAATAATAAATTCAGGTCTTACTCCAGTCTGAGACATTCCCCAAGGTCCAGGATTCATGCCAAAATACATTATAGGTTTTTTAGAGCAGCAATATTTTTTTATATACATATTTAAAGTAGCTCTAGCATAAACTGTTGGATTGTACACACAATGGACAGTTGCAGGCAACTGTAATGTTTCTAGAGAATCATTTAATTCATCGATTAAATCAAGAAAATCGTCGCTAAGATTTGTTATTTGTTTGATCCCCGATTGTGGAAAAAATGAGGAAATCACTTCCGTTTCCATTTTAGTGACTTGACTCACCTATTTTTTCCATTTCTATTCTATCAAAACGGTAAACGCAAAGATTTTGGCGTTCTCTGATATGGAATGTTTATATTTATTTTAAGCAGAACACAAAACATGAACCAGAATACTTTGTTTCCGTCTATAAAAAAGTACTCTGTGATACTTTGCTAGAGAAGAGTCCACAGAGTATGGAAGAGTCAGACCCAGAGACCACAGAGTACTTTTTTATAGACTGAGTCAGAAACAAAGTACTCTGTGGTCATATCCATGCCATACCAAAATACGTCAACATAATGCCCGCCGAATACCGAACCGAATAAATAATATCCGGTCAGTCACTTGACCTCCGACCACAAAGTACTTTTTATACCCTCCGCCGACTAAAAGGAAGAAAGAAAACAACTAAATGTCGACCCTTACCGAGAAGGTGGTTCGAGATTTAGTATCTAAATCTCGTGAGCCATTAGTGTTTCAAGGTTTTGTGAACAGTTGGCCGCTGACCAAATGGCCAATTGAAAAGTGGTGTTCTTTATTTGGAGACAGAGAAATTCCATTCCGCTGTATGAAAAAGGACTTCTTATCTGATGAACCTTGCTGGGAAAGGAGGTGCAAAGTCACTAATATGACTTTTAAGGATTTTGTGGATGCAGAAGCTTCAAATGAAGAATGGATGTACTTTGACTATAAATATCTCCACCAGTGGTTTAGTGCTGATGATGACCTATACAAAGTACTTACCTACCTATTTTAATAGCAAGATACCAACTTGTGGTAAGATCAAAACATTATTATAATATTTGGTTTCAGGCAGTTTCTTGGGACCTGTTTGGATATCCAGGTAAAGGCCCAGCCGATACTACACTGTGGGTTGGCAGCAGTGGAGCACACACACCGGCCCATCAGGATGCATATGGAGTAAACATTGTCGCACAGCTATATGGAAAGTAAGTTACATTATATTGACAGCAGCATTGATTGTACATTTTGCAGACTTTAGGATGATAAATAAGAAACAGCTTTTTTTGTATTGAGGATCAAATCTGTGTTGACATTTTACCAGGCACTTTGCAGCCTCCTAAACAAAACTACTATGTTCGTATCTGCACCTCAGCTTTTAGGGTTCTGAAGTCGAAGTTCAACAAAATCACCATCAGCCTTCAGAACATAGATTACCTATATGGCTTCCCCCATACATTTTCAGGATTTTGAGCTATCTCTGGACTACCTTGTTTCAATCTGTACAATGTAATTGATCCATTATTAGAAGGAAAAAACGAGGTTAAACCATAGTTTATTGTTGCTTGTTGAATTGTTTGCTTAATTTAAATTATAATAATAGTAAAAAATAATAAACAATTCAATTCAATGCAATCCAATCACATCAATACTGTAGGTATCAATGCTTTTGCTTTTATTTTTTATAATTAAGCTATTTACATTAATAAAAATAGACATATTGTCATTAGAAGCTTTACTTTCATCTCTCTAGGCACACATAGACCTTTATATTCCATAGTAATCATCATCATATACATAAAGATGTTCACTACTTGATATATGCCTTCTGCATACATTTTCAGGAAGAATGATTAATAACCTTTTTCCACTATCTTGGTAATGTAGTTGGTCCATCCATTGGGTGGAGGGCTGACTTTTATGTTGTTTTCCTGTAGCGGAAACCTAAGATCAACTAAACAGGAATTGCAAACCTAAAGTATATTCTGCAGTCTTTCATATTAAAAGAACAACAGTTTTCTATTCTACTTTACACATTCGCTAAAAAAACGTGTGTGCCTTAGACACGACTGAAGTAAATATACGAATCATAACTGAAAAGGTAAAAGAAAAAGAGAAAGAACAGTGCTTTCATACTCCCTCCATGGTAGTATTAAACGTTTAACGCAACCTTGTTGGAAGTCGCATTATTAGTATTACTTTAATAAAAAACCTTTCTTTTGATTGACGTTAAACACTGGCCATTTACATTGTAGACTTCATCTATCATTTATTTGTACTTTTGTTTTTAGCCCAATAACATTATCGACATAGTGGGATCATATCGAAATCTAGCAAAAGTTGCCAAACACGGGAAACAATGTTCTGTATCAATCTTTTGTAAAAATAAAATAATGTAAATCACTCTAAATCTGTTGCAAATACTTCTTATTTTTTTCAGAAAGCGATGGATATTGTTTCCTCCTGAAGCTGGAGGTTTGCAGCCCACTAGAGTGCCCTATGAAGAGTCCAGTGTTTACAGTGAACTCAATTTTTATTGTCCTTTGAATACGGATGATTTTAGCGGTAAATTTCAACCTCATTCAACAAAAGCCTACACTAAATTTAACACGGAGCGCGGGGCATATTTTGAATCACTATGGTTTTTAAATACGTAGGTACCTACAAGTTTTAATAACTGGTTAGGTACCTAGATGAATTAAACCAGGCTATTGTGTATTTTTTCATATTAATAATAATGCTGGACCATCCACACAGCATCATCTAGCCCCAAGCTAAGCAGAGCTTGTGTTATGGTTACTAGATGACTGATATACTTAATACGATACACACAATTACATGCATAGATATTTTTTATTATACATAGGAAATACCCAGAACACCCGAAATAAATATTTGCAGATCGTGCAAACATATATCCCAAGGCGGGAATCGAACCCGCAACCTCCTGCGTCGCAGGCGGATATTCGCCCGCCGCGCCACATCAGTCGTCAATTTTATAGAATGTGTGTTAGAAATAGAGATTGATACATAATGCTACTGACATAAAGTTTGTCATGAAGTGAAAGAAGGTCCTTAACTACTGAAAACTCCTTGATGCTTTTCAGCATCAGAAATCATACTTAATTTCCAAGTCTACCTGTAGCAGCTGAATAATGCAAATGAAAGTACCTACTTAATTACTTACAATTCAGCTTGGGAATGTGATTAAACTTAGTATTTTTTTAACTTTAAAACACTTAGGTATATTAGGTACCCAGGTATTTATCGCGAATCACCCACCTCTTTCAATCTACTCGTGACCTCCGCTATTTTCCTGTCCGCTAACAGAGCGGAAATGTCGGGTTAACAAGTATAACAAATTCGTCATTAACAATTGAATTTGTTTTTAGATTTAACTGGAGCTAGAATGGTGGAACTCTCAGCTGGTGATGCCTTATTTGTCCCAAGAGGCTGGTGGCATTATGTGCAAAATTTAGACCCTATCAACATCAGTCTGAACACTTGGTTACCACATGTAAGTTTTATTTTATTTTATGCTACTGCTTGTGGAACAAGCCCACCTGATGTTGAATGGTAACCATCACCTATAACAAAACATTGCCTTGTAGATCACGCACGTTAGTTACGTGACCTGCGATGCACTATCCTGCGTCCACCAACCTGAGGCATACTGGTGTTAAGCCCCATGTGCATGTCGTTTCACCGGCACCCACACCCTTCAATCCGGAACACAACAACGCGAGCATTACTGCTTGGCGGTAGAAATAGGTAAGTTTAAATGTCTGATTTTATTGAAACACTAGATGGTTTTAGGTTTTATTTGGACCTGATATCTGGCTCCACAGCTTTGCTTACTGTACTATATATGTGGGAACCCCATCGAAGAACATACATACATTACATTGTTGTTTTTTGTTTGGTTATTATACTGTACTTTATGGCCAGCGTCTGTTTTAAATACACGCTACATATACAGAATACAATGTAATACCAGGAACCAGAACAACCATCTATTCTATGCTCATCCGTGTGAAGAACATCCATCTCATAAACTGTGTAGCCAATCAAACAATTTTATCTAATCTTATTAATTTTATTCACTTTGTAGTAGGCATGGTTAAAGATTGCTACTAAACAAAAATTCTTGTATTGTAGGATCAAGACAACACCACACAAGTATCTGAAGCGCTTATCAAGATATTAGTTGCTCAAATATGCAAGGACCTGCCAAGAGATACAGCTAAGCTTATTGTGAATCCAAATGAAGTGAGTGCAAGTGCATGTAGTTATAGTCTAATTATCTTTAAACTAAATAATATGCATCAGTTTATATTAAGAACTAGCTGAACCGCTCGCGACTTCGTTCACGTTACGGCCAACCTGATGTTAAGTGGTTACTATCGCCTATAACAAAGTATTGCCTCTTAAGCCACGCTCGTGAGGAACGTGCCCTACAATGCACTGCTCAGCGTCCATCAACCTGAGGCATACAGATGTTAAGCCTCATGTGCCTGTAATTTCACCAGCACCCACACCCTCAGACCGGAACCCAGCAAGCGGCTTGACGGCAGAAATAGGCATGGTGGTAGTACTTCCCCGGACGAGCCCTTCACTAAGAGCTCTACTACTACTAAATATCTATAATGTACAGAATTTTGGGCCTCTACAGTTTTATTATAATATAGAAGATAATTTTTTTGTATAGGATGACCTAACTGAGACGCCGCTTACTGTGCTCTTCTTGCAATTGGACACGGTAGCCAAGACATATCTAGACAAGCGGCGGAAGATGCGTCGCGCCAAACGGCAGAAAACATGCGAAGACGACCCAGTGGCAGTCACTGGCGACGGACATCACGATATCAAAACCTTGATAGACAATCAGGAAAATAAACTAAAAATAGTCTCCGCTATTACAAACGAAGATCTGATTGGTATTATAAAACAGAATATCAAAGAATATACCAGTGAAGGTAGGTCTTTGAGGGATGATGAGGTTGATGGAACTACTACTACTCTTTGCTTGACGAAGGCTCTGATAGATGCGTTTAGTCAGAATGATGTTATAGATCTCGTTAAACAGAATTTATTTACGCGTCTGAGTTAGTGGGGTAGGGCTAGAGATTACGGACTGGATCTAATCGTTTATCTATGGAATGACTAAAGGAGAGTAAGGTTGAACATTAATTAAATAGGATTTACAAAATCGACTGAAATTTGTCTTAAACTGTATTTAATTACTGCAGACCTGATGTGTTCTATCAGTCTCATAAGTGTTTCAATAAGTTCAAAGTTAAAAAAAAGGCATTGTATCTCCCGAACGGATGAACCGATTTTGATTTTGTTTTTTTGTTTAAAAGCTGAATCAGTCGGGCTTTCTCTTACTTTTTTAAGTAAATAACTGCATATAGTATGGCTGTGGAACACCCTTAGGAGCTACGTATAATTTTTTTCGTCCCACTGCTGGGCAAAGGCCTATAATTATATACGTGTAATTTAAAATTTTACGTGCATGATTATTTATATTATAACTTTTGGAATATATTTAAATAAATGTGTAAATCTGGTGATCTGTGATTGATAACTTTAAATTAAGTAGGTATTTCTTAAAAAAGATTATTTTAGACTATCTTGAATTGATTACCTTTGTATGTCTAGGTAGATACTTAAGCACCAATTTAAAAAATAATTATGTTTTAAAAAACTTGTGAAACCGACTTCAACTTTTACTTGGATGACTTTTTTGGGGCGGATTTTTGAAAGTTATTTTGATTTAAAAACCAAACTTCTGATCTGAATCTATGGGACTAATCTAAAAGTATATGTGCTTCGTTTTTGTTTGAAAGGATATCCTTTCAAAACAAACATGAATGGTACAAATTGAGAACCTCTTCATCTTTTGAAGTCGGTTGGAAAATATTTATTTTAAATGTTCATATAAAATATGAAAGGTTAAAATTTGTTCATCATCATCATCATCATCAGCCCATAGAAGTCCACTGCTGGACATAGGCCTCCCCCACACGTTTCCAGGAAGAACGATTCTGAGCCCTTTCCATCCATCGACTTCCCGCGGTCCTAACAATGTCGTCAGTCCATCGGGTAGGAGGACGTCCTACGCTTCGTCTTCCGGTTCGTGGTCGCCATTCGAGAACCTTTATTCCCCAACGGTTGTCGGTTCTACGAGCTATATGGCCTGCCCACTGCCACTTCAACTTGCTGATTCTGAGAGCTATGTCGGTGACCTTGGTTCTTCTACGGATTTCCTCATTTCTGATTCTATCTCGTAGTGAAACTCCCAGCATTGCTCTCTCCATAGCTCGTTGTGCGACTCTGAGCTTGTGTATGAGACCAATAGTTAGCGACCACGTCTCAGTTCCATAAGTCATCACTGGTAACACACACTGATTATAGACTTTCGTCTTGAGGCTTTGTGGTAACTGTGACGAGAAGATGTGCCGTAATTTCCCGAACGCTGCCCATCCGAGTTGGATTCGTCGGCTGACCCCTTTGTCGAAGTTGGACTTGCCTAGTTGGACCGTCTGACCCAAATAAACATAGTGGTCAACAACTTCGATGATATCACTCCCAACATATACCGGCACGGGTGCGACATGAGCATTTGACATAAGTTTCGTCTTACTCATGTTCATCTTAAGACCCACCTGTTGGGAGACAATATTGAGGTCTCTGAGCATTGTTTCTAGGTCTTCCAGCGATTCCGCCATTATGACTATATCGTCGGCAAATCGAAGGTGAGTTAAATGTTCGCCATTGATATTAATGCCATACCTATTCCAGGACACGAGCTTGAAAATATCCTCCAGTGCAGAGGTGAACAGTTTCGGAGAAATTACATCTCCCTGTCTCACCCCTTTTTGCAACTGGATTGGATTAGTGCTCTGGTCCTGAAGTCGGATAGACATGGTGGCATTCCTATACAGGCCTTTCAACACTTCGATGTACCGGTAGTCAATTTGACACCGCTGGAGTGACCGTAACACTGCCCAGGTTTCGACTGAATCAAAGGCTTTTTCATAGTCCACAAACGCTAAACAAAGTGGCTGGTTATACTCTTCGGTCTTCTGTATAACCTGCCGGAGCGTATGGATGTGGTCTATGGTACTAAAGCCTTTTCGGAACCCGGCTTGTTCGGGAGGCTGGAAGTCGTCTAACCTACGAGCGAGACGATTAGTAACTACTCTCGAAAACAACTTATAGACATGGCTCAGCAGCGAGATGGGCCTATAATTCTTTAAAAGGGTGTTATCACCTTTCTTAAAGAACAGTACCACCACGCTCCTGCTCCATGCCTCTGGCGTCGTACCCTCGAGGATGACGGAATTAAAGAGCTTTTGAAGGACTTTAAGTATCGGCGTTCCGCCCGCTTTCAGAAGCTCAGTCGTTATTCCGTCCTCCCCCGGTGCCTTGTTGTTCTTAAGCTGCTTGAGAGCAGTTCTAATCTCGTACAGGCTGACGTCCGGGATATCTTCCGTGTAGTGTCGGGTTAAACGGGCTCTTGCATCACTAGTCGTGCTTGCGACAGGACTTTGCGATGAGGTGTATAATTGTCCATAGAACTTCTCGAGCTCTCGTAAAACCTCTGGCTTTGAGGAAACGATATTGCCGCTGTCAGTCTTCAGCTTCGTCAACAGACTTTGCCCAATAGACAGATCTTTTGCGAACACTTTGGAGCCTTGGTTGCGCTCAATTGCGTTTTTAATACTTGTTGTATTAAAAAGACGCAAATCGTGTCGCATGGACTTAGAGATCTGTCTATTGAGCACTCTGTATTTCGACATATCCACTGAAGACTGCAGTCTCATTTCACTGCGATCCGCCAGAAGTTTTAAGGTGTGCTCAGAGAGTTTTTGAGGTCTATTTGTGCGCTGGGTCTTATAAAACTCTGACCCAACCGCTTGGACAATTTCCACCAGCCCGTCGTTTAGTTCGTCCACACTTTCGCATTCAGCGAGGCATTGAAAGCGATTTTCAAGTCGTAACTGAAAGCTCTCGGGGTTTTGGATTTGAGCAGGACTTGGGCGAAGAGTAGATTTCATCAGACGGGACCTTTCCAGCTTAACGTTGAGATTCAATGAGCCTCTTACCATGCGGTGATCACTGCCGGTTTTCACCCTGTTGATCACAGAGACATCATTGAATATCTGCTTCTTGGTTGTCAAAATGAAATCTATCTCGCGTTTGTGTCCACCGGGGTGCAGCCACGTCCATTTCCTGGACGACCGCTTTTTGAAAAAGGAGTTCATCATAAAGAGTCCCTCCTTCTCCATGAAGTCGGCCAATCGCTGGCCCCGTTGGTTCCGCTGTCCAAATCCAAATTGCCCCACTCTCAGTTCATCGCCGTTTCTAATACCTAGCCGCGCGTTGAAGTCCCCCATTACAACCGTAAAGTGTGTTTTCGAGGCTTGCATGGCATTTGAAATGTCGTCATACATAGCCTCCACTTCATCGTCTGGGCGCTGCGAGTGAGGGGCGTACACCTGTATGACCTTAAGCGAATACCGTTTGGTGATTCTGAGTATAAGGTATACCACCCTGCTCGAAACGCTTTCGATCTTTACGATGTTGTTAACAAGGGACTTGTGGACGAGAAACCCGACACCATGTTGGGACAGATGGTCGCCTTCCCGGTAGTAGAACAAGTTGCCGGAATTCAGAATTATCGTGTCCTCCCCCTCTCTTCGGACTTCTGATAATCCTATAATATCCCAGCGCAGCTTGCTTACTACTTCTTCCAGCTCTATCAACTTCTCGTCGGTCCTCAGTGTGCGTGCGTTGTATGTTACCAGGGCCAAGGGTCTTTTTTGGGATTGGTAGCTGGATCTCTGCCGGTGATTCTTAGCACCCCCTGTTCCGCCGTTACCGTGGCCGCCACCTATGCCAGGAATAGCGAAACTGCCGGGAACTGGGGGCCGTCTCATTGTCGTGTTCATCATGGGGGGGGGGGGGGATTTGCCATAGTCACCACGCTTGGCAGGCGCATTGGTGACCGCAGTATAGATGTTATGTACTCGGGAAATGCTGCTGCCCATTTTCCGGTTTTTCCCTTAGTCGCCTCTTACGACATCCACGGGAGGTGATGGAGAAGCCCTATTCTTTGCCGGGACCCCACGGGACATTTAAAATTTAATTTAATTAAAATTTAATTAAAATTTGTTAAGCAAAGTAATACTATGTATATAAGATTTAATATAAATAATACAATTAGATGTGATACTCGTCCATTTTTATTTTCTATTATCTCTTTGAAACCTATGCTTTTTTAGGTTTTTTCACGTACGAACGGTAGTAGAAATCTCCGAACAGAATGACCATGAACAGGTTCTGAGGAATAAGGATGAAAGCCGGTTCTCGAGGGAACCCGCAGTCTGGAGTTACGGCCAGGAGTACAAAATGTAGAAGCAGCAACGAGAATTGAATCTGGAAAAAATAACGTGTGTTACAGTGGGTCAAGACATCAGTCGGCTGTCCACCAGCTTTTTACAATGTTTTACCAAACAAGCAAAGCCTCTGCTTCATCTCTGGCAAAATTAGCTTTCCTCTGTGGGTTTGTTTTTAATTTAGTAGTTACTACTTTGACGACCGATGTGGCGCGGCGGGCGAATGTCCGCCTGCGACGCAGGAGGTTGCGGGTTCGATTCCCGCCTTGGGATAAATGTTTGTACGATCTGCAAATATTTATTCCGGGTGTTCTGGGTATTTTCTATGTATAATAAAAAATATCTATATATGTAATGTATTGTATTAAGTATATCAGTCATCTAGTATCCATAACACAAGCTCTGCTAAGCTTGGGGCTAGATGATGCTGTGTGGATTGTCCAGCATTATTATATTATTATTATTACTACTTACCAACTTAGTACCTAGGTACTCTGTATCTATATGTATGTAAGCTATGCTGCTGCTGTCTCTCCACACTTGGAGTGTTTCATGAATTGATACTTACGATTTGTACTTGGGTGACATATTTCTTCCACCAAATGGATTTCTTGAAGCTTTCGTCCCAAACAGTAAGCAGATAATACATGTACATAATAATGTGTACAAACGAATTCAAAGTTACCAAGAAAGTACCGTGGCCACCTGTGGGGTACAAAGGATAATGTAAGTAACCAGTAGAAATTAGGTAAGTAGGTAAAAGTTAGGTAAGTAGGCAGGTACAAAAGTAATGTAAAGATAGTTTTTTTTTTAAGTTTTTAGTAGTGTTTGTTGTAATAGCTTTTATATAATAAAGAGTAGGAATTTTACACTGTTTTCTGCGAGAAAAATAATTACGTGATAAAAATAATGCCAAGACCCCCCCGCAAGTGAGACTTGGAAAGATTTATTAGCTTGACCCCCTCCCCCCCTAGAACACCTTACGTAAGTAAGTATAGGCATAAACATGGTTTTAGAATTGCGGATAGTTGTTTAAGTGTGCCTAAGACAATTTTGAAATAAATAAATAAAATAAACTTGCAAATCACGAAGTTGCAGGTAGGTATGTGCTTTATTAGGTAAGCACCTACCTACCTAGCAAAAGCGAAGTTCAAGTTAAGTATCTACCTACCTACTTAATTGAAATAACAAATCATTGTTTGGTTTATTAAACAGCTACCTAGGTAGGTACCTACTATCGTCGCAGAATAAGTTATGTCATGCTAGGTAAGTATGTAGGTACCTAGTTACTGAAACGGAATAGGTACCAATTTCATAATAGGAACAATAGGTAGGTAAGTAATAAAAAATATATCATCAAAACTACACTGCTGGATGTAACTATTACGAAAACGCATTTACAGGAACAAAATTGAACGATTTTGTATCCTTTTCGTCCACTGACTATACGCGATCTTTACAATGTTGTCAGTCCTTCGGGATTTGGGTGGGAGAGCGTCCTACGCTTCGTTTTCGTGGTAGTCATTCAAGAACCAACCTTAGTTCCCTATCGTTTGTCTGTTCTAACAGCTATGTGGCCAGTCCATTGCCACTTCAACATACTAATTCTGAGGGCTATGTCAGCCAATAAGAAAAGGCTACGCCAGCTGATAAAAATTAAGAAGCTCAGAGAAACGGTTGCTTTTTTTACCTGGAACCCATTTTACGATGCCCCAAGACACAGCCACCATTCCAAAGTGATGATAGACGTGTAAGAATGTCACTTGATTCTGTTTCTTTCTCAAACTGAAGAAAATCTGAAAAATTATGAGGCTTTCATAAGAGAAGCATAGCGCGAACCTTGAGGAAGTAGGTGGGTAGAACCTACCTGGGGGGCTTTGCACCTTTTTAGGGTTCCGCACCCAATTGCTAAGGGACCCTATTACTAAGACTCCGCTGTCTGTCCGTTTGTCACCAGGCTATGTCATGAACCGTCACAGATGATGTATTTCTATTGCCGCTATAACAACTTATACTAAAAAACAGAATAAAATAAATAGTTAAGGGGGCTCTCATACAACAAACGTGATTTTTTTGCAGTTTTTAATATAGATAATGGTACGGAAACCTTCGTGCGCGAGTCCGACTCGCACTTGGCCAGTTTTACTAACGCATGCCGCCGGTAAATGGGAGAGTCGAGACGAGATAGTTTAAATTAAAACTTAGATATTTTGCTATTTGGCAAATTATTTTGTATTCTCATCTGGTAGGTACCTACCTACCAAACGAAAATATAAAAGTAAAGATAATTATTATAAAGTGTAGGCGTCCTAGTGCAGACGATGATTGTGCTACGTAGGTATATTATGACCAAGGATAAGGTAAGGTGCCACCACTTAGATTAGTTGGTAGAAAATGCAAGTCCATAAGGTGCCCACTCAAATTCTGTACTTTTTTACTTAAGTATTGCACAAATAAATAAATTTACGAAGATTTGCCCCATAGTAGATAGTAATGTACAGTAGGTAGCACGCACAGACTTGAGGATATCTATATGAGATAAGTTCGAATACGGCGATGTAGGTACACATACTTAAATCGCAACCTGTGACGTATATAACAATAAATAATATTTGGAATTTTCTCCAGTCAAAACCACTTGCCTTTTAACTGTTTCCTGTACACATACCTATGTACCTACCTATCTACATCATTATGTTTCAACACTGATTAAAATATACATACCGTATCCAGGAGGTCCATGACCTTCAATGCAAAGTATGCATAGCATACTCGCCACGCATACTCCACGCCGTTAGGCCCCTCGTCCACAGGTTGGCATACTAATTTGTAGTGACTTAGCCATCCTAATACGATGCTCTGGAACATTTCAAACTGCTGTTACCTTCATCATTAGAACAGTAGCTTACCTATGTGCACCATTTATTTACGAAAAGATAGTTTCAGATAAGATTTGTTGCTAAGTAGGAATAACTAGGCAGTTGCATAATAGCGTCCGCATAATATTACTCAGTAAATAGCTGTCATGTAATAAGTTGAATATTCTGAATTCATCATCATTTCCCTGCCCTTATCCCACATTACGTGCGGTCGGCACAACAGGTTTTTTCCCTCCATTTGCCTCTATCATCCGTCAGTTGAATTGAAGTTGAATATTCTGAATTGAGATCCACAAATTATAAATATGAAAGTACCTAGGTACCTGTGTTTGTGTAGTTTTGCTAAGCTAGAGATCATGGTATAGGCTCTAGCAACAAACAACTTACTTGGTAGACTACATAAGCGCATCCGATTATCTGGAAGACGTTGTAAGCCGCTATCAGACCTCGCAGATCATACGCAGGCCGCTTGCTCATGAAAGCGGGCAGCCATTTGAACACTGCCATCAGGTATAGTGATATGACGGTCAGGCCTAGCCAGGGTGTTCTTATCATGAACCATTCCTGTGTTCTGGGATCTGAAGATAATATTTCAAGTTGAATAAGTAATATTCAATCGTATAAGCCTATTGTTTTGTTAAAAAGCAACGTTGCTGTGTTTTGGTTTGAAGGGTGTGTTGTGGGGGTGCCGGTGAAATTATAGCTAAAGTTTAAATTAACATTTACTTACGTTCGTTCAACCTCGTCAAGTTAATAAGATTTTAAAAGTACGACTAAACAAAATAAAAACTCACCTGCTATTTCGTCATTTAAGTAATAATATAATCTCACAGCTCCTTTTATAATGACAGACATTATTGTAGGATTATAAAAACAGACACATGTATCGAATAGTGGTTTCAACTGAATGTGAAAATGAATTGTATGGAATAGCGGCGGCCGGCGGCGTATGTTTCAGCGCGTCATTCACGCAGAATATATTGACCCGGTGATGTTTGTCGGTACTTAGTATTCTAATTCTGGCCACACAGCATACGGTCTGAGCACTCTGTCACAGCATGGCTGTGTGACTACCAGAGAGGGGACGAAGTATTTCAAAAGTGAGTTGTGTATTTGGTCAACGCAGTCGTAAAGAACACTAGTATTTTTCACATTACACTTTGATGCCAGGCTGCGAACAGGCTGTCAACCTTTGTCGTGAAAATTCTTTTAGGAATATTAATATTCGTTAATATTAACATTATCATTAGGTATATTTTTCTTTCTTAATTATTCAGTTACTCTTTCCACTTAATATTTAAATGCATACAGTGCTTACCTTTTTAATTTACCCTATTTACCTGCAATTGACATAAATAGGGTAAATTAAAGTAAAGGTAAATGTAGGAATGTAAATGTTCGAAAAATGGCTTGTTGTTGTAACAAGTGTGGTGGACCAGAATAATTAAATTAATGGTACAAGTTATGCTTGGTTTGGGGTTCGATGATGGGTACAAATGTCCACAAATGTGTTTTTTTACACCCTAAAAAAACATAATGCCAATGCTCTCTAACGATGAAGGGAAACGTGAGGAAACCACGTATTCTAGCAACGACGATGGGCTTGCAACCTGTCACGTAGTTGTACAACTTGAATGGTGCAAACATGACTAACCAGTTACGTCTGCACCATTAATGGTGCAAATCAATGGTACAAACGTAACCGCAGGATATGGAATACCAAGTACTGCAAACTGGGTATGTACCAAATACAATATTTGGATGTAGGTATGTACAATTCGTAACTTTTAAATTGGTTTCACAGCGGTACTAAAAATATTTACATGTCAATAATCAAAAAATAAGTAAGGTCATCAACTAATTTTACGACTTTTTAGTTTTTGTCGTGTAAGAGTTCATTGTAATGCTGTAATACCGTTGTGAAAGCTACGAATTGTATACATTCTAGTGCAGCTGACTGTACCTCATTAGAATACTTGGATATTCGTGTTAGAGGATAAAGTCGTGAAGCTATTTCGTTTTCTTTTCTTTCCTAAAAAAAAAAAACAGTTTTGTCTGGTAAGTACATACTCTTTATTAAATAAACGTATTTTGCATATGCACATTCTGCCTTTACTATTTCCAATACCTAATTAAAAAATTAAAAATAGATATTGTATATTACAAAATTCAGGCAGGATGTGATCATATCAAGACTGGGATGTGGATTTCTATTTTTTGAAGGGGAATTCGGGATGTTTCTCTATTCCAAGAAAGAAAGAGAAATCGCAGATTCTCCCGTTTTCACCACGGTCCAGTGCAGCCATGTCATTTATCTCTTGCTGGCTCAGCTCAAAGTCCCATACGGAGATATTCTGTTAATCATAAAAATAGTTTTAGCCTGAGATCACTGAAGTAGGTAGGTGTATGACATAATATCACAATCAAGCAGAACTAACCAATTATTTTAATCAGGTGTTTTTCATTTTTACTTTTTACGTGAGGTAAACTACACGTAAATACTGTTGACCGAAACTGAATCGCTAATTGGACATTCTATTTGGCAGTGTCTTATCAATGAATTTGATAAAAGTAGTACCTACCTACCTAATGAATTTTCTCAATCCAAGTAACAACAAACAACAGTATAGGTGATCGCTGATACTAGAATAGGTGATTACAGACAATAATTCTATAGGTCCTACAGGTAATTATTGCATGTTTTTGTGCTTATCATCGTGTCTGGAGGTCATGAACATTATTCATGCGGTTTGCTAACCAAATGCCCTGGTGCTAAGTTGTTATTAATAAGTAATTATTGTCATGCATATTAAGTACAGTCAGCATCAAAAGTAAACTTATGATCAGACATTTTTTTAATGACAGCACCGGTGGTCTAGTAGAAGTGACCCCGCCTTCTGATCCTAAGGCCGTGGGTTAAAATCTGGTCGTGCACTAATGGATTTTTTCGTTCGGAAAATGTATGTGCGCAATGCCAGTGCTGTTAAATGGTGGAGGAAAACATCGTGAGGAAACCAGATAGTATTCTAGCAGCGGCGATGGGCTTGCAACCTGGAATGCACGTATGGAATAATAACTACTTTAAAATGTGGGTATGTACCAAGTGTACTACCTAAACATAGCTCTAACTAAACCTCTTAGACATCTAGGAACATCTTAGGGAATATCTACAGTGCTTGGGGAATAAAGTCGTGATGCTATTTCTTTTTTCTTTTCTTTCATTTTAAATTTTTTAAGAGTGCGAGGAAATATTTTTACAAACAAAAAATCATTCTACGTTATTTTGCGTAATTCTGTACGCAAAATACAATGCGAGTACTGAGATGATGGATAATAGCCCCAGGGGAGACCACCAAGTGGGATAAAGATAAGGGTAGAAATGAGATAGTAACAAACGTGCTCTGTGGGTATCGAACTCACAACCGCGCAGCTACAGCGTAGAAGGCAGCTGAGTACTCCAATGAGCGTGATGGCAGTCTCAGGAATGAGTGAGTAAACGCAACGAAAGCTCACTGTACCTGTTTAATTCTGGCAGGGTTGGTGCTCTTGGGTATGGCAGCGATACCTCGCTGCAGGGTGTATCTCAGCAGGATCTGCGCAGACGAGCGCGAATGTCGGCTCGCTAGCTGCTTCACTAGAGGCAGCTCAAGCAAGTCGGGGTATTCACGCCTGGAAAATAAATAACAAAAATAAATAATGCTGGACCATCCACACAGCATCATATAGTCCCAAGCTAAGCAGAGCTTGTGTTATGGGTATTAGATGACTGGTATACTTAATACAATACAAAATTACATTTAAAGAATTTTTTTTTATACATAAAAAATACACAGAACACCCAGAATAAATATTTGCAGATCGTACAAACATTTATCCCAAGGCGGGAATCGAACTCGCAACTTCCTGCGTCGCAGGCGGACACTCGCCCGCCGCGCCACATCGGTCGTCAAATACAAATAAACATCATAGTGTTACGAGCAATGATAACCCTAGATGACGGGTCACATAAAATCATAGCTAAAAGCTGTCCGCGTGAATATATACTTAGAAAGCTACATTTGTTTACTAACGAAGTGAGAAAAAATTTATAAACAGTTTTAAGTTCAACCTAACTACAACCATGTCACCTAGTAAATAACGTCACTAATTGTTAAAACAAAATAAGAGCTCGCTTTTCAAGTGAGCACTTAATTACCGAGACGGATTTTTTGCGCCGACCCTATATCTAGGGGTATCGTTGATCGAAGGTTATAAGTATCAAAGTCCTCCTGGACTGGCTATAAATGATGGTAACCACGTAACATCAAGTGGGCCATCTACTTGTTCCATCAGAACGAAGCGGCGTATAAAATATATAAAGGTTCTAAGTCGAGAAAAAACTTATAATACAGTGGGTAGTGTAGGTAATTCCTACTAGAGCCTAAATAACAAGCCTATTATTGCTAAAAACTCGGCGTAACCTTGAAATAGTTATATATTATTAAGTTTTGTTATTTGCAGTGACAAGATGCTTAAAATTAGATCAATAAAGAGTAAACACGTTATTATTCCAAAGTAGAGTTTATTAGTTATAGGGTTAGAGATCATCTGAAAACGGCTGTAGCCCGCTGCTCGCTTCGGCATTATCCGTAGGTAGGTTAGGCACATAATTAAAAACATTTACTTACAAAGTCTTATCAGCGAGTGCATCGGCGAGCGCTTTCGAGCCGAGCGGCGAGTACGCAACCACCGGCACACCCAGTTTCTTCGCAGCCGCTATAAGCTCTGGCTGTTGACATGCCACATGATTCTCAACCTGAAGGCACGTGGGCTTAGCTACTTTCGTCACTCGGGTCAGCTGTTCGATGTTTAGGTTGGATACACCGACATGATGGACGCGACCAGACTCCTTGAGTGACAGTATGCTCTGCAAGTTGTTTGGTAATACTTATTATTTTCGTTTTTTTACAAATTGTTGGTCAAGTGGAATGAAAGCTGTATAATGTGAAAGCGAACTAATTATACAAAACAATCAAGTAAACGTTATTTTGAGTCGAATTAACGTTATGAATATGAGGTGAGCGATGGACATTGTGTACGAACGAACGTTACGGGAAGTCTGAGAATGGGTATAATGAAAATAGTTTTTTTTTTACGAGTTGCTGATGGAACGAGCATATGGCCCACTTGATGTTAATGTTGGTTACCATCGCCTATAACAAAGCATTGTCTCGCAGATCACGCTCGTTAGGAACGAGCCCTACAATACACTGCTCTGCGTCCATGGACCTGAGGCATACAGGTGTTAAGCCTCACGTGCCTGTAATTTCACCGGCACCCGCACCTTTCAAACCGAAATACTGCAAGCTGCCTGGCGGTAGAAATGGGCGTGGTGGTAGTACTTCCCCGGTCGAGCCCTTCACTAAGAGCTCTACTACTACTTCTAAAATATAATAATAGGGTGAAATATATTTATTTTAAATGGTGGGGTCGGTCGTAATGGTGGTGGTGGATATGGTGAATGGTGACTGAAGGTCGTTCGTCCTGGAAATCTAGTGAAGAGGCCTATATTAAACATTAGATGCAGGTATTGAGGATAACGATGATAAGGCATTAATAAATAACATACAAATTATGTGTTTGACAAAAATTTCTCCAGGGCCGCATATTTTGATCGATCGATTTGGCGGTTTAGTTGCAGTGTCTACAGAATAGTGCGAAGACTCATCCTTTATTATCAAAGGTTTTTCAACTCTCTCCGATTTAATCGTAGCTGGTGACGCAGTACCCAAGGTCGATGTATTACTAAACTTATTGGGCACGTGAAGAACAACAACATTGTTTCTTTTCTTTCTTAAGCGATGAAATTTGATATTTCTGGATTTAATTTTATTCGCCAGCGACATCAACAAGACTTGAAGTGCGCTAGGGCGTTTACTGCCTCGCCGAAACCTACGCCGCCATTTCAAGCTTATAATGCTTTTGATGGAAGAGTGTTTAGAGACTGATTTAGTTAGCACGTGCGAAATGATTTCAAGGCTATGGTTAGAGTTCAGGCTGTATTGGCAGCCAAAGTCATAGGTATTTCCAGTGACAGGATTCGTTTCATGGGTTTCCCTTTTGTCAGTCAAATGGTTTCTGGCGTCATTTATAGTAGTTACTGCCTTTGGATCGCTGACTCCTTTTGTTGGTTTATTCCTCAAACAACATAATATATTAGAAAAAATATTACTTTTTGTACTTTCTGTTACATTTGAAGCAAGTTTTTGTTTCAAAGGAGCTACATAAGATTGGCCAAACGCTTTAGTAGGAGCGTTATTGCCCAAGCAGTATATTTTCCTCAAGTCATTTCCAACCATGATTTTGTGGTTTTTGGCAAACTGTGGATATTCCATACGATTGTTTTTTTCTTGAATTATATCATGAAGTGTTTCGTATTTGATATTGTAAGTGTTAATCACCGAGGTTTCCATTGGTCGAGTTCGTTGGCGGTCTGAACATTTTGTTCCAAAGTTCGTCGTTTTGGTGCAATAGTAAGCTTCAGTTTTGTTTTTTTGTGATGGCCCTGATGTGTCCTCTTTCGTTTTGCAGTCTTTCGAGTGGGTTTTTACGTACTCAACTTGTTTAACCCTGCGGGTGATCTTGTTCGGGCGTTTTGAACAACGTTTTGATTTGCAGCACATTTTCCAAGCACCATTTACAGAAGAAAATTTATTTCAAAAATAAGTATTCACATTTACCTATCCTACGAGTTCCTTTCGGGCGCGTGGCCTAACTGCATCAGGTGCATCGGTTGGTACAAGGTGTGAAATTCGTCACTTATTAACATGGTTATAGGTATAGATATATTTTTAGTTATATTTTCTTTTGTCATCCATTTTTACAAACCCCAAGGGATTTCAATCATTGCAATGATTATTGAATGTTTTTTTGTGTTACAACACAAAAAACATTCTAAAATATTGACATTAGAATTTATACTTTTCTCTAAAATTATATAGATTGACATCTTCTGTCATAAATACGCTATATTTTTTTGAATGACCTTCACGGAGTATCATTGTGTCTGTTTTGTTGATGTGACTAAACATCTAAATTCCTTTGAGGGACTGTATTATACCGATAGCGTTCTTATATGTATTGCGGAGTAGTACTTTTATAATGCTTGCGTAAAGTTTAGGAGTCTTCCTTGCCTTCAAATGTCCATGCAGTTGTATTATGCTTATTAGCGAAGGGTCTAAATCTATGGTTGGTAAATACATGTTAGAAGTGGTTTTTAGATTTATGGTTTCATAAGACTCAGCAGTAGTCTGGTTCGGTTCCATGTTGTCTTCTCCTCCGCAGCAACAGGGGCATAGTAACTTGGGTAGTAAAATATATTTAAACCAATTCGGGTTTCTAAGGACTGGCTTAGGAATTGATGTCATTGAAGTACCCACTGCTTGTGCTATGACTTCAACTAGATCATGTTCATCCATTTTAGTCTCAAAATCTTTACTGCCTTCATTATTTTGAATTTCAGCAACATTATTGACTATCACTATATTTTTATGCTTCTCGTCGATATGCCTTCTAACTGTCGGAGATTTGTACACTTTCGTCCAAGAGAACTTATTATTGATAGATGTATTTGATGTTGCCTGTATGGAGGGTTTCTTAACTTTTAATGTATTTACTTTCTTGTCCGTATTGCAAGTATGGGGAAGGCGATAGCTGCACTCTTTGTACACCATACCATTGCTATAAACAGAGTTCTTGCAGATTTCGTGTAAATCGTGTAAATCCAATCCCGATGTGTATGAAACAACCATTTCTTCGAGTTTTAGTTGCTTATGAAACGTGCGTATTAAAACGTTAAAAAAGCTTATGTATCAGAGGTATTTTCACACTGCTTTAATTTTAGAATAAAAGTTCATTGCAAATTAATACCTACTTTAGACAAAAATATTATGCAACAACCGAAAGGGACTTTGACGTGACATGAATAATAGCGCAGTAACGTCAGATCATAATTTCTAAGGTTTCAAACTATTTACCTTCCAAACAGCGATAAGGTCCGTAGAATGGTCCACCTTCATGGTTCCATCAGGGTTTTTCGGATGAAGGTCACCGGTCACGTGTTCGAAGGCGAACGGAGTGTGCATGAGGTAGAGATCTATGTAGTCCAAGCCAATGTCTTTCAGCGAAGCACTGAAGTACTCCTCAACTAACTCAGGGTGGTTTCCTAGTAGAACAGATATAATATCAGAAATAACAATAACACTTGGCGTCCATTAAGTTTGTGTTAAATTATTGAACGTCCATTATGCATAGAAACAAGCAGTGACTAGTAGAGTTTTTTTACTTTAGGTACCTATGTAGGTACTTACAATGTTACTCGTTTATTAGTAAAACACGTGGTATAAAGTATGACTTACCCCCTGGAGGAAGCTTGGTGACGACAAAAAGCTCCTTCCTCTTCGCAGGGTCGTTGCCGATCCATTTTCTCAGAGCCCTTCCCAAAGCAGCTTCGTTTTCATATGCCCGTGCTGTGTCAAAGTGCCGGTAGCCGGCTGCAAGCGCGTCTTCTACTGCCTTCTCTAAAACCTCATCTGAAGCCTGGAACATAAATCTATACGGCTAGACCATTGTCTCACTCAACATGAACAATATATTAACTGCTGCTTTCTCTTCTGTGATCTGGGTAGGTTATATTATTTTTAGTTATTATAATTATTTTAGCTGTGGATCAGAGATAACAGAGTTCTATTTTATTAGGTGTTAGGTGAATAAATTGAATTGAATATCTCTATGATCTATGATCCTTGCTTGAGTCGTCTTACTTATGCGGACTTTTTGTATTAAGCCTTGTACTTTTTTGCAATTGCCTTGAAGTTGATTGGAAGATGATTAGAAGTGACACAAAAACCCACGCCCTGATTACATATATTGCCTTAGGTGTCAGCAAAAACCGTTCATTTAATTATTATAATATCACTGTTGTGAAACGGCATTTTTTGTTCCAAAAAGGTGGCATTTGACAGCTTGATCGCGTAATTTACGTTTGTCGCGATATCGGTAGGTACCTACCTACGTCATATGAGGGCGAATACTCTAACTGAGCAAAACCATAGCGGCGAAAAGTAGGTATAGTGTCTACTCAGAGGATAAAAGACAAAGTCACAGAATACTTTGTTACATCGGGACAAAACATTCTTTGGTTATAAGGATTTTTTGAGTAATTTCTGATGTTTTTACCTAGCGGGAAACGATGAAATTTGCAGGGAGACAGTGCAAGCTCGCCGTTTTGTATTAAATTAATGGATTATTATAAGAATGCTTTATTATGGATGAAGAGCAAGTGATCGCGAAAACTTCAGTGCAATCCATTGTGATCGATTCTAAGCCTAAATCTTCGTTCGATTCCGCATGCCCTGCGTCCACTTCAAAAGGTCTCTACCGCTCTAGTGGAGATTTTGATACAAGCGATGCAATATCCTTTTGCAGTGATAAATGTTCATGTGATTCTTCAACCCTGGATTCGGTCATTGAGAGACCCTGTTCGATTGCTGATTCATCAACACTCTTACACAAATCAAAGTGGAAGACACTCAAAAAGTTCATCTCGAGTCGAATCAAAAGCAAAAGAAAGGAATGTAAAAAGAACTCTAAAGATAAAACTAAACTGGACATGCAGAAGGGTTCAGTGGTCACTATTAAAAGATACAAGTGATCAAAGATTCTAACAATACAATTGAGTTCTCACGAGTTTGTTTACCTCGAATTTGGTATATTATAACGGTTTAATTGTCGACTTGGTTAAAACTCTTACCTGCCAGGTTCCAAATCCGATTCGCGGCATGCGATCACCTCCATCGAGCACAAAATATTCTGGAATAGACATTTCTCTCTCTAATAAAGTTTATTTTTATAATTCGTTTTCTTGCTTGGTTGTTTACCAACGCGCAACCGGAATCACAATGCCGGTGAGAGGCGCGGACGCAGAGGTTTGTTGTCCGCAGTAGCCTTGATTATAATACTTCTCTCAATTAGCTATAGGTAGGTAGATAAGCAGCAGGTACCGGTTGGCGGTTAACATTACCGCATTGGTTCTTTATAAGCAGCTAACTATGTCACACAGTTGTCAAATGCATCATGGTGTTTCATTTGCAATAACAGTATCGATGAACGTATATTTGTATGATTATTAAAAAGGGAACACTGTAACTACATAATTGGTGTAATACCTACTAATCTTTAACGATCAATGTCCTGACTGGCTGACTGCCATAGGTACCAAAATTCAGCCCATTATACCATATACGGGGTACAGTAAAGGTTCATGAGTACAGTTAGCTGCGCTAAGATGTATACCTACCTACCTATGTACATTTGAAAATGGTATAACATTGCAATAACATTTACAGGGTAAATACTCCGAAACTACGTGCACGGATCAACAGATTTTAAGATTTTTATCCTGGCCTGGAGTAGGTCATCCCTTGTGCAGGTACCTATTAGGGCACAGGGGGCACAGGAGCAAATGAGGCATAAACTAGATGGGAGCTCCGCAATCGTATTCAGTCCAAGAGACACCTCGCGTTCCCCATTTGCCTAATATTTGTCTGCTTAATGCAATCTTACTTAGTTCAGCCGACGGCGACGACTGAATGAATTAACAATTAGGAGTTTTCAGCTACTTACATGTCAGCGAAACTGTTTCACGTCCAGGAGATGTTTTCTAATCTGGCTGGCTATAATAAGCACTTCAATCTGAAATGTTAACGGAAATGAAACTTGTTTAACTTCACGGCTCCACAAAGTTCTACGATGCGAAATTTTGTCAATACGAATTGTAAAGAATCTGCTCAGATATAATCTGTGCGGTAGATCAAAGCGTGGCCTCATTATGTTTCTACAAGTGGCCACATAACCGCATCTCTTTTGTCCCCGAACAAAGTGTGGTTCTACAATAATTTAATGATGTGATCCTTCAATCGGTCCTGTATTGTTAAATAAATGTTACTATCTGTCTAATCTGTCAGTGACTTGTAGACACTGCTAACTGTGTTTATGCTTGGATAGTTGCATTTCTACAATCTGATAGGTGAGGTAACATTTTAGTGGTACAAGTGCCTACAGTAATTGTCGTTTGTAGCGCAGACATGAATGAAAATGTAAACATGACTAGTTTTGATACTCAATCTATCTAAGTACGTGGGTAGGTACTTCAAGTTCAGTAACAGCTGTGATCGGAAGTAGATTAGAAGACCGGAGATCATAAATTAGCAAATAATATTATTATTAGTTTGTCAAAAACTGTCACGAAAGAAAAAATACCTTTTCTAATTATTTTTGTTAGTAATTTGTATTTTGATTAAAAAAATAAGAGACTAGGTAGATACTTTTATCAGAAGTCGCTAGCCGATTGCAACAGAACTGGTACTGAATGACAACTTATCATCAGCTTAGGTGTTTTTTTTTATGTAATATGAGCGATCCTCGCCTATAAAAAGTAGCTGCGAAAATATAATAACACAACACATGTCTGCCGGTATAATGAAAATTATAATTGATTCTTCCAAAGCCATATCACATTACATAGCCATTAATCCCATATTGAACACAATATAACTTACAAATTAATTTTCCCACATACCCTTAAAGTAATAACATCCTTTTGTGTGCAAACTGTATCCATTTACAAATCTATTTGGGTGATCGTATGAATGAATCCACGTCACAACACTTGTGGGTCCATCGGTGCGTGTTCCCCATTGATTTCGGTCACTGATATCATTTTTAGGGATCGGATGTATTCATCTCTGTACAAAAGGCGGGGTTTATTTTAGCTCCTCCTGTGGAATTATCAGAGGGTTTGCATTTTAATAGCGATAAATTTGACCAATGATTAGTGTAAAGATGGACGCGTCTCTGGAACAATCTAGTTCAAAGTGCGCTTCTTCTGATTTCAGCATAGCACGGTTGCTGAGTGATGATACGAAACAGCCGGATGATAGTGAACATCCGGATTGGCTTTGCTGCACGCGTTATCGTCCGCCGCGTTTACCACGTTAGCATTTTTTATTGTTATACACAATTTAGTTAGTATCTTAAAAATAATCTACATCTAACATGGTTTTGCAGGGTACTCGCTAAGTACCTACCTTAGTAATAATGAACGTAGCCAGTCATGAATTGCATCATTTCCAAATTCAATTTCAGTGTGAAAAACATAGACTAGCCTTCAATTAATTGATTGGATTTTACGTCAGGTGCACCAACAGTTTGCCGGGCGCGCCGTGCCGGAAGACATGCGCGGGTGCCCTTCACAGCGACCCAGGCGAGTGCGCTGGAGGCCGCATATGCTCGCGCTCCGTACCTAGCACCGCCAGCGTTGCGAGCCTTGGCCGCTGCTTTACAGCTACGAGACGACAGGGTATGTATTTCTTCCCGTAACACAAACTACTAAGTAACATGGTACGGCAAGAACTAGCAGTTCATGAGAGAGTGAACTGAGGGAACTAGCAGTGAACTGAGATCTCGGTCTTTGCGATCGCTTGTCTCTGAGAGATCAGAGTAAGAGAAAGCCAACCTTTGCCTTTACTACTTTACTATTTTGATGTGGTAAGCACTACTTTGGAACACAAAAAAATCAGAATAAAAACTGTTTGTTTTGGAATGTATGAACCACAGATAAGATAATACTTTACTAATAGCATGAAGTGCACTAAGCCCGTCCATTTAGGACACCTGATTTTATATACATATTTAAAAATAACACCGACACCTAAAAGGTCAATCAATCCATATCATAACATGCCTAACCCGATGTTTGATTTTCCAGTAATTTTCTCTAAAATAACGAAACAAAACAAATTAAATAAATAATCTCTTAAAAGGTTCTTCTAGGCTTGGTCGCGAGAAACTGGCGCTTAGATTCACCTAGATTTATAAGACGTTTCAAGATGATCCCTGCGGATTTTACTGAATAAATTCTCTTTGACTTTGACTCCCAACGGTGAAAGGATTTTTCAAATCGGTCCAGTAGTTTCAGAGCCTATTCAATGCAGACAAACAATTAAATCTTTCCTCTTTATAATATAAGTTTAGACAACAAAATACAACCAAATTGAAAACCTTCTCCTTTTTTAAGGTCGGTTAAAAATAAAACATGCTTCTAGTCACAAGAAACCAGTAAATGCAAAAAATTATATTCACGAACATATTTTTAGTTTACGAAGGCAAAAAAGTAGAAGAAAAATGCAAATCCGCGTGCAGGCTGCACGTAAGAAGAATTGTGCAATAGATACATAATATACATACCTACCTAATGATCCTACAAGCTGCAATTTCAAAATATGGTGCAATAAAACAAAATCTTTTTAATAGACCATTAAGACCAAATAAAACTTTATCTTTAAACCAATTATAGAAATCTTTTTTTCTGACTGACTGACATATAGACAACGCCTAGCCTAAAACCTCAGACTAAGGACTAAGTATATTATTCTTCTTCTGAGGCCTAAACTAGAGATTGTAGAGGCTTGAAATTTTCAGGGTATATTTGTATTTTTGTTTATATGAAAGTAGTAGTAGTTGAAACTAGTGATATTATATAGTCCTTATAGTTATGCTTATTTCAGATCAAAATATGGTTTCAAAATCGCCGCGCTCGAGAAAGGCGAGAAAAGAGCGTTAACATAACACCGCCCAATGCGATCACACTCCCTCCTACAACTATGGTCACCTTTCCTCCAAACTCATGGACACCTAACACTAGACTTGCAGGACGCAATGAATCCAACATGAACACTAGGCTCAGTCATGGAACCAATATCTTAACAATGCAAAGACACGAAGAAGTAAATGCTATACGATTTCTGAACAGCCAACATTTAAAGCAGAGTATTTTCCATTCTACATTGAATGAAGAGTCTGATGAAGAAATAACTGATGAAGTGCCTTTAGACATAGAAACAGTGGAGGACTGAAGTGTACATGTGAGTGAATAGTGATACTGTGATAGAAAGATAAATTATAATGTTCTTACTTATAAAAACCTATCAAAAGATATACAATGATTATACTATTGCCATCTCTTACCAATGCGTCATAACAAACAGTGACAGCAGTGTATAAATCTAGGATACATTTTGATTTTGATAAGACTGTAAATAAACCCAATACATTTAAGGAGACGATTTTTTCTGGGCATTCTTTCGATAGATTATAGATAATTTTTAAGCTCAACTATGACAAATTAATACGTACTTTTGTATAATACTGCTGTAGTAACTGTTTTGGTAGCAATTCGTATTAACTCAATACACGCATTTCACAAAATAAATGATCCTCTGTATATGATGTCATATTATCATATGAATTTACAACAAAATTTTGAAATTTTGAAAATTGACAACAATAATGAAAATTCTTATAATAATTCAGACAATACAAATACCAACAACAAACATAACGATGACTTAATCAATAATCACAAGATAGATAAAATATACGCGGAAACAAATTATACCAAAAAGAATGACAGGAAGAAAGAAGAAAAAATCGTCCTACTTTGTGACAATCAAGGAGAGGGTTTGATTCAAGAACTGCAACGAAACAAAAACAAATTTAATTTCAAGGATTTTTGTACATTAGCTATAAGGAAAAATGACGCTCGTACAGCAGATGTGATAGAAAGTTGCAATAGTCTTTCTAAAAACTTAACTGAAAACGATCATGTCATCATAATGACAGGTAGTAATGATACGAATCCCGTGAAAGTGATGGCAGATATGAGCTATGCTCTTAAACAATTAGAAAAATGCAATGTTTATGTTATCAACGTTTTATACAACTCAGCACTAAATTTAAATAAACTAAATAATAACATAAAATTGATAACTAAACTACATAATAATTGCGCATTTATTGAAACCAATTACGAAAATCTAGTATATAAAATAGTACACAACATTAATTCAACTCATTACAAAAACACATTTCTCACATTTAATTGGGTTAAAAAAAACGTAACATTAAAAAAGTCTGACAAAGAGGTCCCTGTGTGCCTGAAAAAAGGCACAATCCCATACTATTTTCAAAAGTCTACGGATAACCAGAAGTTAATGCAAGTTTTACCTCATGCTACTTCTATGAAGCCCAAACGAGGCCTCATTACTTCTTATTTTTCTGTCATTCCAAAAGAAGTGAACATTGCAAGCAGTCAAGTTAAAATGCCTGTGAATTTTTTTCGTGCCCTCACGTAAAAAAACAACTGTCAGTGTTTTTCACCAAAATATAGCCGGGGCTTTAAATAAAATACCGGATCTTGAAATTATTTTAGATGAACTTCGGCGTTCCCATGTTGATATCTCGGTTTTCTGCTTAAGTGAACATTTTATAATAAGGGGAGAGGAACAATATCTTAAATTAAATAATTATACTCTGAGAGCCATTTATACTCGGAATGACAAACGTAGAGGAGGAGCTTGTATATTAACTAGAAATGATATCATTTGTGCGGAATTGGACATATTTAATGATTTAGCGACTAAAAATCTTTTTGAAATATGTGCCGTTGAGATTAAACATCTTAAAATCATTATAATTTGTTTATACAGAATTCCTGGTCCAAATATAGTTTTTTTTCTAGAAAAATTACAAATAGTATTAGAGCGCGTTAAAAATAAAAACTGTAAACTTATTATTTCTGGGGACTTCAATATAGATATCTTGTTAGATAATACTAAATCTAGACAATTTCGCGATTTACTGTCTAACTACGGATTGCAATGTCATATTCGTGAGCCAACCCGTAAAGACACTTGTATAGATAATATCATAAGTAACATAGTAAACGCTACTGGTAAAACATACAATTTTCAACTATCAGATCACAATACAGCCCAAGTAATTTTTTTTGATGAATTTTTATCCAGTAAAAACAATGATAATTATTACGTAACAGTGAATGACGAATCAAAAGAGAACAAAATCAAGTTTATAGATTGTATTGGAAAAGTGAGTTTCTCGGATGTATATGACAATGCATCAGCAAATGATTCATTCGATGTTTTTCATGATCTACTTACTTTGTTTTATAATTTATGCTTTCCTGTAGTTAAAATTAAAAAGATTGATAGACATAATAAAATAAAATGGATTACAAAAGGTGTTAAAGTGAGCTGTAGGAGAAAGAGGGACCTCAGATATCAATGTTATTTAAAAAAAAAACAATGAAAATAAAAGTAAGTATAAGGCATATTCTAAATTGCTCAGACATTGTATTAATCGTTTACAGTCGCTATCCAATAAAAAATATATAGATGGAGCAAAAAGTATAGGAAAGGCAACATGGAATATCGTAAATAAAGAGATGGGGACAATAAAATCGAAGCAATTCATTGATTCAATTAATGTAAATGACGTGGTTTTGACATCCGGTCTTGACATTTCAAATGCTTTTAATAATTTTTTCATTGACGTCACTAAGTGTAAAAATAATAATAATAATACAAATAATAATAATACAAATAATAATACTAATAATAATAATGATAATACTATTAATAATAATATGGACATAAATGGTTTAATTTTTAATAACGTTAAGACGACATGTAGTAGTTTATTCTTAGAACCCACGTGTCCGGATGAAGTTTTTAATATAATAAGATCTTTAAAAAACAAAAAGTCGGTAGGTTATGATTATATTTCCACTGAATTACTAAAATCTATAAGTCAGTATATTGCAAAACCTCTAGCTTACTTAATTAATTTGTCTTTAGAACAAGGATTATTCCCAGATAGGCTTAAGCTATCTACCATAAAGCCTCTTTACAAAAAAGGTTCAAAAACAGACATAGATAATTATAGACCGATTTCTTTGGTACCTATACTTTCCAAGGTGTATGAAAAAGTAATGCATAAAAGGTTGCTTACGTTTCTGGATAAGCATAAAATTTTAGTAACTGATCAACATGGTTTCAGAAAAGGTATGTCAACAGGTTTGGCTATTTTTAAACTGGCAAAACATATTTTAAATAGCCTAAATGACAAAATAACTCCATCAGCCTTGCTATTAGATCTCAGTAAAGCATTTGATTTTGTGGATCATAAGATACTACTTGCTAAAATGAGCAAATATGGAGTAAGAGGTCCTGCTGAAAACTGGTTTTGCTCCTATTTGAGTAATAGGAAGCAGTTTACTAGGCTGACAAAATTTAATAATAAAACCATAGAAATCTTTGACTCCGATACAAGAATTAATCCTAGTGGCGTTCCACAAGGTAGTATTTTAGGGCCTCTCTTATTTCTTATTTATATCAATGATTTACCAAAAGTCATTGACCACGATTGTGTGATGTTTGCTGATGATACAACTATAATAATAAAATGCGATGACAAAAATATTTATGAACATGTAATAAGTAAAGCATTAAATGACATTATTTCTTGGCTTGACATAAATAAACTTAAACTTAATATATCCAAAACAAAAATAATTACTTTTAAAACATACAATAAACAGCCAATAACTCTAAATGTTCATGTTGCTGGAAAATCCGTTAAGCAAGTATCGGACTCAAATTTTTTGGGTGTTACAATTGATGAATACCTATCATGGAAACATCATGTGCATAACATCTGTGTTAGGATCAATAAATTTGTTTTTGCTCTCAAAAAACTTAAAAGATGTACGTCCACTCAGACAGCTTTGATGGTTTATCATGCCTATGTGTGCTCAATAATTAGGTATGGTATTGTAGTATGGGGTAACTCTACTGAAATAATGCGTGTTTTTGTGGCTCAAAAAAAATGCATACGTGCAGTATTTGGGATGAGCTGGACTGAATCCTGTAGACCCATATTTAAAAAACAAAAACTTTTAACCGTCCCATGCCTATATATATACGAAGTCGCAAAATTCATAAAAAATAATAACACTGAGTTCGAAAAAAACTGTAACTTGAATAAAAGACAAGTTACAAATATTCAACTAAGAATGCCCGTACCAAAGCTTGAAACATATAGGAAAAATTGTTTATATATGGCTCCTCTTATCTATAACTCTCTACCAAAAAAGTTTTTCGACCTACCTTGTAAAAAATTTTGTGCTGAGTTGGAAAAATGGTTGATATCAGAGAGCTTCTACTCAATTTCAGACTTCCTGGAAAAGGGTTCGTGTCGTTTCTACAATTATTAACAGAAATAAACCAACTGACATTCGCAACTTGATTTGACATGTAATAAGTTTTATTTTAGTATTTGATTAATGTATATTTTTTTTTTTTAATAATAATAATAATGTAATGGTAATGTAATTTAATCCTAAATGTAAAAACCTAAAAATTTAATATTTTTAGTAGGGAACGAAATTTTTTGCACACCATTAGTTGGTAAAAATATGTGGAACTAGAATACTTGTGACATCATTGTACTTATACTACCATATTTTACTGCAAATAAATGAATTGAATTGAATTGAATTGAATCATAAATATCCCGAATCATATTTATGATTCGGGATAGTCTTAAGATCTAACAGTGTTAAACCTACCTACATAATCAGACAATAAACATATTGAATACTGATATAAGGTAAATAAATATAATATTTATAATAACTCACTCCAGCCATCAGTATTGCTGTGTGATTGAGTCACACACACATTCAAGTAGGTATATATACAGATTCGCGTTTCTATCATTAGTTGTAGGATAGCAGGTTGGGTAGGACATGATTAAAAACATTCTGTTTTATAAATTTTTTACTTGTGTTATTATATCTTTATTTACAGATACACTATATTCTTACATCTGATAATGATGAATAAATAAATGCATAAATGAAAACAATTAATCTTTACAGAATGATCTAATACGTTATGAATGTCAAAACAATTGTTGGTAAATAATAGATACTTATTTTCCTACTTCATAAAATCATGTCTTTATACTTATACCAATTGTACTGTTATTATTATTAAGTATATTCATAAAGACTACGCACTTAATAATAATTATACAAACATTGATTGGTTTATTCATAGCTTTAAACAAACGCATCGATTACTTTCGAGTATTTACTGGATTTTTCTGATATATTGTGGTTTAAAGTAAAGTAAGCTCCTCTTTTATTTATCCTAATCCGATGCGTACACACAGATTGAAATGAGTTATTTGAAATGAGTTATTACAAAAACACATACCAATAGTGAATTTATTTCTTATCAAAAAAGTAAGTTCGTACAAGCTAGTGACCAAATCAGCAGGGCTAAAATGTGCAACGTGACAACATTTTGTGTACTCCTTATCATAACACACCTGTCCTTATTCCACCTCATGTGAGACAGCAGGTATTTTTCCTCCAGTTTCTCTATCATCCGTCATCTCAGTAGTCACTTCGCTCTTACCCATATCATCTTTCAGACAGTCCATTCATCTTTTCTTTGGCCTACCTCTAGTATTATATCCACCCACATTCACATTTAACACTCATCTTCTCTTCGAATCTATGTCCATACCACGCTAACCTATTGCTCTTCATCTTTTCAGCCTCATTCAAACTTCCTATAATATACTCATTCCTCATTTCGTCAACTCGTTATCTCGTCCAATATTTTGCACTGGTAACTCTATTGAGTTACCTCCCTCTTTATGTCTATCTGTGCCAAAATGGCAGCGCGAAAACTCATCTCTACAAATCAAATGAAAGAGCTTACCTTATTCGATCATTTAGGTTTGAAGACGTTTCCGATTGGCACTGATTTGGATCAGTAGAGCTATCTCTAGATTGTTAATAACGGTATGTTGACAGCTCAACTGTTTAATATGTATTTTGTATGTAACTACTATCAATACTTGTATTAGCTGTTATTTTCTTTGTAAATAATTATTAGGTAGATGACCAGGCAAGCTACAAGTCACTAGCATCAAATGATAATTCAAGCTTATCTATACCTAAAATTGCACACGAACTATGAGTTATACTAAATAATAATATTGTATACAATATATTGAATTAATTTTTTCTTAGTGTTCACTAAACTTTTTTGTCAAATCAAATAAAATACATAACCATCCTGCCTGTAAAAGTACATTACTGGACCTTTCCCATAGGTTTCCAAGAAAAAGGATTTTGAAAGTTTTTCATCCACCGACCTCCTACGATCCACAATGTCGTCGGTCAACCGGGCGAAGGGCGACCTAGCTCCGCCTACATTCGCTTAGTTCCGTAAAAAAATACATGTGACTTTAGATTCAATATTTTATGCACGCACGGTATGTATAATTACGAACTCGTCAAAGTTTTTATATAGACACTACTTTGAAGAAGTTTTTACATCTCAATTCATAGTAGGCATAAAAAAATTCATTCTTAAATATTTTTTTATTAAGTATTATTATTTACTTTTGATGTTGTTGAGCTATTTACAGACTACAGAAGTGGAAACTGAATGCCCAAACAAACGTAATATAAAAATTATATGTGATTGGAGATATATTCTACCATGGAAATCGTATTATGTACTTACATAAATAACTTACCTAAAATGAGATTTAATTAAATTGCATTTTACGTATTTTCAAACGGTGATGGAAAACATTGTGAGGAAACCAGTTGATATTCTAGCAGCGGCGATGAGCTTGTCACGTATGGAATACTACCTATTGCAAAATGTGGGTACGTACCAAATGTACTATCTGGACGTACCTCTGACTACCCCCCTTAGACATCCTCGAAGAATCTCGAGGAGGTACCTACTTGGTACTTAGAGATCGAAGGGGATATCTACCGTGTTTGGGGATTAAAGTCGTGATGCTATTTTTTTACGATATAAACGACATGTATTTTTCTTAGTAATCTATGTATATGTATGTGCACATAGTATATGTATGATCAGGAACATAGCTTATATTATTTAGCTGTAACTAGAATAACAAGACAACGTAAAAAAAAAACAAAAAAAAACCATTCATCATTTTTGGTATTACGTTTATACAGGCCTCCATATATTCATATTTGTGCAAATATGTATAATTAAATAGATGCATATCGGTCTAGCTCATACGAACGCACTGACAAGGTGCTTCCCTACTTTAAAAAACACTTCACAATGTCTATAAAACTTGTTATAAATAACATCAAATTCACTTACACAAATGAGTTACCAGTACCATTTAAGACTCGTCCGAATCTTCCTCTATTGCAGTCTTGCTTAGGATCTCGTAATGTGCTGCGTCTATTTTGTCCGGACTAGAGTCGTCTACGCTGTACCTGTTGGCATATATAATAATAGTTTGTACTTTGTACTTTCAATGTTCTTTTATTTATTAAATTCCGGTGCGTGCTTAAATAAAGAGATGAAATATCAAAGTAAACTATGAAAGGAATTTATTTCTTAAAAATAATTTTACCCCGCGTTCGTCAGCTTGAGGCATACTAGTGTTAAGCCTCATGTGCCTGTAATTTTAAACTTCCTATAAAAACCTCATTCCTTATTTAAAGAACTAGCGGCCCGTACCGATTTTGCAAGGGTTATTGTAAGGATCCCTAATTTTTTGAAAATATAATATAGCCTATGTCGCCCGGGGATAATGGAGCTTCCCAACGGTGAAAGAATTTTTCAAATCAGTCCAGTAGTTTCAGAGGCTATTCAATGCAAGCAAACAAACAATAAAAAATTTCCTCTTTATAATATTAGTATAGACGTATAGATTACATAAGAATTTACCCGCAAGCTCTAAAGAACGCCTGTGCAGAAGGGTTGTGCGTCAGAGCTGTCAGTCTGACGCAGCGCATTCTGGTCGCGTGCGCAAGTTTCTCCAGCACGCCCATAATGTGCTGGCCGAGACCTCTGCGACGCCCTCCCGCCTCCACTTGTACTTCGTAGCTGTTAACAATCAAACATAATTTGATAAAAATATACCATTTCTTATATTCCTTTCTTCACCTTATGTAAGTAATGAAGCCTACCGTTATCAGAAGTCGGGTAGCTACCCGCTACTCTAAGCTAGATCTTAGACACCGAGAGATTATTGACAAACATTCAATGTTTGACAATTAACATCAGCATTATTAAAAAAAATCAGAAACCGCCGCCTAAACTACTTACTTAAACACCCCTAATATTTTCGAGACCATAAGGAGGCGTTATCGCCCACTTTGAGAAAGACTGTCTAACCCAACAAGAAGATGTATAAGTCGGTTTGTTGTGCATAAGCTTCCCTACGAATCTATTTTTGCGGCAAACTGAACAATGAATGCGTAATCATATCGGGTATGCAGAAGCGTGACCTCAGGTGGGTCCCACAGCAACTGCAGTTATTATTTAGAGTGTTATTATTTACCACAACAGTTTTCTACTCACTAATTAATTATTACATAACTGATAAAATTGTTCAGCATAAAATTTAATTGGAGAACGCTTCTTTGCAATCAATACTGATACCTATTAAATGAGCAATAATTCAATTTTACGGTAAGTATACACTTTATTAAACGATGGGTATAAAATCAACAACATACTGAAAGATGTCGGTTAGAAGTGGAGATGACAAACTTAACGACAACATTTGCTAAACTAATAGATACAGTATATTCGCGTTGTGCGTGGTTGCTTGTGGATGGAGCAACAAGTTGCTAGACAATCACCAGCAAAAAAAGATTGTATATCATGCTTCATAGAATACTTGCTCTTCGATTCGAAATGACATCACATCTCTTGTGAAATGGACTTCGAAGCTGATAGTTAAATAACATAAAACTACTTATTTTCACTTTATTCTACTACTCAAAAAAGATAGATAGATAGATAGATTAACTCTTTATTGTACACAAAGAAGTAAAAACACAATAGAAATAATTATAAGCACTGAGTACAACGGGCGGTCTTATCGCTAAAAGCGACCTCTTCCAGACAACCTTTGGATGGAAAGGATAAACAGAAATAGATAAACGGCGGTGCACAAAAAGATAAAGATGCTAACATGTAGACAAACTAAAATTATAATAATACCTAAAACATGCAAAACTCTCGATGCAAAAAGCCTTATAATATTATTTATTATAAGTAGGCACTTATTAGTTTTATAAATCTATAAAAAAAAAATACTTTTCGGTTACTCACATAAAAAGGATTATAACAGTTTACACAGAATTTAAAAGTTCTCCGAAAAAGCGTATAAGTATTTTATTATTATATCTATTGCTAGCACGAATGATTACTGCAAGCGCATGGCCTGCTATCATGTACTCCGTACCAACCAGTTTGAATTAAATATCAACTAACAATGCGATCATTCAATTCTTGGAATCTAGACGCATCGATCAGAGTGCATGTTCAACTTGGGCGGGCGTAAGGTCTACTCTGTTATCGACAGGTGACGTCGCCTTTAGCCCTTATCGAAGGATAGACAGGCGCGCAGCAGAGTCGAGACGGGTGTCAAAGCAATCTGAGCAGCAGAGAGATGCAGGCGCGGTTTCTGTGGCTAGTGTGGATAGTCGCGGCGGCGGACGCGGCGAGGATCCTTGTGGTACTGCCCACCAACACCAAGAGCCACTATGCCATGTACGGCAAGCTCGTGGACGCTCTGGCACGGAAACAACACCACCTAACTGTTATCTCACATTTTCCCATGGTACGTATGTTTTTATAACAGTTTATAAAACATATATTAAAAAAAAAATACTTAAAATTTTATATTATCCCAAAAATTATGCCCTCGAGTTTTGGGATTTAAAAAAATCTTTATGATTCCCTTAGGTGCAGGTAAGCACTATAAAAACTAATACATTTAAAAAAACACTATCTTAGTTTCTATTTATTAGTATTTTGATCTACCAACCACTGCAAAATGTGTGTGTACCAAATGTAATATCTGGACGTAGCTCTGACTAGCCCCCCTTAGACATCCTCGAAGAATCTCGAGTTGGAACTTGGTACTGAGAGACCTAAGGGGATGTCGACCGTGATTGGGGTATAAAGTCGTGATGCTATTCCTTTTTTTCTTTTCTGTCGACTAGCACCTGCTAGTTGATAGAAACACATCGCAGTCACATATATCATAGGTTAGTTAGTTAAGTCAGTTTGGAGCTAGACGAAATTTTAAGCGCTTTGTGAAATTTCCGCCTTTATCTACCATTAATTGTAAATGGACGCATACCATTGATAAGTACCGTTAGTTAATAGCAATTTTAGTAGCTATTATTTATTACAACTTTTTAAACTATCATGTATTTGATCAATGTTTTGCATAGAAACGGGATATTTACCATGTTTTTGAATTTGATTGTTCCTCGCAGACTTCAGTTCGACCCGTGATCATGACGCATGCAACTGTGCCGAATATAATATTATTATAATTTAAGTATTATTATTATAATTTATTATTATTATTATAATTTATTATTATTATAACTTATTATTATTTAGTATTATTATTATATTATTTATAATTAAAGGTTTAAACCTTATGGTGTTATAACGGTGCTTATAACAATCAACGCACATACCCAATAAATTTCGTAGAAACAGAGCATAAACCTACTGTACCTACTGTAGAACTGAGTAAGCATATCGGCATCTAATCAGAAAACACTGCGTTCAAAAAACGTACTTGCTCAATATGATAAACTTTGTGTAACACTTATAAAGTGCAACATCCTAACAGTGGGAAATATGATGAACTTTCCAGCTGATTACTGATAAGTAAACGAACCTCTTAATATATGCCCCTGTCGGTACAAATGTAGGTGAATCGGAGGAGAAAGATAATTCGGTATAGGTATACAGTTCGTCAGGTCCTCCTAGCGGTCAATACTACTCAATAATGATAAAGATGCGTGTACACGAACACATACGACGTTCAAATGTCATCGCCTTAAGAAATTACCAGTCGTAAGTGTAGTATCGATTAGGTTAATTATTTCTAATAATATTAGATTAATAAATGGATAACATGAAAGGTTAATTAGTGTTAGTTTAATAATGGATTTTAAATTGTAGCAAACATTGTAACTTGACTTATTGCAGTGGGAATGCAACTTATTTTAGATGTAATTCAGTATTTTTCTTTGTTTTATCGATTTAGTACTAATCTAAATATTAAACTGATGCGATGAGACTTACTTTAATTATTAAATTTAGAACGTATAAGAAAAAAAAAGTAAAGAAAAGAAGTAGCATCATGACTTTGAATTCCAAGCACGGTAGATATCCCTTCCGATCTCTTAGTACCTTAGTTGATCTCTTGATCTCTTAGTACCGTGCCTGAGATTAAAGTCGTGAAGCCATTTTATTTTTAGAATTAGGTTTGATCAACTTTATGTATTTTTTAATAAGTATGTACCTATGTTCATCCATTTGACAGCCGTCACAGTACAGTTGCAAGTAGTTTTGCTTTTACGCTGTAGGTTGTGTGTGAGTTTGATCCCCACTAAGAACAAACATTTGTGTGATGAATACAGATGTTTGTTCTGTGTCTGGGAACACCCAGACATTGCATTTAAAAAAAAGTATTTCAGTTTTATATCAGTTATCGGTTCCCATAGCACAAGCTTTGCTTAGTTTGGGTCTAGATGGCGCTGCCCAATTTATGTTCGTATTTCTCCGTCAATTTTGGATCAAAAGTTCTTTATTGTTTGTAAGGTTATATTAGATATAGGGGCAAGTGCGGAACATGTGGACACTTTCCAGAATTTGGGATAAAATATTTTTTATATCTGAATTAGTTATGTTTTTTTTATTTTTAACATATCCCATGTCTTAAGAGATAATTAGCCTTTCTTAAACTAAAATTATAGTCTCAATATCACTTATACTTACGAAAATAATCAACATTTTTTAAAAACACCATATTTGTCCACAGGAACAACAGACAATTGTACCTATGTACAGTAAAATTGTACCTAGGGACGGTGTTGTACCTAGAGACGGTTCATATTAATTAGACAATAAAAATGAAAAAAAACAATTATAGACTTCTAAAAACAACTTTAAACTAACGTTAACATACCTACTTGGTTATTTGTATTTCTTAATATTACTTATTTGTATGCATTACGACAGATTTCATACAAGTTTTGAGTAGATTCATCGCTATCGTCATCATTGTCTAATACGAAGCATGCCACGCAAATGAATCCTTCACCCTCATCATCAGACTCAAAGTTTTCTTTGTGTGACTTCGGAACACAATAAATATGATAGCTATGATTGCAAAAACTACATTTGAGCATTTGGTTTTTGTTTTTGGAATAAAATTTACACTTCATACATCTAACAAACGATAATTTTTTGTGTTTAATTATTTTGATATTTTTTTCGGTAGATTTATCGTTGTTTTCATTCGAAAGTGCGTTGGAAGGATCAGGCTTAGAAAGATTATTAGCCAACAGAAGAGTTGGATGACTCTTGAAGCAACTAGTGCCAACTTCGGAGGAACCAGATTGTGAAAGAGCTTTGACAGCAATTGTTTTTTGAGTAGCTTTTGCGTTTTTTTTCTTGTCCGTTTTCAGCTTTTTTAGAACTGAAAAAACTGAACAAATGCACTCAAAAAATTAAACAAAATGGCTTATTGGATTTTGTAAGTAAACATTATGGCACTTTTGTACCTGTGGACAGTCCACAGGTACACTCATATTTTTGTCCATAGGTTCAAATTCAGACATAAAAAATAAAACTGATCTATCTTTGAGGATAAAACAGACTGACAGAGACGAAAAAAGTACTAGCTAAGCAATAAACAACATGGATCATACTGCAAACACAATCAAACCGATAACGTTAGTATTTTCACGGTAAAACTTGTTTAAATTATGCAACATTACTTACTTTTTGGCGCAAAAATCTTTCATAGCCGGCATGTAAACAACGATACGGAAAACAAAGATGGCGACACGTCAAAACTGTCAACCATAGACAAAGCTAAACGGTAGCGTTCAAATTAGAATTTTAGAGTTGCTAGTTTCGTCGGAATCGATTGTGTCCACAGGTATAAGCGTCCATAGGAACAGCACTTGCCCCTACATACTTTCGAAATGGTCCTACACAAATTCTATTAAAATCATTTCAGTCAGTAGTTCGGTTTATAAACTAGGTTTGAACGAAATTCTCGAAACTCAACCCCTGAACGGTACAATGGGAGATTGTAGCAGATGTAAAAACAAGTAAACGAAATTTCACCGAAGGAACGCAACCGCGGACACTATTTCCTCTAGTTGACCAATATAAAAGAGATCTTTCATCTAATCAAAACGCTGTACACTATCTTTATTTCAGCCATAATTAAGTTTTGGTACCTACTGCAGAAGAACTTTTACATTATGCATTAACAAGGCAAATTAATATCATTTTTATACCACGTGATAATGTCAATGATCCATTGACGCATTCAAGGACAGATAGACGAAAGTGAACTCTGCTCTGCGAATTCTGCGATACGTCAAACGTAAATCTGGCGGATTTGATAGTGAACAAATCAAAACATCAGAACGTCTAATTTTAATGCACTTGAGCGTTCATTCCATCTCTTAACTGTCTTTCTACTTTCTACTATTGAAGTAAAACCTTAGTGACGGGCTGACAGAGTCCTTAGTTGCATTTGACCGTCCGAAGGTATAAAGGTATGTTATTACCCGCACCAAGATTTAGATTATCAATAATTTTAATGATCTGTCTTTCTACAGATCAACTGATCTGTTGGAAAGGGAAGCTTTGTCACAAGCGCTTCATTAACCCTAGTTGAATGACATAACAGATGCAGATGCTCCTCGGTTCTTAGTAGCATGTCGTGGCTCGTTATCAGCGCACGTGGAGCTCCTCGCGGCGCCACACAAGTCTGACAAACCGCCTACCATGTCATCTTGTCCTTGTATATACACTTTCACTATCAATCACTATCGCCCTACTAAAAAAACATTGTTTTATACTTACAGAAACATCCACCGCAGAATATAAAAGAAATAAGTTTAGCTGGAACTATTCCAGAAATTAAGAATAACCTCACGAGAGAACATCAATCCCTTAAACCAGAATTCGTACACAACCTAGAGCAGATAATGAAAGAATGCGTCCACGCTTGTGATATCGTCTCCCGCATGCCAGCTGTGAAAGCGCTCATCAATTCAACGGCTACTTTCGACATGGTCATAGTAGAAGTATTTGGAAGTGAATGCTTTCTTCCTCTCGGGAAAAGGTTCAATGCTCCAGTTGTCGGTTTTCTATCCAGTGTGCCACTACCTTGGGTCAACGAGCAGCTCGGTAACCCAGAAGGGACAGCCTACATCCCGTCTTACATGATGGGATACGGTCAACATATGACGCTTTGGGAAAGGATCGCAAATACTATGTCCGTTATAGTGGCAAAGCTGTTGCACAGATACTACTCTCAAATCCCATCACAGGTCAGTGTACATTAGCAGTGATTACATTTCCGTAGGTAACAGATTATTATTATACATAATCGTTAATTATTATTTTAGATCATTGCTGATCGTCTCTTTGGACCTGGACTAAAACTAGAATCCCTGGCGCAGAACTACAGTCTAGTACTCTCAAATAGCCATTTCAGTATCAATGAAGTGCGGCCATTAGTCCCTACTTTAGTCGAAGTAGGTGGACTGCATTTGGATGAGACGCAAACGTTGCCGGAGGTAAGGGCTGTTTTCAAAACATGATTTCGCTAATTACGATTTATAAAAAGCGTCTTAGGAAAAGCTCAAAATCGTGTACGACGTACTACATATCTTTGGAAAGGAGATTAGAGTAGGATAAATCTCACAGGTCCATTAGGTTCGAGATAAATATGTATAGGTGTGAAGATGTGTAGTAAGTTTATCATATTATGGCCCGGTCGGCTGGCATGCGCTATGCGTATCAAGCCGAGTCACTGGGTCACGCTGCGTGTATTCTCAGAACCTATAATATAACTTCAAAGCAATGTACTTGCATTACCTCGGTTATCAGACTTATTGTTTGATTTGTCAGACAAAAATTTCTGTCCGAGTGGAATTTCCCATGCATTTACTTAGATAAAGTAAAATTTAAATGTGCCACACTTTTGTCAGATGTTTTTACGTGTTTGTTTATGCAATTGTTGTAATATAAATTGACCCTAAATTGATTAGAACAGACTCCAATTCAAAATAACCCATATTCACGTAACACAATTAGGAAAGCCGACTATCGCGCGACCCGAACCCCAGACACCCCAGATAATGTCATTATGAATCAAACGCAAAATTACCAATACGGCTTGTGTTTGTTTTCTCAGAAGTCTCCTCATGTAAACAATAGACCATCTATACGTAGGTATATCAGTCTATTCATTGATTTTACCACTATAAGGTAAACCTAAGATTTTATGATATTTCAAAAGTGATAGGCTGAGTGCGGTCTAACGCATAAGATGGTTGATTGGTGGGTTCCAATCAAAAGATAAGTTTATTTTGAGATATAGCGACTAATGAAGAGTGGTGTTTTGTTATAGGACATGAAAGAGGTTTTGGACGCATCAAGCGAAGGCGTTATCTATTGGAGTTTTGGTTCAATGTCGAGGATCGAGACGATACCAAGCGACAAGCTGTCTCAGATATTCGAGGTGATATCTGAGCTGCCCCAGACGGTTTTTGTCAAAATGGATAGAAGACTTCTGTCCACAAATCTGACTGTACCTGATAATATTTATGCAATGGACTGGATACCACAGTATGCCACATTATGTAAGTGTTAGCATCTGTATATTGTTTTGAAGATACTTGTACCTACTTGTCTTGAAAATATGTTTCAAGAAGTTATTGACTGACAGCCTCAGTAGTTCGATCTCCATCGAGCTATTTAAAACAAGCTTTGCTTAGTTTGGGACTAGGTAGCGTTGTGTCAAATGTATGTCAGTATTTATTTTTATTTTAAAAGGCCATCCAAACGTAAAACTGTTCATATCCCACGGAGGCCTGCTCGGCATACAAGAGGCAGTGGCTTGCGGAGTGCCCATGCTGATCGTGCCACTGTACGCGGACCAAGCTTTGAACGCCCAATCAATGGCCGACCGGGGGGTGGCGCGAATCATCAAACTGAAGGAGGCGGATAAAACCCATTGGAGAGACGCTCTTCACGATATATTGAGAGATCCTATGTAAGTAAAATTTATACCACTTATAAGATTTTTTGTCCTGACTGACTGAAATATAGGCAACGCACAGCTAAACCGGTCGTAGAGACTTGAAATTTTCAGGGAATATTAGTCTTGGTGTGTAGATTGGTGTGAATATTAGTCGAGGTGCGAACGTTCCGCTAGTCGGTAATAACAATAAAAATGCGTTTTTGGGTTTTTAGTAAAGATGCAGTAGATCAGATTTAAGGCGCGGTAGATGCGCTATTGCAAAATCCCCCAGCCTTTATTTAAAATATGTATACTTAATAACGTGATTTTATGTAGTATGTTAATTTGTGATTTATTTCCAGATATAAAGAAAAAGCGTACAAATTAAGAGACATATTCCTCGACCGGCCCATGAGACCTGTAGATATGGGTGTGTATTGGATTGAGTATGTTCTACGACATAAGGGCGCGCCACATCTCCGATCACCGGCCTTAGACCTCTCCTTACCACAGTACCTATTACTAGATGTAATAGCAATTAGCATAGTTTCTGCTGTCATGGCTTACTTCATACTCTACATTTTATTCAGATATCTATGTACAAGATGCATAAAGTGGTGGTGCATAAGGTGGCCGAGAGAAAAGTTGATATTCGAAACAAGACTGTTTAGAAAGAACATTATCCTCTGTATCTTGTGGAGATACAAGATTAAGGCCAACTAACCAGTACTTTAGTTTAAAGATGCTTTTTTTTTCCAATAACTTTTACTGAGTATACTTGCATAAGGAAAATGAAGTCATTCGGCTATATCGCACGGAAAGATGGGCACAACCTCGAGCAATTCTTGATTACCGGGAAGGACGATGGCAAGCGGCCGAGAGGTCAAACTCTACTTAGATTATCTGAACAAATCAGCTCATCGTTTACAAGCTACACGATACGCTTTACGATTTTAAGGACAGGCGCAAATATATAAAAAAATGTTGACACACATTCACACCACGCCTTCTAGCCCCAAACTAATCAAAGCTTGTACTTGTAAATGGCGGATCATCGTGGTTGAAATGATAACTAAAGATTGGGGGACACAACTCCCAGTAATGAGATGACACAACGCGAAGAAGGGGACCTGCGTATATTTAGAAGTCTTTAAAGTTGTTTTCCAATCAAAAACATTTCCAGAGTGGTAGTAGGTATCTTTATTAGTTGTTGGTAAAAACGTGAATCACTGTTGTATTATTGATAGGTGTAAATATTATTATAAGATACCGTTATTTATGAAAATAATATAATTTCTGATGTGTTTTTTTCGTTAAATCTGTGAATGATGCATTTTTGTATACCTACGAACCTACTGTTTAAGGAAAATTTGCAACATAAATATGTGGCTTAAATGTGGTAAATAATCATCATGTAGGTCACGTCTTATCATAATAATTTAAAGAATATATTGTCTACATTGTGAAATGAGTCTGTGTGCCGTCAACGACAAAATTGGATAACCATTTACAAACTTCCATAAATTCCATACATCTATAACAGTATAAAATCGAAAAGTAGATGGATAAATAGGATGATGTCTCAATTCTGTACATATTTTTATTTCAGTTTTTTTTTAAATAAGTACAGAAGCGGTCTCATTATTTGAATGGTCATCGTTGTCTACCATCTTTTCCTCCTAACAGGATCTAGATTTTATGCAATCTTACCTGAATACAAAGTAAAAAAATCTAAAGGTAAAAATAAAAGAGTAATCAAGTATACCTAGATTTCCCTTTAAACTAGAAAGAATATAGACAAGTATTGTATGTACAAACGTGAGTACACATCCATCCGTGTCGACTACCACACGCATAATGCGGGCCTAACGGCGTGTGATCACACTACTGTGGAGGCGCCTGGCGCGTCAAACGGCGTCAACGGTACTTCTGAACGGAGATAATCTATAGTATAAGGTGAAGCTTATGCTTTCGCCGACGCATCAACGACGCGACAGCATGGCACAATGGAGACTCATCAACCAATTAAACTGCACTCATTGATTAGGGGTCATTTGCAGATCAAAGATTGATTCCACAGCCTAAACCTTACCGGTTAGTTATGTATGGACTATGGGTATAAATCAAATTCTATCAAAACTAAAATTACCAGTAAAGTACAGGTACTCCAAAGTCCATGTCGAACCGGAAATGTGAGAACCCAAGAAGTTTTCCACTGGTTTCCTTGGCAATAAGGTACCATGCCTCTGGGTCAGTCATTTCCTCCACTTTACGTTCTTTGTTCCAACCCCAAGCACATGTCTCATATCTGAAATTTAGATGATTTAATCAATAATATTAGTTTAATTACATAGGCTTACCTGTAGAAGAATGGTGCTATTATAAATATGTGATCTCAAAGAATGTCTACTGTGCCTAAGGATTTTGAGTCTTGTTTTATTTGAAGTGAAGCAACATACTGCACATTCACTATTTAGATGGGCATATTAGTGGCATTGACATCTGAGCTCTTTTATATTTAGAAGGGCATGTTAAGCTATCCATTATGGCTGTAGCGGTTATTAAGCCATGATCGTTTATAGTCTTCAAATCTTCATCACCAGACCACCAGCCCACATGAACTTCCTAACTTTTAGTTCGCAAATAATGCTTATATTTAAAGTATGAGCTAATAATACACCTAGATAGTATGTATCAATAATTACATATTTGTAATTGAACCAGAAAATCAATAATTGTAGTAGTAGTAGGGCTGTAAGTGAAGGGCTCATCCAGGGAAGTACTAATGAATGTAACCTAATTATTTGTTCTTCTAGGCTTGGTTGCAAGGAACTGGCACTTGATTCACCTAGATTTAGGATGCTCCAAGATGATCCCTGAGGATATTACTGAATAAATGCTTTTTGACTTTAAGTGATGGTAACCACGTAACACAAGTGCGCCATCTGCTTGTTCCATTAGCAGGTAGTATAAAAACAAAACAGGGTTGTTTCCACCTCGTCTACTTGTGCTTGAGACAAACATATGGAGTGGAACTGCAAATTTCTTGTACATTTAACTGCAGAAAGAAATTTATAAAATATATGAAGCAGGTGGTACTCACAATGATTTCATATTCTTCTCAACGAGCTCTATTGTCCATTTCTGAACCTCAGCATCCAACTCGGTCACTTTCTGGATGTACATATCCACTTCCAAGTCTAGGTTTCGAAATATAAGGAGCTCTTTGCATAATGCTGCCATATCAGATAGTTTGTTGGCTGATCTTATATTAGCCATTCCATCAGCTATACGACGTTGCTCCACCTTTCTGGCTTGACGCTTCTCCTTGTTTTTGTTGACATTTGTGGAGGTTTTCTTCTGTAAAAGCAAACAATGCTATGTAATGCCTAGATGCAATTAGCTAAGTTTTGCGAATATCATTTTTAGTAGCTAAACCTGCTTAAATGGAACTTTAAACTTACACCCATGTTTTGTACTAGTCCAAAAATTATGAAATCACCTAAGTTTACAACAAGTTTCTGTTATGTTTATAGTACAGATTCGCAAAATTATAGATTCGCGCGGGACGGGATTACAACCCAACCAATTCAATTCAGCAGAAACAAAAACAAAACACAATGAGAATGAATGACTAGTAAAGCAAGAACAAGAATAATTAGATTGACAACGACAACTTTGACATGACATGACAGTGCTGCCATGTGAATGTTTTTTTTTGCAACAGCTTTTTAATTTTTAGATGGTTTTTCTTTATAGTCCATATTCTTAGGGTTTTTCAGTGTTATTATAAGTTCTACTCTGTTTTTTTGCAACAGCTTTTTAATTTTTAGATGGTTTTTCTTTATAGTCCATATTCTTAGGGTTTTTCAGTGTTATTATAAGTTCTACTGTGTGATGTCATGATGATTATAAGAAGTTCTACTGTGTACCTAATAATTTCGATGGCTTATCCAACATCATTGGTGGTCTAAGCGCAATGTATGGAAAATTTGAATGAAATTGTTTCTTTATGATTTCACTAAAAATGGCATATTTTTTTTCAATACCAATGACAGCCCGAATTGATAAAAAGTTTGCTAGATAAGATTATTCATTTCCGCTAGAAATAACAGCCGTCTGTGGCGTAGACAGAGAATCTCTGTCTACAGTCTGTGGGCACGGAGATATATTACAGTTTCGCCTGTGGCTATGGTGTAAAGAAAAGAAAAAAACCGCGAAATTTGAATTATTCTTCTGATTACGTCACAGAAATAAAGTACTGAAATCGTTGGAAAAAAAATATTTTTGACTATAACTTTGTAAATACAAAAACATAATAAATGCACAACTGTATCTTTCATACAATTCGTGCACAGATTCAGTCCTGAGCCATTATTTATCAGAATTTGGCATATCGCCAAAAATATTGTCTGTCTACTAGAAAAACCTGAAGCTAATGTTCTGTGGAACAAGGGTTCGTTTAGGTTTTTGTGCTTCATTACGCTTATATCACAGTAATATCAGAAACATGAAACACCTAAAACTTTCACAAACAGAAGATCTTATGCCTACGCTAGGTTTGGGAACGTGGCAGGTAATTCATCTAGAATGTCGTAGTTTTACTTGTTTTAACAACATCGTATTGATGTTACTAAATTTACAGGCTCCTCCAGATGTGATCGAATGCACTGTGTATAAAGCATTGGACTTGGGCTACAGACACATCGACACAGCTTTCAACTACAATAACGAGGAAGCTATCGGCAAAGCTATTATAAAGTGGATAGGAGATGGAAAAGGCTGTAGGAAGGATTTATTTATTACCACCAAGGTAAGCATGTACGCAGTCGTTTATAAATTATGACTCAATTGCTATAATTTTATCATGTTTCTGTAATTAAATTTGATACTCTAGCTAGGTCCTATAGTACCTAGAACATTTTTTTTCTACCAAGATCATCCAGGATGTAACTATGTAGGTATACTAAGCAATTTCCTCTACATGTTAATGATTTCAGCTTCCTCATATCGGTAACCGAGCGTCAGACGTGAAGAAGTTCGTAGACTTGCAGCTTCGTCGCTTACGGCTAAGCTACATCGACCTTTATCTCATTCATGTGCCGTTTGGGTTCATACCCGACCCTGAGAAACTGACTCCGCGCGTCAATCCAAACGGAGTGTATGAATTAGATTTGAAAACAGACCATGTTGAAACTTGGAGGGTAAGGCTTAGAAAAAAGATTTTGCTTAATGAATTCAGGCTAAATAATATTTTGTAAATGTACTAGGTACTTAGCGATTCCAAGTACGTTACCCATTTTTGTACAATTTTTGCGCGTGACGCCACATTCTTGGCGTCACGCGGCAATACACATAGTGAAAAAACATTGTCAAGAAAAACTTATCATGCTGTAACAGAAACTTAATTTAGAAAACAAGTCTTAAGAACTTAATAATAATGAAAGTGTAATAAAAGAACTTTTTCTTTTATTCACATTTATTTTTATACGCTTTGAATAAACTCGAAAAAGCCCAAGATGAATTACCTGCCACGATCTCTTAGTACCATGTACCTATTTGAGGTTCTTCGAGGACGTCTAAAAGGGTAGTCAGAGGTACGTCCAGATGGTATATTTGGTACATACTCACATTTTTGCAGCAGTTAGGAACAAAACAGCTGATAGAAAAATACATATTCACCTAAATATATATCTTCAATAATTGAAAGCATTGGTTTCTTTTCAGGCCATGGAACGGTGCCAAAGAGAAGGTCTTGTTCGCAACCTCGGCCTATCCAATTTCAACGAAAAACAAATTAAAAAAATAATTCAGAGTGCAACGCTGAAGCCGCAAGTCCTTCAAGTAGAGTTGCACGCATACTTTCAACAGGTGCCGTTGCGTGAGTTCTGTGCAGCGAATAACATCGTCGTAACGGCCTATGCACCATTAGGAAGCCCTGGGGCTAAGGATCATTTTGTTAATAAATACAATTACAGGTAAGAGAAAAATCTTAGAGGTACTTAGTTCAAACTAGATCGAACCTGTAGTAATCAGGATGGTCTCCACAATTTTATGTAGGTTCCTATAAGATTAGTACCCATAACACAAGCTCTGCTTAGCTTGGGGCTAGATGATGCTGTGTGGATTGTCCAGCATTATTATTATTATTATTTATCTAAATTTTCAGCCCTGATGCCTTCCCTGATCTCTTATCACATCCAGTTGTGAAAAAGATAGCTGAGCAGCATGGGCACTCGCCAGCGCAAATAATGCTACACTTCTTAGTTCGAGAGAATGTAGTGGTCATCCCGAAAAGTGTTAACGAGAGCAGACTGAAGGTACCTACTTAGACGCGGACTTGGAACAATTTTTCGGACTGATGTTTTTGTATTTATTTTCCTTATATATTTTTCAGGAAAACATGAACTTTTACGATTTCGAACTAACGGAGCCAGAAGTAAATACATTGAAGGGGTTGGACCAGGGTGAAAGTGGTCGTATCTTTAACTTTTTGTTTTGGAAGGGAGTTGAAAAACATCCTGAATATCCATTTACGCTGCTACCTGCTGTAGATGCGACTAAAGATTAAACTTATTATACTGCTTTAAAACTCAAACATTCTAGTCAGCACTACCTCTATGCCTACCGTTTCGAGTCTTAGACAAGCAAAGCCTAAGACAAGTAGGTATTTATCGACTCTATAAGACTTTAACATATTCGCTTAGTCAGAATGGTCAGTAAAACTGATCCAAATTGTGGTTTCTGTGCTTCAAGCTACATAGTGATATTATAATTTAGTTATGTACCTAATTATTTAAATAAAACTGTTAGTTGATTGATTCTTTTTATTTCAAAAGCATTCATTAACATAAGACAATGAAAAATAATAGTAAAAGTGGTGATTTGAAGACTCAAGAAAGTCTATACAGCATTTTTCTTTGCAACCTGTGCTGCAATTCCCCACGTCTTATCATAGTGTGAATAACTTTCTGTATGGCTCTTTCTGGATACTTTTGTCGCAGGAAATCATTTATGATCGTTTGTTCGGAGACTTGCGAGCCGACAGCGAACCTGCGCTTTAGCTGTTTTTCTATGCGTGTCAGCATTTCATGATCTTCTTCACTTGTGAAACCTTCCGCTCCTGGTGCACAAAAGAACAATAATTAAATCATTATTTATTACTTTAATAGTGCTTGCCTGCACCCAAAACTCAAAGATTTTATATAATTCCAAAAGTTTTGTGTAGGATTTGAACCCAGTGATGCGCTAGCCAACTGCATGTAAGCATTATAAAACTAAAAAATTGTTAAGCTAAAGTACCGTATAAAAATATCCCTAGTATTTCACCAAGTGAAATAAGGCTCCTGGTGGCGCAGTTGGTTAACGCATCCCCGGATGGGATGATCCTGGGTTCAAATACCAAAAGACTATGGGATAATATAAAATCTTTCAAACTCTAAATTCGGAGTGTTTGCATTCAAAATTCAAATAGGCACGCCATTTGAATTTTGTTTCCTGGAGGGAGGGCTACTTTGGTGCTGCGTGCTTGACCCACTAAATAAAACAAAACCAAACCAATACACTATCGTGTAATATATTGAAGTAAGTACTGACACTATTAAAAGTTCTCTTACCAGCAAGACTGCCCGTCATAGCGGCATCTAATGTGGATACTTGGAACAATCGGAGTGCCTCTGTCACGTGGGCTTCTGTCGCAAAAGGTTGAAGCTGCATTTTCGCCATTGATTCAGATATTCGGACCACAGCTTCCAATTGCCTGGAATATAAAATGTTGTTATCGCGTGTATTTCTATGATTTAAATTAAATCATTGGATGCTAATTTTTAGGTGCGTAGTTACAGTAGATTTTTTATAATTATTTTGTAGTAGTAGTTTAGCTCTTAGGGAAGGGCTCGTCCGAGGAAGAACTACCACCATGCCTATTTCTGCCACCAAGCAGCTTGCTGTGTTCCGGTTTAAAGGGTGTGGGTGCAGGCAAAATTAATTTCAGAAATTCCTTTTGTTTGAGTACACCCCTACACACAAAAATACCCCGCGATTTTAGTCTCTACCACCGGCGGTTCAAGATGTGCGTTGTCTATATAAATAGTGACACACATTTGACAAAGATACTTGCCACTTGATTGCAAGTGTCAAATATGACAAATTTGCTATAGAAAATCTGTGAAATTTTACACTTGCAACAGGAGTCTGTTAGCAACAACGCTTATACAATCTCCCCTCAGATAACTTATAGAAAACTTACATTTTCTAAATACGTACATATTCTTAGAATACAATATGACACCCAGACACAACAAACATCTGTGTTCATCACACAAAATGATTTTTTCTCCTTGGAGATCAAACCCACAACCTACAGCGCCAGGAGTCAGTCAGTCAGGACAAAGATTCTTATAATTGTTGTTAGATAAAGGTATTTTACGTTCAATCTATACTCGTACCTGACAGTAATAGGAATAGACAGGCGTTTGTCCGCCTGCCTCTCGTGCTGCGAAGCTCCAGTGCGCATGAGCACGTACCGAGCGCGCAAGCGTTCCGCCGCAGACGAGGACAAACGGGGTCCGCACCTAGTAAACAATGATTATAAGTGATTTATTGAAAAAAAAAACGTTAAAAATTAGCTTGATTCATCATAGTAGCGAAGAATTCGTAAAAGAACCAATGTCTCCGATATAGCTCTCAATCTATTAGTTGCAGTCGTAATTTCAGCTTATGCTGTAATAACCTATTGTATGTGTCGTAATGCATCGTAAGATTGCTGGAGAAGATGATATTGTTAAGACCGTGTGAAGTTGAGAAAGTTCTTCCTAGAATCGTATATGGGAGGTGTGGGTCCAGCACAGGATATCGTTCAGACTAATGATGATGATCATGATTGAATGTCACAAACGCAGTTGAGTTTGGTTACTCAGGGATACATTTTGGTGTCACAAACTCATAAAAAAATGATCCATTCGTTATTGTGGATCCATGGAAAATTCGCCTTCTTCGATCCACTTGTGAATACGGCCAATCACAGATTCCCTGTGTCATGGTAATCTAAAATGGAGAGGTTGCAGCTTGCATACCTAACGCGGCAGTAGGCAGCGTAGCGACGCAGCAAGGCTAGAGGCAGCTCACCGGCCGCAGTCTCTCGCTCCGCGCTATCGCCGCCCATGTGTACCGAGATTATATGCTTGGCAAGAGTCTAAAGGAGAAACGAATACATCATTACATTAAGCTTTTCATAACAGAAGCTTTTCAGAAATGATTTATCTACTAGGTAGTATATCTACTACTATACTAGGTAGTAGGTACTATTTGTTATAGTACCGTGATGTCTACCGTGCTTGGAGATTAAAGTCGTGACGATATTTCTTTTCGATTAAAGTGTCAATGTTTATAGCTTCCAACTTCAGGTCGAACTGATTTGCATGAAGCTTGGAATAAATTGACTTACTCCCAAGCTCAGTTAGGAATAACTCTGCTTTTGCGCTGTAAGCTGTGGGTTGTGGATTCGATACCCACCAAGGACAAACATTTGTGTGATGTTGACAGATTTATTGTGTTGTGTTATTGTATTTTAGGTTAGTATTAAAAAAAAAAAGCATTTTAGTATTATATGAGCGACTGGTTCTCATTGTACCAGATTTGCATATACATAGAGCTTCGTAAGTTTATAAAAGTTTCCTTACAATATCCCTGTTCTGATCATGTTCGTCCTTCACGATGAAGATCATGTCGAACCTGGAGAGAATGGTCGGCATGAAGTCAATGTTATCGTCCGCCTTCGTGTCGTCCCATCGACCGAACACAGAGTTAGCCGCCGCGAGTACTGAACAGCGGGAGTTTAGCGTTGTTGTGATGCCTGCCTGGAATCACAAAATTTAATGAACCTTCTAACCATGCACGAGACGGAATTTAGCCTGGGAGAGCATTGCTTCGCGGATCGTTCTTCGTAATTTAGGAATGTGCCTTATGATGCACTGCTCTACGTCCATCAATCAGAAGCATACAGGTGTTAACCTTCATGTGCCTGTAATTTTATCGGCACCCACACCCATCAAAACGCAACACAGCAAGCTGCTTATCAGTCAAAATAGGCATGGTGGTAAGTTGGTGGTACTGGACCGGACGAACCCTTCCCTAAGAGCTCTACTACTATTAGAATGACAATATTTTTAGTGTCTCCAGAAGTTAATAACAAAGGAAGAACATACTTTTGCAATAGAGATGGTTTGCTGCTCCATAGCTTCGTGTATAGCCACTCTGTCGTCTTCCCGCATCTTGTCGAACTCGTCGATGCAGACCACGCCTCCATCAGCAAGCACCATCGCGCCACCTTCCATCACGAAGTTTCGCTGGAAAACAAACAAAACAATTAACATTGAATAAAAAAAATTATATATAAGAGCAATATGAAATGAAAGAAAATGAAGTGACAAGATGTGATTTGGGCATGTGAACGAACTTGTGCACGCCTATCGACTTACTGAGTTTTTTAAAAGTACAACAATGGTAGTAGGAAGTACCTACTAAAATATTAGTAATTCTCATAACAAGTTGGTACACGTACTTATACAGTATCTTGAAAGTTTTAAATAACACTTGTGTTAATGAATAGGGGTCGATTTTTAGACCTCGTTGACCCGTAAAAACAGTTTTCGTTTATATCAACCTCTTAGAGAACAGCCACGTCCAAGAGGATGAAATTATTTAACCGACAAGCATGTACGAAAAACATGATGAATCCAGTAAAACTGTAACAAGTGAAAATCTGTGGTCTATGCCTAGTGTTAATGAGATACGAGTATACCTAGGCTAGATGACTTACACTTCCTGGATCTCTAATAACGGAAGCCGTGAGACCAGCCGCACTGGATCCCTTGCCTGATGTGTACACTCCTATCGGCGCGACTTTCTCCACAAACTTCAACAGTTGCGACTTAGCCGTACCGGGGTCTCCGAGCAGCAGGATGTTGATGTCTCCACGACGAGTAAGCCCGTCTGGAAGCCTTTTGCGAGCACCTGTTAAACAAAACAGCTGTTTAGTACCGATTACCAAGCTACAGTTAAGTTGGAGATAATTATTTCCTATGGCATTATTAAATTACAAACTTGGCGACAAACAAATTGTTCTCTGCATTTCTCACTTCTGGATACTCACCTCTCACTTGTTGGACTTGTTAGTAAGATAGCTACTACTAATCTTAGGCTGTGTATTGTCTAAATGTCAGTCAGCCAGGACGAATATTCTTTTAATTGGTAAAGATAGTGTAGTCACTATCTTAAGGTATAGATCAGATACAATATTATGTACTTAGATGTATAGGATTGCTGATTAGTTACCACCAAACAACAATGCAGCAATAGCCTTTTTCATATCCACAGCTCCAAACACGCTTGGTGCGATTGATTTGGCGATTCTCTCGTAGATATCCGGAGAAGCCGCTAGCCTTCTGAACTGCTCCTCTTCTTCCGAAGTGAAGGGGCTTAGGCCCCCGGTCACACCCTCCTCGGCTGTCAGGCCTACGGCACGGAGGTAGGACGAACGAACACCCACTGAACCTTTTTCTCGACCTTCTCTCTGTAAGTAAGGTACTAAAAATATTACATAGACCACAATTAGACCTGAACTAAGCAAAGCTCTTACTATTATGGGATCTAGATAACTGATTTGGTAACAGTTTTTCTGAGTTTTATTTCATTGATGATCATCTAAAATTACAAGAGCAACTTCCAAGATAATTGAGGACTTATAAAGGGTCGCAAAAGGTTTGTTCAAACTGATCCACGCTGTTATGCAACATTGACATAATAATATATCTTCGTCGTTAAAATACATTATATACATTGTCAGACATCTGATTTTCTTAATACAAGCCGTGCTTAGTTTGGGGCTAGATTTTTTGTGAATATTTGATTGTAATCAAAGTAATAATGGTAGCAACACCAAAAACATAACTCTTAAGACAACTGAGAGTGACTTACTCCAATTTTGGATATCTTCTTGATGGAGTAGATGCCGAGCACAGTGACCCTCGCACCCGGCGCCACTCGCTCGCACAGCACGCGCTCGCAGTACACCGTCAGGTGCCGCGGCATTTCACCCTGAGGGATGCTTTCTGGAGCTTCTTGCAATTTCAATACCTTTAACAAAATTAGTATCGAATAGAATGAAATGGGCTATATGATTAACTAACTAAAGTTTTATGCAAATATTTGTATACTTAGTAGTTTGTTGTTTTCAATTAGTATCGAAAATTAATGAAATGCAATTACATTTTTTATTATTCAAAACTGACACGTTATATAAAAATACAACTGCCGAAGTGTCACTGAAAAATTAATAGTTCCACGTCTTCAGTCCCCAGGCACGGTAGATATCCTCTCAGATCTCTTAGTACTAAGTACCTCGAGATTGTTTGAGGCCACTAAATAATAATAAAAAAAAGATATGGGGACAGTGGTTTCTGTATCACTTATTTTCCATGGTACCACAAATTAAAATAATAGTAATTGTACAGGTGGGTATTGTATTGTATTACCTACGCTAACTCATAGGTACTGGCAGGGATGTTGGCAGTAAATCTTACAAGGTAGAAACTAGAAACATACACGCGGACGAAGTTGCGGGCGGGAATCAGTAAATAAGAAGTAGAATGTACCTGATAGTCAATGCACTTGCACTTGTCTGGAATAATGAAGTAAGGATCTAGTGGACATTTTGGGCGACCAGCTTGTTCCCTGGAACAAGAACAATAAGCATTCATCACTCACTTCTCTACATTCAGTTGTTGTTGAGTTCTTAAGCCTTCTCCATTCACTGATTTCCCACTGCCGTTCTAAGGTATAATATTGGGCATGAGCCGAAATTATTAGTACCAGGGGTAAGGTTACAGAGTTATGCAGTAGCATTGTAATGACTTGCTCGTAACTTACGTATTGCATTTCCTGGGCATCACATAGCCCTCCAGCCCAGGCTTGACAGGCAAGTTTGGGATAATGTTGCGGCATGACCGACATTGAATCGATATTTTAGTAGCCTTAGCTTTTATCCCAGACGCAGATATAACTATGCCAGGTATTTTCACAAGCCGAGACACTGTTTCAGACTGAAATTAAAAAATATTATTAATATTACTCCACTCTATAGCACCTAAATAGGTGTAGAATAATAGATGTTTCTATGAACACTGTTATTACTATGGTTTGGTAAGAATGTTTCTTAACTCTGGTTTTCAATATTAAACACACTGTTATGACTTACACAAAAGTGGGATAATATCTCAGTAGCAGTTCTTACCTTGAGTTCTCTAAGGTTAGCTGCATGTGCATCTGATGTCAGCAATACTTGTATATCTTCGACTTTTTCCTCTCCTTCTGGCCTGGGTGCTGTCAGTTCATCCGCTAACTGTAATAAAACAAAAATCGTTTATGTGGTCACTGTACTATGTTCAAAGTCCACAATTATATTACAGTATTGCATGAAGACTTACTTCTCGTGCAGCTTCTTCCAAAATAGGTAAATGTTCTGTTGGCTTTTTATATAGTTTTTCAGCCAACACCTCATCAAAACTGGACAGGTCTTCTATGTTTATTTCAACCCAATAATTGGTCAAGTTGTAGTTTCGCTTTAAAGCATCTCTGCAAACAACCAAAGGTCATAGACAAACTTAAGCAATGTTATAATCCACATTTAAATTTACCAAAATAAGGTATTTAAATAAGTAGTAGACTGCATTTTGTTAGAGTTAACCAGAGGTAGTACTGCCTACAGGATTATTTTCAGTTGAAAGAATTTGATCAAAAAAACCTACTACTATTACTACCTACTATTTCACCAATTTCTTACCTAGTAGACTAGGTATATTTATTTGACGACCGATGTGGCGCGGCGGGCGAATGTCCGCCTGCAACGCAGAAGGTTGTGGGTTCGATTCCCGTCTTGGGATAAATGTTTGTACGATCTGCAAATATTTATTTCAGGTGTTCTGAGTATTTTCTATGTATAATAAAAATATCTATGTATGTAATGTATTGTATTAAGTATATCAGTCATCTAGTACCCATAACACAAGCTCTGCTTAGCTTGGGGCTAGATGATGCTGTGTGGATTGTCCAGCGTTATTATTATTATTATTTAACTACCAAGTGCAAGCATCACTTGCACTGCTGTATTTTAATTTGAAGGTAATGGGAACCAGTACATAAAAAATAAAATAGATCCAAATGTATGCCATGTATAATAATATGATTGAATTTACTCAACACATCTCCAAGTGACGAATGCAGTGCAATGTCTATAGGGCTAGACTTCAGTGAACATACTCTTATTTGTTTCATCAGCAAATGGTATAAAAAAGCCCTATGAGATATAGTACCAACATAGCAGAGTATATAGGGTAAGAAGTAACCAATATCCAAATGGGATACATGCATGTTCCTTATAAAATAAAAGAGTACAAGAAGTAGGTTTTACCAATGAACTGAGGGTGATTTAAAGTTCCTTACCTGTATTTGTAATCGAAGTTGCCTGTATGGAATTGTCTGATAAATTCCTTGAACTTTTTCTTCACTGCTTGCAGGTTAAGTTGATCTTGAGATTCGTTTTCCTCTACGCCGAAATTATCTGAGAAGAATACTCCAGGATCATCAAACCCTTCCATATTCAATTATTTTTTATAGTTTATCTTATACAGAGCAGTGAATAGAAAGAAACAAACAAGCAGCCTGTTTATTTGTTTTGTTGTTGAAGAAATGTCGTGATTTTTCGCGCGTTTATTTGTTTCTTTTATGTAAAAAGTAACGGCAGGCCAAAGTCCGTTTAGCCATACTACTAGCCGAATAATCGTCACAGTCAACCGTTTTTGTTTTACTCGGACCCCCATCGTATAAAATGTATTACTTACAGATAAACAAAATATTATTTTGTTGTAACTGTAGTGTAATGAGTTATTTATTTTTGGTATTTGAATCTGAATTTTGTAAGATACTAGATTACTTGAGACATTTTTGCAAATGACTTTTGGTAGAAGTTTCTCTGATTGTACTGGCAATACTGACTGAGATTGACGGTAGTCGGGTTGACAGACAAGATGGCCTACAGTCGGACGTTCAGTTAGGAAAGAGGGGTAGGGATTAGGATTGTGTCGATCGTTCAATCACGAAGAACCATATCAATCATGAGCTGTTGTGATAATGAACCGGTTCATATGACCCGATCATTTGAATGATTGGATTCTAATATTCTGCAAAAGCGATTCTATAACGTTGTAATAAGGTATTTTTTATTCCTGCTTTCATACTGTACTTCATCGCACGTGACTGACTGTCTCACCTCTCACCTCAAGAACACTCGCAAGAGCGAGACACAGCGGCGGCCGATCATTGCTCGACGTCAATCAAATGTTCTGTGTTCGGTACACAGACATAATCTATCTACTACCGTGTCTGTGACACATAGACTGGATGATCCGTGCGTGTGCGTGATCGGTCGCAAGATCGGGTCTTTTCGTCGTTACTGATAGGATCATTTACGCGCGGTTCGTGATTGCAATCAAATGACCCGATCGATCATGATCGACACAATCCTAGTAGGGATGTGGCAGTCTGTCTTGGGATCGGATCGGAGTCGGTCGATAGTTTTGTAAAGTAAAGGAATGTGATGTGCTATAATGGAAATTCATGTAAGTACCTTTTTGTAATTTAATTAAATGGCAGACTATTTATAAATATTGGTTTGGTTTTGCTATCCCAGTATCTGGAGGGAGTCCCCTTACAATTTCTAGCAACGAAACCTAGTCCGGAAACGGTACGTGTACGACTAGCTTTAAACGAAAGAAAGATAAAGTAGAATTAGAGGTCGAGACTTTAGCCTGCTCATAACAGGGTGAATTAAAAGTAATAATTGGCTCTAAAATTCTAAATTCAAATAAAAAATGTTTTGTACTTATAGCCTTTGTAGGTACCTACTTTGCTTTTTTGCCCTGCTGTTGCTATGACAACGCTGATTGATATCTTTGTTGTTTTGTCAATCAATCAATCAATCAATTTTGTTTATCGCGCGGTGTTGTGGTTTTGAATGAAACTGTAAAGTCTAGTACCTTTTGATGAAATCTGTTGATATTTCAATTCGATAAAATGTATAGAAACTAGTTTTGTGGTAGTTTATGCGTAACTGAGGCAGAATGGGTGATGTAAGTACCTATCAAATTTGAGAATACCTAGGCACAACCTAGGTACCACGTAGTACCGGGTATGGTAAATTTGGTCTATGTACCTACTTAATTGGTTGGTCATAAAAATGTATCATTGCATGAAACCATTAGGCGCATAACCAACCACTTGAACCACTTGCTTCATCTTACCCTGCCATGTTCGTTGTTATTGTTACGTACCTACCTACACCAATGTTACCATGTAGCCAGAGCAGCCAGAGCTATGTTTTTAGAGGTAGGTAGTGAGAAACCTAATCTAATACCCTAAGTGGTGAGTGGGTTCTAGGGTTACCGTAAACAATGAAAGTAGAATAGGTAGGTAGGTACCTGACTACTCATTGCTCAGATGGAAAACCTGTCTTCATTTGCTATAGTAAGTAGCTTGGCTATGAGGTTTTATTAAAACTACCTAGGTATGTCAAGTGGGAGTGACCTCGCCTTCTGAACATTAGGTTGTTTGGTTCGAATCCAGTCATGCACCAATGGATTTTTGTACATATTGAGAAATGTATGTGCGCAATGCATGTACTCTCAAACAATGAAGTAAAGCTAGTTAGCACTCTAGCAGTGATGATGGGTTTGCAACCTGTCATGTGTGGAATACCAACAAGGTAGTTTATCCTACCTACTACAAAATGTCGGTATGCACCAAATTTAATGTTTGGTCGTACCTACCTCTTTCCCATTAGACATCCTCAAAGAATATGGTACTTGTGTCTGGGAATGAGCTATTTCGTGCCTTATACCTAGGTATGTCCTTAACTTGATTTCAGAAAGATGATGTTGATACTCGCTTAGAGTTTATGAGTGAATATTTACTTAAATCACTTAAGCAGAAAATCGATAAATGGGCAAAGTTCATTACAGGAGATGAGAGGGTATGCTTATTCTATATTCATAATTTTTTTTTCATATTATCATCTGATGGTACCTACATACTAGTAACAACTTCTCTTTTAGCATGTTCTGTTCAGATTTTTTGACATGCCAAAATATGATATATTGGTGTTTCGTATGAACACTGCCGGCCTGCTTACCTGTGCCACTGTCTTTCCACCAATAAGCAGAGGCAAGATGGTATACTTCCTCAGAAACATTGATGATAAAATTACACCAGCCAATTTCCGTAAGGTAAGCTGTAAACTATTATTTCAGAATAGAACAGAATAGAAATATGCTTCTATTTCTTTACCATTGGATAATCCTCTTTTAGTCCATACTTCAATCATATTAATTTAGTTTTTAAGTACCCAGCACCACAGAAAATTTGGTGTTTTTTGTTATTTCAGGCACTTACACTGGGGGAGATATCTGGTAATGTGTTAATGGACCTGAGTGTGATGGCTGATGAGGTCATAGGGCCTTTGCTCTGCAACCCTGAGAATCAGAAAGGGTGGCCTAAGATTGTCGCCACTGACATGAAAAGGCATGTCAATGAGCTACGGAATTTAATGCATCAGGTGAACATTGAACATTGTCTTTCTTCATCATCAGCCTGTAGAAGTCCACTACTGGACATAGGCCTCCCCTATAAGTTTTCGAGAAGACCGATTGTGAGCCTTTTCCATCCACCGATTTTCCGCGATCTTAGCAATTACGTCAGTCCTTCGGGTGGCGTAGTGGTGGGAAGGCGCCCTATTCTTCGTCTTCCTGTTCATGGTCACCATTCGAGAAGTTTTATTCCCCAGCGGCTATCGGTTGTACGATCTATGTACTTATATTGGCTTGTCTATTACCACTTAAACTTTCTGATTCTGAGAGCTATTTGTATGTATTATCTCTCCTATTAATCTCTAATTAGGTACTTCTAAAGTTATTCAACAACAAAAATCGGCTTACAGTTGAAAGGAGAGATGGCAAGTCAAGTTATGCTTCCAATGCCAGCTGGAGTAGAAAACATATACCAAGCAGAGTCTCGGTTAAAAGAAAGGTAATAACTCAATACATAGTCCTGAACTCACACTATCAGAAACTAAAAGTACCAATCTACTATGATATAATGGAAAGCGCGGAAGTCGTCCCCGAACGCCTAATCTTATAATTTATTCTATTTCTAGTGATGGAGAAGATGTTGATTTGTATCTGAAGACAAACGTAGAAGGCGCTGTTATAAAGTGGGCGCAGCAAGTACATGATCTACTGAAAGAAGACTCCTATATTGGTATAAAAATAATACTTATTAAATTAGTAGAATTACCCAAAGGTTAATTTATCCGTAGTTTTACAACCTTCATTATAAAATAGTTCGTATTGTGTTAAAATGTTGGTTACTTTTCAGCGTTTAAAAGGACAAAGTTTCCGCTACCGAGCGCCGATGTAGACTTCTACGCACATCGCCTGCGGAACCTTGAGGGTATTTACTCGCAGCTACGAGACCCTAGAGTCAAACGAATGGCTCACTATTTGGAGGACACACGTAGTGTCTATTTGAGCTGCTTTAAATCTATGCTTACTAATGTTGTTGCTGGTAAGTTTTAATGTTTAGTGTGTAGCCTACCTTTACCAGTTACTCCAAACCACCAAAAAAATCCCATCAGATGGATTCAGTGCCTACTCGACTACTATTTCACCATCAACATTATTATCAGTCGCAAAATTAGTCTTCTGCTGGATATTTTGGAGTCGTCTGTATATCCACACGAGCTTAAAAATATCTTAAAAATATTTTATTGTTCATAAAATATTGAACCAGTGTGAATCGTATCACAACTGTGTGGACTAAATGGAATTCAAGGGAGACTATATGTAAGACTGAAATCAAAAAGCATAATGCTCGGTAATATGCTACGAGCATCGTTTAGTAGTACCTAGGTACGAGTCGTTGCTTGTCATAAATAAACTCTCACGTCATTCATCAGTGTAAACTGTCATCAGCATTATCCAAAGGCTTATCCAACACGCAACGATTCTTAGATGGAACCGGGTTTAAGATGTGTACCTACTTAGATTCCCATGTTGACTGGCTCGGCTGCAATAAAAAAAACTCATAAATTTACATTCCAGCGATCGTCGAGTGCCGCGACATCTACGTTTACCAGAAGCCGTTGGTAATTCACTTTGAGTCGTTTGAGGGCACAGACTTTGCTGATGCAAAGTTTCTCATCAGACCCATGTTTCACTGCATCGGCCTTCTGTGGGGAAATTCGAGATATTATTGTAATGTCGAGAAGTTGATTCGTAAGTGTTTTAGTGCATGTATAAAGCCTTACAAAATGACCGCTGACCGCCTCCCGGTCTATTGAGTTATACCTACTTATATTTACACCCTTACTACTAATTAATAACTCAGCGTACCTGGAAATAGTTACACCATGTTTTGTCTCTTTCCATATAATTTGAAAGTTAATGCAAGAGACAAATTTATTTATACAAGGGAGTGACGTTAAAAAGTAAGCAGGTACTATACAGCAACTAGAAATCACAGATTTTTCACACACAACAAGCATTATAACTGTACGCATGCGCTACGGAGACGTAGCCTTCCACCACCTATAAGTTACAGCAAAGATTTGTGTAATAAGTAGTCGCATCTAATAACTAGCATCTGCACGCGCCTACGCTTGGATTTTACGTACTTAACTGGATAAAAAATAACCTGTAGGTAATGTAGGTTTAATCCAAGTTCGTTCAACCACACAAACACACAAACTTTCGCTCTCATTATTATGTACAGACATAGGTAACATAAATGCAGTTTCTGGCTAATAAAATGAATGCGAGTTCTACTAATAGCTTTTATTTTACAAAAATACACCACAATATTTTCTTGCACGTGAATGACTAGTAGACTAAACTTTTATAGTTTGTGTTAGAAGACTCTAGAAGCTTTCAATAAAATAATATACGTTATGTATCATGTTATAATAAAATATATTGTACCTAATACAGCACTTCTCAGAGAAGTTTGCAATCTGGTGATACAGCAGTGCACAAACTCAGCCGACCCTGCTTCCATATTCCAAGGAGATCCAGATGAGCAGTTGATAAAAATCAGGAAAGCCCTCAGCAATCTAAAACATTTTATGTATGTATGTTACGTAAAATACAAATTAAACACCTAATATCCTTTAGTCGTGCCCGGCCTGGACACAAAATGTACTAGGTTCGGTGTGAGGCCAATATTTTTGTGGTGGTATAACGGGCCGGCAACATTGTTAAAATCGCATGAAATCGGTTTATGGAGAAGAAAGCTTTTTTTTTATTTGATTGCTGATGAAACAAGTAGCTACCGATGTTAAGTAGTTACCATAACCTATAGCAAACCATTGCCTTGCATTGCAGGTCACGATCGTTAAGAACGTGTCCTGCAATGTACTGCTCTGTGTCAATCAACCTGAGTTATACAGGTGTTAAGCCTCATGTGCTTGTAATTTCACCGGCACCCACGCCCTTTAAACCGGAAGGCAGCAAGGTGCTTGGAGACAGAAATAGGCGTGGCAACTTGTTTTTCCTTGAATACCTACGAATGAGGCAGGTCCAGTAGTAGTAGTTTGTCTAATGTTAATTATGAGATTTTGTTCTTTAAATCTTAGAATTTTTTTAAACATAGCTTTCGGTTAATATTTTTTTGGCTTGAATCTAGAGCTAATCTCTTATCTTCTTTTCCAGAGACACATACGAAATGAACCGCGACAAAGTCCATACCTTCTTTCCCGGCGGCGTGTTGCCCGTGCGGTGGTCGTTCGACTTTGATCGTGTATTCATGCGTTTCAACATTTATATGAAGCGCCTGAAGATGATCGAAGAAATTCTAGAAGCAACTGTGGAAATACTGAAGCTGGAAAAAGTAGAGTTTTGCGGGCTGAGAGGAAAGATTCTGAGCACCGAATGTATGAGGGTATAAAAAATCACTTATAATAATAAAACGCCTTTTTAATTGCAAATCAAGTATCGATGCCCTCAATTGTAGCCTTTGTCATCACCTTTAGATCACCTCTACCCATTGCAGGGTTATGAGTTATGATCTTTTAATTTTATACTACTGGGTTATGGAACAAGCAAGTAGCCCACCTGATGTTACGCAGTTAACATTACCTATAGCAAAGCATTGCCTCTCTGATCACGTTTATTATGAATGTACCTACCCTGCGATGCACTGCTCTAGGTCCATCGACCTGAGACCATACAGGTGCTAAGCCTCTGGTGCTTGTAATTTCTTCTAATTTAATTCTAATCGTGTTTTTGTCAAGATGACAAGACGTGGATCTTGATTTGACAGTCTTGCAATATTCTGTTCTATCTAAGGCTGTTGAGTTTATTTACTGGTATTGGTATCGATTTTGCTGTTTGATTTTCATAAACTAACCAAATTGGACAGGACCAAAAAAAGTTGCTGTCTTTTTTCATAAACACAGAGACAAAGACGGCGATAATTTTAGTGCTGTCAAATCCAATATTGCCTTACTATACCCATCTGAGGTAGCAGCCCTAGCCACATGTACCTATTGATTCTTCGAGCCTCATTTCTTTTTAATCCGGCATGAAGGACCAATTTCAATAATAGTTCTGACTAAATGTTACGTGTTATTTGTAGGTGCTAGAGGAGTACACTATTATTTACCAAAACCTGGGTAATATCACATACGATCCCGCCGACCCTGAAGATAACTCATTTCTCCCAGACTATGCGAAGCATATGGGCGTGTTGGAAGATGTAGATAGAAGGCTGGCGTCTCTTTTCTCGCAGGGTCTCGACGAATGTCATAATTTGGAGCATTTTTTTAAGGTAACATTTAGACAGATTTAATCAATTGATGTACCTTATGCATTAGGATGTCCTTTTTTGTTTTAGTTTTAGTTACAGTTATTGCCTTTATTATTTGTTTTGCTAAATAAGTCGAGATATTTGATATTGTTATTATTTCGAAGAGCACATCACACAAATTCTTGGTTCTAGGCTGTGAGTTCGATATTTGACCAACAAGCGGTCACAAATATCGAACCCACAACCTACAGTGCAGGAGCCAGTGCAATAATTCGCATAATTATTATTTTAGTGCGTTATTTACTGGCCTGTACTGTGAGGCCATACTCTTTGATTTAGTAAATTATGTTTTGTTTCCAGTTCTTTCAAATCATTGGTGACCTTTTTCACCGCCCCATTATTAAGAACGAACTGAAGCCCAAACTGACTCGTCTACTTGACTTCATGCACAGCAACTTGGATGCTGTCAAGGAGATATTTGACGAAGAGATGGCTGTGAGATATATTTGACTTTTTATCAATAAAAATCGCTTGATAATAATACTTCCAGCATGTTTTTCGCTGGTTGATTTGCAACTATACTGCCAAGAGATAAACTCTAGCTTATAGCTATAAAAGCTTATTTTTATATTATTGTGTATGTGTATATTTTTTTCAACGCACTGGATTATTTAGAAAAAGAAACCAGATTGTTATACAGATGTAATAAGACTAGGTGCTCCCGAAAACTTGAGGGTTAAAGCACACATTAATTTTGAATAATCAATGTGTTGTTTTCATAAAAAAAGTGGTTCATATTTTTTGCAGCCTATCTCTTAATTAAAATAAATAACCTTACAGAAACTAACGAAAGGGCCAGAAAGACCCATGGTAGACCCTTACCTCCCTCCCGTGGGTGGTGTGCTCTGGTGGATCTATAAGCTGAGGAGACGAATCCAAGCACCTATGGAAGACTTTATCATGTTTGAAGACCCGTAAGTAACCATGATGAGAGGTTATGCGATACAGTAAATGTTGAATTGGATAATTGCGTAGATTTCGAAAAAAACTATCATAGTCATCAGCCTAAATAAGTTTACTACTGGACGTAGGCCCCCCTCATATTATTTATTGCCATAGTCACCGCGCTTGGCAGACGGCATTCGTGTCCGTAGTGTCGGTGCTTAGAAAGCAGGAGATGCTGCTGCCCACCTCCAGCCGGGCTAAGATGTGCAACGTGAGATATGTCGCGCTGGACACGACAGTTTTTTTTTATTAGTAGACGCAGAGTAGGGGACGCTTTTAACGAACGTGACAAGAAAATGTTAAATGCTTATGCAAGAAATGCTTTGTTATAAATTATGGTAACCACTTAAGAAAAGGTGGGCCATAAGATTGTGCCATCAGTTTTATAAAATATGAGGCCTATGTTACGCAGTAAACGTCTTCAGGCTGATGATCTTTCTCTTTGCAGTGTAATAGAAACAGAATACGCATTGTACATGAAGCAAAAGCACAACGAAATGCTGGGCTACTTAAACGTGTTAGAAGACAGGCAGTTCAAGCAATGGTGCGTCACTGTCCCTCCCACCTGCAAAGTGCATTTAGCAAAGAATCTCATCTACCGGGACCCACCGTTTGTTAGGAACAACTTTAGCCCTGAGGTAATTTTGCAGTTCTTTAGTAGTTAGCACAGTTAGCTCTTTCGATCGACTGTAAATCTCCAATATGTATAAATTTGGTTTCTTTTTAAAATCAACATTAAATTGTATATCATTTTTTCTTGTAAAATATAATGCTTTAGTTTTGATTCGCTTACAAAGAAAATAACAGCTAATACAAGTAATTATAATTGGTATGAACAAAATACATTAAATTATCTACAGATCGTTGCAAACGATCTACAGATAGCTCAACTAATCCAAATCAGTGCCAATCGGAAGCATCCCCAAAACACTGACTGCTTTGCCACTACTAATATTTTATTCATTTTAGCTTGTACTATTGTTGCGTGAGATACGCTACATGAAGTATTTGGATAAGCAGGGAATACCACCCGATGGATTGGAACTGTATGCACGAAATGAAAAATTACAAGTATGTATTATCATAGTCTTCTTTGATGTATAGGAGTATGAGTTTTCATTGTTTTTGCCTTCCTCGATCAAAGTTTTGTTCACGTTATGCTATTTTTATATACACACTTCAACCTCCGCTGCGCAACCCTACACACCAAGACAAACATGCCTACTCTCAAAATTTTAAGTCTGCGACCAGTGTCAGTTAGTTAGTCTGGACTGGACAAAGATTCATAAAAGTGGTTATAGATTAAAAAATAATTTGTACTAAATTTTTGGTATTTTACATAGATTTTTGATCTACTTTTTGTTCTCAGTACGATATGAATCGCTTGAACCGAGCCATCTCTTGGTACAACGCGATCCGTGAAGGTAGCCACGAAACAGAAGTGGCTCTTATCGAGAAGGAGATATCGGCTATCGACCAGCTTCTTGGCCGCGGTGTCGAAGAGCTTACGTGGAATGATGACTGTAAGTAGCCTTAGGACCTAGTAGACCATACAAGTGAAGCTGTTTGACCTTTTTTTATTTCACCTATTATCTCACTTCTGGGTAAAGGTCTCCCCTAAAATCTTTCACTCGTCCCGGTTTTTGACGGTCGCCTACCAATCCTTTACGTGAGTGTCGAGATCGTCCCGCAAACGTCTTTTCGGTCAGCCCAGTCGTCGCATCCCATCCTCAGGCACCTAAGGACTGACGATGTTTGCCCACTTCTCAGGTAGCATCCGACTAACGTAGCCAGCATACTCTTAGCCTTAGTGAATCCTTAAAGCCTTATAATAATTAATTGACCCCAAATCGGAGTTTAAATGTGGCTTCTTTTTTGTGTCATGTCAGGGATTTTTGTACACGATTTGCGCCTCTATAGGACGCTATGGGAGCTGCCATGACTCATAGAAACTTTATACAGAATCACTCCCGAAACGGGGTAGCATTACCTACACAAAACAGAAGAACTCCGACTTGGGTTTCTGATCTCAATAAAGATCAACCCTAGCAGAAACTCTTACCTATATTGCACAAAATTGTACTAAATGTAATTGGCAGTCACAGAATGGATGGCGGAAGTATATGCCGCTATTAACACGCTGCAAGAGCGTGTCCTTACAGCTCAGAACAACGTCAAGCGAGGCTTGGCCAACATTGGCCTTTGGGGAGATAAGCCTTTGCATAACCGCAAGGAAAACCCGGACAAGATGGAGCTGTTGGCGGTCATAGAACGGCATCCAAGGTTCTTTAAAAGGTAATTGACTAAACGTATGGCCCACATGAACAATGAAACAAAATACAAATTTCCGTATGACGATGTCATACCGTTATTATGTATAACGATATGACGTCATACCTGTCGTGTCGACGACAGGTTAAAAATTAAGAAATGAAAGATCAGTAGGTATTCATCATTGGGCATGTTTGCTCAATGATGAGTCGCATTTGCTACTAGGTCATGTTGCTAATAGGACGTTATGCTAATATGCCGTTTAGCTTTTAGGACGTTCTGCTTGAATGTCCTTTCGATACAAAGCAATCGTGGCATAACTTAAATATCCCTTCTTGCTGACTGATGTATAACATAATTACCCATCGATCTTATATTCCATGATTTCTTACAGCAAAGTTTACCGCATGGCTGAGGGTAATTTTGACAATAGTTTCTGAGGGCCGATCCCGGCGGCACTGCAATGCCGGGCCGACCCGTGACGGGAGTGGAGCGAGCTCCGACCATCCCGTCGTTTTACAAAAATCAGTTTAATATACTGGTCCCTCAGTGAGGGAACTTTCAGATATTAAGCTGAAAAGAACAGATACTACACTTTGATCTTAGCCAAAAGGCCGAGAAGCGATACTGCCAACGAAAGTATGAACCGAGGTCGTTCGGAGCCGTGCGTTTTCGTCAGCGCGATTCAGCCGACTGACAAATTTAGCAGCGCCCTCTAGTTGTGAAGTCAGCATTAATCGAGAGTGGACGTATAAATAATAATATAGTTACATATTATATTATTGATGGTGCTAATTTCTTTATTTCGGTTTCACTACTTTTTCACAGTATTATTTTGTTGCAGGCGAAACAATATTCTTCAGAGCCACGCGGAATTCGTAGATATCTTACAGGAGAATTACAGACTATTCTTCAATATTCAGGAGGAGGCAGAGGTAAATATAATTTTTAATCACGCTGATTTAACCAAATTTACTTTTAAACAGGTTAAACTAACTGTAATTATAATTTAAATTAAGTTTGTTGTTTTTCAAAAGGTGTCTAATCTTTTGTAAAACAACAAAGGCCCTACCCTAGTGTTTTTTAGAAAATAATAATACTTTTGTTCGTGATTCTATGATCATTATTTTACTTTCCTTCAAGAAAAGTGCAATTCCTAATTAATGTGTGTTAAAGTTGGGTCACGTTCTTCCCTCGGTGAACAATGTACCTACAATTGTGACCGATGTGGCGCGGCGGGCGATTGTCCGCCTGCGACGCAGAGGTTGCGGGTTCGATTTCCGCCTTGGGATAAATATTTGTACGATCTGCAAATATTTACCTATTCCGGGTGTTCTGGGTGTTTTCTATGTATAATTAAAAATATCTATCTATGTAATGTATTGTATTATGTATATCAGTCAGCTAGTACCCATAACACTGCTTAGCTTGGGGCTAGATGATGTTGTGTGGATTGTCCAGCATTATTATTATTATATTATTGTTTCATAGTCTGACGATGAAGAAGAGGAATTGGAAGAGGTGGACGAAGCAACATTAGACGATGACGAAAAAGCGGCGCGCGCTGCAAAACTTATACAAATCCTGGAACGAAGAGAGGAGAAACGATTGATCCGGGAAGAGAGAGAAAAAGAGAAGGCTGAGGCTGCTCAGATCAAGTTCGAGAGAAGAGAGGCAAGACGTTTGAAGCGAGAAGCTAAAAAAGCTGAGAAGGCAGAACGCCAGGCTCAAAGAGATGCTGGTATTTTGTTCAGTTTTTTTTATTGCACAATTTTAGTATTATAAGCTAAGCAAATTGCTTTGTTTTGTTTTTAACTACAATGGTAGCCTGCACGGCTCACTACTAGCACCTGAGTGTGAGTTAACTCTTAGGGACTCATTTTAACATTTAAACTATCATGATGTCAAATGTTTTGATTGTTCCCGATATTTTGTAAGTTAACAGTTGCATGCGCATGGTCACGGGTAGGACTGTACACAGTGAGTGTCACAGCGTAAACTGTCAGTGAAACTAAGAATCGCAGTTTTAAAGTTTCAAAATAAAAAACTACAGTAAATAATCCGCTTCTAATAATATTGACTTCTAAGACACTCGTATTAGATATTTGTATTGCTTTTAGTTTACCTTGGACATCGCTTATCTCAAATACTACTGATTTAAGCACCCACATAGTTAATGTTAAATTATATTGTTTTTGAAGGTGAAGAAGTAGATTCGCCAGCTGAAGAGGAAGAAGTTATTGACGACCCTGAAGAGTTGGCGGACATAGAGGCTGAGCGTATTGAGATGGAAGAGGAAGGGTTCAGGGCAGCGCGCTGGCCCGCCTACGTTAGATATGTGGATTCACTTGTGAGAACCTTTTTGATTTATACCTTACATACACCGAAATGTTTTTTTACTACCTATGCTAATTGTATAATACATAATTTATAAAAATGTTGCTCTATTCACAAACTTTAAATCTGTTTCAAGATCTATACAAGTTGTACTACTACTACTACTAGGCTACTGTTAGGCTTCTATTTATAAATAAAAAATAAATAAATAATGCCGGACGATCCACACAGCATCATCTAGCCCCAAGCTAAGCAGAGCTTGTGTTATGGGTACTAGATGACTGATATACTTAATACAATACATTACATGTATAGATATTTTTTATTATACATAGAAAATACCCAGAACACCCGGAATAAATATTTGCAGATCGTACAAACATTTATCCCAAGGCGGGAATCGAACCCGCAACCTCTGCGTCGCAGGCGGACATTCGCCCGCCGCGCCACATCAGTCGTCGTATTTGAATTGATACCATAAAAATTGTTCATACTAATTTTTGTCATACTGACTTTGCTTCTTGGAGTTTTTGGGAATGGTCAATGAACTGAACTGCTATTATATTATTGTATAAAGGTATCACGTCAAATAATGAAAGCAGTACAATCAAGCTTGAACTTGTTCGAGAAACAGACTAACTTGGAGAAAGGGCCGCGCGTAGCTTTCATGGAAATCATTGCAGAGCTGCGTGATCCAGGTAAAGTTCATATTATTATCTAGCTCATTTCAATATATCAAGGTTGTAGTGTAGTGCGTTAATATTGAATTTAATTCAGATATATTTTTCTCACCATCTCTGGATATGGACGACGATGGAGGGCTGTACGATACTCTTCGTGAGATGATGAAAGACATGTTCCTTCAAACGACGCTGTTTCCAAGGATAGATCCTATCAATGTCCCCATTGCGTCATATGAAGGTAAACTTATACAAGACGCAGTCTAAAAATGATATTCTTATGAGAATGAAGACTTTGATGATTATTTCTACAGTCTTAGTAGTATCCTAATACTTTAACTATTTTAGGGGTGATTATTATTATTATTATTTATTTTTTTGTTCACCAAAATAATGTACAGTCAGCTGCACTAGAATGTATACAATTTGTTACTTAAAGAATGGTTTACAGTGTTACGATTAATACTTATAGGGCAAAAACCCAAAAATAAGTGAACTTATCAGGTAATTTGTCGATTTTTTGGTTTTTACTGTTTAAAAGTTTACTATAAGGTTTTGATACCATTTTGAAAGTTACGTATTGTATACATTCTAGTGCAGCTGACTGTACACCAATACAATATAATAGAAAAACACGTTTACAAGTAGTTAAATTAAAAATTATTTTTAGTTAATTTGATGCCATCAAAATTATAATATGACTACTAATTTGCAGATGACTTGGAGAAAGAAGACGCAATGATAGATTTATATCATGATATATTGACCAGGATTGAAAACAGTATTAATGACGTAGTCCAATATGCCTCGGTAAGGTTTTATACACTAGGTACTCGTAGGTAATGTCGATCTCTAGCAACCTTAAATCTACTATACACTAACTGCGTTTCGTTATTTTTGCAATATGACTAATGGTTTTCATACAAACTTTAAACTCCCTTTGTAGCTTTACAAGGGGTGACTTTCGGGAATTTTTCAGTACATCTCTACGCACTAAGACAAATACCTACCCTGAAAATGTCGAGTCTCTACGATCAGTGGTTTGAGTTGTGCGTTGTCAATTAGTCAGGTCAAAGACTCACGAAAATTCAATTTTCAAGCGCCTAGGACCCCAGGGTAGACGAGCCTTTAGGCGTGATAGACACTCCCTAATGTGAATGTGATCTCATGCAAACTTCAACAAGCGTCAGAGCCTTAACGTCATGATAGGCTAATCAAGTAAAAGAGCATTTTTCGATTTTATTATAGAAATACGAAAAATATGCACCATTATGGATAGAAGACAGACAGGAGGTTCTAGCCGCCTTTCTGAAATACGGACGAGTGATATCCCCTGAAGAGTTTGACAAGTACAAGTATGAGAATGGTTCCGATCCGCCTGAAATCAAGCCGAAGCTAGAGCAGTATCAAAAAGAGGTAGGTATGATCAAACCGTTCGGCCGAAATTTGTAAGGTTACTGTTGTAGTAATACACTGAGAAAAAAAAAATTCTGCAGGTGGATAAATTTAATGTAATGTACGAGGAAGTGGCAGCTTTGCCTAGCATCTATTTATGCAACGGCTGGCTGAAACTCGACCTGAAAAGACTCAACCAAGCAATTATGAATATAATCTGCAAATGGAGCAACCTGTACAAACAGAACCTGAAGGATCACGTGCAGTTGAGGTATCGTATTATGAACATTCATATCACCTTGGAGCCTAGCCCGAATAACTTAGCCGACATTTGTCGCCTAATTGTACCGTTTAAATGACATTGCGCGGTATTGATAGCACAACTGCAGGGAGTTGCCATACGTTTCCAAGAAGAATGATTTTGAGCCCTCTCCATCCATCGAGTTCCTGCGCTCTCAACAATGTCGTCCGTCCATTGTGTAGAAGAGCGGCCTACAAATGTCTTGCACTTCGAAAAAAGAAAGAGAGTCCTTTGCAACTCAAATAACCTAATGACAAACGACTTATTGATGTCATAATCTTAACCTTTCCTTTCAGTTTGGACGAGCTCGAGAAGTTCATCACATACGCCGTTAAGGAGCTATCTGTAGAACTAACCGAGGAAGACTATGAAGGGTTACTCCAAGTGATGCGAGTGCTAAACGAGGTCCGCGCGAAGCAAGACGCTGATACAGATCATATGTTTGAACCACTTCGGGATATTATTGACGTGCTGAAAGAATATGGCGTTGACTTCCCTGAGGAGACTTATGAACAGGTGTTTATGAAATTTAAACGGTTAAAATTGTATAATACGACAAAAGTTAATAACCGTATGGGGCTCGAATCCGTCCCCTTGATACAGGGATCTGTTAGACTGCGCATTTGATCGGGCCGAGTACACACTAAACACTATGGGTCGCTCAAAGGGGTGATTGTGTAAGTGTTATTGCTAACAAACTCCTGTTGCATGTGTTAAATATGACGCAAAACTGTCATATTTGACACTTGCAACAGGAGCTTGTTAGCAACAGAAGACACGCAATCAGGGGGCAGAACTGCACTAGCTAAATTATTCGGTAAGTCTTTTGCTATCTCTTTTTGTTGACATGATAGTGATAGTGACAAGAATATTTTTTTTAAACAACTACAAAAATGTGTCTGGGAATACCTATGAATAATATATTTAAAATATAGCAGTTATGATATGATTTGATCGTGTCTTTTTTGAAAATTTTGACTAATGATAAGAAAATGTGTACTTTTGTCTGGAATAGCTGCCTTCAGACGTTCATCAGTATTCTGTTCATACCATGGTAAGTTGATAAAGTGGTTAACTACAAGCCCAGTCCGTGTTAACGTCCCGTGTCAGTAAAAGAGGTTGCATTATCCATCAATTTCCCAAACCAGTCGTATGGTTTAGTCGTTTGGTAGTGGTGATGTTATGGTCTTTGAATTAATCTAAAACTAGTGTTTCTGTGAGATCAGAGCCCTCGCAAGCCCCTATAACCATGCTATAAATATAAACGCATTCCCCTGTTCTAAAATTTAAACGGGTTCTTATATAACGCTAAAGCAAACTTTCCCCCTTTTCTCCCTATTTTCTTCTTAATCACGCTAAAGCAGCGTATCAAAAGTGCAAGATATCGCCGTAACAAATTTAATCGGGGTTGGTTTGTAACGAGTGGACTGTAACGCAGACTGACACACTTTCGCATTTATTAAGCGTATGAATATTTTTAATGATGATGGTTAGAAAAGTAATGAGATGTACTATCTCATCACAGCTGGAAATGTTGCCGGAGAAGTGGAGGAACTTGGTGAAGCTGGCCACAGTTATGAAGAATAATGTTGCGCCTCTACAAGCCGCTCAAGCCGCGCTCATTGCCAAACGAGTGGCGCTTATCAACCTTCGTATCACGATGTACCGCGAACAGTTCAAGTTAAAAGATGTAAGGCTTTATTCTGCTGTGTAAAGTCAGCAGCAAAATATAATTTGGTGGATGTAGATGCAGAACATTGTACGGTGCATTCTCAACGATCGTGACCTGCAAGGCAATACTTTGTTATAGGTGACCACTTGACTTTAGATGGGCCATCTGCTTGTTCCATCAGCAATCATATAAAAAAAAATTTAATTCTGCCTTGAAAACTGTGCATCATCATCATTCTAATCAGCCTGCAGCCATAGGCCGTAGACGACATAGGCTACCGGTTTCAGGAAAAGAACCCACAACCTACTCGTGCAGCGCAGAAGACACTGCCAACTGATCTGTGAGGTCAGTAAAATTTAGTACTTCTTGGAAACATCACACAGTCAAACATATTTTTTATATAAATTTTCAGATGTTCTTAGTATCCTGCAAAGAACCTTACAGACAAATCGATAAAGTTCATTTAGAACTTTTAGGCTTTGAAGAGATTGTTGACAATTTGAAGAAGTCGTGCAGTTTGTTTGACATCCAACCGCCTGATGAGAAGAATCTAAAGCAGTGCCGACGCGAACTGAAGCTTGTCAAGGTAGGTTAAAGATCAAAATATTTTGCACCAACAATACCGCAAGCTTGTATGTACAAGTATACCTAATTAAAAGAATCGTGCTTCTTTATTATAGCAACTTTGGGATTACTATTTCCTCGTGATGGGTACTATTGAGTCCTGGAAGAAATCGCCTTGGAAGAAGATCGACGCCGATGGCATGGACCAAGAGTGCAAGCGGTTCACAAAGGATCTTCGACAGTTAGATAAGGATATGAGAGTATGGTAAGCTTTCAAACTGTCACGTAATCAGCAAAAATAAGTCCATATAAGTTGTAAGCAGATAATTTATATATTTTTTACTTATACCCCTATTTACAAAACGCAAAATTTTAGAAGTAAGCTCAGCAACTTTATGGACCTGAAGTCCTCTCCTGCTTGGCCTAATCCACAAGAAATACATAGTTCATACGTGCGGAGCTGACCAAACTAAGGTTTTCGTCACGGTTTTTTCCTTCACTGTTTTAGAGCACTAGCATTGCGCACATATGCTTCCCCAAAATTTCGGGTGTTTTCCATAACGACAACGCTTGGCAAGCGGGTTTTTGGCAGGTTTGTGTAGGTGCTTATGTATTGCTTGGTAATAAGATCCAAAATATACACTGGCACAATTTCAGGGAGCCATACCTGGCTATCGAAGGAACTATAAAGAACTTGATGACTTCACTGCGAGCTGTGACTGACTTGCAAAATCCAGCTATCAAGGACAGGCACTGGATTGAGTTGATGATGGCTACTAAGGTAAAACTTAATAATAATAAGAGGTATGTTCTCTGTAAGTGTCTCTTAGCTATAGTATTGTTTCAGAATATATTCCACATATAAATATCCAAATATTCGAACACATTCGGTTATATTGTATTCTAAGTATGTATCTACAAGAATAAACGTGTATGTATTCTATTAGTCATCTAGTTCCCATAGTAAGTACAACTATGCTTAGTTCGGGGCTAGATGATGTTGTGTAAATATGTCTACAAATATTTATTTATTAATTTAGTGTTCATCATGTTGTTTATTTTAAATATTATTTTTTAATTTCATAGAAATCACTTCATACTCATCTAACATCCATTGAATCAAAACGTTATCGAACATCGCCCATAAAAACAAAAGCAAGTCGAGTTTCCGTAGAGGAAATATTAGAAGACTTCAGATCGTTAGAAAACTTATCTTTGAATATAGAATTGCCTAGCTCATCTGATACGACCAATCAAAGCGCAGACTATAAAGAATACCTACAGTTGCAAGATTATAGAAGACCAAAGTTTCAAGAGTGCCACAGTGGAAGCAAGTTCAGAAAGTTAAACAGATCGTACTCATTGAATGAGATGAAACGGAATGGTTTGGAGCTACAACCGATGAAGAGAGTGACGCAACAGAAGTTTTCTGATCATGCTTTGTTGTTGTCTGAGTTCATACTTTAGAATATTAGCTACAGTGTAAATAATTGTAAATAGTCCTTGTACATTGCTATTACAATAAGGTCAGTACTGATATTTAACCATTTCTTTTTTGTACTTTTTATTTATTGCATGTGTTGTAGTTTTACCACTGTAATTTTAACTTTATCTTTACACAGGTAAAGTTCAATATCACTGATGATACTACGCTAGCCGATCTATTGGCTCTGAATCTCCACAAGTATGAAGAGGAGGTCAAAACTATCGTTGACAAATCTGTCAAAGAAGCCGCTATGGAGAAGACACTCAAGTAAACTAATTATCCAACCTTAGACCTTATCTTAAGGTACTAATGTTTGTTTTTAAATATACGTTTTGTTTAGGGAGCTGGAGGCTACCTGGGCTATTATGGAGTTCGACTACAGCCCTCATGATAGGACTGGCATCAAATTGCCGAAAGCTAGTGAGGAGCTTGTTGAAACTTTGGAAGACAACCAGGTACATGCAGATACTATCACTTATTTATGTTAAAGCTGGATTGGTATCAATTTCTATGTATATGTTGCTAAAATAGTGATGCCGCATTTTTGAACATACAATGAATCTACTAACGCTATTTTCTAGAACCAAGTTCAAAACATGATGTCATCCAAATTCATTGGCTTCTACGAGACTGAAGTGACCGCTTGGCAGAAGAAACTCGGCACGGCAGATGCGGTAATCGCGATCTGGTTCGAGGTGCAGCGCAAATGGCAGTACTTGGAAAGCATTTTTGTGGGGTCTGACGATATCCGTGCCCAGCTGCCCGAAGATTCAAAGAGATTTGATCACATTGATAAGACTTTCAAGGTTAGATTTGGCAGGCTTTTTCAAACCTTACAGTGGATGTTATGGTCGTAAATGATTGACAAAAATTTTCATTTCCATCAGGAATTACTCCGTGATATTGCTGCCACTCCTAACGTGGTAGCTTCTACAAACAAACCTGGCCTATTGGAAAAACTGGAAGAGCTGATGAAGTCTCTCAATCTCTGCGAGAAGGCGCTCAACGATTACCTGGAGACGAAGCGACTCGCCTACCCTCGGTTCTACTTCGTGTCTTCGGCTGATTTGCTCGGTAAGTTTTGGGTTTCTGTATCCATTCGTATGTTAGGGATTCCACTATAGGTTTTTAGCATGAAAAGGTATTTTATAATTTCGACACATATTTTTAAACTAGCGCGTATTCAATGTGCAGTGAGTGGATGCAGTATACGATACACTTCATATTTTGCTTTTATTATTAAATACAAGACTTTACACCAGTCTCTAATGCAGGTGACAGACTTACCTTCCAAAACGTTGGGTGTTTGTATAAAATTGTCTTCAATTACAGTTCATACTTTAGCACCTATTATGAACTGGCGTACATCCACAAAGGTGTTCAATTTTAATCGTGACGCTAAGACATGACGGTTGGCTTTATAAATTTTGCCTGTATCCTCAGATATCCTGTCGAACGGCAACAATCCTCCGGCTGTCGGGCGCCATCTGACGAAGCTTTATGACAACCTCGCCAAGCTAGTATTCCCAAAGAGCGGCAGTAAGCATGCCTTCGAGATGATATCAAAGGAGAACGAGGAACACGTACCATTCAAAGCTCCGTGCTGTGACTGTTCTGGAAAGGTAACACTTTATGTCATAATAGCTTGATTTAGTATGTATGTAAAATCTTAAACCAATATAATAGCACTTTTTCTCTTTAAAATATTTCTGCAAATGAGGTTAAATAAAATAAATTCTAGGTGGAGCTATGGCTGAATCGTGTCACAGACTGCATGCGTTATACACTACGCGATATTTTCGAGCACAGCGTGAAGTCTTACGAAAATAAATCTCGTGATGAATGGGTGTTCGATTGGCCAGCGCAGCCCGCGCTCGTCGGCACTCAGATCTGGTGGACCACTGAGACGAACCAGGCTTTTGAGAAGCTAGAGGAAGGTGCGTCTTATTTTACCTGCACTGTAAGAAATCACGTTGATATTATTATATCTGAAAAGGTATGCGCGCAAGTGGTATTGCAATCCACAAAACCTCCCTTTGATACGAGTATGCGTTACTCAACTGCGACATTGGAACTTTAACCCACCCGACGAACAACTGCTAAGGATCTACGGTACCTACTCGAGCGACTGTGGCTTTATATAATATGCTTGTGATAATGATGTATAGTCATAATAATGCATCAATAACTTCATATTATTTATGCTCGTGTGAGCTCCCCGTGTCGCACGCAGCACTGACACAAGAAGTTCGCGTAACGGAAAAAGTAAAGTAAAAGTTTATTTATTATCTTTTAAAACAATTGCACAGTACTTAGGTATCAAATTTAGGAGAATTAACATTCGTACATCGTGAAAGACTGGAGAGACAGAGAGAAAGAATGATTTAGGCGTGGGACAAGTTTTTGACTCATCCCATGCCCATAATACTCATAATTTCTGGTACCTACCCCAGAGGTGTTCGAATAGGTATTTGTATTTATTCTACTATTTTAGTAATAGGTACACTAAATGCGTAGATTATGTGGTTGTTTAGTGCTGTAACGGCAGGACCGTTTGGATTTCACTTGTAGCTTCTTTTCATCCGGATAACACACAAGATAAACTGCTGAAAGCTTGTGACTTATTTTATCTTCTAGGTTATGAGAACGCTCTAAAAGACTACCAAAAGAAACAAATCGCTCAGCTGAATGCTCTAATCGTGCTACTACTGGGCGACTTGACGGTCGGCGACAGACAGAAGATTATGACAATCTGTACCATTGATGTACACTCGAGAGACGTGGTCGCTAAACTGATTGTGGCCAAGGTCGAGACTTCTAATGCGTTCCAGTGGCAGAGTCAGTTGAGGTAATGTGTTGGTTCGACAAATGCTGGACAAAGTAAAAACTGTACATATTTGTTTCGTATCCGGGTGTATTTACAAAATCAAGTTGAAAATTATGCAGTTTGACCATCTATTTGAGGCGATGGTACCATGGTACTCATATAGTTACACCGTTATCGACGGTAATATCTAGCTACAAATATTTATTTATTTTATGGATACAAGCTGTATCAATTGTTTTAGAATATGGATCTATTCAAAAAGAATTGGGCTGTATCAGTATCAGATTGCATGGGATACCTACAGGGTTTTTTTATTTTTGGAAAAAACTACGAATTCGTTATAAAACAAAGTATCCTATTACCGTCTGAGCTATAGCTATTATACCAAATTGTATTGTTTGAATTTGCAATCTGGGGTGCGGCCTAGTCTAGTTTTCCAAAATTATCATTATTTTCAGGCATCGCTGGGATATGACTTTGAACAACTGTTATGCAAATATCTGCGATGCACAGTTTCTGTACGATTATGAATATTTGGGCAACACGCCGCGTCTTGTCATCACGCCTCTAACTGATCGCTGCTATATAACACTTACGCAGGTTAGTAGGTTTTTCGTATTAAGTACTAAAGATTGTTCATTAAATGATAAAATACTATACAAAAACGTATTAAATCATGAAAATATTGAGGAATTAAATGCAAGATCTCAAAAACAATTTTTTAACTCAGATTAAAAATAAAAGCAATGTTATACTTTTTGTCCCCGTTTGTAACCTAATACCTTAACAACCCCTGCCGGTTTCAGCACATAGCAAACTCATCAACCAATCTTGATATTACAACCTGTCGGCTTATCAAAAATTCATGTCGATTAGATTAACTATTCGACGGTTACCTGCTTGTATGCTTGTCAACATTGCCAGATTGTCAATGTTTAAGAAATGTTTGCTTTTTCGATCAAAAATGTTTATTAAAAACAATTATTTTTCTTTTGTAGAGTCTCCATTTAGTAATGGGTGGGGCTCCGGCTGGACCCGCCGGTACCGGAAAGACGGAAACCACCAAGGACTTGGGACGAGCTTTGGGCATCATGGTCTACGTGTTCAACTGCTCCGAACAGATGGACTACAAGTCCTGCGGCAATATTTATAAAGGTATCATGTTATGAGCTATGTTTTTACCTACTTTTTACTATTTTCTAACATAGGATACCCAACATTTTCACCTTAGTGAAGATTGGTCAAATTTGGCTCGGAATAGAGATAAGTTGAAGGAAAATAATATAATAATAATAATGCTGGACAATCCACACAGCATCATCTAGCCCCAAGCTAAGCAGAGCTTGTGTTATGGGTACTAGATGACTGATATACTTAATACAATATTTTTCAGATATTTTTTTATTATATATAGAAAATACCCAGAACACCCGGAATAAATATTTGCAGATCGTACAAACATTTATCCCAAGGCGGGAATCGAACCCGCAACCTCTGCGTCGCAGGCGGACATTCGCCCGCCGCGCCACATCGGTTGTCTTGAAAAGGGGGAGGCATTTGCCCAGTGAGATGCAACAGGCCTATCCTTTATGATTAAGGAGATAAATCATTTTCTCATCAGGTCTGGCTCAGACTGGCGCGTGGGGTTGCTTCGACGAGTTCAACCGCATCTCAGTGGAAGTGCTCTCCGTAGTGTCGGTCCAAGTAAAGAGCGTACTCGACGCTATCAAAACCAAGAAGAAGAAGTTCGACTTCATGGGAGAGTTCATCACTATCATAGCTACAGTCGGCATGTTTATCACGATGAACCCCGGTTATGCGGGAAGGACTGAGCTACCTGAAAACTTGAAGGCTTTGTTCAGGTAATTGCTAGATCGATGAATTTTGGAGCACAATTTTAGTTAAAATGGATAATGAGGTTCCAAATTTATCTTCGTTTCGGAAAAATTTCGCATTACTGCAAAAACGTTGCCTGTATTTGTGAACTATCTCTTCTGTTAGTATACTGGTATATAATATACTGGTAACACAGCATTTATTTATGACCAAAGTAACGAACAAATTTGAACGTACCAATGTCTGGGTGCAGATAGAGATTATTGGAGTTTGCAGATCATAACGAACAATTTAAACAAAACTATAACTGCCCTCCTTAGATTCTTCCTCCTTCTTGATCCTTGAGTGGGTAATTATTTAAGTTTTTTACATCAATACAAACTTAGAAACAGTTTTAAACTAGACAAAATAAGCTATTTTATGAAAGCTATTATTTTTAATGGAGCCAATAAAAACGGTATCAAAGAATGTTTTGTGCGTCAGTGTAAACTTTTAATATCTTATCTAAATTGTTTCTGTAAATATTTGAAGGTCCATTTTATTCCAGACCATGTGCCATGGTTGTCCCTGACTTCGAACTGATCTGCGAGATTATGTTGGTTGCGGAAGGTTTCCAAGAAGCGCGCTTGTTAGCTCGCAAGTTCATTACACTGTACATGCTGTGCCGTGAGCTGTTGTCCAAGCAAGATCACTACGATTGGGGTCTCAGAGCTATCAAGTCTGTGCTCGTAGTCGCTGGCTCTTTGAAGGTAACTCACACACATGCATTATTAGAAATAGATGCTAAAACACACAGAATACTTACCAGTAAAAACACAGTATTTAAATTTGTAAAGTAGGTAATGTAGGTATTTAAGATTTACGACTAAAACATACAAAACACTAAATACAGCATTAAAATTTGTATGTGCCTAGGTAGTTAAGATTTGTGAATTAAAGACACAATACAAGCGAGTACTTCTCTGAACGAGCACTTTACAAATAGCCCTACTATAAATTATATTATTTTTATTTAAAATAAAACACACGAAATAAATTAAACACAAATAAATAAACACAAAAATAAAATATTAATGGCCATTTTTGTAAATACAGAGGTAAGTACTTACTTAGAATACAATATGAAACTCAAACAAAGAACAACCTTCAGCACAGAAGGTAGAGATACTTCTAACTGAGCTGTGAGGCTAGTCAATAGTAATAGATTATGTATTTGTTATTTGTGTTGGTGTGTAGTCAAAACTACAGTCAAGTTGTGATGTTGAATGTATAGGTATAAACTATACCTACTTTAGAGCATGTCGTGTTTAATATAGATTTTACTGTTATGGGCAGGCTGGCATGAAAGATGTAAGTGGTATTTAGCGTAGATTCATTTTATAATATTTTAAAGCGCCCTTGCTTTGGCATCATTGCAGTTTTTTAAACAAAGACATTGCTGTATATAATGTTAGATATCCTAACCTATCCTACTGCCTATGAAACTTACAATTCGTCAAAAACTAATGCGTGGCAATCTCCTAACCATTTGTACACCACTAGTAATAATGCACTTTATATTACTTTAAATAGTCCAAATCTAGCACTTGAAGCAGTCGAAATGAAACACTTTAAATAGTCTAAATGAAACACTGAAACATTTGGACTATCCAAATGAAACGAAAATAGTAGGTACATACGAAACACTTGAAATAATCCAGATGAAACGTCTAAAATGAATGTTAAACACTTAACATTTCAGCGAAGCGATCGTCTAAGGCCAGAAGACCAAGTGCTAATGAGAGCGTTGCGAGATTTCAACATTCCCAAGATCGTGACAGATGACACGCCCGTGTTCATGGGCCTCATCGGAGATCTCTTCCCGGCGCTCGATGTACCGAGGAAACGAGACTTTGACTTTGAAAAGAATCTGGTCGATGCAGCGCTTTCGTTGAGGCTGCAACCAGAGCCAGGATTTATTTTAAAGGTTATCTGATGCTTCAGTTTCGTCTCTTCCACTCATGCGTTATCTCAAACAATTGTACGTATTGTAGGTATGTTTAATGATTATGTGGGTGCGCAAATATGATTATAAAAATATATGGTTGTTCAGACGTATACTCGAAACTTTGTGCAACGATAGATTATTTGAAAATACTATGTATAACTCCCATGGATGTCGTAAAAGACGACAGAGAGAACGCACCAAGCATCATTTTCTAAGAGCTAAACACCGACACTGCGGTCATCAATCTGCTTGCCAAGCGACTAATACAAACCCTCTCAGGTATAGCGGAGGCCTATATCAAGCAGTGGAATTATTAAGACTGTTGACGTAATGGGACGAGACGATGTAGAGCTTACCGAAATATTAGTACCAGTTTCACTACTAAAATTCGTTAGTAATATTGTATGTTTTCGTGCTTTAGATGGTCCAATTAGTAGAGCTGTTCGCGGTGCGGCATTCAGTATTCATCATCGGCTTCGCTGGCACTGGAAAGTCCATGGTATGGCAATGCCTTAACAAGACCTACGCAATGCTCAAGCTGAAGCCATTCTACAACGATTTGGACCCCAAAGCTGTCACAAATGACGAGTTGTTTGGAATAATCAATCCAGCGACTCGAGAGTGGAAGGATGGCTTGTTTTCAACGATCATGAGAGATATGGCCAACATGCCCGGAGATGGACCGAAGTGGATCGTACTGGACGGAGATATTGATCCTATGTGGATTGAGAGCTTAAATACTTTGATGGATGACAATAAGGTTTGTGTTGCATTCCCATTTTGAATTAGCTTATTTACAGTAGAAGATTCACTAATCCTCAACCTCATGACCTCGAGATAACCTGTATTAGCCAAAATACAATTGATGTTGTTAATTTTAAGTTGTAAACTCTCTTGTTGGTGTGTATGCCTAAATTTGGACAAAGTCTAGTAGTTATTTTTAATTACAAAAAGTAATGAAACAAGCAGAGTAAAAGTAGACAGGCTCATGCATTTTTGCACATGATTTTTTCACTGATACTCCTATTTACTGGACCCTGCTGTACTACCTGGATTTTAAATGGAGTAGGATTGAAACAAGCATAATCGCCCGTCTACCGAAGACGTTTTCTATATGACGTTCTTCACTATGAGACGTGAAGGTGTTACAGTGTAATGCCTGTAGTTGAAATATTTCACTATCATGCTATAGGTGCTGACGTTAGCCAGTAACGAACGAATTGCTCTGACCAAACCCATGAGACTTCTGTTTGAAATCTCTAACTTGCGAACGGCCACGCCAGCCACGGTGTCACGAGCCGGTATTCTGTACATCAATCCTCAAGATTTGGGATGGAATCCGTGAGTAGCACTCATTTTCTTGGATTTTTTAAAAACGTTGTCCCGGCATAGAAGACACTTCATCACCTCCCGTGAATGTTGTAAGAGATAGCTAAGGGAACGCACTAGTTGGGTAACAGCATCTCCTGACACTTGACAGAATTACTGAGGTTATACGCCTGTAATTCGTGGTGACTTCGGCAAACCCCAAATAAGTGCTATGTTCAGCAGTGTACTTACGTTTTTTTCTTTGGCTCTAACTTTCTAATAAAGCTGATGACGATTTTTTTCCTTTGCCTTCTTCTCTTTCTATCAAATTACTTTTTACGACGACCAACTCGACGGTAGATAGTTGATTACATTCCTGCCATGACCGACTTAGATTATATAACCTTAACTTGTCTTTCGTTCGACACAAAATCAAAGTTGGTGTCTATCTTGTAACAGGTTCGTTGCATCTTGGATAGAAACAACTCGCGACGACGAATCAGAAAAGGCAATGCTGACAGTAATGTTTGACAAGTACATTCCCTCGCTGCTAGAATCTTGTAAGAAATACAAAAGGATTACACCTCTAACTGAGTTGCAACAAATACAGCTCACTTGCTACTTGCTTGAGTGTTTCTTGAATAAGACGCTTCTGCCGAGCGACTGTCCTAAGGAATGGTAAATATTTAATTACTGGTTTCTTTAACTTTGTACTTCAAATCCTTGAGTTTTAAATCTTATATCGATGGTTCGTATTTAAATAGTGTAACTTTATTTGGAAATGCAAACTTTAGTTTTATGGAGTTGATATCACGACATTTTCTTTACCAATAGTTCATGGGCTATGATCCTGGTTCATTTTTATGCACCCCTCGATATTACCACGTGGGGCTTTAAAGTAAGGAAAGCTACCACTGACCAATGATTTAGATATTTTATTGTTACCATTATGCTATTTAATATTGAAAGCCTATGCAAATCTAAACGATTCACTCAGGTATGAAACATACTTCGTGTTCTCCATCGTATGGGGCTTCGGATCAGGCCTTTTCCAAGATCAGCTGGTCGATTGGCGGAATGAATTCAGCAAGTGGTTCGCCAATGAATTCAAACAGATCAAGTTCCCATCCACTGGAAACGTGTTCAGTTTCTTTATCGACGCAGAGACTAAGAAAATGTTACCCTGGTCGGAGAAAGTTGAAAGCTTTGAGTTAGATCCCGATTTACCATTACAAGTGAGTTTTAACAATATGTTATCAATTTTTTTTATACCACTTACTGGTTGAACAAGCATGGTTTAAATCCACCTGGTGTTCAGTAGTAACCATCTCTTATAACAATACTCTGCACACACATAGTCACAAAATATAGTAACAACAAAAAACGAAGAGTTAAGTATAACTCGTTACTTTTTTTAAAATACTAACATTAATTTTTGACACAGCACCAAGCTAAGCAAAGCTCCAGATTCAGATAGCTGAGAGAATATTTAAATACTTTTTTTGTAAATACATAGGTAGGTACATAATACACAATATAACACCCTGACACAGAACAAACATCTGTGTGCATCACACAAATGTTGTTTTCGGTGGGGATTGAACCCACAACCTAATAAATCTATTTAATTAAATAAATATAAATGCTTTTCAGTCTTGTCTGGTATCAACATCAGAAACTACTCGCATTAGATTCTTCATGGATCTACTAATTGCTAAGCAGAAACCGGTGATGTTGGTTGGAAGCGCCGGAAGTGGCAAAACTGTCAGTGTGGCCGCTAAACTAAACTCCCTACCTGACTCGTATGCGATCACCAATGTGCCATTCAACTTTTATACTACTTCTGGTGAGATTTAGCACTATTTTCCTATACGACTTCACTGTTCTATTATTTATGCCCTACTAGATAAATGCTTAGATAATGTCATTCAAGTTCAAATAAGTTTATTCTATTTACTGCACACCAATTAAGTGGTTACCATCACCTTGCAGGTCAGCTTCGTTAGGAACGTCCCCTTCGATGCACTGCTCTATCAAAGTCAAAGTCAAAAGCGTCTATTTACCTGAGGCATATCTAACTAAACCTCATGCACATGTAATTACACGAGCCTCCACATCCTTCGAAAGAATTAAACGAATTGTATTCAAATGGTTTTGCTCTTCAGAAATGATGCAAAAAGTTCTCGAAAAGCCTCTGGAGAAGAAATCGGGCCGTAACTTTGGACCGCCTGGTAGCAAGTTCATGATTTACTTCGTGGACGATCTCAACATGCCTGAAGTGGATACCTACGGTACTGTACAACCCCACACGCTGATTCGAGAGTTCATGGATTATAAACATTGGTAAGGAGAACTAACTGTATGGGATGAAATTGTTATTTATAAATTCACCGCGCTCACTTAGGGGCGTGGTTATTTGTTTGGCTGATTCAGAACTAGATGTCGCTGCTAAAAAGTGTCGATTTCTAGATCGCGCTGACGAAAACGCACGGCTCCGAATGACTACCACGCGATGAGATCATGAAATCATACTTACCTGGCACAGGGGACACCGTGATCACAAAGGCGGTTCCCCCAGAGCGAGGCCTATTCATTGCACTGCGAATTGGGTTGACCTCTGCGATTATCCCTAATGTGGATAACTCGGGTGCGTTATTTTTGGTAGTGGGGACTGCGTACGCGCTGTCCCCCTTATAAACAATATATAAACTCTATCACTGTAAAGTGTAGAAAGAATTAACTAAATTTTAGTTAATTGTAACATTGGGCCTGATACTGTGTGTTTATTAATTTAAATGGTGGTGTTGTGTTTTAGAGAATAAACCGTATGAACGAAGGAATTATCTATATTCAAATAAAAATAACTATTTTCATAATAATAAAATTAATCTAATATTGCCGTCTGCCGATCTGATTTTAGTGCTAGGGTGCTAAATTCCTAATTAATGAACTATGTTAACTTTACTAGCGCAACCCAGTTCTGCACGATAGATAGATAGGTAGGTAGAGTAGGTAGATATAAAAATAATAAGTATTTTTTTCGAGAAATAATATTTTGGCAAAAATTTAATATTTTGTCCTTTCAATAGTATTACGTAGATATTAAAAATAGATATAAGATTAAAAATACATGTATTTATTAAACATTTAAGGGCGTTACAACATCTGGCAAAAGATAAACAAAATAATGCTTGAACTATTTCCGTCTCTCTCTGGCCAATTAGTAAATGGTAATCATGTCAAAAAGGATAGGGTTTTAACCCTGCCATTTTTATAAGCAATGCTTGAATTAATTGTATGTAACGTTTATATTTATGTATATCTGTGTGGGGACTTATTTTTTAATAGTAAACTAATATAAGTTTATTAGCTAACCTAATTAGTCTTTCAGTACTAAACGCTTATCGAGCCAAATAAATGCGATTCACTGAATGAGTTGTCATGATCACTCATCAGTTCATTCATGTCATTCATGGCATCAAAATAATGATCTCTTTTTCAAAAATTTGTATTTTAAAATTATAAAATAGTTAATAGTTTAATGATTTTTCTTGAAATAGTACAAACGACACCATGGCTTGACTTCATGACGTCATGAGTCAAGGTCTCATGACGTTACTTGGCGAACGTCACCATGACGTTAGAACTTCATCAAAACTTACAAATTCAGAACTAGAGGGCGCTAGTAAAAAGTGTACATTTCTGAATCGCGCTGACGAAAACGCACTGCGCAGAATGACTTCGTTTGATAGTTTTGATACCGGCAAGACCTTACTTCATAGGATCATTTCTATAGTAAGCTCTTCCTCGCTCGTCCACAATTTGTGAGGCCCGCTCAAACCACGATGATGAGAGGTGGCGGGGCACCCTGAGCGTGAGAATGGCAGAGGCAAATCGTCTCTAGCCATCGATGATCGTTCGCTTCCCTTTTACAGGGGGAGAGTGGGGTGTTGTCGCTGTCTGAGTGGTTATTTTTAACTGTTTGAATGATATAGTGCGAGTGATATTTGCGCGGTAAAAAATTAAATTCTATGAAAAATCTGAAGTTTTGTTGTGGTCTGCGTTCGCAGTTCGCACTGTATAAATACATGCTGCATTAATAAATGCATAAATATCGCATTTACTGGCGAGAATTAACGTTGTTCCTTTTTACATCGTTTCAGGTACGACAGACAGAAGTTATCGTTGAAAGATATATCAAATTGCATGTTTGTAGCGTGCATGAATCCGACGGCTGGCTCGTTCACTATCGACCCGCGACTACAAAGACATTTCTGCACCTTCGCCGTCAGGTAAACATTTTTTACAAGATAAATCATTAAGAATAAAAATCACTGATTACAAAATGTATTAATTAATAAACAAAAATAAAAGTTAGTAGTAACATCGTAAAAACCTGTTATCGGCTGATTTGAATAAATTTAAAAAAAAGATAAAATTATTCTATCTTAAAACGCCTGTTTGAAAAAAACGAGCAACTATGATAGGTGCTGCAAACTCTGAATTGTTTGAAAGACGTTGCGTTTTGTAGTACTTTTTTTAATGTAATTCCTTATTATTTCAGTTTCCCCGCTCTAGATGCATGTATCCACATCTACAAGCAAATTCTCTCCCAACATATGAACAATCCACTAAATAAGTTTGGTTTGGTAGTACAACGCTATGCGGAACCGCTAGTGAATGCTGCTTTGGCATTGCACAACAAACTTTCCTCCTCCTTCCTGCCGACGGCTATCAAGTTTCACTATGTGTTTAATTTGAGAGACTTATCGAATATCTTCCAAGTAAGTGGCAAGGCGAACGTCAGTTTGCACTGAACTATGATAAGTTCGAAGATAGTGTTGTTGCGTGAAATGTCTAACAATACTTATTTCTTTGTGTGTCGCCATCGCCAACAGTAATGGTATACATGATAAATTCAATTCAGTAGAATCTTCATTAGACAAATAGCTAAAACCCATTTATTAGTTACTCACATAAATGTTTGTTCTCAGTGGGGATCGAACCCACAAAAAAACTACAGCATATATTCTAATGTGCCACGTGACTAAGATACGCAGAAAAATTTTCTTATTTAAAAAATGCGCAGCTCATGTGGTTCCCCAGTCGAAAAATTTGTTTGTTGTATATAAATTTTATTCCTCAATTTCCTTGCTCATATTTCATTTAGTACAACAGTTTGTCAGTACAACAATCCATTATGTGAGTATCAGTAATTTCTAGGTGTTTTTCTGTTTGGTTAAACAAACTTCTTGAAGTGAAGTTCGATCATTATTATATGAGTCAAACGAACTTCTTGATGGGAAGTTCGCCATTCAAAGATACAGATAACAATTATGTTTTTTAGCATATAAGTACGAGGAATTCGTACGATTAGATTACGGATTTTTTAATTTTTTTGAAAGAGTTATAGAAAGGATTATTTCTGTTATATGGTATGTTGATTGTATTCTCACAGGGTATTCTATTCACAACTGGCGATGCAATCAAGTTGCAATCAGAACTGATTAGGCTGTGGATGCACGAAGCGACGCGCGTGTATTCCGACAAGATGGTTGATTCCGTTGACAACGAGGCCTTCCAGAAACTCATTATGGAGGTCATCAAGAAGAATTGTGAGGTTAGTCACATACAACACCAGGTACTATCATACCATTTCTGCTTCCAAGAAGTGTTACTGTGTTTAGCTGCAAGCACCTCTATAGAGTGATATCTCTGACACTGTGTCAGTATGCTGCGCTGAACAGTGCATCGTAGGACACGTTCCTATCAAAAAAGGACACACTATACCTATTCACCTTTGACTGTCTAACTTCTTGAGACCGCTTTTTAAGTCTTATTATCGTCTTTAATTTTTAACTAGACACTATGGTCGGGCTGGAATAAAATTTTATACGGTAGACATCTATAGTTTATTAAGAACCTTTGTCTCATGTGCTTTGAGACATGTTGAGTTGTTTTTTTACACAGTAACTCGTTTAAAACTTGGCGGATTGCTAGGCCACAGATCCTACTAAATTATTGCCTTGTTATCAATCAGGATTACGACGAAAATATAGTATTCGAGAAGCCTCTCATCTACTGCCACTTTGCGGAAGGCATCGGTGATCCGAAGTACTTCCCAATCCGAGACTGGCCTCAGATCAAGAAGCTTCTGGACGAGTCGCTCTCGGGATACAACGACCTCGTTGCTACTATGAACCTTGTACTTTTCGATGACGCTATGTATCATATTTGCAGGTGAGTGTGTTTAAGCATTCACAATCTGACGGGACTGACATTAGATTGGATCACTTTCAACGTATTGGGATACAATTTACTATAGTAGATAAATGTACTCTTGATACGCTTTGTAATGTTAATTTCTTGGGGACACAATGCACAATCTCTATGTCTTGTTCTATAATATTTGTTTCTATGCCTGATTATTTGCTTATATGTATAAGTATATTTGGACCAACATTTTCGAATGTGTAATATTCATCGGTAAAAGGGTAGTTTTTATAGTGCTTACCTGTACTTCAGGAAATAACAAAGGGGATAATATCTTTTCTCTTTAATATCTTTGAGATACAATATTACAACTCTACTATACTACAATGTACTAAGTACAGCTAATACAACACTTATTTTATTTGCTCAGAGAATTTCAAATAGTTATTTTCAGGATAAACCGCATCTTAGAAGCGCCTAGAGGCAATGCGCTCCTTGTTGGAGTGGGCGGTTCCGGCAAACAGTCTCTATCAAGGCTCAGCGCTTTCATATCGTCACTTGAAGTGTTCCAGATACAACTTAGGAAAGGATACAGCATTAATGACTTGAAAGTCGATCTTGGTTAGTGAAGAGGCTTTCAATAAACCATTCACTCTGCCTATAATGTTCCTTTCTGACTTGTCATAAAATAACATAAAAATAAGGTTTTATTTCAGACCAAATGAGTCCATATGTTTACGAGTTAACGAGATCATAACGAGAATCAGGGACACCCATTTTGCATTTTGCATTTTAGCAATAGTGGTTGCCAAAGTAATAGTCGATTATAAGGTCGATAGTTTTTTTAGGTCTGAGACATCCCCAGTACTGTTTTTGACAATAGACATCACTATTGTTTTTATCAAATCTGGTGATAGGTGAGAGTGGTTATATGCACATTGTGAACAATATAGCTAGAACATTCAGAAGGTGCACTCTCACACGTGCCCCATTGTGACCGAGAGACTTTCCACCACTTATTTTATTCAGGACCTTTCTCACCTATCCTGCAGTAAACCATGCCTGCTCGGCAATAACAGCTTTTGCGTGGTCACTCGATCACAAAAACAGAATCATAATGTCTTTCTCAATGTCAATTTATTTTCAGCTCTCCTCTACATAAAAGCAGGGCTCAAGAACATAGGCAACGTGTTTCTAATGACGGACGCTCAGGTCGCGGAAGAGCGTTTCCTCGTGCTGATCAACGATCTGCTGGCCTCCGGGGAAATACCTGAGCTGCTGGCTGACGACGAGATTGAAAACATCATCAATGGCGTGCGGGGAGAAGTGAGTATAATAATAAATATTTGTGGACATTTTACACAACATCATCTAACTTCAAACTAAGCATAGCTTGTACTATGGGAACCAGATGATTATTATAATACTGACATATGTTTTTTTTTGTAAATACATTCGTAGAATACACTACAACACCCAGACAGAACAAGCATATATGTTCATCACACAAATGTTTACGCCTATGTTACCTATGTTAACCTATGTTTACCTACGATGCACTATCCTGCGTTCACTAACCTGAGGTATACTGGTGTTAAGCTTCATGTGCCTGTAATTTCAAGAAATGTAGTATTACTGACGGACGCTCCGATATTGGAACTGGCTATTTGACGTTTTCGTGTCTGAATTTATGAGTACCAACCAATAATACTTTAAAGATATATTCGTTTCCTTTCAGACAAAAGCTTCCGGAGTGCCTGATACTCGCGAAAATTGCTGGAGGTTCTTCATCAACCGTGTGAGGTCAATGCTAAAGGTAATTGAATGAAGCTTGAATCGAGGTGGTTAGTGGTGAAGCTTGAGCATGGATGTATCGATTGATGAAATTTGACATAAATTATCGATAAATCGGGGGTTTATCGAAATTGGTCGAGATTGGTAGCATGGAACTTAGTTAAACGCTAGGTTGATAAATTCGAGAAGTTTTACCGAATTTATCGACCGTCAACAAGGAAATCATTCGATAAAAATATCAACGCTAGTTCTGCGCTAGCGGGTGTAGATAAAATTCGATTAATAAAACCAGTTTGTCAATACGACAATTTTGTCGATTGAAGTTCCATGATCGCACCCCTGTTGTCACAACTTCGATTGGACAACATCAGTATTTTGAAATAATTGTAATGTGGCTAATATGGTTTCAACCTATCTGGCCGTACTTACCTCTAACTACCTTCATTACATATCCGCGAAGAATTTAAAGTTAGTACTTGGTAATAAGATATCTGGAGGGATATCTACAATGCCTGGGGATTAAAGTGGTGAAGCTATTTTTTTTTAAATCAATTTTTATATTTGTAGGTGGTGTTATGCTTCTCTCCCGTGGGTGCAACTCTACGCGTCCGTGCGCGTAAATTCCCTTCACTTGTGAACTGTACAGCTATCAACTGGTTCCACGAATGGCCGAGAGAGGCGCTGCGATCTGTATCCAAGCGGTTCATCTCCGAAGTGGAATCTTTACCGGTAATATTTTTATTGTACTAAAGGGCTAGAATGCCTAGTTGAGTCAATTTAATGGTGTCTTCGAACGTGGTAGAGCTAAACCTTTCTAACATAAAGGGATGGCTTTCTGATGGTAGGTACACCTGATGTTAAACGGTTACCATCACCTAAATAAATAAATAAAACAAATCATCATTATACACGCCATGTTCGTTAGGAACGTACTCTCCACCGAGGATAAATATTTATGTGATAAACCTAGATGTTTGTTCTCTGTCTGGGTTCTATATTATATTTTAAGTATCTATTTACAAAAACATGTATCTTAGCATTCTATAGTTATCTGGTTCCCATTGTACTAACATTGTTTAGTTTGATGACTAGATGGCGAAATATTTATTGATTGGTTCTAGGCTGATCTAGTAGAACCAGTCTCCAACTTCATGTCTCACGTCCACCAAAGCGTGAATCAGATGTCCGCCGTATACTTCCAAAACGAGAAGCGTTATAACTACACAACGCCTAAGACTTTCCTAGAACAAATCGCTCTGTACAGCAAGCTACTCAACGATAAAACAAAGAACTTGAAGATGATGATATTGAGACTTGAGAACGGCTTGGAGAAACTAGCTTCGTGTGCTGGTGATGTCGCTATTCTAAAGGTACGGTATAAAACTAGCAGGTATCCTAACTGATGTTAAGCCGTTACCTTTGCTTAAACAAATGTTCTTCGTAGAAAACAAATTGCTGAGGATTGCGCCCTATGTGAAATCGCATTATTTATTGCACACATAAAGTTACATAGGAAAATACAAATAGAGGACAGTCCAAAGGCGAGCTTAGCCCTGAGGTTTTCTTATAGCAAACTTTTGAGGCTAGAGAAAGTTACTATTACGTGCTTATTACCTATAACATGATATAAAAAATGTATATAAATGTATGTAAAAAATTTATATAAAATGTTAATCGGTTACCATTACCTATAATGGTAAAAATATTGAATATGCAGTAGTCCTAGTTTTGTAAAAAATACTAATAGTTTTAAACCCGTTTTTCAGGTGACTCTTGCTGAACAAGAAATAATATTGAAGGAAAAGAATAAAAACGCTGAGGCACTTATCGATGTAGTTGGTGCTGAGAGTGAAAAGGTGTCCAAAGAAAAGGCATTCGGTAAGTTGTTTAATATTGCTATAAGTTTACCTCCTTATTCAGTACTTAATAATTTATTCGGTCCAGTCTGTCCGTTACGTCCAAGTCTCTGATAGTCGAATTACCATGTGTCTAATAGCCGTTTAGTACCATTTCTGGATGGTCAAATTCTCATTGTGTTCAGTCCATTTCCTAGGTCATTCTTCGATACAAACACAGGCTGCTTTGCAAATCTGGCGGATTCATAACTTATCTAATTTGTTCACAGCTGCGGAAGAGGAGAAGAAAGTAAAAGTTATTGAGGAAGACGTCACAATAAAGGCCAAGATTTGCGCCGACGATCTCGCCAAAGCCGAGCCAGCTCTGATGGCCGCCCAAGAAGCGTTGAACACTCTAAATAAGAACAACTTGACTGAGTTGAAGTCTTTCGGCTCTCCACCCGATGCAGTCGTCAATGTCACGGCTGCTGTGCTTGTACTGTTTGCTAAGAAGGGCAAGATTCCTAAGGATAGATCTTGGAAGGCTTGCAAGGTGCGTAATTAACATTTATAAGCCCCAGCAGGACCATTATTCTGACACTAATTCCTTGTGTGTTGTGGGATTGCTAGTTTCTTGGTTGATTTACATTGATCCAGTGTTTTAGTTTAGTGACACTGAATATTCTGTTAGCGTTTATGCGGAACCAGTGCCACTGGAGTGAAGGACGATATTGGATCGAAAAATAGGGACATGCTCTATTCCGATGAAGCATACTGGATGGTTTACTGGATTGTAACCTAAACGGGTCGGTTTTTAAGCTAATGCTATTCGCCGCTATTGCTGTGCTGCAGTATGTGCAGTAATTAAATGCGATAGCAAATCCAGAGACGCCCAACTGGAATCCAGTATCGCTGGATTGAAATCATGTAAATCAGCCTTTACAACACCCAATAATACTTATTAAACACATGCTAGGTTTTGACGTTTGTCACATGTTTTGACGTTTAAAAGGTCGGTGAAATATTAATATTTTATACTTTCAGTTGATGATGGCGAAGGTCGACCAGTTTTTAAATGATTTAATTTACTACGACAAAGAAAATATTCACCCTGATGTCATCAAGGTAACTAATGTCACAGATTATATTATTCTAAGTTTTATTTAAACCTATCATTCGAAACATTTAGATTTTACTTTAAAAATCTGTCAGTAAATAAAATAAAATTGTTTATTTCAAGCAATTGCTCATAACAACGCTTAAAAACTACTGTCATCTCATATCATTAAGTAATGACACACTCATATAGCAAAGCTCTTATAGCCTAAAAGAGTATCTTACTAAATAGCCACTCAATATTCTAGATTCTAGAGGGGTAGTCAGAGTAAGCGTGAGTATATGCCAAATATTATATTTGGCATATACTCACGCAAAAACTACTGAATTAATTTTGGTATGATTTGCAGAATTAGTTGAATGTCGTATACCTGTTTTTGTGCGTTGCAATAGTATAAAATACTTGGTATATTTCAGGCTGTACTACCATACACCAAAAACCCAGAATTCACGATGGAGTTTATAATGGCCAAATCGGCGGCCGCCGCGGGGCTTTGCTCGTGGTGCGTCAACATCGTCAAGTTCTACGACGTGTACGTGGTGGTCGAACCTAAGCGACGCGCTCTCAACGCGGCCAATGCTGAGTTGCAAGCTGCTAGGGATAAGTTGGACTTCTTGACCAGTCAAATTCAGGTAAAAAAAATTTTTTGTGCTTTAGCTGAGGTAGTTCCTTCATTAAACTTCAAGCTTTGCTTAGTTTAGGGCGTTGTGTGACTGTCTGCGAATATTTTTATCTAGAAACTTGCATACTAAACACTTGCGTTAGTCCTGCTGACTGTACTTTACGTAGATTAGATGTTATAGCGTTTGCACGTTTATTACTTTTCTAGGAATTGGAAGAAAAACTGGGAGTTTTGATGAAAGCTTTCCAAGAAGCCGTGAACGAGAAGATGAAATGCCAGGCAGAGGCCGACGCCACTAACGCGACTATCGACTTGGCTAACCGATTGGTCAACGGTCTGGCTTCTGAGAAAATCAGGTATCAAACCATAGTGTCGTTCATAAGAGACCTTTATACAGATACACTGTGGAATGTGTTCCTTTATGAGGTAACTTATAAGAGAAGAACTTATACAATACCTAATCATAAGACCTAATCATTCGATCTTCTTTCAAACTTCCTGCCAATGTAAAAGACAAAATACTGTATTCTTACTTGATTCTGAATGTATGCTGACTTCATTCAAAAGCCCTAAATTTATAACTGTTTTTGTTGTTTCAGTTTTTTTAGAAAGGGACGACAACAATTTCTGTTCTGTCCAATTAGGTCAGTTTAGGATAATGAGGTAACAGAATTGTCACCAATATGATGTGTTATAGATGGTCGGCCACTGTGGTGAACCTCAAAGAATCTGGCGTAATGCTGCCCGGAGACGTACTTCTAGTGACTGCGTTTATATCGTATGTGGGTTGCTTCACGCGCCGATATAGACAACAGCTGATGGATGACGACTGGGTGCCCAATCTGGGGAAAACTAATGTGAGAAATAAGTGACAGTGTTTTATTTATTTTTAACCTATTGTACCCCACAGCCATAGCTTAGAATAGGACCACTCAATTGCTTCCCCTGGGTGTCGTAAGAAGTGACTTTACCTGATACCTGCCAATCGTGGTGACAATGGCTAACTCTCCCAAACATGGGGGAGATCTTTGTTCAGCAGTGGACTTATGTAGGCTGTCGACGTTGACGCCCCACAGCTAGGCAAAGGTCTCATCTTAAGTTTTTCAATCTTTATCTTTGTAAATTTCCCACCAATTCATCTCGCCTTCGACTTTCTAAATCATTTTATAGTTATTTATATTGGTATTGAATACCGGGTAATATAAAATAGTACGGTTTAGTAAAGGGGTGTAGACACAGGTCTCCCTCCTTATATTGATAACCGCGTTGTCGAAATACTGCATTTATGCTTTATTACTTTTAGCCGAAAATCGAAACAACGGAAGGCTTGAACCCGCTTTCGATGCTGACTGACGACGCCCAGGTGGCGTGCTGGAACAACGAGGGTCTGCCCGCAGACACCATGAGTACTGAGAATGCAACTATCCTCACTAACTCTGCGAGGTGGCCGCTTATGATCGATCCGCAACTGTAAGTTATACTTCTGTCCGTGTTTTTTTTTCCTTACCAACATATCCCACTTCTAAGAAAAGGCCCCTTATGGTCTATCCCTCTCCTGATCAGAAGGTCTAAGTAGCTAAATATCCAACAGAGCGAAACATTGTCAAATATTTGATTGCATGTAGCAAAACGTCCAACTATCAGATGGTCTGAAAAATTAAAAATAATCGCTGCATCTCAATGAAAAACCCTGCATCTAAAAATTTTAATTTTAAGCAGCTAACCAGGCAACAGTTAATACGTTTCGAATTTCTCAGGCAAGGAATAAAATGGATAAAGTCGAAATACGGCGACGCTCTAGTGACCATTCGTCTGACCCAGCGCAACTACCTCGATAGAATCGAACGCGCCGTCAGTAATGGAAACGTGGTCTTGATGGAGAACATAGGTGAGAACGTCGATGCTGTGTTGGAACCGCTGCTCGGACGTGTGCTTATCCGCAAGGGAAAAGTTCTAAAGGTAGGTTACCTTTAGAAAACCTTTTGCTATACTTAAACTTTTCGCTCTAAATGTTGGCATCGTTAGTAGAAATTCAAGTCACATTATCAGCCTCAATAAGTATATTACCTCATTTGCCATAGTGACCACAAAGCGGATTAAGGACTGCAGTATTCTTCGATCAATGATACCCCTAGATGACGGGTCACATACAAAGTCATAGGTAAAAAGCTGTCCGCGTGAATATATACTTAAAAAGCTACATTTGTTTACTAACGAAGTAAAAAAATAGTAAACAGTTTTAAGTTCAACCTAATTACAACCATGTCACCTAGTAAATAATGTCACTAATTGTAAAAACAAAATAAGAGCTCTCAAGTAAGTTCTTATTTACCGAGACGATTTTTTTAAATTTCAGATCGGCGATAGAGAAATAGACTATCATCCAAACTTCAGGCTCGTGATTCAAACAAAGCTGGCCAACCCTCACTACCAGCCTGAGATGCAAGCTCAGTGCACTCTTATCAACTTTACTGTCACCAAAGATGGGTAAGTGTGTACAATACAACGATGATTCATTAAAGGTTTTTTCTTCTATAAAGAAGTTATAAGGAATGAGTATTCCATAAATGACAGTTGCGATCCCGTCTCTAAAAAGATTTTTTATTGTAAACCTATTTTAGTCTAGAAGAACAGTTGCTGGGTGAAGTAGTAAAAGCCGAAAGACCCGATTTGGAAAGTCTGCGCGCCGGCCTCACAAAACAACAAAACGACTTCAAAATCACATTGAAAACCTTAGAAGACGACCTTCTAAAACGTTTGTCCTCCGCCGGTCCTGATATATTGAGTGACTCTGCTCTCGTAATCAACTTGGAGACTACTAAAAAAACCGCAGCCGACATCGAAGTAAAGGTCGAGGAGGGTAAAGTTACATCTGTCAAGATTGATGAAGCGAGAGAAAGATACAGGTACTTAAAGTTTGCAAATGTCTGCTTCATGCATGTGTAAATATTGGTATTGTAAATGTTTTTTTCTGGCTTAGTTAGCAATGCACGTATTGCTAACTAAGCCAGAAAAAATTGTCTTTCTTGTGGAATAGACTGACTAAGCTGTGAGGATAGTTTAGGGGCTGGCCATACCTACTCCATCTAAAAACCTGTCCCATTATAGGCACGATTAAAAAGTCATCTCTGACACTGTATAAATCATCTGCAATGGATGCAAAGGCATTTGAATTGATAATATTAAGCTAAGTATTTATTGTAACTACTTTGGACAAAGGGAATATAACATATTCAAGTGGTAGTCTTTACAAACGGCTTAGGCTGTGCATTGTCAGCCTGATATGTCAGTCGACTGACTGATATAGGACAATGATTCTTACATTTATTTTAGAGATGACGCCACAATTAGTCCATAGCAAACAATTGAGTGGTTTGTAAATATTTGACCCGTGTCTGGGTGTTATACCGTGGTTCTCGTAATTTCTAATAGATGGCACTAGGAAATTAGAGACAATTAGTAACAAGCTCTGGTAGAAAGTAGTTGTCTTAACCTATGAATGACTAAGGCAGAATCACAGCAGATACGACCCCAGTGAACCCGCGGCTATTGTCTCATACATTGTGAATGAGACGAGAGACAGAGAGCAGACACGTGCTGTCTGCTATAGTGTAATCACTTCGATACAAAATGTACGGGGCCTGCTTCTGACGCATAAGAATCTACCTTTACTCACGTCGTCTATTTTAATACTGTTAGAACGCTTGCCTTGAATGAAATATCCCTAAATACTTCATTTTGTGAATAAGAAATCTAATCTTAACTAATTTTTCAGACGAGCCGCCGCCAGAGCTTCCCTTCTGTACTTCATCCTCAACGACATTTATAAGATCAATCCCATGTACCAGTTCTCCCTGAAGGCTTACAGTGTCGTGTTCAAAGACGCTCTCGCACGGGCTGACCCCGCGGATGACTTGGAAGGCCGCGTCAGGAACCTACTCGATAACATCACATTCTCTGTATTTGTGTATACGAGCAGGGGGCTGTTTGAACGGGACAAGCTGGTGTTCTTGTTCCTTATTACATTGCAGGTAAGTTGTATAGATACAGTTGTCGACAAGTAACTTTATTGCTTGTTCTTCTAGGCTTGGTCGCGAGGAAATCATTGAGATATTTGAAATGATCCCTGGATATTACTGAACAAATACTTTTTGCCTTTAAAAATAGATTAACAATTTGAATTATTAAATTACCTCTGGGTAAATAATCTTGCAGAAGAACCTTGCTTTGCAGAAAGATCACACAGTACCTAAAACAGTAGGAAGAAATCAGTAAGTTTCCTGCCTGTTCTTGCGTGGAATTGGTGTCTAGATTCAGCTAACTTTAAGACGATTCTATGTTATCTTTACTTAATTTTTTTCAGGTATTACAATCAGAGGGTAAAGTGGACCCTCGTGAGTTAGATTTCCTTCTGAAGTTTGCCGTAGCGCCCGAGGTCTCGCCTTATAGCTGGCTGTCAAATGTCTCATGGGGCGGTATCATTGTGCTTGCGAAAATGGACGCGTTTGAGAACCTCGACAAGGATATTGAAGGAGCCACTAAAAGGTACAGTCGGATGTAAAATGTGTCGGAAATGTACCTACATTTATAACTTTCGAAATAAATTAATTCCGTATGCAGCATGCAATTACAGCATTCCAATAAACTCATACACAGCTAAAAGTAAGCTTATGCCAATATATCATATAATGATTAACATACTGAGGTTAGAATTATGTCATTTTTAGTAAAATGACATAATTCGCTAAAAACTTCCCCATACATGTTCTTGAATTAGGAACAAACCACTCAAGTCGAAAACGTTAAACTTGTTACAAGTTTATTTTCTTAAGAAAAAAAACTGTCAGCTGCTTTGAAGTGATATAGGGTAAAAATAAGCAGAACTGTTGCTTCACTTGTTTTGAAGACAGAACTACAGATATACATATATGTTATCAGCAGAGGTGAATATAGTATTCGAAGAATAGAATTACCTTCTGCAGAAAGTTAAAGGGGAAAATAAACAGAGATAAGCTGATATTTTGCTAGTCATATTTTATTTATCTGTTTAGTTTTCGGAAAACAAGCAATGATTGAACTATACAATAACAACTTATGAATTAAAATACTATTCATCAATTAGATGTTTTCCTATAGACGATTGTAAATAACTTAAATATCTCTTTTTCGGGCAAACCGAATTCAGTAGGCTGATTCTGAGTTTTTATCGCTTTCCGGATATCGGATTTCGGATGTCGGTTTGCAAGCTCGAATTTTTTGTATGGCGCTTATCGTATCTACCATACAAAATATTCGAGCTCGCGAACCGAAATCAATATCCGGAAAACGAAAAAAACTTAGAATGGCCCACAGGTTCGTACCGTGGGAAACTGTATTCTACCATCATTGGTATTCACAAAGGATATTGAAAAAGAGTACCCACCTAGCTAGCTAGCTTTCAGATATCTTGATAGTAGCCAAGAGGTTTGAGATAGGATAAAGCTACCATTAAAACTGTGCAACAGCCTTTTTTTCCTATCTTGAACTCTATAGTCGAAGCAGTGCAATAAAAAGGTGTATTGATGTTCGCTAGATGGCAAAAGTACACAGACGGTGAAGCACCAGAGAGAGATAAGCTTCCCGGTGAATGGAAAAATAAGACTGCACTGCAACGTCTGTGCATCATGCGTGCACTCAGGGCTGACCGTATGTCTTATGCTTCTGGGTACGTATCTTTAATACTGTCTACTAAAACAAAACATGAACCACTCCTTAATAATGTTATCAACAACGCTGCACTCGCACATTTTACCGAGTAGCCAAATAGATCGTCACGACCCGAAGTATGTCCACTGAAGGCAGAAGCTTAGAACCCAACTGCCTTTGTGGAGAGGGCCGACCATAATATTTTACTTACTATCAACGACAGACCGCTAAGTTTTAACTTCTGATGAATCCCGTGCGATTTTGAAGGTTTTTTTATACAACTACAGCCTCCGCCTACACTCCACTAGGAGTTGAATTTCAGGGACTATTTTCTTAGTACACCCCTAAGCACTAAGACAGCCTGCGGTTTAGCTATATGTATATGTCTGTCAGTCACAACAACATGCCATATTATCAGTGCTACTGCATAATAATCAATGGGTGTCTTAAATGACACATTAAGAATGGTAAAAAAGATCATAATTATGCTAACAAATGGTAGAAATCAAGCCATTCTTCGGTTTCTTGCTCGGTTTTTCTGCAGTCACTAAAACTTATCCTTGTATTTGATAAAATAAATGCTTTTTGACTTTGACTTTATACACACTTACAAAACAATGCTTTTCATAGTGCGTTTTGCGAGGAAAATCTCGGTACAAAATATGTGGAAGCGCGAACTCCGCCTCTTGAGAAATCCTTTCAGGAGAGTAACTCTACCACGGCGATGTTCTTTATTCTCTCGGCGGGCGTGGACCCGCTTAAGGTACATTCGCATTTAAAACTATGTGATAAGTTGTACCAAGCTATTAGATGTGCTATAACATAAATAGTTGTAATTTGAAAGTACCTACTGATGCACATTAAAATATAAATACATTTTATCTCCTGGCGCTTGTGTATTTATTATCCTAGCTTTCTATGTTACGAAACACATTTGAATTAATTCGTAAATAGCTTCTAATCTACATACCAGTTCTGTAAATACCAACGTTGCTCATAATACCAGCATAACGATACTTTTACTTTTACACAGACACAATCATCTATGACATTAGTAGTATGTGCTATGTATTCTATTATATTGTATATTTGGGTTTACTTATAGGTATATATACCTGCGTGTTATATCGGGAAGGTACAGTACAAGTCCAACTTGAGATGTTCATCGATATTTCAGGATTTGGAAAAGCTTGGTCGCAAGCTAGGTTTTTCGACCGACAAAAAGAACTTCCACATAGTGTCTCTTGGCCAGGGGCAGGAAGTCGTCGCCGAGGAGGCTATGGGGGTAGCCTCTGTGAACGGGCACTGGGTCATATTACAGAACATTCACTTGGTGGCCAAATGGCTCGCCACTTTGGAGAAGAAAATGGAGGAAACGTTTGATAACCCTATGCCAGAGTACAGGTAAAAACTTAGCCATGAAGCTTTATGCCTCTCTATTGATGATTTGATTTTTCCTTTGATAAACATCGTAATATTGAAAGCGTTTTAGTCTCAGATGACCTGGACAATAACCAGACTCGCCACACACTTAATCACACTCGTTAGCCATTTTAAAGAGTTATTTGTTGTTGGCAGATTATATCTTAGCGCAGAACCGGCTGGCGATCCAGCGTATCACATTATTCCACAAGGCATTCTCGAATCTGCAATCAAAATCACCAATGAGCCGCCCATTGGCATGTGGGCTAACTTGCACAAGGTAATGAAGAAAACTTTTAGCTCTAGGTGATAATTTTTCTATGCCTAAGTTCAACTTTGCTTTAAGGACATGAGCTGCCTTAAAGCATATGACGGCTTTAACATCTGAATGCCTCTGAACTCAATTTGAAAGTTAGGTATTGAACGCAGGGACTACTCAATAGTGTACTATCATTATAGAGCACGTTCTTTAATGCTTTACCTACAAGATAATGACAAAGCATTGCTTCGCAAATCAAGTAGATGTAGGTGATCAGAGTATCTGCTTCTTCCATCAACATTATATGGTACGCGTTTCTTACAAACATCCTCTTTCAGTCATTAGATAACTTCAGTCAAGAAACATTGGAAATGTGCAGTAAGGAAGCTGAATTCAAATCTGTCCTTTTCGCACTCTGCTATTTCCACGCTGTCGTGGCTGAAAGACGTAAATTCGGTCCACAAGGTTGGAACAGGTGAGTGAAAACTGGTGAAATATAAAAAGCCTTTTTTTATTATTAATCATAAAATTAGCTTTATGGTATCCCACGTGCAGACATTTGCTCAAATCTGATTTATATGTTCAGGCCTCATATATTTTTTTTATTTCAGAGTTTACCCATTCAATTTCGGTGATTTGACCATCTGTGTGTATGTGCTTTACAACTACTTAGAGGCGAACCCTCGGGTACCATGGGAGGATCTGAGATACCTTTTCGGAGAGATCATGTACGGAGGACACATCACAGACGATTGGGATAGACGGCTGTGTAGGACATTCTTATTGGAGTATATGCAGCCTGAACTTGTAAGTACTCTTATCCCTTTGATGACCTAATAAACTTGAGGTTGTTGACCATAGCACACACAAGAGGTGCTGCCCATCCGTGCTAGGGTATACTAATACTATACCATCCTACTAATATTATAAATGCGAATGTTTGGATGGATGGATGTTTGTTTGTTCCTCTTTCACGCTCTAACCAGTGGACCGATTTGGATGAAATTTGGAATAAATATAGATTGTAATCTGGAATAGGACATAGGCTACTTTTTATCCCGAAAAAATAACGGGAACGGGAAAAAACTGCCACCTCCGCCGGCCTCTAGTTATCTATCAATACAAGTAAAGTACTAAGTGTTACTTGTTCCTTAGGTGGACGGCGAATGTGTGCTTGCACAAGGATTTATCTCGCCTCCCAATTCAGACTACGTCGGCTACCATACGTACATTGACGACTGCTTGCCCGACGAAACGCCGTATTTGTACGGCCTCCATCCCAACGCTGAGATTGGCTACTTGACCACAGTGTCAGAGAGGCTGTTCAAGGTTGGTTCAAATAAGCGGTTCTATTTTTAGCGGCGATTCAAACATGCGTCTCTTATCTCATGTTGCATCTAACGAATCTCTGGGTCCTGCATTGCGTCTGAGTCGCGACAAACGCTCGTTTGCATCGCTGCTAAAACTATATCGTATTATTCGTTCTGTCGCTGAAGAGGTTTTACTAGCCAATTTGTAATTATAAATTTGTCTGTTGACATGAAAGCGACAGTGACATGAATGAATGTGACAGTGAATATGCATAAAAACCTGGGCCTATTAAACTCCTCTTATACCTAAGTTTGCTTTTTTAATGCGGGAAGTTAACACACATCACGTCATTACCCTAAATAAATCCACTGCTGCTCATAAACCACCCTTAAATGTGGTCAGATTGGTGACCGCAGTGTTGGTGTTTAGTACAAGAGATGTTGCTACCTCTTTCTTTGCAGAAAGATCGCACTTTTGAAAAGATGCATGAATCAGATTCATAGGATCGCAAGTGTTCTTCTTCAGGGCAGTGATATACCCGTATCCTCAACCCATTCTACTAATGGATGGTATGGATGGATGGATGTTTGTTTGTTACTCTTTAACGCTCTAACCAGTGGACCGATTTGGATGAAATTTGGAATAAATATAGATTGTAACCCGGATTAACATATAGGCTACTTTTATCCCGAAAAAATAACGGGAACGGGAAAAAACTGAAACGCGGGCGAAGCTGCGAGCGGCCGCTAGTAGACAATAAAGGGACAAGGAGAAATAGGAACGTTATAGTTGGACCCATCTTGGTGACTAACATTTATGTTGCTGTATTTCTTACCGAGGAATTTGCATAACATTGCTTGTAATTTCAGGTGGTATTTGAAATGCAACCCCGAGATACAGGGGCCCAAGCTGGTGGCGGAGCGACCAAGGAAGAAACGGTATGATTTCAGTTTATCGGTATCTGTTGATTACTGCGTCTTTTTTCATTAAATTATCATAAATGTGTGTGTGTCCCATTCACTCGATTTCTAGCAGTCCTAAAGGAGAGCCCTTTCAATGAATATGATGTTCATGCTTTTCATCTCTCGTAAACAGGGTTCTCAAATAGTTAATTTTATTGTAACCAACAGGTACGATACATCTTGGACGACATTCTGGACAGAGTACCAGAGCCTTTCAACCTGCAAGAGCTGATGGGGAAAGTGGAAGAGCTGACTCCGTTCATTATCGTCGCGTTCCAAGAAGCCGAGCGCATGAACAAACTAATGGGAGAGATCAGGCGATCCTTGAAAGAGACTGAGCTGGGCCTGAAGGTAACATAGTGTTATTTGTCTCAGATGTTTGTCTAATTTTGTTTAGTCTTAGAAAATCCGTAGAAAAACTAAGGTCTTATGTCGTTGTCGTCTCAGAAGTAGCAAGTGGAAGCAGAAGTCAGTGGATGGAGAGATTCAAAATCGTTCCTAAATCATGATTTTGAGAATGTTTTTATTATGCACCAACTGTAGACTTCTTCAGACTGAAGATTATATGTATATGTACCTATGACACCCGGGAGTGTATAATTAATTCTCTAAATATTTCAGGGTGAACTTACTATCAGTGGTGACATGGAGAAGCTCATGGAATCTCTGTTCATGGACAAAGTACCGGACTCCTGGTCCAAGCTTGCTTACCCCAGTTTGCTCGGAATGGCGGCTTGGTTCTCTGATCTTTGCCTCAGGTTAACTGAGCTTGAGAACTGGACTGGAGACTTTAATGTAAGCACAACAGTCCTATGCTCAAAGTCCACTCATATACGGTTAATCCAACATTACTTATTTAAATTATCAAACCATATGTCAGTACTAGGCTAAGTTCATTCATAGTGTATAGTGATAAAAGTTTTTGAGTCGTAATTGATTTCCAAAGCATTGAAGCCCTGTTGCAAATGCTACCGAAAATGCATAAAAGGTTTTCATTAGAAATTCTCTTAGTAAGATCGTAGTTCGAGGACTCGGGGTTCTTGAGAAGCTGCAGATATCCCTCCAAAAGTAATATTAACCTTATATACTTATTTAACTTTTTCACTTTTTTTATGATACATCATACAACATCCTTTGTTTATATAGCTTCCCCCCGCTGTATGGCTGGCCGGTTTCTTCAACCCGCAGTCATTCTTGACAGCGATCATGCAACAGACTGCGCGTAAGAACGAGTGGCCGTTGGATAAGATGTGCCTTAACTGTGATGTCACTAAGAAGAATAGGCAGGATTTCAAGTAAGTGTCATATTTAAAAGTCGTTTATAAGTATGGCGATCAAACAATATCTAATGAAGCACAATAAAACATGATTCTGACAAGACAGCACCATGTATCAAGTTATTTTAGTAGAACAATTTTTTTGAATGGTTTTAACTTATTTGCTCGCATAAATTACTATTACGATAGAACGTGGATACCATTACCATAGCAAAGCGTTACCTAGCGGGTCATGTTCGTCATGAACGTGCCTATAATTTCACTGGTACCCACACCTACAAACCGGAACATAGCAACGCTGCTTGGCAGCAGGAATAGGGATAGTGGTAGTACTTCCCCAGACAAGCCTTATTACTACTGTAATATGTGATCCTTTTTAAAAAATAATTATAATAGCTCCAGTGTGGGGCCAAACCAACTTAGTATTCGTTTCATTCTGTAGTCAACAGGTTTTACCTTTGAGTCTTAGAAAGATTATCCTCGTAGGTTCTTTTGTTCTATTTGTAACTGCCTTTTTATAATCCTATACAAATGCATAGCTGCATGAATAACTTCTGCCTATGAGGTATTCTGTGGTTGTAGTGTGATGCAATACAGGCTATTAATACTTGGAAATACCAGCAATTAACAGATATTCCGATATTGTTTTTATAGTTCTAATTCTGACGACAGTAGGTACAGACAGCGATACAAGTAGATTGAGAATTTCAATAATTCAATACTTTTTTTCTCTAAATTCTGCAAAGAAATGGCAACATTAGTTTGCAGATAGTTATTGTTCAAGATGATATTTAAATGAAGTTTAAAAGTTCTTTGCAGCATTCGATGGGGCGATGGTTACCACTTAACATCAGGTGTGTCATATGCTTGTTCCACCAGCGGTTGAATAAAAAAATGTTTACAGCGCGCCACCTCGCGAAGGCGCAAACATCCACGGCTTGTACATGGAAGGTGCGCGCTGGGATACCGCGACCGGCGGCATCGTGGAGTCGCGGATGATGGAACTCTTCCCCATGATGCCGGTCATCTTCATCAAGGCCGTCACACAGGACAAACAGGACACGCGCAATGTCTACGAATGCCCGGTCTATAAGATTCGGTAAGCCTTTAAACATTTCTAGCAGTCTCACAACTCAGTTGGTAGTAGCTCGGCCTTCTGCTTTGTGGGTTATGGGTTCGATTTCTATTCAGAGGAAACATTCGTGTGATGTGCCTAGATTTTATTTCTATTTCGTGTTGTGTTGTAATGTATTTAGGTTTGACAAACAAAAAGTATTTATGTAATTATTTTATCAGTTATCTAGTTCTCAGCTTTACTTAGCTTGGGGTTAGGTGGCGCTTTAGGTAATTCCCACCACTTTATTTCAAATGAAGACTTTGTTTTTACTGGATCCAATCTTACGACGTACTCTTTTTTTTTTATACCTAACCAATCAAGTAAATTAAGCAACTTTCTGCGCTGTCTCCATGTGCATTGGTGGCCGCAGTAGTATTCGCATCTGAGTTCTTCCGTGGTTCATCTGTCGTTTATCTACTGGTCGTAATAGTCGCTAAGAATACTGGTATACTACCGATTCGTGACGATTTTTGTTTTATTTTTCTATTGTTCGTTTACAATTGTCTACTTTTAAGTTTTTGACAAGATTAATCTTTACTTGACTAGGTGATGATAGAACATTTATTCCGGTCTTTAAAATTAATCTCTCAAGTTGGTTACTAGGTTATACGAGCTTTCACAATCACTTATGGCCTAACTTAAGAAAATCTGTCAACAGATAAATAATGCTTACTATTTTTATTTTTTATCAATAGTAGTCAAGGTAATATGAAACAGTGACAGGACTCATTTTAAACAATATTTAAATTTAAATAAATTTAGATTAGATATCGGTATCTAATTGTATTATTTATTTTCAGCATGCGTGGTCCCACATTCGTTTGGACGTTCAATTTGAAGACGAAAGATAAACCTACCCGTTGGACACTCGCCGGGGTAGCGCTTTTACTGGGTGTTTGAAAGATCCAGGCTTTTTTAGTATGTATTGCTTTATTTAATACCTGAATATTTGTTATTTTATTTATTTTTTAGGTTAATAAACGTACATAATATTTTACATAAGCTATTTTATTTCATGGGACAGTTTAATCAGCATGATTTAATCAAGTTGGTAGGTACACTGAAACACGTAATATGCGTTTCAATTAGATTCATATATTTCTACACTTTTGTAATTTGACTATCTAGTGACCTACTGTGTGCAGAAAACAACGGCTGGATTATTTTCATATATCTCTGTGCATCAATTTCATAACACTTGGGAAGACTACCCAACATATTAATACAAAAACCTTCCAAGTAATTTCTTTACTCACCTAGGTTTATATACTTTTAGGTACATTTATAAAAATATCCTTTTCGTAATCTCAAACTGGACGGCCTCACACAGTCTACTATGTAATAATATCAAGTATTCATTTTAAAGCTACCTAAATTATCTCGATTCTGTACTTCATATACCCATAAACTAGCCACTTTTGGTTTTCAGTGTCGTATTAGAGGAAGCATTATCGTTGTCAGAAGTCGGCTCAGAGCCTTTTACAGTAAACGTGACATAGTATCTCTTGTTTTTGTCTAATTTCTCGGCTGGCAACGCTATCAGCTGCTTCTCTGTTCCATGTGAGACTTCTAGTGTTACGTGGGCTTTCCCCGAGCTCGACGGTGGTTTTGAGTTTATCTTTGGTAGGAATCCCTTTGACTTGGCGCTGGGGCCTGCTGTAGCACGTTTGGGCATCGTGTGGTGGTCCCATTTGAAGGGTACTGTAATAAAAGCTTATTTTAAACCGCTGCCGAAACCGGTTGGTTTTCAGAAAGAAATAGGTTTAAGGTTACTTACTATAAGCAGCACATGGAACTCCAGTGTACGCATGAATAGCATGAAAACATCTATGGGTTTTGCTTGTGCATAAACAAGGGTTGTCAGGAATTGCGCTCATTTTGTAAAGCTCACTCTCTCCGTAATCAAAATCAATGGGCCTTTCCGGCAGGTAATCCAAATGCCTCTTGCCGCTTTTCTGCAACTTTCTCAAGCTGCCGTAAAGAAACTTTTCAAAACTGCTAAAGGAAAAATCTGTGTTGTTGTATGGACCCAAACCAACACTGGACAAACTGGACTTGTTGTATTCGTCAATAGCGCGTTTCACAAGAACAGCTTCGTTCGCTTTGCTTGTTCGTATCTGCAATCGTTTTAATTCCCATAGGTGTTGAAATATCTTCCGCTCGCAATAGTATCTGAAACATTTTTTTGGTTGAAGCGCCTAATCGCGTAATCACCAGTTCTAAAATAAATTAAATACATAAGTTACATTGAATATCAGTAAGACCAAAACAGAGCATCTGTTTTGTGATTTTGATCTCTTCAGTTTCGCCACTATTGCGTTAGGTGTGTTGAGTTGTGTTGATATATATGTGTGGATTGACGAGAATGAATAAGTTGATGAATGAGTTTACTAGCGGAAGTTTGAAAGTGGTGCTAGTGACTGAAAGATTAGTGGTGCTAGTGTTATGCCGACCCCACATGGAAGTCATTTAGGGGAAGGAAAATTATGATGATGACCACTGACCTTCTCATATTGGTCTGAATGCGTTGTGTAACTGACTTCATATCTACAGCATACTTATCGCCCGGTTTCCGTACGGGTATTCTGCTGTCAGATTTTCCCGAATATCTTCCGGTCGCATTTCTCTGCTGATAGTAAGCAGAAAGTCGAGGACTAGCTATGTGACGTTGCTGCGCTCTAGGACTTGGCTCAAACCCAGAATCCATTAAACCGCTGGATTCATATCCCCTTTCTGAGTTTTCACTTTTTGACCTAATCGTAGTTCTACTTTTTGTCCTGCCTTTTTTCCGAAAACGTTTTCTCCGGCCGTTGACTTCAGTATGACTATATATTTCATTATCACTGACACTGGGAACTCTTCCGTAAATACTATCTTCTCTTCCCAACTTGCTTCCTACGGAAATTTCTTTGTCATCTTCTAAAGAACCATCTTCAAGCTTGCTAGTTTTTTTCAATATTCCTGTCATAGTTTCGCCACTTACTATATCAGACAGCACTTTGTAACTCTCTGTTTCATAGATACTACTTTTACGACTACTGCCTTGGCTGTCTCGAGTAGATGTTTTTCGAGTCTTTTTTGGTGTATGTGATGAATCACCATCAAATTCTCCGCTGGCATTTTCCATTATAACTTGCTGTACTGCTCGATCCTCGGGTGAAATAATATCATCGATTACTGGTGAAACTTCTTTTTCAATGCTTCGAGTATTATCGGTACTACTCCCAGTTGTAGATGCTGCATATTCGTTTCTCTTATCTTCTGAGCTATGATGACTTTCACTACTGTCTTTTACTAAATTCACTCCTGTTTGCACTTCAGATTCAGATCCTCCTTCGCCGTGCGTTACTTTTTCTCCCATCAGATGATCTGACAACTTATCTGAATCTTTGCTCTCAAAAACTTCGTCTTTTGCAGCGAAAGATACTACTGGAGAACTTACCTTTTCTTGTGATTCCGATTTTTCTAAACTAGTTACATCCAAGCTAGTTTTGTTTTCACCGGACACATGACTCAGTGCCTCATCCGGGCCTGACAGAACTTGAAACGACCTTTTGCGTGCCAACTCTAATGTGGGACTTGGAGATTTAGACATGTTTTCGGGTGACTTCGCTGGTGATGGTATCAGCTCTATGCTCTGGTGGGATTCTGGTGTTAGTTCTGTTTCATCTAGTTTCTCTGTGCTGATTGGTTTAGATAAAACTTCTTCTGTTTTTTCGTTCTGTGCCTTACTGCCATTGGAATGAACACTAAGATTTTCATTACTATCTAGTTTTGTTGTATCTGATGTCCTAGGACCTACATCACTTAGTAGATCTTTTTCTTTCTCTTCAGGTTGTACTTGTAAATCTTCTGTGGTTGCTTGTGCAATTGATTTTTCGGAATCTGATTTAGCACCGTCACTTTCTTTTTGAGTAATTGACATGTTTGCTGCTTCAATTGAAACATTATTTGAAGAGTCAAGAGTAACAGTTATTTCTGAATTACCTTGCTGACTTGACTGACGCTCCATATGAATCTGTGCTTCCGTTACGACCATATTTGTTTTAACAGATAGCGTATCTGTTTCAGTTTCACTGTGAGCTTTACTTTTTTCAGTTTGATTATCTTCAGTATCGTCTACTTGTAAATTAGGGACTTGTGCTTTTTCAGCATTTTCTGATAAACTCACTCGCTTTTCAATGCTCTCAGAGAAATCAGGCCGATCAACACTTTTATATTTTACAATATTGACGCTTTGTTTTTCATCGTCATTTTCTATGTGGATGGAGGTTTTTTTCCCCTTACGTTTAGTACTTCGCCGCTCAGTTGATTCTGAGCTGCTACTCTCAGTTATAGAAGTATTTTTTCGTTTGCTACGTTTGCGATGTCTCTTATTCTTCTTCTTTTCCGAGTAGCTATCAGATTCTGAAGAACTTGCAGAATCAGATCGGTAACGCCGTTGTCTATGTTTTGAGTTTGCTTTGTGTCGTTCTGAAGGTTCACTTTTAGATCTGTTTTTCTTTGAACTTCGATATTTTTTTTCGTGCAAACTATCTTTACCATGTGCATCGATTTCACTGTCATAACCGTCACTAAAACTTTTTTGCGCCTGTACAAGATGTTTTCTTCTCTCTCGATGTCTATCAGAGTACTTGTTTTCTGATTTTCGCCTTGATGCCTTTCTAGAATCAGAGGAGGATTCGTTAGTTGATTCACTATCTTTTTTTAAACGTCTCCTTTCGCGCATTGGGCTAGAAATTTCTACTACCTCTCGTTTTTCTATTCTTATTTTATCATGTACATCAATTTTTGTACTTGTAATTTTACGTGATGGAAGCGATGTGATAGGAGCACCATCGATAACAATCTGTGTATTTGATAGTTTCGAAGCAGGTAGTCCTCCATGCATTTGTATGTACTTAGCTGTTGATCTATGGCCTCGAGTAGTTGCACAATCGAGTGGTGTTAATGGCTCATTTTTTGAAGACCTTGCTATTAGGTTGACTTCTGCACCGCGGTCAAGTAATAAACGACAAAGGTCTGCATTGTCAGTAGCTGCTGCAATATGTAATGGCGTACGGCCTTCGTGATTGGTTGCGTTGACCTGTGAAGGTCTTCCGTCTAACAGCCATTTAACTAATTCTCTTCTTCCCGATGCTACTGCTTCGTTTAAAGGAAGGTCACCTTTAGAGTTTCTCAGCCAAAGATTCGCTCCTCTTGCCCCTGAAACAGTACAATAATCACAACCTTCTTCTCTTTGGATCTTTGAATTCTTAGATAACCATTGAAAAAATACCCACCAAGGATCCGCACTGTCTCTATTTGTCCCTTAGCGGCTGCTGTGTGCGCTGGGCTACGTCCTCTTCTATCTTGACGATGCGCATCAGCTCCATGGTCTAACAACGCCGCGGTTGCATCTGCATGTCCTAACGCGGCTGCGTAGTGTAAAGGAGTGCAGCCGTGGGTATCTGCTACGTCCACTTTAGCCCCGCATAGACCAACTAAGGTCTCTAAAGCTTCAGTGTGGCCACGAGCTGCAGCACAGTGTAACGCTGTGAGACCATCCCTGCAGACATACATATTTTGTACTCACATTCAGTGTAATATTTTTTGAGCTTGATATTAATTCTTGAGATAAGTACCTGTCATCGTCATCAACTTTTGCCCCTGCCTGGTGCAGCGCAAGGACAGCAGCTGCAGACCCAGCTGAAGCTGCCCAAAGTAACGGTGTCCGGCCATCAGCGTCTCTCACGTCTACACTTGCACCCCCTTCCCTAACCAGTGCACGTAGAACTTCCAATGCTGCTCCTCGACTCTATGAATTGTAATGGAAATCAGTTAATTTAAACTTTAAGAAACGAACAAGCCACGCCACTAGTGATTCAATGCAGTTCTCTTGTTAGCATGCCGCTAACCACACCAGATTCGGTTAGTCATGCAATAAAAAAGGACCAAGCAATGGTTTCTCTTTTTAATTGTAAACCATACTCGTATCTCAAACTTGTTGAGTATGCTTTAAAGGAGTGTTTACTTGGTGGTCAGTAGTAGCAGGCGCTCCGCACATTTGAGCAGCATAGTGCAGCGGGTAACCACCATGTTGATCTGGTGTAGCGGCATCCGCTCCTGACGCAAGCACCGCTCGCAGTGATCCGACTTCACCACACACTACAATTTATAATAGAAACACATTTTTATTTGCTCTTAAACGTTGTCAGAATAAGTAAAATGGGGATTACAGGCACAGTTCAAACACTAAACCTATTTCATTACAAATAGGTATCCGAATATGGTTTATTTTAGGACGAGCTAAATATCTTTCTTTGAAATTTTCTTTGATTATCAACTTGACGGTCAGTCAGCGCGTTTGACCTGCATAAATAATTAACTTGTCAATCCGATTTGTATGACCTTTAATTTGACCTGTAAAGTCCTAGCTGAGATACATGCTGTTCGGTTCAAGGGCGCGACCTTGTCTGCCGCTACCACTGGACGGCCGGACGGCATACCGGGCACCCCCTAAACCTCCCCAAATTTGTAGGTACAATTGTACAGTCAGATTTGCCGTAACCACAACAGAGCTCTTGATTACTTATATTGCGGTATTTGTAGTTTACCGCATTTCTCGTTGTTTATACCTAATAGGAGCATATTGAATGTTATAACTGATTATTACAATATTTTTGAAAGCTGAATAATAATACGAATAAAATGGTTTGACTTTCCTGTTCGTTATATGTTTAGATATTAACGAATTAACATGGTTTTCAAAAAAGTTGTAGATTTTATAATCATGAAATAAATAAAAAACTTGAAGAAATATAAGATAATATGACCTCTTAGGCTTATGCCATTGGAGTTCACACAGTACAGTGAATTTATCATAATCAGTTACATATGTTTTTTTTCATGGTCTTGATTGGGTGCTAGTGCAAGATGTAAGTCAGAACGGTCGATCCCAAATTTAAGCCTGGGATTTATACTTTACGCCGTAATTTTAACACATAGCTCAAACCCAAGTCCTCTGCGAATAGATGTTACTTATATTAAAATTACGCTGAAAATACGTCCATCCGGCAGAAGGTCAAGGTGGAGGGTAGGATATTAGATCACAAAACAGCGGATGTTTGAACGGAAGCTGAAACGGCCTCGAATGCTGGCACCATAATACCGCTTAGCTTCGTTATTACACAACATCAAGCATACGATCAACTTTGTTTTTAGGGTTCCGTAACCAAAGGGTAAAACGGTACCCTATTACTAAGACTCCGCTATCTGTCTGTCTGTCTGTCCGTCTGTCTGTCACCAGACTGTATCTCATGAACCGTGATAGTTAGAAAGTTGAAATTTTCATAGATGATCTATTTCAGTTGCCGCTATAACAACAAATACTAAAAAACAGAATAAATTAAATATTTAAGGGGCGAGTCCAATTTGCACTTGGCCGATTTTTTTTACTAAATGCAGCATATGCATTGGCATACACGAAATAAAATTTCATGCAAAAAAGTTTCTATGATATGCCCATCCCCAAAATCTCTGCAGAACTTCATGGACATCCGTTCGAGTAGGCGTTATGGACGAGAAAATAATAGCGGAAATTTAACTTTCTTGTTTATACTATGAGTTAGATAGAGAGAAGTGTGGCGATATCTTCATAAAGTTTGACACGAAGCAGTGAAGGCATCAACTAATTGGTAGCGTGAGCGCTCGCAGTCGACCGCAGCCGATACGAGCGATAACCGCGAAGGCAACGCCGCGCAGTGACACCCCTTGGATAACTCACTCACTATCTACTAGCTAGACAATAGACAAACAAGCTTGCGGTCTCGTGGTTAATGGTCTGGCATACTTGGAAAACAACTTCTTTACTGTGACACACATCATCATCCTATAGAAGTTCATTGCTGGAATTAAGCTTCCCCGTACATTTTCAGCTAAGCCGTGGTGCCCCAGCTTTGATAGGATTTTCCCATTACCTTACAAGGATGTCATAGTAGGCGACAAAGAGAACATATCTGAAACAGGCAGATGACATATATTTCCAGGGAGACCGATTTTAAACCCTCGTCATCCACTGACTTCCCAATGCGATCGATAATGTCGTCGGTCCAAAAGCGCTCCACGCTTCGTCTTCCGATTCGTAGTTCGCTTTCGAGAACCTTTATTCCCCAGCGTTTGTTGATTCTGAGAGCTATATGGCCCGCCTTTTGACTTCAACTAGCTGATTCTTAGAGCTACGTTGGTGACCTTGGTTCTTACGGTTCTCCTACAGCTCTACAGCTTAGTCAATATAGTGTACCTCAGTTTGGTAGCCTTATTTTTAATAATATGTGTAATTTCTCTAATTTGGACTTCTGAATTTCTGAATTTTGGATAAATTTTCTTTCTTTCTTCGGTTTAAGTAAGTACTTTTTTATTCCTACTCAAATTTACTTAACCTATTTTCTATATTTTGTTTTCTCATTGTAAACGTCCTTCTGCTAATGTGTTAAGTACATTCTTAGTTTTACCTCCTACATAATATTTTAATGTAGGCAAATGAGTGTACCCAGCACTAATGTTTACAAAATTGCATGTTCTAAATCTAGGCACAACAGTATTACAAATTGCTTCAAGGCTTGTTAAATTTATGCATTCTTTGTTTATACGGTATTTTTTAATGATTAACCATGTTTTATGCACCTACGGCTAATATTTTGCGAGCTTTTATGACTCGTTGAAAAGTTTCCCAAGAAAGTTCGATGCTATTAAAAACCCAAGATGACGTCAAACAACTCGTTCTTCCATCTGACACGCCGCCTGTTTTTAGGTTTGGGGTTTGAGGAAAAATACTTTTGGTATACCACTAAAATGCGACTTCTGTTTTGAAGGTTCCTGACTCCTGAGATCGATTTGCCTGTTTGTTTCCCCGTGTTTGTCTTTGGTCAGTCGTTAAATACCTTTAAATACCTAATAACCATTTTATAAAATTACTTGTTTCGCATATGATGCGAACCAATTTTCTATAAGCGACAGACAAGGGTTGATTTTTTACATACATTGTGGTTTTTAATCTTTACTAACATATTTAAAAGAGATTCTAAGCCATATTGACTTCAAAATCTCTCCGTGATCCGTGGTTACAAGTAGTTGAGTAACTCCTCGTTTTCCTTATATACTTACGTAGATATGTTTTCAGTGATTAGTATTTTAACAACTTACCAGTAGCCCAGTGAACTACAGTATGGTGTTCATCATCTCTTGCATTTACATCCGCACCAGATGCAAGTAGAGTCTGCACCAATGGTACGTTTCCGTGTACTACAGCCAGGTGCAGTGGCGTCAGCCCATCAGCGTCTCTAGCATCAGCCAACGCTGGGGCAGCCATCAGCACTCGGTCAGCACAGTTGGCCCGAGCGGCCTGACTCGACCCAGCACCGCTTGACGCGCAGTAGTGAAGGGCACAGCGAAGACCTCTGTCTCTAATTCTAACCGAAGAGGGCTGAAACGGACCATTCGATTTTAAATTAAATTAATAAAGGAATATCGTATCTCTGTGACTTTATTGTCATGTCGAGGGCATTGTGGTAGTTATAAATGGTATAATGTACTTCGCACGTGGTTATAGTACGTGGTACATTATTTCCTAATAGCCGAGGCTCGATAGTTTATTTTGTGGAACAATGTGTTTTAATGGAGTAAAATAAGTCTTATTGCCGTGTAAAAGAGTTCAAATATGAAAAACTTTTGGAACATAATAAAATAACAATTAAGTATAAATATTGATCTGAAGTGAATTACTAATGGAGCCAGCTAACATAATGTTGAGTATGATGAATAATGATCCTTCAGGCCTTTGAGCGGGTCGAAACCCACCCTTGCCAAAATCTTTAACGAGTCAAACAGGTTGATCCAGTAAACACGGTAGGTACGTGTTACGAGAACTGACACAGGCGGTAAATAGCTTACGTTGCCTCACATATTATATGTATCTACACATGGTAATGCTCCCCTATTGTGCGCCAGTCGAATCACCTATTGATTGACTTTCACCCCTCGCCACCCGCAAGCTTGCTGCATTTCCTCGAAGACAAGCAAATAACATAATTTGAAATTGTGACTTTTACGGAAAATGTAATGATGTGTAGGCACCAAGTAAATAACGTGTGTAGATAATTATAATGCCAAAGAGTAAGCCTAACCCTGAACCGTTCAGGATTAGGCCCTACTCTCTACTCTATTCTAACTCCCTGTGATTTATAATGGTTTGGTTTTAGTATGTTAAACATGAAATCTAGTTTTAGTGAAATATTGCATTAATGGCTCAATAAAACGCAGTCATACAAGTGCAGTTGATGGCGACGGCGGACCTTGTTTACAAGGGAGTGATGCCTCCAACCATCGACACGTACCTAAGGCAACATCGCGTGTTAGCGCCAGGCCATATAAACTCGGTTTTTCTTATTTTCATAATGGTTTGTGGAAATACCTATTTTGACAGTTTTTATGCTGAACAAGATTGATTTTATGTTCGGGCTGTACAATGAACGTGAATAAGATGTGATAGTGGTTTTAGCAATAATATTGAGTGATATCTACTGCAGGATCATAAAGGACTCACATCCTTATTGAGAATTTCAACGACGCCCTTGTAGTCGGCCTGTTGGCAGGCGTACATAAGCGGTGTGCAGCCCTGAGGCAGCGGAGCGCTCACATCGCCCTTCTTTGAGCCTTCCACCTTTTCGCGCTTAATCTTTGACTTCTTGTCAAGGAGGTCGCCCTTATGCCAGTTCTTCGGCTTCTTCAAGATGCTCGGGATGGGCTCCCCTTTGCCACTGGTGGCGCGCTTGTCCATAACAGAGAGTGTTTAGGATCGAGTGGCATGTGTTAGCGCGGTGTCGCGTAGGGCGGGCGAGCGCGGAGGGCGCGAGCCTCCGACTGGCCGCGAGCCGCACTGCCCGATGCCCGCTTGGACAGGGCTGGTGCTGGGCGGGCGGCGGCGGCGGCGGCGCGACACGCAACGCCCGCCCAACACCAAATCTATTAACTCGAGTAAAGCAGGTCATCGTCGCACACCTCGAAAGAAGCCGAGGAATAGAAATGTACATTTTATGGTACTATTGACACGTTGACATAGTTTTAGAATATGGAAAATTATTTCAGCTGGCCTGTAGGTCCTACCTAGGTACCTACTTTAACTTGATAATTTACAACCATTTAGATACGTTTACTAGAAAGAAACGTTTATAGAACGAAATAAAGAGTACTTATCTCTATATTGCCGTTAATTATACTAAAAATATTGTTCGACTTTCTTTTTTAAGGAATCCTGTAACTTCAGTGACCTTGAACTTACAGAATAACTGTCCAAAGGCATCATACGATATTTTGGGAGAGGGTGGTACAATCATAATAATAATGTAGGTAGTTTGATTGATGAATCACCTTTTGCTTTTTTCTGAAATAACGCTCGTGCCAAAATTATACAATTAATTATAATTATATCAGTTATCTGGTTCCCATAAAAAAAGCTTAGGTTAGAGGGCCCCCTGAGCTTTGGGGCCCTGGTGCGTTTCACGACCTGAACCTACAACAGCTACGCCACTACCTGCAAAGAGTAGGTATATACCTAGGTACGAATAGGTACCTATAAACATAAACCTTCCATAACAATATTAAGCATTCACCCTTCATTATTTTAATGTGAGACCACCCTCAGAATATTAGATTGAGTGACATTTCTATTGTGAACTTATGACACAGAATATGTAACATTACTTTCATATTTACGTAAATAACGTTACCTAAGTTTGTAGGGGCACTGAATAATAGGGGAGAGAAATAACGCGTGACGTCATTCAGACACGCCACCGCCAGCCACCACTGATTATAATCATCTATAACTCAGCTAGGTAGGTAATCAAGGCGCAAATCATCTGTAGGTAGCGATTTCTACTTTGATAGAGACCTTATATTATTTTAAATCAACACACGATATCCATTGCTCAGTAGTTTATTAATTGTAGACAGGGGCGTAGCTACCGCCGTATCTGCCGTATCAATTATACGGCACCCCCGGGCCACGGGGGCCCCCAACGTGCGTAAGCAAAAATAATAAAAATTTCCCAATTTTTTTTTATTTCAGAATGACAAAAGGCAAAAAAAGGCAAGGAGAGTGTATATTTTATTAGAATTGTTTGTAAAATTTTTTAGAAAAAGTGACAGATAGATTTTATGCAAACAATAAGGGCCCAAACCAATGTTTATACGGGGCCCCGCCAAGGCACGCTACGCCACTGATTGTAGAGTTGAGATCTTGTAAATCAGTATTGGTAGCCCAGCGTCAATTTGCGTCGTTTTTCTTTGTGCCTGAAGTTGACCATGCAGGCTCACAGCTCAGTTGGTCTCAGTAGAGCTTTCTGGTCTGTAGGGTGTACATTCGATCTACGAATTCGTGTGATGAACATAGATGATTCTGTGTCTGAGTGTTATAAAGTATCATAGGTATTTATTAACAAAATAATGTAGCATGATATCACTTATCTATTTCCCATAACACAAGCTTTACCTATTTTGGGTCTAGATTTTCGAAAATTAATACATATTACCAAAGTCTCTAAACTAATTAGCGTAATAATGTATACACTTCATTTTTACATGCTGGGCTTCTAAGCGAAACGTGTGGATCTAAAGAGCTATATACCTATTTAAGTTCTCTGTGTACCAAATTTCAAGTATGTTACTAACTTAAATTAACATACGCTTGTTAAAAATTAACAAAGGATTAACTAAATCAACCATCAACAGTCACACCTTAGTTGGTAGTAACTCTACCTTCTGCGGTTGTGAGTTCGATCCTCTCCGAGAACCAACAATTTGCGTGATGAAAATAGATGTAGGTATTACATACCTACCTACCAACACAATGACATGGTATCGATAAGCATACTTAATACCTACAAAAACAGGAAAAACCGCAGACGTCGACATAAAACAGCAAACTAGCCGCAAACGTATCATCATCAAAATATTATGAGGAACTTAGAATTTAGTCATAAAAAATATTAAATAAAACAAAACGACAAGTTTTTTTTTTTTTTTTTTTTTTATTTATTTACCATTTAACAACAATAGAATTAGAACTAAATAAATAGCATCATTAAACCACTAAGGTTTGTGCTGGTGCTAAAAAAACGAGTTACGTCAACCTATTATACTAATTAGTACTACCTATGTAGGCTACGTAGGTACGATAAGTACGATAACAATGTGAAAGGAGGAGCTAGGTACAATATATTTTTAATATTAGGTATCAAAGTGAATGTGAGCCAAGAAATGATTTTTAATTTATATTTTATATTTGCCGGTGTCAAATTATTGCGTAAATCTAAAGGTAAGTTATTGATAAGCCGAGGAACAAGATAACCGGATAAGTTCCTATCTTAGTGGTAAGTATTAATTATTCTGTGTACAGAAATGGTTGATACGAGTTGACCCAACATCTTTATTTTTGTTGTTGCTTATGCTTCCATAAATGCTGAGCCATTTGTTACCTCACGCAAGCACTGCGTGGCCTACTTCAAAGGTAAACTCTCGTGCTTTTCCGTAGTTTGACTCAGATCTGAAGAGTGACCCACTGCCCTCGAAGCGTTGTTAAATGTCCAGCAAATGTTTAGTCGATTTAATCATATGACCTACAGTAAATTACTAACGATAGTTACCTATACTAAATTAAGTAGTAGTTCGCCCCGAACTGAGATCTGAAAATGATTTCGCTACCTACCAACAAAAATATTAATTCAGCTATGAATCAATAATTTACATTCTTACATACTTACATGCAACGCAAAATCACCCAAGTCGCCATAGAGAGCTTTGCTCTCTCGATCAATAATAATAATAAATAAATAATAAATTTTGTAAATGAAGTGACTCAAAAAACGACGCAAACCTAATATCGTAAGGTACCTAAAAGCTTAGGGTTTCGAAGTTCGAAATGGAACTTATCCAAGTCCACTTGCCTGACTGTCCATAATCCATAAGTCAAAACCGTTTTAGACACGTAGATTAGTCAATAACTTTATTACGCTCATCAGCTAGCTAGTATGGTGTGATATGGTATGGTCTTTAGACCATAATTATGTTCCTATGGTATGAATCAAGCAATAGTAGGATCCCGTGTGATTTCGTCCTCGTGAAGTTCTTTTCATACAATCAATAAACCTTTTCAGGGGTTCAATTTCAAGAAATCCTTTCTTTTTACACCTAACCTAATTTAATTTTGTTGATTGTACGCTCGAGTAGAGTAGACTGTTTGTAAGTTTAACAATAATGTTCCTACTATCTTATACTTTCAACAGTTTACAAAAAAGGTTTTTTTGATTCTGATTCTCCACGTTCCAAGACAAATAATTAGTTACTTACACCCAATTTAATGAGTCAAGTCTCTAGATACAACCAGTAACAGTTTGGGCTGTTTATATTTCAGTCAGGACGACCAAAGATTTTTATAATTGATAACCTAGAGTTCGCTATTAGAATACTAGTTATTGGTGAGCTTATTATATTAGATGTGGAAATCAGTGAATGGGAAGCCTCAAAATCGTTCTTTTTGGAAACGCATAAAGGAGTATTCAGCAGTGGACTTTTACAGGCTGTTGATGGTGATGAAGTAGGTATAGAGATGGTATTGATTATTTAGTAATTAGGTACTACTAAATATAGAAAGCCATCAAGCTATTTAAAACCTACCTAAAAAACCTACACTTACTTCAATATTATCAAATCAGGTATGCACATAAAACTATGAACCTATTTTTGTTTTCTTAGGAAATTAGTTTTATTGGATGTGTTTCCCTAACCCTAATCTACGTTTTAGATCTACTCGGAGTATGAATAAATGGTTGTCATTATAAATTTCGTAACGTAGAAAAACTGTGTTTCAAAAAAGATTAATCATAATCACGGCAAAGGAAAATAAAGTGCAATATTATGTAGGGCACCATGAGTCGACCTGGTTTTATCCTCACGATATTTGCTTTACCTAGAACGTACCCTTGTGCGCATTGCATACTGTCAACGTCTAACGTGATGGCAGCCCCTAGCTGCGGGTAGTAGGTATTACTTCAAGAGCCAATTACTCAATCACAAGGAACTACCTTGTGCCGTACATAAAAAAGTCTTCTTTCATTAATGCTTGTAATGCATATAACGATATTACTGTTTGAAGATTGTAAAGCAATTGTAACGAAAGCCTTAAAGCATAACAAGTCGTGACGTGACCACACGACACCTATTATAGAAAGTAATGAACTTACGGCTGGACACAGCTAGGCTATTACAGAATGTATGGCAGTTCTATCGTGTATCTATTGTTAGAGTGCTTTGTGTAGGTAATAAGATCTCCATCTCCGTCACCTGGTTTAAGCGAATTTTGCTACTTACCTAACCTATAACTCCACCAGAAGGCCTGTCTGCCTTCCGCTACATTTTTTGTATACCTAATAGATCTAACAGATACCCCACCTGATGCAAAGTGGTTACCATCACTTATGGCAAAGCATTAGGAAGCTCATATTCGTTAAGAATTTTCCTTAAAATGCACTGCTCAGTGTTCATCATGAACATTGATGTTTGTTCTGCGTCTGGATTTTATATTGTATTCTAAGTAGGTATGCATTAACAAAAAAAACATATCAGTCATCTGGTTTCCATAGTACAAGCTATGCTTAGTTTGGGGCTAGATGATTTGTGTAAAAAATTACCACAAACGTCCACAAATAATAAAAATATCATCCTGAGGCTTTTACATGTGTTAGTAAATAAAACTCGGATTATGCATCGTTTTTTTTATGACAATAAACGTATTTGTATTTGTATTTATTGTTGATCTGCATCTGCATCATATGCCTATCATTTCACCGGCACCCTTCAAACCGGAACACAGCAAGCTGCTTGAGGGCGGAAATAGGAAGGTAGTAGTACTTCCTTAGACGAACCCTTGAACTCTTAGTAGTAAGTAATAGCATTTACTTACACTTGTTAGAACTTTGGCACGTGGGTGAAGCAACATCTAATTAATCTTGGGTTCAAACAAATGAAAAAGCGTTCTAAAAAAACTATCCTGTCAGTGCAAAAGACAAAACACGGCGTAGGTAACTATTTCAACGTTACAACGAGTTTATTAATACCAGGAATGCCTAGTATTATGTGTTCATAAAACGATCATAATTTAGTTTAACAGGAAAATAGGACATTGTTGTAGTAGTATAAACCTTAGAAACGTCCGAAGGTCACCCGACCTGGGTCAGTGCTAAAGGTATCCAGGTACATATAGGCTAGTCTTATAAAGCTGGTGGTCAAGTAGTCTAAAGTAGGTCAGCGATCAATTCCGATAAGAGAAAGCTTACTAATCGCGATTGTATGGAAATTAAACGATAATTCGCTGCTACCCTTCGTGTAGCGAATATTTACAAGTTTTACAACCCGCATTATAGTCAGCCAGTTTACACTCATAAAGTGGCCAACAGCTTTTAGAGATCTTCTTATTTTAGCAATTAATTCTAACAAAATAAAAGATGTCATTGAGAATCTAGATATTAAAATAAAATTTTCTTAATAGGTGTAAATTCCCAAGAACTCGTTTCAAGTATTTAATATTGATCGCTGTCATGTTTGTGTTAACAGCGATCATTAACTTACCTCATACGAAATGTTGTTCCATTTTCTGGAAACATGCACAAAATTAGCACTTGGGTAAGTAATTTAACTTCGCACAATTGTTTCAAAGTTTTCCACTGCGCTGTCAATCAACCTTAACCTTCCGCAGGCGCTATGTTACTAAAACTACACCACCTAAATAGAGCTTTTGTTATTTTGAACAAAAGATTAGTGATATTCTTTATAAAAGTAACGATCGCCAGAAGCGCGTGGACAACCACATCGATGTCCATTGTGATAATTGATAAATAAACGCTCCTGACAGGGCGTAATGTGGCGTATGGCTCGAGTTGTCATGGCTACCCGACGACGCCGATGGAGCGTTGCCATAGCTGGCTACATGCTTCGCCGTGCCACACTGTGCAAGGTTATCTTAGACACCTATATGTTTTAGAGGGATAGATCAATCAGCAAAATAGGTGTCAATTTGTTTTAACGCTCCGTCAGTTTTCAACCGTTTTACTTCCAATAACATTTTCTTAGTTGACAAGGTTTCTTATAAGAAAAAACCTCGATAGTTTCAATAGTTTTATTATACAGGAACACATATTCCAGTAACACTTCGTTTGCAGCCAGGGAGGCACTCATCAATCGTAGCTCTCAGTGGTTCTCTGATTGTGGCTGTCGCATAAATCCTTACACAACTAACTACTAAGGTTGTCGCGTTCACGCCCAGTACTGCTGCGGTCGGGTATATAAAATTGCAAGGGCCGACTGTACCCAACTGTTCACATTTTCCGTTCCAGGGTACGAAGCCGTCAGTAACGCAAGGATTTTTCTCGCAGACGGGGATGTCGGTTTTATGCTTTAGCATGAGATACTCGCCGTTTGCACAGGGCCCCTTTTGGAAAGCTGGCCAACACGCGTCCGAAGCCGGATGATATATGTAGGCTGAAAATAAAATACATACAGATAAATTTATTGCCGACTATTATGCTCCTTATCAACATAAAGAATCAACATCAAGAATTTAAATATAAATCCTTGAAGTATTATTTAGATACGGGATTATAATTTGGGAATCATAGATAAACGATTCATTGATACCACCTAACTAGGCAATGATACGCCATCTCTGCGCAGTTGATTGAATGGGGAGGCTCAAATTAAAATTCTTAATACCACTTTTTAACCAATTGCTAGTGGAACGCAGCTGAATGGTCCAGTTTTTGGAAAGTAGAAAACAAAATAATAGATTTCATCTGTTTTCGTATTCCTATTCGAAAACTCAGCTTACAATACGCGGGCGTGTTGAGGACTTTCGTGACTCCGTACAAAATCAGTTTGAAAAACGAGCTCGCAACAGTCGCAACACAATTAGGTAATAGTAAGCGCGACTCAGAATCAGTGCTCTGTATTGTTGCATTGTATTTGCAATATTTTGTTTATTATAAGACTTGATGGGAGTAGCAGACCACCTGATGTTAGGTGTTTACCATCACCTATAAGCAAAGCATTGTCTTGCAGGTCACGTTCGTTAGGAACGTACCTACCCTACTATGCGTTGCTCTGAATCCACAGTTGTTAAACCTCACGTGTCTATAATTTCATCGGCACCTACAATATTCAAATCGAAACAGCATGTGGCTCAAGTGGAAGGACGCAGTTGACATAATTGATGCGGTCTGAAGTGATTCTGGTTGAAAAGTTTTCTATTTTTTCAGAGATCAAAAGGTGGGAAACGATGATCTCTGTGGCGACTGCTTTATATGCTATGCATGTTTAACTTTCAAAACATTGATCCAACCTGCATGAAATTTGGTTGCTCGCTGTTGAGTATTTACCGGTAAATCGGACCAAAGGTTATCAAAGATAAGTTTTTAAAGGTTAGGTTTCAAAAATAAGGAAGGAAAAAAATATTTTGTTTTAGAAATACTTAGTAAGGTCAAATGAAGTTCAAACATGCACCAAAACAATATGTGATCAAACGAACTTCCAAGTGAAGTTCGATCATTATTATTATAATGAGTCGCTTCACTAAGAGTAATTCATTCATTAGTAGAGATTACAATTCCTTTCTTGTGCGGTATTACCAAGTAGGTAAAAGGGAACTACGGTATTGAATAATGAATATACTATCTTATATGAATAATGAAGCAATAAAATATAATTGTAATTTTGGTTTTAAGTTTTTTAGTTTCTAAGATACGATATAAATTAGGTAAATCAAGAGCACAGCTCTTTGGTGACCTCTATGACTTCTCAACGCACGATGAGTCAATGGTAAAGACCTCGCGAGATCTCAGATTGGACCAACTACAGGTTTCATGCAACTTACACGGTCTGCAATCGCAAATCCAATCGTCTTTTTGGTCTCCAGGATAGTAAAGTTCGTTTGAAGAACACATAGATGGTATAAACACTGGCACTCGGTTCTGGAAAAAAGAAAGTAAGTAAGTATTTTACTAATCGGTAGTAATTGGTGGTACACGTAGGCGTTGCAACGGAGATCCGCCGCGCCCCGTCGCGCCACGCCGCCGTCGCGCCTACTTATATACGAGTTAATGTTATATGAGTTCACTTATATGAGTTTACTAGAGGCCACTCGCAGCGTCGCCCGCGTGGCAGTTTTTTCCCGTTCCCGTTATTTTTTCGGGATAAAAACTAGTAATAAATCTATATTTATTCCAAATTTCATCCAAATCGGTCCACTGGTTAGAGCGTAAAAGAGGAGCAAACATCCATCTATCCATCCATCCGAACATTCGCATTTATAATATTAGTAGGATGTTATGAACGTTTGTTTACATAATATACCTATGTAAACAAACATTCTGGCTAAATAAGTAAGTAGATACTTACCTAAATTACCTAAGAACGCGCTTTCGTGGGGAAATTACTTGAAACTTCCGATCTCTCATAGTCAATCGCAAAGACATCGCGATCTCTGATTGGAGCGAACTACCTACTAGTACGGTTTATACGGTTGTCTGGAAGATATCGCGTCCAGCGATAAGACCGCCCATTGTAGGACAATGATTTTTAGTTTCTTTTCTTTTGTATTAGTAAATAAGTATTTTTAGTTTTAGCTTAATTGCTAGCTTTTGTCCACAATAAAGTTATTATTATTATTATTATTACTAGTACCTATATATTATGTACAAAATACATATGAAACAGTTGAGCTATCTGCAGACTGTTGAAACAATGTAGGGATACCTCAACTGATTCAAATCAGTACCAATCGGAAGCGTCCTCAAGAAGCTGGCGGCTATGCTGAATAGTAGGTAATACTGATTCGCTGAGCCAGATCCTCGCCAATCTTCGAGACACGCGTAGCTTCGACTACCTATATACCCAGATAGAATTAAAAAAAACACGGAAGGCATCGGTACCCCTGGATCTAGAGTCTCGACCCCAAGAGAAAATGTCTTCGGCAGATCAGAAGGAATTCGGAATTAGGAGAATTCGGAAATTCGGAAGGCACAAGTGTGTTGATGCAAATAGCGTCCCACACCAAGGAACAAGTGAACTCTCGACCTCCCACGGAACAAGAGTCATACCGTCAGGTCGTTTACCATCGTCATCACTGAACTAGGACAATAGTAATATCGGATAAAGTTATATGAACACTGTGTACCAGAAAACCCCAGGTTTTACAGGTTTTTTTTTGCTTTCTTATATTAATTAGCCCTTGCATTATCAGCAAATAAACACCATTTAGTTTTTTGAACTAAATACCTACAATAATACATTTTAATCTTTGTGCTGAAAATGTATTATTCGGGATCGATCACGGTCACTAGGTCACGGTCAGTGGTCGATTCAGCCTGGTTCAGCGCTGGAACCAGCGTCAGGAAGAGCATCGCATACAAATTAACACACTTAGTAATAGTAGTAGATAAGTACAAAAACTCACATTTTTATTTTTTAAATCCGGATTTTCCTCCATCTCAGGGAAACCGATTACATCTTTTTTGTGATTATTTTGTGTCGCCGCATACATCAGCAAACTTACAAAAGCAATACTTTTCAACAGAAACATTCTCGTTTAAATTATAAATTAGTCTATAGTACCTTTGGACACTGGGTCGGTAAGTAGTCCTAATAACTTATTGACAAGAAAGAAACACAAGCAGGTACGTAAGTACACGAACTGGCAACGAGAACGCGGGCACTTTTAATAAAGATCAGAGAGCTACTATTGAGTGTTCGAGATGAACAGTGGTACATACCTACTACCTATACTTACTAATTACCCAGCCGACGTCATCGTGATCGTATTGGTAGAATAATCAAAACAAGTTTCGATAAGAACGAGAGGTCAATGATGAATAAATTAGGTATATTTTAAATACGCAAGGTATATGCTTAGGTAGGTAAGCATAGATGTAGGTGCTCAATCGTAGACTCTAAAACACTATGAAAAACCAACAACCCTAGTCACAATTTTAAAGCCAACGGTCTTAGACGAGTAAACCACTGGTTTACTCGTCTAAGCCAACGGTCCACAAGGTGTTTATTAAATGTGAAGGTATTGATTGATAGAATAGAGTTTTAAACAAATATACCTATATAGATAATTAATGAAAAAATGGGCCAAAAAGACAGCAAACAGGAATGAACTGACGACCGATGTGGTGCGGCGGGCGAATGTCCGCCTATGACGCAGGAGGTTGTGGGTTCGATTCCCGCTTTGGGACACTGCTGGAAATCGAGTACATGACCACGTCTCAGTTCCATAAGTCATCGCTGGGAACACACTGGTTATACTTTCGTCGGTTGACCTTTTTGTAGAAATTGGACTTACCTAGTTGGACCGTCGCGTCGTCTGACCCAAATATAGGTACATAGTTTTCTACAACTTCGATCGTATCGCTCCCAACATAAAATATACCGGCACGCACGGGTGCATCATAAGCATTTGACATAAGTTTGGTCTTACTCATGTTCATCGTAAGACCCACCTGTTGGGAGACAATATTGAGGTCTCAGAGCATTATTTCTAGGTTTCCCAGCGATTCCGCCGTTATAATAGGTACAGTCAGCTACACTAGAATATATATTCTTTTGCAGAAGGGACGTTTTGAGAAAGGAACATTTATAAAAGGGACCTTTTGCGAAAGGGACAAAAGGACGTTTTGCAAGTGGGACCTTATGCGCCTAAACCTACAATTCGTAACTTACAGAATGGTTTTACAGCGTTGCAATTAATATGCACAGGGCAAAAATTCTACAGCTAACGATTTTTGAGTTTTTACTGTTTAAGAGTTTACTAGGTATTAGGTTTTGATACCGTTTTGAAAGTTACGAATTGTATACATTCTAGTGCAGCTGACTGTACATACATATCGCCGGCAAATTGAAGGTGAGTTAAATGTTCGCCATTGATATGAATGCCATACCTACCTATTCCAGGACACGAGTTTGAAAATATCCTCCAGTGCAGAGGTGAACAGTTTCGGAGAAATTACATCTCCTTGTTTCACGTCCTTTTGCAACTAGATTGGATTTGTGCTCTAACCCTGAAGTCCAATAGACATAGGAATTACTTGTGGCACCGCTGCGCTGGAGCGACTGTTCAGTACAACTACCCAGGGTTTCGACTGAATCAAAGGTTTTTTCTTATTCCACAAACGCTAAACGAAGTGTGGCCGGTTATACTCTTCGGTCTTCTGCATAACCTGCCGGAGCGATGAATGTGGTCTATGGTACTGAAGCCTTTTCGGAACTACGCAAAAATTTTTTTTTCAACACAATGTGATTCTGCTGAGATGAACGAATGAACATACAAAAACGCACTTAAGCATACGAATAAGAGTCCGCCATTTTAAAACTCTTTGATATAATGCTTGCCGGAGTTTTAGTCCAACCAAATCAGTGAAATGTCGATTTGTGTCAAACTGGGAGTGAAAACTTGTGAAAACAATGTGAAATTACTTAGATTTTCAGGACGAGATCTAAAAAAAATTGCGCTATGACCAAATGAAATCACTTGCGAAATGTTTACTAAAAAATCACATCAGGATGTCAAGAAATCATCGGTAAAAATACAAGACTCCAAAAAGGACTCTTCAACCCGATTAAAACACCTAAAAATCGTTCTAGGTGAGTAATACTTATGTTTACATGAAAATAGCATAATTCTCAAACTTCCCAAAGAACCTAGCATTAACCCTTAACGAAGCGATGCCGTAGTACATTCCGCACATGCTAATTAGCTGAGAATAACTGTACCTCTTGATGTACTCTTCTCTCGCATTGCAACTGTTTATTATGTGAAATTCTAAAGTATGATTATATTACAATACAAGCTGTCCTATATATTATTTTATCAGACCTGAGTACCAGCTCAGCTAAGATTGGTAAAATTTAAATAATCCACCTCCACCTAATTTATGCATGCTTAGGTAGGTATATCTAGTTCATGCATTTCTTGGAGATGCGGAAATCATTGTATTTTATTTTTTGATTGTTTAATAAAATCAAGCTCTTTGGGTGTGTCTTTATGTACTGCACAAACAATATTTATGTGGTAATAAAGACATTGTCTTATTTTTACATCAATATTCTCCGGGTTAATGAAAATTACATTATTACATATTTCAATACACTTAGATTTCACATTTTTCAGAACACTTTGAGCCTGATGAAGCCAAAACCTACTTTGAGTCCAACTTTAGTCATGTTTACTTCATACTGTATGACAATTTCATTCAAGCAGAAAATAACCTGCGACAACGAGGTAAGTAAAATATAGTTTATCAATCTTATGTACCTAATTTAAATTAAAAATAGAATTAGCAGTTTCATTAGTAATTTATTGTATAGCTAATTAACATAACCCTTTTAAATAATTTGTAAAAATAGTAATATAGAACATAGAACTTATCATTATTTTTCTCTTTTTGCGGTGTAGAACTTCCGTTTCATCTTGGTGAGTTTTGGGTAATTAGATATCACCTAGAATGCACCGATTCTTTCAGACCACTGTTTAACCAACAATTGTGATTGTCAAGTGTTTGTGAAGCTTAAACTTTTTTGCTCACAGAACATAACATTCAAATTGTGCACACAACTGCATTTATGATCATTAGAATAAAAGAGCATGCATTGTTGAATACATGACTTGAACTGCTGATACCAGAAAAACCATTTAAAATTCTTGCTTTTTACACTCACTAATCTTTTGTGGGAATATCCGCAATATTGGTTCATGTCATAACTCATCTTTGAAGTGTACCACTCTGGAGATAAAAAATTGTCTTACATGATCAGTACAAATATGGCATGGTAGACATCAATACACATCTCGGCTTATCTCATAAGTGAAATGGTGGAATGGTGGTACTTTGGTTTTTCTAATAGCATGTGATTTCAGCCTCCACCTCTATAAAAAAATTAAATAAAATAACTTCAGCATACTCAGACAATCACATTGCCTTAAATATAACAGACTGAATTTGAATTTTAAATCTATGGCAATAGTTATAGCTAATGGAGCAATAAAATTGCAACTGTATGTATATGTTCACGAGAATAAATTAAATGGTGTTATAAAGATAATTAAACTTCACAACTTTAATCCCCAGGCATGGTAATAAAAAAAAAACTCGAAAGTACCACATAGTATAGACTCAAGACTCTTTGAGTATGTCTAATGTGATTATAGACTTAATTTAAGTAAATAAAGTACCTGTATCCATTACTCCATTATTTAGTTTGTCATCTAAGTATTTATTATAATGAGGTAAGCTATCTTGAGCATATTGAGGCAGAATCACACTAGGCTCGTTTTTTATATCTTCTAACGTACCACAACACACGGCCTAAACTATCTGATTAATCTGTAATCAGCACCATATAATTACTATAATAATAATAATAAAATAATGTTCATAAATCTGTTTTGTTAAAATAATCAGTTTTTAACTAAATGTATGAAACCAAGAAGTAAAGCTTCTTGGTTTCATACATTTAGTTTCATACATTAGTTTAATTTACGCGCCATGCCGGTTTTTCTAGTGTGATTCTGACTTTATCCATCATAAAATTAGAAACTGTCCAACTAATTTCATTCATAAAATGTTATGCCCTTCTAAATACCATCAATATGGGTACGCAAATTAACAAGGGCTAGATTAATTTTACTGGGAGAAAGTGTAAAGGTTTTCCATTATCATATTCTTTAATAATGAATTCATTTAATACCCATCAAACTTGCTTTGATATTGAAACTAACCCAAAAAAAATCCTCTGACCACAATTCATCAATCTTATTTATTTTTTAGTGCACAAAGCCGGTAAGGAAGAATTAGAAGGGGCTCTGTCCCTTCTCGAGAAAGTATTATGTTTGCTGCCAGAGCTAATTGGCAAAAGATGGCAGTTGCACTCCATGACTCGGATATTTTCAAAACTCCTCCATGGCGGTAATTCACACAAGCTCAGGGCAGAAGCTATAAGGTAATTAACAATAAAAGCACAAATAATAAAGGCGCGTATACCAATCAACTATAACGCCTAACGTATAACGCCTACGCAAATTGGCACGCGGTGCTCCAAAGTAGAGTAATTAATAATTAAGTATTATGAAAAGTATTCTACTTTTATAAGTATTATTAAAAGCACCGGTGGTCTAGTGAGAATTCGAAACAAAAGCCTCGTCGTGGTTCGAATCCAGTCGTGCACCAGTAGACTTTTTGATACGATAAGATTGAGATTGCAAACGGTGTAAAAGAAAACATCGAGAGAAAACTAACTTGCAGCGGCGATGGGCTTGCGACATGTTACGTATCGAATACCACTACTGCAAAAATGTATTTGCAAAGGTAATATTTGGATGTTTCTCTGACTTGCATTACACATCCTTAAAAGATTTTGTCCAAGTCCAAAAATATCTGAGAGGATATCTAGTGTACCTGGGGATTCAAATCTTGAAGTTATTTCTATTTATTATTTTCATAAGTATTCCATCAGTCACCTGGTTATCCAACAACTCCATCATCAGAGTCAAATACCCTTCTAGCACTACCCTTAAAAAAAAATTTAGAGGAACTAATACCAAATTAAATATCTGCTATGTTTTAGATACTTCTTACAATGGTATCAAGCACTTGGCGACAACGCTCCAATGGAGGTGCATTTTCTTTTCGCTACTCTCGTCCCCGGGATGCCAGACCCAAGTGCTACTCTGAAAGGATACCCACTCAATACAAAGTCCATCGACGTAAACACGTCACACGAGTCAGGAGAATTCAGTATGGAAGATATAATGCAACACCCAAATTTTACTGCGACCACGGAAAATCCAAATGCAAAGAAAATTATTGTGGAACAAACACCGGCAGGCATTATTGGCAAGCTTGCGAACGTCTCAGCTTCAATATTCCATGACACAAACGCTTTGAACCCGGTACAAAGCATCGATATCCAACCGCTACTACCGCCCAGCGCCAATGAAAAACCGGTTGACAATGAGACTAAGTATTTCTTCGAGATACTTCTAGACGGAATGGCCTCATCCGTTACTAAAATACAATGGCGGGACAGATCTCACGCTAAAGCTATGAGGTGCTTTGCGTTTCTATTGGAAAAATTCAGGATTTATTACTTGCCAGTGATATGCCCACAGTTCAACGTTAAAAACTCGTTGTATAAACCTAACCTTGGTAAGTCATTTCATATGCAGTCGAAACATATAGTATCCAAGACACATAATTTGGAATGAATTATCGACCAGAGATTTTTGGACTATATCCCGTGGAGAGCTCACTTCTCGAGTGTGTATTCTGAATACTGTTTTTTGTGTAATGTGAGCTCCTTTTTTGAGTGGGTTTGGTATAAAGTCACGAGAGTTCTCAACACACCCTCCAGTGGAGCTTATCGTGACTCCAAGAAAAAGAGATTACATCAAAATTAGTAAACGTTACTTAGAATAGACATTTTTTGTAAATTTGCCATTGGTTCGAATCCGGTGTTGCATCAATGCATTTCTCAAATTTTATTATATAACTTTCGGGTAGAATAAGCCCATCTGATGTTAAGTGGTTAGCATTACTTATAGCAAAGCATTGCCTCGCAGTCACGTCCGTTAGAACGTGCCCTACGATGCACTGCTCTACATCTATCAACCTGAGACATACAGGTACAAGCCTCACGTGCCTGTATTTCAACCAGCACGCACACTCTTCAGACCGGAATACGGCAAGCTTGCGGTACGGAATATGCTTGGCGGTAGAACTAGGCTTGGTGGTAGTACTTCCCGGGGCAAGTCCTTCACTGAGAGCTCTGCTACTTCCAAAAAATTATATGCCCAATGCCAATGCTCTCAAACGGTGAACGTCCATATTACAAAGTATACATTACCACGTGCATTTTCCAGAACTCCCAGTTCAACACAACATACTGGAAGATGACTATGTAATATGTAGGGTGACTCTGATAAAATGGGTGGCTAGTTACGCACACTTTATGAAGAAGTCAGGCAGCGACGGCGGCCCCTCCTCTATGACAAGCACGGGCTCTCATGCACCGCATTCCAACACGCCCACGCCGGCGACTTCACTGCACCATGAGGAAGAGACTTCTTTCACTGTTGGACACCCCTCGGACTCCAGCCGGGCGTCTTCGCATGATTCCGCGTCTAACACGCCACATCCCAGTTTGGAATCCGGTGAGAGTATTTTGCATGGAGTTTACTCGTCACGGCACACCATACACTTATAAATTCAATATCTTCGGGATTAGTAAACCGGTTCTAATGATACTATATACCTATGCTAGAAACAAAAATCACACACACACACACATGAGGGTTCTAAAGAATACCTTTTTATTAATACCTATCTTATATCAATATAATTTAGGAGAAAGAAAGAAAATATATTTATTCTGAAAATATATTTAAATAAATAAATATATAGGAGAGTATTATTCTTCTGGGCGACAGCCAACGCTTTTCCAGGAGAAAGTACTGTTAGAGACGTTTATGCTGCTTTGCTGTCTTGAGATAAGTTTAAATAAATTTTAGCGAGGTCACCATTTTTATTGGTGACCACTACATTGGTGATATTGTCATCTAAACTCTTCAAACGTCATTTGAATGTAGAAATTATAAAAAAAATTATAAATTGGTATATAAATTACTGTGTAATGTATTTACTTTCTATGGGCTTTTGTTTTTTGTATTTTACTTAGCATGCGCTGGTTGAAGTGACCCTTATATTATCTTAAAGAATGTGGAAAGTCAGTGGATGAAGAAGGCTCAAAATCAATTTGGCTGGAAAAGTATGGCCTATGTCCAGCTGTGGACTTCTTCTAGTTGATGTTGTAGTTCCAAGGCAAGGTATTTTTACTGTTCTGATAATTTCAGGCGTGGTTATGTTCGAAGGGCTGAGTTCCGAGCAAGTTGTCCGCGATGTACTATGCTGTTCATCTCGGGAGCACGTAGACTTTACTATTGAAGTGTTGCGTCAAGCATTTCTACTGCCCTTCTCTCACGCGGCGGCGAGTAGACGTGTTATCGCACTTTATAAAGATTGGATACAGATGAATGTAAGTCATAGTTTAGTAAAAAAAACTTCTAGTCACCAAAATATAATGGTATACTGAGCACAGTATACCATTATATTTGCTTGGTGATAGTACTTCCCCGGACGAACCCTGCACTAACAACAACCCCTGCTGAAATGAATTTCAAGAATTCCTTTCTTAGAACACTCTTTGGCTGTGCGTTGTCTATATGTCAGTCAGTCAGTCAGGAAAAAGCTTCTTATATTTTTCTTATTTACTTCGTCCGCTTGAAGCTATTTTCATACAAACTACAACCCCTGCTGTACACGTTTAGGGGTTGAATTTCGGGAATTCCGTTCTTAGTACACGTCTACGCACCAAGACGAATATACTCTGAAAGTTTTAAGTCTCTACGACCAGTGGTTTAGGCTGTGCGTTATCTATATCTCAGTTAGTCAGGACAAAGATTCTTATAATTGGAATAGATTTACTAAGTTACCTATGTGTTCAGGTGGCAGAAGTGCCCCCGTTCCTGGTGGAGAATACTTACGAGCAGCAGATGGCCGCGGGAGCTGGGGAGCCGGCGCCTCCGCCGCGTCGGCTGAGGAACGACTCTTACCTCGGCGCACTCAGCCGGGACAACGTGATGGTGCGAGCTGGCATGCAGGTATTCACCAAGGAATTTTAACTACCAAGCCGACTAGAGGCCACTCGCAGCTTCGCCCGCGTGGCAGTTTTTTTCCCGTTCCCGTTATTTTTCGGGATAAAAAGTAGCCTATGTCCTATTCCAGATTACAATCTATATTTATTCCAAATTTCATTCAAATCGGTCCGCTGGTGAAAGAGGAACAAACATCCATCCATCCAAACATTTACTTTTATAATATTAGTAGGATGGAGATGTTCATTCATATGGGCTTGTGACTAACTCTGGTAAATAAGCATATGAATGAGCTGTTTGTTCGTATGAGCTTGTGATCAATTCTGGTTATTATTTACCCTCAAAAATATATAGCATCACGACTTTAATCCCCAAGCACGGTAGATATTCCCTCTCTTTTTTCTCGTCTCCTAGTACTAAGTACCTACTCAAAGTTCTTCGGGGATGTAAAAGAGGAGTAGTCAAGAGGAGGAGGTTATTGTTATTATTTAATTATCAATGAAATATTATGAATTTTTTATCTGACCTGTACAAATAGTACCAATAAATGACTATATGACTATATATATATGACTATATATATGAGGTAAGCTCAGAGTTTCAGGTGTATATTTTGTACATACCCACATTTTGTAGTAGTTGGTATTCCAAACTAGCATATATTTCCAGAATGTACTCCAAATATTCATGACGCAAGCGTCGACGGTGTTCCTCGCTTCGCCCTCTCCGGTGGCGCCACCTGGTGCTCTCAGTCAGCAACAACTGCTGGAGGAACAGACCGACACTTGCAAGCGAGTGCTTAATATATACAGATACATGGTTATGCATGTAGCTATGGACGCCAACTCTTGGTACGTCACTTCTCTATCTATTCAACCCAGTTAAACCAACAGCTGACTTGTAGATATTACTTTTAGTAATAGTATATCTTGTTGCCTTACCCTGGGACAAATATCTTGGTTATTCCTATTATCGGATGACGTTAGATGTTGTAAAGGAATCGACATCGACACAAATCGGGCAATGCCCAACGTGGCGAGAATGTTGGGCCAATACTATTTTGTCTATCCAAATGTTGGATGAATAGTATCTACATTAGCGTTACAGTTTATTTTACATATTGACAGTGGTGCCATCTAGTTAAGACTCAAGAACATTGCTTTGGAAAGGTGTAGATTTTGTATTTTTCACCTCAAGACTTTTCGTATCAGGTTCAAAGTCTCAGCATTAGATTTCTTTAGGCCAAAAAGTTTATTATATTTCATAATATTGTCACGTTGCTAAAATTAATTTTATTACATCTTATATTTTGCAGGGAGCAACTGTTGTTAGTATTACTTCAAATCACGTCACTGGTACTGACTAAAGTACCACCAAAACGGAAACAAGACACATTAGGTAAGTAAACGCGCGTGCGTCTAGTTATTTTCATGCAAACTTCAACCCCCGCTGTACCCGTTTAGTGATTGAATTCCGGGAATTCCTTTCATAGTAGGGGAGGGATTGGCACTTATTTTTACAAAATAAGTCATAAAAAATCTGATTTCTTATATAATCTACATTTATAACCAAGTTTTATTGCACCATACATATGGGTAGATATTTTACAGGCAGCTTGCTGTGTTCCCATAGTACAAGTTCTACTTAATTTGGGGCTAGATGGCGTTATGTCAAATGTAAATCAGTATTTATCTATCTATACCAATTATATATCAGTCATCTAGTACCCATAACACAAGTTCTGCTTAGCTTGGGGCTAGATGATGCTGTGTGGATTGTCCAGCATTATTATTATTATTATTATAAGAATCTTTGTCCTGACTGACTAACTCACATATTTTATATATGATCACATTTTTTATTTTAGATAAATACTGATTTACATTTGACATAACGCCATCTAGCCCCAAACTAAGTAAAACTTGTACTATGGGAACACAGTATGCTGCTTAGCGGCAGAAATAGGCATCGTGGTGGTACTTCGACCAAGCCCTTCACCAAGAGTTATTTCTTTTACAGGTGGATTTTTAGCGCCAGCGCTATTCCAAACATTGATTGTGACGTGGATCAAAGCAAATCTGAACGTAGCGGTTAAGCCAGAGTTATGGCAAAGCTTTATGGAACTGCTAACCAGACTCACTCATTGGGAAGACCTTATCAAAGAATGGGCGGTAAGGACTATTGTATATAATATCTTAGCTCCCCCCACCAGTATTTGTCGACAGCGGTTCTTCTGCAAAATAATACTGATAGCCCTTTCGTGTTTTAGCTGGCGCGTGTTTCTTTATACACATTATAGATCGCAGTGTAACTCGGATGGTAGAAGTATCGTACGTTTACGTAGCGAATGTCAAATTTGTTCATGCTTGGATTGCTTGGCCCTTAGAAAACAATGGAGACCCTGACTCGCGTGCTAGCTCGACACGTGTACTCACTGGACCTGTCGGAGGCGGCGGCGGGGTGCGAGAGGGGGCGGAGTGGGAGGCGGGTGACCACCGCCCCCGCGCCGCTGCCCCGTCCCGCTCCGCTCCACAGCTCCATCACCGCTGTCAGCACCGCAGACGGACGGACTCCAGGTGAGAGTTCTTCCACTTCTCGGACGACAGACACGACAAATTTTCCAAGTAGCCTTCTGTGCTGTAGGTTGTGGGTTCGATCCCCACCGAAACAAGCATTTGTGTGATAAACATAGATGTTTATTCTATCTGGGTTATGTTGTATTCTAAGTATGTATCTACTAAAAAAACGTATATATGTATTTGATTTAATCAGTCATCTGGTTCCCATAGTACAAGCTATGCTTAATTTGGGGCTATGTATATTTTTTTGGTAATCAAATTTGGGATTCGTTTGAATGTGTCTACCAATTTTTTGTTGAACTTTATTAATCTAATGGAATACATACAAAATTTTCTATTTGTTTAACTCTCGGGAGAAAAGTGCTATAGATTACATTGACTGAGCATTGGTACATTAATTTTGACCTCTTTCTTCCTCAGGGAAATCTCCAAAGTCAAGTAGCGAGTCACATCCGCGCAAGGAGGCAGGAACGCGACGGCAGTTGACGCGCTGTCGGAGCGACCCGCATATCACCAAACACACGCGCCCACAAAAACTAGACGGTAAGATTTTACAGTATTTAATTTTTATTACCTTAACCTCTGAAATGCCACAATTTCCGGACACAAAACTTTTTCAGAAGCAGGGTGCTAAAATTGCTATTGTAATAACAAAAGCCTAAAACTCGGGACAAGTTCGTGTAAATAAGCTATCGTCAAATAAACTTTAAACAAGGGCCTCATGCTAATTCTGCACATTTTATTTTTTTATACTCTTTGACAAGCAGATGTTAAGTGGTGATCATCACAATAACTAAGCAATGCCTCATATGTCACGTACGGTAGTTCTTTGTGTCATACGATGCACTACATGTGTTTTATTTGTTTATAACAAACAAAAATATTAGCAACAGAATAATTCAATAGTCATGTCAATACGGTAATAAATGTCAACAAAAATCCTAAACCTATGTCAATGTGGAAGCAATAGACTTCTGATGATGATTAATAATTTGTTTTGTTCACAGAAGAAACCAAAGAACAGATCAGTACTAAGACTCGGAGATGGTATTCACTAGACTCATTGCGAGCATCTTTAAATCATTATGAAAGGGACTCCGCTAGCGGTACGTAACTTAACTTAATAATTACTTTTCCTACATAATTTTTCCAGAATATTTACCTACCCTTAGTGGGTAATAGACCTTAATTTAATCTATCTATACCAATTATAAGAATCTTTGTCCCCACTGTTTGACTGACTGGCATATAGACAACAAACAGCCTAAACCACTGGTCGTAAGGACTTGAATTTTTTATGGCATATTAGTCTTAGTGCGAAGGGGTGAACTTAGACAGGAGTTCTTGAAATTCAACCCCAAAGGGGTACAGCAGGAGTTATTTGAAAATAGTTTTGCATTTCCACTAGTTGTATATTATGTTTATGCAGGATCTCGGTCACCATCTCCCGCGCCATCTAGCGGCGTGGAAAGTAGTTCCATCAAAGATTCGCCGCTGCAAATAGATTTGGCGTCGGACGGCGGCAACGTAGGTGAGTGGCTATACAGTAAGTTCATTTCATTTCATACATTTATTGCTTTGGGGGTCACATCCCGTCACGTCACGCCATTAGCCTAAGTTTATCCGCTGCTAGACATAGGGCTCCCCCATGTTCAAGAGGGTTGCCGTAGTCATCACGCTTAGCATGCGAATTGGTGACCCCAGTTTTGGGGTACTCGGGAAATGCTGCCTATCACTCACCTATTACGACACCCGTGGGAGGTCATATTCTAAGTTAGTTAGTTGAAATAGTAACGGGCAGGCCTTAACTCATATATGACCGACAACCGCTGTGGAATAAAGGTTATCGAATAGCGACCGATCATAAAATATTGGACTACATTTTCACATTTACCATCTAGCACCAAACCTAGCAAAGCTATGGAAACCATATGGCAAATTTAATACTTACCTAAATTTTTTTGTAAAAACAATCATAACATCCAGACAGAGAACAAACATCTATGTTTATCACGTAAGTGTTTGTCTTGGGTAAGGATCGAACCCAAAACCTACAGATTACACATAAAATGGCTTCACCAATGAAATTGTGGAGACCACGAGAAATCACTTCCTGAAACGCATAGTTCAGCATTGAACTTATGCAGGTTGATGATAATGATTTCTTTGTAAGGATATCTATTATACATATTCGAAATAGAATCGTATTTCGCATGGAAAAGGGAGCATTTACTAAATCTGGACAAGGTAATTTCTCGTGATAAACACAATCCATTGATATAGGTATTTTTAATCAATCATTATTATGATTCGATTTTTAGAATTTATATTGGATCAATGTATGTCTGTTGTAAACGGGTTAGTTAACCCATTAACCTATACGTAGACGCCCTTGCGTTTTTGGTCTCTAGTTCAATCTATCATATTTATATCACGAACTGTAATTGAATCGCCTCACGTTACCAAAAGGATACCTAACGTGTTTGGTTACTGGAAATACTGTTTCTCAGAATGGACGGAGAGTGAAGAGGAGGGATGGCGGGCGGGTGGAGGCGGGGGTGCCGGTATCGGCGTGGTGATGGGGGGTCGCGCTCGCGGTTGGCTGCCCGACGTGGCGGCCGCGCTGTGGCGACGCATGCTGGCCGCGCTCGGTGACCCCAACCACCTGCGTGACCCGCACTCACACGCCCATCTCTACAACTACCTGATACACCTCAACTCCACCCTGCTGAAGGTAAGCACACCACCTGCCAGACATCATCGTCGTTAATTAGTCCACTTATCGACGTATGCCTCCTCATATTTAGAGAAGTTCACCAATTACCATTTATTTATTTACCCCCGAATATTAAACGCATTTCCTCTTCTTCTTTTATTTTGTGGCTTTTCAGCGGCTGAGGGTTGCCACAAATTTGCCAATGTCGAGTGTTTACTGAACTTAAAACAAAAAAGTGCTTCTCAGATTTAACCAAGATTTTTTGACCGATTTTCATTGCAAACTGTCAAAAAATCGCGATTTAAACAAGCTTAAATCTAGCCTACTTAGCAGTAAAGGTTTTGTTTGGGGTCAAATAGGGCCCTGTCTCAGCTGTATGCAACATTGAACAGGTTCGTTCCCTCATTTGCATCTTACGACATCACGAGAGGTGATGGAAAGGTCATATTTTATACCTAGACAATCAGGTACGTCCTTACTTAATATCATCATAATTTTAGCCACCTCTATACATAGGCTTCCCAAACCCAACAGCTCCCATTATTCCCCATCCTCCATTTTATAAACGTATAAATTAAACAACAATACAATCAACGTATATCCTAAACCCAGAAGTACAGAGTGAAAGGAGCTTCCTGTTTATAATGTAAAGGTGCACTAAGGAATTCTTGAACCGTTTGACGTTAAAATTAAAATCGCGAAGGATTCCTAGTATATGTAGAAAGTAAATATACTGTTTTTTTGTTAACAGAACTGACACCTATTAATAATAATGTTGGACAATCCACACAGCATCATCTAGCCCCAAGCTAAGCAGAGCTTGTGTTATGGGTACTAGATGACTGATATACTTAATACAATACATTACATATTATGTATATTTTTTATTATACATAGAAAATACCCAGAACACCCGAAATAAATATTTGCAGACCGTACAAACGTTTATCCCAAGGCGGGAATCGAACCCGCAACCTCGTTAAAAATATATTTACAATTTGAAACTGTTTATGTCTTTAATATTTAGCAAAAGCATTTCAAGATACTCCATATTTCAAAACCCACACCATTAAAAAACCCAGTGGCTATTGAATTCTATTGCAGGCGTCAAGTTGTGATAAACTTGTGCAATCAATAAAAATACTTCTTCATAATATAAATTACGAAACCTTTGTTAATGCACAGTTGTTGCGAAACGCTCATCCATTCAATCGAACTCAAGTTCATTTACCCACCTACGACAATGCTAATATTTACATGGAATCGCACGAATTTAGTGTGTTAAAATTGAACCGGTACCTTAAATAAACACTTACGCAACATAATCATGTTGTATTGTACAGCTTACGGGCCATCTGTAAATGTTTATCACAAATATTCAATACCTACTCATCACTCGTTATCATTGTATTTGACAGATGGCCGGTTGGAATAAAGAATAGGGTTTATCTCATTGAGTAATTTGTTTTTGTTTTGCAAGGGACTTTTCTATTGACAATCGAACTGTGATCTGCGAGTGCGGCGGTCCTATGAATGGTTTTCTTGAAATTGTGCGCGCTGTTTTCCAACTCGAAAGTATTTAAAGAATGTCAGTGCGAAAGAGGGGCAGGAAAAAAAAGGCTTTTACGGCGACGCAAAAAGAAAGAGGTTGTTTACATTTATACAATTTCTACTGTGTTCATGTGGGTAGTTTCGAAAATACGGGTCATTTTGTAACTTTGTAGGTTTTGTGAAGTTGTTTGTGAAGTCATTAGATAAAAGTGAGAATTTACATGGATTTTGAAGTATTTAAACGTTTCAGTGACGATACACAAAGATTATTGCAAGATGACGAAGATAACGATATTGAGGCAAGGTTTTAGTTTGGTGGTTGCGAAAAATCGTTGCAAAATAAATAAGCAATACGCTCGTGAATTACCAACTTGACTTTTTATGGCACTGTATTTTGTAGTTTGCTGCTTTCAATACAGCAAAAAACCTTACAAAATCATCATCGGCGTGCAAAAAAAGTGGAGTTTGTTAGTGATGTCATGGTGTTTTTGCAGATAAGTGCTAACCAAACTTTAAATGGAAACACGGAAATACACGTGCCCTTTAACCTGGTCGCGGGATGGTGCCTTGAAGCCGAAGCGTTGCCACCCTCTCACAGGTTTGTTCAGTATACTTACTATTTCAGCTTAAAGAAGTTTTCTACTTGTCATAGGTTTTCCCTATACATTTCAAGGAAAAAGGATTTTAAGTCTTTTCACCGGGTTCCCGTGATCATTACAATGTCGTCGGTCCATTTCAAATGGGGCCGCTGGATGAATACAGTCAGCCTAAGTAGTTAATGCCTATTTCAGAATTATTTTTTTATTGGCGCTTATATTATTGTTTGATCATGATACTAGTTTCAATTTTAATTTATAAAACACTTCTGAAACTGTGTCTGATCATTATTAACTTTTGGTGTTGACTGTACTATACATTAGTTGTTTGCGTGTCTGGGTATTGTATTGTATTGCAAAGATTTTTATATTATCCCAAAAATTATTCCTTTGAGTGTGATTTGAACCCACGACCTTCCCCTGGATACGAGGAAGTGCATTGTGCACATAAATATTTCGAACGGAAAAATCCATTGGTGCACGACCGGATTTGAACCCACGACCTTAGGATCAGAAGGCGGGGTCACTCCCGCTAGACCACCGGTGCCCTCTAATTATGTAGTATCATAAATCATTTGTATTGTATTGTTGATCAGGGCTGGCAAGCTACTTGCACTGCGGTTGCTGTGCGAATCAACTCAGGCGCAAGGCCCGGGCGCGCCGACTTCTTGTAACAACCGCCTGCATCTAGCACATTTACATCTCTACCAACGGGCATTACATCACGGTAACTTATGGTATTACTTATAAACAATGGTCAAAAGGTAAACAATACTTAAACTTAAAACTTAGACAGCTGTCACAGCTCAGTTTGTAGTAGACCCGCTGCGCTGTAGAGGATTAATAATAATAATGCTGGACAATCCACACAGAATCATCTAGCCCCAAGCTAGGCCGAGCTTGTGTTATGGGTACTAGATGACTGATATACTTAATACAATACATTACATGCATAGATATTTATTAGACATAGAAAATACCCAGAACACCTGGAATTGATATTTGCAGATTGTACAAACATTTATCCCAAGGCCGGAATCGAACCTGCAGCCTTCTGCGTCGCAGGTGAACATTCGCCCGCTGCGCCACATTGGTCATAAAAGAAAAGTTCAGAGACCAATATTAATAAGATAATTTGTTCACAGGGCTAACAGGCGAAGATCGTTCAGTAGTAGACGTGTTGGTAGAGTACGCTGCGCCGAGATATCTCTCTCTCGCTCTAGACGGCTACTCTCTTCTCTTGCTGGACTTCGTTCACGCCTCGACTGTTGTACTCAACTCATCTGATATGGGAACTTCGGTAAGTGACTTACAGATATACTTTGAAATGAACAAACACTACTAGAATAACAGTTTAATACGCTCCTTCATGAACAGTAATCGAGAACATTCGTTCGCCACATTCTGTTGCTCTTACAAAGATCTTTGTTCTTTCCTTTCTATTATTTCTAAAACAACATATTTCAAACTCTATTTCTAATAGTGTTTTTTTCACTCCTATGAAATTTGGCTTTATACAAACGCCTGAAAACGGAGTTTCAGGTTATTGCATTGTTCGATTGGGTCTGAAAGCAGACCGATTCAGGCAGGTGAAAACTGCGGCAACTTAATTAAAATTTGATAATTTGTGAGGTAATGAACAGAAATGCATTTCCAGGATGCTGAAAACGTTTCTAAGTTATTAAAAAATACGATAGAATTTGATATGCATTCGTAACAATACTAACAACCGTGAACCGTAAGCCGTGGGGCTTCTTAAATTTAAATTGAATGGAAATATGTTATTGTGTTGTTGCAGTGTCCACGCACTGCTGCCGTTACGTTCCTCGGGTCGCTGTTGTCGCTGCCAGATGGTCTGATGAACGCCCCCATGCTGCAACCCTATCCGCACCAGTATAACACTGTCTCCTGTCCAGACCTGAAGGTAAAATTTAAACTTACACAAGAGAATGTGCACAAAATGCAAGTCGTACGAAGAGCCATGCTCGGCATGAAGGTAGTGGATATTGGAGACCATATTACGAAAGTCAAGTGGAGCTGGGCAGGACACTTGGCAAGAGGACTTTAGAGGGCACAAAAGAGGCCTTGGCAGACCTACAGCCAGGTGGGTGGAAGATATCCTTTCTGTACAGGAAAGAACCTGGATGCAAAAAACCCAAAACCGTCATGGGTGGCGTCTGAGGGAGGAGGCGTATGCTTAGCAGTAGGGTAGTACGAGCTGTCTATGGACATGATGACCTACCTACAATCTAAAATAATCTCACACACCTAGGTTAGTTGACTCTATTATAATGTTGGGTCTAATGTGGCTCCTTGTTTGTTAGGAGCACGTGCTGAACATAGTGGTGCGCGTGTGTCGCCGCGAGGGCGCGGGCGCGGCGCGCTGTGCCGGCGCATGCGCACTGGTCGCGCACGTGTGCCACCTGCTGGCCACTAGGACGCCGTGCGAGCGTTTGCCTTCCTACGTCACTTGTCTACTGCAGATGCTTATGGTAAGGACATAGAATTGAAAGAAAAAAATTGCATCATAGCTTTAATCCATCTCTTAATACCAAGTACCTACTCGATATTCTTCGAGGATGTATAAGGGGGTAGACAGGTACGTCCAGATGGTACTATTGGTACATACCAACATTTTGTAGTATTTAGCATAACAATTTACAGAAAAACTTGTAACAGCGATATCTACCAAACAGCCTTTGAATGGAATGAACTTTGTAATTTACATGGGGTGCTGAATGTGTAATTGGAAACAAAAATAATAATAATAAAGTCAGAGTCGACTAGCTCACTAACCATACCTGTCTTTATGGAAATACTTCGTCGTTAGATAAGTGCGATTACGCATCCCGCATAAGGTCAATGTCCAGCTTTGTGGTATAAATGATGTAATATAATGCTTACAATGGTTGTTGTTTTCATTCAAACTTCAACCGCCGCTCTATTCCAGTAGGGATTGAATTCCGGAAATTCCTTTCTTAGTACAAACCTACCTTGAAAATGTCAAGTCTCTAGGACCTTATAATTGGATTCCATAAAATATAAAGAAGTCAATAAAGAATCAAAGTGAAAGTTTAAAGTTAGCTGCTAAAAGTGAAAGTTTTATTTGGAAATATTCACATTAGTCATCATATTCTATGACCTACTATGTATTCTAATTGGTTCTTTATCAACTTTTCCTTATACTTAATTTCTGTATTCTGCAGAAAATTTATTTCAATTTTATTTTCAGATGAAAAATAAGACCATTGCAAAAGTGGTGAGCGATGGTATACTGGTAATGGCTGACTACACTGATCGGATTGTCGAACTCTACCCTGGCTTAGCTGGTAATTCTTATGACTTATTCCCCAATAGAACGTACTAATAGTACTGCGAATGGTAGACTTTGCGAGCACAAAATTCCAATCAAAATAAACCATTGAAATCAGATCTCTTAAGGCGGAGATATTCAGTAGTCCAATTTTTACTCTCTTTTTGAAGGAATACTTTTAATATAAAAAATCACTCTTTTTCAAACTTTTTGGATAGAGTTTTTGTACGATATAATAAAAACAAATGCACACATTGTTTGTTATAAATGCTAAAGCGGTTAGTTAGCGGTAAGGAGGTTAGATACATGCAGGCCGCGGAACCATGCTTTTAACGATTTTTAAAAGTACAATATTAAAGTAGGATTTTTAATACGCCTGTGCCTCCTCAGATTCTCGACTTATTAATAACCACGGCTCAGCATGTGATTTCTTGAAATTGTTTGTTCTCAGGTAAAATAATAAAGTGGATATGCGCTTGCTTAGCTCAGATATCCCCAAGCAGTTCCCGCGACTCGGTCAAACCATTAGCGGGGTCGTTGCTTCTGTGTCTCGCTGAGTTTGCCGTCCGCTGCGGCCCTACTTATTTACTACAAGAGAAAGATGGCGACCAGACTCTACTACTTATGATATTTAAGGTGAGACCATATTTTTATCATATTGAATTATTGGAAAAGTACCAAAGTAAAAAAAAAAGGATCACGATTTTAATCCCCAAGCACAGTAGATATCCCCTCCGATCTCTTAGTACCAAGTACCTACCCAAGATTCTTCGAGGAGGTCTAAGGGGGGTTGCCAGAGGTACGTCCAGATAGTACATTTGGCAGTAGTTTGTATACCATACGTGACACGGGTTGCAAGTACTATGGTATTTTAGACTTTTTACAGTCTATGAAATCGACAGACGAAAAAATAAAAGTTCGACAGGGTTAAATTAATGCAACAATATTTATTTAAACAATATAAAATACAATAAAAAAGTTATAACAATTCTTAAACAATTTACAGTGTAGTAAAACCTACACAGTTTTTTCAAAAAGCATAAATTATGTCTACGACGTATCCGCATTACGGATTATCGTCGTTTCCCATTGACTAATTTAACACATCCATTGAGCTGAGATTTATTTTCAATTCAATAAGCATTAAGCACATGGAACTAAGTTTACATTGGAGGTGTCAGTTTAGTCCCAAATAGTTTCTTAGTTTAGGTATCAAATCAAAGCATTGTAAATTATCCATATTCGTGTGATTGAATTAGGCACGTTGAATCGTTATAATTTACTGCATTGCAGTGGAAACTTGGTACCAGCATGATATCTCTAGCTTATCAACATGAATGTGTTGAATCGTTATAATTCACTAGTGTTATTATTGACCAGCTTGGGAGATGTGCTCTTGTGGCTGGAAACCGTGTTCGTTCGCGGTGTAGGTGACGGTGTAAACGAGGCCGTCAGGAGCGGTGTATTTGTACTGGCCTTGCACTTCGATGGCTTGGTGGTCCTCGCTGACCTGCTTGAGAGTTCCGGACTCCTGACGGGATGTGCCGTCACTGGTCTCAAACCTAAGGGTACAAGTGGTGTTAGAAAAGTATTTTAGAACTAAGACATCTTCAAAAATCTAAATGTATACCGAAAGGATGTCAACTGATAGTAATTTTTTTTTAAATTAGTTTTTGCAGTTAGCAAATGTCGAATACAATGCAAAAGACACCCTGAATTTCACAACATCAAAGTTTCATCAATTTCAATTGTTTAAGTCAGACAACAGCCTGACTTCTTACTGATTATTGTATCCAAATGTAAACTTTTCGATTTCTGCTCTTTTACTTTTAACAGCAACGAAATACTTAAACTGCTGAGCAAATGCTAACGTAAAGTAATTTTTATTAAATACTAGAGGCCACTCGCAGCTTCGCCCGCGTGGCAGTTTTTTCCTGTTCCCGTTATTTTTTCGAGATAAAAAGTAGCCTATGTCCTATTCCAGATAACAATCTATATTTATTCCAAATTTCATCTAAATCGGTCCACTGGTTAGAGCGCGAAAGAGGAACAAACATCCATCCATCCATTCAAACATTCGCATTTATAATATTAGTAGAATAATATTAGACAGTCAAAAGTACCCACGCAAAGTTGTATCCGTCTGGTTGAACGTCAGCGTCCTGCTTCAGGATATAGGCTGGCTGCTCCGGCTGTTGCGGGGCCGCTAGAGCCACGGCGAACACGGCAAGGGAAACCAACATCTGAAGTCACACCAATTAGAACCTTCTTTTAAAATAAATAGGGGTACATTTTCAAAGCTTGAGTACAAGTTGGAGCGAACTATAAAACAAAACACAAATTTTAGTAGTAGTCAAGCTCTTAGTAAAGAGCTCGTCCGGAGAAGCACTATGCCTATTTCTGCCGCCAAGCAGCTTTTTGTGTTCCGGTTTGAAGGGTGTGGGTGCCGGTGTAATTACAGGCACACGAGGCTTAACACCGGTATGCCTCAGGTTAATGGACGCAAAATAGTCTATCGTAGGGCACGTTAACGAGCATTACCTGTGAAGCAAAGCTTTGTTATAGGTAATGGTAACCACTTAACATCAGGTGGCCCACCTGATCTCCTTGTTCCATCAGCAAGTCACATTAAAAAAATATAATAGGGATAAATATGTTAATTCTTGCCGTGGTGGTCCCGTTAGGTGGTGCCTGAAGGCAACACAGGGGATAAACAGTACGAACCGGATGTGCAATGTACTAGTAAGCATTGGTATTAACCGGTAACCTCCTTTCTATGTGATTACGACCTTAAGAAGGCCAAGGAATATAATAATGCTACTTACGATTTTATGCATTTTGAAAGTGCGTGGGATGTGGCAGGTAACTACTAGGCTAGAATCAGCTGTTGACTGTACTTCTCTCTGCAACCTCCGGCCGTTTTAAACCAAACAACTAATTGATGACAACACTATATTTTACATGCGCGTAAAGTGCTAAATGAAGAGAGGCGGGTGTCCCACTAAAACGAAATTTGGTGCTATGTTGTTACGTAAATTTCTATTTGTTTTATTACAAAGTCAATACTTGTTAATAGTTTGACCTCTATGTATTGTCTCGTGGAATTGAACTTTTTTTTGCAAGTATCCAATTATAGTTCATGAAATTTTCTTCGATAGATTTATTTATCTGGAGAGGATACTTTAAATATAACCATAAGTAAATAAGTAAAAGTTACTACAAATTACTTATTCCATGACTACTCTGCCGTCAAGCAGCATTGCTTTGTTTCGATTTGAAGGGTGTGGGTGCAAGTAAAATTACAAGCACATGAGGCTTAACACCTGTATACCTCAAGTCGATGAACGCGGGGTAGTGCTTCGTAGGAAGTAGAGCACGTTCCTAACGCACTTAACCTGCTAGTTATTGTTTTATTATATACTAGTGGCGCGTCCCGGCTTCGCTTGAGTTTTCCCAAGGATCCCAAATTTTTTTGAAAATATAATATGAGCTATGTCACCCGGGGATAGTGTAGCTTCCCAAGAGTGAAAGAATTTTTCAAATCGGTCCAGTAGTTTCGGATCCTATTCAATGCAAACAAACAAACAAACAATCGGATTATTCCCGTTGAGTTACACCCTTTCAGTCACACTGTGACACAATGGGACGAAAAAGTTTCGTTGAGTTACAGTGTTACTCAACGGGAATTTTTTATTCCCATTCAGTTACACTGATACCGAGGGTGAAACAATGGGTAGAAAACGTGCCCGTTGAGTAACACTGTAACTCAACGAAACTTTTTTTTCCCAATAAGCCACACCTGATTACAAAAGTATAAAAATAAAACAGTTTTATTGATGAAAATAAATATACTAAGATAATGAGTAGGTACTATTAGATATTGAGTAGATTTAAAGGTTGCCATTGCAGAGAAAAACAGATATTTAAGGTTGCCACGATGAAAATAAATAAAATGTGTGTAAAAATGTCCAAATAATTAACTCTTAAAATTTTCAATAATAATTATTAGAAACACATACTCATAGAATAAAATGATAATTCTCTACAAATAATAAAATGTTTCAAGAATTAACAAATTCATTTAAAATTTTATTAATAAAGTTCATATAATTTTTTTTAAGAAAACTCTTTTTAGTATCAAGCTCGCTTTTGTACATGTTTTTTGTGTTCACCATTTTGTAAACATTTTGTGTACAATAAAGAATTTAAGAATTTAACTTTAATTAATTAGTGTGACTTAACGCGACATATTTTATTTATTTATTCCCATTCAGTCACCCCTGTGATACAACGCCACTTTTTTTTCCCCGTTGGGTAACAGTGTAACTCAATGGGAAAATAAAAGTCGCAATGTGTAACAGGTGTAACTCAACGAAACTTTTTCGTCCCATTGTGTCACAGTGTGACTGAAAGGGTGTAACTCAACGGGAATAACCCAAACAATCAAATCTATCCTTTTTATAATATTAGTATAGAAGTATAGATTATGTTCACCACTTAATATCAAGTGGGTAAGCCTGTTTCATCAACAAGTAGTATGATAAAAAAATAATTACTTGAGGACAGTTAGTAATGATCTTATTCATTATCACTGACACTTATAACGGATCCTTAAAATCATCTTGTCACTGTTATTTAAAAGGCAACAGACTTATCGGCTATTTTAGCTTTAAGAGCTTTCAGAGACCATGTCTATTTGTATTAATATTAATAATAATTTTTTTTTTTTAATTTTTTAAATATATATATTTAAATAATAAAGATATTTTTATTATGCATAGAGAATACCCAGAACACCCGGAATAAATATTTGCAGATCTTACAAACATTTATCCCAAGGCGGGAATCGAACCCATTGTATTGCATTGACCATGTGTATTTTTTTCAGGTGTTATACACTGTGATGAAAGGAACAAATGGATCTGATATTGAAGGACTGGTGCTCCCCGTGGACGAAGACTTTGACCCCAACATTCAGTTGGACAATCTCGGGCCCAAGACCTCACCAGCGTCTACCATTGACGTGAAACTATGGGCTCAAACGGTAATTACATAACATGGGTTTTCGTATTAAGGTACATTTACGTACAAAGGTATTTTTCGAACTAAGATGAAAGTATATTTCATTATATTTCTTTTGGTAGACTTCTAGTAGACTAGAGCTTTATTACCCTCGTACAGATGAAAGGTGCCATTAGCATGCCACGGCAAATTACTTTAAATTAATCAGTGAGTATATTATCTTATATAATCGAGTTAAAGTAAAATACAATTTTTATACAATTAAACAAGGTAATTAACACATTTATAAATTTAAAATACAACCACTGCTACATACTACTGCCCGGAGAAAGGTTACTATGCTATTCTCGCGATAAAAAAGCAATTTGAATTCCTCACTAGTCCTCAGGATTATAAATAAAAAGGTATTAATCTATACCATTTATAAGAATCTTTGTCCTGACTGACGGATATAGACAACGCACAGCCTAAACCACTGGTCGTAGAGACTTGACATTTTCAGGGTATATTCGTCTCATTCGTCTTGGTGAGTAGAGGTGTACTTAGAAAGAAATTACCGAAATTCAACCCCTAAACGTGTACCGCGGGGGTTGAAGTTTGTATGAAAATAGCGAAGAGAAGTCGCGCGCGTTTCGCTAGTATTTAATAAACATCTTATTAAAACAATACCTGTTATGATATTAGATTTGTAATATAGTTTTCGTATCTTCACAGATATGCACCCAGCTTGTGTTATTCCTCGGACACTGGCCCCTCTGGAGCGGTTGTCAACTATCTTCGAGCGTGTGTGAGCAACACGACAGTCCCTCGCTAGGGCAGGAGTTAGGGCCGGCGGTGCTGACCGCGCCGAACATACAGCTGATGCGGTTCAGTGACGCTACACTCGCGTCGCTTATAGAACTACCCGCACTTGATATGCCGCCTGCTGCTGGGGGAACTACGCCTGGTAAGAAATTAGATTATCTATTTAGTTTATTTATTTCTTTTTACAATGCCCTAACAACTATTATCTTAAAACAACATTAAAGCTCTTTCTGTAAATTTTGTCAATGAAACCACAAAAAGTCATCCTCTTCGCATAATCTATTGATAAGACAGAGTGCTCTTGTCGTATGTCTTGTCGTCTAGTTCATTATTCCTAGAGTAGATGCTTCTAGGGAACATCAAAACGATGTATGAAGTTGAGTCAATTGTACGGAAATTTGACGTGAAATTGGGTTATTTAATTCTCATTATAGAAGCCACTCAGTATTTTCATTTGGTAGAATGAAGGTCTCGAATATAAATTTGTTGTGCTTTTTTAGGTCTTGGCCTAAAAATTGAGTAGGTACCAGGAAGTTTAAGGGGAGTCTATCGTGTGAAGGAATTATACTTCCTAGGTTATATACTGCCGATTGCTGGGTAAACACAAAACTGCGCTTTGTGTTTACCGTACAAAGTGATTATAGTCGTGAGCTTGTTTGTTTAGTTTCGATTTAATTAACTATGTAAAAAATATGCATCATGTAGTGAGTTAACTTTCACTTAATACATCTCGTCCGTCGTGCCAAGGAAATACAAGCCTATTTGTTATTACTAAAACCGTATTACAAAACCTAGCGAAAAGATTTAAGGCTGTGTTGCAAATGACCTATAGTCGAAAGAACATTGTTGATACGTCAGTCTATTTTACTTTCATTCAATGCATTTATATCATAAGCATGAATATACTTTTTTATTGAATAGGTTTAGCGACTTCAGATCGGCAAGTCCGTGTGCTGCTGAGAGACATAGCGGGGAAGGCGTGCTGGGACGCGTCTGCGTTGTACTACGACCCTTCGGTAGCGGCTGAAGACCCGCCTAAACCTCTACCTCTGCCAGAAAGGTATGCACACTATCATCGCACTGGATTTCCTGTCTAAAGACAAAGTAAATGCATTATAAATTACATTAAGTATTTGATTAAGTATAAATTATATTAATCAAATAATTAATCAATAATTATATTATTTGATTTAATTTAACTGTAGTAGGTACTTTTTGAGACATTTAATATAAGAATCTAACAACTTATGGACACCAACAAACAAAGTTACTAACAAATAATTGATCACAGTTATCTATAAAATAAAACAATTTTATTTTATAAGGTAACCGCTCCGTCAGACAGACTGTAAAGCTTGTTTCTTTGTTTTATCGAATGCTAGTAAGATTTATATTACCTTGATTTATTTTGATGATCCATATATATAACTAACATGATGATTGTCCCCTAGCACGGAGTGCCCCCGGGACAGTACACTGATGTCTCTGCCGCCGCCGCTGCCGCCCGATCTCCTACCAGACTACAACAACTCACCACCGGATAAACATCAACTGGATCATGTAAGCATTGTTTAGACGAGGAGTTTAAACAGAGAGAGAAATCCATATCAATTCGGAATACAAACGACCAACTCCCGACACATATCTACCCACGCATCTACCCTTGTGCGTGTACGCTCTAAGTTCTCTGGGCGTGGGTGTACCTACAGCTGAGGGTGCATCCCTCTGAAATACAGAGCGATCGGATGTAAAAACTTATAATATTATCCACGAACTGTGACAATATTCATTTCACAGAGATATTTACACATCAGGGGTGTATTTGTCTTGGTGCGTAAGGGTGTACTAAGAAAGGAATTCTTCAATCTTAATTCAACCCCTAAAAGAGCCGCGCGAGTTCTACTATAGTTTGTTTGTAAAGATAAAGATTTTTGATTTTAAAGTAAATTATATTCTTTGACTTTAACATGGATTTTAGGTTCTAGCATACATCGGACACACATCGCCCGAGGTGGTATGTGGTCGTCGGTTGGACGAGGCAGGTCCGTCGCCGCTCGCCGCCGGAGCTGAAGACGAGTTAGTAGCCGCATTGGTAGCGCACCGAAACAGTGAGCGGCAGTACTTGACACAGAGAGACAGGTAAACGTAAATTTACGTACCTTTAATCTCACCTCTCTCTACCATAAAGTTTGCTGGAATAGAACTCTTTTAAGGGTTAAGGTCGCCTTTGTGCTTGTCTTAATCTTAAGTTTACTCATTTAATTTTTCTGTGTACAATAAAACAAAAAACCGGCCAAGTACGAGTTGGACTCGCGCACGCAGGGTTCCGTCTAACTATCACGGTTCATGAGGTCCCGTTTTACCCTTTGGGTACGGAACCCTAAAAACATGTAGTACACGCCACGTAAAATGAGCGATGAACGACATTTTAGGGAATTTGTCTGCGCATGGGTAAGTTGCGCGGGAGCAGAGGTTGCCTCACGAACCTATAGGGCGAAGGTAAAGCGATGTGGATGCTTAAACTTATTCTATGCCTACTTCCCAAACCAAGCAGCATTGCTATGTTTCGGTTTGAAGGGTGTAGATGCAGGTAAAATTACAGGCACATGAGGCTAAAGAACTGTTTGCCTCCGGTATATGGGCGCAAAACAGTGCATCGTAGAACACGTTAAACTGCAATACAATGCTTTGTATAGATGATGGTAACCACTTAACATCAGGTGTCCATTTGCTTATTCCAACAGTAAGTCATATAAAAAAATATGTAATTTTTTTGTAGTTTCGAAGAAGAAGAACCAATAGCATGGTGCGGCGAGGAAAGCAAAAGCGAGTTCGCGCAATGCAGGCAGTTGGCGGCGCAACTCGGCGTGTTAGCTCCCTCGCGAAGGCAACACGCCCATCTGCTACGGAGGAGCGACCGACTGCTTCGGGAATTACGGAACTTAGATGCACACAGGTAACACCGGCACTCATATAAAAAAAAACGGCGGACTGCTTGGTTCCAAGCCGTGAACTTCTTACCAGTTCTTCTGGGCTTGGTGGCAAGGAACTGGCACTTTGTTTAACCTAGCTTTAAGACGTTCAAAAGGATCCCTGCGGATATTACTGAATAAATGCTTTTTGACTCTAAACTTACGCTGGGAGTCATAGTCGCTGGTGAACAGTTCTTGATGTTCTTCTTGCCTTTTAACTGCTGTTTTTTTCTGTACAATGTATTAATGTTAGACTAGTAGAATAAAAATTCACCAATTGTTTCAGGTGTCGAGAAACACATAAAATAGCGGTGATATACGTCGGCAAAGGACAGGAGGTTCGAAACGAGATCCTTTCGAATCGCTGCGGCAGTCCGGCCTATGAAGCATTTCTTGCTGCGTTAGCTTGGGAGGTAAGAGGTCTTCAAAATCTACGACATTAGCTATAAAAAATACTTTTTTTTATGTGACTTCCTTATGGAACAAGTAGATGGCGTACCTGATGTTGAATGGTTACCATCACCTATAACAATGCATTGAATAGGTTACGTTCGTTATGAACACTACCATCCACTTGCTTATATAAGTATTCTATTAGCTATCTGGTCTCATAGTGTAAACTTTACTTAGTTCACACGTTCGCTTCAGGGGACGTCGTGTGAACGAGTTAAAAATATAACTAAAATATACAAATATAACTTCACGCAAATAAAGACAACTGAAAACGTCACCAACAAATTATTACAGTGTAAAATTAAACTACTTTAGCCCACAATTGGTAAATTACATTTGTATGGAAATCGTACCACCTTAAGGTTAAACAAGTCGGTGCGTTGTCCATACATACATACGCCGAAAGATTTAGTACTAAATCTTGTAACGCTTGTAACTTTCAAGGTAATCTGATTTTACTGTAGAATATAGGGTAACGTACCTAGATAACGGCAAGATAATTCAGTATCAAACTTAACTTCGGACGCACGTTAATAAATAGTAGACATTAAACACTTACAGCGTTTGTATGGACCACGTACCGACTTGTTTAACCTTAAACGTTGTTTATTATTTTAGGTTGAGTTAGAGAGTCACGTGGGCTTCACGGGCGGCTTGCGCGGCGGTGGCGGCGGCGGCGTCAGTGCGCCTTACATCGCGACGCTCACGCTAGAGGCGCTGTTCCACGTCGCCACCAGGATGCCGGCTGACACGCCCGACGCTATTCTCAATAAGGTAACCTAGCTATACCTGCCACTGAAACTATACCAAAACATATTCAAATTATGTATACATATTTAAATTTATAAGTAGGTATATTCTTTTTTTCTGTAGCTGTCGTCTATTTTTACTGTTTCTTTGTTTATTATATCGAGTCTATCTGTAGAAACTTGTAATTGGCCATCAGCATACTGAATCTCTCTTGTATTTATATCCACGTTTTTCTTTGTACCTAGCTGTAAGTTTTCCTAAAATTCTTAAATATGAATTTTAGTTTATTTTTAAATATGAATGGTATTGTCAGACTCGTCACCTGGGTAATGACGAAGTGCACGTGGTATGGAGTGAACACTGGCGACCATACAAACGCGACACGCTACCGACGCAGTTTTGTGACGTGCTCATAGTACTGTACCCGCTGCCCGGGGGCCTACTGCGTTGTACCGTCTCTAGGAAACCTGACGTGAGTATCCTTCCTTACACTATACATATATCTTTACTAACAGCCGCCGATATGGTAGCAGCGGTAATTTCGCTAATATCAAAATTTATGTTTAGAACCTTTGCTAGGATAAAAATTTAAGAAACTTCTGTAAATGTTATGGAAAAAAAAGTATATAAGTATATACTATATTTATTTGGTTTCATCCAAATAGTCAAATGGTTAAAGTGTGATTGAACCACGAACATTTAAAATTTCGTATTTATAACATTACTTGGAGAGTATCTCAACCATCCTCAAGATACTCGTAGGCTAGGGAGTGTGTAAGTTTTTGGTCCAGGCCGTGGAGTTTTTAGGCCGTCCAATGACCTCAAGCATAACTACAGCTTGACGAAGATTTGGTACCCTACAAACCGAAGCACAAAAGACTCAAAATACGTTGTTGGCATAAAAATCGTTAAAGATACTTTTATCTGGGTATACTAAAAAAGATATTTTAAAGGACAATGGGCAAAAATGTATGGAACCTGGGACCACCCTCCAATAGCAATAAAATGTATGTCGTTGGATAGGTCTTTTCAACCGAAACAACTATTGCTATGACAGCTTTGCTGTTACAACTGTCCGTTCGAAGATATAAGACATATAAGTTTTGATAAAGTGTTAAAATAAATAAAATATTTTTATTATAATAATGATTTATTAATACAGTAACATTAAAAAAACATTGTTAAAATGTTATAGGGTCTCTATTCTGGTATTTAGGATGCATAAACAATTCGTGTCCGACCGCGACGACGTATCTTATGGGTTATCTATAGTGACGTCATTTAAAAACATTACTGGTGCATTAAAGCCTTCATGAATCGCATACCCTAAATACCAGATATTGATATAATGTGTGCACATGTGTCCATCGTTCGCCTTCCAGATAAGCATGATTTTCGCGTCAGTTTTTGTGGTAGCGAATGGTCCCATAACATCAATGATGTAGCAATCTGATGCACCGATCAAAAATGGTTTTAATAAGTTTTGGAACTTATGTAAACTCTATGACAATGGTTGGAATAAAAAGTTTATATAAATGTAAGTTCCATCACATATCAGAATCATTTTCTTCATTCCCAAAGAGGTCCTTTGGAATTGTTAGGTTTTTAGCCAAAATATTTTCCCTATCTATATGATCCAGTCCTAAGTGTTGTGTGACGTATTTATTTCTTAGGCATTCGCTATATGGCTAACGCAGTTCTTGGATCATTACATCTCTCGCCCAGTGATGGAGTTTGCTCTAAAATGACGTCGAACTGGTAGCCGTTAAGGTTAAACAAGTCGGTACGTTGTCCATACAAACGCTGTAAGCGTTTAATGTCTACTTAAGATTTAGTACGCCGCTTGTAACTTTCAAGGTAATCTGATTTTACTGTAGAATATAGGGTAACGAGCCTAGATAACGGTAAGATAATTCAGTATCAAACTTAACTTCGGACGCACGTTAATAAATAGTAGACATTAAACGCTTACAGCGTTTGTATGGACAACGTACCGACTTGTTTAACCTTAAGACCGATCATATTAGTATTCATGCGATTCATTGCGGGTTTCAATGAACCAGCAATGTTCAGAACTTATAAGTCTTATATCTTTGAACGGACAGTTGCAACAACAAAGCTGTCATAGCAATAGTTGTTCCGGTTGAGTAGACCTATCCAACGATATACATTTTATTGCTATTGGAGGGTGGTCCCAATTTGCCCATTGTCCAATTTGTTATGTATTATTCCTGTCAGGTGTGCGTGTTCGGTCCGATATGGGAGGAGAGTATAATCCGCGCTAACTGCGCCGGCGCTCTGGTGAGAGGCGCGGCGTTCTCGGGCGGTCGAGCCGTGCGCGCCAACATGCCGCTGTACCAGCACGCGTACAGCGAGCGTGCACGTGCCCTGCATGCGCTAGTGCACACGCACACGCTGCCGGCTACCTTCGAGCGCTTTGTGGAGCGCGTGCGCGAGCCCCTACCCAACTACAACTCCCAACCTGCCGGTAACAACCTCACTGCTACACCTTACATAGTTCTATACTAGCTGACTGGCTCGCGACTTCGTTCGCGTCTTTCACACAAACTTCATTTCTTTTTTACACCCGTTTTAGGGATGACAGCTCAATGAAACCCATGCAAGTTTTAAGTTGGACTATAAGCCAACTAATTTTGCAAATCGCATCAACATATATTTAGTAGTTTTTTAACAGAACATAATTAATTTAAAACCAGAAAAAATTAAATGGCTGGCTGGCTACAAGCTTTGCGGCCCACTTCGTCATCCGCAGCGCTCCAATAAGAAAAGTACAAAGGGTAGCTTTTGCTCTGCACTGGCACACTTAATGTTAATGATTGGTAGAGATGTGGTACAAATAATTGCAAATAATATAAATATTGAACACCCGCTACGCAACGGAAGTGGTTAACAATGGTGGTTTTGCAATTTCAGATGAAGGCACAGGCCGGTTGGCGGCCGCTCTGCTCGACCACGCGTGGTGCGGCACGCCTGACTCGCACAGCGTATCGCCACGCCCGTCCAAACGTCTCGGCCCATTCAAACGACCACTTACCTCCCAAGGGCCACCTGCGCCTCATACAGCCCCCATCACTTCCACTCCTCCATCGATACAACCTGCCCCTCCGCTTCGGAAGAATCGGTGAGCATCATAAAAAGTAACAATAGAAGTACTTATGCCTAATTTCACCTATGAACACCTAACTGGCCTTTTATCTAAAATGAAATGGAGTAAGTTTCTTGACTTAAACGGTGAAAAAAAGAATTAATCTCTTGAAATTAGGCCTCGCCCGATAAAGACTGAAAAGACTCACCTCGAGTAGTTCTAATTATTGGAATATGATATTTTTCTTTCCGTCAGTCTTTTTCAGTCTAGTTCGGACTTTTATATTATTTATAAGATGTTGTAATACGTATTAAGAATGTAGGTAAAATTTGCACATATTAATCTACAAAAAAGTTAGTGATCATGCGATGTTAAAAAGTAACTTGTCCAAATGAAACCATGCCTTGTAAATCAAGCATTAAGGCTCTTCAAAGATCTTAGATAGGTATATTGGGTATAAATTTGTAATAGATAATATCTTTATTATATTATAATGCCTGGGCTTTTTTCGTGAAACTACTGGATCTGGAATTGACATTATTGTTTTAATTTATTAATATTATGTAATACAACTAAATATAAGGACAAGAACGAGCGGGTTGCGTAGTTGCTCTTGTATTGTAGAAATCATAAAACAGTAAAAAAAATTACACTGATGATTTATCACCCTTTAGGATAGCACTGGTCAGACAGACCACCGTCTTGGGGCGTCATCCAGACAGTGGTCTGTCTGACCCGTGCTTTCAGGACTACCTTACTCCGAAAAACTATATTTCGTATTACATTTCGAGTTACACTGTGAGGTACCTACCTAGGTCTATTGTGTTTCAGAGTATATGCCCTAATTCATGGTTTCGAATTCTGTCGTGAAATATTATTTCTGTTCGGAAAAATATGTGCCCTCAACAATAATCTTGAAATCGTTCGTTCGCGTGTAATTACCTACTTTGCTACTTACTTAATTCGTCCATTTAGAGATTATAGCATTACGGACTCAATTATTTGATGTACTTAATACCATGTAAGCTTTCTAACGTATTATTATAGTCTTACATTCTATGCAAAGTTGGTTAATTTTTTATACATAATCTGTGTTTATTGAGATTTCTAGCATTGCAACTAGGGTTTGTACATAAGTAAACTAGATTATAAAGCTTTAACTGTTGTAAGTTTGTTTATTTATTTTCGTCTAAAAACTTTCGTTCGTTTTCAATCCTGTGATGCTTGTGAAATAGGTATATGAACATATGTGATGTTCATAAAATTACAAAGAACAATTATGTATATCACTTTGTCGTTCATTTTCTGTATTTAAACCGTGCCTGACATTAGATGTTTTTGTACCTTCAAAAGATTATATACATTCCATTGTTTTTGCATTGCCTATAAACTGCGCTTTTTATAAGTAGGTATGTACCTGTTTTTTATTAAGAAAATTAAGTATTTTAATATGCATTTATGGTATATTGGACAGTAGTATCTTCTAGTTTATTAGTAATTCTATATATTCATTTTATTTTCGGTATTTGTTTACTTCCACTAACTGTTATCAGTATTTCATAGATGTTAAGACTGACACACTAAAATATGTATTGTAAGCACTTATTAGTATTAAAATTTCGTTCATATTTTATTAAACAATGTGGTGGTAATTAATAATTTATTTTGTCCCTAATTTATTTCAATTTATTGAAAAACAATAGAGTTATAATATAATAAGGCTTTGAAAGTTGTCACATAATATAAACTGTAACAAATAATTTGGAAAACTCACAATGTAACCAATTTTATATATTTAACATATGGACTGTTTTGCACATAAATGTGTGCAAAAAATACTAAGGCTCGGAAGTGCCTTGAACGAAACAAGTTCATTACAATTATTTGAAGTACTCAAGTTTTTGCGCAAAACATGCCACATTTTAAAACCACAAAAACATAAATAAAGGTTTGTTAAACTTTTTTCAGTTTTTTATTTTAAGTTTGATCTTAAATTAAAATGTGTTTAGGTCATATTTTATAAATGGCTAATTCTTAGGTAGCTTGTACATTCCTCCCTGCAAGATGAGCTGATGAGTCCTGACTTTGGTGTCTAAGAACTGCCTCAGTTCTTGAAGACTGCATTCAGTCCCTGGAGCTTGTGAAGCAAACATCTTCAACATCTGATGAATGCGGTCCAGTGGTAAAGAGTCCAGATTTGTCAACATTCCTACTATGTAAGACCAGAACACTTGCAACTCTCCCTCCCTCTGATCGTGTGCTGAAGCCATTGCACTTTCAGTCTCATCATCCTCACAGATCATATCCTGCACCTGGTTTGAGGCACCAGAACCCTTGTGAGGATCAGAACCATCAATCAAAACAAAATTATCAGGGCTTTTCTCAGATATTAGCCCCATTGATTGCCAGTATGTAATTTTTCTTCTCAAAATAGTCACAGGCACTTTCATTACTTGATGAAGTTCCTCTATTGACCATTCTGGCTTATTCTGAAAATGCATTATTAAAGTTGCATTAAATGGTGAAACAGTCAAGTCTAGTTTCTTCTCTCCAATTTCTATTTCAATATTAACATTACCAAGATGCGGTTTCCAGCTCAGCGTTCTATTTCCTTTCAAGGCTTCAAATGATTTTGTATAGGCTTCAAGATGATACTTAATTTCTTCTGGAAGTTCCAAACTTTCATCCTTGAATGGAGGCCAAAACTGAGCTGACAGTATCATAGCACTTGATGTGAACTTTTTATTTAGTTCCTCAATACTCTTCTCCTGTTGTATAAGAGCATTTATTCTTTTTGAATCTGAAATATCTTTCAGCATCACTTCACAGAAGTGTAGTTGTGATTCTCCAAACCTTAGCTTAAGGAGTTCCAAATATCTTATTTCTCTCTCTGTGTTAATGGCACTTTGAGCCAACAATCTATCTGCTAAGAGTGTTCTGTATTCATTTACAAACAGTTCTTTGCTTCCATAAACATTGACAAGCATGGATATTATATCATTTGCTTTTCTGTCACTGGAGTTTACTTTAGGATCTGCATCAACTGGATCAGGAACCCACTCATCCCACTTCTCATCAATATCCTCATCACCATCAGGTTCTGCCGCAAACTTGGCCAGTTCTTCTGCCAACTCACAGCCTGCACCTTCCTCAGTGAGACTACTGACCACACTTCTTACTGTATCTTCTCTGTTTCTTAAGTAATTTTTCACTGGCTTTGTGACAGTCTCTAGTATTACTCCTGAGGGATCAATGTATCTCAATGCTTTGATAGTAGATATGTAAGCAGTAAGTATATCAGGTGTGTTCACACCTGGGTGAAGTAATCTTGTTTCCAAGGCACTTTGCAGTTTTTTACACAAAGTTGGTCGCAGGTCAGTCATTTGTAATCCTATTCTGATGTCTTCAACAGCTGGTAGAGAATCAGGATATTCAATAATGATGTTAAATAGTTGATCTATTCTCAACATTGTGTAACTATGATGCATAAAGTAACTCAACTTCTGTCTGAACTTTGCTATAGCATTTTGAATGTATGTGTCGTCTGCAGGGGGCTTGGAAGAGCCTGCACAGTATATCCTAGTAAGCCACGACACAACTGTTGTTTCAAGCCAGTCATCTAAAAATCCCATATGGGAAACATCAAATGAGCCAGAACATAGCTTTTGCATATGAGATTCTATTCTCACCTGACTGAAGCTTGTTAGTACTTGACCTGCAAGTCTTTCCAATAACTGCAATTCCATCAATTTTCTGTTGGTGTCATGGAAAACTTTCACAATGTATGCACAATTGCACTCAGAAAAATCATTCCAACAGCCTGAGCACATGACATCTTCTCCCATATCTGGATTTTCATACTCATTATCAAAAACATTGAATGATACTTTATAAAAATGGTTTATTATCACATGAAAATCTAAAGGTAATTGAGAAAGCAGAGTGGCTCTCACAAGCTGCTTGAAACCCAAAGTAACATCTTTTTCTCCGTAAATTGGGTTATTGTCACCACAAGTATTATTTAAAATCGTAAGCCTTCGAAGCATAGCAGCAAAACTAGATACAGATTCATACAAATCGTTAACAGCGGATTTGAAAAGTTGAAACCCTTTTAATTCTTCTTCCACTTTGGTAAACTTCGACCAGAACAAGGGGGCCACATGTTGACGTATATATTTCTCGATGTGAATAAGCACCAGATCTCGAATTTTAACTTGAATTCCTAAGCCGAAAATAATTTCGTGAATCTCTTCATACTCTCCGTCGGTGCAATCGGTAAATAATGAATCATTGAGAATGGGAAAAGCGTAGTTGATCTTATTCCAGTAAACTTTTAGATCCTCTTGGTTGTAAGACATAATAATGTAAAAAAGTTTTAACTTTATTATTATTTTAGTCAAGCGTTATTTTGATACACCTATGTTTTTTTTTAATTTATACTGTCCCACAGAATACTTTGATAGTAACAGATTTGATACTGTCATTTGCCGAGTCCGGTTAATGTACGACCATGGAGTACACAGCCTAAAAAAACATAGCCAATGGAAAGTGCTTGCAGGAATACGTGTATATAATAAGCACCACTAATAATACCACTAATAATAGCACCACCAATAATATAGCACCACGACTTAACCCTTTCCACGCCTAGGCCCCTAGGCATGCAAGATCCCCAAGATCCCCAAGCACGGCAGATATCCCCTCCAATCTCTTAGCATATTGAACTCTAATCTCTTAAGCCTGCAATACATGTTGGCCGAGCTAACGCCAACGCGAGCGTAGGCAAATCGATGCAAGGCAAGTGCTACCGTCCAGACGTTCGGCAAGTCTACGCAAACTATTGCAAGCGGCCAATGAATGAGTTGGACGAGTGAAGCTGCCCACACGTTGGGTGCTGTCAGTTCGCGTTGTGCATTCGAACTAGCTACATGGTTATCCGGTATTTATTTGGTTCGAACAATATGGACGTAGAATTTGTTGCAGCTGCTGCTATTTATTTGATGAGCACGTTTATTAATTACGTCTTTGTATGCCGGAAGAAAGTTGTAAAAAAAGAAAAGACAAAAAAGATGGTGGTGAATTCATAGAAATAGAACAAACTTGAACACATCATCGTTGGTTTCGAACGATAATAATAATAATAATAATAATGCTGGACAATACACACAGCATCATCTAGCCCCAAACTAAGCAGAGCTTGTGTTATGGGTACTAGATGACTGATATACTTAATACAATACATTACATGCATAGATATTTTTTATTATACATAGAAAATACCCAGAACACCCGGAATAAATATTTGCAGATCATACAAACATTTATCCCAAGGCGGGAATCGAACCCGCAACCTCCTGCGTCGCAGGCGGACATTCGCCCGCTACGTCACATCGGTCGATATTATTTCATTATACACGTGCGACGATGACCGACACCAAACGCGTAATGGCGGGCTGACAAACATGTGGACACGATTGGCCGAGTGTAGACGAGCGCCTTTGATTTGTGCAAAAAAACCGACACGGCTCCGAAGTGAGGCGAGTGGCCGCAAGCGACCGCGAGCGACCGCGAGTGGTGACAAGTCATTGCAAATGACCTCTATACACGTTGGCGCTTGTATTCACTCGGCCAACTAGGCGAGCGACACCGAGCGATGGCAAGGCAAGGCAAACATGCCGTCTACACGTTGGTATTGGCCTTCGCTCGGCAACGTTGGGCCAACATGTATTGCATGCTTTAAACTCAAGCTCAACGAAGCTTGTTTTGGAGTCATATTCCATGGTTGTGTTTCTCAAAGCCGTATACATAATTTTAATTATCTATTATTTAATTTAGGTATAAAATAATAACATGTTGAGCTGTTTATTTATTAATTTACAAGAAAATAATCGAATCAAACTTAAATAGGTACTCAAACATGTTTGATGCGGAGAAACTAGCATTTAGCAGTATCCATATCAGTATATTAAAAATGACCAAAGATTCTTGCATTAAAATACTTATTGATAAACCAGTCTAGTGAATAGGTTCTGGTTGCTGGGTTATGAGCAATCCAAATCTCTTTTTTATTGTTATCCTTTGTCTTGAGTATTTATCTTCAGGCGAGAAGCGAGCTGTAAAATAATATACGATTTCAACATGATCTAAAGTAGGTACATAATAAAAAAATACACCTACCTACAAGCTGTTCCAGCACAGTATATATACCTAACAGCATGTAAGATATCTTTGCCTACATATAGACACTAGAAATTATGTTCAATTCACCATGATATGGAGATACACTTACCTGGATGAGCTGAAAGTGTAGGTTTTCCAGATGGATCAACTGTCTGTAAAAGAAACGATTATGATAGACAAAATTATGATGTTCTTCTCTTGTATGAACCTTTTTGCTATATTGTAATGACTGCTGATGCTGCTAGACAAATAACTAGTTGTTTATACACGTGTTTGGTTGGAGGTTATCAATCAAATGTAAAAAAATCAATAACTTACAGCCAGGGTGTACTGCCTATCTCCATTTTCGTTTAAAAAGTATCTAAGATACATATTGTTTGTTTTCGTATTGGCAGTATCCCCAAGATAACAAACAAAGGTTTTTACAATTAAAATACAAATAACATCAATCGTGTCGTGTAAACACAGCAATGTCATATCACAGTACAAAACAAAAAACAAGCATGTCGCGCCGCCTGATGAGTGATACTTGACATGACACTGACCCTCGTACCAACTTGACTTTAGACAGTGAGAGACAAATTACGTTGACTTTAATGAAATCCAATAGGTACCTACGACTTCTACTTCCACCTCAAGCTTAGGTTATACCTACAGAGTAGGAAACATTTTTTCCTCAACTTCATTTGACTGGTCTCACAATTTAGTTGATAGTCTTGCATTCTGCGCTATAGGTTGTCGGTTCGATCCCTACTGACAATAAACCTACTACTAGTAATAAAAATAAATATGCTGGACAATCCACACAGCATCATTTAGCCCCAAGCTACGCATAGATTGTATAAAGGAAACTATAGTCTGATTCAAAAACAAAGATCATTTTTGTAAACAAAGGTGCTACCATGTAAAAAAAATGTTTCTAAATATAAGTTTAGAGAAGATTAATCTTTTTTTCAAAATACTTATGGTAGGGTTCATTTTTTAATCAATATCCATAGAATCAAAAATAGCAATGGTTTTGTGCTGTACATTATATTTAATTTAATATTATTAACAAAATTATAAAATGATGACGAAATATTAGTAGAGAATATTTTATGACGCTGGTATCATCGGCGTAAAGTGGGAGCAAATCACAGGAGTTCGTAACATTTTGACATTATATATTTTAGTGTTTGTTTGTATTGTAATTTCATTCGTCTCTCTCGCGTTGAAGTCGAATGTGTTCCGTTTTCGTATAGATATCCCACTTTTGAGTGTTCTATGGAAGAATATTGTATCTATCGCACAAGCAAACCCGCGTGCCATTTTTTATAGAGTGATCCATGGTTAAAAAAATTATCAACCCCTGACTTGTCGTTATGACAGTGGCATATCTTGACATTTCTTTGTTTACAAAAATGATCTTTGTTTTTGAATCAGACTATAGACAATTGATAAAATACCTAAACAGGTTTTTTCTAAACATCTAAGTTTATCACACAAATGTTCCACAGCACAGAAGGCAAAAGTCCCTATATTTAATTAATAATAAAATTATATCGTACCTAATACATATGACTATTATGACGTATTACCAACGAAGAGGTATGGTCCTGAGACTTTAGCCTGCTGCGGCTCCACACAGAAAAAGTTTAAAAAAAAATTGTTGTTTATTGTTTGTTTTGTTTGTGATGAGTTATATTTTATGCGGCGAATTCTCAGTTGTTTATTGAATCCTAATCCTATTCTCCCTCTTTGCAAAATGGCTAATCTACCTCCTCGGAAAGTATCCGTTTCAAGTAAAACCAAACAAGATGCTACACCACTTCAAATCCTTCTGCAAATGGGGTTTCCAAGACACCGAGCGTAAGTTCTGGCTGTGAATATAGTTTTCTACTCCTGCTGAATAAATGAATTATACGTCTGCATCGACAAAGTCTTCTACCCTGCTAGCGAGGGGATAGGGATGGGCCTAAATTCTACCCAGGCGTTTAACGCCAGAGGTAACGCTAACCGCTAACGCCACGGGTAAACCTTATAATTTCCTACGTATACAATTGTACATAATTGTTATTGTTATTATAAGATACAAACGTTTTTAAATTTACGAGGATGCGCAAAATGAGTGGTCTAATGTGACCCTTCCGATCTGATGTCTGTAGGTACAGCATATACTTCAATTTATCACTAGATTTTCATTCAAGGTTGAAGGCTCTTGCTGCTACTGGTAACCGCAGTGTACAGCTGGCTTCAGACTGGTTGCTAACTCATGTAAATGACGCTTTTATTGATTCTGATGAGCCACGAGAATACATTTTCTATGCTAATCCCACTGGGCCTCTGTTAGCACAACTTTTGGAGTTCTGGGATAAGTCGAAAGCTATGGCTGGATGGAATGGGGCTCATAACTTCCCACCACACATCACTTTGGTGTCATTCTTCAAGGTAAATACAATTAAATAGACTCAGAATCGCCTTGGTGTGTAGAGATGTACTATAAATGGAATTCCTCTAATTCAATCCCTAAACAGGTACAGCGGGGGTTAAAGTTTGTGTAAAAATAACTTTACGCAGACGAACTCGTGCGTACTTTTAGCTAATGTTACTTAAGCAAGTAACTTTTTTCTGGATCTTTGTACCTTACTTTATAAATAAGACATAGTCTTGATTACATAAAACTTACGAACTTCAATATTTAAAGAACCTACTTGTTCTCCATGTATTCGTAAATAGTATTAGTAAAGCTCTCAGTAAAGGGTTCGTTTACTTTCAGGCACAAGATGATACATCATTACAGCTAGCTAAGGCTGTAAAGCATGTGGTAGAAAATGTAGGTGAACCTCCTTTAGGCCCACTGAAGCTAGAACCTTACATATCTCACAACTTCATGGGTTTGTTTGTGTCTGAGCAGCATGCTGACTACTTGAAGAAGATAGCCATTCAGTATGTGAAGCAGGTGTCATCAGCATGTAAGTAATTTGATGTAAATTTTACCTGTTAAGTTTATATTAGCATTAGGTGACCAGGCCACGGAGGCTGAAGAATTTCTTTCTTACATTTAAAAGTCACATGCATCTACTGTTGATATTATTAATTTTATTTCAATCATTGTCAGTCAGCACGAGCGCTGTATCGGCGCGGCCAGTACCATGTACCTACACTGATTGAATATTGACTGGTTGTGGAAACCAGTCCGCCCACCAAGACGCTATGATGTATTGCCATGCTTTTGGCAGTTATACAACCACCTTGAAAAATACCAGATGCTGCGACCCAGTCGCCTCCGTGGCCTGGCCACTTAATGAGCTCGTAACCTTTTAATTCTATACTTACATCAATTTTGTATGCATTAGTTTTCCTTGCACACTGGTATTGTATGATTGTAATTAGAAAAACACAAACGATTTTTCAGTACAGTCTCCTGCTACAAGATGTAACTTCTTATCTTTTTTAGTGTGTGAGACTGGTTTGATATTACCTACTCACTACACATAGTAGTGAAGTGTGCCTAAGTTTATTGATCTTTTTATAGTAATGTGTGGTTGATGGTGCTCTTTAGAGTTTTTTTCTGAACAACATTTATTCTCACAGTGGGGGTTACGGTGGATACATATGAGCATTTGGACGCATTGGGAGCATGCTTTCCTTGGTGCACCATGCAGCAAGAGAAACCTATTAAATGTAAGGGTATACCTGTTATTTGTATATGTGTATTTATAGTTTTTTTTTTGGAATCATTTAACACAAGCTCTTATAATTCCTATCATTGGTTTATTTACTTGGTTTTGTTTCCCTAGTGTTGCTGACAACGGTATGGCACCTTCCTGGCCTCTTTGCAAGTTTGATAATTCTATATTCTTAGCTGAAAAATATCTTATAAAACAGATATGTAATCATACTTACCTACTGTGAAAAAATACTCATTACAAAAAAAAATATTTTGCCAGTTTACCAATTTTCTAATTTTCACAGTTCTATTCTGTTGAATTAGACAATATTAAACTTCTAAGTTACTTCTTAGACAAGCTTCATTTTATTAACGTTACAATATGTAGGTATTAAAATATTTCATTTTAATTTGCTTGTAGGCTAGTGGGATACTAGTAGAGGTTGGCAATTGAGCATGTACAGCAAGCTTTTTGAGGTAATTATTCTTTTTATTTTGTAAATACTATGTATAGTCTAAAAGTATAATATAGACGATTATATGTATATATAAAGTATACATACTTAAGTTGAAGATATTGAAGTGGCGGAAAAATATTAATTTAATCGTCTATTTTATACTTTTACAATAGACTTCTGCAAAATCAGGCCTGAATTTGTACATTCTACAGTCTGCATTGACAGTTAAGTGAATGAAGTATGAGCATCAATTAAAACTCACTTTTTAATACAATGCTACCATTTTAAGCTTGACGCAACACATTTTTGATGGTAACTGTACACACTGTACTGTTTGTATCAGATTTTGGAAGAATTACGAGCTTGTTTAAGTATTAATGTTTTCATTCGTAAAATACTTTTGAAAGATAGTCTGATTTACTTTTGATGTATTTATGTTTCATTATTTTATTTTGTAAAACTAAGACTAGGTAAGTATAGTATTTGTTTTTGTAAGTGACTCATGAATTCTGAGGAGACATTATAGACAAAGACAGACATTATTTGCTACAAAAAGACATGCATATACAAAACAGATCAGAAAGTGAAGGCAAGATAAAAGGAAAGATATAAGCACTAGGTGCCTGTGTGCAGGAAAGGGTATCGACTCGGCATATGCCTCACCACTATTTATACCTAGTAGTTAGGCTCTGTTATTCTGTTGAAACCTTTTAGACCTTATAACGTTTTTTTATCAATACATAGACATACTAATATTATAAAGAGGTAGAGTTTGTTTGGTTCTAGGGGTAATCTCTGATTTTTTAAATTCTTTTATCGTTATTTGTGAGTGACAGGATATAATATTAACTCGAAAAATGAAAAGACTATGGTATTCGGATTTGCTAAGTAAATTTAATTAAAAAAATTTTAATTAATTAAAAGCGGTCGAACGAAAACGTTTCTTACGAATACTGCGTATACGATGAGAGATCTAAGATTGTTTCTTATATTCCTAAGAATACAAGACGCAGATGTTTACTAAACTCTGTTTGATTTATTTGTGTCATTTTATAAATAAATAAACATTAATACCAGCAATAAGCTTGGAGCCGCATGTCAAATCGCTGCACATCACGCTGGCGTACCACTTTGAGGAGTCTGCGTACGACACGCTGAAGGGGCTGGTGGGTGAATTGCAGTGCGCGGAGCCGGCCAGTTGGCAACTAAGGCTCTACTCCAGGGACCCGAGGTTCGCGAAACACCAGGTGAGGCATCAACCATGATATCCACTACGATACTCGATTGGTCTGTTTATTCGTCTAAACTGGCCGCACCAATATTCACTAAATTTAACTCACAGCTCTGTTAGTAGTAACCCTATATTTTGTGCTGTACATTTATTTATTTATTTAATCTTAGATTCACAGTTTAAGTATTGTTTAACTTAAATCAAACTTTTCATTAACGAATTTGAATCTACATTTGTGTGATGAACATAGATGTTTTTTCTCTGTCTGGGTGTTATATTGTATCCTAAGTATGTATTTATAACATAAAAAACGTATCTAAGTATTCTATCAGTCATCTGGTTCCCATTGTACAAGCTATGCTTAGTTTGGGGGCAAGATGATGTTGTGTAAAAATGCCCACAGATATTTATTTATTTTATTAGCCCCATAGCCTTCTTGCATTGCGCACATAATTCGAACAGACATTGGTGCACGACCGTGTCTGAACCCACGACCTTAGTATCAGAAGGCGGAGTCACTCCCACTAGACCTGATGCTGATGGCCTTGAAGAATGATAAAATACTTAACCATAATCAGGTGCACAAAGTGACGCAGAGTTACGCGCCGAGAGCGAACGACGAGTTGGAACTGGTGCTTGGAGATTACATCTACATCGAGGAAAAGGAGCTGCAGGACTCGCCTGACGGCTGGGTGCCCGGCACTTCGTGGCTGACGGGTAAGACTTAACTAATACGGCTTTCTTTTATGTATATTGATTATTATCCTATAGCCCGTTTGCACCTAGTTGAGTGTAGGCTTCATTTTTTAATACGCCATTATTACTGATCCCTTGCGACTTTCACCAAGCTCTTTTGACGATCAATTTGGATCAACAGGGTGATGTGTCTGTCTGGAGTTCATCGAACATGTCTTGGCCACCATTATTCGAACAATTTTATCCATCTTTCGTTGTCCTTCGTGCCAAGTGTCCTCAACTTCAATTTACACTTCGTCCACAACTTTTCTACAATGTATCTCTGAAAGTTGGGCTCATTCCTACCAAATCTGATCACGTTTAAAGTAAATGATAAAAGATCTTATACAACAAGCAGATGGCCCACCAGATGTTAAGTTACCTCACTTATAATATACAGTAAGCTGCTTGGCGGCGGAAATAGGTATAGTGATACTACTTCCCCCGACGAGCCCTTCACCAAGAGCCTACTAAGCTGCTTGTTCCATCAGAAAATTGTATTAAAAAACCCAACAAAGAGCACATGATTCCTCAATTTCATAGTTATCACAAAAAGTATCACATGTATGTCATGTGATAGATTTGTGATACTTTTTGTGATATCATAAATTTATTGACCTATGTACAAACAAAATTCACTCTACTATACACATGATAAGTTATATTATGTTATCATCAATGAATGTCAACGAGCGGTATTCAAGAGAAACCAAGACGTATTTGAAAATATATTTATTTATTGACGACTGATGTGGCGCGGTGGGCGAATGTCTACCTGCGACGCAGAAGGTTGCGGGTTCGATTCCCGCCTCGGGATAAATGTTTGTACGATCTGCAAATATTTATTCCGGGTGTTCTGGGTATTTTCTATGTATAATCAAAAATATCTATGTATGTAATGTATTGTATTAAGTATATCAGTCATCTGGTACCCATAACACAAGCTCTGCTTAGCTTGGGGCTAGATGATGCTGTGTGGATTGTCCAGCATTATTATTATTAATATATTATTATTTAAAACTTTCGCACAGAATAAGAAGTGTCGTAGAAGATGGCCAAACATTTTCCCTCTTCGGTTTTGTCTATATCGGTTTATTCTAAAGCAAGACCTTTTATTAAAACAAGCTTTATTAACAATGAGTTGTAAAATAGCATAGTTAAAATGTATTGATTTGCTATGGCAATAGCAACTCTTACACGTTTCGATACGGTTGCTTTTTCTCGTTCTTCGATACGGCCAAATTTAATTAATTTTTTTTTTTTTTTTAATTATGCTGGACAGTCCACACAGCATCATCTAGCCCCAAGCTAAGCAGAGCTTGTGTTATGGGTACTAGATGACTGATATACTTAATACAATACATTACATATATAGATATTTTTTATTATACATAGAAAACACCCAGAACACCCGGAATAAATATTTGCAGATCGTACAAACATTTATCCCAAGGCGGGAATCGAACCCGCAACCTCTTACGTCGCAAGCGGACATTCGCCCGCCGCGCCACATCGGTCGTCATTACAAGTCAATGACAAATTCAATTACAAGATTAGGTTTCTTTGTTCAATTGATATGCATGCAAATACTTGATGTGTATTCGTTCTTGCGTTCTATAGATTCTATTTATACCCTGTTCTGTTTGTCAGGAGAGCTGAGTATTTTGTCCATAACAGAGATACCCCGCCTTCTGATCATTTATTAAATCAGGTAGCTACATTTTTGAGTATTTGCCATGTTAATATTTATTATGACGCTGTCACACCATTTTAAAAGTTAAAAATTGTATACATTCTACTGCTGCTGACTGTACCTACAAGGTTTGCTTAATTTGGGACTAGATGGCGTAGTGACAAATGTATGTCAGTATTTATATGTCTTGATAAACACGAACCAAATAATTATTATCTAAAAAAAACTACTCCACGCGTTCAACGCGACTTGATCACCGATACATCAATGGACTTTGTATTAGTTATCATAATCCTTGCGCACCAAAATAGCTATTCAGCTAGTCGACGAATCGACTATTTTTGCTTGCAGTTTCACTATCTTTAATCACTGTTTGGCTATTTTATTTAACTTGATAAATTTCATTCGTCAAAAGGTGAATGTAATCTGGGTTTGATACTGTTTTATCAATTGTTTATTGAACAATGAGTACCTTATCGCAGTTGTGAGTGAGTGGATTGGAAATGTCTCCAATTAAAGTGTGTCGGTATCCGTAAAATTGTATTGTTGCTTAGTTATTTCTACATTGGAAAAGGTGTCAGTGAAGATCAGTGCACCCGTTGTCCACGTGTGCTCTATCTAATCGGCCGTGATAGTTGATTCGTTTACGTCACAATGACGGTGTTGTTTTATTTACGAAGAATGCTGAACTTGAAATCGGCAGGTTAGTTTTCATTTGGATCTGTCGTTATCAGGTAGTCGGTGTCCTATATTTTTTATATATATGTGTTGTTTATAATAATAACATATAATGTTATTCTATTTATTTCCTGTTAGGATAGATCAGTTTCTTTGACTATGTTTGCGAATTTTGTTTGACGATGTTTTGGAACACTTACAATTATTTTTATTTGTTACTAGTTCAATCTTATGGCATACATATAACAAAACGAAAGCTTGTAAGTAAATACGTCGCTCTTAGCTATTTTTCGATACTTCGATAAACCTTGCATACCGAATATGACACAGTTTATTAATGAGTTATAATATAACATACCGTGGTATGTTAACCGGCAGCATCGGCATTAGTTATTATTAATAATAGTTGTTTGTTTGATTATATGTTCTATTTAATTTTATAACTCAATCTCAACCATCCCTGTATGGACCAGCGCAAATTGGAGCATGGTGCGATAAAGTATTATCAATTTATCGATATAATTATGATTGATATTCGAAATTTATCTAACAAGTTTAAAAATCTTTAGCCTTACTGACATACATATAGACAACGCACAGCCTAAACCATTGGTCGTAAAGGCTTGTAATTTTCAGGGTACCTACCTACATATATTTGTCTTGGTACGCAGGAGTGTACTAAGAAAGGAATTCCTGAAATTTAACCCCTAAAAAGTTTGTATGAAAAAAGCCTCACTAGTTAAATACTTCTAAATTATTTCCACTAATAAAGTATAAATTTGAAAGCTAAAAAATATAACCTTGTCACATACGTCAACATCTCGCGTAGAACATTTAGATGTTTTTGTGTTATGTACTTTAATCCTATTGCTTAAGGTAAATAATTCATTGATCAATCTGAAATATCGTGCTCCTATGTGTGTCGATGTGCGTTATCGCTTACTTAACTTGTCTATGAACGCCTGTGTCATTTTAAACGTAAACAAAGGAAACATTCGGTTTCCAGCTGCTTTGTGTATTTACTAGGAGAATGCTTGGATTTACTTCGTGAATTGTGTTTGTGCCAGAGTATGTTGTGATATTCTATTAAGCTTTATGGTAATACATATAAAATTTATAAATATACAAATCCTGTTCAAAAGACCTAAAGTTTTTTATGGACTGGTTTTGTTATGTGAGGTTATCTATGCCAAATTCCTGTTTGTTTTTTTTGTGGAAGTTTTCTATCAAAATGGACTTGTGCCTTGTATGATATATGGGAAGGTATTTAAATAAGGATTAGGTTAATAAGGGTGTTTTTTTCTCAATCCCACATGACTGTGGTCTTAAGGTTTGGTTTGGTACCGGATATCTACTGTTTGATTGTAGCCTCTTATATCTTGAAATGTGGCATCTAACTAGGAATATAACCGCAAAACCAAACTGGTGATTATAATTAACTTCTTTTATATTTATTTTTACAGTCTTAGTCAGTATATATCTAATACGGTTTTATTTCTTTTACATTTGTTTAAGTCCATTTAATTTCACATAGTTTGTGTTGTATGTAACAGTCATCGCTTGGCATCAGGTTCCATCGGCAAGTTGTGTAAAATTTGATAGATCCAGGGGACAGTTTATATTAATTGTTTAAAAAACAATTAAGTTAAAAAAAGTTCTAGAGATAATGATGTCAATACTGTTGCTTCATTTTTTAATCCAACCCAATTTGACAGCACGAAACCTGTTACCGTCTCTTTCCACTGACTAAGAAACAACAAGGACGTCTGTATTTTAAGCGCTGTCAAATTAAGTTAGCCTAGGAAAATGGAATTGATTTAATTCCCATTTTGTTTCGATGCCATCTTCTGTCTGGTTTTTTATTATGGTACTTTTTGTTTACAGGCGTGAGTGGTTTTCTGCCGGCTATCTGTACTCAACGTACGGCAGAGTCCGACGCTTGGACACTACACCGTGCTATTACGCTCGGAAATAATAACAGTGAGTATATTATTTACTACTAGCAATTTTACTCGTTAAACTCTTTAATCTAAAATATTGTTAATTTTAAATCACTTGAAAAAAACAACAACATAAAAAATAGAACACAAAATAACGCTTGCCCTAGGTCAACAAAGGCAATGACACTTCAATGGCAAGTCCTAAAACAGGGGGTCACTGACACCTCACCGGTTAGCTGAACCCAAATTAAATCGCGTGGGCGCCAGCGACCGAATAAACTGTATTTTTTAAATGATATATTACGTGTTTGGTTGAACAGTAGACTAATGACCCCCTGCAGAGTTTGTGCAGTGTCCACTGTATCACTATAAACTTCGTATAACCTCTTCGGTTATTTTTATTTTTATCAGAACCTGCTCATTAAGGCATATAATATATAACTCGTTCGGGATACACTCAGTTCAGTACATCGACTCCACAGAACCGCGCGTCTCATAATATTATCATATCAAAATTATCATTAAACCGTTCACTTTTATAAACATTCTCTTATAACGTTGATGAAGTCTGACGATGATTTTATTCCTGGTTTTTTTACTAACGGTAGGTGGTGACTGTAAGTCTGAGTCGGGTTCTAACACGGACGTGGAGATGGCGAGTTACCCTCATGAGGATGCTGAGGATCTCGGCCGAGAGAAGTCTGAGGAGACGTGGAACGAATGGCATAAGTATTGGACCGCTGTGGCTACTGACAAGACTGAAGGCATCTTGAGTGTCACCCAAGGTTAGTTGGATACCTTGTAACCTTACAGTAACCTATTTAGGTTAAGATAATTTCTAGTCCAAGATTTTTTGAACCAATATTCGTATAAAAATTTGGCATTGAATGTTTTTTTATGTATGTATGTAAATTCATATATATCTATACTAATATTATAAAGAGGTAAAGTTTGCAAGTTTAGTCAAAGTCAAAAAGCATTTATTCAGTAATATCCGCAGGGATCATCTTGAAACGTCTTAAATCTAGGTTAATCTAAGCGCCAGTTTATGAGGTTGTAGGGTGAACCGATTTTGAAAATTCTTTAATAATAGGAAGCCACATTATTTCTGTGTCATCATAGGCTATATATTAATCCGAAAAATAAAAAGAAATAATGTTAACCGCCCAACGAAGCGGGCACGGGTCCAGCTAGATTCTGTAAATTGGTGGTTTATCTCTATATCCACCCGATTTTTATTATTTTTAATTGGGGTATTAATTTATGTTATCTACTTTAACCTCATTCGGTAAATTTATTTATTTTAGATAGCTTTCTTGTTTTAGCCTCCCTTTTATTGAACTAGAATTGATAACAGCAAAATTGATACACATTAAATCTGTAGTGGTTCCGGCTTAGAAAAGGACTCTCCAATATCTCGTAAAAGGCGACAAAGGGAACGCAAGGGGACGGGCCAGTCAGCAGAATCTCCTGAGTACTAAACACTGACTCTGCGGTCACCAATACGCCTATATGCAAGCGTGGACTATGGCAATACCCAATCTATACCAATTATAAGAATCTTTGTCCTGTACTTTGTGCTAAGTGAGTACTTTGTACTAAGATATTTGAAGGGATATCCACCGTGCCTAAAGATTAAAGTCGTGATGCTATTTCCTATTTTTTCCTGACTGACGCACCGCTTAAATTGGTCGTAGAGACTTGAAATTATCATGGTATATTTAGTTTGGTGCGTAGAGGTGTATTGAGAAAGGAATTCTCAAAACTCAATCCCTAAACGGGTAGAGCGGAGATTGTTTTTTTTTTTGAGCTTTACGGAGGCGTTTTGGTAGTATCAAATATGCGGGAGGACTATCTCTTGTAGTGGGCTTATGTAGGCTGATAACGACACATGATTTGCAATAACAATCGATATTTAGATATTTTATTTGCTAGAGTATTTTTTTTTTTGAAACCGAACGTGTCCCCTCCGACATTGCGAAAGTAAAAGTGGTGCACAAAAAAGCCATCGGAATTCATTCATCCATTTCATTCAGTTTTAAAAAGTTGTCAACTCTAAAAATCTTATACACCAATAATAATCGTCAAGTTGGACTAGAAGTGTCGCATACCTACTATATGAAAATTATTCAATTTCTTTTTTGTTTTAGGTCAAAAAATTAACTGGGATTCCCATCAGGAAAATGGCACGGCGGCTGTTGTAAATGATAACAGGGTTAGTAAACAATAATCACTGCATAATTCAAGAAATTAATTAATACTAAGCTCTTTCATTTGACATCTTCTTTTAAATATTTGTAAAAAAAATCTACTTGTATTTTAACAATCTCTTAATTTTAAAATAGTCAGCTGCACTAGAATGTATACAATTCGTAACTTACAGAATGATTTTACAGCGTTACAATTAATATGTACTTACAGGGTAAAAACTCAAAAAATAAGTGATTTTATCGGCAAATTTTACGAATTTTGAGTTTTACTGTTTAAGAGTTTACTATAAGGTTTTGGTACCGTTTTGAAAGTTACGAATTGTATACATTCTAGTGCAGCTGACTGTGCATTTTCTTGTTACATAAGTAGTTTCCTATTGTCCCTCATTTTTCCGGATTTCTTTTTCTGCACAGGAAAAATCTGCTCCTAAGAAACCCGGCCGCAGATGGATATTCGCCATGCGCCACGGAGAGCGAGTTGATCTGACGTTCGGACACTGGGTCAATCACTGTTTCGACGACAACGGGAAATACACCAGGAAGGACCTTAATTTACCTCTGACATTGGGAGAAAGGTAAGAAGTTAATAAAAGTTCTCTCAAAAAAGTTCTAAAATGTATGTAACACCAGTTTTATATCTCTTTTGTGAAAGACTGGTGAAACTTATCTATCTATACCAATTATAAAAACTTTTGTCCTGACTGACTGACTGGGATATAAATAACGCACAGCCTAAACCACTGGTCGTAGAGACTTGAAATGTGCAGAGTATATTCGTCTTGGTGCGTAGAGGTGTACTAAGAAAGGAATTCCCGAAATTCAACCTATAAACGTGTACAGCGGGGGTTGAAGTTTGTAAGAAAATAGCTATACGCAGACGATGTCGCGCGCGTTTCGCCAGTATTAGATATGAATCTGAGTGCTCAGCCAAACGAGCGTCATTATTTGAGCTCTAATTCGCGTTTTTTCAGATGCGTAATTTACATTCAACTGAACGACTGAGACACCACATAAAGTGGAATAAGGTCAGGAAGATGATGATGAATGACTGAGACTGTAGACAACTCATTTTCGATATCGGTAGGCACAAATTGGACTTTTGTATGAATCGGTTTCATGGAGGTGGAATTACGCGTCTCCGAATGCAACGCATATACGCATATAAACTAACATACTCTTTTCAGGGAGGGTGGGGCAGACTCTTACTCCAAAGACACGCCACTAACCAGAGTTGGCCGGTTCCAAGCTCAGTTGGTCGGCGAAGGGCTCCGCCTCGCGGGTATCACGGTGAAGCACGTGTACGCCTCAGCAGCGCTGCGATGCGTCGAAACTGCTAACTATTTCCTTGAAGGTATTCTATTAAAATTATGAATGTTACCATACAAACTTCTACACCCTGCTGCATCTCTTCAGGGGTTTTTAGAACTTAGCTGTGACAAGCACCACAGCTCAGTTTGTAGTAGCCCTGCCTTCCCACCGAGAACATTTGTGTGATGAACGTAGATGTTTATTTTGAGTCTGGGTGTTATATCGTATTCTAAGTATGTATTACAAAAATTTTTAATAAGTTTTCTATTAGTCATCTGGTTACCATAGTACAAGCTATGCTTAGGGGTTAGATGATGTTGTGAAAAAATGTCCACAAATATTTATCTATTTATTTATCCTACTGATATTAAATGGTAAACTATATATTTGCGAACGTAGAAGCGGGCGGATGTTAGTATGTATATGTTACAGCCTCTGCCTTACGCAAAGACAATATAGACGCTCGCGTAAATATACCACTTTTGTGGCAATTCTTTGCTAATTGTTTAACCCACTCTCTTATGAGCCCACGTAGGCGTAATAGCTTTTAAAATAGCAACTAGAAATAACCACAAATATTAGTCCATCTACTAATCCTTCATTTCGACGCTCAACGTAACATCCGATATGGTCTAGTGGCTAGGATACCTGGCTCTCACCCAGGAGGCTCGGGTTCGATTCCCGGTATCGGAATAACTTTTTGTATCTTTAAAAATATTTTTTTAGGTCTTCAGTCTGACCCATCTGTAAAAATCAAGGTGGAACCAGGTCTCTTCGAATTCAAGGGATGGCACATGGCCAAAGGCATGGCGCCTTTCATGAAGCCTCAGGAGCTACACAAAGCAGGATACAATGTTGATCTCAAGTAAGATACACTCGATACATTTTTAAACCTCTAGCGCTCTGGTAACTAAAATATTTTTTATTCATTATATTTGGAAGGTATTTTATTCGAACTTATTTTCAGTTACAAACCTTATTTTAATCTGGACACTAATTCGTCGGAAACTATTGAAGAATTCTACCACAGAAACGAGGTAGTGATGCAGAGTGTTGTCAAGGAAACTGAAGCTGATGGTAAACCACATTGAATCCGCTAGTATTATATTTTGTAGACTATCTATTTACCTATAAAAATCTTACTAGTAGGCTAGTATGCTTAGCCTCGATTGGAATAAGACTAAAAGAACAACCCAGCCGGGCTAAGATATGCAACGTGAAATATGTCGCGCTTGACACAAGATATTTTTTCTATTGATGAACATTTTAGAAATTATATATCAAAGACCCACAGATAAGCTAAACATTTGCGTTAAATCTTTATTTGTCAGAACGAAATAGATTTCTGGAACTGCCATGTTGCCACAGGAAAATATAAAGAGATATCTCTATTTTGCACGAGATAGCGAGTAGACAAAATCTAATCACGTTGCACATCTTAGCCCGACAGGAGTTGACACAGACTATGGTCAATCCGGCAAGCGCCAGACTGTGGCGAACCCTCCCAAATATGGGGAGACAAGTATATGAATCAGTCCAGCAGTTGAATTATTTAGGCTGATGAGGATGACGATGATGATTCTACTAGTACTACATGAATGCGAAAATTTCGTTTAGACGTGTGTTTTAATTACACTGCTGCGCTGAATGGTGCATTTTCACTGACATGTAGTGGGGCGTTGCGGAGTCCAGACATCTAAGACAAGTAGTGTATGTCAATGTAAACTGAGGGCTGATTCTGAGTTTTTTTCGTTTTCCGGATACCGGATTTCGGTTTGCGAGCTCGAACTTTTTGTATGGAGATACGATAAGCGCCCCTAGCGGCATATGGGGGCACTAGCGTATTTCCATACAAAAAACTCGAGCTCCTAAACCGAAATACGATATCCGCAAAACGTTAAAAACTCAGAATCCGCCCTCTGATTGTTCGTCCGAGTCCTCACTGAATCAGTGCAAATGAAGTCTAAAGGCAAAGATCGTTCTTGTCTGGAACAGCATATCAGGCATAAGTAAGATACTACACGAACACTCAGGCGAAAGCTAGTCTAAAATAAAACGTACAGCAAAACATTACACTTGTTTAGAAAATATTTCGCCTCTTAAAAGCATTATGTTAAATATTTTTCAGGTGGAAATATAATCTTCGTGGGACACGCTGCCACTTTAGAAGATATGACGGTTGCTCTCCGAAGGATGGGAGATAAAATAGAGGAGCCATATGCTTACAAAATAAGCAATAAACTTCTTCAAATTCCGTACTGCGCCTTCGGAGCTATGAAAGATAAACCTTTCGAGGTTATGTCGCCCCCATGCCCGCCTTCTATCAACTCCAGCTCAGGGAGATTTGATTGGCGAATTCTACAAGATCTCTGAAGTAATAGTTATATAACGTGGCGGTGAAGAAACCTCGTACTTTGCATTTATCTCGTATAGCAGAATTGTGTTGAGTATCCTAGCTGCTAGAACCTCAGTAATTTATCTAATTATCTTTAGTAATTTATGCAAAGAAAAACTCTAAGTGAAAAGTGTTGGTAAAGAGAGCCTTGATTGAGTGCAGTGTTAATAGAATTTGTTTCCATTTTAGTAATAATCTTACCGGTACAGGTTGTAAAATGACCACTCCTGAAAACTGAACGTATGTACCTACTGCAAAAGTGAATAATTCCAACCAGTTCGACTAAATAGCTTCATTCCAGAATCGGTATTTCCAATAATTACAAACGTTTTGCAAATTTTTTTCGATTTCGTCTCGAGATTGAATAAGAAGCATGGTCTGAAAAGTCTGTTTACATTTTCGAGAGTTGTCCTTTCACACTCTGTATATATACTTTTCAGTATTTTGCTCTAGTCACAAAAAATTAAGCCGCATAGAGATATTAATTGGTAACAAAGAAAACAATTTCCCGTAGACGCGTGAAAAACTCAAAAAATGCGACCAATCCGCGAGCAAGACCTATGCCATAATTCGGGCTATAAACATGTATAATTAATTAGTGAAAAAGTCCTTTGCTTTGATAACCCACTCCAAAGTTGGAAAAGATCTCTTTGATTCTTTAATCCAGAAGAATCCTGTTTTGTAGTATTTATTACCTACGAACTGCCTATCAACATTTTTTAAATCAAGTATTATCCTACAATCATAAAAGTGTGTAACTGTATTCCTATTACTTTCTATGCTTTGAGTTGAGCAAGTAAATATGTAAATGTCTGTGATTTTATTAGGTGTCAAATAGGTAGAAAGAAAATATATATTTTCTTTCTTTTCCAGGTAAGTAGTTTGCGATGTTGAACCCCTAAGCTCGGTCAAAGTATAATAATTATTAATCTATTAACCGCCATACTTATAAAAGTTATTTAAAAACATTACTTTAAAGTAACCCTGTCACTGTTTGCCATTACCTGTTGGTAAGAGATGGCAATACTCTAAGCATTGTTAATCTTTTGACAGATTTTTATAAGTAAGGCCAATTATGTTTAAACATTAAACATAAGAATAAAAATCGATGTTAAATCAACAGTTGGTTTTATTTTACTGCAAATCACAACTAAGGTTAGATTATGTGATAAATCTGTTATGCTGACTAGATACAATTAGTAAGATACATAGACCAGAAGAGGAAGAAGGTATCATATTCGAAAAATGCTTATTTTCATTACATAATATTACTTTTTAACAAGTAATCTATACAACAAAGTCTGGCAACAAGCCAAGCAGCTCTGGCAACTCTGCAAAAAATCCGTTAAAAAACAAGGGGTCAATCCACATACATCGAGATCAAAATAATTAATTACAACAAACATATAAGTAACAATAAAAACTGGCAGGGGCCGAGAGCCCTTGTGGATGGAGCTAGTTATTCCAGAAGTCTTATAGCTGTCCCGCCCACGCAAAGAGCTCATTAGAGGGACAGCTAAGTAAAAGTAAGAAATTGCCACATATTTGGCCCGTTCCCGGACGTATTTAATCAGTTACGCCGCAATAAAGGAACATTTTTATTCGTAATGAGCGTTATCATGAATTAAAGTTAGAATCGAAATGTTTATCAACCCAAAAATCATTTAAATTCTGTATTATTAAAGTTCATTCTTTCGGATAGCACCTCTTCTACAATTTTTTGTATCAGTTGTCTATCTTCTGCTCTTATATCCTCTGGTTTAGTCTTGTCATCATACATTTTTCTATCTATTAGTCTCACAATAACCTCTTCTACAATCGAGTCTATATTTTCATTGGTACGGCTCGTTAATTCGTTTACTTGGATTATATCTTCTACCGCCTCTGTTTCGTTTATTTCAGTTTTTATTTCTTCATCTACATTGTGTACTGGAGCTATACTATCAGGGATGTCTCCTCTCCCATCTACTTCTTTTTCTTCGTCTGATATGCTAACTGCAAGTTCTTTAGCGATATGTTTATGTCGTTTCATAATGTCCCTCAACTTCTCTTTGGCTGATGCCACAACTTCTTTGCGGGTTTCAGTTTTTATTTTTTCTATGGCTTTCTTTTTTCTTTCCTGTCTGAAAGATTTCAGCTCATCTAAAGCTCTTTTTGCTTTGATTTTTGGTGATATTTCAATCTTTTCCTGGTCTACCTGATTTTCGTTTTCTTCTATGTTTTCTTTGATTTTCGGCTCTTGGGTCATCACAACAGTTTCTACTAGAGGAACTTCATTTTCAACCGGTTCCTCAATAACTTGTGTCATTTCATCTACTTTCTCATCACTTTCAGCAACTGTTACATCGGCCGAACTAACCACTTCCTCATCGTAATAGTTGACTAACTTTATTACAGTTTCTTCAACTGGTTCAGTGTTTAATTCTTCAGATTCTTCTTCTTCATTCACTAAGGTATCAGCGTACATCTCATCACGTACTTTTTCGATCACAGGAGCAATTTTTCCATGTGGATACTCACGGAAATTTTTTCTTTGCAGTATAAAAATGGATGGTCTAGTCTTAATTTTTATAGGTGGGATCATTTTGTAGGTAAGGGTGATGTGAGAAAATGATTCGATGATATCTAAAACGTCATGTGTATTGACAAAAGCTTTCACGCTTAGTGAATACTTGCTCTTAGCTTCTATCAGAAGGTGCGTGTATTCTTGCAGCTGTTCTTGAGACAGCGATTCGTTCTTGCTGTACCTCCAGTGGTTATTAATTTGAGCAAACCTTGTAACCCCCGTTTGAGCTGCCAGGTTACTGATGTGAACATGAACGTATGGTTCATTTTTCAAGAGCTTATGAAATCTGTAAAATTACATTTTATGTTATCAACTCTAGGGAAATAATTGCCAGTCTACAAAACGTTTATATGTTGAGTATCTTCTTTTATTAACTAAGTAGGTACCTATTATAATCTATCTTACCTTGACATCGCCAACCCTCCTGGATAGTTGGTCATGGCTACGGACACGAATGCCAGCGTCATTATAATATTACCAATAACTATAAAGATTTGGCCCCAGAAAAGGAGTTCGTATATTGGTGCTTTCGTTCTCCTTATATATCTGAAAAAAAAACGTGTTTAAGTTATATGGGGTGCCACATTTCGACATGAGCGCGCGTTTATGGAGTAACGCAAGGTTGAACGTTAGGATAGCTCCAGTATTCTTTATTAGTATAAGTACTTCTGTTTGTAGGTATTGATTTGGAAATGGAATTATTATTTTTAGACAGAGTAGAAACATAAAAATTTTGTTATTTTAAAATCCTTTCCATCCAAAGGTTGTCTGGAAGAGATCGCTTTAAAGAGCGATAAGACCGCCCATTCCACATTCCCTTTTGTTGTTTACTATTATTATTATTATTTTTTTCTCATACGTAATAAAACTGTGCTGGGTAAGTAGTTAATAATACAACAACTTACATATACGAGCAGCATGCAGCGGAGGCCATATTCAGCAACGGAAACACGTAAATGATAAACCTTAGCTCCTTATGCGGCAGTATTGAATACAGGAGTATGAACACGAACGCCGGTGCCGCCACTTGGATCATCCGCCGGTCCAAGTAGAGCCCTATAGGGATCAGCACCAGGCTTGGACCGAGACCCCTCGGTAATGCAGAGTACAAGTACCAAAGGAATGGCGATGTCTGTATGAACAAGTCAAGGTATTCTTGATATTTTCAGTACGTTATCTACATGGCGGGACAAATAATAGAATCAAAATCAAGCCTTTTTTTTGTTTTTTTACAATTTATAGGAAAACATTTGACCGCAATATCACCTGATGTTAAGTGATGATGCGGTCGACGATGTAGCACGCTTACCTAGAAGGTACCTATTCACTCTTCTCCTGAAAACATCCAAATTATATGTGACTAAAAAACATATCGTCAGAATTAGCCAGAATCGCTTTCAAAGGTCCCTAAGTTAGGTGCTAATTTCACGCGACCAAGCCGAGATGAATAATAATAATAATAATAATGTTGGACAATCCACACAGCATCATCTAGCCCCAAGCTAAGCAGAGCTTGTGTTATGGGTACTAGATGACTGATATACTTAATACAATACATTACATATATAGATAATTTTTATTATACATAGAAACACCCAGAGCACCCGGAATAAATATTTGCAGATCGTACAAACATTTATCCCAAGGCGGGAATCGAACCCGCAACCTCTGCGTCGCAGGCGGACATTCGCCCGCCGCGCCACATCGGTAGTCCAGGTAGGTAAAAAACTCCTGAAAAGTATTTAGTAGAAGAATTACCTGAAAAGTATTTTGTTTTTCTGAGTGTCAACTTAAAAGAGGTGAGGACGCAATAATAGATCCTCTTAAACTAAGGTAGGTATTGTTTGTTTTATACTGTCACTGGTTCTGGCTTGGTCACTCTGCGTTTTTTAATGACCATGCTGTTGTATATAATGTTGTAAATCTACTAGTATACCTAAATGTAAAAATAATATTAAACCATTCATCTATTTATATTATTGCATGACGTATTTACGTCGTAAAAATACGACCATGGATCTATAAATGAGGCAGTTTTATTTAATTTTACAGCGAAATTTCATTTTACATTTTGTGTAGGGCTCGTTTGCAGATATACTACCAGCATGTCTATTTCTGCCGCCAAGTAGTGTGGTTTAGTTTAAAAGGCGTGGATGCCCGTGATAATTACGTATTCAATATTTGTTGATCACGTGATGTGGCGAATTTGCCATTCGCTTTAAAGCGAACGAAAATCGGCTAGTCATCGTTTAACGAAGAACAAGTTAACGTCAAGTTATAAGAACGACGTCTATATAGAAAAAGGATACACCCCAATCGGAGCTTTTGTTTAAAATAGTGTTGTACCATAACACTTCTGCTTCGGGCCACAATAACCTCCCCCAGAATATAGAGTCCACTGTTACAGTGAGCCCAATCAGCCCTATACCAGCTGGGATAACTATTTTCAGTAATCTGCAATAACAGAAATTACAAGCAACAATGACATCTCATATTACAAGAACTAACTTCAAACTAAGCTAGCTTTAAAAGAATTTTATTCAGTAATATCCAGGAATCATTTTGAATAGTCTTACAGCTATTCCACAGAAAAGACATAGTCAATACGTGCGGCGCTAGCTAAGCCACGGGTTCCAAATGGATGTTTTCCTTCACTGTTTAAGAGCACGGGCATTGTGCACATAAACTTTTGGTATACAAAAACCCATTGGTGCACGACTGGATTTGAACCCACAACCTTAGGATCAGAAGGCAGGGTCACTAGATGTCATTAGAAATTATCTTTATGAAGATTATAGAGATTGTAAATAATTTGGATTGTAACATTATTTATGTCATACTTGAGACATCGAAACCTATTCTACCAGTGAAATTAAGTTACTCACCTATGCTGAGAATATCTAGGAAAAATCTAATTCTAGTTTATTTTTGATAGAAAAGGTCCCAAGGGTTGTTTGGCACATTACAGTCATAAAATTACCTGATCACTTCAATTTTCTTAAAATACAGGTCTATGATCAAAAACAGACCAAACAGCATCGCAAGTTCTGCTCTGAATATAATAATTGCAGCACCAGCTGATATTAGAAACTGTTTGTGCTTGCGAGCCAGCCATCCTTCGTATGCAATTAGAACTGAAATTGAAAGTGCTTAATTAAGTATGATTGTACCAGGGACCCATTAGATGTAAATATTAAGCATGTTTTCACTCCATGGTAATTACATGGAATGCAGACACATTTCCAATGTGGAGTGCAGACTTGCAGAGTAGTTACATCAAATACATATGATCCTGATTTTTTTTACTTATTCTGTATTGAAAATGATGGGATTTGGACTTGATATTCTCAAGGATTTGAGTTTCTGACCAATAAATGAATAAATGCAATAAATGTATTGAGAATAATAAATGAATTTTATTACTATTTTATTATGCTTTTATAGATAATTTGTAAATATCTTATGTGATGTAATATCTATTTCTTAGTTTGTTTTCTTACTTTTTGTTTTCGTTTCTTTGCTCTCTATACTTAACTTTAACCTTTTAAATTTTTACTACTTACCTCTGATTTTTGTACAATGTGTGCATCATATAGTTTAATATACTCTACCTCCAGGTAAAGTAATTCCCCCATATTTATTTATATTTGACTAACCTTTATTCGTGGGGCATATTAGTGTTTACACTGTGGTAACTATCAACTTACCAAGTGGCATTGCCATCATATTGGGCAGTGGTCGACTCATATAAAACATGAAGTGGTATTGGGTCACTGTAATTAACGTGAACCACCAAGTAAAGGTGTTCCCATACAGCTTCTGAAGTGTGTTCTTCAGATGGTTCCATGCCCCTATTACTGATAGTGCTAGGCCCAAGCGGACTGAAACATAAAATATCTATCTAAATAAAGTATTCTAGTTAAATCTGCAGAAAGTAACCAGTAGGTACAACTTCTTTAACAATCTAGGTTAGACATTTTTTACTACGAAGCTTTTTTCTTAAAGCGTTTATATAAAGCCCTTTCATATTACTATTTATATACTCACCTACATATTGCATCCAAAACTTGTGGAGGCCACCGGCATTGAAAAACAATGCTGTAGGTGCCGACAGCAAAGAAATAACTAAAGGTCCAATAAAAGTACGTGGCACAACTCCCGGGAACTCATTGTGATCGTACTGGAATAGTAACAGTTATTATTAAGCGTTCATGAATCTAACAGAATCCAAAATTAGAATCTTGTAGGCACCTGAGATAGGTTATGTCTATGATACAAAATATCGTGGGTAGCTTGAATATTAAAGCTTTCTTCGACTTTAGTGAATGGGCATAGTAGTGTGTGTATGCTAGCTATAATATAAAGTAGCTGAACCATTTTAATTTTAAATAAAACCCAAGTGATCACACAATCTACTCATCGCAATCGCACAAAAAAAAAGTACCAAATCAGCTGAGTAAATAATAGACAGACAACTGATTATGACAGCTCTCACTCATCTCACAGATGTCGTAGCTTCACTTGATGATTAAGGTGTTGTCATTAGCTAAGATATTTCAGTGGCAGTGTCAAAAATTTCGCGTGCTATGCTAGGGATGTTTCACTGTGGAATATGTCCCAACCTCATATCCTGCACAAATAAAATAACGGTTGTTGCTAGCGGTAGCGGCGGCTTTTGCCTTTATCTTCTTATCTCACCGTAATCCATGAATGAAATGGGAAATCTAAATTTATTAGATATAGATCACGCTAGTACTTCTCATTTTACATTTGTGTTTTACACCTCCTTCACCTACTACGCTGAGGCGACGACCAACGGCAGCAGGGTGCGGAGTCGGCCGGTTTTTTTCGTAATTTTATTTACTGATTTTTTTTCTTTTCTAGTTTTATCTTAGATAAAAAAGATATTAATTTTTGAACGAATACTTAGCTGTTGTGCGTTTTGTTACAATTTCTTCTACCCCAGTTTTTATTTTTACAAAACTGATTAAAATGAAAAACCCAATACAAGGCATCTTATTTATAAAGGAATTAATAATATGCATTAATTTGAAAAAAAAAGACGTGCACTCTAATATTATTTAGATGCTTTTTGGGAAGCGAGGTCATCATTTTTGAGAACAAAACGCTTTTGACAGCTTCGTCAACAATGGTGGAACTGAACGGAATCTGTGACACTATAGATGCAGTGTTCGTTTTGTGATACGGAAAATTATCAATAATGATCATTATTTCACATAAACTAGTAGTGGCGATAATATTACAATAATATTTCGCTTTGTGTTGACCATAAACCATAAGAATGTGTGATGTTTGTTCAGAGTTTTCACAGCTTTTACTGAATTGTAAGTTCATTGTTTCGAAATTTCCGAGTCCCACTTGCTTGCATATGAGCTTTTCCACAATAAACACAGTAAATACGATTGCCACTGTTGTTTTCGGCTAATTTTATGAACGCTATATTTAATTTATTTCACATTTCGGTAAATTTTAGGTGAAACAAGATCAACTGAAGATGTTTCCCAATATCCAGTATTAAATCAGTCTGATCTAGATGCGATCCTGAACTTTATTCTTCAATGGCCACAAAGGTAAGTAATTCATTGAACCGTATGGCTTCTGAATCTGAAAAGTAAGTTAATTCATGTATTATTCACTTAATTTTTAAATGTAAGCTACTAAAGTTGTGTATAACTTTGTGTAAATGAATACCAAAAAGGTTTCCTTCCAACTTTATACCAAAACTATCTTTTAGTATAGCATTAAAATAATAATAATCTTTCCATAGGCAGTGCATGTGTTGCTATCGAGATGTGAAGAACTTTGAAAGATTTTACCTCATAGTGCAGAGCATACTTTATCTATCAGTAGGCCAACTCAAGCAGCTAAAAGATGAACTTATTGAGGCAGCTAAAAGGCCATCTACTCCCACTTCACAAGAAAAACCATCACAAGAGATTCCTTCTGATGATAGCAGCGCACAGAAAAATGATGAGAAGAATGATACTTCCGAAGAGAAGTGCACGTCTGAAGCCACTGAAAATCCGAGCTTAGAAACTCCATGCACAGAATTGATTCAGAAAGATGAAACACCAACAAAACCTGCCAAATCTAAAGAGCTTGCAGAAGAAGAAGATGAACCAGAATATACCCTCTGGTCCATAACACAACGAGAAAAACTCATGCACATTTTATCAAAAATATTTCTTCTCAACTTCCCTCTGTATATGGCATGCAAACACTCTGCCTTGAGTAGGTTAGATGATCTTTCGGCACAGGAAATCACAAACTTGAACTCATTCTGTGATCTTCATGACACTGAGATACCTGCCTACTTGCTACGGAATGTCAGTTTCTTTTGCAAGTTGGGAGGGGTAGGTGCAATGATAAATGTGTTTGAGAATGCTACACCAACCATTCTACCACTGTCAATGGCTCATGCAATAGTTGCCGCTGTTGGCAATCTCAAGTTATGGCTAAACTTTAGAGCAGTGGCACAACTTTTCATGCCTCTAAGAAACAGAATCTTGAAGTATATGTGTTTGTTAGAGGATAAAGATTTAAGGATGCCAGCTGTTAAATCTATGGCAGGTAAGATTTGTGATCATTAACTTCCTATTACCTAATTTCATGCTACTTACTTTAGAATGGAGATTGATATGGGCAAGATACTATTGAAATGAAGCACACTTGTCTTATTGGTCTATTAGTTTTTGCACTCTACTCCACCTTTGTGGTTTCCAAATAAAAATAGCCTATGTTTCCAGGCCTTATTTTTATTATTATCAACAAAATCAGCTAAACCTTAATAATATGACTTTCGTTTGTATCATGTGATTCCAAGTCACAATAATATATTGATCCATTTATCGATGTTTCATCCAAATTGGTCCAGCGGCTATATAGGATTTGACTAAAGAATATATGTGAAAATTGTGTTTTCTTGTGACATGAAATATTTTTTCAACAGATTTCATGTGGGGTGCAGCAAAAGAGCCTCTAGATGCACCTTTAGCGTTTGACGGTGAGGGCTTGGCTCTAGCCTTCAAGTACTTTAACAGTAGTACCCTCACCATGCGACTGGCTGGAGTGGCTCAGATCAACTCTCACATTGCTGCACACAATGAGCTTTGTGCAGGAGAACCGGCTGCAGATGCAGAGGTCGCCGGCCAGCAGCTGGCATCTTGGCTAATGGGCAACAGTATTATTGAACACCTTTTTGGCCCTAATTTGCATGTTGAGGTAAGTTATTTTCTGTATGTTAGTCTTATTTCTATAATTGGTCATTTAGTCTGTGTATTATCTATGTCTGTCAGGGCAAAGATTCTTATAGTTGGTATAGATGGGGGTTTTTTTTTGGTGGTTAAGTATACTATGGTGTAAAAAGGAAAACAAATGACTAATATCTCTTACCACTTTTTAATGATAAACAGTGACAGAGAGATGGGCAATAATTAAAATTATGAAGTGTTGTAGGGTTGGTAAATCTAAGCCAGTCTCACGCGAGACTATAGCTACAAGTTGTTCTGTACTTCACAGGTCATCAAGCAATCTCACCTGATACTAAAGTTCCTCGCAGTCGAAGGGCGCGTTACTAACGAGCACGTGGACCTCGTTTGGGCGGCAGCGCAGTTAAAGCATTGCGGCCGGCAAGTGCACGATTTACTGCCAGGTTTCATAAGAGCGTTGGCACCTAAGCCGTGCTCACATCTGTACAGCTTGCTCTGCTCTCTACAGCCTAAGGATCATACCGAACAAGTGAGTAATCTATAGAGATGTTGTTTGCAACCGAGAAGTAAAGATTTCGTGGGAAACACTCTGAAACTGCCTCTGCGTTTTACTACCTAATTACATTGCACAAATCTACATAAAAAATGTAGTTTTCTTATCTTATTTGGAATGACAGTTTCACTGTAAACATTCAAAAATGACTGATTGTATTTCCAGACTCTATACTTAGCTTCAGCGCTGATGCGCGCGATGTGGTCCCGCGGCACGGGGCTCACGGGCGTAGGGACTCCGCCCCCGCTGTCAGAAGACCCGACTATGCGGCCCCCGCAGCCGGCCTGCAAGCCGCATCACAACTCCTCGTCAGAAGCCAGCGTCAGCATGGACCAAACCAACTCAGATGACGATCCTGTAAGATTTTGAAGAGCTCAAAGTTCATAAAACAACATTTGAAAGAATAAATATAATATAAAAGGAGCTTAGTACAATACAATAAAACATTTTTTTTATGAGAAATAAGGATGAAACAAGCATATGACCCACTTTATGTTGAGCGGATACCTCCGTCTATAAATAAATAAATAATTAAATAATAATAGATATTTGTGGACATATATTTCTTTCTTTCTTCTTTCTACAGTGCAGAAGGCAGGGCTACTATGAACTGAGCTGTGAGCGTTATAACAATCTCATTACCTCACAAAGCACACCCTCTGAGGACGCGGCTTATGTGGCATTGCATTGTGTGACGTTGAAGGTGTTAAGTCTCATCATCATCAAGCTGAATAAGTCCACCTTCCTCATATTTGGGGGGTTCAGTATAGTCACATTGCTTGACAAGCGGGTTGGTGCCCGCAGTATTAGAGTTATTTAATATTACGAACATTATCACTCGTGTGATACTGCTACCTTTCCAGTGCGTAGCTGCAGTTCCAGCTAGTTACGAGATTCACGTGCCGCAGGGTCCTTTTCGCTCTCACTCCACGGCCTTCGAATCGTAACGATTGCGTTACTATTTTACGACAGAATAATGTTCGGTGGTGGTAGTACTTTCCCAACTCTTTCTCAATACACTACTACTTAGTTACTATCTTCGCGGGTAAGTTAGTAGTAACTAATGCAATCTATTATTTCCACAGTGCGAAGAGCTAAGCACATCAGGCGAAGAAGCCGGCCCGACGCCCCGCAAACAAAGTAAACACCAGCGTGAACTCACTGGTAATCTAAATTTGATATAGTATTGAGTGTCTTTACATCCCACAGATAGAGTTCATTTTTGAGTGAGTAAACTGGTTATACTGATATTTGGTATCGGTGTTTAGAATGTGTTTTTTATTTTCAGCGGAGCAGGAAGCGTGGTTGCGGGAAGGCGAAGAGTTGACGAAGAAGGAGTGTCCACCTTTGAAACCCTGCCAAAAGTAAGTGCAGACAAATCAAATTATGCAGTTCAAAGCCACAAAAATTTTCTGTTTTAAAAAAGTTCATTGCATTAAGTCAAAGACAAATTACTCATTGGCTAGATCATAATGTTATTAAAGTATGTATACAATGGTGTGGTACACATGGAACAATAATATGGAAAAAAAAATGGTCATCCAGATTACGAACAAATTTTTTTCTTCCGGGCTAAGATGTGCAACGCGAGATATGTCGCGCTTGACACGAGATACTTTTTCTATTGATAGACATTTTAGAAATTATAGATAAAAGACCCACAGATAAGCTAAACGTTAGTATTAAGTCTTCATTTGACAGGACGAAATACATTTTTGGCACTGTCATGTTAGCATAAGAAGATATAAAGAGATATCTCTATTTTGGCACGAGATAATGAGTAGACAACATTTTGTCGCGTTGCACATCTTAGCCGGGCTGGTCAGTCTTTTTTGTCTAAACTGTAGGTCGCAAACGTCTAAACGTCTAAAGGATTTCACATGATCCCGCGGCGGACAATTCATTAGGTTTCATAATTTATTAGCTTAAAAGTGTTTACCTTTTACCTTGATTGTGATTTTGAAAAGGAAGGTTTGTTTCAAATCCCACTCGGAAACTTTAACTAAACCATGTATTGAGTACCTACTTTAAGATAATACAATTTTTTTTTTAATTTTTTTATACAACTTGCTGATGGAACAAGCAGATGATGTTAAGTGATTACCATCACCTATAACAAAGCATTGCCTTGTAGGTCACGCTCGTTAGGAACGAATAATACAAACGTTAATACAAAATGCTTGTGATTTCAATTTAGGTTTCGTTTCCACAGACGCAACAAGCGTGCTGGCAGCAGCGGCAGCGCCAGTAGTGGTGCTGAAGAGTTGTTGAGGCCGCGTAAGAAGAAACTCTACAAGAAACGTCACAAGCCCGGCAAAGCTCGTCATTTCCGTGAGTGCATGGTCTATTACAGCTTTATATATGCTACTATTTTCATTGTCAAGTCGAACCTCACCCAATCTCACGTGGGGGAGTGAGGGTCGAAAATAAAATGCCCCGCGTAATTAATGGATGCCCCCTAAGTGCTTTGAATATTTCAGAAAGAATACTTAGGATAGCATTTTGAACTACGTACATAGTTATAAGATTAAATGTTGTACAGTTAAAAGTAGTAAACGTCGCCTTATGTGATTGGTTCAAAGAGCTCTTTTGTGATTGGTCAGCCAAAGCAGTGAAATAGTCTACATGCGTAGACCATTTCGGCGATCAAGAAAGTGCGCCATCCATGCGCAAGAAGCCCAGTAACGCTGTCGGAAATCGCTAGGCGATTATACGAGTATTTTAGTCCGTTCGAAAAAAAAAGAAAAGTAATCGAGCATGTACCATCAGAGCTCAGAAGCGAACTTTTAGAAAGTAAAAGTACGATGTAGCAAAGTGATCTTTCTCTTCAAGACCCAACATCATCATCGTCATCATTAGCCTGTAGAAGTCCACTGCTGGACATAGGACTCCCAGGCCAGGCCAGGCGTTTCCAGGAAGAACGATTTTGAGCCCTTTCCATCCATCGACTTCCCGCGGTCCTAACAATGTCGTCAGTCCATCGGGTCGAGGTCCTACGCTTCGTCTTCCGGTTTGTGGTCGCCATTTGAGAACCTTTATCCCTCAACGGTTGTTGGTTCTACGAGCTATATGGCCTGCCCACTGCCATTTCAACTTGCTGATTCTTAGAGCTATGTCGGTGACCTTGGTTCTTCAAGACTATTGCTTTCTAATCCAGCAACAAATGTGTGTATCCTGCACAGAAATAGTTAGTTTAAACTATAGGTTTGTTTTTATTATACAGCAGCAGCTCAGCTGAAGACAGCAGATCTTGCAGAGTCCGTATCGGAGGTGGAGGAAGAGTCTTCGGGCAGCGATACGGGACATTGTCAGCTGCTTTGCGACAATGTTGACACGAGGTAAGCTTAGTGAAACTTTCTAATATCCTATGTATTTTATACAGTATTAGTCGAATTTTTTGAGAAAAAAATAAATAACAAGGAGACAGCCACCTGATGTTAAGTGGTAACCGGCCTACGTCACTCACTTGCACTAACGACTTTAATCCCAAGCACGGTAGATATCCTCTCAGATCTCTTAGTACCAAATACCTGCTCGAGATTCTTCGAGGGTGTCAAGAGTAACTGGTATTCCATACGTGACCAAGTTGCATGTTTACTGCCGCTGCTAGAATACTAACTGGTTTCACGATGTTTTCCTTCACCAATTGAGAGCACTGCCATTTATCCATAAATTTTTCCAAGTTATGCACGCCATTTATCCATAAAATTTTCCACATGAAATCTATTAGTACACGTTAGTCAAAGTCAAAAAGTATTTATTCAGTAAAATCCGCAGGGATCATCTTGAAACGTCTTGAATCTAGATGCCTGATAAATCTATGTGCCAGTTCCTCGCGAACAAGCCTAGAATCGGAATAGGATCGGATTTGAACCCACAACTTTAAGACCAGAAAACGGAATCACTCCCTCTAGACCCAGTGGTCTAACCAGTAAACCAGTGTTTACTATATTTGTAAACATATTTTATATCCCAGGAGACTGATGGAACTCCGCCTAATGGAGACATACAAACGCCGCGGAGAAGAGGAAGAAGGCAGCGCCTCGTCTGCCCTCTCCCCTCACTCACACCCGCACCTGGCTGATCTTGACGAAGATGATTCGGCGTGCGAAGAGGAACTAGCTCGATTAGCTGCGCAAGTAAGAACCAGATATGTTCTACTCGTGTCTCTTTTTTGTCACCTGCTCACCTTGCCTTAACAGCTGCACTGCACCCTTAGCTTGTAATAATGTAATAGTATTTAAAAATATGGTAAAACTGCTGAGGTCAAAAAATCTGTACATTACAGACATGTTTCGAAAGTCTTGCTAATAGTACTTAAATAAAAAACCGGCCAAGTGCGAGTCGGAATCGCGCACGTAGTGTTACGTACCATTATCTATAGTAAAAACGGCAAGAAAATTATGTTGGTTGTATGAGAGCCCCCTTAAATATTTATTTTATTATGTTTTTTAGTATACTGAATAAATGACAGTTTACACTTGCCAATGAGGTGAGAGTTTATCTGACGGGCCCGTACCCGTAGTACTAACTAACGGACGTTCGTGGAATATTGGAACCGGGCATAAGTTATTTTATTTCTATAGTAGGAAGATACATTTTTGACAATAGTTCATCTCAATTATGCTCCTTATTTGTATATGCTGTTGATTTTCTTCATACTAGGATTTTTTGACAGACCACGTGACATTCTGATAAGAAACTTCAATATTTTTATAAACTTCTATTAGAAAGTGTAACTTGTTAATCAGGCACTAAACGTGTGCGAGTCATTGAGGTCATATACATGTAATTATAGCCAGGGTAGTATCAAATAAATGGGCAGCTTTGGATACAATGTACACAATTTCTAAAGCTTTTTCTTTTCGGTTATTTTTTTGTTTCTGATAGAACGATAATGTGTGACCCATTACGCGACAGCACGAACGTCGAGCACATTATCGTTCTATCCCACTCCCACAGAACTTCTTCTCTATCTCGCTTTATGTAGGCGCGTATATTTCAGGCGCAGCTGACGGAATATCAGGCTAATGCTCTCGTAGCTTTGGAGAAGCGAGGTCGGCCGCCGTCGCCGGCCGCGGTCTCAGTGGGGGCGCCACCGGTCTGCAATGTCGATGACGTATGCAAACCTGGCAACACGCTACTCTGGGATTTGTTGCAGGACGGCGCTATTGTGAGTTGTATGGATAACTACGCCAAAGATTTTTCTATGTTTAATTGATGTTATTATATAAATAGGATATATAATACCTTTTTTAGCTTATAATTTGAAGAATTTTTATGTCGATTTGATATTACATGTCAAATTTAGTGCTGTTCTTATTGCACCACCTACCTTAAGGAGTTTAAACACCACAGTCGCCGATTCAGTCTTACGGATTAGTCGGCGACGACACAAAGCCAGTAACTTTTTATAAGCCTGTTAACTAACTGAGCGGCATGCGCGTACGCACATCGTGAACATACCGCCACAAGTTACCGGGTAGTGCGCGCAAGTGCTAGTCATCATTATGATTATCTGATATAATGTCGTCCGCATTAACCCGCTGAGTTGTATTTGCTGGATCGGCGCTTTGGTTTGTAGACTTTTCTAAGTTCCTTTATACTTGACAGGAACAACTCGGTGAAGGGCTGGGTATGGAGGCGGAAAAGGCCCTTTGTGCTCTCCTCTGCTTCAGCACGGACAAGTTTATACGCATCAAGTTCATCGAAGGATGTCTCGACAATCTTGCCAACCACAGGTCTATATTGAACATATTTATGAATGCATCTATCATCATTAACCGCCTGAGTTTACCGACTGTATGAGTCTCTGTGCCGCCTATTCGCCCGTCTATTAAAGTCGTAAACGATTTCGTTTGCATGAAGCTTACATTCATGTTTTTATAGCAATAAAAAAACCGAAAACCTCTGGGGAATAAAGGTTCTCGAATAGTGGCCACGAAGCGTGGAACGCCTTTTACCCGATAGACTGACGATATTGTTAGGATCGCGGAAAGTCGGTGGATGGAAAGGGCTCAAAATCGTTTTTCCTAGAAACGTATGAGTGCGGTCTATGTTCAGCAGTGGACTTCTACAAGCTGTTGATGAAGCTTACAAACTTCAACGCTGTTGTGTGTTCTTTGACTGATGTAACTGGAATATCCGTATCAGCCAAAGTAAAATAAATAAATAAACGCTCGCTGCTCCCGGTTACACACCTACTCATTAAGACAACCTCATAATTTGAAGTATCTACAACCAGCGGTTTCGGCTGCGCGTTGTTTTTATGTCAGTCGGGACAAATATTTTTATACTAACGAAGTTCAGTACAAATATCTCTAGCTTGACCATTAGAATACTAATCATCCTGGACTTTGCTGATAGACAAACACACCACATTCAATATATTATGATATGGTTTTCTTTGCAGATCTGTACCGGTTTCAATTCGCCTATTACCTAAATTATTCTCATCGTTTCAACAGTTACGAGGCATGGATATGCATCAGGTAAAAAGAAATGGAAACCTTCACTTCGCTTTGTAATTAGAAATGTTTTTTATACGATTGTCTACTTTATTTGCAATGCTGTAAAGCTCTTTTTCGCATATCAGGTGGTGTTGTGGGCGGAACGAGAGAGAGGCATGATGCGTTTGCTTCTAGAAGACTTGCGTCATTACATGCAAACGCCCCGCACTATGACAACCGACGCGGCTCAGTACATGCATATATCAGAAGTCACTGTGCGTTTGCATTTTCTCACTGCGATTTTCTCTCCAGTCGGATCTCCGTTAAATTTTAGGTGAGACCTTTATACCTTTTCAGTATTATTCTTAGTCCTTTTCCACTAGCACAGAGAGAGAGAGAGTACCGGTGGTCTAGTGGAAGTGACCCCGCCTTCTGATCCTAAGGTCGTGGGTTCAAATCCGGTCGTGCACCAATGGATTTTTCTGTTCGAAAAATTTATGTGCGCAATGCCAGTACTCTTAAACAGTGACAGAAAACACCGTGAGGAAATCAATTACTATTCTAGTTCTGTGTCTGGCTGTTATATTGTATTCTAAGTATATTTACAAAAAAAAAGTATATAAGTATGATATTAGCTATCTGATTCCCATAGTACAAGCTTCTCTTAGTTTGGGGCTAGAGGGCGTTGTGTGAATAATAATAATAATAATAATAATGCTGAACCATCCACACAGCATCATCTAGCTCCAAGCTAAGCAGAGCTTGTGTTATGGGTACTAGATGACTGATGTACTTAATTATATACTTAGATATTTTTTTATTATACATAGAAAATACCTAGAACACCCGGAATAAATATTTGCAGGTTGTACAAACATTTATCCCGAGGCGGGAATCCAACCCGCAACCTCCTGCGTCGCAGGCGGACAATCGCCCGCCGCGCCACATCGGTCGTGAATGTCAATATTTAATTATTTTCAGGTTAACAGTGGAACAGGTAGAAGAGTTATGGCAGTGTTTGGTGGTGAAAGGAGACTGTGCAGTGGCAGACTGCTTATACTCGTGGCTTCTATCGCACACCAAATCCCCTGATCAGCATGCATTAGGCTTGGATGCATTGCGATTCTTGTACATCGAGAAGATGCCTACTTTAGATCCTGAGGTATGTGTCCTACTTCTTACAAATAGTATTTTTTTTTTAAAGAAATTTACGGCCAGGTTCCTACTGTTTAGTTGTATGATCCTTTTACAAATTAATAATAATAAAAATAATGACACAAACTGTTTTTGTTACAAGTATACAAGAATAACTAGTCCTGTACATTTGAAGGAAAGACAGGTTGACCTAAATTCTATTTTGTAAAGTTAGGGTAGGTGGGTCGATTTTATAACTTAAACCTTATTTCAGACTATTAGCATAATGGGTCTAAGTTTATACCAGCAACTGTGTAACTTGGCTCGAATGGCGCTCGGTGACTCAAGAGATTACCACCATCCGCATCTTCGGGCCATGGACCACTTGTGGAAGATTGCTCTGCGCGCTAACAGTACTGGTACGTTTATTTATTGATATGCGGACCAACGCTACATTACGGTGCTATCCATTGAATTTAGTTCCTAAGATTATACAGTTGTAGCGGTTACACGCTACGTACTTAGCCATGCAAAAACTTACTTTTTTTTCATTTTGGCAACGATGATATAAAAACTTTTTTTTTTCTACAAGTTATGGTAACGTATTATAGGACTTCTGTCTGCGTCGCGTTTACCCCTAGCGTTTCTATCCTTAAAAAACTTAGCGGCAACAGCTTATCCTTGTTTCGTTCCAAAATCACATAAACCCAGTTATCGAACCAGAGGGTTTCAGCCAGGGCCAAAGTACTCAAGATTCTTTGAGGATTTCTAAGGGTATTTATAAGTTTGGAGATTCGTAAATTTTTTGTAAACAAAGTAAATAAATACATATGTGCAAACATTCACACAACGCTTTCTAGTCCTAAACTAAGCAAAGCTTGTGTTATGGAAACCAAATAACTGATAGAATACTAATTACCTAGACTTCTTTTTGTAAATACATACATACAAACACCACAAATAATTGTTCTCAGTAAAGATCGAACCCACAACCTAGCGCAGAAGGCAGAGGTACTATGAACTGAGCTGGTGATAAATGAAATAAAAATAGTAATTTATGTATAAATATTTCAGATGTATCAATGGGTGCAATCCAATACCTAAACAATTATTACATGGGCCAACAGTTGCAACAAGAAGATGATTTCGTAGCTAAATGCATGTTTCATTTATCGTCCGCCGCTGAATGTCTGATGTCTAAGAACCACAACAATACTCTACCGAGCATGTCGGAGGAGAAAGAGAAAACACCTGATAAAGTACCGTTCTACGAGCATATGGCAGAAGAGGCAGCGCTTCAGTGTATACAGAGAGCGCTGTTGTTGCTCAAAACTCATTTGGATACTTTCAAGAGGCGGTAAGATTTCTATCAACCTCAGATGTATTTTTCTATGTAAGTATAGATGCCATGGCAGAGGTTCGAATACATACAAGAATTCTTCTTTAATGCCCAATAAATAAATAAATTATAATTTACTATTCTAAGGACCAATTCTACTCATCACCCCAAAGATAGCATCAGATCTTTTTAAAATTCGTGCCCTACGACGCACTACCTCGCGTCTACCAACCTGAGGCATACTGGTGTTAAGCCTCATGTGCATGTAATTTCACCGGCACCCACACCCTTCAAACCGTAACAGCAATGCGAGCGTCACTGCTTGGCGGAAGAAATAGATACGAAGGTAGTACTTCCCCGGACGAGCCCTTTCACATAGAGCTCTATTGGTACTATGAAGAAAGTACTTTTATGTATTTATATAGTTAAATTTTTTTAAGTAGGTAAATTTCTTAAATTTGTACATGAAATGGAAAGTTTGCTCTTTTTAGGGTTAAGACATACATGTCTTATCTTAAGTTTACTCAGTTAATTTTACTGTGTACAATAAAGTATGTTTTAAAAATGGAAGCTAGGTCAAATTGAATCTATGTTATAGATATGCGTACCACATCCGCCGTTGGGCGTTAGCGGAGACTGGGTCATGGGAGGTAACCACTGGGCCGCCAAACGCTGGTTCTGTGCGGCTCACGCTTCAACCGGCGGGAGCGGGACCGCGGGCTTCCATCATCATGTACCAGACAGATCTTGTGGCACATCTGAGGGCCCATGTGCATGTGTGGTGGGAGAAACAGGTAATAAATAGGAGAAGATTTCTCAAATAGGCGTTGTATATAATTTGTCCGTGTATAACTTTCGAAAATGTGATCTGCGGCCCTATTGTCTAACTGTAGTGGGACTAAGTATCGGTCTTTTTTAACAGATAAACTCTATGGGTGGGCTCTTTCTGTCAAATTCGTATTCATAAGGGCAGATCCATGGAGTTTATCTGTCAAAAAAGGCCAATACTCAGTCCTACTTGAAATTTTATAGATTGTACAATCAACATAAGTTAAATGAGTTTAAAAGATGTGAAAATAATTTATTTTAATATTGAAAAAAAAATCACTATTAATTTCAATGCTAAGAACGTAATCTTAATAGGCCAACAATGGATTTTCCTATAACTATAATTAATTATTAATTTTAGTAATTTTCTTACACACAGATACAAGGCGAAGAAGGAGTGACCTCACTAGCGACAGACGGCCCGCTGCGCATGATAACGCAAGGCCAAGAACTTACCATCGACTACGATGAGCGGACACTGTACGACATGGGGTTTAAAGATAATCAGGTACGGAAACTGATAAGTCGAGTTATGCTACCTGAATCTGTTATGTACCTGTGCTTGAGCTATGATGGTTCATATTTATGGCCTTATAAAGACTACTAACTGTCGAAAGATATACTAAGTTTGTCATATTCTTCATCATCATCTTGAATGAATGAATGAATGACAATACAATTGGTCACGGTTGTTTATCAGCTGATGTGCGGTTTGTAGGAATAGCCATTTGCTCAACTCGCGCCGGCAAGGATACGTTTTACTATGCTTCTACTGTCCTATGTCCTACTGTCTTTTTGGAAATATAATGAAAGATGTGTTTTGTTACCCCACCTTTTCCTACTTCCACTATTTTCTACAGCCGCCTTTAGCTTGTACTACAATGGGTTACGTTTGTTTGGCAGTTGGTGTTCGTGTCGGTGGGCGTGGGTGGTCGCGGCGCTTGGGCCGAGTGGCCGTCCGCGCAGCCCGCGCCGGCGAGAGCTCGTCTCCCTACCATGCTACTACTAGACCCCACCTACTTCCATCATCTCTTCACGCTGATGCAGGTGCTGGGACAGATGAGAGAACCCGGCGCTAATGGGGTGAGACTTAGTTTAATCTCCCACTTTATGTTTCTATTATCATTTCAGTCATAGGTTGTACACTGCTAAACGTTCTTCCCCCATAGATTTCCAGAGCAATTAATGTCCACCAGCGTCCCTACGCCTGCATTTCTGGTGCATGGTCTACACTTGAGAACCCTTTCAAAAAGTTCCTAGAACTAGCAAGTTTTCTATGGTTTTCAGGAACCAGTAGCACACACAAAAGCGCAACTTCTCTCTCGTCGAGTTTGGGATATCCTCCAGGCTGTACCACTCAACCCTACGCTACTCGAAGCCTTCCAAAACCCAATCGAAAGCAAACTACCAGAACTACTAGACCCCACAAGCCCTCAGAAACTCATGTACTCCCTCCACATTATCGACAAGCTAAGCTCAAGTAACGGCGGTCTTCTGCCTCCAGTTCCTCCATTAGTACCCATAGGGAAGGACGGTCCTGCCATTATAGACGATAGTGAAGATGATAAAGTTTGTGTTGAGAACTGGGCGGATTTGTTTGTGAAGAAGGGCGGATTGAGGATACTCTATGATATCATGATGTCTGGTAAGTAATCTTACATACTCTTATCTTTGCAGCTGCTACAATAGTTGCCAATGTTTTAATATTTTTGGGGCAGGATTGTAGTATTCACCAAACTTGGTGTTGGGATTCGTGACTCTAGTGTTGGTGTTGTGTTTAGGAGATTCTATTGCCCCCCTGGGCCACACCCTTAGTCAACTCATACGACATTTGTGGGAGGCGATGGAAGGGTATTCTATAATATATATTAATTATCGGGAGCACCACAGGCAGGCTATATACCTACTGTAAGAAAAGTAAAAAAACCTACTATACCCGTACTATCTCATTAAAATGTGAATAAACGTTGAGTGGAATATTCAAATTTCACAACTCAGTTGTTAGTAACTCTGTCTTGTGCGCTGTATTTTTTGGGTTCAGTCTCCACCGAGAACAAACATTTATGTGATGTACTTAGATGTGTGTTTTGTCTAGGTGTTCATATTGTATTCTAAGTTTTTACGTAGGAATGTTCTGATAAAAGAATCCTTGAAATTCAACCCCCTAAAGGAGTCCAGCGGTCGTGGAAGCTTCTATCATAATAGCGTCATACAGACTAAGTCGGGCGCGCATTTCCTCTAGTTATTTATATGTAGCTAACAAGATTCCTTTTCAGGTGTACTACAAAGAAGTGATGATAACGAATGGCGGCAAGATTGCCTTGCGTTGTTACTGCAATTGCTGTGTCGGCTTGGGACGCTGCCAACCATTGATCCAACACAGACGCCTAAACTACACCCGGTATGAATATATTCTTTTTCTGTGCACTTTTCATGTTATGTGGTCACGTGATTATAACAGACATGAAAACTATACACAGTTAACTGACATACCTGATATAAAGTCTACTCCGGAACTCACAAAGATTTTTATATTATCCCAAAAATTATTTTCCTCAAGTAGGATTTGAACCCACGACCTTCCCCTTGATACGGGGATGCGATACCAACTTCGCCACCGAGGATCCATATGCCTCGACGAAAATAAGATTTGGAATGTTTCTAATACGGTGCTATCGCTACCATGGCTCCATCTTCATGCTTGACGTTATACTATCAAAGCTTGCTCGATAACCGAAATTGCTGAATCGACAAGAGATGTCGCCGTGCTTCATTTCATAGTTTATTTGTTTTTATAGTGCTTTTTTGTGATTTCCTTAAGTGCAGGTAAGCACTATAAAAACGAATAAACTACTCCGGAACTGTCACGTATTTCAATTTTAAAATCATCCAATGTTAATAAACTTCATGCAAAAAATCTTCGCATAACGATTATCCATAGGACTATTTTTTGCATGAACTATGACAGTCATAGTTGGTGACTGAATGAAATATGTAAGGCATATATACTAAAGTGTTTTATACATAAAATAGACAAGACCCCAGACAAGCCCTTTAAAAAAGCTCTACTATTACAGAACGGAAACCTTAATTTAAATTATTGTTATTAAAGTCAGAAAGCTGTTTATTTTTATTTCTTTTTTATATTTCAGTCATTACTCTCTCTAATGAATGTGGAAGACACGACTGAACGAATGATCTCAATTCTATGCGAGGCTGCCTCTGTCAAGGAGCCTACAACCTATAAGACTGGATTTTGGGGACGTGCGCAGGTAATTTAGTGATTTTTATATAACCTTCAAACGATTAAAAAAAAACTACATCAGTATTTTCGATGCGGAGATCAGTGACGTTTTATAACTTTACTTAAGACAAAACGAAAAACTAGAAGACAAATAATCTGTCAAATGTTACTTGGTTGAATGTAAGTTGCAAGTTTGCCTTCATTTATTTATCAAACCACGTCACATTGCAGTTTCATTGCATTTGGATTCTTATGCTTAATGTTTAAAGTGGAGAATGGTTTGCAGGTAGTTCAGCACGCGTTCCGGATGTGTGTCTGGTGGGCGCGGGGCGGAGGGGACGCGGTAGCGCTGGCTTGGTCTCTGCGCAGAGCCGCCCCGAGGTTACTGCTAGACGATGCTGACCCAGCTGTAAGTATACCCCGCACTTACAATGACCGAACATCTAAAAAAATAGTAACTAGTGTCATCTTAAATCTTAAAAGATAACAACAGTCCTTGAGTGATTTAAATTTAGCATTGAATTTTTAAGAGGGAATTATTTTTTCTTAAAATTTTGACAACCCTAACAAAAATCCATACCAATTATAAGAATCTTTGTCCTGCTCGGGGAGGTTATTTCTTCTAAGTAACAACATAGTTTATGCCTGCATTGTTTAATTAAGATATTAACTTTATTGAATGTGCTGTAGGAGTTGCCAATTTATCACACCTGAATCAATTAACTAACATAATTCATATTATCAAAGCATTGATTTTTCAATACCTGCTTTTAGTTAGTTGTACTGTTATTAAATTTTATTCTGTGTCCTAGGTGAGACGTGAAGCTGGTGGCGCCCTCTACCGTCTGTGTTCAGGTGGTGAAGTTGCTGTACTAGCGCCGTTATTACAACTACTTCTGGAGCACCTACCGCGCGCGGCTGATATGAGACCACACCCCTCCACACAACTACATCATCACCACCATGAAGTAAGTATATTATAAATAGAAAATAGCATTACATACCGTCATGTATGACAGCTGTCACAGCTCAGTTCGTAGTAGCCCTGCGTTCTGAGCTGTAGGTGGCTTCGATCCCCACTGAGAACAAAGATTTGTGTGATGAACATAGATGTTTGTTCTCTGTGTGGGTGTTATATCAAATATTCTGCAATATATTGTTATGGGTGGGATCTGCAAATATTTATTCCGGGTGTTCTGGGTATTTTCTATGTATAATAAAAAATCTATATGTATGTAATATAATATTATATTAAGTATATCAGTCATCTAGTACCCATAACACAAGCTCTGCTTAGCTTGGGGCTAGATGATGCTGTGTGGATCGTCCGGCATTATTATTATTTTTTTTTTTTTTATATGTATTCTAAGTATGTATATATAAAAAAAACTATATAAGTATTCTATCAACTAACTGTTTCTTATACAAGCTTTGCTTAGTTTGGGGCTAGAGTGTGTTGTGTGAATACGTGTAATAAATAATCCGAACATCTTATACTGCCGGACTGGTTAACGGATAGGCTAAAATTTATTTAATTATTTGGGTAATTAGGTTTGGCACCTTAATGGTTTGATTATAGAGCAGAGGTTTTATAAGAAACAGTACGCATTCTTCCAGATCGTACATCACCACTCGGAGGAAGGCAAGGAAGCGTACGGGCCGGCCTGTCGCGACTACTTCTGGCTCGTCTGCCGGCTCATAGATGGACTGCCCGAAGACTTCTTCAAAGGTACCATACTAATAAATGAAATACCTTACCCTTCATCATCATCATCAACAGCCTGTAGAAGTCTACTGCTAGACATAGGTCTTCCCCATACGTTTCCAGGAAGAACGTTTTGGAACTCTTTTCATCCATCGACTTCCCGCGATCTTAACAATGTCGTCAGTCCATCGTGTAGGAGGGCGTCCTATTCGAGAACCTTTTTTCTACCCTTACTACTAATAAACTCCCGGATATAAAAACCCGGTATATGATTTACCAGAGCATTATATTTTTCAGAGGGTGCAACATCCGCTGACAGTGGAGCGCCTGATCTGAACGAGCTATGCGAGCAGATTCGAATATCGCTTGAAAAACGTGAAATTATTGAGAAGCGAAGCGAGCCGTGCCCGTCTGACGACGGCCTTTACGGACAACTCAGCTTGTTGCAGCACTTGATGAAGCACCCGCTGAGGTTCAAGACTTCCGAGCAAGGGACTATGACTTTAGAAATGGTAAGAAGTATCTCTGTTTGACCTGTAAATGTATAATTCACAATGTAAATGTATTATAACTAAACAAAATCGTGCTTTTCAGGTGTTTGGATTTCTCTTTGACGTCCCGACACCGGACCGACGAAACCTTCCAAAGTGTAAATCACAAAAGTCCCGCTCGGCTGCATACGACCTACTAATAGAGCTCGTAAAAGGCGCCCCTGATAACTACATGGTCTTGCACGATAAACTTATGGAGCATCATAAACCTGGTAAGTCTACATGTAGCTTTTTGAGAACCGATGAGTAAAAACAATAGAAATGTTATAAATTCTATACATTACCCGTGCGGGTCGCGATATCATCGAAGTTATAGACCATTATGTATATCTGGATCAGACGATCCTACTTAGTAAGTTCAACCAACTAAATAAGGTTAGTCGACGAATCTAACTCAGATGGGCAGCTTTCGGAAAATGATTATCTTCTCGTCACAGATACCGCAAAGCCGTGCGTACGTATGGGAGGCGTATGTCCTGCAGTGGACTTAACAGGCTGATGATGGTGATACTCCTATGTGCGCAGTACCGCAGGTTAATCTCGTTAACTTGGCCTTTGCTTAGAAATAATGAAATACTCCGAATAATAATGTATTATCGTTGTACACTTAGGTCCATTGAACCGCTCGTTGCCACAGTCAACGTACCCGTGGGACTACTGGCCAGCAGAAGAGTCGCGGTCAGAATGCGGTTACGCAGGGCTAACCAACCTTGGAGCCACGTGTTATATGGCGTCATGTATGCAGCATTTGTTTATGATGCCGCAAGCTCGTGCCGCCGTGTTGAGTGCAGACCCGGCGCGATCACGACACGCGCCTACTCTCTCGGAAATGCAACGAATGTTTGCATATCTCATGGTGAGTATACAATGCATAACCTGATTGCGTAAGTGTTGTTGCTAAATCGAAGTTCAGACATTGACTAGAGGCGCAATTCTCATCTCCCTATCCCAAAACAACGCTGCAAAATAAATTAGATCTTTATTTTCCTCAGGAAAGTGAACGCAAGGCGTACAACCCGCGTAGCTTCTGCAAAGTCTACCAGATGGACCACCAGCCGCTGAACACAGGCGAGCAGAAGGATATGGCGGAGTTCTTCATTGATCTCGTCTCCAAGCTCGAGGAAATGACGCCCGAGCTAAAGAAGCTAGTCAAGACGCTGTTCTGTGGAGTGCTCAGCAATAACGTTGTTTCATTGGTGAGTTTATAATGAACCCACGGTTCAAACCCGGTCGTGCACCAGTGGATTTTTCTATCGAAAAATATATGTGCGCAATGCCAGTGCCTCTCAAACAGTGAAGGAAAACTCATGAGGAAATCAGTTAGTATTCTAGCAGCGGCGATGGGCTTGCAACCTGTTGCGTATGGTATTCCATACCGTGGTAGGCATACGTATTAATACCAGCTACTGCAAAATGTTGGTTTGTACCATATGTGATGTCTGGACATACCTCTGACTACCCCCTTACATATCTTCGAAGAATCACGTGTGGGTACTTTGTACAAAGATATCTGAAGGCATATCTACCATGTCTGAGGATTAAAGGGTGATGCTTTTTCTTTTTTTATTCGTTGTTTGCATGTTGACAAAACTCTTAAGGTCATGTTTTCTCAGTGTCTAATATAAACAAGAATACTAGATTATAATCCATTTTTTTAGGATTGTTCGCACGTGTCCAGAACTCTGGAAGAGTTCTACACGGTCCGCTGCCAAGTGGCGGACATGAGGAATCTACATCAGAGTCTCGACGAGGTCACTGTCAAAGACACGCTAGAGGGAGACAACTGTTATACTTGCTCACAATGCTCGGCTAAAGTTCGGGCTGAGAAGCGGTAAGTTGTAATAATAGAGCTTGGAGTATTTGTCTATCTAACACACATCACATATCCACATCATCTCCCTAATTTTAAGGTGCATTGTTCTTGTTAAGTTGAACCCCTAACCGGGTGCCGGTTCTTTGTCTGAGTATTACATTGTATTCTAAGTATGTATTTGCAAAAATGTATGTAAGTATTTTATCAGTCATCTGGTTTTCTTAGTACAAGCATATGCTTTGTTTGGGACCAGATGATGTTGTGTAAAAATTGTATATAAAATTTTATAAATCTTAAAAATCAGACTTGGGGCTCGGGTATTACCCAAACTGAAACAACTTTTCACGGTCTCTTGTTTTCAGGGCGTGTTTCAAGAAACTCCCGCGAATCCTCTGCTTCAACACTATGCGGTATACATTCAACATGCTCACTATGCTCAAAGAGAAAGTGAACACGCATTTTTCCTTTCCCATGCGGTTAGACATGTCCGGTTATGTTGAGAAGCATCTGATGCCGGCTCAATATCAAGGTACAAGCTATTTTTAACTTTAAATGTTGAGACTAAAGAAGATAGTAGAAAAGCATCTGTCGCCATCTTCGATCAATGATACCCCTAGATGACGGTTAACATACAAAAATCGTAGCTAAAAGCGGAAAAGGCATAAATAAAAGAAGAATTAATAGATAAAAGTTGTCTGCGTGAATATATACCTAAGTGTAACTGAGAAATAAATGATTCAACCTAATTACAACCATGTCACCTAATTACATATGTAGTTAATAATGTTACTAATTGTCAAAACAAAATGAAGGGGTATCATTGATTGAAGGTCGCCATGTAGAAGTTTTTCATTTTTATACTACTGCTGTTGGAACAAGCATGATTTTTTTGTTACAGAGGAGAAAAAAAAATCAGAGGAAAAGAAAGACGACGATAGCAGTCCAACTGCAGAGGTTGAAGAAGTATCGGAGTTCGAAGAACATTATGAGTAAGCATTGTACATTTAATTTCTTTTAAATAGTTTTAAGCCTTATTTCTATTGATAATCTAGCACAAAAATGGTTTCCTGTAACTTGAATTTCATTATGAAGAGCAACTAAACAATCTCAACGTGCAGGTCTTCTGTTTAAATAAAAAAAACGAATCTAAAATGGCGCCGCTACATCTTTACCTCTTAATTGCACCCTATTTGTGCGAGTGAGTGGTAATGATTAGTGGCTGCTTCACAAACTATGAGTGCGAGAGAGAGGTAATGATTAACCTGAGGTATTGAGGTGTTAAGCCTTATGTGTCTGTATAATATTTACCTTGTTTCTAGATATGAACTGATAGGAGTGACCGTTCATACCGGCACAGCTGACGGCGGGCACTACTACTCGTTCATTCGGGACCGGGAACATGAGCATCACGATCGGTGGTTGTTTTTCAACGATGCAGAGGTGAAGCAGTTTGATCCGGTGCTTCTCCCTGCGGAGTGTTTTGGCGGAGAGATGACGGTTAGTACTATGAGTCTTATTTCAACGGGGTATTGTTTAATTTTGAATGATAGTGATATGCAGTTTTTAGTAAGTGAATCCATTGGCGTAAAATACATGAGTATTATAGTAACTTATTTATGTATTCCAGAGTAAAACATACGATTCGGTAACGGATAAGTTTATGGACTTCTCGTTTGAGAAGACGAATAGCGCTTATATGCTGTTCTACGAACTAAGCGCGCCGCGACCGCAACGAGGTTCGGACAATGGGCAGCAGGAAGAACCTCAGGTATGCTTCTAATAGATGTTGTGGTAGGGCTCTTAGTGAAGGGCTCGACTGGGGAACGACGTACGACCATACCTATTTCTGCTCCCAAGTAACCGGTTTGAAGGATGTGGGACACCCACATGAGGCTAAACACCTGTATGCCTCAGGTGATGAACGCGAAGCAGTGGGCCGATTCTAAGTTTTTTTCAATGGAGATACGATAAGCGCCCCTAGTGGCCTAGGGGGGCACTAGCGTATCTCCATACAGAAAATTCGAGCGCGCAAACCCAAATCAGGAAAACGAAAATAACTCAGAATCAGCCTACAGTGCATCACCTGAGGGCGTTCCTAACAGACGTAATCTTCGGAGCAATACTTTGTTATAGGTGATCCCTTACTACTTAAAATTAGGTCGGCCATCTGCTTGTTCCATCAGCAAAAAAGTCTGCTGCCTCAGGTTGAAGGGTGCATGCCATGCATCCTTACACTGCTTTGCATTGCTGTGCATCGTGGGGATTTGGGGCTAGATGTCTTTGTGTGAGTTGTCTGCCAATTTTTATAATTATTCTTTCTTTCAGTCATCAACAGCAGCGGAAGAGTCGAGTCAGCCCGCGGCAGAGTCAGTAGTTCGACGGACGGATACAAACACCACACCCACCATCGAATTGCCCGAGGAACTCCTCAAGTGGATATGGGACGACAATATGCAGTTCTTGCACGATAAGAATATATTCCAGCATACTTATTTCACGTAAGAATATATATGTAGAACAATACCATATAGGGCACGTTTTCGGTGGTCTACTATGAAGTTATGAAATGAGAATGTGCAAAAAACTCATATCCTATTACTCCACAACATTAACATTGATATACGTAGGTCGCTGGCTTACATCCGGCTCGAAGGACCAATGTTTAGACACTGGCACTTTTAATTTATGATGTGTTATAGAAGCTCCTGGGTTTAGAAAACAGAAACGGTAGTTGTTATACAACGTCCTTATAATTCTCTGAAGTTCAAAATAGGTTGCCAGGTTAAAAAATATTAAGAGTTTAGAGGGAACACCTCTAAACTCTGCATATCCTTGAAATAGTTATACCGCCTTGTTTTTTATATTGTCAGACAATTTTTAATTAGATTAAAAGAGTTAGAACGCTGTTTATTAGTTTCTTCCGAATGAATGTCCATTCATCAACTCTATAAAATAATTTCTGTGATGCTGTTTCTCTGTTGACAATTTAGGTGACTTTTATATACAGAAATTTGAGAATTTTATGATTTGGAAAATATAGTTCGACCTATGACATATTACTTCTAATATGAGAACTGCCCCTTTGGTGGGTGAATCCCAGCGCTAGTCTTCAAACCGTTAACTACTTTACAACAGAGCTGCTAAAGTTCTTTTTCCCTTGCAGATTCATGGGTCAAATGTGCAGTTCGGTACCTCAGTCGCTGATTACTTTAAAACCTGAAATCACGGAAATTGCCGCCCGTCTCTCTACGTCATTCTTCATTGAAACTTTTATACACGCTAAAGAAAAGGTAACTCCACACTTTTTTATTCTACTTTCTACTGCTGGTGGAAGTGGAACAAGCATATCGCCCGCCTGATGTTAAGTGGTAACCATCACCTATGACACAGCATTACCTTATCACGCACGTAGGGCATACATGTGTGCCTCATGTGCCTGTAATTTCACCGGCACCCGCATCCTTCAAACCGGAACACAACAATGCGAGCTTACTTGGCGGTAGAAATAGGTACAGTGATAGTACTTCCCGGATGAGCCCTTTCACAAAGAGCTCTACTACTACTACTTTAGAATTTTTTTGTGTACGTAGTCTGTACGTAATGTTTTAGGCAGTTCATTATTTTCATGTTCTGTAGCTCGTATTTGATTGGCTAACTGTCAAAATGTTTGTAAGATATTGGAGTAGATAAGTACCCACTTTTTAACTTTTTTTGTTTATGTAGCCAACAATGGTTTCATGGGTGGAGTTAGTGACGAAGCAGTTCAATGCGTCAGCGGCAGCGTCCGAGTGGTTTTTGAGTCACATGGCTGATGATACGTGGTGGCCTATGCAAGTAAGTTTCAACCTTTATTTTGCAAATAAAAATTTACATAAAGCTTTGCTTTTTTTATATAATTTTTTTCAATCTTAAAATCCTTCTACGCCTCAAAGTGCCCGTAAGTAAAAGTCCACAGTTAGTGACATAGGCCTCATCCATATATTTCTCGGAAGTTTGAGCCCGGTCTTTCCACCGATGATCTTCATATTGTCGTCGATGTGAAGAGCCGTCCTAAGTGGTAAAAGTGAAAAAGTCTGTTTACTTTATCTATTTTTGTCAGATGAAATCATTTATAACCTAAAAATTTACATTTATTTTCAGGTATTAATAAAATGTCCGAATCAAATGGTCCGGCAAATGTTTCAAAGACTTTGTATGCACGTTATACAGAGGCTCAGGTAATTTACTTCTAGCAAACTGTATTTTATCAATATTCGTTTCTAAGAACACAGTGATAAGGTAGATATTTTATTGTTGCAGATCTAGTCATTGTGCTTTATACCTACAGGGTATGGAAGAAGGCGAGGATAATAGCAAGTTGGGCGAAGCGAGTTGTGTTACTAGGTTTATAAGAATGTTGTTATCATTAGTAAGTATAATTCAATTTCCCACATATGAGATAATTAATATGTAATGAATTGCAATTAAGGTAATGAAACTGAACAGTTCAGCGGCGCGGCTTGCGGAATGGTTCGAGAATGGCCTTGCTTAAAATTTGAACAAGACACACTTCACCCATTTCTGCTTCACGCAGTGCGACCACAGTCGGTCACTATAGCCGGTAAACTTAGAGATTAAGTTGAATGCACACGTTGGATTTCAAATTTATAAAGGGCTGTCATATTTTTTTATATGGACAAAAATCTGAAATAAATGACTTATTATTATTATTATTATAGACAAACCACATCTCTCAAATTCTTTGACAGTTAAACCAAAAAGATTTGAGAGATTATCCGAGATATAGGTTATAAATTTTCTTCTGGATTTCTATTATTTTAATATGATTATTTGGAACAATACTTTAATCTGTTCCTTTTTTACAGATGGAAAACGGGGCAAGGTCCCATTTAAGGCATTTAACAGAATACTTCTGTCTGCTGTACGAGTTCAGTAAGATGGGAGAAGAGGAGGGAAAGTTCATGCTTCGCGTGAACGCTATCACCAGCATGGTTAACTTTTATCTTGGACAAAACAACACCGTGGTATGTGATCATAATAGACATTCGATCATAACCATCTGTGGCCCAGCTTTACCCCTTAATTTATCTATCTATACTATAGTAAAACTGTAGAAGTTGAAAAATATGGGGGAGGCCTGTATCCAGCAGTGATCAACAGGCTGTTAATGATGAGTGCACAGGGCATATTTAAATAATGTATTTACATGTTACTCATAAAATACATTACGTGTCTTATTAAGATAATGATTCTCTGCACGGCGGGCTTTTCTAGCATACGGACATACGATACACGTCCCACAGACGCCCAATCACGAGCTGCGTGATGCAGGGGTCGTCCACGAGACTCGTCTTAGGTTAGCGTTTTATAGGTACCTAATCTCAGAAGATAGACATATATCGGCCCTCAGACGAAATTATTTGAAACGAACAAACGCGAGCTGGACTAATGTCCAGGCTAACACTGGGGGCTACGTCGTACATATATTTCGCTAAGGTTTCAAGTTGAGAGTAGTAATCTTACAAGGGTTCCGTTTTTTTCCTTTTGAGGTACGGAACCCCAGCGTACTCCGTACCCAGAGGTACGGAGGATAGCGTGCTTCTCATTCATCGTAACCCATCAAGCTATTTGGGTGCTGTGAGGTAATATACATGGGTTATCAATTACATCCGTGTGAAAACAATTATTCTATGGTAGTCTACGATTACTTGCAATCGTGATTTATAGCTGGAGTCACCGACGGAAGAAGCTGGAGGAAGCGGCAGTGGTAGCGGCAGCGGCAACGCCGCCGAGAGCGCAGGCGATAAGCTGCGGCCAGGAGCACTAGACAAGATGGTGGCGCTAGTAACCGGTCTCATTGAAAAGTCACGTGACTCAGCCGGTCTGCTCTCCTTAGACGAGCCTGATGCGAAGGCATTGCTACATACTAAAGTAAGTAACTACTACCTTCACAATGTGGATTCAAGCTTTGACCGGGAGCCGTAGACATGATGGAAAGGTTCGTAGCCGGCTTAATTTACAGGTTACGTGATGCCGCTTTTGGCATTTAGGCGAGCAGAAAACCGTCTCGTTTCGCACACCACGATACTTACATACGTACACTATTAGTAACATTATCCGAGCTCAGTTCCAGGAATTCCATTTATCTTGAAATATAAATAATAATAACTAAATGTAAGTTTTACGATTTCAACTGATTTACCTTTATCTATTTCAACTTTAAACCTATTCTTCTTCAAGCATTCGAAAATGTAATGCTGACCGAGGCTATTATCTTCTCGTACAGGGCTTCCCGTTCCTCTACCAGCAAACGCGCGACAGTCTCAACCTGCAACAGACGCGGTCATTGATATTCGCACTGTGTCGTTGGAACGAGCCTGTCGCCGAGAAGATTGTCACTATGATCTTCCAAGGCATCGCCAAACATACAGAGGTAAGTATTTAATTATTATAACCGAAAACACGATGGAGCGACATCTTAAAGGTCGCAAAAAACACCGGCAATGAGATTATCTACTAATAGCGAGATTAATTTCGTAAATTCCTTTCTTAGTACACCTCTAATCATCAAGGAGATATACTCTGAAACTGTCTAATACCTACGACCAACGCGTTAGACTGTGTGTTCAGTATGAAAAGTCAGGTTAAAGATTCTTATAATTGTTATTGCCTATTTACGCCTGTCGCGTTAAGTAATAAAGAAGCTAGAATTCTGGTATTTTAAAGGCTTATTTTGTCGACAGAGTTGCGGGTCATTTTTCAAGCTTCTGACGTTGTTGGTGGACGGCAGCGGAGCAGGCGCGGGTTCGTCAGGTGGTCTGCCGTGCTTCACGCAGCTTGTGATCGCACGTCTGTGGGACGTGGCCGACGTCTGCCCACACGCTGCCCTAGAGTGGCTCGCTGTGCAGGTAATCTTTATAACCTTATCCGAAAAGCTATATCTAAGTCTTATCGTACCTACGTAGCCTACATAGGTAGTACTAATTAGTATAATAGGTTGACGTAACTCGTTTTTTTAGCACCAGCACAAACCTTAGTGGTTTAATGATGCTATTTATTTAGTTCTAATTCTATTGTTGTTAAATGGTAAATAAATAAAAAAAAAAAAAAAAAAAGTGCCGAGTTACTTGCGATCAAGCCTGGAGGAATAGGCAAGAATCTTACGCCTTGGCTCCTACCGTTTTTTTTGTATGAAATTCAAAAAGTATACAAAAGGTTATCTAATGATGATCACTAACTGGAAGGCGAAGCGTAAGATTTCATTAAATCTATATTTAAAGGGGATGGTTCTATGGAAAAAGTAGTTCATATTATGGCCGACGACTATAGTTTATACTTGTAGTTAATATTTTAACGAGTTTGCTTGTTATTGTTCGCTTATTAAATCTTAGTGTGATGTACAGTCAGCTGCACTAGAATGTATACAATTTGTTACATTCACAATGGTATTACAGCAAAACAATAAGCTTGTACACCTCAAAAACTAAAAAGTCATGAAATTAGTTGATGACCTCACTTATATTACAATAACTGTCGTGTAAATATTTTTAGCACCGCTGTGAAACCATTTTGAAAGTTACAAATTGTATACATTCTAGTGCAGCTGACTCTTTATAGATGTTTGTTCTCTGTCTGGGTGCTATAGTCTTATTATACTTAATATAATTTGGTTCTTGTTCTCAGGTACCACGGAACAAAACAGCGCACGCATGGGCCCTACAAACAGCGGAACTATGGGTGGAAATACAACTGCTTGCCGCGAACGCAGCAAGAGTTCGAGCTGCAGCTGCCTTACTACTAGTCGCGTTAGTACCCTCGCAACACTTCCGAGCGGGCTACTCGAGGTCTCGACCCCACCATCCCACCAAGCTGCCTGACACAGCCCACCATACCTTACACCAGGTAAGAGCTGATCCAACAATACTGCAAACGCAATACAATTAGTTTCTCAAAAACATTACAGATTACAAAGTCAACTGTCTGTCTGAACTATTTCGTCGTTATCAGCCTAAATGAGTCGGCATATGGACATAGGCCTCCCTCATTTGGCAGGGTTTCCCTGATCGATTTGTTGACCGCAGTATCGGTGTTCTGTACTCTGAATATGCTGCTGCCCAGCATCTGGTATATTCCCTTACAACATCCATGAGAGATAATTGAGGGGTCATATCATAAGCCGGAATCACCACGATTGTTTATCAGGATAAATGAAAAGGCCTCAAAATCGTACTTCCTGGAAACGTACGTGAAAACGTACGTGGAAACGTCTAGCTGCAGACTTCTACAGTCTGACGATGATGATGATCGTTTATCAGCAGATATCTATAGTATAGTATTGAATGACAATGAAGCATATACACTTATACTTTATCGTCGGCTTCATCGTCATTTACCATCAGGTGAGAGTAAAGCCAAAGGAATAAAGTTTTTCACATGAGACTTAACACATGTATGCCTCAAGTTGATGGCCATCTGCTTGCTCCATCAGCAAGGAGTATAAAAAATAACAATAAAACACCCTGTCTAGGTGTTTTATTGTAAGTACAACAAACATTAACTGTAATCTTTCCTCAGGTGTACACAATGCTGTTAGGAAAGCTGAAAGCGGCGCGTAAATACACCGACATTGTGGTCCACGGGACTATGAAGTTGACAGCTTACTTCGGTGTCATGACGTATTGTGTCGTCAGCAGGGTCGAAAAACTGATGGTAAGATATTACTTAACTTTGTCGAGGATATCACATAAACATACAGGTCTTGACAGAGCCTATTTCTGCCACCAAGCAGTTATACTCGCATTGCTGTGTTCCGGTGTATGCCTCAGGTTGGTGGATGCAGGGTAGTACATCGTAGGGCACGTGTCTAACTTATGTGGCCTACAAGGGTTTCCTTTGCTATAGGTGATAGTTACCACTTAACATCAGGTGGGCTATATGCTTCTGCCACCTAAAGTAGCATAAAAAAACGAGTGTGCTTTAGACCACACGACTGAAGTAAAACTTCTTTAGTATACAAAACGTAACTGGCTATGAGAGAAAGAGAGAAAGAACAGTGCTTTCATACCCTCTCCATGGTAGTGTTAAACGCTTAACGCAACCTTGTTTTAAGTCACATAAGAAGTATTACTTCAAAAAGAATTTTACTGTAGTGAAGTCCTAGCATAACATAACTTTTTATTTCAGTTCGGTCAATACTTCAATGATCTGTGGGAGCTGTACCACCCTGCTCTCTCCGAGCCTTCAGTGGCAGTTCATCCGAACAAGCAGGCGTTACTGACGTTCTGGCACGCGGTCACAGCCGACTGCCCCGAGAACGTGCAACTTGCCGTCTCGCATTCGCGACTGACTAAACACATTGCATATAACTACATACTGTAAGTATTTTAATATCATCACTATCTTAGCCTGGTTTCATCCTTTGCTGGTATAGGCCTCCCTCATTTGACGACCGATGTGGCGCGGCGGGCGAATGTCCGCCTGCGACGCAGAGGTTGCGGGTTCGATTCCCGCCTTGGGATAAATGTTTGTACGATCTGCAAATATTTATTCCGGGTGTTCTGGGTATTTTCTATGTATAATAAAAAATATCTATGTATGTAATATAATATTGTATTAAGTATATCAGTCATCTAGTACCCATAACACAAGCTCTGCTTAGCTTGGGGCTAGATGATGCTGTGTGGATCGTCCGGCAATATTTATTATTATTTATTTATTATTATTTACGAAAGCCGCGTCCTTTGTCTCTTGTCCATAAGTTGGAAGTTTTTGTGATTTCCGTATATAGACTTCATGGTCACAACCTCAAAACTGTCAACACGATAAGCGCCCCTACCGGACGTTAGGAGAACAGTTGCAACTTCATTCGAAATCCCATCTACACATCATGGGTCAGCTCAGCGAATCCGTGTCACCAAAACCTCAATATCTCTGAACCCTTGGTGGTACTTGGTGAGTGGACTGGTTTCCGCAACTAAGCCTCTCTGGTGGGCTCTTTTTGTGTGTATCTCTGAACCCATAAACTATTTAAAAACTAATATAAACATCAACTATTTGACACTTCCGATCAGCACTGATTTGGACCAGTTGAATTATCTTCAAATTGTTTGCAACGGTATGTAGATAGCTCAACTGCTTTGATATGTATTTTGTACCATTCCATCTTTACATTTTCTTTAATTTATGTTTTATGTAAAAAAAAATTACAATGTGCTGACTATTGTAAAGAAAGTGTTAAGTAAGTAGTAAAGTAAGGTGATGTAAAAAAATTGTGGTCGCTTCCTTTATCCGCGTGTTGAGATGTCTAGGATAATATTCTTGTCCTCATAACTCGTAAAAAGAAAATACATGTAGTTACTGATCGTAAAGTGAATTTGAACTTTATTTTACGATTATACAGCTGAATATTGGCTTTGTAAAATATAACTGGGCCCGGCTCAAGCATTGACACTGAATTGTAGAGTTTCAACTCACTTGAATTTTTTTTTTTCAATCAATAGTACGTGAGATTTACCGTAAGAGTTATTTTCCAGCGCGGATCACGAGGACGGCGAAGTGGTAGCATACAACCGTGCCATGCTACCTCCATACTACGCCATCTTGCGTCTGTGCTGCCGACGCTCAGGCGCCTTCGCCAAGACTCTCGCGCAGCATCAGAACATTCACTGGGCGTTTAGGAACATTGCGCCGCACGCGCACTTGTACCCTGCAGCCGCTGATGAATTGCTAAGGCAAGTTATGATATACAGCATTTTGTAGAAGAACTGTCAACAGTGACAGCCGTCACAGCTAAGTCGGTAGTAGCTCTGCCTTCTGCGCTGTAGGTGATGGGTTTGATCCCCACCGAGAACAAACATTTGTGTGATGAACAAAGATGTTTGTTCTGTGTCATATACCATCATCCATGTATGTTGTGTGTGTTATATTGTGTTCTATGTATGTATTTACAAAAACCGGCCAAGTAAGAGTCGGACTCGCGCACGAAGGGTTCCGTACCATTATCATCATCCATATCTAAGGTAGTAAAAACAAATCATATATGCAAAAAAACCATATACAATAAAGTAGGTAGTTATTGGGCACGCTGGACTCCCGTTTTACCCTTTGGCTACGGAACCCTAAAAACACTATGCTTAGTTGGTGTTGTGTCAAAATGTACACAAATATTTATTTATTATTTAGTTACAAAACATGTTTACTTTCAGATTGGCCCGAATCCTCGCGGCCCGCGGTGCAAGCCACAACAACACAAACAACAGTCCGGCGACGATCACCACTGCGACGGCGACGGTCAGCTTTTGCAATATCAACAGCAATAGTACTGAAACGTCGGAGACGCGCGAGGCTGCGGCTTTCCGACGGAGTACACTTTCCGCCTACTTACAAGGTACGACCGGGGCGTTTATTCTAGCTCTTTAGAGATTAACGGCCTCTATTCCCAGAAGGCCGCGCTTTTGTGATTTTTAAAAGCATCTGAGACATAGAAAATAGTGTTTAAAATTTTGAAAAAAATATATTTAATACTTAAGGATCTGGTCTAGTCAAATTCGTATTCGGTTACAAGATCTGATGAACTTCACTCGATAAAAAAAAATCCCAAAGTTACCCCATTTTCAAATGTTTTTTTAACATGAAAACTAAACTACTGATATTTTGAATTTTTTTTTTGTACTGATTTAAAGACACAAAATATATCTAAACAAATTCGTAGATTTTGACTTGTTAAAATTATTTTCATAATCACTATGTTTAAATAACCACAAAATGCACAAGCCCGGCGGCAATCAGTCGCGCGCTGGCGCTTACAGACGACGGACCTGTGTCAATGTTTTCCGCGGCGAATTTAGTGCACCAATCAATAAGTTTTTGACGAATTTATATAATTATTGCAAGTTTCATAATGGGCAATAAACAACGCCAGCGAAAAAAGTCGTTTACAGGCATAAAAATAATAAATTAAAAGAATGCACTATAAAAATATAAGAAAGTAAGTAAATATGATATGATCTGTTGCGGTCATAGTGCCATAGTATAAGAATACTAGTAGGTATAACTAATGAATATCGCTGTCCGATTTTTATATTTTGTCTATATCCTACCTCTGCGTACCATGTGTTGCATTGACCATTTGCACTATAAATAAAAAATATAATTGGTGTTTACATCATGCATGAGTTCAAAAACGTATATAAACAACAACTGACGACCGATGTGGCGCGGCGGGCGAGTGTCCGCCTGCGACGCAGGAGGTTGCGGGTTCGATTCCCGCCTTGGGATAAATGTTTGTACGATCTGCAAATATTTATTCCGGGTGTTCTGGGTATTTTCTATGTATAATAAAAAATATCTATGTATGTAATGTATTGTGTTAAGTATATCAGTCATCTAGTACCCATAACACAAGCTCTGCTTAGCTTGGGGCTAGATGATGCTGTGTGGACTGTCCAGCATTATTAATATTATTATTATTATTGACCGAGCGAGCGAAGCGAGCGAAGTGTCCAGTTTCCAGATAGGGCAAAAATGCTTTTGCCCGGTTGTCTGTTTTCGCCTAGAGGTCGCAGTTTTCCACCGATTTTGACAAAAATTGGCACACATATTCCTTGAGCTAAAGGAATTTTTTTGTCGATTGCGATTTTTGATTGGATGTAAAAAGAGGGGGAAAAGGAGGGAAGTTTACTGTAGCGTTATTTATCGACAGATTTTAATTAAATTTGAGAGATACAATAAGGACTTTATTTTTCATAAGATGTTACAAAAATAATTCCAGAAAACGGGAGTGGAGGGGGTAAAACAGTACAAAGTTTGCTAATGTTCATTTCTGTCAGTGTATAAGTGGACACAGATATTATCGTCACGTACGCCTACGATTCTATATGTGTGTGAGTTTCGCGACGTTCCCAGCTCGCGGCAATCGCGGGTCGTGGGTTATTGCCGCTCTTCTCCGTGTTTTCATAATGAGTTCGGCCGTCATACCTCAGTTCGTGGTAGCTTTCTGCGCTGTAGGTGGTGGGTTGGACCCCCACCGTATACAAACATTTGTGTGATAAACGTACCTAGATGTTTGTTCTGTGTCTGGATGTCATGTTGTATTTACAAAAAAATACATAGGTATACAAGTATTCTATCAGTCATCTGGTTTCTATAGTACAACCTATGCTTAGTTTGGGGCTAAATACGAATATCTGGTCAGATTTGAAATTCAAAATGGCGGGTGCAAATGATGGTACAAAAAACTGACATAGGTGTCGTTTTCGACTAATTTGGGGGTGCTGATTACGAATATCTGGTCAAATTTGAAATTCAAAATGGCGGATACAAATCATGATACAAAAAACTGACATGGGTGTCGTTTTCTACTGATTTGGGGGTGCTGATTACGAATATCTGGTCAGATTTGAAATTCAAAATGGCGGATACAAATCATGATACAAAAAACTGACATGGGTGTCGTTTTCTACTAATTTGGGGGTGCTGATTACGAATATCTGGTCAAATTTGAAATTCAAAATGGCGGATACAGATCATGATACAAAAAACTGACATGGGTGTCGTTTTCCACTAATTTGGGGGTGCTGATTACGAATATCTGGTCAGATTTGAAATTCAAAATGGCGGATACAAATCATGATACAAAAAACTGACATGGGTGTCGTTTTCCACTAATTTGGGGGTGCTGATTACGAATATTTGGTCAGATTTGAAATTCAAAATGGCGGGAGCAATGATGGTACAAAAAATTGACATGGGTATCTTTTTTGACTAATTTGGGGTTGCTGATTACGAATATCTGGTCAGATTTGAAATTCAAAATGGCGGGTGCAAATGATGGTACAAAAAATTGACATGGGTATCTTTTTCGACTAATTTGGGGGTGCTGATTACGAATATCTGGTCAAATTTGAAATTCAAAATGGCGGATACAAATCATGATACAAAAAACTGACATGGGTGTCGTTTTCTACTGATTTGGGGGTGCTGATTACGAATATCTGGTCAAATTTGAAATTCAAAATGGCGGATACAAATCATGATACAAAAAACTGACATGGGTGTCGTTTTCCACTAATTTGGGGGTGCTGATTACGAATATCTGGTTAGATTTGAAATTCAAAATGGCGGGTGCAAATGATGGTACAAAAAATTTACATGGGTATCTTTTTTGACTAATTTGGGGTTGCTGATTACGAATATCTGGTCAGATTTGAAATTCAAAATGGCGGGTGCAAATGATGGTACAAAAAATTGACATGGGTATCTTTTTCGACTAATTTGGGGGTGCTGATTACGAATATCTGGTCAGATTTGAAATTCAAAATGGCGGGTGCAAATGATGGTACAAAAAATTGACATGGGTATCTTTTTCGACTAATTTGGGGGTGCTGATTACGAATATCTGGTCAGATTTGAAATTCAAAATGGCGGATACAAATCATGATACAAAAAACTGACATGGGTGTCGTTTTCTACTGATTTGGGGGTGCTGATTACGAATATCTGGTCAAATTTGAAATTCAAAATGGCGGATACAAATCATGGGACAAAAAACTGACATGGGTGTCGTTTTCGACTAATTTGGGGGTGCTGATTACGAAAATCTGGTCAGATTTGACATTCAAAGTGGCGGGTGTAAATAATGGTACAAAAAACTGACATGGGTGTCGTTTTCAACTGATTTGAGTTTGCTGATGCCCGCCATTGAACCCATCATTTTGAATTTCAAATCTGATCAGATATTCGTAGTCAGCACCTCCAAATCAGTCGAAAACGACACCCCCATGTCAGTTTTTTGTACCCGCCATTTTGAATTTTAAATCTGACCAAATATTCGGAATCAGCACCCTCAAATTAGTCGAAAATGACACCCATGTCAGTTTTTTGTATCATGATTTGTATCCGCCATTTTGAATTTCAAATTTGACCAGATATTCGTAATCAGCACCCTCAAATCAGTAGAAAACGACACTCATGTCAGTTTTTGTATCATGATTTGTATCCGCCATTTTGAATTTCAAATTTGACCAGATATTCGTAATCAGCACCCCCAAATTAGTCGAAAACGACACCCATGTCAGTTTTTTGTACCATCATTTGCACCCGCCATTTTGAATTTCAAATCTAACCAGATATTCGTAATCAGCACCCCCAAATTAGTCGAAAACGACACCCATATCAGTTTTAGTACTATGATCTGTACCCGCCATTTTGAATTGAAAACCTGACCACATATTCGTATTTAGCCCCAAACTAAGCATAGGTTGTACTATAGAAACCAGATGACTGCTAGAATACTTGTATACCTATGTATTTTTTTGTAAATACAACATAACATCTAACTAACATAACACAGAACAAACATCTAGGTACGTTTATCACACAAATGTTTGTGCACGGTGGGGGTCCAACCCACCACTTACAGCGCAGAAAGCTACTACGAACTGAGGTATGACGGCTGCCCTAACGGATGTATGTCTACTGTGCCTGGGGATTACAGTCGACAGTCCTTTTGATATGTACCTCATAATAATAAAGTTATTACTATGGTTCGTAATGAAATGTTTTCCCATAATTATCCGAAACTTATTATGTTTGCAATACATGTTCAATCCTCCAAAGTTAGTTTTTTAAGCCGAACTTATTATGAAAACACGGAGAAGAGCGGCAATAACCCACGACCCGCGATTGCCGCGAGCTGGCAACGTCGCGAAACTCACACATATAGAATCGTAGTCTTAAGTGACGACACTATCTGTGTCCACATAAACACTGACAGACATGAACTAAAATTTCGATGCTAGTTTTGCTATTACTCTTCTGTTTTCTTTAATAAAATATAATTTCACGCAAATGAAAACCACTAAAAACACCAACAATATTTATAACAATGTGAAATTATACTACCTTAGCCTACAATAATAATTGGTAAAATACATTTGCATGGAAATCGAACCACCTTAATACTAAAAATATTTCAATTTATAAAATAATCAGAAAAAATCTTCTCCTGTAAAGTTGACTTTTTACAGTTATGCCCCTGTTTCTAAGATACGACGAAATAACCAAATAAAGAAGACCAAATAGAGAATATTACAAACGTAGCTAGACTTTACTTTATTATAGGCAATAGCTGCACTTAACATCAGGTGGGCAACTTGCTTGTTCCGTCTTCATATTGTTTACAAAATTAATAATTTAAAAATATAGTGCTGGACAACCCACACAGCATCACCTAGCCCCACGCTAAGCAGAGCTTGTGTTATGGGTATACTATTACACATAATATAATACATTACATAGATATATATATTTTATCATGCATAGAAAATACCCAGAACAGCCGGAGCAAATATTTACAGATCCTACAATCATTTGTCCCAAGGCGGGAATCGAATCCACAACCACAACCACATTCAGCGCTAAAAAACCGGCAAAATAATACCTTATTATGCTTAGAAATTAAAAATAGGGAGGTTCCTTCATTTATTTACGAAACTATTACTTTACTATAAACAAAGTTTGATCACAAAAGATGAATTTCTAAAGTCAAATAAAATGATCCTACTGCTAATTGCTATACTATGTCGCTGGCGGGGGCATACGAGTTCACTGCCGCTGCGTCCGCGCTACGTATTTCGCGTGCGGCCTGAGACAGCGCTAAATGCCTAAAGTTGCAGGAATACCAAGCCTTAAGTCAATTCGACCTAGGTCGAAAAAAGACGGAGAATAATGTCGAATAAATTCGGCAAAAAACTGCTAAAATTGCTTGAATAATGTGTGCAACTGACCAACGTGTTCGTACCTTTGGCTAAATAATATATAATGAAGGTCTTTGTTGGACATTTGGACAAAATACATGATCTTCAACATGATCTCTATTGCGCAAAAAACTCTACAATCTGAGAATTGGCGTCCAGGTTCGAGAATACCACACGTTTGTGTCTAGTTTCGAACTTAATAAAAACCTTTATTTCTAATAATCATCAACAGCCTGTCTCCACTGAAGTCATCTAACCCTGTCCGCACTTAAGGCAAAAATGTCTCGCCATCTCTTTCTCGATCCCACTTTCTTTCTCCTACCTTCTATTGGGATTAGTTTCGAACTTATAAGGGCGCCTACCCCCCGGAGTTGACCCATCTACTATCTGGAAATCCCTGAACATATTACGAGCATAAGTAGGTCGGTGTAAATAAAACCTATATAAGTAGTAGATGCCAAAACGGTTTTAAGAGATGACACACAGTTACCATACAGTTGTAGATGCACATGTATACTGTTATGAGTGAAAATTGATTATCTAGGTGGCTAATAAGGTTTTTTGTACCACACGCGGCTCTCCAGGGAACGACCTAAATATACCCTCCCGGACATCCAACATGGAGATGACTGAGGGAAGAGAAGCGGCCATGTTTAGGAGGAGCATGCTATCTTCTTATCTACAGGGTATGTGGTGTCTCGACATCGAAGTGTGTGTAGGTCACTATTTGTTAATTTAGAAAAAAAATCTGATTATCCCCAAGGAGTATTTAAGAAAACATCCTTCAATAATTTTGAGTGGGTGCCTACTTGGAACTAGGAGATCTGAGAGAGTATCCAAATTGTAGAAAGTTAAATAATAAAAAACAAAATTGTATATCGGTTATATTCCCGAGTTCATCGTCAACTGCTGGACAATAGGCCACCCCATATTCCGGGGACTTGATGTAGTCAGCACGCTTGGCGTGCGGGTTGGTGCAGTATTGATATTACATATACTAACTACCTCTTAAATAATACGTTATAATACGTTATAATAACAATAATTTTATTTATTTGAATCAACATAAGATCGTTTTGTTAGTAAAACTATTTTTAGTATTATAATTATTACATTTATTTAGATTTTATTTATGGTGGGGTACTTCTCTCCTATTCTCAGCAGATATCACCATTATACTCTTTTTAGGCAAAGTAAGTAAAGTGTACGGAAGTAAAGTGACTAGTAGAAAGTTGCAAAAACTAATGCTAGGGATTATTTGTGATGCGCTTTATGTCATTCTGTGGCCTTGTTGTCTTTTATTTCTGTTTTGGTTTTATCTTGTAGGAATGTTTGTTTGGTTTGCTTAGCTTGGTCGCTAGATAAGTTTACAGATCATAGATTAGTTACTTTCGTAGTCAGGACAGAACATGAAGGTTAATATTTTAACGACCGTTTGTGTATCTTCATTTTTTTATTTCGTTCAAGTTTTATAGCTATTTGATTCCGATAGTCTACAGGTTCAAAGGTTTCTAGATGTTCGAACGACGAGATTATGAATTCTATTTTTATTTTTGTGGTTCTATTTTCTGTTGATATATCTGTCTTGCCTGTTAGGTTCACAGTGTAATAAGACCACTTCCGAATACTCCAGGAACGTGTAAAGTTACCTACAATAAGGTCTTTTAGAATACTACTTGACTGACAGTCAAATAGATTTAGAGTAATACGATTATTTTGCTGAAATTCTTATTTATCATTGCTGTTTTTGATAAAAAGTAGCCTAAGTTACTCCTTGTTACATCAGCTATCTGCCAGTGAGCCCCGTCGAAATCGGTTCAGCCGTTCCAGAGATTACCCGGAACAAACAGACAGACAGACAGTCGGACAAAAATTTAAAAAAATGCTATTTTGGTATATGTATCGCATATACATTCATATGCATGTAGTAAAAAGCGGTTATTTTAATATTACAAACAGACACTTCAATTTTATTTTTTTGTATAGATTAGTTAAGTTTGCCATCATGTTGTACAAATGTTGCAGGACTAAACGGCAGGACGTGTTGGACGACGCTAATATCCGCATTTTGCACGCTCGTCGAGAACGAAGACGATAGGCTGTTCGTTGTGTACAACGGTGGACTACAGATGACGTTTGAGGTCAGTCACGTCACGTTATCAGCATGACGATTCTCTAACATGACTATGTCAAGTTAAAGACTCGTCAGTCATGGTAGAGAATCATCACTACCATTCTATACATCCATTCTATATATGTATAATCACATCCATTATCACAACCATTCCATACATCCACAGTCACAACCATTCTATACATTAATTATCACAGTCACAACCATTCATACATCCATTATCACAACCAGTCTATACTATTTATATTATTTATTTATACATTCATGATCACAGTCCCAACCATTCTACATATCCAGGGTCACAACCATTACATACATCCATAGTCACAACCATTCTACATATCCATAGTCACAACCATTCTATATATCCATGGTCACAGTAACAACAGTCTATATCATGTTGAAGTATTACTTATTTATGCGTATTGCGTATGTTGAGGTATGTAATAAACTGGCGCTTAGATTCAGCTAGATTTAAGACGTTTCAAGGTGATCACGGCGAATATTACTGAATAAATGCTTTTTGACTTTGACAGGCGCTGCATAGTCTCCACGCGGTGTACATGGAAGGAAGCGGCGGCGGCGGCAGCGGTGCTGGAGGCGGCGGCAGCGCGGCGGCGGCGGTGCGCTCCGAGCTGGCGGCGGCGCTGCGCTGGGCGCGCGCGCTGTGCCGCACGCTGCGCACGCGACGCGACAGCAAGGAGGCGCGCGCACTGCTGCTCGCCTGCAAGGACTGGCCTGAGTGCGCGCGACGACTACTCACCATGCTGCACTTGCATCATCGACTCGACAGGCTGCGGAACAAGGCGCTTGGTATGTACCTATCATACGTTATAAACTATACCACTTATCTGCTATCGTGTCAATGGTCAACCAACACATCATTAAATAGTTAATAAACTCGACAGCATTGTCTGGGGCGTTATCAAGTTCCTCCCTTTTGCAAGTGTTGGGGCGGACGTGAGTCATTGACTGAATTAAGGCTCCGTAGTCGCAACCAAACTACAGCAAATACAAACTTCATTTCCTTTTTACACCCGTTTTAGGGATGAAAGCTCATTGAAACCCATGCTAAGTTTTAAGTTAGACTATAAGCTAACTCATTCTGCAAATCGCATCAACATTCATTCAATAGTTTTTGCGTAATGCGTGTACCTACAAGCAAACAAACATTGAAAAAAGATTGATTATTCTTTTTAACTTTTTAAGTACTGATTAGTAAAATTTCTACTACTATACTTGTACTATATGTATATTAAATCGTCTATTTTTAAGTAGTAAAATTTCATAAAAATAGTTGTCTGTAAGTCTGTTTACGGACGATAATTGTACGTGATGACGTCATAAGAAAACATCGTGCCTCTCTATCGCTTGTTCCGCGCTCTCGCTTGCACGCTCGGCTCATACGGAACGTGACACTTTTTCGTGCGTGCAGCCGGCGTTCATCGATTCATGACGTTATCACGTCAAAAATACCTTTTATGTACAGACTTTTCGACCTCTACAGTTTTATTATAGCATTATTGCGTTTACAGGTGTACTGCAAGAGTTGGTAATGATCGGCGGCGCCGCAGCCCTGGGCGCGCTGGTCCCGCTGGCGGCGGGGTCGGGGCGCGGCGCGGGAGGCGGCGGCGGAAGCAGATCGCGCTCACTCCACGGCATAAGTTCGCCGCGGTATGGGCATCATCAGCCCCTCGCGCAGATATACAGACCTTACCACAAGTTTATAGGTAACACCAAGTTTATAGGTAACACCAAGTTTATATAGGTAACACCAAGTTTATAAGTAAGTAGTAAAGCTCTTAGTGAAGGGCTCTGCCGCCAAGCAGCTTGCTTTGTTTTCAAGTTACAGGCACATGCGCAGAGCAGTGCGTTGTAAGGCACGTTTTTGTCGAAAGTGACTTGCGAGGTAATGGTTTGTTATAGGTAATGGTTATTATTTCACATCAAGTAGCCATAATAATATGCTAGTTCCACCAGCCGTAGCATAAAAAAAAATCACCAGCACCCACATCTTTGAAACCGAAACATGTTACTCGCACTACGCTAATCTTATCGACACATAAAATTTTGACCTATCAGTATGACCTGTCACGTTCATTGGTGGTTGGTGGTGATGGTAACCCCTCAACATCAAGTGGGTCTGCCTGTTCGTAAAAGAGTTATAATAATACAGGACAATCCACACAGCATCATCTAGCCCCAAGCTAAGCAGAGCTTGTGTTATGGGTACTAGATGACGGATATACTTAATACAATCCTACTAATATTATAAATGCGAGTGTTTGGATGGATGGATGGATGGATGTATGGATGGATGGATGTATGGATGGATGTTTGTTCCTCTTTCACGCTCTAACCAGTGGACCGATTTGGATGAAATTTGGAATAAATATAGATTGTAATTTGAAATAGGACCAAAAATAACGGCAACGGGAAAAAACTGCCACGCGGGCTAAACTGCGAGTGGCCTTTAGTATATTATAGTTGTATAAATAAAACTGTTTACTTATAAATGTTTGCTTTCAGAAACATGTTGCCGTGTCGCGAGACAACAACGGTGTATGTCTGAGCAGTTGGTCGCTGTGTCGGTACTATGCGCGCTGGACGTGGTTCCTCTCAGATTCAACTACTTTGCTGCCTTCTGGCGAGATGTCGCGAACACACCGGTAAGGCTTACCTAATACGTGCTGGTGGATGGGTACGTTTATTAGAAACTGAAACAACTTCAAGATTTAATCCCCAAGCACGGTAGATATCCACTCATCTCTTAGTACCAAGTAGTACTAACTAAAGATTGTTTAAGGATGTCTGAGGGGATAGTCAGAGGTGCGTCCAAATACTATATAAAAAAAAGTCGTGTAGGTGTCCAGTTTTTATGATTTTTGGATTTATCTTCATCCGGAATAGGATATTTAGTAATAAAAATAATACGGAACGAAGTTCGCGAGGTGAGCAAGTGTTAATTACATTAATTCTTGTTATTTACAGGGAGACGCAAAGTTAGAAGAGATGCTATTAGAATGCAACGTGCTATCTGAATACATCGACGCTATACTTCTCGACGACCGGGAATCGTTAGAGGACAAAGCTATCTTCGAGTTCATGCAGCATTATTATCCGAAGGTTTGTGTTGTTTTCGCTATCGGAAAAAATAACGCTTGAAACTGCCAAACGTGGCATTTGTCTACCACTTCTACCCATGTACTATTTCAGCGTTAAGTCGAGTTCATTTGGCGAGTGAGCGTAGCGTCCCTGTTTTGAGATTGGCCAAAAAGGACTACCTACCTAATGTGTGATCCGGTCGCCTTTATTTTACGACGACCGATCTGACGACCGATGTGGCGCGGCGGGCGAATGTCTGCCTGCGACGTAGGAGGTTGCGGGTTCGATTCCCGCCTTGGGGTAAATGTTTGTACGATCTGCAAATATTTATTCCGGGTGCTCTGGCTATTTACTATGTATAATAAAAATATCTATATATGTAATGTAATTGTATTAAGTATATCAGTCATCTGGTACCCATAACACAAGCTCCGTTTAGTTTGGGGCTAGATGATGCTGTGTGGATTGTCCAGCATTATTATACGAGTATTATTATTTTATATTTTAGATCGGAAGCTCCAGCACGAACACAATAGTCGAAGCTCTCACGGAGGAGTTGTCTGATTCAAACCCGCGGCGACGTTTATCGACTATCCTGGGTCCGCTGCGCGCGTTGATACTAACGTCGCGACGAGCGCGGTTGGATTCCAACGCGGCGCGTGATCTTCTGCGTACGGGACATGCTTTGCAACAGCGGCTGTTGCACGCTACAGGTATAACCACTGGATATAAAGACAATTTATAATTTACTAGCTGACCCGTGCCCACTTCGTTGGACGGTACAAATCTTTGAACTTTTCGGCTTTTCTGTACTATGTATGTATTATACATATAAACCTTTCTCTTGAATCACTTTATCTATTGCTTAAAACGTCGTTAAAATCCGTTGAGTAGTTTAAAAGATCTAAGCGAACGGACAACGGAAGCGACTTCATTTCACACTATGTAAAGATAAGATTTTTTGACCTGACTGTTTATTTTAATTAGCGGTTTATCTGTAAATAATGTATGTACCTATGCTACAGCCAAAAGTTATATGACACACCGAACACCCTGTATAATCATTGCACTTTTGCAGACGAGGATTCATCCGAGCCGGAAACTCCGAAAGAACCCCTCCCAGAGACATCCCGCTGCGACTCTCCCGAAGGAAGCTCGGGCGATGAACCCAGCGATGACGTCATCGACGACGACGAATCCTCCGACGAGGCTAACGCGCCCATGCGAGGCACGGTCTACCGCGCGCACTTGCTCTTCGCGGTCAACGACCTCGTGGAGATAGCGCAACAAGCGCTAGTCGATGTATAAGTAACACTGTCCCTCTCTACTGCGCTCTGTCGACACCTGTCCAACGTAACGCTTATGTAAACCTCATGTGTCGATCGATTCATTTCGTTATTAGATCACGTACAGTGAGTTCTAACTTAATGGATCTTATCGATGTTTTCTTCGGCGATAGTCGTCACTACGATGACTCTGTTACACGCTGAGAGCGTGGTTCTGTTGATAGCCAACATTGACACGTAATAAGTATAGCGTACGCGCGTACACGTCTAATGACGACCGTCGCTTTGAAGAACCCGAGGATAAGCGCCTGAAGAAATAACTGAACCCATAAATTACAGCCGCCGTATAGAATCAAGCATGGATGTGTCATACAGTGTCATAAAAGCCGTTAAACTGTGGGTTCCTGGTGGTATAGATTTTAGACTATGACGATATCGTCATATCCTAAAGTCTATACTAATAGTTGTCTATTCTATATAATGGTCAATGTCATGTTACATTGGCCATTATATAAACTTAGTGGCATACTTCTAGACTTCACTCATTTAGATGTTCTGCTTCAGATTTTTGAGTCAGAAGCTCAAAGAAGAAGAAGGGAGCTAACACTTGCATTAGTTAGCTTCATACACATCCTCGTTTGAATGGATACCGGCGTATGACTTGTACCACCGCAATCTAGTTTGTAATATATTAGAATAAGCGAATCGAGGGTGAATGCAATTATAAGTTATATCTATTAGCTCCCAATAAGCTATTTTTACCAATATAAGTGAATAACACATTTTATAAAAACCATGTACTTCTTATGACTAGTCTGCGTCGTCTTAAGACGCAAGTTTGAGTACGCCAGACAACTTCGTGTAGACTATCGTTATTTATTTAAATAGTTGTTGGGCCTGAAGTTGTGTGCTTTATGGGTTCAGCTTTTCTTTGCCTCATTAACAGTACTCGGCAATTCATGTCACAAAAATAAAATACGACTCTGGCAGTGATTTGATATATAGATTGGTAATCAAATAATAACTTATTCAGTCAACAAAACAACATTGTTGTTTTGTTGACAGTAACAACAAATTCAGTCGTACATTTTCTGTTCGAGAAGTCTCAGTGAAGGGCTCGTCTGGAAAAGTATTACCACCGTGCCTATTTCTGCTACTAAGAACGTTGCGTGCGAAAAGTGCGTTGTAGTGCACGTTCGTAACGAACGTGACCTGCAAGGAAATGCTTTGTTATAGGTGATGGTAACCACTTAACATCAGGTGGGCCATGTGCTTGGTTCATCAGCAATCCCATAAAAAAAGTGAACTCGAAAACATTTAGTATTCTAGCGATGCACTTGCAACTTTTGACGAATGAAATACTAACTTCTCTAAAACGTGGGCTGTCAAATGTTATCTACGGACGTGCCTCTGACTGTCTTGACTCTGATCTTTTCACAGTGAGTATATATTGTTTTGGGAATGAGATGTCGAGTACTGTAATATTTACGTGGAAACGTGTTGATTGATTGCAGTGGAGAGTGGATAGACTTGTGTTAGATTTAAGAAGTGTGGATGATAGTGAGTGACATCAATGAAATGCTCAAGGACCTGTGCGCAGGCGATCTACGGTCTCAGTGTTTAATACCCATTGTAGAATGATTTGTCGTGTTTATTCGTATTGTAAGCGGTAGATACTTCCCAGCACATAGCCTGCCAGCACTAGGCTCGATATAAATGGCTGTTGTTATTTATTAAAATGTGTTACAGTATTTTATTATAGCCAATAGTTTTGTGGTATCACACAGTGCTGTTCTATAAGTGAGGTACGATTATGTGCTGCTAAGTGTGGTTCAATTTATATGATTTATTGTACAATGATACTCAGTACACGCATTGATGACTTACTTGAGTGTACCTATTTCTATCTTATGGTAGAAAAAAAGGGATGAACTGTATGATTATAAGTAACTCATCAATGCGCATATTGAGAAAACTTCGTGTTATGGACACTGCATTTGCTGTTTGTAGTAGCAAATTATTGTAAATTTTATTTATTCATATAATTAAATATTTAATCAACTAATAACTGACATTTACACTGAGTGCGAGAACATAATGTACAAAACAAGGTAATGTAGATCTTTGTAAAAACATTCCAGTGCTCAACACGGTATTAAAATGCCTGTGTGTTCTAACTGGTTCTTATATTAACATACACAGAGTGGTGCAAACTTGACCGATCCATACCTATAAGAAATTAAAAACAAGTGACTATTGAAAGACAAATCCAGTCTGTGAAAGACAGTTGTAACATCTGAAGAGAAGACAGTTTGTTCTCTGCTAAAACGTGTCCAATGCGGCTATATGACTTCTCATGTCAGTATTACGAAGCGCAGGCCTATTTCAGAACGACCACATACACATGTTTGATGTCCGGAAAAAATAGATATACGTGCACATAGTACACGTTTACGTACTAAATAACGTACGTAGACGAGCACTATTATATGCTTTGAGCTACAGACATAACTTTATCTTTGTCTGTGCTTGGAGCTTACCACTGTTTGTTCGTTTGTTCAACAACGCTTTAAGATTATAAGTAGCTGTTTAGTTCTGTCTGAAATAGGTCTCTTAATTAAATCAGCACTGGCTGCTCAGGCATTTCAAAGGACTGCTGATTAATGATTTCGTTTTATTTGGTGGCTACTTATTTATAAGAAGACTGTAGATTTTAAATGACTGATAACAATGCAGACCAATCAAGCATCCTTTTCACTTAAATTCGTAGAAAATGAGTGAGACAAAAGATGACATTAGATTGATGTGTGCATGTATGGACTGAGTGAAAATGTTTGATGTGTGTATTTTTTGTATGGCCAATGTCCTGAATGGTACATACAGTTTTAAAGCCTAAGTTAGTTTACTAAAACTGGGTCATGCTTTTTTTATCAACAGCTCTTTTAGTGGGTGCCTGGTCTTGTACCATGCTTGTTACCATCCCTGACATAATCCAATGGTTAACTTTTGCACAAAGGCATTATAGCATGTAATGTACTTTTATCTAAGTGTATTGATTTCCCAGTTTCAGTAGTTTTAAAAAACTTAATGTATTGTAGTGGCAACTGTTCTAGATTCTTAGTTTAGCCTCTAAGGCTTAGCTCTGCATTCGGTTTCATATCGTATTACAAAATATTTCGTACCTAATAATAATTAACGTGTGTTCTAATAGTAGTTTCGTGTGTCACGTGTTTCGTATCTGCAGATCGTAATCAAAATTATTATATGATTTTAGGCTGTGAGAGTTTTTTTAATAATCTTATTCGTAGCATGTTGAGTGCGAAATTCGATTGTGTCACCGGAGATGTTCTTTATTTTCTTTAACTCTTTCGGTAAAACCCGAATTATGTAAACCGTAAAGTCAAAACCGTAAATCAGTTATCTGGTTCTCATAGTACTTACAAGCTTTGCTGTCTTAGAAGGTGGTTTACTCGTCTAAGTTTGCTGTATTTGACCGTCTGAAATGTCCACCAATATTTCGTTCTATTTATTTATAAACATGTTTTGTAATTATTAAAATATATTTACGTAATTCTTTTTTGTGAAGTTAATCAAAATTGTTACCTTGTTACTAATTAATAAACTCGGCGTAACGTTGAAACTTCCTGCAAATGAAAAAGACAAAACACGGTTTATCGTTACGCTGAGTTTATTAGTACCGAGGTTAGTGTTTAGGCACTTAAATATAGGCTGTAGCAGCTGTAGTACTGAATTAAAAATATTCTTTAATTGGCCGTTCATAATTAATGTAACATAAAGTGTGACCACATTATTACCACAGACTTTATCGTGGTCGTATGATTTCGCGTGGTTGCAGATGATTTCATCTCGAAACGTGGTCGCGGTCGGAATAAATGCATTGTCACCGTTCACTGTATAAAAATATTAATCTCATAATATTGTAGGTTTGAGTATTAGGGCTATGTTTAGGGATACTTATCCTTACGTAAATTGTTTTAAACCTGTCCATTTTATAAATAGATTAATAATCTAGTAACGCGGATACACATTTTGCTATAATTTATGTAACTCCATCACAATTTTATTATTATAATTAGGATTTATCTGGATGTTGTGCGTTTTTTCTGAGATTAACCGATAGATTAGTGAAATGTAATTTATCTCGAATATTTATCAATAAACGTTTTGATACATATGTACTTTCCAATTTAGCATCCATAGTTGCAAGTGAGACTAACAGCTAAGATGAAAGCAATAATTTAATAAATTCAGAATAAGCTTATATAATATAATCTTTGAATGTATTGTTCTTTTTAATACAAATATGATTTCCTTATTATTGTTATAGTTTGGTACTTATTGGTAAAATTGTCCTTAGAGTCACTGGAAAGTAAGAGGAGGTAAAATGAAGGTTTGTGGTGCTATCATGCTGATGGAAGTGACTGGAAGGTTTAAGACAAAATGTGTATTTAATTTTGTCCTGGTTTTAGAGCTTATTAATATATACATCTTAATATAAATATGCTGTAATTATCTTTTTTAATAATTTTAAGATTATATTTTATGTTTCATTGAAGTGTGGTGTGAGCAGACTTCAAGCTTGACATGTCTTAGTCACATCGTCTCCTTCAGCTTGTAATTAAACGTTTTTTGGACTTATGTATTTATACATTTATGTTACTGAAACTAGAGTTTCAGTTGAATATAACTGTGTTATTGAATTATTATTTGTGAAAATTGAAAAAGAAAATACTGTAAATCGGACTGGAAAGCCAAAGTAAACAGTATTTTATACTACAGCCTTTTATTTGTAATTATTTGAAGAAGGACATATTAAATCTATTGAAGACATATTTAGAATGGTAAAATAATAAAAGTAAATAGGTTATTACTTTTTTATTTCAGTAAGTTTACTTTTAATTTCTGCAGGAAATGTCTCAATAGCTTTATATGCACAGTCTAAACAAAACATTTTGATGTAAAACAAGCTGCATTCTTTACTGATACAAACAGGTTTATCACAAACAGTACAGTCTGAGCCAAGCACCAGTATTTCTCCTTTTCCGGGTGGGCTGAAAGGGTCTTTCATTACATAGCTTGGGTGCCTGAGTACAATATTACGAGAGAATGGTGGTTTGGTGCCTTTATAGTGAGCTTTCTCATCCAAATCACAATTTGAGCACTTAAAATCATATACAATTTGGACTGGTTCATCTTTTGGCTTTGAATCTTTTAAATCCCCCATAGTTCACTGAAACAAAAACATTTGGGGTTGGTGAATACATAGTATTTGTACAAGGGATTTGTTGTATTACGCTAGGTTGATTATAAATACACAAAATATACATACATTAATTTAAAAACAATCTGATGCATTTCCCATTCAAAAATCACACAATTTGCGAGTTATTCTAGTTTGTTCAATGTAGCTTTCTCTTTTGGTGCTTCAACTGGCCACCATGCTGGTTTTTCAACTCCAACTGAATATTTTCCGACATTCAGTCCATTAGCCTCTGTTGCTTCTTTAATTCTAACTAAGCCTATTCCAAAGTTACCTACAAATCCTTTTAGTTTGCCTAAGTTGGACTTTGGGTTATCACTAGCTGATATTACAGAATCCACTTCCAAATTAGTAACTTCTTGATTAAACATAAGGGGCATTATTCTCTTCCGTACAACACCTGTGTGATGAACCCTAGCTGTGAGCTCCTGTCCAATGTAACAGCCCTTGTGGAAACTCACTCCATGTAAGTAATCACAGTTTGCTTCTAAGGGAAAACTAGATCCCGGGGGTAAGTCACAAGCTCCCTCACTGACTCCAAGTTTATACCTCAATTGTTTGTATCCCTTTTCACTTTTTTCAATAATAACATCTTTTCCAACTACATTTGAAATAGTATCCTCTTTTACTGATGGTTGGGTTAAAATTCTAAAACCAAGCTCTTCTAGACGAGGATCTTTGTAAATATTGATGTTATAACCAACATCTAATACCCGAGGATCTTTGTAAACATGTATATTACTACTAGGATTGTTTAAATCAGTAAGTGTGTTGTGGGGTGCAACAAATGCCCATAGCTTGAAGTCATTGCTAATATCTCCAATTTCAACCTTTCTTTTTAGTTTGTAGAGCTTGAGGTGTCTATGTAGCAAACTCAATACATTTTTGTCGCACTCTATCAAGAATGTATCATCAAATTTATGAATCAAGGTATCATATAGCACCCTACCCTTGTTGTTCAGAAACATTGCATACATGGATTTGGCTCCCTCCTCAAAGTGTCGCATATCATTAGTGATGAGTCCCTGCAGAAACACAGCTGCATCAGATCCATCAACTTTCAGCAATTTTCTACTTTCTAATGGGTACAATATCTTCGGCAGCGGCTCACTATGTATTTGTCGAAGGAATTGGCGCAACAAATTATGTTTGACTAAAACTCTGTTTACCTGATTTAACATTGCAGCCGTTTTAAACATAGTAAGTAGGTAAGTCTATAGTTTCATGTAATTATTGCGTAACTGAACTGATGTGAAAATTCTGTTCTGAAAAAACATTTAGGTACGTGTAGTTTTGAACTGCGAAAATAAATGATGTAAGGTTTTGAAAATTATGTTTTCATTCTCACACACAAGCACAACACAATATAGGTATTTTTATTTTATAATCATAATATTTTACAGCCAGTGTTGCCAGCGCGTGTTCCCTAAAAAGGCCAAGCTCCAATTTGCAAGAGGCCGATTTTTTACAGCATCAAAATTTCAAATAAAAAAAACCTTGCACGTGTTACAAATGGCTAGGTATTTCGCTTATATGTCAGTATTGTTATTATAAAAAACAACCTTTGAAACATGATACTAACATAACAGTGGTGCAGTGTGTTTATTATCGACCATGGAAAAAAGAAAGAAATCGGCGAGTGCAGCGAGCCTCTTTTTTTTGTAGTAGATTCTTTATGCAAAAAGTTTTTAAGTCCAGAGCCTTGCCCTGCTCTGATTGTGGCAGCAATTTGTCTGCGGTGCAATAATGCACGTTTTATTGGCTGCCGCAGCCAGTAATACTTAGCTGCCTAGTGCGTGGACTCATATGAGTCCTCATACCTACCATTCGTCGCCGCAGCCAGGCTGCCTAGTGTAAAAAATCCGCGGTTAGACTTAGGCAAGGAAGGAGGGCCCTCCTTACCTAAGTCTAACCGCAGATTTTTTATGCTAATTATCAATTACCTAATAGGTACCTAACTCCTTAAATGCCTGCATAAAATTTACTTTTAAACCTGAAACACTTCAAATATAGCATCAATTATTATCCAATCGAGCTGAATTACGAAGTCATAGCAACAAAATTTCCTTTTTGCTATCGTACCCAATGATCCGGTGGCTTAGTGGAAATAACTCCGTCTTAAGATCTTATGGTCGTGGGTTCGAATCCGGCCGTGCACAAATTGATTATTCAATCGAAAAATTATGTGCGCAATTCCAGTGCTCTCAAACGGTGAAGGAAAACAGTGTGAGGAAACCAGTTAGTATTTTAGCAGATGGGCTTTGCAACCTGTCTCATATCGAATAGGTACCAACTACTGTAAAATGTGGGTACCTATATGTAATATTTGGACGTAGGTGCCTCCGACTACCCACCTTAGACATCCTCAAAGAATCTATCGAGTAGATACTTGGTACTAATAGATCTGAGGGAATATCTACTGTGCCTCCTAATTATTTTTCGCAGAAACTTTCTAACGGAATAAAGATATTTTTGTTTTTATTGTTTTGCATCTATTAAACCTATTACCTATGTCTGTATTATGTATGTCTATGTCTGTGTTTTTCTGTAGTAAATTTCTCAACAACGATCTATATACTTAGGTAGGTATACCAAATGTGTATGCAGAAACAGATTACTGAAAAAAAAACTATGGAAAGTTATGCATAATTTATTGTGTAACTAAGTAGGTAATTGGATTACGAACAACAATAACCATAATATTTTAGCGTGACTCAACAAAATATTCGTTAAAACTAGTTTGGCGTTAATAGAACGACTTAGTCTAAAGTAAGAATTTAAAAATGCACTCAAAAAAGCTATAAAGTTTCAAAAACTGTGACAGCTTTTGCTGAAGCTGGTCTGACTGAAGCATCACCTTTTGAGCATATCTACCTACTTGCTCAGGTAAGATATTTGAAAACCTTTAAGACGGGATAGGTATGTAACCGACTCAAACAGTTTAATGAACTCCTATTTGTCTTTTGCTACGTAAAAGGCAGAAGAAGTGTCCGGCTGTCTTTCTTGTTCGGAGTAAGCTAACTCGATTACACCAAGATTCCGCTTCACGGGTGTGGCTAAGAGCGATGAGGGTGCAGAGTCATGTCCAGGTTCAACGGAGGCGGAAACTAGCTCTGTGGTCACCGTGGGCTCTGACCTCACCGAGATTGTGTCCCGTTTGGTTGGAGAGCTGTTTGATGAACGGGATTGCTTCGACTGAGACTTTTTAAGGTGTGGCAGAATTTTCTGAAAAGAAACCACATGCCTGCTTCATTTGAAAAAGTAACAATTATTAGAATGCTATTCTTTGAGAATGCACACCCACCATTATCAAATCAATCTAACTTTCCTCCTGCAGACTAGTGAGGAGAGGAATGCAGTGTGAATCGATAACTGACAGCTGACGACCGATGTAGCGCAGCGGGCGCATGTCTGCCTGCGACGCAGAAGGTTGCGGGTTCGATTCCCGCCTTGGGATAAATGTTTGTACGATCTGCAAATATTTATTCCGGGTGTTCTGGGTATTTTCTATGTATAATAAAAAATATCTATGTATGTAGTGTATTGTATTAAGTATATCAGTCATCTGGTACCCATAACACAAGGTCTGCTTAGCTTGGGGCTAGATGATGCTGTGTGGATTGTTCAGCATTATTATTATTATTATTAACTGTCACATATCAACGAGACAACAAAAGCTAATCAGAGCCAAACTATTGATCCGATAGGATAGTGTCACCAGATTTGGTCATTAGATCGAATGAAGTTAAATAATACAAGTTACCTGCTGAGGGTCCTTAGTAAGAAACACCCCAGTGCGTTTGACGTTGAAGTCTGGCGCGGCGAGGCACCGAGCCAGTAGCACGGTGGCGGCGACAGCCCATGCAGCCAGCACGCCAGCACTGGCTGCCCGCGTGCTGGCTGCGCGCTGGCCCAAACCCCACGACGAGTTCCAGCCACGCTCCAGGAACGGATTTACGGATGAGCAACTGTAGAAATTCAATCGGTACGTAGGTAAGGATGAAACGTCTATACCTATAGTTTTTTGATAGGTACGACTTGCTAATGGAATAAATAGACGGCCCACCTGATGTTACGTGGGCCACCTACCTACCACCTATAACAAAGAATTCCCACATGTTCGTTAGGAACGTGCCTTAGGCAGTAGGTACTGCTCCGCGTCTATAAACCTGAGGCATACATGTACATTTTCATATAGTAATAATATAGTTAGAATTTTTTCAATTGTACAAATTAAAATTTAGTCTTTAATAAACAATATATATTTTTTTTGGACATTTATATTCACTCATCAAAGAGAAATTACTTGGAGAAAACCTCGAGTTGGCGAATACCCCCTCCTTAATCGACAGCGCTTAAAAATGTGGAAAATTCTAAAAATTTGCTAGCTATTTCTAAAAAGTTTAAAAACTTACGTGCTAGAGTTGGTGACTTCGCTGAACCCCGCACAGAAGGCGTGTAACCCCTTGTTGGTAATGGTAAAGCTGTGTCCAGTAATACCGACCATCACGATCGCAAACACCAGCGCCGGCGTCAAGATCCTCCAGGGTTGCTGCAGACTGAAAGTTAATAAATATACTGGCTAACATACCACAAACAATAACTGTTTGTGCTGAAACAATTTATCTTAGTTATATAGGTTTAGGTTTTAGTCTTAGGTTTAGCTTCTTAGATATGTGCTAAGTATGATAGATTCCCTGAGATCACCAGATCCATGACTTTCTAGAGAGACTAGACAACTTTTAGAGATTTTTTACTAATCACAAGATCCGGAGATCTAAAACTGTAATATTTTTTTGAGTCTGAGCTGAGTCAAGGCTTGAATACTTCACGTGCCATGTAGAATCTCGCTCTAAGTTTTGGTAAGTAGGGTGGTAGATAGGTTAAAGGTACGTATGTAACCAACAGATTGTTTGATTAAACTGCTGTTAACTCCACTTACCCTGATCTAGAATGGCCACCACCAGGACACATGGTAAAGAACGTGATCCACACGCAAGCAAAAATAGTCGATAAGATCGGCATGAACTCTGCAAACTGACAGTCGCTGTCGTTCTCGAATAGCGTCCTTGACGTGTCCAGCATTAGGCGATGGGTGCTGTTTCCTGGAATATACCGGGTGTAATAAGATTATACTTCCGAAAACTGACACTGCGTATTCAGACCATAATTCTGCTTGAAAGAAAATCGACACTTTTTGTCCGTTTTTCGGCATCAATATCGACAATACATAATGAAATAATCATAAGTAGGTACCTAACTATCTGATTTAAGAACACGTTTGATTAAGAACACAAGATTGATATTGACAAAAAACACACACAAATACCTTTATGTCAGTATACGTATGTATGTGAGTAGGTACTTATATAAAATGTAGGTTGTCGGTAGTCGTCACCATTACTGTGATCGTATTTTAAGAAAACTCACCAGTTATAGCGGTTCCATTTTCGTCATGTTGAATTCTAGGTAAATTTTCATCGTCATCACTGGCCTCTCGTTTTACTTTTTTGGTAGTTATATTATTTTCTTTAAAAGATTCATTTGTAGCATTAGTTTCATTTGTAGATGAGCTTTTGTTTTGAGCAGGACCAGAAATTTCAGTCGTGTTCTTAATTCTATCCTGAGCATTGTCAATCTGATTGCTTTCTGGAGGCATCGGAAGCTCTACCCAGTGGAACTCCAGTTGGCGAGGAAATAGAACGCAGTTGTCGTCCACTAACTGCATCGTGTTTTGGAGGAATACAAAATTGACGATACCGAATACTGCCGCGGAGGCGAACAATATTAGATGCCAAACTGAAACCCAATAGAGATGATTATGATTGATCTACTAAATAGATAGATAATAGATAAATAGACTCTAAATACAGTCATCATGTTTCGTAATTAGCATTTTGAGTTACACTGCGGGTTAACTTAGTAGTACTTGTTCCACAGTCGCTGTCTCATATAACCCGTAGTGTAACTCAAAACGTCAAAACGAAGATAGAAACAAAGATAATTTATTTGCAAACATGAGTAAGTAAGTACCTACCTAATGATTACAAAACGAAACTTTGTTCATCGTTTTTCACGTAGACCAACTAATGGTTGTTTAAAAGAGAGGTGCACAACTATCGCACTGATTTATTTCTTTCTTAGGTCAACACAGTAGTTCTGGACGAGAAAAATTACCTAGCTACTAAGTCATTCCACTAGCTAGGTTCTAGCAGGTACTTAGAAGATAATTGAAAAAGATCGCGAGCAATCAAACAAATAGAAGAAACACCATAGGTAGGTACTTGCATTCAAAATAATGTTTGACGTCATTAGTAGGTAGGTACCTACTACTGGTACATACCTACTAGGTACCTACTATCAAAATTACATGATCGTCCATGTGCTACTTCTATGCTCATAACTTTTGTAACAACTTAGGTACCTACCTACTCACGTTTATTTTCAGTTATATCGTAAGATACCCATAAAGTGAAGTAGGTAATGTGAGGTCATTGCAAGTACGATCGTTATCTTCAAGTAGACTGTAGGTGGTGGGTACACTTACCTACTATACTACTCAGAATGGAGGTTATGTTTAAATTTTCAAGGTCAATGACCGCATGCTTTACACCTTGCCATCGGAGGCAGTTGCTCCAGGCCTACGATAGCACTGTTCTATCTACTTACTCACTTTTGTGCATTCTCTTGACTAGGTACTGGTATTATTATATGTATATCCTTCTGTACGTAATACCAGTGACAAGGCGCACATTATATCTCTTGCCTTTGGTAACACTACAAGTATTGTAGGTACATATTTGAAATAACGACTCCTACCAAATACGGGTGATCTTGTAAACTAATAACTTGTTTCTTTACCTTTCCATACTTTGAGGTGTTTGGCCGCCCTGTCCTCCAACTCAATATGGTCGTATAGGAGGATCGTCATGTTGTTACGCTACTGTGTTTCCATTTTTAACCTGTAAAACAAAATAAACATCCCTAGAGGATGAAGACAAAGTTGACAGCCGTCACAGCTCATTTCGTAGTGGTCCTGCATTCTGCGTTGTAGGTGGTGGGTTCGATCCCCACCGAGAACAAACATTTGTGTGATAGACATAGAACAACCATCTATAATCAGATGGTTCTTCTGTCTGGGTTTATATTGTATTCTAAGTAGGTAGGTTTTTACAAAAAAACATAATATATTATGTTGTGTAAATTATTTTATTTAGATACCTACCGAATTTCTGTAAGTAGATAGTTATGCTCGAACAACATAACATACCAGAAAGGCAAATTCAGTTCGTAGAAGCTTATGAGTGATAAAATAAGAGTTAAATATTAGTTATAATTATTCTCTGACACATGAGTGGTAAATTAATCATCAAAATGTGATTATTTTCCTGATAGGGACCTACTCGTATCTACATATCCAGTGTTGTCCTCAATAGCACCTAGATTCTCAATAGTCCATTCTCGATCCGTTTTCGAAATCAATATGAAGGTGTAGGTACTATCAAAAATATGACCTATACCGCCTCTATACCATGTTCGCATAGAGCAATAATAGTTTTTTTTAACTTTTTGCATAATCAGAGAAGGACGTTTATGAAACTTTATTGCGTCCGAAGCGCTAATCGAACTCGCACTCTTCTTGACTGGTTTTAATATGCGTGAGCAAAATATTTTTGTTCCCATGGCAATGGCTTTAATTAGCCCAAAAAGTTCGATCGTCCATTAGTCTGGTCGGTATATCGGCTTTAGGCGTCGCCGATCCCTGGAGACGATAATTTACGAGCTGAAATTTATGTTCTGCGTGTATTTGTGTGAACGTTTCGCATAAATAACGAAACTGGAACACTGTGGTCTGGTGGGGAATTGGGGCCTTGTTCTCGCTCATCAAAATGAGAGGCAGTTAATATACATAAAACAGACTAAAGTTAATATTTAGGCACCTAGATAAAAAATAGGTTAAAAAATATATATCTAAGTACTCTCAGTCTTAATCGGCCTCTGATCAAATTATTTCCGGTGCAATCGAAACCCCCACACTTGCCGCTATCTGGTAATCTATGTGGTTGTTATTAAAATATAGATAGGTATACTTAATAAATAATCCTATTATAATTTAGCGATTCCCCTGATTTGATTGGCGTGTGTAATTCGTGATGCAAGAAGGTATGTAACCACGAGTAGGCTACGAGGGGAATTTATTAGTACAAGATTAGTACCTAATTCATTCTTAGATATTTGAATAAAAACCTCTAGTATGTTTATTATAGGTAGAGTAAACGATTTGAAAACCCATTATAGTAGAAAAAATATATATAAAAAGCTTTGTTTTTGGTAATTTTGACTATCCTCAGGAACCCGAAGAAGATTTTTACTACCTATGTCTCGTCTCGTCTCGAAAAATAGTTGATTTCCAAATAGCCCGATACCTACTTGGTTAAGTTTACATAGATATAAAAAAGGCATTAGGTAATTAGTTTTATTATTGCACACTTTTACTTACAAAACGTTCCGAATAGCCCCAGGACCAGCTTGTTTGAGCGACTCAGTATGCGGGTCGCCTCAAAATAACTGCAGAGTTAAGTGCAATGCAGGTGGTGTAGTGTGCCTTGAATTTCATGGTCAATTTCTAAGCTGGCTCCATAAAGACTGCTAGACATAAGCATCCCCCATACGTATCCAGAGAGAATTATTTTGAGCCTTTTACAGTTTCATATCTAAGAAGGTAGGTACCTACCGACTTTCTAGCAATGTCGTCGGTCCATCGTGTGGTAGGGCGTCTTACGCTTCGTCTTTCAGTTAATTTTTTTACCGAATTAAAATTCAAAATATGGAATGAACGCAAAACGACGTTTTTACAAAAAGTATATGGAAAACAATGGCACCTGTAAAAGTTAAAATTAAGTAATTTTCAGTGTCACTATTCCTTATTACTATGCTTACTATATACTTATAACTCATGTAAATATTGGTTAACTGACCTTTAAACTAGATTATACTTATTTTAAATTCCGTCACTTTCACTTTTCAATACTATCAATAAATTATTTCATTTCCTTTCTGGATAAAAATAATAATTTATCTACATACTTACATTTGATTTTAATACTGACCAAATAGGTATCTTTACAATACATTAAAATTTATTGGTAAAATTGGTACCTACATACATAACATCAGTCATACGTAATTACCTACCTATCAAATTCAATTTAGGTTAAGTATTTATTTTAATATGCCTACCATGGCCTACAAATATATAAATATTATTGGATAGTTTCAAACAGCGTTAACTAGCCTCAAACTAAGCAAAACTTGTATGATGGGAACCAGACAGCTGATTAAATAAAATGTAGGTACTGGTACAGGCAATAAAGACATAGGTACCATTATTACCAACGAGCTAAAATGTGAACACAATGACGAGACATCTCGCATCGCTTCGTTTCAATAGATAGTGAATAATACCACAATAATACAGCGCACGTCAGGGCTTTCGAGGCTAACGGGTTTGGAGATTGGGGCGTGCTGGGGCTCTTTTGTATGCATGCTGTCAAATGTTTACATCACTAGAAACTTTCCTTGGCAGGTACTAAGTACCACATTTTCAATGTGTTACCTTACCTACCTAATATAAATAGGACTAAGTCGCGTCATGACTTAGCTTAGGTAAAAGGTGGGTAAAAGGTTACTTCAATAAGCGCTGCTTGCACAGTAAACAAACAGGATGTTTCATAAACGATACGAACGATGTTTCATTTCTAATAAGAGTGTATTTTTGTTTCTATATTTGCAGTGTAGTCCTAAACCGATTTTGGCGTTAGGATCCCACTCCATAGTAAGAAGTGTTTACGAGTAGGTAACCAAGATACGACTGGTGGATTTACCAAACATGATGATATAATAACATCTAAACAAATTTACGATCTACAAGACAATACTAATTTACATACATTACTAATAATAGACAATAATAATTTTGAAATTATGAAATGTGCATTGTGTCATTTGTGCAGGCGACTGTAGCTATCTAGGAGGAATGAGGATGGTATTAATTGCGATGATGCATTGATCTCCATTATACCTACTAGGTAGGTCTCGATAGTATGCAGATTAGTACGTAAAGTGATGTCATCATGAGAAACCGCTACGACTGCTTGGAAGCTGTTTGATTTTTTATGACATCCGATTTACTTCGGTAGATAAGATGGTTATTACATAGTAAAAAGCTTTATGTACTTAAGTATAATGTTTTTACGTATGTACTTATGTAAGTAGGTAGCTACAGCTACCTAGGTAGAAGGTGCCTACTGCTAATGTGCCATTGACCTAATTAGTAGATAGAGGATTTTTTGTCTTTTATACTGAATCGTCGTTCCTTGATCCTCTTTGTTTTGTTTGGGCTAACCTAACAAGGTTAGGTAGGTACGTAATCAGTCTGCTATCAGACTATTTTTCAGTTTTCAAAATTTCTTCATTTGCATTCTCGTTTGGTAGATTCTGTTGACCCTTACCAAGTGGTACTGATTTCAGAAGCTTTCCCCGAATGTTAAAATCCGGTCGTGCACGATTGAATTTTTCCGTTCGAAAAATTTATGTGCGTAATGCAGTGCTCTCAAACGATGAAGGAAAATACGTGAGGAAACTATTAGTATTCTAGCAGCGACGATGGACTTGCAACCTGTCACGTATAGAATACCCTACTAAGACCCCCCTTAGACACCCTCGAAGAATCTCGAGTTGGTACTTGGTACCTACTAAAAGATCGGAGGGGATATCGGCCGTGCTTGGGGAATTAAGTCGTAATGCTACTTCTATTTCTTTCCCCGTGCACTAGTATAGTATTATCTTATCTGTGCCCGTACATAGTGCAGTGCAGCGCTGTATTCCTAGGAATCCTAGGCTACATGGTCCTGTGCTACAATAGAGTCCGATCTAATATCATGTTAGCATGAGGTGACGCAAGATGTTCAGTTTTAATTCGGCTTAGGTATGAAGCATCAATCATAATTTTGATTGACGAACTGCCTACCGGGCGCTGGCACCGCGCCGTTGCCGTCGACGCCGTCAATGGGTTTATGTAATGAATTAGAGATAGAAATGACTAACTCAATAAGTTTGTTTTCTACTGCATTTCTCCCACTTAATCTACGCCTACACCACTTTGGGAACGTCACACGCGCATACTGATTTACCTGCATTGGACATATTTTGTTTTAACCGTATTTTGTCCAACACACACAACCTCCTTATTTTTAGACAATTTCTTAGGTGACAACACAACCGAACGTAGGTATAAGGGAATTGGGGAGGTAGGGAATTCGGGAACAGACGTAAAGTCAGCACAGCATAGACATTTGATGATTTAAAATCTTGAATCTGAACTCCGGAACCCTTACGGGTTCAGGATTTAGTTCGATTAATTTTATACTCAAGATAAAAACTTGGCTAATAATTATGTAAAGATTTGCCCTAGCTCATAAAAACTTTCAAGAAACTGTACCCAACGGTAGGTAGGTACCTATATAAGTAACCATTTTGTTGATTTACTTTCTGACTACGTACATAACGTGCTTACTCAACTATTTCCTGTAGCAAAAGTTCAAGGTTTTCTTTTACTTACAAGGACAAACTCGAGAGCTTGTTCATTTTTTAGAATCCATTATTATTCCTTGTTTCCATAGATTTGTATAGAAAGATGGTTAGGAAGGTACTTACTACACTTTTTTACTTTCAAAATTACGTCATCATACTCTTGTATGGAGATTAAAGGTTTCAATATTCTTCAAGTGTCCGTTATAAGCACGGGTCGTTGCCTGTCAGATAAACTCTCCTCATAAACTACCAGTGTAAACTGTAATAAAATGAAGTTTCATCTGACTACCAACGATTCTTAGTTAATACTGATAGAAGCTTGTAAGATACTGAAACCAGGCATTAGTCATTACCTTAGTAGGTACAGTTAGCTGCACTCGAATGTATACAAAACGTAACTTTCAAAATGGTTTCACAGCGGTGCTAAATATATTTAAGTACATGACAATTTATAAAAATATGAGTAAGGTCATCAACAAATTTTATGACTTTTTATTTTTTGAGGTTTAAGAGCTCATTGTTGTGGTGTAACCGTTGGGAAAGTTACGAATTGTATACATTCTAGTGCAGCTGACTGTACCTACCTACCTGCTTACCTTTTCACGTCTGGTTGATTAAACAGATGTAAAAGAAAGAAAGAAATAGCATCACGACTTTATTCCCCAAGAACGGTAGATACCCCTTCCGATCTCTTAATTAGTACCAAGTACCTACTCGAGATTCTTAGTGAATGTCTAGGGGGTTAGTCAGAGGTATGGAACTTCAACTCGAGCTTAAAAGTATAAGCATACTTACCTACTTTCTAAGAACATATAATAGCTAGTGTAGTAGTGTAGTAGTTCTTCAGTAGAGGTGATCCTCTACTGAAGAACCTAGGTACCTACCTCTACTTTCGTGATACCAGAAAAAAAGAACTTTTTTGAGTAGGTATGTACCTACCTACCTACCTAATATAAAAGTTATCTCATTGTACCTATCGTCTTGACACCAGACAAGTCATTAGTACTATTGAGTCGTAGGTATTTAGTACGAAATGAATCTCGCACTGAATCTTCGTTATATCAGACAAAAGTAATTTTAGTACACAATGAATTTAATATAGGTACTAAAACTACCTATGCCATACCACAGATGCCATACCGAAAAATCTAGTTTGTTTTCAGTAGTAGGTAGGTACCTACTTACCTACTACGAAGTGTAAATGGATACAGGCTGTTTAAAAAAAACTTAGTACTCGCTCACCTAAGTAGATACTTAACCCAAAGATTGCGCTGTGGTTGTACACCACCATTGTGAGGCCGATAATCACATATGCCTCAATGGTATGGTACAACAAAGCCTCTCAGACGGTGGCTATCAATAGGCTAGGCAGTCTACAAAGAACTGCTTGCCTTATGGCATCGGGAGCAATGTCCTCTTCTCCTGGGCTAGCACTCAATGCACTGCTAGGGCTACCGCCACTTGATGTGTACGTACACAAAGAGGCGAAAGCTGGCATGTATAGGGCTTATGCTCTAGGTAAAAGGAATTGGCTCTCGAAGAAATTGAGATCTCTACAAGACTCAACGATAGCATCACCCATACTAAGTATGATATCAGATGTTATGCTTCCGCGACACATGTTCAGTAAGAACTATGTCGTGGAAATGCCATCCAGGGAAAACTGGCTGAACTGCCAAGTGCCCAGTGAGGCAGGGTCCCTAAACTGGTTCACAGATGGTTCCAAAATGGGGCGAGATGTAGGCTGCGGAATCTTTGGAGAGCGGCCCAAGTTTAGCAAAAGCATAAACCTGGGCAGCTACGCCTCTATTTTCCAAGCGGAAGTCTTCGCCATCTTAGAATGCGCCGAAGTTAATCTGCAAAAGCACTACACCAACCATACGATTTATATCAACTCTGACAGTCAGGCTGCACTTCTTGCACTGGATTCGAAGGTCATCACGTCCAGGCTAGTTGAAGACTGTCTCTCGCGTTTGAACGCCTTAGGTTCAAAAAACAGAGTTGTCTTAAGATGGGTTCCGGGTCATGCTGGAGTCGACGGTAACGAATGTGCCGACGAGCTAGCGCGTGCCGGGGCTGGTGGAGCGCAGTTGGGCCCCGAGCCTTTCTGTGGTATACCAAAAAGCCTAGCTCAAAGAACCCTTCTAATTTCCTGCCTCGAGGAGTCGACAAAACTCTGGAAAAACTCCGGAGGCATGGACCACTCTAAAGCACTGATTAAAGCCTTCGATAAACGGTTTACCAACCGAATCTTAGCGCTCAGCAGGAGCAACCTACGAACCATGGTAAGGGCTCTGACTGGACACTGTCGCCTCAACAAGCACATGTTCAAGTTGAAGCTCTCCGAAACACGAACCTGTAGGCTCTGCGGAGAGGCGGATGAATCGCCTCTTCACCTACTAGGAGAGTGTGGACCACTAATCCAAAAGCGTAGCATCCATCTGGGAAAACATACCCTGAGCCCGGATGAGCTACAAGAACTCACCCCCAAGAAAATCCTCCAGTTCCTAACAGCTGCAGGGTTCAGTGGTGAACTATGAACGCCCTAACGAGGGGTGACCTTAAAAAGTGGCGATCACAATAGGCCATATGGCCGCAGTGATACCAAAGCCGCAAAAATATAATAAAAAAAAATAAAAAAAAGTAGATACCTAATAAATAATTATTATTTGTAAAAGTATCTTTGTCAGTCGTTTTTATCAGTAGGTAGGTAAGTATATTATTGTATTCCAGTAATTTAGACAATTTATTTAGTTATGTAGGTACTAACAACCCACTATCTCAATAATAAAACCACTGCCAAGAAAAGTAAGTATAAACAAACACATGATAATAACATCAAAAAAATTATAAGTAAGTAGGTACTTACCTAGGTACCTACCTAGTTATATAAAAAAATAGAACACTTTACCAACCTTATCAATGCATCCGAATGTTGTAACAATAAATCACCGATAACAAAATGTTTTAGGTACACACCAGTTCACATTTTCAATGCCTTTTTATTGATAAACAACGGCTTTTAAACCATTAGGGTTTCAATAAGTAAACAGAAGTATAGAGTAAACGAACTCGTGTATAGACCCTACAACGCGCATGCCACCGCGTTGACTGCCTACTGGACTGACTCGTACCAAAACTCGAACAAAAATATATTCGCGATAGATAAGCCACATTGGTACTGCAGCGTGTGAGGACACGAGCGGGAAAGAGAGCGAGACAAACCCTGTATTAAAAAGAGCGAATCAATAGCAATTTGAAAAGCTACTTCATGAAACAAAGCTTTGGGAACTACTATTGAAACTATGTCGCAGTTTTTTTGTTTGTGATGTCGTAACCACATGATATCATGGTTAAGCCGGCATTGTTATTTATAAACAGTTTTAGCGGTTCTGTATATTCGGAACGCCGTAGGGTAAACATTACGCTACGGGTATCTTTATTGATCGTGTTGTATTGGCTTGGCAGACGACATCGTCTTGCTACATTCTCATGTCTCTCGACTTTGCATGAAGAGACTGAAGAGAATAACGCTGCGGTAATGAATTAAGTTGACTGTACTGAAACAATATGCGCTCAAACCACAGATAAGATAGTGTTATTTCACTTAAAATACGCTTATTCTTATATACCATTTAACGTTTAAAATGGGTAAGGTATGGTCATAGAATAAGTCATTATAAGGGTAAGGTAATGGGTGGTACGGTACATGAACGAAAGCTAAACGTTTAATGATTATAATCGAATAACACCGGAACAGGAAGAAAAAGTGGACAGCCATCACTGCTCAGTTGGTATAGTCGATCTGTTTCTGCATTGTAGGCTGTGGGTTCTTACGTATTCTATCAGTTATCTAGTTCCTACTTATAGCTTTGCTTAACTTGGAGCTAGATGGCGTTGCGTAAAATGTATGTTAGAATTTATTATTATTGTGTAGGTATATAACGTACGTTAATGTTGTAAATACAGTTACAGTGCGTTAGTGTTTTTATACAGGACGTTAAACGGACTGTCACTGAAAACTGGAGGTGCATTACATAGCTATAATCATTTTACGGTGGCAATGGATCAATGGTGGTCTAAAAGATCCCACTTAAATATATCTAGTAGTAAATAAGCTTAAGCCTAAGCTTTCGTAAGTAGGTTTTTTACACCTTGTATACCTATGCCCAAGTACTAGTTTTAAATAAGTGGTTTATGTAATATGTAATTTATTAGTCTATATAGTTCGATTTGAACCCACGACCCTCTTCTGCTCTTTAAATTTTGATGCTTTTGGGATAAGGATAATATAAAATCTTTACGTGACAGGTTGCAAGCCTATCGCCGCTATTAGAATACTACTGGTTTCCTCACAATGTTTTCTTTCACACATACATTTTTGAATAGAAAAATTCATTCTTGTACAGGACTTGATTAGAACCCACGTCCTTAAAATCAGAAGTGGGGTCACTCCCACTAGACCATCGGCATATAAGGGAACATAAATAAATAAACCATGTAACTTTACATAAAATTGATCGATTTATTTTGTTATATCACTAAACTTTGGCCTGAAATAGTAATTAAAAATAAGAATACATACAGCATCAATAACTTCTAATCTTATATTGGTGTCATCTCATATATTAACTAGGTATATACATAGTTTGTAATATAAAGTATAAACAAACAGAGGTTTTTGTGTTTTTCTGTCCTAATATGAGTGAGTTAGCGTAATCGCAAATACAAAATAGAAGTTTATAAGCATTTTAAAAATAGGCAAAGGTACATTTGTTTATAGATATGAAGGAAAAATATTTATTGCATAGGCTTCATAGGTACACTATAACATTTTAATATAAGTCCGTAGAAAATGTTTGCATGTTTAAAAATGTTATGCAACAAAAGACTTGCATTGTCAGTTATATGTGGAGTTCCTAGCTCTTAGTTCCTAAGCATAGCTTTGTGTGTTAGTGGTATTTAGGTTGTGGTTTAGTGAAAAACGGCATATTTACCACGATTTTTAAGTTTTATATTTCCCGATATTTCGGTAGGTAGGTACAGTTGAGTGTGAAGTAGTTTAAAAACAGGATTACTCTGTCTTTGTCTTCACTGTCACTGTCTCTGTCAGTCTCATACAAAATGGCTGAGACAGTCGACACGGGTACACGCGAAGTGTGTCTAGTGGGATGAGTAGAACTAATGTTATTGGCAGACAAACAGTCTACCCTTCAACGCACACTTTAATTGTAAACGGCAATACTACTGGTGTCATTCTGTGAAATTACAGGCACATGAGGCTTAATACATTTATGCCTCAGGTTGGTAGACGCAGAGTAGTACATCGTAGGGCACGTTTCTAAGAAACGTGACCTGTGAGGTAATGCTTAATTATAGGTGATGGTCATCTCTTAACATCAGGTGGGCCATCTGCTTGTTCCATAAGCAAGACATAAAAAAAACTTGTAACTCGATTTCGTTTTCATAAATGTGTAAAAATAATAATAAAGTAATTTCTAATTAATGACAACTGTGATAGTGTAAAAGTTATAAGCTCTGTATAATTCAAATACTAGAGATTCAAAAGAAAATAAAGTAAAAAAACAAATTATAATAAATACTGATTATCCGATCGCCGACGTTTTTGCGGCTTTATCGATAGTTAGGGTACCTAACCTTTCTTAAACCTTCGTAGAAAACATTTTTAACTGTCAAATACATTACATTTAAATATCTAATAAAATATATAGTGCAAAATAGGTAAATGTAATGTACCGAAATAATTCGTAAACTTAATCACAATAAATTCGAAATCATTCAATCCTCGAATTGAAATAACAAAGCAAGCAGTCTTATCCAAATGTTAAACAAGCCTTGATCAGTAGAAGACATACGGCCTTACACAGATCGGGCACCTGTCCGTGGTTGCGAGGCATTTCCTTAGGCAATCAGCGTGGAAGAAATGCGCGCACGGTGTGACTCGGGCCGACTTCATACTGCCCAAGCAAACTGCACATACATCCTCTAACGTCGCTAGTTCCTCTGCCGTCGCACGTCTGAACCTAGCGACGGAGCCTCGCGCCTCTTTCAGCTTCACCAGCGCTTCGCCGAGCCGATGTCTGCCATGTACGACTACACATAGGTACATGACTAACACGGCCAGTCTCCAGCGTTCGCACCAAGCCAGCGCTGGAACTAAAGGCACCGCCAACAACGTGGTCACGCCTCTCGCAAACGCGTTGCTATACAAAAGCTCCATACCCTCTAATCTTTCCAACTTCAGAGCCGTTAATACCATGGGCCATATTTCGAGGAACGTTCTCTCTGATAGGAGGTAATAAGTCCCCGTCAAAGTGATGTACATCGCTGTAGGTCTGAAATGCTCCAAGCCTTGTTCCAAGCCGAGAGTAAGAAGAACAAAGGTGATAGTAACAATGAATGTTACCGCTTTCGTCCATTCGAGGACTATTTTCGTGGCTGACATAGCGAGATGCTTGACGCGGGAGTTGCGAGTGAGGTTCACGTACGGCGACCAGTCCTCCTTGGTGCAGAGATCCCGCACGTAGCTCACGGAGTAAGTGACCACGTTGTAGAACATGAGGGAGTATAGACTAGTGAGTTTCCCTTGCGCGACGAGCAGTCGGTCGCACGCAGTGAATACCAGCAACTGGAATACAGACGGAACATAAACAAGTGCTTTATACAACTGTCTCGAGTTTTATATCCTAGATTAGAAAAAAAAATATTGTACCAAAAAAAGTACTGTTATTAACATTAATAATAATAATAATAATGCTGGACAATCCACACAGAATCATCTAGCCCCAAGCTAAGCATAGCTTGTGTTATGGGTACTAGATGACTGATATACTTAATACAATACATGACAGGCAGAAAATTTTTTTTTGTTATACATAGAGAATACCCAGAACATCCGGAATAAATATTTGCAGATCGTACAAACATTTATCCCAAGGCGGGAATCGAGCCCGCAACCTCCTGCGTCGCAGGCGGACATTCGCCCGCCGCGCCGACATAGGTCGTCATCAGAGCAGGAATCCGCGAAACCCATCGATAAGATTAGTACATGTCCCAACGTTATTTAGGCGATTGTAATCGTTTAATTAATGTATCAGACAAATGTATGAGATCACCCATCTAATTGATGTCAACAATAATAAGCTAGCTTTAAATTTACAAGACCCTATTGTACCATAGAAAAGAGGGGACTCTTCTAATACAGGTCTCACGACCTAAAAGAAGAGATCCCAACCCAAAATTATTTCAAACTTGTAATTACTGAATAAAAACATTTTGATTGATTTGATTTTTTTTTGAGCTGTGTGGGTCCCGGTTTAGAACCGGAAGTCTGCTTCTCATGAATGTCGAAAGGGCGATTAAGGGAACATATCAAGAGAAAGGTAGCAGCATATCCTCTGAGTATATAACACTGATGCTGTAGTCAAGTCATCAATCCGCCAGCAGGCACTTAGAAAAGCTTAGTGACTTAGCTTAAATAATAAGCATTGACATTCATTAGATCATTGTATTGCATTTTCATTATTAATATTGTTATTGCATGACGTATTATTTCTTATTATCTAATTTATTAATTATTATTTTATGTGTTTAATTGTTTATTGAATTTTGTAATTTGTGTTTATAATTTAAGTAATATTAAAATAATTGTGACTGAATAAATGAAATGACTATGGCAACCCTCCCAAATATGAAGAGGTACATGTCCAGCTAGACTTTTTTACGCTGATGACGATGAATTCTCCAGCTCCAGGTCTTTTGTTAGGACCTAAATATGCAGCGCAAGCTGAACAGGTTTGGCTGTTAGATGGATTTCTTATGCTATTGCTGGTGGAACAGGCACATGGCCCACCTAATGTTAAGTGGTAACCATCACCTATAGCAAAGCATTCCCTTGCAAGTCACGCGCATTAGGTACGTGTCCTACGATGCACTACCCTGCGTTCACCAACCTGAGGCATACTGGTGTTAAGTCTCATGTGCCTGTAATTTCTTATAATACTTATGCCTATAGTCGAGGCATTTATATGTAAAATTATAAATTACTAGCAGTTGTCCGCGGCTCCGCCCGCGTCAAAAAATAGTTGTTGTGCCTCACTCGACATATATAGGTATAGTGTGTCGCGGACTTTTTTGTAGATATTTATAAGATCTACAATTATTTAGAAGATTTTATGGTTCTATCTTTTATAGTTTAGGCAGCGTACGCAAAATAAGTAACTTTTCTGGTTGATTTTTTACACCTTGTGTCCGAAAAACCCAAATATTTTACTCGTGGATAATGTAGCTTTCAAATGGTGAAAGAATTTTTCAAATCGTTATAATATAGTTTGAACTAGTCCGGGAGCCTATGGCAGTAAAATATATTTGTAGGAAGACTCACTTGACACAACATAGTGGAGAGATTGTTCATTTGTAGGAAAAGTCGCTCAGCGCGATCGAGCGGCGCATAGGATGTTTTGACAACTCCCATCACGCAGTTGAAAGGTACTTGAAGCTTTCGTGCTGTATCTGTAACAAAAAAATTATTATTTTGGATATCTACCATGATTTTTGAGTTCGATCGTTTTTGCACGGGTTTTAGTAAGGATCCCTAATTTTTTGAAAATATAATACATAGCCTATGAATTATTCAAATCGGTCCAATAGTTTCGGAGATATTCAATGCAGATAGATTATTTTTTATTATTTTTCCTGATTGGCCGCGGTGCCCTTCACGAGTATCTGCGGGGTTATCCATTAATTACCGGACACCCTGTATAATATATGTTTTTTTAATGAAAACATGCCGCGGGCGGATGCTAGTTTCATATATTTTTTGTAGCAACAACCGTAAATCACTGAACTGTGAGGATGGCCACCTGTCACAACCGATTGTCCAGTACCCTTTAGAAAATACCTTATTTGCATAGTTCTACAAAGAATAAATACATTTTAAGACCACTTGTCTAATCACATCTTATCATTAGGAAAATGAGGATTTGTCATTTAGAAGGTATCCAGGATAACTAAAAGTACCTTTTTTATATATAAACTGTAAAAACAAAACTAAGAGTTCGGCAACTACAAGTAAAAAACCGGCCAAGTGCGAGTCAGACTCGCGCACGAAGGGATCCGCACCATTATCTATAATAAACGGCAAAAAAATCACGTTTGTTGTATGAGAGCCCCCTTAAATATTTATTTTATTCTATTTTTCGTATTTGCTGATAAAGCGGCAGCAGAAATACATCATCTGATAAAATTTCAACTCTCTAACTATCACGGTTCATGACAGCCTGGTGACAGACAGACATACAGCGGAGTCTTAGTAATAAGGTCCTGTTTTACCATTTGGGTACGGAACCCCCATTAGAACTTAGACTACACCAGAACCCAAATGAGACGGCAGAGGCAGGCTTATAAATAAAATATTGAATTGATACATTTCATATTTTTTTAAAGGTGTTTGGTGTAGTAGGAGCGACCCCCCGCCTTTTGATCCGAAGGTCAAATCTGGTCGCGCATCAAAGATTTTTCTATTTGAAAAAATGATGTGAGCGCAATGCCAGTGTTCTCAAACGGTGAAGGAAAACATTGTAGGAAACCAGTTAGTATTCTTTAAATGTAATAATATTTGGTCGCACATCTTACCCCCCTTAGGCACCCCCTTTAGCCATCCTCAAATAATCTTGAATTGGTGCTGCTTGATAGGCCTAAGAGATCTGAGGTGGGTATCAACTGTACGTACGTACCATACCGGGATAAGTCGTAAGGCTTTTTTCTGATTTTAAAGAAATTAGTTTTTAAATGGGACGATCGATGTAGCGCGGCGGGTGAATGTCCGCCTGCGACGCAGGAGGTTGCGGGTTCGATTTCCGCCTCGGGATAAATGTTTGTACGATCTGCAAATATTTATTCCGGGTGTTCTGGGTATTTTGTATGTACTTATAATAAAAATATCTATGTATGTCATGTATTGTATTATGTATATCAGTCATCTAGTACTCATAACACAAGCTCTGCTTAGCTTGGGGCTAGATGATGCTGTGTGGATTGTCCAACATTATTATTATATTATTATAAATAATGTGTTCATTGTTTCATCTTGCATTACAGGTCCAGTTGCTATCCATAGGGATAATGTTTGGTATAAAAGAGCCACCCTGGGCTAAGGGATGTTAGTTCAGAGCAGCCTTCCCCCGAAGAACCTCAAGAAAGCATCTCCGGTAAAAGCTCTGGTAAGAACCTGATTGTTTTATTATTATCTTTATCTATATATCTTTACACAGTATAAAATGAAGTTGCTCCGCGGTCTGTTCGCTTAGGGTTCCTGCACACGGGCCTCCGGCCACAACCACAAAACGCCGCCACTGGCATATTTCCTGTAGTTTTCATACATTTTATATGGACTCGCCGCACACGGTTGACGCCGCGCCGGTAGCCGCCACACGCTACAAAGCGAGTCCATATAAAATGTCCAGTGGCGGCGTTTTGTGGTTATAGCCGGAGGCCCGTGTGTGGGAACCCTTAGATCTTATAGACTAGGTACTCAACGGATTTTAATGTAGTTTTCATCAATAGATAGAGTGATCCAAGAGGAAGGTTTATATAAACCTTCCTCTATATTTAGGTATTAAATAAACTTTATATAATATCTAAATATTTTAGTACAGAAAAGAAATGACAAAAAATTCAAAAATTTGTACCGTCCAACGAAATGGGTACGGGTCAGCTAGCTACATAAAATAAAATTGAGGTTGCAAGCCCATTACCTCTGCTAGAATACTAACTGGTTTCATCACGATGTTTTCCTCCACCGTTTGAAAGCACTGGCGGGATTGCGCACATATTTTTTTCGATAGAAAAATCCCTTGGTGCATGACCGGATTTTAACCCACGACCTTAGGTTCAGAAGGCGGGATCACACCCACTAAGCCACTGGTGCTAATGTTTAATTACCAGTGCTTATTTTTTTTATACCCGACTATGGTTCAGTACTAGAATAGATAAGCCATATCATATCAACTACGTAGGTAACTACATCATCAAGTATTTTGAATGATAAAAATACCCGCGCAATCATCATCGGAATTCGCAATAACTCGCATTGCTTTGTTTAAAAACACGAGTAGGTATATTCCGGTGGAGTACCTAAGCCATGCTTTCTGACGCAAGCTGGCTGGCCAGCAGCCAGTTTCCGTCCCTCCATTCAACTCCGTCTCGACAATGACCTGACTTTCCAACATAAATATGTTTATTCTCAAGTACGACCGGTTTTTATGTGTTTCAAAATATTTTGGCTTGCAGCAGAAACTAGTATAGTTGTCTACTTCTCTTGTGGATTGGACTGGCCTTACTGCTCGGTAGCCCTGTCGGCTACTACTATAACTGAGCAGTATCCAGTTGTGCTGTAGGTTGTGGGTTGGATCCCCACCGAGGACAAATATTTGTGGTTTGTTTTCTGTCTGAGTGTATTTACAAAAAAAAACGTATATAATATACGTATTTTATCAGTCTCATATATGATAAGCTACGCTTAGTTTGGGATTACATGATGTTTTGTAAAAGTGGCCAGAAATATTATTTACTATTTTATTTCACACTAATTTATTTCACATTTTTTTATGTTACACCTAGCGGTACAATTATACCGCCAGGTTTTTATTTATTTATGTCTATCTACAACAAGTAAAAATTCGTCTCCGAAAAATCGATGCAACGAAAAATATTGAATAAGCGTGGGCGAAACATAGGTCAGGGGATTGGCACACCCCAATGTTTTTGCCAACTATTTTGTGTTGTCTTAAAGAAAAATGTTCGTCATACACACATCAGTCTAGGCGTAAATCCATTTGGCTTATGTTACATACCCCGTAGTTGTTTCTGTTTTATTACATTAGTTAAAAAAACGTTAAAACCTAAAATGTTTTTATCCAGTTGTTAGTTAAGTTTATGTATGGAATTTGTAGGGTTTTCTCTTGGTAAGATGATAATAAAGTTGGAAAACAGTCTAAGTAGCCAAATGCTGGTTGCATCCTGTATTCACCCAGAGTGATTTTGAGTGACTTTAATGTACACCAGAGTGATTTTAAATGCAAATAAACAATACATCAAAATTTATATTAAGACGCGCGCACTTTCCGTGGTATACGAGCAACAAAAAAACGTACCTTGGGCTAATTTAGCCACGGATGGATACCACCGGGCAGGGTATCTGTAGTTGGCTGATATTAGTACAGGAACCACGAGACAGGTGTAAGCAGCCATCAACCAAGCGCCTCCTAGGGCAACGAGCAATCCTCTTGGTGCCCAATATGGCAGCAAGAGCACCAATGAAAGTAGCCACACTGGAATCAAAAATAACATGAATAGGACAAAATGCATGAAACACGTCTCTCAACTCTCATGTCCACAGGATCATTTCCTATACTGGTTCTTTCCTTTTACGATAAGCAGAAATGCCACAAAAATTCTAATTCGCTACAAAAGTTTTGATGTTCGAAAATATTTTGATTTCGGGGCAGGGGGGTGGATATCAGACCTACAGCTGGTGACCAATACAAATCAAGTTAATTTCAAGAACAGTCTTAAAATCCACAACGGGGTTGAACATGTAAACAAAGTAATTATTTTGAATTTTCGTGATCTTTTTCGTGGTCTGCGTTGTTGCTTATCGTAAATATAGGTATAGGTATAAACGAGTAAGTATAGGTTTAAAATAGAACGGTCATATATCTTACCACCTACGTAACCAGAACCCGATCTCAACAATCTCAAGATAAGGCCATTGCTGTTTTAATATCAGAAGAAATAATTCTTCAAAAGGCTGGCCAGACTTATAACAAGATATTTCCGGAGAAACGCATCTCGGTGACGCGAGCCATTGAAGTGCATCGTCTCAAGGGTATTTACCCATCCAATCCATTAGGCTCAGTTCCAGCTTGTTGACAAGACTTTTAACATGAACTCTGCTATATAAGAAAATATTGGACATATGTATATTTCTAAGATATCGTTTGGCACACTTTTTAATTAAAAAACATCAATATTTTACTAAATATTCAAAATACTGAGTGTCAACGCACTTCGAAATGCTTTTCATTAAGATTTAGTTAGAGACAAAATAATATAGTGTAGGTAATAATACCAAGCTTGCATACTTGTTTGGCATTTTACTTGCTTTTTATATACTAAAGAAAGCCTCAACTCTCTTATACAGGCCATACAGTAACATACACAAATGCCATAGTCACAAAAATAACAGCTTTCAAATCCATACGTTTCGACCAGTAGCTTGGCTGTTTTAGTTAGTTGCCTACCTTGCTCCATTTCACACATTCACGACCCAAATGTTATTACGTTCAAAAGAAAATTCTTACACAGTTTTCGGATCATAAAACCGAAATAACATGCCATGGTTAAATTAATTCAGATTTCATTTTCTTCGCGTCTTGAAACTTTCAGCTACCTATACAGTCTGTGCGTGTACTAAAATGATTGTATTTGGGACATACCGACTAACAAAAATCTAATAGGCACAAAAGGATCGCACGATCCTCTCGTTAAGTTATTATCATACAAACTTCAACCCACGCAGTACTCCTTCATCCTTTTAGGCCAAATGTACCTACGGGGTGTAATAAGACCCGGAAATAAATAAGTGCAGTAGTACGAAGACCACTCTTGAAACTACAAAAGCTAAATACCAAGTAGGTGTTTTAAACTTTTGTAGTTTTGTACTAAAATGTATGGAGCGAAGGTACATAGTACCCATCCTACTTTAAATTGAAAACTGCTAAAACTTTTGAGTATAGTCTTATCACTGGTGTACAATAATACTAAAAATTCAGACTGCTGCATCATTTGAGGTTTTATAAACACAAAGTTGAGCACAATTTTATAAATAAATAATCTACAATCTTTGCTCAGAGACACAGAGAGCTCGTAATAAATTCAAGACCGAGATTTACTTATTCATGTTGTAGCATTTTAGCCATGAAATTATTACCTTGTGAAGTTCTTATTCGAATATAAATGACTGGCTAGATCTCATGATTACAGCTTTGCGATAACACAAAGGCAGGCCAGAATTCTCAAGTCATGATTCTGATAATAGATTTGAATAAATGCATTACGTACAGGTTACAAGCTTTCTCTACCGTGGTCCAATGTGCATATGTACACAACACGTGTGCATAAACGTACTGTAAACAAATGAGTCACAGTTTGAAGAAAAATAAACATGTTGAAATAATAAATCGGACTTTCAACTAGAAGAAAATATTTTGCTACTCTCTGTGTATTTATAAATCTTAAAAGAGTAGGTAGGTACAACGCCGACACCTTGTCAGTTTTGTAAACAATAATAGCGCAATCTTATAAATTGAAAATATTTGAAACGGCGTTGGCTGGTTTATACATTGACATCAGAAGCCTAGGTCCATCGAGCTAGAGACTGGAATGTATGTCGAGATTTTCCTCTTTGATAGGGTTAACACTATTGTATATTATGGTCGGTCGCTCTACAAACACTTTTTTTCCAAATGACTTTGAATATAACTAGCTTGAATTCAAATGAGAATAGGTAAAAGTAGTGACAAAGACCTAGGTCACTTACCAATGTTAGCGATTTTGTCCTCCGACTTTATCGTCTGGATCTTCGAGAAGGAATCACTACGTATACGACCGCGCACTCTTGAAATCATTCCCATCTTAACTCTTCCTTCAAAGGATTAAACTAAACACAAATAATTCACAGACTTAGGTACAAACGAAAAGTTTTTGAATTAAAAAGTTTAGAATAAAATGTTGAGTGATAAATTATTTTCAATGATCCGTTTCGCACGAAGTGTGTCACATGAATGCGTATTTTGCGGCCAAACGCTTGGGCGGGCGGGCGGTGCGGCGCACGCGCTTCACGTGTAGACATTTGCGTACTGTAATCAAAAACGACATTTACATTTCGTTTTTGCAACTCTCCTTTCCATAGCTGCACTCGATCATAGGCTGAAATAAAACAAGCCACTAAACCAGTAATAGGGAGCAAATATTAAGAAAAACCGTAATTTTAAATTCGATTCACATCTCAATCCAATGACGACTTGTTTTTAATATTAATTTCCAAGTCAGTGACTTTCAAACGGAAACATTTATACGATCGACTTTATACGGCAGTAATAACTTGTCCAGAAATAAAAACGTTTTAGATAGAAACGACGTCATCAGTTTAAATAAGTCAGGACATAGGCCTCACCCATATTTGGGGGTTTGCCATAACCGATTGGTGTCCGCAGTGTCGGTGTTATGTACTCAGGATATGGTGCCCATCTTCTGGAGCGTATCTTTAGTCACCTCTTACGACATCTATGGGTACTAGGAGGAGGAGGGATCTTATTTTACGCCGGGACCACCACGGTTCAGCCAGAGACACCATAACTTTAAGTTTATGTTCATTTTTTTCGTCATTTACAAAATGGTTAGTGTTATACCAGGCTGCGGTTTTGTAGCATTCTATCTATCCTGGGTTCTCCGCTGTATCTGTTTACTAAACTCTTGAGGACTACTAGCCCTTTTTCTATTAAAATCAAACACAAACGCATAAGTGTATGTACATCACACTTAGACGCACCTGCCCCTATTCCTCTCCCCCACCCTCCTTATTTATAGGTAACTGAAATACAGTACAGTTCAGACTAGGCATAAACCAAAGGGTATTTATTCCATGGAATCAAAGTGATCACTTAGAAGAACTTCGGTGAATCTAGGTGACAGTTTCTCGCGACCATTATATTATAAAAACGTTAAACGTAAAGTTCAACCGACATCTTACTAAGTAGTTAGTCACAAGATGTTAGGTTAGCTACAGTAATTATATATGCATATTACTTATACAAAATATTGTTAAATGAGTGAGGGTGTTGACTGGCTTCGACCTTCGGAGCTCGTGTTGCTTACGAAAGTATATCTCGTGATACAACAAACCTATTTATGAAAATAGAATCGGTACCTACGTGCAAGAAGCCATGGCGGCTTTCAAAATAATAGTACCAATGTTAGCTTTTATCTACGGTTGTGTTGTTTATGCGTGCGTAAAAAAAATGTTTTTCAAGATTTTAGTAGCAGTAGTAGCTCCTAGTGAAGGGCTCGTCCGGGGAAGTACCACCACCATACTTATTTTTGCCGTCAAACAACGTTGCTGTGTTTTGGTTTGGGTGTGGGTGCCGGTTGGAATAAAGGCACACGTCGGTTCCTAACGACTGTGGCCTGCGAGTTAATGCTTTGTTAGGTACAGGTGATTGTTGTCACTTAACATCAAGTGGGCCATCTGCATGTTCCATCAACAATTTGTATGAAAAAAAATTTGTCTAGCGGGGTATGATGAACTCGTGCAGCTTAATATTACATCTATATATCAATAACATATTGTATTGTAACATAGATTTCCATCTACCTAATCACGTTGTGGCGTTACTTAAGACGCTGGTGATACTTCAATACTAGCTCAAGCCCCAGCCTAATACTTTCAAGGAAAGCGTGCGAAGGCTTTCCATAGTTTGTTTTTCGTAGTTTTCGTTTCCGTAGTTTGTTTGCAATTAGCGAAAAATCAAAGCTCAAACAAACATTTCCTGTAGACATAGAAGACCCACGTCTCGCCTACTACCGATGACGATACTGCTAATAGTACGACCATTCATTCACAACAACTCAGCGAATATCATCTAGAGATAAATATATCCCGTGATTAACAGAAGGAAAATTATACATTGATCAGTCTCAACGGTGACACATTCTTATTATTAAAATTCCTTGAAATATTTACTGATACACAACTAAATGAGTTCAAGGTTATTGCAGCAGCAAAAATATCGATTATGAGGCCAGAAAGAAAAGTCTGAGGTAAAAAGTGCAATAACCAATTTTTCAGAACACATTTGGAACAAGCTAGTTGTAGACAGTAAAAAGTTATACAAAGTTGTACCTACAAAAACATTTGTAATGATCCAAGCATATGATCAAAATCTAATTTTTGTTCGCTTGGTCTAAATCTGGGTTTATAGTTCATGCATCATCAGTTCTGCAATATCTTGCAACTCTCTATAAAATGTCTGATGAAAATTTTCAGAAACTATGATTAAATTATTTTATAATCACGTCTGGTATATATGTCTAGACGTGAACTAAAAGTAATGATTGAACCTACGAGCAATAATTACTAATAATTATGAACGTAAACGACGTCGTTTAAAAAATCATAAAATACTAACGATAACACTCGCGATCGCGAGATATGTGTATATAGTTCCATGCAAACGACATCCCCTGCTGTACTCGTTTAGGGGTTGAATTCCGGAAACCTTAGTACACCTCTACGCACCCAGTCTGGGTGCGTAGAGGTGTATATTCCTCTGGGTGACCCAGAGGAATACACCCCGAAAATTTCAACTCTGCCCAGTGGGTTAGGTTCTGCGTTGCCTATAATAATGTCAGTCAATCAGGACACAGACTCTTATAATTAGTATAGATAGACATAGATATCGAGTAGAGCCGACTGTAATAGACCACACCCTTAGTTAAATTTTAGAGCAAGGAACTCCAGGTACAGGTTTGAGCAACAGCTGTCTCTTTCAGAACTCTACAAATTATGTATACGTTGGCGTTACTGCTGCTGGTCGCATGCGACGCATCACTGGGTTATTATAGCAGAGGACATTACTCTCGAAACCTAATCGAGAGAGAAGAACCTACAAATGAAGACGAAGGGTAATAATAATAGTCTTCTATCAAAACTACTAACTTCCCTGCAATCTATTCTGCTTGCTTTTTTGTTACAAAATCGATGGTTTTTGCGATAAAGCAGAAAGTGAATTACGACATCGGCCTATAATAAAACTGAAACTCTATAGGCATATTGAATTTAGTCCGAAGAAGTCTACTTCTGGACATAGGCTTCTCCATTTCCAGGAAGAACCATTTTGGACCATCTCCATCCACCGACCTCCCGCGATCTACAATATCGTCGGTCCATCGGGTGAGAGAGCATTATACGCGTCTTGCGGTTCCTGGAACCATAATTTAATTTATATAAATTATTGTTATAATAACATATTTATGAGTACCTATCAGTTTTTTGACATAATTTAGCCCCATCTGTTAAATAAAGTATTTATTCTTATGTGTACAGTCAGCTGCACTAGAATGTAAACAATTTATAACTTTCACAACAGTATTACAGCAAAACAAGGTACTCCTACACCTGAAAAACTAAAACGCCATGAAATTAGTTGATGACTTCACTTATCAAATGAGTGTAAGTTAATGTTTTTTGCATCGCTCCGCTGTGAAACCATTTTGAAAGTTACAAATTGTATACATTCTAGTGCAGCTGACTGTACAATACTTCTATTTATTTGCAGAATTATTTAGAACATTATATTTTACAGAGTACTAGTAGAATGCCCAGTATGCGATGAGACAGATCATTGGCTGCCCAGCAACGAGGTTTGTCCGATTGTAAAAGGCAACAAGACGTATAAGAAGTGCGAACGGGGTACCTACAAGAATAATATTTGCGGCAACCGCCCAGATTGCTTTCGGGTACGAATACAGATATACTATATTTGGCGTCCAAAAAAAAACTACTTCCACATTAGCTCTTGTGAAGAGTGCAAAACTTTCTTTGATAAAATACCTACTTTATCGTGCAGAGTATTTTTCTTCCTTTAAATTTAATTTCCTTACTCTACAAAAAACATACACACTCCTCACAGAGAGAAAAGTAAAAACAAATAAAAATATCTGTAAACCCTTCATCAACTAGAAAAGAATTAATGTTATTTTAATCATAGCTAAGACTACTCTGAAACAAATCACCTTTTCTAAAAATAACCTGAATCAAAATCAGTTAATTTGTTTAGGGGTTAGGATACCACATATCTTAGTCACATAATACATATGTTATTTTTTATATTCTTTAAATGTATCGGGAGGTTACAGTTGATCCCTGTTGTAATTTCTCAAATTGACATGGAAACAGAATTCACACTTACCCAAATACGGTGGTTTCCATTTTGATCAGAGGATGAAAGCAGCTGTACTTGAAGAAACGCAGTTTTATGTAATTTCTAAACTTCATTTCACTTGTTTTCTTTTCTCCCAGGGCCCTGGAGAACAGTGCACAGAAAAACACGAATTCGACATATTCGGGCAAAGATGCGGACTGGGCTATTACTGCAATAAACACCTCGGTGTATGCCAGGGCTTGGACTACGTGATCGACAGCAAGTTGCAATACATCTTGAACCCTACGCCATACTCTTTCGGAGGGAGACTCAAATCAGGGTTCAGCGAAAACGATTTTATGCGAAGGAATTAAATTATACGACGATCGTGCGGAATGCGAATACAGGCGGATTATTTTAAGGAAAATGTAGTTTTACGACGCATATAATTTCCAGCGTTATTATTATTTTTGAACCTGGAGGCTGATTGCGTATCTTCTGTTTCTAACAAAATCCTGTTACATGTGTCAAATATGATAGATTTGCTATAGAAATAGGCCGCGCCGACAAAGTTGCGTATCTTCTGAGTTTTTACGTTTTGCGTATTTCGGTTTGCGAGTTCGAATTTTTGTATGGAGATACACTAGTGCCCCCGTATGCCGCTAGAGGCGCTTATCGCATCTCCATACTAAAAATTCGAGCTCGCAAAACGAAATCCGGTATCCGGAAAACGTAAAAATCTCAGAATCAGCCTATTGTTGCTAACAAGCTCCTGTTGCGAGTGTCAAACATGACAGAGATTTGCCGTAGAAAATCTGCCATATTTGACACTTGCAACAGGAGTTAATTAGCAAAAGCTAGATACACAATCACCTCTCTGAATAAAGGTTCTCTAGTGCATTGCTCGATCTCAATTATGTAACTAATGATCTCAAAAAAGATTATTGTTATGACTAGAACTTATATACCATTATTGAAATAAACTTGTAGTTTTTAAATAAGTCCCATTTATTTTGATTTGTCATTTTAAAATCACTATTTAATACTTTTTTTACGAATCTGTCATTTTCATTTTATGATGAACGAACTTTTCGGCAGAAAAATGTTATATAATTTCTTAAAATAAAAGCTTTTACAGCATTCTTGTAATTAGGTGTTTGGTCCTTAATAAAACAGTTTAATCATTTTAATTTCGTTTCTTTAACTCACAACACCAGAATTCTATATTTTTATACATAATAATAGATTATGTGGCACGTGAAAGAGTACAGACACAATTTTAACTCGGGGTTACCTGTTAGAAATTATGTCCTTATAACACCTTAAATAAACTTAACAACATTATCAAAACAAAGCTTTGGTTCCTTAAGTGTCTTCTTTCACTATGATATGTCAAATGGAATGTAAATTTCAATTGACGCCACTCCTGTGGTACGTTCATCTTATGCTCGGTTCCAAAATCTTACAAGCTTTAGTACTAAAAATAAATCTTCATCGCATGTTTAGCGAACGAGATAAGAGTATATCTCACAGGTAACAAACGACCAGTAGTACTACTAACGGACGCTCGTCTGATATTGGAAACACTCGATGGATAAAGAAACCAAAGTTTTCACTTCTACCAACACTTACACCTAATAAGATCTACACAATGATCGTTTCGTAACTAACTTCACAAAAAAACAATATCAAAAATATATTTCAAAAACAGCACCTTTTCTTCATTTGACAAAGAAAATACAGTTAGAATTTTTAAAACAGAAAAGGTTCTAAAAAGTCTTATCACCTCGCCCTGTATATATTCTTAATTACTAATGAAGTTATCTCTTAAAACTATAGCATCGTATGCTGTTGTGGCTTCTACTTAGTAAATCCCTAATAAGCAAAAATTTAATTTCCCTAATAAGAAAGAAAGATAGAGAGAAAGAGATAAGTTTTTAATGGTCTTATTCACAATGGGTTTTGCGAGCACCTTTACCTGAAATAGCTGTTGCCATCTCTTTTTATTGACATAAAAGAGAAAGTGACAAGAGCCGTTTAATGTCAGGGATTATAAATAAGACCATAAATATTTTTTTTTTTAATTAATTACAAAAGTACTGACACCGTTTTACAGTTTAGATTGTAATTATCCAACTAAATTAAAAAACAGAGACAAAGTTTGTAACTGAAGTAAACATAGTGGAACTAAGAACAAAGTTTTATTGCATATGAAAATTAGGTGGATTTAAATCAATCTCTACAAAAATGATATTAACTGCTTTTAAGTAATTGATGTACTTCCTTGCTTTGTTGTTACTTTATCATCGATCGCTAAAAAAACTAAATTCTAAAAAAGATTTGGCAAAAACCCTTCTTAAATGATAGTTGAAAAAACATCAAGATCTGAGTTTTCTCTACATACATGATCACATTTATATTTTTCGTAATATGGCAACACTTAGAAATAAACTCTAGATAACTTACGAACTACACTAACCTCTTAAGCTTTGATATTATCCTTTCATTTAAAACTCTTAGAAAAAAAAAATGTCCTATGAACTGACTGTTCATGGCTGGTTAGCAAATGATTCTTGTTTCGACATGCAATCAAAATTATTATTCATTCAACATGCAATCAAAATTATTATTGTTTCAGCATGCAATCTAAAGTTGGTTTTTCTTTTTCCCTTTTGCTTTCTTGGTTTTCTTTTCGTTTAGTGCCTCAGTCAGCCCGCACTTATCAAAGCGAGTTCTAGCTATCTCAGTCAGCAAAGCGGTAGAGCGAGGCAACTGTTGGTTTTCGAGACCATGGTAACAGTTATACTCCTTGCAGAGATCCAAGTACCGGCGCCATTTGATATCTCGCGTTAGGCAAGCCGGATTGCCGATTATTACAATTTTGGATTTCGCCCTCGTTATTGTTACGTTGAATCTCTGAAAAGTTTTGTTTGTTTACAATGCAATTTTTATTGTGAGGGTTCCGAGGTTACACCAGAGTTACTCCAGAAAACTCTTGAAAATGATAAAGTTTCGTTTTATCGTTTTGAGTTAATCTGCACGGCATATCAGGCAGCAACAGTTTGACTGTAGAATGGATCACCGAGGCCCGCAGTGTAACTCAAAACGACAATACGAAACGTAGTATATCAATAATACATAGTCATTGTGAATTTCTTATCAAAAATAAAAGTTTAACTTGTATAATTTTTATCTACACTTTTCGGTATTTTTAATACCATTTATATATTATGTATATGTATACTGTGTGTTTATTATTAATAAAAAAAAACTGAAATTCCTATTTATCAACCAGTGATGTATTTCATATAGCGCTCTGTCGCCGCTCAGTTGTTGACCGCCGCGAGGGCAACGCACCGATCAAATGATCGTGATTTCATTTAGATTATTACTATGAAATTTTTGTTGATTTTATGCGTTTCTAAACCAGATAGTGTTGCTTATGTTTATTTTACGATGTCCATATATCCAATATTGTCCATATTGATACCGAAAAAACGAAAAAAACGGCCAAAAAATAGATTTGCGTTTTTTTTTGTAAGTATCCAAAATCATGGTCTGAATGCGCAGTTCGCGTTTCCGGAAGTAGTCTTGTTACTCCCTTGGTCATTGCTAATTGCTTAGTACTTGTACAGAATACCTGCACTGCGAATCTGAGCATATGTCTTTTGTGTATTTCCGAGGGTTTTTCCATAGAGACATCGACTCATGTGAAATCACATACAATGAGTGAAACTCAGAATGGCAGTATCATTCGATCACAATTTCACCTGACGCGAAACGATGATGCGGTCAACGATGTAGTTTACAGATTAATTCTTACCTTATCATCAACCAGGAAACCGAGTGCATATTTAGCGTCGAACTCCAGCAGTCGGCAGTTGGCCCTCACAGTGGAAACGAGGACTACACGCTTCTCCTTGCCTTGGAACGCCTCCACAGTTCCCACTTCTATCTTCTCGTAGTTTTGGGATGTGAGCCACGCTTTCATTTTGTAAACCTATAGACACAACAAGGTTAGGTTACAACGCGGACTTACTTTTCTATCCTACAGCTTTTTGTTTCTATTTTTTGGTACAAGACGAATTAAAATTTTCGAAACGAAAGCATAGGACACACGACAACATAGCTCAGAATTAGCAGCTAGAAGTGATCATTTACATAGAACCAACATTTGCTAGGAAATAAAGATTCCACGAACCGGAAGGAAACGAGGGACATTCCCTCCATCCATCCCATGGTCCTGCCAACCTTGCGGTTATACGGACCGAAACAGCGAGCTCCGCACCACTAACCAGGAGCGATGCTTTGCTCTACAAACTGTCCTAAGCACATTGTCCCGCCACTCTCCCCCTTCTGGGGCATGACAGTACAAAACGGACTTCATCGCCGGACTGCCCGACTCCGTACCGCCTGTGATCCTTCCCGCCCCAAGCTGACCATAAATATATAATTATCAATAAATTCGAATATACGTGCCATTAAATAGATATATGTTGTGTTATAATAGACTGAACCATACATATAGTATTTTAACTAACACGGAAACGAGGGACAGTTGATGACCGACGATATTGTTAAGATTGAAAGAAGTCGATGGATGAAGAATATATTGGGGAGAAATATATGGGGCCTTTGTCCAACCATCCAATTACACTAGCAAAATAGGTATGGTTATGATTTCGACAGACTTACGGTCGAATACTGAAACGCAACTTAAATTTAATCACGTCACAAGAATGCTATGAGAGTGAGTGAAGCAAAAGCAAAAGTATGATTGCTTTAACACGTTTTCTATCTTGCAATCACCTTATAAAGTTAGATTGGCATCACACTGGAGCTTCATTAATTACATTATTACTTTGTAAAACAATCATACAAAAAAACGGTAGAAACCAAGCCGTAAGTTTCTTGCCGGTTCTTCTAGGCTTGGTCGCGAGGAACTGACGCTTAGATTCACCTAGACTTAAGACGTTTCAAGATGATCCCTGCTGATATTACTGAATAAATGGTTTTTGACTTTGACTTTGAAAAAAATATGTCACATTAGCAGAAAGTGAAAATCCAAAATGTCAAGATTTTCGTATAGTGCAATATGACAGCTTAAAGATACACGTACTTGTCTTATGTAGGGTGCAATAATGCCGATATCATCAGGCAGTACTTTGTGAGTTTCCGTCAAAGCTTTGATGTAGCGCTTCAGCATTTCAAGTTCTTTTTCATTGAAGTAACTGAAAAAATATAATTAACGTAAGAATTGTGTTTCTCATAACGCCGACCTGCTTGCTGTGTTCCGGTTTGAGCGCTGTGGGTAACGGTGAAATTACGGGCAGATGAGGCTTAACACACAGACACAGAGTAGTGCATCGTAGGGCACATTCTTAACGAACATGACCTGCGAGGCATTGCTTTTTTATAGGTATTGGTACCCACTTAACATCAAGTACGCCGTCTGCTTGTTCTATCAGCAAGTATTTAAAAAAATGTCTACAAAACGTAATTTAAGCAAAACTAGATTAAACCCTATAGTAACATTTTATGTAAATGATGTGTACTCAGTAACTAACCTTGGCGCATTACCCATTCTCTGTTCCCTGGAAAGTACAGCATGGAACACAATAGCGCGATCACCGCCCGGCAAGCCCAGGATACTAGTCCTACTGATCGGGTCTGGTGGAGCCAACGCCTGTAATATAAATGCCCAATATATTTTTTTGCATGGAATCCCATAACCGTGAGGAAATCCGTAGAAGAACCAAGGTCACCGACATAGCTCTCAGAATCAGCAAGTTGAAGTGGCATTGGGCAAGTCATATAGCTCGTGGAACCGATAACCGTTGGGAAAAATGGTTCTCCAATGGCGACCACGAACCGGAAGACGAAGCGTAGGACGTCCTCCTACCCGATAGACTGACGACATTGTTAGGACCGCGGGAAGTCGATGGATCGAAAGGGCTCAGAATCGTTCTTCCTGGAAATGTGTAGGGGAGGGTACTTGAAACGTGTGGGGGAGGGTACTTCTACAGGCTGATGATGACATGGAAAACAGTTTACGTACATACTTGCGTCAAAAGTAGACCAAACTAGAACTTATTATGACAAATAGTTGATATAACTTTTTAAACTATCATGGTTGTGATCAATATTTTGGATAGAAACGGGATATTTACCATGATTTTTGAGTTTGATTTTTTCCCGATATTTCGGCACAGTTGCATGCGCCATGATATGATGATTTGCGGAAATATCGGGAAACAATCAAACTCAAATATCCCGTTTCTATCCAAAATAAATAGTTGATAGTCATTAATTTCGTAAAAAATATTCAACTTACAACAAGCTCGTTTTCGTAAAACAGTTCGTTTGGCAGCTTCAGTATGTCAGGATCGGAGCGAAAGTTTTGCACAAGCATAGTGATGTAGTTTGGATCGTTCTTGTATAGATTCTCGTAGGAAGAACACAATCGTTCCAGGAGGGAAATACCTATAAAACATTACAATTAATTTTGTATTTATTTATACAACTTGCTGATGAAGCGAGCAGATGGCCATCGTATTAACGAAGTAGAGTTCTTACTGAAGGGTTCGTCTGGGGAAGTACTACCTACATGCCTATTTCTGCCGCCAAGCAGCTTGCAGGTGCTTGGCGGCAGAAATAGCTTGATTACAGGTACATGAGACTTAAGGTTGATGGGCGCAGAGGAGTACATCGTGACCTGCCAAGCAATGCTCAGATGGTCCATCAGCAAGTCAAATGAAATAAAACAAATTCTAGATAATTTACCCAGTCCTTTGGCACAGGCACTTCGAGATATGCAAACGGGCCCCAACTGCTTCGGATCACCGGCGAGCACCAGCTGACCAGTGGGAGACAGGAGGCCGGTGATAGGCACCAGCGTGTGGGGCTCGGAAGCCTGTGCCGCTTCGTCAATGAACAAATGACTCATTTTCAGCTTAAACTTAGATTGGTTTTGAGACCTGGAAATGTATTTATTATTATCTATAGTCTTTTTTCTTTATAATCGACATCTTTTTAACATGTATTTCAAGCAATAAATATTCTTTGACTTTGACTTTATTGTACACAATAAATGGCATTTAAAAGTTAAACATAAAAATTTTGTACTTAGAATACAATATAAGGGTTACTCCCACTCGTCCGCATTTCATCCATTTTTATTCTCATTTTTTATTCCCGTTCGTCCCAGTGGGAAAAAAAATGGGGATCTCTGGCGGACGACTCAGCAATTTTTTAAATTACATATTTCATTTGATTATTATTTATTTCAAAATCTAGATCTAAGTAGCTTTATTCTAGGGAGTAAGTTACAAGCAAAATATGTATCAATTAAGATTGGAAATAAATTATGTTTTATGTTTAAAAAAAAAATATACAATCTAAGCTGGCCAACAACTAAATACTATGATACAATGATGAAAAAGGCAGTGGCAACTGCTCAATATCAGGTGGGCTATTTTGACTTAATATTTTTTATTTTCGTACCTAATTTCTTAGATGACGAAAAATATACTAACATAGCGTATTTGGCAGCGTGCAATAGTGTAGTGACAACGATTCTGTACGTAGAAACGGTCTCGTTGTGCAGATTTGTGAAGTTCTCATAGCTAGTTCCGTTTGATACTGGTGTAAGGGACGATGGCATTACAGACCTGGAATTAAATTTGTATTTTGAATGATTGAATATCTAGGTTATACCGGGTGTAATAAGACTACCTCTGAAAACTGGAACTGCTCATCCTGACCATGACTACAAAACGCGTAGAAAATCGCACTACGTTCGTTTTTTCCGTCTTTTCAGCATCAATATCGACAATACAACGTAAAATAAATACAAGTACTAAATATCTTATTTAGAAACCAGCGAAAACGACAAAACACCAAAACCAGCAATCTAAAGAAAATCGCAATCATCGGCGTTGCACTAGCGGTCGCCGCCACCGCGCGTGCAATAACCTCTGTACGGAATATATCGATGGTTAAATAGGATTTTTATCTAAATAATCGTATTATTCCAAATGTATTTGACTGTCAGCCAAGTGGTATTTTATAAGAACTTGTTGTAGGTAACTTTGCGCATTCTTGAAGTATTCAGAAGTATTCTTATTACACCCGGTATAAATTAGTAATGGACGGCGTGTCTTTGTTATTACTATTACGATTCAGCCGTCACTGTCTCACTGCAGTACAAAGGCTCACCTTCTTCCTTCCACTAGTCGCGATTCAACGTTATTATAGGCCACCTTAAATATATCAAACTCGTCGCGCAACTCGGAAACGTGGAAGACCCAGGAAGCGCCTGGGCCTTCTACGTTGCCGAGTTGCGTCGGGTGGAATCCATTCTGTGGTTGTTTTAGCACACAATTTCTTTGACATGCGGCCTTAGACAAATAAACCAATCTATACCAATTATAAAAATCTTTGTCCTGACTGGCTGACTGACATATATACAGACATAAACCACTGGTCGTAGAGGCTTAAAATTTTCAGAGTATATTCGTCTTGGTGCGTAGAGGTGTACTAAGAAAGAAATTCCCCAAATACAACCTTTAAACGGGCGCAGCGGTGGTTGAAGTTTATATGAAAATAAAAATAACATCACGCGGGCGAAGTAGCACGCGTTTCGCTAGTATTCGTGTAAGCATGCGGCAGACAGGTCTTGTTAAATTTTTAAAATGTCCCCAATCTGTTTAAAAAGCTTTGATCGAAAAAATAGAAATAAAAGGTATCATTTTAACTGTGAAAACAAACACACACATTAGTGTTAAAAATAAACACGACAAAGCAAAAATGTGATATAAAGAAAATTAATCTTACCACTCTCTGGACCGCGAGTTAGCGCGTAAAATGAATTTGTTAATGTTCAACACTTGGTTATACTTCACAAGCATGACCGTGATGTGGTCAGCGGCCATGTTAGAGTCGGTGCACACCAGCACACGGTTTCTTGGGTTACGCACTACAAGCTGTAAATTAAAAAAATGAAATAGCTTAGGTCATTATTAATTTTTTCAAGATTTAAAATCACTTTACGAGAGCTAAAATTGTTATAATACTATAAAACTGTACGTAACGAGCTAAACAAAAAACAATAGAATATGTGGGTAGATTTAAAAGAACACCGAAGACGAATCATTATGATTAATGGGGCTGGTTCTCACTAGGAAATCTAAATCCGAAGATTAATAAATGCGGTTATTTGGATTGCAGGACTGTTTTTAAAAAAAAATAGAAATTAGTTCATTTGTTATGGAGATTATAATATTTTGTGTATATCTATTTCAAGCAATAAATACATTATATTCTTAGGCGCGACATCTAGTTTTGTTGCCAATTGTATACTGGCGTCCGCAACATCTAGGGCAGGGTTTCCCAACCTTTTTTGCATGGTGCCCCCTCCTGATTATAAAATGTTTTCCATGCCCCCCCCTATATTTTTCATCATTGTTTGGTCTAAGTAGCGTATCAAAGAAAATAGTAATTTAGCAGGTGGCCCTACTTAATCTGTTTGTAAGTGTTTTAAATCATAAACAATGATAATTAGATTAAACTAACCGAATACTTCATGCCCCCCTTAAGACTCTCTACGCCCCACCAGGGGGGCACGCCCCACCGGTTGGGAAGTCCTGATCTAGGGTATCTTGTATTCTGAACATCCGCCTTGTACTTTAATTTATAGCCAGTCTAACTCATCCCAAATGCACATAAGTTTCCATAAGGTTTGATGGACTTGCCACAGTTACCGCCGAAGACTCGTTAAATAATTACCTGTATAATAGCTTCAACAATGGTCATAGTTTTGCCAGTACCGGGCGGCCCAAACACAATGTATGGCGCATTTCCTGATGTTCCAGCCACAATGTGCTCCACAGCCGACCTTTGTTCCGTGTTGTCTTTTATAAGATGGTTGAAGAATCTGCGAGAGAATTAACAAAATACATTCAGTCAAATTCGATAAAACTCGAATTTATCGACCTACCATTTAACTAAGTTCCATGCTACCAATCCCGATAAATTTCGATAAAACTCCGTTTTACCGCGAATTTATGCCAAACTTTATCTACTTGTCTATTCATCTATGCCTGTAGTGCGTGTGCTAAAGAGAAGAAAAAGAAGATACACGATCACACCGCTGATACCAAGTGATAATACTGTTTTATCCCTTGATTAATATGAGAATACGGCCCATGTAAGCCACTGTCGGCACATTTACATCTTTGACAATAGTAGTTAGTACGGGAGAGCCGGTCTAGGCACAGCCTCCATCCTGAACACTTGTTCTTTCCAAAATTCAATCAAACAATTATAATTAACAAAATTCATTCAATATATAAAATAATCTATTTAAAATAAAGTTTATTTTTTTAAAAAGTGATTCCAATACCCTCTGATTACAATACGGTTGATTGTGTAGCACGCTTACCTCGAAAGTACATTTTGTATACGTATTATATGAGCTAAAAAGTGAGCATGTGAATGCACTAACTTGGTGATGGTCTGAACTTTCACGGTGCCTCGCCGAGGCTCCGGGAACAGGCGGCCTATCTGCTTGGATGAAAACACCCATGAGACCGCCTCGTGGCAGCGCTCCATTGGCACACGGGACATTATAAAACGCACGTCGAACAGCGCTGTTGGAGTGTAGTGGACATTGAAACTAGAAAAAGAAACTCCAACTGAAATACTGAGCTCGGTATTATAAGGTCATATATATGCTCATGCATTACTTGCGGTGATCTATGAGAAAAGGAATGTTAGCAATAAATAATGTTGACTGGGCCAGACTTGATGTTAAGTGGTAACCATCACCTATATCAAAGCATTAAACATTAATGCACATCAAACCAAACCACAGTGAACTACTTGGTTGGCGGCAGAAATATGCACTAAGACTAAGAAATAAGCCTACTACTAAAAATGCTTTCCGCGCTGTACGTTGTGGGTAGGAACGTAGGACCAAATTTTGCGTGATTTTTGAAGTAACACTTCTAATGCGACTTCCAACAAGGTTGCGTTAAACGTTTAACACTACCATGGAGGACGTATGAAAGCACTGTTCTTTCTTTCTTTCTTTCATAGATAAGGTGTGTGTTATGTATCTGTTTTCTGTCTGGGTGTTATATTGTGTCCCAGGCACATATACAAAAAAGAAAAAGTATATAAGTATTCTATGTCATCTGATTATCAGCTATGATGCTTAGTTTAGGTCTAGATTATGGTGTGTGTCCACAAAGATTATTTATTATTAAATAGTGATATTATTTTTATACAAGCTTTAACCGCCGTGGCCCCCCTTTTAGGGGTTCATCTAGAACAGTCTTACTCAAAGTGGGCGATAACGCCCCCTTGTGGACGCTGAAAGCCTAGATGGTGGCGGTAAGGGGCCAGAAAAAATTGGATGTGGTGAGAAAAAATGGCCAGAAATGATTGGAAAAGTTTTCAAATTCACTGAAATTCTTTCGACTATTTAAACATCAATTATTTAGTTCATATTTCTGACCTGTTTGATTGTATACAAACCAAAGTTTAAACTTAAGACCATTATACCAACTCCAGACAAGACAAAGCACATTATACTCAAATTAATTAAAGTAATACATGTCACTGTAGTTTATAAGATGTGGTAACGCAAAAAAAAACATATCCATTGATCGGAGGCGCTGAATAATAATAGATTTTCATAGTGGGCAGCTGACGAAATGTGTTTGAGAACCTCTGATCTAGAATTTTGGCTTACCCTGGATCCACATCTGACAGATGAACGTAATTGTCATCTATGTTCTTTACCACACATTCAAAAATATATTTTGGGTTGTTTTGAGGTTGAAGAAAAACTCTGTCCCCTGAAATTTGTTAAAAAAAAGTGTTTTATAAGAATTATAAGAATTGTATAAGAATTGACATATAAGGCCTAACACCAGTATGTCTCAGGTCGGTGAACGCAGGATAGTTACATCTTAAGGCACCTTACGCGCGTGACCCACAAGGCAATGCTTTGTTTTAGGGTATGGATACCACTTAACATCAGGTGGGCCATTTATGTTTACACACAACCTAAACCACTGGTAGAGATTTGAAATTATCAAGGTATATTCATCTTGAAGTGTTTGTTTTGTATAAGGTGTTAGCTTACCGCGTAATAAAGAAGGGCGCTTTTCTGCTAAGCCAGGTACTTCCAACACAAAAAGTTTATCCTTCTTTTCCAATGTAACGCCAGTCATGTTATATTTCTGTAATAAATTTATTAAATATACAAGAAATTATTGGGATGGTATCTAAGTATGTTTTTACAAAAGGAAAGAAGTATTTCATCAGTAGCGACGACCGACGTGGCGCGGTGGGCGAATGTCCACCTGCGACGCAGGAGGTTGCGGGTTCGATTCCTGCCTCGGGATAAATATTTGTACGATCTGCAAGTATTTATTACGGGTGTTCTGGGTGTTTTCTATGCATAATAAAAAATATCTATGTATCTAATATATTGTACTAAGTATATCAGTAATCTAGTAGGTACCCATAATACAAGCTCTGCTTAGCTTGGGGCTAGATGATGCTGTGTGGATTGTCCAGCATTATTATTTATTTCGTTTTTGTTTTTGACTGGCCTCACAGCTCCGTTAGTAGTAGCTCTGCCTTCTATGCTGTAGAGTAGACTGTGGGTTCGATCCCCACCAAGGACAAACATTTGTGTGATGAACATAGATGTTTCTTCTCTATATATTATTATTATATTCTAAGTAGGTATTTACAAAAAAAAACGTATTTACATAGGTATTCTATCAGACATCTGCTTTCCATAGTACAAGCTATGCTTAATTTGGAGCTACATGGTGTTGTGTGAAATCTTCACAAATATCTATATTTATTTATTGCTTTCAACACAGAAGAATATATTAATGTAAAATTACCCGCAAATTGATTTTATTTATAATCTCCTCCCACCAAAGCAAATGATGGAAGTATTGCATGTAGTTCTCCTTGGTAATTCCCTCATCAAAAATCACTCTGAAAACAAAAATAATCATTTTTAGGGTTTCGTACCTAAAGGGAAAAACAGGATCCTATCACTAAGACTCCGCTGTCTGTCTGTCCGTCTGTCACCAGGATGTATCTCATGAACCGTGATAGTTTAGAGAGATGAAATTTTCACTGATAATGTATTTCTGTTGCCGCTATAACAAGAAATACTAAAAAACAGAATGAAATAAATATTTAAGGGGGCTCTCATGCAACAAACGTGATTTTTTTGGTGTTTTTATTATAGATAATGGTACGGAACCCTTCGTTCGCAAGTCCGACTCGCACTTATTTATCCGACAGGATTTTTAACACAGGACACTAATAAAAGGTAATACGCGATAAATAACCGTACAAGTGTTCAATATGTGTTCCAAACGCTAAAGTTTAAAAAACAATAAAATATTGTAAGCGGTAAGAAACTTCATCTTTCTCTAGATTCTAGCTTTTTCTTCCAGACGATACGATTTGATGAATTTCAATTATAAGATAAGTAAGAGATTTTTTTATGTAATGTCTAATGTATTTGTTGTGTAAATTTGCTATTACTTTATTCTGTATTGTGGTGGTTTGAATAAATGTCTTATCTATCTATCTATCTAGATATAAGTAAGAGATCTTACCTGACAGCTATCAAGACTTTTCTTAGTTGAGCTATCACTTCAGGTGGTTTTATTATACCCTCCAGAGCTTTTTCTTCCAGACCTCGAGGAAGGAGAATTTTTAGTAGGGTCGGAACTCTAAATTTTTGTGGATAACTGGAGCAAAACGAATTAGTTAATATAATAATAATCATAGGCTCACAATGTACACTTCATGTAATTCTTGTAATTTTGTAGTGACTTAATAGTCTGAAATAGATACATCAAATCCTACTATCCTACTAATATTATAAACGCGAAAGTTTGTAAGTATGGATGGATGGATGTTTGTTACTCTTTTACGCTCTAACCAGTGGACCGATATGGATGAAATTTGGAATAATTATAGATTGCAACCTGTATTAACATATAAACTACTTTTTATTCCAAAAAAATTACGGGAACGGGAAAAAACTTCCCCGCGAGCGAAGCTGCGAGCGGCCGCTAGTTACAAATATGCCTTTATGTGTCCTATATCTTAGTCTGATGGAACTAGTAATTAACCAACAGTTCACCCCTACATTCATCAACCTGAGGCATAAAGGTGTGAAGCCTCGTGTGTCTATAATTTCACCGGCACTCACAACCTTCAAACATACAGCTGCGCTGTTCGGTAAAAATAGGTGATACATCCATGGATGAGCTCTTCACTAAGAGCCCTACCACTTCATGTCAGAGTATCGCAGTCTAGCAGCGTCACCGGTCCTATAATAACGAACAGGTTAAAGGACAATACATACGCTTCATTCAAAGAAGGAACCCGACATTCTGCGTGAATCAAGTCTTCTTTTGTATACGGACTTTTAGGGAATATGTGTTTTACAGGATTCTCCTCTACCATCACCACCTAAAACATCATAACAATTTATTAATATTACGTACGGTATTAAGGAGGTGGTATCCGCCAACGAGAGGTTTTCTCCGTGTTATTTCTCTTTGATGAGTGAGTATAAATGTCCAAAAAATATATATATTGCTTATTAAAGACTAAATTTTAATTTGAACAATTGAAATAATTCTAACTATATTATTACTATATGAAAAAAATATCCAAAGTGAAGCAATTTTTATTTTAAATTTGGTTATTTCTTCTAAACGGTATTGATTTTTAGTATTTTTTTTTCACACAAATATTTGTCAAAGTATTTATCACAAAGTGAACAATTGGCAGTTCGAACTAATAATTCATTAGGCTACAAATAATTATTTCTTGAATGCGATATGAAATGGAATGCGCGCGGGTCCCTGTGCGGGCGACGGGCGGCAGTGCAACTCAGTATGGACAGACTCCTCAAGGTCGTTGGCGAGTACCACCGCCATAAGATATTTGAGGGGATTTCTCCGTACTTGGGCATAAAATCCGTGATGCTATTTGTTTATTATTTGATTTTGATACATGCTTCAGTCCCTGCTACACCACTTTAGGCTGAATTTTAAGAATTAAATAAATAAAGCTTAAACATTTCAAGCTTTTACGACCAGTGGGTTAAGCTGATAATCGAGTTGTCAATTATAATAGCCGATATTTAACGATGTTTGATGATTATTATAGTGGTCGTTATAGACGCAATATAGTTTTTTAAGATGTTTTTTTTTAGAAAATAAATAACTTTTAGGTATTATAATTAGTATTTGTTAGTTAGTTAATTTAGTTTGTATTGACTTACCATTTCTCTTATAAATATGAGGTTTTTCTTAGTTTTTTCTTGTGGGTTGTTGATTGTTGTTTTATGGAATGTAAACATAATGGGCATTTCATACTGTCCTATGTCCGAGGGGGTGAAATTCACAAATATTTCATGAGGAATTGCTGTTTCTGAAAATAGAAAGTACCGGTAAAACTATAAACTACCTAACAAATATTTTTTAGTTTTTATAGTGGTTACCTGCTCCTAAGAAAATCACAAAGATTTTGAATACAATATAACACCCAGACACAGAACAAACATCTATGTTTGTTCTCGGTGGGTATCGAACCCACCACCTACAGCGCAGAAGGCAGGCTACTACGAACTGAGCTGTGACGGCTGTCAATGTCTGATATTGTGGTCATCCAGATCCTAATAACTCTAACAGAAGCAGCATACAAAAATAAATGTACTTACTATTTTCCCAAACATGAGGCTGTTCTCCGAACACATAAGGATGTTCATTTATAACAAACTGAGGCTGCGGATGGGCCAGTTGAATTCCCACAATCAATAACTCATCTTTAGTGGACTCATTGCGTATGTCAAATACAAACTTTACTTCCTGTTTTGGTTTTATCTGAAACAGTTATGTGAATATTACACCCCGAATTGAAACTCCGTGTCTTCTAATACACATTGAACACTAGTATATGGTACTACTAGTGAAACGCATGCGACATCGTCCGCGTGCAGTTATTTTCATACAAACTTCAACCTCCGCTGTACTCGTTTAGGAGCAGAATTTCAAGAATATACCCTGAAAATTTCAAGTCTCTACGACCAGTGGTTCAGGTTGTGCGATGCCTATAAAGTCAGGACAAAGATTCTTATATTTGGACAGATTATGTAAAAACTTATATGATTAAGATGGAGTGAACACTGAGATGACGACTGATAGAAGAGTGGATGAAAACTTGGAGTACCGACGTCACGTGACGTGGGATGAGTGCAGGAAGCTGATGATGAAATAAGTACATAACATTTAACCAATAACACCAGTCAGTTGTTTGCATTAGGGGTAAAAAAGTCAAATTTATGAAAGTAGAAGAACATATCATTTGCCAACATGAGCCTTTAAACTTTCAATAGTAATTTCAGGTTTCTAGCTTCATCAACTTTAACTTGCAACAAGCAGTGTTCATATATCAGTCAGTCCGGACAAGACAGCAATTACTTACATAGATACGGATCTTGTGTTGATCTACCATTGGAGTTTCCCCAAGACTGCAACCATTAGTATCAAATATTTCCACACTGCCCATTATGAAGATATTTTCGCGATTTTTGCTGAAAGACCGCCTGAAACAAATAATTATGTATTTTTAAAGAAATTTTCATATTATGACAGAGAGCACTAGAGTTATAATAATGCTATAATAATATAATAATGCTGGACAATCCACACAGCATCATCTAGCCCCAACCTAAGCAGAGCTTGTGTTATGGGTACTAGATGACTGATATACTTAATACAATACATTACATATATATAGATATTTTTTTATTATACATAGAAAACACCCAGAACACCCGAAATAAATATTTGCAGATCGTACAAATATTTATCCCAAGGCGGGAATCGAACCCGCAACCTCCTGCGTCGCAGGCGGACATTCGCCCGCCGCGCCACATCGGTCGTCAAAGTTCTAGTGGCAGTAGCCTTTTCTTCTGAACTTAGTCGTGTGGTTGTGAATCCGGTCATGCAACTAAGATATCAGAGGGAAATATTTTCCGGGTCCGGGTTAAAGTCGTGAATAATTATAAGTCATAGTTTTATACCTACTGTTGGTTACTTGTTTTTAGTAGTGACCTACGAGGCAATGCTTTGTTATAGGTGATGGTAACCACTTAACATCAGGTGGGCCATCTGCTTGTTCCATCAACAAGTAGTATAAAAAAAAAAATTAAAACAACTAACTCTATTATACCTCCATGCAGTCGCCGCGTCGAGATGCTGCAGTGCCTGGAACAGGATTTCAGATGGAGTCTGCCCAGCACCTATACCTTCCTAACAGCTTAGGCGGCCTAATTCACAGGACATGGTCAATACGAGCCAAGCCCCGAGTTTCTTCACGATGTTTTCCTTCACTACCAATATGCACAAAGTTTTTCAAATAGAAAAACTACACAACCAGACTCCACACCACCATGAGGACCTCACTGTACCTACAGTGAGTGGTAGTACATGTACCTACATGTACTTACTTTTCTAGTTTATATTCTGCCAGAATGCTGTTACATATGTGTTTTGCTGTCCCCATGTGAATGATCTGTTCATTTTCATCATAATCCTCATCAACAATACCACACACTTGGCAAAACATGATAACTAATACCTAAAACAAAAATAAGTTATGAGCAAACATATAATGCTATTCACTAACCTAAACACCTACCTAAGAGACATAGGTACTTCCAGCCTACACTCAACTATTATGCCACCAGTTCAATTCTTTTCTAGTAACATAATCTACCATTGTAAAATAATAACAATTAACCTTTCTGCTGATAACTACAAATATCTTGTTACATTCTAAGTATATGACTCATAGTAGGTAAATCAAAACAGGAATTATTACAACTATTATTTTTATAAGTAGTAGTAGCTCAAGTAGCTGATATAATAAGGAAAAAGATATCAATATCTGCTTACAACTTTACCTACTTTCCAAAAACTTTACTCACAAAATAGTAGGAGCCAAGCCATAAATTTCATGTAACTATTATACTCGAGTTTCGCTTAACTCTGTTCAGTTGTTACAGAGATGAGTAGGAACAAACTTACATACATAGAGACAATCATACACTTACCCTCAAAACATTTAATTTTTCAAAACTTCCTTAAATCTAAATATATATAACTCAAAGGTGACTGACTGACTGACATAGTGATCTATCAACGCACAGCCCAAACCACTAGACGGATCAGGCTGAAATTTGGCATGCCGGTAGATGTTATGACGTAGGCATCCGCTAATAAAGGATTTTGATTAATTCTACCCCCAAGGGGGTAAAATAGGGGATGAAAGTTTGTATGAATTTTTGACAATTTTAAACCGATCGGGCTGAGACTTTGCATGCATAAAGCTACTATGATTTTATCCCGAAAAAATATTGGGAACGGGAAAAAACTGCCACGCAGGCGAAGCTTCGAGCGGCCGCTAGTTATATTATACATCCATTTTTTAGCAATATAGGCTGCTTACTTTTTAAAGCAGGTCTATTAAAATGCTTTTATTAACTGATCATGCTGGTAATAGCTAGTGTTGAAGTTTTTAGCATAACTTAAATTAGTAAGTTAGTTATCTTTAACATAAGTTTAGTTTGGTAGGTTCAAAAATAATACTCAGACTTAGGTAAAAAAAATACAACTTAAATTTTTGTATTTTTTTTTAATTTCATTTTTGTGCCTAATTTGATTCAATTATTCATCTTTTTATACATCCCCATGTATAAGTAGGTATTTGTTTATTCTTTCCACTCAAAGGTTATCTAGAAGATATCATGTTTGGCAATAAGATCACTCCATTTTACTCAGTACCTATTTATAGTTATTTCTAACTTACTTTTTAATTAGGTACATTGTGTACTATAAAGAGTTCTATCTACCATTTTATAGGTATTGTCAGGTCATGTGTTAAAGACAGACCAGATTTTCAGACTATAGATGTTACTAGATAAATAATATGATAAAACTAAAGAGCATGCAAGTTACGTTCAGCTGATTTTACTTCTATAAGTAAATAAATATTGTATTGAAAAACATCTTATAATAGATACCTACCTAATGAATATACTATAGTGAAACAAAGTTACTTATCTACCTTGCTATAGGAGTAAAATTAAAAATGATTAAGTAAATTAAAAGTTGTTGAACTGAACTGTTGAAAGTTGTTTTGAAAGTAGTTTTTATACCTATCGAATTTTAAGTAACTGGCAGAAAACAAAGGGAAATTCCATTTGGGCAATAGAGCTATATTTATACGCGGGAAAACAAAATAGTACCAGGTGACTCACTAAAGTAGGTAGTAATGTAAATCTTACTCAATGAACGCCTGTCCTGTCCTAAGTGAACACGTAAATGTTTTAATCACAGAAAACTTATATCCTGACTGAAGGACTTCCAATCGAAAAGGCAGCTCGAGAAGAAAGAGGTAAGGCAAGACTTGGAAAAGAAATGTCTAACTCTCATGGTAGGAAAAAAATTTACAATTTGACTTCACAATTTCACATGACAATCTTACGTTGATTTCGAATAGGAATAAACTTCACAGGAATTCACAGCGGCAGCGTAGCGGAGACTGATAATCTTCTCTACGTACACAGCAGTATTTTGTGGTACACTACACTACACAGGCAGGTAGGTACCTAGGCTTTCGGTTTTATTTGATAAATGACAGCAAAGCGGAAATCCCCTGTTTAAAATCTACTATCTATGGCTTTGTCTACTCTTTAGTGCTGCCAGCGTGTGTTCCCAAAAAAGATCAAAAACCCAATTTGCTAGGGGCCGATTTCTGAATATATAGCCCCAAAGGCGATGTCCATAGTTGGCCTTCTTTCATCAATAAATGTAACTAATACGATTTGTTTATATATATATATATGTATTTTTTTTTTATATTTGTTTATATTTGCAATAAATTTAGTACCTATGTTTAGTAATGTTCCTACTGATCTCCTATATGTATTAGATTATTGTTTTTTGTTTAACATTGTTATTTTATTTCAAGTTTTTCAGTTATAGATTTTTATGTTTTGTATATAAGTAATGTCATGTGATATTTGTATTAATTTTTGAAGTTATGCTATTTTTGTAAGTGAATAAGTGAATAAATAAGTTTTCAATGTAACCTAAGTTTTCAGTGTATATATTTGGATAGAGATTTCCAAATTTAATTTTTTCTGCAGTTAGAAATGTTTTTAGAAGCCTCCACTTCGAGAAATCATTTTTCTAATTTGGGTGAAACTCAAATTAACTGTGTGTGTGACTTACATCCGTGCGTGAGTTTTTTTGTGCGATGCACACAGTCTATAAAAAAGTACTCTGTGGTCTATAAAAAAGTACTCTGTGGTGTGGTGCGGTGTGTGCGGTATTTTGTGTGGGTGCATGTATAGTGAAATTTAATTTTAAATGTGAATAATTTCGAGTAAGTTGTTTTTGTATTTGCTTATAAGATAAGGTACCTAGCTGCTAAATTGTTAGTAAGGTTCGTTTGGTTACTGCATGGCTGCAGCTTAGTAATTAATAAAACTTTTTGCATTGCAGTCTCGCAAACCAAACACCTTTGTTTGTTGACGATTGATCGTAGAAATGTTGACATAATAAAAGTAGCTTGCATGTTTTATGGACTTCTTTCCTTTTTTCTGTCCAATCTGCAGAATGCTGTTATCTTCATTATACGATTATATTAATAATTGATAGGTACGTAGGTCTTCTACTGTGCGATGGAAGGTGGAACACTAACTTTTCATCGCAGTCAATCAGTAAACGTGTACTAGTCTGATCTGAACCTGGGTTAGACTGTAGCAAAGAGGTGTGTGTGTGGCTAAAGAACCCGACAAAATTTGCAAAAGTAAATTGTATGTTGAATAACATATTCTTTTTAAGATTGTAGATAAAGGCTTAATCGTTGTATGAATTCATTTAGTTGTACATTACGGGGTCTGTACTCTCTGTATAGAGAGGGGTATTGCTCTTTCTAATAAGGCCAAGCCCTCTGAAGTCAACAAGAATGGAACTAAAAGCCAATATTGTCATAGAAATATACCACAGTCATTATAAGGCAGATCCAACATAAAGTTAGGATATAATCTTGAGATGGGAGCAAAGTGATAAAGCTATGCGAGAGTTTGACCTGAACCTGTATTTAGTACCATATGACACTGCATTATTCTAATGGGTTTCTCACAGGCATAGTTCTAAGTCATTGAATGGGCGGTTTTCCATTAGCCGGCCCGGCACCGGCACGGCACCGGCATGGCCGTTCACCGGCACCGGCGCCGGAGCTTCGTTTTTCCACTGCGCCGGTTGTCGATGCTGGTGTGCGCACGTTCCTCGACCCCCTACCCGCCCCGCGCACTCACACACGCACACGGCTACAATTCATATACAGCACACATGCAGTTTTGCCGGGCCGGCACCGACTGGGAAGCTTGCTACCCCGGCGACGGCAACGGCGCCGGAGGGACTCAACGCCGGGCCGGCGCCGATGTCGGTAGGTGGAAAAGCAAGCCATACATTTATACATTTTTGCTTCCCCGGCCGGGCCGGGTAATGGAAAAACGCCCATTAGGTACGTTATTTTTATGAAATTTTTTTTGAAGCCTCTGGTTTTTGCAGATTATCAACCATCAAGATGTGGAAATCTAAAGATTTTTACTCTGTAAATTGTGGCCTATGCTCAATGACAAAAGTTGGGAGTGACCATGAGAAATCAGAAAGGCATATGAAGAATGTGGCACTTTTTGAGTATGCTGAGAATAAGTAAGATATAGTTGACCTGCTATTATGAGAAGACCTAAGTATATAACTGTGTGATTGCACCAAAAACAGAATGTTTCAGAAAATGTATACAAAACAAATTGCACAACTCTGATTGGGGTTGGTTGGGGTTGATGTTTGTACTGCAGAAAATTATTTAAATTCTGTTTCAAATCTCAAGATTTATTGTTGTCTGCGTTCACTCTACTACTAAACTGTAAGACTACTACTGTTGTAATCTACTATTTTTTCGAGTTATCTGATCAGGCCAGAAAATATCAAAACTAATATTTCAAAATGATGGAAGATCTGTCAAAGTTGATGTTGCAACATGCATATGCAACATTTTTAGCATAATAAAAAAAAACAGATTTTAATGTGTTTTGTACAAGTGTTTCCTCAGTGGAAACTCACAGTTCTAAGGATGTTGTTTTATTCATTCAGTTGTGCTGTAAGTAAACAGCTCATTATGTACCTGTGTTCATCAGGTTTTGTAAATGCCAGGGCATGTTTTCTGTTTCAGGGCTCAACATAATGAGTCTGCAAAAGACATCAATATTTCATGCAACATTGAGTCTTCATTTGAGCCAGTATTCAAATCTTTTGAAATGAAACTTCAAATCTCGGTAATTATTTTTCATTTGGCGCAGTTTTTATTTCATATATGTGTGTTTGTTGTGCATTCCTGTTTTTATTCATATCTTCTTGCTAGAATTACCTAAATAGAGTAACAAATTAAATTAATGGAACTGTCTGGAGTTTTTGTGCTAGGCAAGTACAGTCAGCTGCACTAGAATGTATACAATTTGGTTTTTTCAAAATGGTTTCACAGCGGTGCTAAAAATGTTAACACGACAATTATTCAAATATAAGTGAGGGCATCAACTAATTTCATGGTTTTTTAGTTTTTGAGGTGTAAGAGTTCATTGTTTTGCTATAATACCGTTGTGAATGTGACAAATTGTATACATTCTAGTGCAGCTGACTGTACATTGTTTGTCTGATTTTGTACGGAGTCATAACTGTTCTCAGCACTCTTGATGAAAGCTTTTATTGTAACTCCATACAAAATCATTCAAGCAATAGGATCATACAGCACAGAGTCACATCCTTCTCTGAACACACAATGTTCTTTACTGTAATTTAGATAACCTGTTTAAAACTTCCAGTGCCGACCTGGTGAAGAAATTATGTTTGACTTTATGATTGGCAATAGCAGTGAAGGAGACATCTGTTTCTACTTTGCCCAGCTCAGCCATAACAAACATAACTTCGAGGTGCTGAATAATGGTCTGGGCGTTGGAAGCTCACCACAGATTATTCGTTCGAGTAAGTAAACATCATGATAAACATGAGTTTTCCATCAGATTTAAATGAGTAGTTTTGAGCTCATGATAGCTCACAAATGAGTTCCAAAGCTAAATATTTAAATATTTATGATTAACTAGCGGCCGCTAGCAGCTTCGCCCGCGTGGCAGTTTTTTTCCCGTTCCCGTTATTTTTTCGGGATAAAAAGTAGGCTATATGTTAATCCAAGTTATAATCTATGTTTATTCCAAATTTCATCCAATCCAAATCCAAAAAATTCGTAAGGCATTATTTGTACGTTTCGTCTTTGACAAGCCTCTAATGACCGAGTAGCAGTAATGACGCAGTTGCATGCAAGGACGCACAAATAAATAATGAAGATTGGAGCTCTATCGATTTTATAACACGTATTTCTTATTCTTGAGGGTTAATGGGACACTTTATTATTACAAGGTGCTCCATTAACCTTATTTTGGTTAGAAATGTTCTTTGTACACTTCCATCTTTTTTTTTCATCCCCTAACGAGGGATGCTATGACTTTAAGGGTTTAGTCTTGTTTCATCTTTAACCCAGGTGGTTTGTCTTACTATATTTGGTGGTTACGTATTTGCGTATCTTAAGAAAATAATTTTAACTTTTAATGCATTTTTGATTGTAAGAAAATTTATGATGATGGGTTGGTTCTTAGCCATTTCTATGTCCATCAGGTCGGGGCTTTTACATTTCTGTAAAAATTTGAGCACAACGACGGAACAAGCAGATGGTCTACCTAATGTTAAGTGGTAACCATCATAGTAAAACATTGCTACGCACGTTATAAATGTGATTTCAATGCATTACCCTGCGTCCACCAACCTAAAGGCAGAACCATACTAGACACAGTCCACGTGAACTGTCTCAGATATTCACCACCCACACTGTTTGCTCTTGCTAGTGTAATACCTTCTATACAACACATAAGGCAGGTCTAATGTGATTCTGCCTTTAAGCATACAGGTTAATGAATTTGTGTGAAATGTCCACCAAGACTTATTTAGTTAAATAATGTTTTGTAAATTATGCTTTTCAAAATTTCAGAGCAAACTTACTATCGGCCGATATCTGTAAAGTTCACATCCACTGATATTGGACAGTATGAATGTCCTATAATATTCTCTTTCAAGGTCGCTGATAAGCATACCATCGTCATTAAAGATATGGTAAGTAGATATATCTCAACTTTTCACTGCCCCAGGGTTTACCCCTTTTCATACACACTTTAACCCAGCTTTGTGGGTCAACCTCTAAATTTAAAAAAAAAAATTCACAGTTTGTACACCCCTACTCACCAATATAAAATATACCCTGTAAATTATATAACAACCAGCTGTTTAGGCTGTGTGTTGTGTATGTCATTTAATCAGGATAAATATTCTTATAATTGGTATTGATAGATAATTCTAGTAACCATTCTCACGTTTTGAATGATAGAGCTAGTAACTACAGTCACTGGATTTTTATTATTACAGTCACCTGTTTATGACCTATTTTTGTACAATGAACAGGTAAAGACACGGCTTATTATTATTTTCAGGTGGTTTTCGTAGAAGAAGAGCTAGGCACCCATGAGGTAAAACCGAGCCCGTACGCTAAGGGTACGTTTTGGGGGGACAAGTTATTCAAGGCTAGTACCGTTGAGTAAGTTTATTTGTTTTATAAACTAGACCCAAACACTAAATCCATGATTAGGAACATACAAATAAGCCCTATACAGAATATCTAACAGTTGGAATGTTTAGCATTGTGTGGAAGTGAGACAGAGGAAGCTGGGCTCGCAAGGGGAAGTGTGACAAAGAGTTACCTAATTGCCTACCTATACTTTCCAGTTCATCGCTCGCAGCCTTGAACACTAAAGCGTGTGGATTATGATGGGGTATTTTAAGCTTTGGTGTTGGGAAGGGCGGATTGGTAATTCTTTATATCGTAGTAATATTCGTTGTTTAGTGGTTTGTTGGTAAATTATCTGCTACGGTTCTATCCATGGAGTGCCAAGGGTATGATACTACTAATGTACTAAGCACCCCAAAGTGTCATTGTCAAAACTGGCCCCACAGCTCAGTAGTTGCTCTGCCTTCTGTGCTATAGGTTATGGGTTCGATCCAAACCGAGAATAAACATTTGTGTTATGAACACAGATGTTTGTTTTCTGTCTGGATGTTATGTTTAATTCTAAGTATTTATTTACAAAAAACAAAGCATATAAGTATTCTATCAGTCATAGTTCCCATAGTACAAGCAATGCTTAGTTTGGGGCTAGATGATGTGTGAAAATGTTCACAAATATTTCATTTATTTGGCAGATAGGTTACCATCACAAAGCATAGCCTTGCAGGTCACGTTCTTTAGGAATGTGCCCTACTATGCACTGCTCTGTGTCTATAAACCCGAAGCATAAATGTGTTGAGCCTTATGTGCCCGTAATTTTACCGGCACTCACACCCTTCAAACCGGAACACAGCAAGCTGCTTGACGGCAGAAATAGGCATGGTGGTAGTACTTCCCCGGACGAGCCCTTCTCAGAAGCTCTACTGCTAATGGTAATTGATCAAATGGTTATTCTTTCTTTCTTTTTACTATGTACTTGATCGCTAAGTAAATAAATTTGTTAGCCTTCCTGAAGGACATCGGGGCTCGTCTACAAACCACCACCCGTCACGCAAAAAGCTAGTTGCGAAAATTAGTCCACTCACCAGTACAAAGTAGTATAAAATATCTATAAGTGTAGAAACTGCACTCAGAGAAAAATATTGTTGGCTCCAACAATAAAACTTTAACAGGGAAGAGCCCATCATAGTCTATAGTCCGTGCGACAATTTTATTGTCAGGAATTAAGTTGTCAGTACAACAATATTCCTTCAACAAATATATGTATTGATACTACAACAATGTTTCTATTGTCAAGTCTCAGTACAATAATTATGTGTATTGATACTACAACAATGTTTCTTTTGTCAAGAAGTAATTGCGCTTTTCAGCTACTTACCGAGATACAAGCAAGAGCTGGATGAGTATGCAGTACCGAAGGATATGAAGAAGTTATTCAGCTCTAACCTGACAGCTCCCATTGATGCACCCCATCGGGATAAAGTAATGGTTTCCAATATCAGGTACGATATTACTATTCATTTAGCTCGTTTCTTCACAAAGGGTCACTATTACTAAAAACCCGGGCAAGTACGAGTCGGACTCGCGCAAGAAGGGTTCCGTACCAATTCTAAATATATATAACTCAAAGGTGACTGACTGACATAGTGATCTATCAACGCATGCAGGTAGATGTTATGGCGTAGGCATACGCTAAGAAAGGATTTTGATTAATTCTACCCCCAAGGGGATAAAATAGGGGATGAAAGTTTAACGGAAACGGGAACAAACTGCCACGCAGGCGAAGCTGCGAGCGGCCGCTAGTTCTGTAATAAAAACGGCAAAAAAATCAAGTTTGTTGTATGAGAGCCCCCTTAAATATTTATTTTATTCTGTTTTTTAGTATTTGTTGTTATAGCGGCAACAGAAATACATCATCTCTGAAAATTTCAACTCTAACTATCACGGTTCATGAGATACAGGTACAGCCTGGTGACAGACGAACAGACAGACAGCAGTCTTAGTAAAATGGTCCCGTTTTACCCTTAGGGTACGGAACCCTAAAAAATATCCTACGTTTTTAAAGTATAGATTCGAATCTTAACATAAACTAAAATTAAATAAAAAAAATTGCTTCACGACGTCTATATACCTAAAGCTACTCGAGGCTTGGTAGATATCCCCTCAGATCTCTAAGTACCAAGTTTTTTTATACAACTTGCTGATGGAACAAGCAGATAGCCCACTTGATGTTAAGTGCCTCATATGCCTGTAATTTCGAATTTAAACCAAACACCTTATATTACAGGGACACATTTGATTCAGGATGTTCGGATATAAACAACTACGCCAAGTACTTTCACTATTTGCTGTGGTACGAAGAATCTATCGTGGCAGTCAACATGCGGGTAAATGAAATTTACTATTGTTTACTTAAAACACTCTTTAACTTAGCTTGCTTGGTCTGCTTAACAGATTATTTAACAGGGACTTGCTGTTTTAATCTCCATCCGTTAGTAGTTCTATGGATCGTCGTCGGTTGGATAATCTCTCATCATATTGGCAGTTTATATTAGCCAACAAGATGGCGATACGTAGTCTTACTATCAAACTCTAAAGCAATGACTCCTGCTAGTTCAATTTCACTCGACATTGTTTGATGAACATTCTGTTTTCTGCAATATCCGAGTGTCAAATAATGTTTGAGCTCAGAACCTCAAGTTTGTGAGTTGGCCGTGCTGTCCTCTGCTTAGTCTTAGCATTATCTCTCATGGCAACAGCATCGCTGGAGTATTAAACACCAACATTGCGGTCATTATCCGGCTGCCAATTCTATTAACTATAGATCCCTTCAAATATGAGGAATGTTTTCTGCCCACCGCGGAAAACATTTTGAGCCAACTTTGCTACAGTCTTCAAACCACGCCACCTTTCATCAAACAGTATTACAGAAATTAACTTACAGGATACGTGGCTGTAAGTATAACCACTGGGCAAAAACCATTAGGTGTTACTACATATTTCGATGTAATTAATGGTCGCAATTTCTTCTGAGATCTATTCTAGTGTCATGGGTGTATCGATAGATAAAATTTGACGTAAATTCTCGATTAAATGCTTGGTCGATAAATTCGAGAAGTTTTACCAAATTTATCGACAAGCTTATTAACAAGGAAACCACTGGATAAAATATGGCGATGTCAGTTCTGTGCTAGCGGGTGTAGGTAAAATTCTATAGATAAAGTCAGTTTGTCGACTGAAGTTTTATGGAATGCACCACTTCTTCTGCTCATTCAGAGACTCCAGCTAACTTTTTGGTATTTGAGGGGCTGGCTTGCTCTATTGAAATAAAGTTCAAAATCTGACTCGTTTTATGTTCATGACATTCATGCGCAATTTTTTTAGCTATTTTAATTTGTTTTAAAATAAATGAAGCCACGTTGGTTAAAAATTTATAGATGTCTTTACTTCAATAAATCAACATTTTTCTGATTATAAAAAATATAGTAGTTGTCGCTCAAAATCTTGAGAGATGCGCGTCGAAGGACTTTCTGAAGTAATTTTTACAATTTTTTTTTCAAGGTGTAAATAGTTTGAGTACAATATTATTAGATAAGTCTTTTGTGTAAACTCTTTACTATGCACTGTATTTTTTGAAGTTTGTATCAGTAACTGATTTGTTGCGCGATGAAAATCAGGACGTTTTACGGAAGTTTGGCTTTGGACAGCACCTTTAGGATTTCGGCTTTATCGGTCAATAAGCCACGACAAAAAGTGATGGGCGACCTCTTCACTATTGTTAGTCGCTAGATATCATGAATATGCTCATTGTATTTGATGAAATATGTTTTACCGACGCAAATTTTGAACACAGTAAAAAGATAAGCGCATTGCATTTTGAACTTTACAGCTAAACTAATAATAGTGTAAATAGTTCTTAATATTTGACAACATTGTTCAAGATTCGTGTTGAGATTCAATCTGCATCAACAAACGCATTCATTACTTTGGTTTTGTGATTCAAAGTAAGCTTTAAACAAATATGACTAACATACTTTTAGCGCTATGCTAGTTTTAGTCGGTTGTTGGTTATACTAGGTCTAGCGTTGGTAAATTTAGTCTGGATCATTCACTCTTCGAGAATGAACAAAACATTCGTTCCGCCCATCTTTTGTTGTAAATTCGTGTTTTGTTTTAACTGGGAAATTTATTTCAGCGTTATAACATGTCAAAAGTAACTTTGAAGTCGACGAACAATAAAAAAATTTTAATGCTTGTCGTACCAGGCCTCAGCGAAAATCGCCCCTCTGTCATGCTTGGTGAGCTTTGTTAATAACTATACTCATTTAGAATGCTTGCTTAATACCATTACACTCCATACCTTCTTTAAAGCGATGGGCACACCAATGGATTCTGCCTGCGACAGCGTTGACCTACTGTCAACACTGAACACGGTGTAACCATGTTTTGTCTCGTTCGATCTAATTTGAAAAATCCTGTCAATGCAAAAGGCAAAACACAATGTAACTAATTAAACGTTACGCCGAGTTTATTAGTATCAGGATTATAAAGCAAAAAAACTAAATTCGTAAATTCAGGTAATGAGTTCATAAATTTAAAAATTAGTGGAAATCTCCTATTTCCTTTAGTTTTTAGTAATACATTTCTTTGCAAAGATTAACCCTTATCAGCAACAAAATCCATTGGTTTAATAATAAGGGCTGTTTTTTTAAAGTATATTTCCGTCAAAAGTAAAATATTTAAACTAAATATGCAGATATTGTTTTGTTATAAATCGAGGGCATGACTCCTTTCACGACTTTTCTTTAACTCGCATGGTTTCGGATTTCTCCATCACCGCCCTTTTAAAAAAAGCACCCTGTATATGTATAGTTATAGTTGTATGTTATTAATTGTTATAAATGTGTATAATTATAGTTATATATATTTTTTGTAAGTACATATTTTGAATATAATAATAATATCTAGACACGAACAGACATCTAGTTTTGAGATTGATCTAGAATAATGTGCTAAATAGATTTTTATATGTAGCTCACTATTTTTGTATGTGCTTATCGCGTTTCCATAGAAAAGTCACTTGTATACCACATTAACAGCATCCACAATAAAATTTCGACTTGTAGCTTTGTACATATTTAGCAATAGATCAAAAATGCATTATGGTACCTACTTACTATACTAATTATAAAATTTAATTCTTTGCATGCTCGTTTATTTACTATGCAAGGGCGACCAATTGTATAATAGTTGAATTAAATCAAGTTGATGGCCACAGGCCTATGCGGGTACAAAAAATAAATGTAGTATAACTGAATGTTATACACCTAAAATAAAATAAAGTTTGTTTATATGACTTTATAAATTCCTTAAATTCTACTCATGCTTGATAACCAACTATTACACAATCCAATAATATTGTTTAAAATTGGTATATTATTTGTGTTCTTACCTCAATAGTAGAGTTTTAAAAAAATAAAATATCACAGGTGATGTTCTATGCTTAAAACCGCTCTGTGTCAAAAAGCACGTGGGATTCGAAGCTATTGTTTGTCAAGTACTGGGAGATAGTGTCTATATCACCGGCCTCCATAATGAGTAAGTATGTACCAACTAATCATTTTATGAAGTAATAATTCTTATGCGACTTCCAACAAGTTTGCGTTAAACGTTTTACACTACCATGGAGGAGGTATGAAAGCACTGTTCTTTCTCTCTTTCACTCATAGCCAGTTACGTTTCGTATATTAAAGAAGTTTTACTTCAGTCGTGTGGTCTAAAGCACGCTCGTTTTTTTTTATTGTATAGACACAGACAAAGCTATTTTAGAATTAAGAGCGTCCTACGCCCTGTTTGTAGTCGGAAAAAAAGACATACAAAAAAACAGTAGGAACCAAGCCGTAAGTTTGTTGCCGGTTCTTCTAGGAGCCGGTCGCGAGGAACTGGCGCCTAGATTCACCTAGATTTAAGACGATTCAAGATGATCCCTGCGGATATTACTGAATAAATAAGTACTTTTGACTTTGACTTTGAAAGGAAGTGTTGGACACCCTCCCACCCGATGGTCTGACGACTTAATATTAAGGGAAGTCGGTGGATGGAATAGTTTTTGTTGGAAACGTATATGGAAGGCCATTGTCTAGCAGTGGACTTCTACAGGCTGATGATGATAGCTATTTTCATACAAACTTGAACCTCGAACCTCGGAGTCTAAAGCACTCCTGAAAAAGATCCATGGTAAAGTTAGACTGATAATAATAATAATAATGCTGGACAATCCACACAGCATCATCTAGCCCCAAGCTAAGTAGAGCTTGTGTTATGGGTACTAGATGTCTGATATACTTAATACAATACATTTACAATACATTACATACATATTTTTTGTTATACATAGAAAATACCCAGAACACCCGGAATAAATATTTGCAGATAGTACAAACATTTATCCCAAGGCGGGAATCGAACCCGCGACCTCCTGCGTCGCAGGCGGACATTCGCCCGCCGCGCTACACCGGTCGTCAAATTGATGGTGATGATAATGATTTCAGATTCTACAAATACTACTCGCCAAATACCACTTTCGAGATACGTTTCACTATATGCCGTCTTGCGTTGGAGCGCATGCATAGAATGTTAGAGGCCGCTAACGGCGGAGGAATTGAATCCAGGACTTTCCCTAAGCCCAACATGAATATACCTAAGATACTGACCTTGAAGCAGTAAGTAAAACCTTTACATATTAAGTTAGATTGGCACCAACCTGGAGCTTAATTATTTACTTAAATGGTCAGAACCAAGCCGTAAGTTTCTGGACGGTTCTTCTAGGTTTGGTCGCAGGAACTGGCGTTTTGATTCACCTAGCTTTAAAAAGTTTCAAGATGATCCCTAAATATTACTGAATAAATGCTTTTTGACTTTTACATTTACTCCGATGTTATATGTTTTATATTATTTTAAAACAAAGGTAAATAAATACTTTGACTCCTCTAATTTATGGCAAACTTGCTGTGCCCGCGACTTCGTCCGCGCGAAATTAAACAAAAAAGTTATTTAGTTTTTTGTTTTTGCATTATATTTTAGTTATTATTTATTTTTAGCATTTCGTATTATCTTTATTGAAAAATGAACCCGCGCGGCCCCTGGCTGCGCGCGGTATTGGACAGTACTTGGACATTTTGGAATTTGTCTAAAATAAAAGTAGCCTAAGTTTTTCCTTATTACATCAGCTATCTCCCAATGAAAGTCCCGTCGAAATAGGTCCAGCCGTTCCAGCGATTAGCCGGAACAAACAGACAGACAGAAATAAAAATAAATGCAATTTTGGTATATGTACCGTATACATTCATTTGCATGCAGTAAAAAGAGGTTATTTTAATATTACAAACAGACACTTCAATTTTATTTATTTGTATAGATGTATTAATGTGAAAACGCCCATAGTCGTAAATATCCAATGACCTTGACTTTTCTTTTAGTTTCTTTAACTCCCTTGTGGGACAGAATCCTGAACAACGGGCGGCTGTCGAACATATTGTCGCCGGCACTTCGGGCACTGCTCCGTATCTGATTCATGGACCCCCTGGCACGGGAAAGACTATAACCATTGTTGAAACCATACTGCAGGTAATTTGATGCCTATATGTTTCCAATCGACTGTATTCGACTGCTATACTTAGTTTGGGAATAGATGATGTTGGGGTATAAATGACCATATAAATATTTATGTTTATTTATTTATAAGTTAAGTTAAAATTATACCAAGGTAACTAAAATTCCTAAAAGGGGTCCATATCCCATAGTCTCTAAAAACGAACTTTACCTAACTAACAACTAGATTATAAGTCGATATTGCTAACAACTACTAACATCTAAACTGTAAAATCTAACCTAGGAGATATGAAAAATAAAAGGCTTTATTATTATTATTAAACTAGCTGATACCCGCGACTTCGTCTGCGTACTTTTAATTTGAATATTATGGATTATATTAAAAGAACGGTATAGATTTGGGTATAGCATTTGGTTAAAAGAGAGAAGGTATATTTAAAAAAATTAAAAAATATCTGTTTACAGTAGGTATAAGGTACCTATGTATTCCAACATGTATGTATGTATTGTATGTGTTGTGTGTTGTATTGTATGTATTGTATGTATGTGTTGAGTGACAGAAAGTACCTAGGAAAATTTATTGGTCCCTTATGTCCAACAGACACTTACAGGGGCCAGCGTCACGTTGTGTACAAAAATATTTTAAAATGACCTAATTTAAAACATTTTTGTATACTTACAACGTTTGCTGTTTTGTTATTATTTGTTAAAATGTGGAGATTGTTTGGACTCGACACTCGCGAGCAGGCCACGTACAGTTGGCCATGCGAAAAACAGTTTTTCTCTAAATGGACACCTGCTAGGTACTTTAAGTGTTTGCCCTTACGCTTTGTTAATGGTCATTGCGAAGGCTGGTTTGAGAGGAAACTGGATTCTTTTAAACTGAAAAGGTAAACCTGTAGGGATCATGGGTATGCGGGGAATCAAAACTTCAACTAAGAAATTAAATTATCAATACTTATTTACAACCAATGCATAAAAAGAGTAGAAGGTAAGTAGGTTTGGTTAGTTTTACACCTACTACGACCTATTAGATTAATTCAAAAAAGGAAATAAAAGCAAATCGGATTTTTTTAAAATAACGGAAACTATCTTACCTACTATTAACTATGAACTAAAAGATCCCGAAATATTAAGTTTGTACAAAATTACTTTACAGGACTTAACTAATAAAAAATACTTACTTAAAAAATTATACGAAACAATAAAATAATTTTACTCTCTGTAGCGCAAATTTCTCTAATAGCATGCGTCCGACAACATCGTCTGCCCTCTCGTGTCTGCCCGTTCGGGTAGGCATAGTTAGAATCGTGCGCTCCCCCACCACACGACAGCGCCGTTGCCTGCCGCGGCCGCCACACTTCGGCGAATGTGCGCGACGACGACCGACGACCGACGGCAGCGGCGGCGATGCAGAGTATTCGTTAACTACAAAAGCCAAATTTTTTTGAACTTGATACACCCAAAACTTCTAAATATCATGTTCCTAGGTTCAGTGGTTAAGATTTTGTATACAAAAAGTTTGGCTTCGTAGTTCCCGTTCCGAATCCGTTCTGTTCCGACGAACACCCATACAACCTTTCAACCCCTATTTCACCCCCACACTGGTAAAAATTTCAAAATGCTAGAACAAACGATTTTTTGTTTCTTATTTAGTGCCTAAATACAAAATGTAATGTTTTTATCTTCAAAAATGACGAACTTCATACAAACTTTCAACCCCTATTTCATCCCCTCGCAGGTCGAAATTTCAAAAACGCTAGAACAAATGTTTAATTATTTCATATCAAGTGCTTAAATATAAAGTTTCATGGTTTTATCTTTTAAAATTAAGAAACAAACTTTCAACCCCTATTTCAACCTTTTCATCCCTTTTTTTCGCAATAAAAGTTAGCCTATGTTCTTTCTCAGGGTCTAAAGATTGTCTGTGCCAAATTTCATCAAAATCGGTTGAGAGGTTTAAGCGGGAAAGCGTAACAGACAGACAGACAGACAGACAGAGAGACAGACAGAGTTACTTTCGCATTTATAATATTAGTTAGGATAAAATTCCTAGGTAGGCTAGGTAGGCTTCGTTCCGCACGCTATGCTCGTTCGTTTGGTCTTAATTCTGGCAATGCCTGGATTTCATAAAAATAAGTTTTAAAATAGCTTTTTTCTTATTATATAAAAAAATATGCTGGTACATAATTGTCAAACGTCATTAGACCCCAAACTAATTGTTCCATTTGGACAGGTTCGATGACACAATATTAACCTTATCACAACGGAATAAATGTCAACGAATTTGTCCAAATTTTGAGCCTCCTTCATCCAGCGACTTCCTGTGATTCTAAAAATATCTCTTACCCTCCTAATTTAATATTTTCAAGGAGCTTACTAATTCTTTTCCAGTTGGTCAACACGGACAACCGCTCCCGTATAATGGTGTGTACCGATTCGAACAAGGCGGCCGATCACGTTGCTTTGCAGCTAATTAAGTACGCCTACATGTTCACTCGAGCTAACTTCTTGCTCCGTGCTAATTCTAACCTCAGGAACTGGTAAGATTTTATATTTTATTTTGGTAAAACAAATAAAAAAAATTATCTATATCACTCGGCAGATTTTATCTGCGTGAAGCTATTTTCATAAATTTCAACCACAGTGCCCTTTTAGGGGTTGAATTTCGGGAATTTCTTTCTTAGTACACCTCAACGCACCAAGACGTGAAAAAGTCAAATGTCTACGACCAGCAGTTTAGGCTGGTCGTTGTCTGTAAAAATCCATTAGTGCACGACCGGATTCGAACCCACGCCTTTAGGATCAGAAGGCGGGGTCACTCCCGCTAGACCTCCGATGCTCACCGGTGGACCGGGGTATCTACGTCAGTCAGAAATAAGAGTTCACTATTAGTACACCTCTGAATGCTCGTTTTCAGGGATGGCATGCCTGATCAACTAGTGCCATATTGCAATGGCGGATGCTTTGAATCCTGGCACAATGTCACGCTGGATCGCTTCAAGGCTCATGCTATTGTCATTACCACCTTGTCGCACTCTTCCAAATATGCTGCGTAAGTACAGACTCACCTCATTTCAAAACTAAAAATTTGCCAGAGAAATCAATTCGAAATATTTTCAGTATTGCCATCTCAAAAACTCTGTCCCATTACTTTGATATCTCAACCAGAGTCAATTGTATTAATATTAATTTTTTTACTTGTTGATGTAACAAGCAGATAGTCCATATGTTGGTAAGTGGTAATCATCACCTATAACAAAGCATTGACGTATAAGGTAAGGTCACACATGTTAGTGACGTGCCTTACGATGCCCTTACGCGTCATGTGCTTGTAATTTCGCCGAGACACACACACACTTCAAACCAAAACAGCAACTTGCTTGAAAAATAGGTGGTTGTCGTACTTTCCCGGACGAGCCCTTCCCTAAGCCTAGTAGTAGGTAATATGAAGTCCTCTGCTTAAAGGCAGATATAGGTAAGATAGTAGTAGGTACTTGTATGATTGCAGGATGTTGAAGCAGCGTCATGGTCACCGCTATATCACCCACCTGTTTATCGAGGAGGCGGCGCAGGCTATGGAGCCGCTGCTGATGCTGCCGGTGTGCGGGCTACTGTCGCCACGCGGCGCGCTTGTGCTGGCCGGAGACCATCTCCAGTTGGGACCCTTCGTCATCTCGCAGGAGGCTAAGCAGCTCGGTCTTGGTGAGTGCCACGTCACACACCGAAAGAAACCTACTCACTACATTCCATAACGTAACATAGAAAATTTATGGTAAAACTAGAGGCCACTCGCAGCTTCGCCCGCGTGGCAGTTTTTTCCCGTTCCCGTTATTTTTTCGGGATAAAAAGTAGCCTATGTCCTATTCCAGATTACCATCTATATTTATACCAAATTTCATCCAAATCGGTCTACTGGTTAGAGCGTGAAAAAGTAACAAACATGTTTGTTACTCTTACTTTAGAACATAGATTATAACTTGGATTAACATATAGGCTACTTTTTATCCCGAAAAAATAACGGGAACGGGAAAAAACTGCCACGCGGACGAAGCTGCGAGTGACCTCTAATATAAAATAAATACACAGTTTAATTTCATATAGTTATAAAATGTGCCTAATCCGTGTTTCCATAGGTGTGTCTCTAATGGAGCGTCTGAAGGACTCCAACGACCTGTACAACGAAGAGCGCAATGATCCTAACTATATGATGACTCTGCGTAACAATTTCCGGTCGGACCCGGACATCCTGCGTATCCCCAATCTGCTCTTTTACGAAGGAAAACTGAGAGTAAGTTCTATTAGAGTTACATTTTACACGTAAATAAATCCTAAGTTGACCAGCTTGACTTAGGTAATAAGTTCACGTTGACTTTCGTCTCTGAATGTTCCAGTCATCATCATTATCAGCCTGATTAAATCCACATTTTTTTTTATACAACTTGGTGATGGAACAAGCAGATGGCCCACCTGATGTTAAGTGGTTACCATCACCTATAACAAAGCCTTGCCTCGCAGGTCACGCTCGGAACGTCACCGACGATGCACTACTCAGCGTCCATCAACCTGAGGCATACAAGTGTTAAGCCTCATGCGCCTGTAATTACACCGGCACCCATACCCTTCAAACCGGAACTCAGCAAGCTGCTTGGCGGCAGAAATAGGCCTCTATACTATCTATACCAATTATGATAATTTTTGTCCTGGCTGATTGACTGACATTAGACAACGCACAGGTTTAAGAGAACACTTGGTTGTAGAGACTTGAAATTTACTGAGTAGGTTTGTCCTAGTGCGTAGAGGTGTACTAAGAAAGGATTTCTCATAATTCAACCCCTATACGGGTTGAAGTATGAAAATTACTCCACGCAAACGAAATCGGGCGCGTTTCCACTAGTTGGATATAAGCCTCTTCCATATTGAACCACGGTACATTTTATGTGTGACTAGCGGCCGCTCGCAGCTTCGCCTGCGTGGTAGTTTTTTCCCGTTCCCGTTATTTTTTTCGGGATAACATAATAGTAGCTTTATGCATGCAAAGTCTCAGTCCGATCGGTTTAAAATTGACAAAGTTTCATACAAACTTTCATCCCCTATTTTATCCCTTTGGAGAATTAATCAAAATCCTTTCTTAGCGGATGCCTACGTCATAACATCTACCTGCGTGCCAAATTTCAGCCCGATACGTCCAGTAGTTTGGGCTGTGCGTTGATAGATCACTATGTCAGTCAGTCAGTCAGTCACCTTTGAGTTATATATATTTAGATAGATTTATTAACGCATGCCTTCTCGTTTTGATAACAACAGGCACATGCCAAAAAGGACCCGATCAGCCGTCTCAATATCTTAGGCGGAGAAAACGACAGTAATGCTATTGTGTTCCACGGACTGCTCTCATCTGAATCGCGTCAGGGCACATCACCAAGGTAAAACTATAAATCCTATTAGTAGTCTGTAAGTCATCTGTCGGGCTTTAATATGCAACGTGAGATTATGTCGCGCTTGACACGATATACTTTTTTTATTAATGGACATTTTATAAATTACAGATAAAATACCCACAGATAAGCTAAACATTAGCATTAAGTCTTCATTTGACAGAACATGATAGATTTTTGGCACTGGCATGTTAGCACAGGAAGATATAAAGAGATATCTCTATTTTGCACGAGATAACGAGTAGACAACATTTTGTCGCGTTGCACATCTTAGCCGGGCTGGTTCCCATAATACATGCTATGTTTAGGTTTCGGTCCTCACCGAGAACAAACATTTGTGTCATGAACACAGATGCTTTTTCTGTGTCTGGGTGTTATACGGTATTCACGGTATTACGGAACCAGAGGGCGTATTCTGAGTTTTTTTCGGATACCGGATTTCGGTTTGCGAGCTCGAACTTTTTGTATGGAGCTACGATAAGCGCCCCTAGCGGCATATGGAGGCACTAGCGTATCTCCATACAAATAATTCGAGCTCGCAAACCGAAATCCGACATCCGAAAAACGAAAAAAACTGAATACGCCTACAGTTATCTACTTCCCATAGTACAAGTTTTAATGTGTTGTCATAATGTATGCTAGTATAGTTAGGTTATTAGTTTATATGAATTTACCATTAAAAACTAAATATTGTGTTACAGTTATTTCAATGAGATGGAGTCTGTTATGGTTCAAAAGTACATCAATTCGTTGGTTATAACCCACAAGATCCCGTGCGAAGATATTGGCGTTGTCACACCGTATATTAGGCAGGTCAGTATTTTGTCAGTATTTAGTAAAAAATTAGCTGGGTTGATGTATCCATTGCGGAGGTCTTAGGGCATCTTCTTTAAGATGTTACTTTAATAAATAAATAAGCCTTTTATTCCGAAATATAACAGTTTTCGTTCTACTAAATAGTCACTAGTGTATTCATCACAATAAGTCTCTTATTTCGGTGTGCCTTACGGCATAGGCGTCCTCCAACGTTTTCCACTGTTTTCTATCTGTTGCAATTCTTAGCCAGAGCCAGAGATATTACTAACTTATTCTAAAAAAATTGCATCATGACTTTACTCCCCAAGCACGGTAGTTATCCCTCAGTACCTACTTCAGATTCTTCGAGGATGTCTAAGAAGGGTAGTCAGAGGTACTTCAAGTATTACATTTTGCACATACCCACATTTTGCAGTAGTTGGTACATTGGACACGTTGCAAACCCATCGCGGCTTACAGAATACTAACTGGTTTCCTCAAGATGTTTTCCTTCACCGTTTGAAAGCACTGGCATTGCGCACATCCTTTTTTTAACAGAATAATCCATTACGACCTGATTCGAACCCACGACCTTAGGATCAAAAGGCGGGGCCGCTCCCACTGGACCGCCGCGCCAGTGCGGTTAACTGATTCTAGTGTAGGGAGCAGTCACTCTTCCGAGCGTTTTTGTGCATCTCGGAACGTCGTTAGAGTTGCCTATTTCTTGAGTGAACAGTTGAATGATTGAATGAATTTGAACAATCTGAATGTATGTTGCAGCGTCACCTGATCGAAAACTGGGTGAAGAGCCGTGGCTTTGGTGCCATTGAAGTTGGGACTGTGGAGGCTTGGCAAGGCAGAGAGAAGCGCATCATCATCATATCGACTGTTCGCGCCAATGCCAACCTTCTGGACTATGATGCCAAGTACCAATTGGGATTTTTGGTTGATGATAAGGTACGTGTATGTAAATGTAATGTGAAAGCTACTATTAATATTGTTTGCTGTTTAGATAGATAGATAGATAACACTTTATTGTACACAAGGAAAATTTGTTAAAAACAGACCAGGTTAACAAAGTACAATGGGCGGCCTTATCGCTGAAAGCGATTTCTTCCAGGTCCAGGTTTAGGCATGCCTTATAACCAAATAGAAATACTTTAATCCCCAAGCACGGTAAATATCCCCCTCCGATCTCTTAGTACCAAATATCTATGCGAGATTCGTCTAGGAGGTCTAAAGGGGGTAGCCAGAGGTACGTCCATGTAGTACATTTGGTACATGCCTACATTTTGCAGTAGTTAGTATCCCATACGAATAAAAGAACTTGTTGCTTTCTAAATGATTAATTTAGTGTAAAATGGCAAAAATGACTAAAAAAGAAAGAAAGAAAATACATTGACTAGTGCGATGATAGGTGATAAAAGATTAAAAGAAAAAATTCAGTTGTTTGCCAGCTTGAAAATTTTACCACTATTGCTTTGTAATATTGCCCTACAGTGAAACATGGGAAAAAAATCAAACTACCCTCTTTATAATGTTAGGTCCACCATTTTGGATTTGAGTATTACAGAGTGGCCATCTTGAATGCTATCCAGCTTTGACCAATAACTTGATGTTTAGAGGTTTACTGTTTAGTGGCATGTCTTATAACCATGATTAAAACAACTTGTTTTTTGCTAAATGATTCATTTTGTGTAAAATGCCAAGAATGACTAGTGCGAGGTCATAAAAAATTGAGAGAAAAAAGAATGAGGTGGTTGCCAGCTTGTAAATTTTACCAATATTGCTTTGTAACAAACTCAAAAACTCAACAAAACAAACTAAAAAACTCAAACTACCCTCATTATACAGATTGGTCTGCCATGTTGGATTAAAATATATGAAAGGGTAGCCATCTTGGACGTTAGCCAGCTTTAACCAATAACTTGGTGTTCTTTCCAGCGTTTCAACGTCGCCATCACTCGCGCTAAAGCCAAATGCGTTATCATCGGCAACCCGCTTTGCCTCGGACAGGATAAGAAATGGCAGCATTACATGAGCATGTGCCGCGAGTATGGAACCTACCACGGCTTCGACGCTGAGAAGGCAAATAATGATCTTGCGCAGAAGGATTTAGCGGTTACCATGTCTCCGCTGATAGCTAAAGACCAGAACTCCAAGAAATAGAACAGCTATGAAGAGAGAAGGTATACCTACTTAAGAATGCTATTGAACATAGCACTGAATATTTAATACTGTGATGGAATCAAAACGATAAAAAACAAATTGTTAAAGATTACAGACAAATGAGGCTTAACACCTGTATGCCTCAGGTTGATGGACGCTGAGCAGTGCATCGTAGGGCCATTCCTAACAAGCGTGACCTACGAGGTAATACTTTGTTAAAGGCGATGGTAACCACTTAACATGAGGTGGGCCATCTGCTTGTTCCATCAGCAAGTTGTACCAAAAATAAAGGTTAATATTAACCGACCGAAACTAAGAGTTATATTTCGGCCGGTTAATATCAAAATGACACATGCGTAAGAAAGAGACATCACGATTATCTCATGTTATCCTGCAGGGTAAAATTCTCTATCGTTCACATTCTTTAGTATATTTTTCTTCTCTCATCTTTGACGAGTCGACGTAGCCATAAAATATCTATATCTAAAATGACTGCAGTATTGAATATAGGAAAGACAGCTCCGCGTCGATAAATTACCATCTTTTTTCAACTTTACTTATTAAAACATTTCTCGTATATAACTTATATAAGGAAAGTTTTTTTATATAATTTACGTATACGGACGAATACGATGCACGATTATGTGTTATTTATCCAGCACAATACTTTAAATCAAACGCCCTTCTCAATCACCAAGCAGCTTGCTGTGTTCCGGTTTGAAGGGTGTGGGTGCCGGTGTAATTACAGGCACATGAGGCTTAACACCTGTATGCCTCAAGTTGATGGACGCTGAGCAGTGTATCATAGGGCACGTTCGGAACGAGCGTAACCTCCGGTGCAATACTTTGTTATCGGCGATGGTAACCACTCAACATCAGGTGCGCCATCTGCTTGTTCTATCAACAAGTTGTACAAAAAAAAATCGTTAGAAGAAGGACAATCCAGTCTTTCCCATATCTGTTTGCAAATTGAGGAGAAAATTTACAAGCTGTGTCGTAGAATTTTTTATATTAGTGTTTGAAACGAAACAGCCTAATGCAAAGTTATTTTAACTTTGATGTGATAATTTTTCAAAGCAATATTAAGAAATTTAAAACTTAACCCAATATGCGGTTTATTCGTTTTCAAGTATTTATATATGGTTCTAGAAAAGCATAATATAATTAAAATGACAGTGCGACGTTATAAATTACTATAAGAATTGTCGTAGTCAATTGACAAGCGGACTAGTTGACGCGTGGTTTAGTTTTAAGGTGCGGTTTGTAGGGTTCTGAAGCCAAACAGTGAAAACGGAACCCATTTTTATTCTCGTTGCAACTATAGCTACATTCAATCACTGTCTATTCTATATCTTTATAGTGTTCGTAAGTAGTTTGACACGACCTTTTAATCGGTAACATTTTATAACATTTTGTAGATCACTTTTACAAATAACCGTTGTAACTAGAATAGGATTTTATAATCTATTATAGAAATAATTAAGTATATTTAATGAATGTTGTGGAGTAGAGATCTCAAAAGCTTTTTATTTTATGTTTCATTCTGCCTGTAGTTTGGAGCTTAGGAATCCGAATTTACATTGTGATCAATGTAGATCACAATTCTTGCGGAATCTATAACATCTTACAATTGATCTGTAGCGGAGGGATTTTGAAATATCACATATTTATCTTACAACGGGCTATTGAAAGAGCGATGCTGGGAGTTTCGCTGCGAGGTAAATCAGAAATGAAGAAATCCGTAGAAGAACCAAGGTCACAAACATAGCTCTCAGAATCAGCAAGTTGAACTGGTAGTAGGCAGGCCATATAGCTCGTAGAACCGACAACCGCTGGGTAATAAAGGTTCTCAAATGGCGGCCACAAACCGGAAGACGAAACGTAGGACGTCTTCCTACTCGATGAACTGATGGCATTGCATTGTTAGAATCGCGGGAAGTCAATGGATGGAAAGGGCTTAAAATCTATTCTGTGAAATCGTCAACAATCTAGGCTTTTAAATTATGAGTGGTGAAGGGCGGATTTCGGGATATTAGCGAATACGAATGTACAATGCAAAATGTAATATTGTGTTCCCAAAAGAAACATTAGTAATAAAAAATGAAATCTCCTTTTAAGTAAGAAATACTTGTCATATGCGATTTCACTCTTGCTTGAATATTCGAGAAAATCCGACTGATATACTATTAGTCGAATTTGGCACATTTTGACGTATTATAAAGAATGTAGCTCGTGTAGTTTGTTAGTTTGCATGTAAAAGTTTGTCCCTCCGCGGCATGGTTAACACGCTCCATATCCATGCCTTAGTCATCCCAATTACAGTATTATTTTGATCTCTGTTAGTTTTAAGACAATATAATCACGTAGTTCCACGTTAAACGTAACAATTATAGGTTAAGTGAATTTATTATTTATGTATTTGTAATGGCGAGAAATATGCGCGGATGATGAAAAACTGGCAATATTACAAGGGAAAATTTTCAATCTAAGCAATTTTTCAAAATCAGCAAAAATTGTGGTTACGTTTGACGACCGATGTGGGGCGGCGGGCGAATGTCTGCATGCGTCGCAGGAGGTTGCGGGTTCGATTCCCGCAAACTGATGCCCCCTTTTTACACCGCGTAATTCAGACTCAGTGGCTCTGTAAGACATTGTGGCCTAGTTAGAAAATGTTGAGGAATAACTTTTGTCTAAATATAATTTAATTGCATATGTTATATGATGCATAATTTTATAATTAAACTCATTTTTATTGTAGAGTTCAACTCTACTTTTGTACATGGCATGATGTATCATGGACATGGCATAGAGTATGCTTAAAATGAAACGTCAATATCATTGACAGTGCCAGTGTGCCTGAAAGTACGTCTAAATTGAAAATTCGGCCAAATGTATACAATTTTTATACCTTACTTTAGGATTGTTGTCCTATAAATTAAGGCAATTGAACCAATGGTAGGCAAAAGCTGCGCGATACTTGATTGAGTACCTACTTGAGTACATAACGGAAATATACATAAATGTAAGTGTAAAAAACATGCCAACGCTAAACTTTTAAAGATTATAACATAAATGCTTGAGGAATAAAATTCCAAATCGGATTATCTTAAAGTAAATGAACATAAAACTCTTATATAGACTCCGCCTTATAGTTATACCTGAGAAAACCTATTTATTTTTGATTCCCATATCTCGCGTTAAATATTAAATTTCTATCTCTTTCTACACAATATAATTACAGTTTAAATTTTATTACACATTTTATAAAACAGTATCTACAGTAGTCACAAATAGTTTTTGTGGTTATGCAGTTGCCTGTCGGATCACCTGTCTCGCTCATAACAGTGTACAGTCAGCTGCACGAACATGTAGTAGTACACATAATTTTGAAAAATTGTGTACCGCGTTCTGACAAGTAAGATGAGTACATATTATTTAAAACATTTTTGCGTACACTCGTATTTGAAATGTTACGACCATATATAGAAAAACCGGCTAAGTGCGAATCGGACTCGCGCACGAAGGGTTCCGTACCATTCTCTATTACAAAAAAAATCACGTTTGTTGTATGATGCCCCCTTATATATTTATTTTATTCTGTTTTTTAGTATTTGTTGTTATAGCAGTAATAAAAATATCATTTGTGAAAATTTCAACTCTCTAACTATCACGGTTCATGTGATACAGCCTGGTGCCAGACGGACAGACAGACAGACAGACAGATAGATAGCGGTACGGAACTAAAATGAAAGCTTAGGAGTGTATATAATTATGTTCGTACAGCTGACTGTACATTCAGTTCGCGCGACTTAAAATGAACGCGGAACGACGTTCTTTTTACGTGGCGTGAGTCCTACTTATGCAAGCGGGTGTTGCCAGAGCAAAAAACGGGTCACAAAGACCCGTTGCGATTATTGTATCTTCGCTATTTAAATAATTAATAAGCAATAGTACCCGCGCATATGAGCCACTTTTTTAATGTATTAGATATGTATTTCTTGTATTGTAAGGCTTGTAATTGGTGTACCCAAAACGCCGTCCTGTTTAAAAATGAAAGGCTAAAGTGAATAAAATCTTGTGTGATAAATTGACGAAATTTCTTGAAAAGATAATAATGAGATTGTTGTAGGTATAAGCCGCGCCATTGAAGGAATGAGTAAAATATGTTTAAAATTAAAAAAACCATAACATACATTCTTATCTTTATGCCAGTGCTCTTAAACGGTAAAGAAAAACATCGTGAGGAAAGCAGTTAGTATTCTAGCAGCGGCGATGGGCTTGCAACCTGTCACGTATGGAATACTGACTACTGCAAAATGTGTAGTTTGTACCTAATGTAATATGTGAACATACTTCTGACTACCCCCTTAGATATCCTCGAAAAATCACGAGTGGGACTTTGTACTCTGAAGGGATGTCTACCGTGCCTGAGGACTAAAGTCGTGATGATATTTACATTTTTTTTACATAACTACTTTTAAAGAAACAGTAATTTTAGAAAGACGAACGAGTGACCTAATGGCGTGGCTTATTAAACCAAATGGAATGATAGGGTTGAGAAGTAATTAATTGGTTAACATTTGGCATTGCAAAAGTATGGGTGTGTCGTTTACATGGGTCGTATGGGAATTGTAGACCATTAGATTTTTTGAACTATCTGTGTGTGTATTTTATTACATTTATTGTAGGATTAATTGATGTTGTGCGCATTTTTAATAATTATATTTTACAAAAAAAAATTTAGTACCTGAGTTTTGATTATTTAATTAAAGGAAAAATTACTAATAATTATTATGTTGCTCTGTGAAATATTTAGTTGTTCTGTGATCGAAATTATTTATTAGGTACTTGTTCGATTTTATTTTTTAAAACATTTTATGAATTAAAGTATCTATTTTTTATTTTGTTGCCTATTATGTGATTTTTATTTATGTAATTTTACTCACAGCTTGAATAAACGCTTTTAAAAATAAAACATTGTATATTTTTTATAAATACCAACAAATATAAACTAAGCATTATACATTTATACCACGCTGATTATAATATAAAATTCGAAAGGGCAAGATACATGAAAGAACCAAAGTCACTGTCATAACCTGTATTAGAGTAGATGCAGTTTAGGACGTGGTTCAGTAGCGAAATGGGCCTTTATTATTGCTACATTGCTAGCTGTATAGTATAGCAAACTATAAACCATACTGTACTACATAGCATGCTGCATGACCGAATATGGGTCAATACTGTATTTTGTTCTGCGTTTGCAAGTAGGTACGATCATAATGTCGGTAGCAGTGTAGCCGACTCAGTGGATTTAGAACTGGCGGTTTGGACTCCCCAGTTAGTAGGCGCAAATTGTGGCTAGAGCCCACGCAAGCTAACACTGCGCGTTGCGGAACTCTGAACCAATCATGTACTGAACTATAATAATAAAACTCATTTACTGTGTACTGAACTATAGTTTTATAATCCCTGTCAGAATGGCAGAACTTATAACATTTCGCATATTTAGGCGATTAGTTACCTGATTTTTCTGTGAACACTTCAAGATGATTAAATGTAGCGGTAGATGTAACACTAGGTGTTATTTTAAGATTTACCAATGCCAAACACTGTATAAGAATAAGTTGAATAGGCACATTCAACAAGCAGCCTGTGTACACACGCCTTTTCCCGTGTACACACCCGTTGAAATTCAACGGTTGAATGTCTACTCCACAGAGTACTTTTTTATAGAGTGGTCTACTCGTAGCTGCTTGGAACTTAGACGAGTAAACCACGGGACACGTTACTAAGCCGTTCTTGCCTTTACCCCTCTTGCCACGTATGGTGCTTATAACCCATGGTAAACGAACTTACCCAGTCAGTGTAACCACGGTTCCTGAAGACAACACAAGGCGAGAAAAATGACGAAATGCACCGTACTTTTTTGTTAAAACTATAGTGGCCGCACAGTTGATGTTTCTTATCAAAGATGAGTACAATTTTATGCCACCAAAGCGGCTATTTTTTCATAAAACCCAATAAATGCGATACGATCACTGCAAACAGTACACCATTTTAAGAAGCACTCCTTTTTTAAGGTATTGTAACCAAAATTGACGAACAACTAAATAAGTCGAATCACACTGTTCATTTTTCATTCGTTCCTACGTTCTTCTTCCAAATAGGGCTTGAAAGTATCGATAAAAAATATCGATGTAAATGAATGAACAATTCAACACGATTTTAGATTTCTAACTAATCTCTTACGAAAAATAGAGTGGATGAAAGCAATTCGTAGAGAGCGGATATGGATCCCATAAAACAGAATATGAAGTTTGCATTTTGAGCCAGAGTGCTATAATACAAATTCTAAGAAACAGCGAAAATTATATAAAGATGCTGTTCCTACATTAAATTTTCCTGAATTTGTAAGTAGAGCTTAAATTTCTACATGCAGCTCTATAATCATCATCATCATAATCATCATTAACGAGTTCTAAAAGTCTGCTATTTGAAAAAGGTCATTAAAAAACCGAATGCAATGGCAAACAAACTTGAGCTACCTACAGTCATCGACTTTCCTCGGCCTCTGCGTTTGCCGTCAACGTCAACCGGTATGGGTGCGACACGAAGATTAGACAATATGATTTTTGTTTTTTTTTATTCATTTATTTCCTTGGCTTTTATAGTGAAGAGTGAAACTGTTGTCGTAGCATCGTAGTTATAGCAGATTTTATAAGTCATCATCATCATCAACCGATCGCAGTCCACTGTAGGTAGGTTTCAGTGCTGTATACGCTTAACAAAAATGTATTTCTCAGCAGTCTTCGCACTATACAAGAATGTATCGTGAAGACCATTTATGTTACTCAAAAACCTGAGCCAAAGAATGGTTATGAACAAATAACATGTGGTTTGGATATACTGTTTGAACATTAGAATCTTCTACAAAGCCCGATCTTCGGCTTACTCATTCAGTTACTGCCAGCATCCTACACTACATTTGCCAAAGACATAAACGGTGCCACTTCAGCTTGCTAGATCCTTGGGCATGTCATCTAAATTTATCATCATCATAATCTTGTTCCATGAACAATTGATAGTGATGTTGTTTTACAAGATGGTTGTTAGTACCTATTATAATTATACATCATTGGAAAAGTAAATGATTTATGTACTGATACTTTCACTCACATGAAACGAAAAACAATGATATGAATATATCACACATGCATAGTCCGAAAGTACCGAAAAATTACACGGATGAAAGTACTCCAGTGTGGCTAGAATAATCTTAGATATTGTCAACATAAAATGTTATAGCAAGTGTATTTATTTATTTGTTTGGCACCCCCACGATTTTATTGGAATATAACTTATGTGGTTCAAATTTCGTTTCAGACCAGCAGAATAGAATTGATAGATCAATGGCTTCAGATACTTGTTTCTGTTGCTTTAAAGAAAACGTGGCGTATTCTTTTGAGGTCTTTTCGACGACTTGATTTAGTTTAATTCAGCTGGGCTAAGATGTGCAACGTGAGATATGTCGGGCTTGAGACGAACGAGATACTTTTTCTATTGACTGACATTTAAAAAATCATAGATAAAAAACTCACAGATAGGTAAACATTAGCATTAAGTCTTTATTTGACAGATCGAGATAGATTTTTGACACTGGCATATTAGCACAGGTAGATCTAAAGAGATATCTAAGAAGATATAAAATTTTGTCGTATTTTAAGTAGAAAAAAAGTGCAGTTTAGCTTAGTTATCTCCAAAACATGTGCTAATAAGTGAAAAGGTATGTTATTGTAAGATACTTGATTACTTGAGACATTTTTGCAAATGACTTGGTAGAAGTTTCTTTTATTGTACTGGCAATACTGACGGAGATTGACGGTAGTCTGCTTGACAGACAAGATGGCTGACAGTCTGACGTTCAGATAAGAAAGAGCGGTAGGAAACGTCTTGTCTGTCTTGGGATCGGATCGGAGTCGTTCGATAGTTTTGTAAAGTAAAGGAAGTGAACATAGAAGAACATAGAACATAGAAATGAACATTTTAGGGCGGTGATGATAATGATGAAGTAGTAGTAGTAGATAAATTTAGATTAAACCATGTAATTTATTTTAGGCTCTACTGTTCATGTCGTAAAAGATAAATAATTTCGTAATTTATGAAGGTATTTTAAAAAAACACCATAGTACTTTATTACAAGGTAAGAACGATTTTTTTAATAATAAAAAACAGCACGCGTCTTTCTCTATTCATACTTTGACGGATTGAATGATGGAAAATCTATCATTCATTCATTTTTATCGATACAATTTCATCGATTGCATCAAGCACTAGTCTAAATCAGCAGGAACTTTTAGATAGTGACACCGCTATCTGTGGAAGTAAAGCAGAAATAGACCCTCCCTCCCGTGCTCCGCAAATATTGGTTGATCGTGATTTCATTAGATTTTCGAGCGTATCGTGTCCCCTGGTTTACTCGTCTAAGGCTTGGAAGCATTAGAACGTAACATGATGATTTCGACCATTGAATTTAGTAGGAGCCGAAAAAAACCGTTGGCAACACTGTTCAGTAAAAGTCAAGCAAGCGAGTGAGTGAATGAAGTAAGTCAGTCCGTCCTCCCCTCCCACCTCCCAGTCTACAGATCTCTCATTTATTTTGATTAGGCATGGAAATGATTGCTACATTTAAATCATTTTCATTGAGTGAAATTAAAAAAAAAAATAGCGTTCATTTCACCTGCGATTTTTCACTGGCAATGATTTTTCGTGCATAGAATTATCCAACGCCACACGTTCCTTATCCTACTAGAAATAAGGTATGAATTATAATAAAAATCTCGGACGCTCCTTTTATGAAATGGAAGTTGGAACCGAGACCGGATTCAGGATTCAGGAACCTAATATTTACATTAACACTATACCTAGTACAAGTACCTACCTACTCACTAAATAACAACACATCAAACTAAATAACTATCTAGATAATTACAATAAACGAAATAAAAAAAAATCGCTAACGATCGCTGATTTCGCAAGACGTCGCTCTCCAGCGCAAGCGCTCGGATGACTGACTGTGACCTGCGATGAAATAATTTTGTCAATAAACAAATGATTTTTAGATCTGCTACTTATTATTCCAAGAAAATTAATGCTTTACTACACTTGATTTAAAGTCTGTTTTTAAAATACTCTCGACGACTTACGACATTCTAGTTCAAAGTTCGCCCATAATCGTACTAAAACGGAGCACGAGATGGCGCTGCGCTCTTCATAGCTTCTTTTTTTTTTGTGTCTGTCATTCGGACAATTTTGCCAATGTCAAGTGGGTTGAATAAAATACTTTTTAGTCGAGTCGTGGATTTGCTCCACACCAAACTAGACCACCAGAAATTAGAAGACCTTGGCAAGGTGTTCCTATTATAAAACGTAGACTATCCTAGAACTAGTTAGTACAATGGAAAAAAAAATGGAATAGACTATGGTTTATTTCTTAACCACAGACAAATTATTCCAATTAGTGTGAATAATGCGCCATCTAGTATAGAGTAGTGGCAAGATAGAAAAACCAGAGAGAAAAACTGATCGTTTTGTCTATGGTTTCATTCGAACCCGGCGTAAACGTCATTTTCGGGTTGCTGACACCTCACTGACAGTAGTACAGACATTTGTCTTGCCAGTTGTAAGTCATGTTGATGCGCCAGCCAAGTGTAAATAAGTAGCTGAGTGTGCGAAATTTGAAAAGCTTAGACTTAGTTTTCAATTGAATGTTTTTTGAGAATGAAATGGCATCCGCGAGGATTTTGGCTTAAATCGTTGGAAGCGTTTCGTGAACCTATAAACGAAATAAACATAAAAGAAAAATAAAATGGATGTTTATTAATTTTATGTTAGTTACATAGACGATTGAGTGGTTACAAATAGATCCACTCACTGTCTTTAAACCTTATTATTGTTCTTATTTACATTAACACTATACCTAGTACAAGTACCTACTTACTCACTAAATAACAACACATCAAACTAAATAACTAAGTAGGTACCTAGATAATTACAATAAACGAAATGAAAATAAATCGCTAGCAATCGCTGAACTCACAAGACGTTGCCGCTCGCCAGCGCAGCGCTTGGATGACTGACTGTGATCTGCGACGACTGCGACGAGATGAAATAATGGAAAATCATTTTGAGCGATTTTGAGCTCTGCTACTTATTATTACAAGAAAATTAATACTTTAACGTACTAAATTTAAGGTCTGTTTTTAAAATACTCTTACGTCATTCTATAGTCGAATTTTTAATTACACGAAGTCAACTGACGTTTACTGTGTTGCCAGTTTTTGATGAAATAAAAATAGTGTTGTGACAAAGTGAATGATTGAAAAAACTCCTGAATGAATGAAATTGCCTCGATTGTCTAGTGAATACTTAGTGTGCCGAAATGCCGATATCAGGTACGGGGTTCGAATTTTAGTCATGTTTTGTACATACCAACGAGTTTTCGACGACTATGTTCCTATATAACTTTTTAAACTATCATGGTTTTGGTTCGACCCGTGATCATGGCGCATGCAACTGTGCCGAAATATCGGGAAACAATCAAACTCAAAAATCATGGTAAATATCCCGTTTCTATCCAAAATATGTTCCTATAGTATCTACCTATACTGAATACCGAGTGTCTTAAACATTAAGGAAAACATTGCGAGGAAACTTGTAAGACTGTCCTATTTTCAATACATCATGTAGTTGAAACTATAAATGTATCAAATATAACAATAATTATAGGTTGGTAATGAAAATAAAAATATCGTTTATTACATTTTCATCATTCATCTGATTGAACGAGAACTGAACGCATCACTATTACTATATGGCATGGCAACATTATTTTACAAAGTGACATTAGCTACTGTCAGTTGGCTATAGTTCAATCAAAGTTCGCCCATAATCGTACTAAAACGGAGCACGAGATGGCGCTGCGCTCTTCATAGCTTCTTTTTTTTGTGGCATGTGTCTGTCATTCGGACAATTTTGTCAATGTCAAGTGGGTTGAATAAAATACTTTTAGTCGTGTCCGTCAGAACAGCAGGTACCTAGCTCCAATCGTGTTTTCGATATTGCAAGCATTTAGTCAATTTCTCGACAGTTCATATTTTCATAATACTAGAATTTGTCACCTCATATTTTGGGATATTTTCATATAAATACATTACCTGCTGTCTTGACGCTTCCTCAGCAGGTAACTCTCTTAATCACAGCGATCACTGCACCTTTTAATTGTGGATTTGCTCCACCCCATACTAGACCACCAGAAATTAGAAGACCTTGGCGATCATTACCTCGAGAGTTACTTGGTACCTTCCCAGTCCATCGATGGCGAAGTATAGGGAAATTAAAAAAAAAAAAAAAACAAAATTAGATATCCCACGTCATACCAAGATAGGCAGTACGTACACGCACGCACTATCTTGGTCAGCGAAAAGCCCGGAGGAGCCACCTATAAGCCAGGAAGGCACCCCCACGGCTGAGCCCCGCGACCCAGGGATCGTAGTCTGCGAGTAGATGCTAGGGCGATGGGTTACACACCCGAGGCCCTTACCTGCAGTTCCCAAGAAGAGAGCTGTAGATGACCGGATTTATTTATTGATTGTTTAGTCGAGTCTCCATATATATGTTCTGTGGTTGAGTTGAGTCGGTAAAAAAGTAAAGTCGGCTGTCATTGGTTTTGAAGAAAAAGATGGCGTTTTTCTTCAAAACCAAAAGGAAACATTTTCGTTCAAATCAGGATGCCACATAACTCACTTTAATTTCAACTGGTCATACTTGTGCTAAGACCTCAATTAATGATGGTTAAAATACCACCGAAATTACCCATCAGAACTTAAAATAACACTAGAAAAACAATTAAAATTAAAATACAATGTTGCTTCCAAAGATGACAGAAAACGAATCCCCCACACGTTCCTTATCTTACTAGAAATAAGGTATGAATTATAATAAAAAATCTCTGACGCTCCTTTTGAATTGGAAGTTGGAACAGAGACCGGATTCACGTGCTATCTAGGTAGGTACTTAGAATATAATATAGGTATAATCATGATAGAATTGCATTTATTTTCAAGCAATGAACTTTCCCTCATACTTTTACAGGCTTGGGACTGACAATGTAAAAACTTGATAATATCAATAAAAAAAGGCTTTCGTGATAAGATTTGAGCGGTACCTATCTATTACGGTCAAAACGTAGGTAGGTACTTACTGTAAATATCTTTAGTAAAGATATTATTTACAATAAACGAAATGAAAATAAATCGATCGCTGACAACCGCTGATTTTGCAAGACGTCGCTCGCCAGCGCAGCGCTCGGATGACTGACTGTGAAGTGTGACCTACGATGAAATAATGAAAAATCGTTTCGTAAACAAACAAATGAATATGAGATCTGCTACTTTTTATTCCAAGAAAATTAATACTTTACTGCACTTAATTTAAGGTCTGTTTTTAAAATACTCTCTTACGATATTCTAGTTCAAAGTTCACCCATAATCGTACTAAAACGGAGCACGAGATGGCGCTGCCCTCTTCATGAGCACGTGCGGCTGCGACGAAACAGAAATATATAGTTTGTTCTTTCTATCACGCCCGCTCTGTCTAGCACGATTTGTCTTGTCACTCGCTCGCTCTCGCGTTCCGATTTCATTGAGTGCGACTTTTCGCAGACACTTTGAAGAGAAGTAGCTGGTGCGACGTATGAAACTGCATTTCATATTAAATTTCGCAAGCTACTTGTGAAATGATCCATGCCTAATTTTGATCATTTTCATCCATCCCAGTCAGTTATTTTTTTGTAATCGGGCGGAGCGTACGCTTTTATTAATTTTAAATTACAATTTCGAATTGCTTGGTCGATACTCTTTGCTGTACCTAAGTCTACTTATTCCGAACATATAAAAGACCTAGGTAAATTAAATAAAGCTCGCATAAAACATGTGTGCATAACCTCATTTTATGGTCAAGATAAAAGTTCATGTACCTAGTAAAATAATTAATTTGTGTGAAACATGAGTAAAGATGTGGGTTTTGTTGAGATCTTGGAGCCGCGGAGGACTGAGTCAGGGATTATATCATTCATGACTAGAAGCTGGAAACCGCAGACCACCTTGGTACTAGACAGGTACCATTCGCCTCAGGAACTAAAGGATATCGTTGCTAATTCAGTTTACCTAGATGCGGTCATTGAAGCGGCAAGTATTTCTTTCATTGTTTCAACGGTACTTGCCATGCTCTATGCTGTTGGAGCAAGCAGATAGCACTCCTGACGTTATAGGCTAACCATTTCCTCGCAAGTCACGTTCGTTTGGAACGTGCCCTACCATGCAATGCTCTTTCATCATCAAGCCTCTTGTGCCTGTAATTTCACCTACCAACCTATCTACTTACCTTTGGTACCTTTGGCCTATATGTCGTGTCATAATAAGCTGTAGGTACGTATTTCCATTTACCAAATGAAATTAAATCATAATGCCCCTACTTAATATATTATTAAAAAATTAGTATTTTTTTATAAGACATTCTCAAGGAACTAATTTGTCTATGATGGCTGAAGATTACATTAAAATAATTATTTTAATTCTCATTTATAAAACAGGAAAGCATGAACCAAGGCATTACAAAGGAGCAACTACGTAAAGAAGTAAAAATATATCTTGAGGAAATGGGGTTCGAGAAGAAAACATATGTCATCAGATGGATGGGTATAATTTTCTTGAAGATTTGTTTCATGATGAAAATAAAACTGTTTGTCAATGAAGCAGCTATTCTAAAGGTAATTTTAAACATTATTTTTACCTCAAATTATAGAATATAAACATAGTATATAAATAATTATTAATACATTTACCCGTCCTAACCTACGGTGCACAGACATGGTCACTGACAGAGTTGCAGAAGTCCAAACTCAAGATTTGCCAAAGGGCCATGGAACGCAGTATTCTCGGCTACAAGCGCATAGACCGAGTGCGTAATTCCATACTGCGTTCCTTAACTGGGATAAGCGATGTAGGAGACAAAGCTGCCAGGCTCAAATGGGATTGGGCGGGGCACGTTAGCCGGATGCCTCCCGATAGGTGGGCGAACACCTGCACTCCTTGGGTTCCTGACGGACGGCGACCTAGGGGTCGCCCAAGAAAGCGTTGGAGGGACGACCTAGGCGCCTTTGAGGGGACGTGGTGGGAGGAAGCTCGGAACAGAGAGAGTTGGAAGTCTTTGGGGGAGGCCTTTGCCCAGCAGTGGGACGGGATAGGCTAGGGAAAAAAAAAATAAAAAATTATTAGTTACCTCTTTAATTATAATAATTATTTAAATACTAATAATTATTATAATAAATATAAATAAATATTATAAATAAATATTCTCAAGGAACTAATTTGTCTATGATGGCTGAAGATTACACTTGTTTAAATAATTATTATAATTAAAGAGGTAACTTTTTTTTATAGATATCTTATGCTAAATGGTTATCATCACCGAAAACAATAATTGACTAACCGGTCACATTCATTAGAAACATGCACTACAATGCACTGTTTCTCATCCATGAATCTAAGGCAAAAGGTTTTAAGCCTCATATGTCTGTAATTTTCTTCCACACCTTTCAAACTGGAATACGGTAAGCTGCTTAGCGGCAGAAATAGGTATGGTGGTAGTACTTCCCCAGAGGAGCCATCACTAAGAACTCTACTACTACTAACAGTTAAAAATATTTTACAGCTTAAATTGACTATGGGAAAAAATCCTGTGCTATTCCTGCCCACACACAGGAGCTATGCAGACTTCTGTGTCATGACATATCTGTGCTACCATTACGATATAGACTTTCCAACAGTTGCTGCTGGCATGGGTATGTCAAAATTACATTCAAATATTTTAAACATTCATTAGCACAAGTCTATAAAAATAATGCAGTTAAGTTCTATGCAAAGGCAAGCACTCATTTAATGATTCCACCACTTTTTTCACAAAATGTACCTACCTTATTTACAGTAAATAAGATAAACTTTTGGTGTGTGCGGGACTGAACTTCAGAGCCATTGGGACCAACTTATTGTTATCATAAACTTATGGTAGTCCACTTTTGGACTTCAGCTCTTCCGATCCAGTTACTGCCTGCTATTCTTTATACTTATAACTTTAATTTCATTGTAGATTTTTACTCCATGGCCGTAATCGGCCGCAGAATGCGCGAGACTTGTGCGTTTTATATCCGAAGAACTTTGGCTGGAGCGCCTCTGTACGCGGCGACACTGAAACAGTACGTAAGGACTGTGGTGTCCAAGCATTGCGCGCCTATTGAGTTCTTTCTTGAAGGGACTAGAAGTAGAAGCAATAAGAGTCTACCGCCAAAATATGGTATGTGTTTTCGTCACGTTAGAGGTTTGTGTAGATAGCTTTTTGAACTGTCGCGTAAATAGAATAGCTGACGCATTCATGTCGAAAATGCAGGATAAATCCAACGAGATTTCAGCAAACTTATTTCAGATTCTACATATGATTTAGTCGCTCGACTAGCCTCACAGTTGTTGGTAGAAGCTCCGCTTTCTGTGCTGTGGGTTAAAGAGTTTCGATCTTCCGAGAAAAAACATTTGTGTGAAGAACATAGATGTTTGTATTGTGTCTGGGTGTTATAAGTGCGGCACGACAGTGCCCCCGCCAAGTCACTCCACCCCAAGTACCAAGGACCAAGTGCTTAATTTTGTCACTCACACATTGACTGACTGACTGATCATCAATACTTTAAGGCACTTCTAGACTTCAAATTTAAAATACAAGTAAAAAAACACACAAACATAATATACAAGTAAATGAATTTAAAATGAAGTGTTTTTGTATTCTGATCATTTATCTGGTTTCAATTTGGCTTTGCTTCATTTCGGGCTAGATGGCGTTGTGTTAGATATACTTATTTCAATTAAAAAAAACTGTACAGTCAACATCAAAATAGGTACCTACTTAAACAATGATCAAGATCAGAAGTTTCAAGTGATCTAGGAATAAAATCTGTAATTTTTGTATTGTGTTTTGTTGAACTACTATTGAGAAGTAAAACTTTTAAAAATAGCATTTTTTATAATAATAATAATAATAAATGACAAACAATTTCTACTTAATAGTTTCTTAGAACCCAATTTATGACTAACTAACAGTAATAGCTCGTAAAAAAGCAATCAAATAGGTAGGTAGGTAAACTTGATTTTATCAGTATTACCTACTCATAGTCATCTAGATCTATCATGAAAAAGTATTATATTATTTTCTACGCCTAAAATAAATTATTTTTATCAATTTAACTGACGTCATTTTAATTGTTCATTGAAACGCGAACGCACGATAAATGTCGTAATTGTTACATCATTCTAAGCTCTAGTGGGCGGGGCATGATTAGTTTATCTACGGTTTAATACATCTAGGTTACTAACCTACATAATATAAGCTAATAAAAAAATCAAGGTATGTTACGTGTATAATAAATAAAAAAAAAACTGAAAATCTATCTGCCATGCTTTATGTAAATATTTGTGGACATTTCTACACAACATTATCTAAGCTTACCTTGTACTATGAACCAGATGATGATAGAATCTATGTCTATACCAATCATAAGTCCCTTTGTCCTGACTGACTGACTGACATATAGACAACGTACAGCCTAAACCACTGGTCGTAGAGACTTGAAATTTTCCAGGGTATGTTCGTTGTGAAGCGTAAAGGTGTATTAAGGAAGGAATTCCCGAAATTCAACCCCTAAACGAGTTCAACGATGATTGAAAGTTGTATGAAAATAGTTTCACGCGGACGAAGCCGCGCGCGTTTCGCCAGTACTCGTACTTTTTTGTAAATACCGAACAAACATCTACGTTCATTACACAAATTTTTGTTAGTTAGTATCTTAGTTAGTAGTAGCACTACCTTCAAAACAGAAATTAGAACTACATCTACTATTTTGGATAGAAACGGGATATTTACCATGATTTTTGAGTTTGATTGTTTCCCGACAAATCAAAACCATGATAGTTTAAAAAGTTATACCTACCTACTACTAATTGAGCTTTGAGGCTGTGAGTTATGTACAAGCCTTGCGTGACCATACGCTAAGTTTTTTTTCCGTTGGTGACAATACTATTACTGTGGTACCCACAACATTTACAGGTTATGAAAACATTTATGCTACCGCAGAACCCTTACTTCTCACTTCTCAATAGGTCGTTTGAGAGCAATTTAGATACAAGCCTTTTATCATTATTCTATTTTCGTTGTTTCTTCCTCAGGTATGCTCTCAATGACTCTGATGCCATTCTTCGCTCACGAAGTATCGGACATCACAATAGTTCCCATTAACGTGAGCTACGATCGACTCATAGAACATGGGCTGTTCGCATATGAACATCTAGGCGTGCCCAAGCCTAAGGAGTCGACCGGGGTAAGATCTTTGATCCTATTAGTTACATCTTTTCTTATATTGTTTTTAGTTGATTATGTTCGATGACAGATGGTTAAAAGTCAGCATTGTCTCCGTAAATGTACGTCACCGACTTATAAAGCAGTTTTTTCTTAGTATAGGAGTCGACTGGGGTAAGATTTTAGGTTCTAAATAGTTCTTAGTTTACGCGTTAAATCAAAATTACTAAGACAAAACGCACGTAAGTTACGTAAGAAAATATTAATCTAAACCGTTTTTCTACAACTTTTGAACGTACTATCTGATGACCCACTTGATGTGAAGTGGTAACTATCACCTATAACAAAACTTTAACTCGCGTTGTCATGTGTAATTGCGCATAGCAACGCGCTTTGGCGGCAGAAATAGGCATGGTGATAGTACTTCCTCGGACGAGCCCTTCACAAAAAGATACTGACTAACTTGGTAGGATAACACAACCTTGTTGTCCACTTTATTACAAAATAGTACCTTCACAGAGCCTTGAATAGTTTATGTACACTCAAACACGACTCAAAGAATGTAAACATTACGATATTCACGTAGATTCCTGGCATTGGTGATTGGTATTGTCAACAAATTAACAACGATGATACTATAAGACTAAAAACACATGTTTTAAAGGGGACATTCGCCCGCCGCGCCACTTCGGTCGTTACAGGCACATGAGGCTTAACACCTGTATGCCTCGGGTTGATGAACGCAAACCTGTGCATCGTAGGCCTCGTTCAAAACAATTTGTAATGTTGTTATCAAATCATTAATAGATGGTTACGATTAACCATCAGCCCGTAAATATACCGTTTCTATCTAAAATAATGTTGTCGAAATTCAATTATCATAAGAGACACCCTTGACGCTGTATCTACATTTAGATATATATCTGTAAAACCTGTTTACTACGCTTCGCAGACATTACATTGTTGTTTGTGCTTGAACTAAAGTTCTTAATGTGTTTATCGTATGACTTATGATCTTAGAGATCTTATGTCAAATCCTGTATGCCATTATCACTTACATATGAATTATTTAGGATTGATTAGGATGTAGATAAGAGTGTTAGGTATAGATGTGGATGGTTATAAAAGTCGAGGTAGACTAAAATCATATGGATGGATGATATGAGTGAGAAAGGAGTGAACACAGAGATGACGACTGATAGAAGAGAGTGGAAGAAGAAAACCTGTAATCCCGACCTCACCTAGTGTGAGATAAGGGCAAGAAGGTGATGATTTGGATACGGAGGTGTATTTACTCGTATATTATGTTGTAATCTAATGCCTATAAAGAATATTATGAGGGACCCTAAAAAGGAACTGCTTATTTTTTTGGATCCTAAAAGAGATGCTATGGAGATAACTATACTGGGAGTTTCACTACGAGACAGAATCAGAAATGAATAGATCCTTTTAAGAACTAAGGTCACCGACATAGCTCTGATAGCTATGTCAATCAGCAAAGTTGGAAGTGGGGAAATAAAGGTTCTCGAATGGCGACCACGAACCTTCTAAGCTTGGTCGCGAGGAACTGGCGCTTAGATTCACCTAGATTTAAGACGTTTCAAGATGATCCCTGCGGATCCTACGCGATTCTTTTTCTTGTCGTGTCACTAGTTCTTCCTTTCGTGATGATCCGACGACATTGTTTCGATGATTCACAGGCAATCGGTGAACAGAAAGGGCTCAAAATCGTTCTTTCTGAAAGCATATGGCCTATGTCCAGCCATCAAAGTTTTTTATTTAAATAGAAATCTTGCTTAAAGATTACACAATTTTGACTTTATGACTGTAAACAATTCCAGGACTAATTTAAATAAAAACAGTTTAAAAGGAAATATAATTTAGATTCAGTTAAAACTATCAGTTTTCCAATTAGTTTATTAGTTACGGTATAGTAAATTATTTAGTAAAAACTCACTTCACGCTACCCAAGAGCTTAAAAGTATATCCCAAAAATTTCTTCCAGGGTTTCCTAAAATCACTTTCTAGTCTCAACGACCACTTTGGCAACATCTACATAAACCTCGGAGATCCTCTATCTCTCCGGGAGTATCTTCAGAAGGACACCTCTCACCCTCACGAGGTCCTCAAACCTACAGACCTCCAGCAGATCACTCCTGATCAATTCAAGTCGGTCCAGAGCGTCGCCGACCATGTTATCACTAAACAACAGGATTGTACTGTGGCGACAATCACTAATTTAATGGCGCTAGTTCTCATGCAAAGCTTAATGAACAATGAGCCGTTACTATTCCCTGATTTGCTCAAAGAAGTGGAATGGATGATGGAGGTTTTAAATAATCTGGGTGCGAAGGTCTTCGAGAATGATATTCAAAGCAGTGTTGAGAGAATTCTAGTGGTGCATAGAAAGATGATGAAGATAGACAGAGAAAGAAAGTTGCGGCTGGTGGGTGAAGCGGTCATGCACGTGTCCACTGATATGAAGAAGAAAATGAAAGGTATAATACAAGTATCAGCAGTCATCGATATCCTGTCTGCCTTTAGGTATTTAGGTTACATCGTGCCACCATCAACCTGAGACATATGGAACTTACAAACTGGAACACAGTAGCACTGCTTGGCGGCTGATTATGCGATATATAGACGTGCCCTTGATAAAGAGCCTTATTACTACTAAAATAATAATCTTTCTATACCAATATAAGAATTTTTGGCCTGACTGACTGCCTGACAAAAGGCAACGCACAGCCTAAATCACTGGTCGTAGAGGCTTGAAATTTTCAGGGTATATACGTCTTGGTTTGTAGAGGTGTACTAAGGAATTTCTTAAATTCAACCCCTAAAGGGTTTCAGTGGGGGTTGAAGTTTGTATGAAAATAACTTCACGCGGACGAAGTCGCACGTTTCGTATCTTTTTACATAATGTGTTGATCCTACCTTTAATAATTTTATTCTAATACCTACTTATCTATCTAATCTTTAGTTTAATAATCGAAAGTGGAGTTTGTACAGCAAATTTAGATATAACGAAAATGTTGTACTTGATCCAAAGTTATTATGATCATAATCTCGGTACATAATAATAATAATAATGCTGGACAATCCACACAGCATCATCTAGCCCCAAGCTAAGCAGAGCTTATGGGTACTAGATTACATGTATAGATATTTTTTATTATACATAGGAAATACCCAGAACACCTGGAATAAATATTTGCAGATCGTACAAACATTTATCCCAAGGCGGCAATCGAACCCGCAACCTCTTGCGTCGCAAGCGGACTTTCACCCGCCGCGCCACATCGGTCGTCACATACCGGGCAAAACACATGCGAATACTAATATCATAATTATAGTGACGTAATGAGTTTTAAAATAAATAAGGTAAGTAACTAAAGGTTTACCTACTTGATAATTTTTTTAGTAGGTACTAATTAGAACATAAAATATAATTAACACTGTATGTATTGTGTTTATTACGTATAGGTTAGGTACATTACGGCCAAGGTTTGGCAGAAGCTCGGTAATCTATACCCCTTATAAGAATCATTGTCCTGCCTGACTGACATTTAGACAACGCAAAGCCTGGTTGTAGAGACTTGAAATTTTCAGGGTATATCTGTCTTGGTGCGAAGAAGTGTTCCATTTTTGGTTCCATTTCCATTTTCCATTTTTCAAGATTTCATTTTCCACCTTTACAGGTTAAAATTCCTGAATTTTAACCTGTAAAGGGGTGTAGCGAGGGTTGAAGTAAATAAACAATAAAAAATATCATCACGGCTTTAATCCCCAAGCACGGTAGATATCCCCTCAAATCTGTTAGTACCAAGTAGGTACCTATGTGGGTATGTACCAAATGCGATATTAAGACGTACCCCTGACTACTATTAGATATCCTAAATAATCTTGAGGCTTGAAGTTTGTATGAAAATATCTAAACACAGCCTAAATCGCTGGTCGTAGATACTTGAATAGACTATATTAATTTGAGTGCTATATTTTGCTGTATATACAATATGGAAGTAAGAGTTTCGAGTTTAAACCTTGAATTTCTACAACAATCAAAAGTCACTGACACAAGTATAATCGGCAGGTACTACGCCTTAAGTGTTATCGCTTCGACCCTCAATGCCAGCATGCAATCGCTTTCGCTATGTCCTATACAGTACAAGCATTTTTAAAATAGGTAATGATATTTCTACGTGATTGGTTGACTGCTCGAATCTTACATATAAATAAAATACTAAGACAGAAAAATGTAATAAAAATAATATAATAAAAAACAGCCTCTCGACTTTCTTACTCAGGCGCGATAGATATCTCTCAGATCTCATGATATTACTTAAAGTACCTACTTTAGATTCTTTGAGAACATTTTTAGTTCCGCCTATTACATTTGGCACAAACCAAAATTTTGCAGTACTAGTTGGTATTCTATACGTGACACGTTGCAAGCCCATTGCCGCTGCTAGAAGACCGACCGACTGGTTTCCTCACGATGTTTTTCTTCACCGCTTGAGAGCTTTTGCATTGCGCACATACATTTTCGAACAGAAAAATACAATTGTGCACAACCAGATTCGAACCCACGACCTTAGGATTAGAAGGCGGGATCACTTCCATTAGACCACCGATGCTCTCTGATTTTTAACGATATGAAGTTAAATCCCTTCTTTGGTAGGATAGGTGGACAAACACGAAACGTGGCACCATACACTAATATATAGTTGCATGCTTACAATGGTTATTATTTTGCAGGTCATATTTTGAACGCGGAAACAATGGCAGTGGCGATCCCAGTAATACAACTACAGCTTTACGTGAATCCAATTCTACACTACATTGTACCAGCGGCTGTTATCTGCGTCGTGGTACAGAGAGGACCCGTTACTAGAGGTAAATATCAATCTTAAAATTTAGATGACGGGTTATATTATACAACATTATAGGTAAAAGCTGTCCGCGTGATACTTAGACATTTTTGTTTACTAATGAAGTGAGGAAAAAATGATAAACTGTTTTAAGTTCAACCTAATTACAACCATGTCACCTAGTAAATAACACCTAGTAAGTCACTAATTCAAGTGAGCTCTTATTTACCGTTCATACGACCGATGTGGCGCGGCGGGCGAATGTCCGCCTGCGACGCAAGAGGTTGCAGGTTCGATTCCCGCCTTGGAATGAATGTTTGTACGATCTGCAAATATTTATTCCGGCTGTTCTGGGTATTTTCTATGTATAATAAAAAATATCTGTGTATGTAATGAGTATAACAATCATCTGGTACCCATAACACAAGCTCTGCTTAGCTTGGGGCTAGATGATGCTGTGTGGATTGTCCAACATTATTATTATTTATAGAGACGAATTTTTTGCGCCGACCTATATCTATATCGAAGAAGTAAGTGGAAATCCGTGGCCTCTGCCTACTCCCATGGGAAACAGACGTTATTTTATGTATGTATTGATTCATTGTTGCTATATTTCAGAACAGTTGACGAACGACTACCATCGGATACGAAAGCTACTAAGTCACGAATTCTTCCATTTAGAAAAGACTGAACAAAATGTGAGTGAAATTCTAATTAATCATTATCAGCCTGTAGAAGTACACAGCTCAACATAGACCTATATACATTTCCAAGATTCCAAGGATGTCCTGTTTTTCGTCGAGACTATATTTTTTTATAACCAGAAAAAGGTAATTTATTGAATTGAGTTTTTGGATTAATTTTACTAACTTACTTTAGCAAACATGGCTTGTCTAGCATTAGCAACAAACTTTGCAGGCTCCAAAGCGAGTTACTTTGTTGTAAATAGCAATAAGTTATTTAATTCCAACTGTTACGTTTTTTTCGTGTGGGCATGATTTTTTTAGTATTTGAATTGTTGTAAGTGAATTGGTGTATACGATGTTGGTGACTCAAATAAATAAATAAATTTGGGTACCTTATTACGTTTAACATCTTGTAAAAGGAAAATTAAGTCGCTACCCCCTCCATGGTAGTGTTAAACGTTTAACGCAACCTTGTTGGAAGTCGCATTAGAAGAATGACTTCAAAAAGAAGGAAAATTCAAATTGTGTGTGTGTTTCCAGACATTCAATAACGCTTTAAAATACTGCGTTGAGAACAGAGTGATATCGAACCAGGGGGACCACTACACGCCCGGACAGGATCGGAAGTTACAGCACTTGTTAAAGTGGTCTGTGTGGCCCGCTCTCACGACATTGTCCAAATGTATAGAGGTTTTGACTCAGGTTTGTTTTTACCTATTTTCTACTAGCGAAACGTGCATTCCCGTGAAGTTATTTTCATACAAACTTTATACCTTACTGTACCCGTTTGGGGGAATTTCGGGAATTCCTTTCTTAGTACACACCACTCCGCACGCACCAAGACGAATATACCCTGAAAATTTCAAGCCTCTACGACCAGTGGTTTAGGCTGTGCGTTGTCTACGTCAGTCAGTCAGGACAAAGATTCTCATAAGTATGTAAAACTCACAAAATATACATGAAACAGTTAAGCAACGATTTCCAGATGCAAATAGTTTCAAACGATCTAGAGATAACTGATTAGAATGAGCCCAACCTGTATAGCTAATATGAGAAAAGCCGACTTTTTAAGCGTGCGAAGTTGTAGACGAAACTTGTTAATAAAAATCATAGACAAGTTCATATGATAGCATACGTACAGGAAGAATATTCATTACCGTATTCGTTCAATAACATTTGAACGAACACGATCAATTGTGTCAAACAATAGGTAAAAAATTGAAGACCAGTCTGTTTGGGGAGCGTGATTTGTCGTCACTGGTCTGGTTAATTTGATAATCATTTACAGAGAGTGAACTGCGAATACAAGCATGCCCTGAAGTTGGTCCAGCAAGGAGTGGAGTCCAGTAGCTGTCACCCGTACTGCCTCAGTCTCGACGCCATCGGTAACTGCTTGCAAGGACTCTCGGCTGTCGGGGCCCTTGTCAAGGACAAAACGTAAGTGTCTACACAGATTTACAATTCCTTTGCACCACTAATGTCCAGTTAGAATTAATGTCTAACACGATTTTTGTCCAACAAGAATTTTATCCAACACTGATTTTGACCAACATTAATTTTCTGCAACACAAGTTATGTCCAATATGAATTTTGTCCATCTATGAAAATTGACAAACTTAAAATAAATTATTTTTCTATGTTTCGAATTAGGGCCTTTATCTACTAACTCAAGATAATTTAATGTCACGTGTTTTTTCTATTTGATTCTATATACCACTGAGATGAGCATAGGATTTCCCTGTTTCTTCCAATTTTCTTGCACTCTGCTAGATAGATTTTAACAATTTGATCCGCCTGATCTCTGAATCTGATATTTGTTTTTTTTACAGGAAAGAAGAACAAATTTTTGAAATCGTGCCAGAAATTATGGAGGGTTGCCAACGTCTAGTCACTTCAGTGTTGCCATCCTTCAACGTGGTCTTCTGCAGAAAGAACTCTGTGGTCTTAGATCAGATCATAGCTAAGCTGTAGATATTTTACTGTAAGGTTTACAATACTGCCTAGTGATTAAACATTTTAGTCAAAAATAACAGTTTATAACCTGCTTTATACTATTTTGATCTATTTATAAAATTCAAACTGCTGTAACATTTTCCTAATCACTATTAAAATCCACAGAAAATTTAATACTGAGCTAGATATGAGAGTGTGGGTGCCAGTGAAATTATAGGCACATGAGGCTAAAACCTGTATGCCTCAGGTTGATGGACAAAGATCAGTGCATCGGGCACGTTCACAACAAACATGATCTGCAAAGCATTGCTTTGTTATAGGTGATGGTAACCACTTAACATCAGGTGAATCTTCAGCTTTTCCATGTTATAGAAAACATATATAGTCCCATACCATAGCGTCTTCTATAGGTGCTTCAAGATCTAGGTTTTTTTAATATATAAATACTATAATAAACAAATGCTCATCTTATTATTCAGTGTATAATAGACCCTTTTTTTTGAGATGGAAAATAAATCATAAAATAGTATAAAGCGGGTTTTGCTGTAGCAAAATGATAGTCAATCAAAATGTAAGCGCCATAAAGTATAAAATGAAAGTGCAAATCGTATTTAAACAGTATTTATTTGGTAAAAGCGACGATACTTAATTTGTAGGGGTATTTGACTGGTACAGTCAGCTACATCAACTGATCACCCTTACATTAAAATGATAATTACTAGTGATTCTGTGAGAATAGTAGATAAATATCGCGAGCCCTTATAAAAATGCAATAACCGACACTTTCCCCTTTCCCTGTCCATATTTAAACCTACAGAAAATTTTCCCCCTTTCCCGCCTTTGGAATTTTTTTCGCAACATATTGTGTTGAAGTCCTCGTGTGCCTCACAAATTTGATTTAAATCCGTCGATAAATAACGCGTCCCCGCGGGTCCCGTTTTACCCTTCGGGTACGGAACTCTAAAAATTAACAAAGGTTTACAAAATCAACAACTATAACAAACTTACCTTAGTTTATATATCAATTCGTGTGTTGTTTTTGATTTCTACACCTTTGTTCAGTTTTCCACAATGCAAGAAAATTTTAATAATGTATTTGTACAAACATGTAGGGTGCTAACCAGTTGATGTACGACGTTTGTTAGACGATGTTTTTTTTTGAAATTATCGGCTTTAATTGTAAGATGGTTTAGTATTAAGCTATTTATTTCCATAATAATCTTCCAATCTTAATATTATTAGTAATCATTTAGTTATGTAAATTTGCTCATTGGATTTTTGACCGTACGAATAAATGTTCGTGTGAATATGCTTGTTTAAAATATTTTGTATTAATGCATCGTAGGTATTTGATTCGAACAATATTGACAACAAAATGAGTTGTGATTTGTAAATATTCCGGTTTCAGTATTATTTATTAATTGAAGTATATATGTTGCATGTGTAGTATTTAGTTATATGAATTATATTCATATAACTTTTGAAATATGAAAAAAGCTTGTTGATATAAAAAAACAGTTACCAATTTTTATTCAGTATTTTAGCCATATTTTTTGTTACCTGTGTTTACTGTGATTGCAAAGTTTTTGTGACTAACGCTCCAACAAACAATAGTACCTAAGTGTTTTATGTAAGATCCGGTTCGAACATTGTTTTTATGTAAAATTAAGCATTTTTATAAATAAACTTGTTTTGTTTGTCGAGACGTTATCTACGTGTTACCTTTAATTATGTGGCTGTGTGATGAGTTATTATAAGTATGTTTTTTATGTTTAATTGTTTTGTTGTGCTAATGGAATAAAGTTTTTGATATCATTCTATTGTTTTTTTTTATGACTGTAGTTCTATAGGTATTTTCTTTAGTCCATATTCTTAGGGTATTTTATTCATAAAGTACAACCCTTCAAAGGGGTAGGTACAGCAGCGGGGTCTGACATGTACATGAAGCGCATATAACTTCATAAATATTGAGTCGCGTGCATTGAGAGGAGCTAGTTATTATTTATAAGAAATTTCAACCCCCGCTGTACACGTTTAGAGGTTGAATTTCGGAAATTCCTTTTATAAGTACACCTCTACGCAACAAGACGAACATACTCTGAAAATTTCAAGTCTCTACCTACGTCCAGTGGTTTAGGCTGTGCGTTGTCTATATACCAGTGACTCTGTCACTTTCAACTTGATGCACACTACACTTAGGATCATTATAAGTTGGGCTATAAAATTCTTTTTTGAGTACAATTAAATTATCTAAACGGCAAGGAGAAATAAAACAAACAAAAATAAATATTTTTTTTTATTGAGATCAAACTCAAACCAAAAGTAAAAGTAGACAATGTAAATAATTTAAGCATTGATTTGTGACATCATGTAGACTGAAACATTACTTAAATGAGTGGTAAGTGTGACATACTTATATGAGGCCGGCGGAGATTGAAGGCCCATACAAAATGGTGAAGACAATAGTATTACCAAAATAATTTGTAATTCGTGCATAGTTTGTAACTCGAGCAGTGTCTAGTTACGGAATACTTAATAACTTTTTTTTTGTAAAATTCCTAGGCATACAATACAATATCCACACAACCCTAATCATACAATACCCAGCCCCAGAACTAACATCTGTGTTTATCACACAAATGTTTGTTATCGGTGGGGATCGAACACACAACCTAGCACAGAAGACAGAGCTATACACGAACCGAAATGTGACTGCTATCAACAATATAATAACAATACACTGTAAAAAAAACAAGGTTTAATTTTAATTTTTTTTGGTACTGTGTTGGGCGTTTATCTTCCGCGGGCCTCTTAAACATAGATAATTTATTTTCATGTACATACATAATACTTAGCTACAAACTGCCAAAACTAAACTGAAACAGTAACAAACCAAAATGTATATATTAAGGTAAATTGTGCTTATTCTTAAGCTTATAAAAGTTACTCAAACTGATCATTGAATCTGTTGCCATCTCTTTCTATTGACATAAAAGTGACAGTAACTAAAACATAGCCGGCGCGTTATAAATTTTCATGAAATATAATATAAGAGCGTAATCATTATTATAGATAAGTATAATAATAAATATCTATGAGATACTGGCTATAATTTATATTTCACAACATACAGCGTCCAGCCTACATAGGGCCTACATTCGGATGGGAGACCGCTAGGGTCACCGCACTTACGTTTATAACTGGACCGTACCTACTAACAACCACTCGTAGAAAATAAATAAATACATAGGAGTATTAACAATGAAGATTACTCTTAAAAATTAAAGTAATGGGCTTGCACGAATAAATTTACCGTGCTGTGTGCACGATCAATGATACCCTTAGATATAGGATCGGCGCAAAAGATCTGTCTCGGTAAAAAAAGAGCTCACTTGAGATGTGAGCTCTTATTTTGTTTTGACAATTAGTGACATTATTTACTAGGTGACATGGTTGTAATTAGGTTGATCATAAAACTGTTTATCATTTTTTTATCACTTCGTTAGTAAACAAATGTAGCTGTTGAAGAATATATTCACGCGGACAGCTTTTAGCTATGATTTTGTATGTGAGCCGTCATATAGGGGTATCATTGATCTAGGCATTTGTGACATAAACGTATTGTACATACGAGTTACACTGCGCGGCAGCCAGGCAACTCGCCACAGTTGAATTATCGATACCGCGAAATGTAACTCAAATGTCATCACGATTTCCTTACACCTTTTTATGCATCAGGTTGATGGAAGCAGAGTAGCATCGTAGGACAGGTTAACGAGCGTGACCTGCGAGGTAATTAGGTAATGGTAATCACTTAACATCAGGTGGGCCATCTGCTTGTTCCATCAGCAAGTCACATAAAAAAACCACAAAATTAAATTAAAGTCCCATAGTGCTCACCTAAAAAATTTTTGATTTTTTGTGACTTATAAAGGTTTACGCTAAAGTACCTACCGTATAAGTGGGGTTAGGTTCCGCATGCGAGGTGGTTTACATATCACCGTATCAAGGAGGTCGTGGGTTCAAATCCCATTCGAAATGTCCTTTTGGGACTTTTGGGATATTAAAAAAAAAATTATCTTCATTCAAAAAAACGTTCAATCTGATGCTGTCTATACCTAGGTTTCGGTAGCTGTTTTTACACCCTGTGCCATGAGCATTGACTTCATACAATCGTAAATATTAAAATATCAACACATTTTATCCACGTAGGTACAGCACAAAATATACCCTACAAATGTTTAAAAATAAATATTATTGCACAAATTTATTACTTTTTTATTTGGCCATTTACCAAACGAGAAATACGTACGATTTCAATATTCAAAGTATCGACGCTTTTAAATTCATTCATCCATCGAAGATTGATTCAAAATATAGTACCGCGCTACATCAAATCGACCTCAGAGGGCCTAGCACGAACAAAATTGTATTTGTGACGTAATCGTATCGTCATCAAATATCGGGAAATAATCAAACTTAAAAATCATGATAAATATTAAATATCCCGTTTCTACCCAAAATATTAAAATCTCCAATTCTGTTTACACTTGGTTGCAAGTACACGTTTGCTTTCATTTGACATTGCACGCGGCACGAGTGTGAGCGTATGAGCTATAGTATCGCTCACTCGCTTACTTACCCCACGTTTGTTGTCTTGTGTGTAACTTTGATGAGGTTATAATATTTTCAGTCCACCTTCTCCTAAATTAAAATATACCTAATAGATATATCAGCCGTGCTTCAGTGTCTGGTTGATGAAAACGGATCGTACTTCCATAGGGCACAGTGTGAGCACGCCTTCGGGCAACGGGTTCTGTATGTTGACGAATGTTAGTGAACTCTCGTATATCCGGTTTGGGGGCGCGTCTATAAAGTCGGATAGTTGAATCTGGAATAAAAAAATCAACTCAAATACGTAGGTATACAGTTGTTAATAAAATGAGCCCACGGTAGTTTCACATATTATTTATGCCACCTGCACCACAAGCATGGATGTATCGATAGATAAAAATATGACATAATTCCTCGATAAAACGGGGTTTTATCGAAATTTATCAAGATTAGTAGCATGGAAATTACTGAAACACTAGGTCCAAACATCTCTACTGAATTTATCGACAAGGAAACCACTCGATGAAACATATCAAGGCTAGTTCTATTCTAGCGGCTGTAGGTAAAATTCAATAGATAAAATCAGTGATGGTAGCACATTTTGCAGTAGTTGGTATTCCATACGTGACAAGTTGCAAGCCCATCACCACTTCTAGAATATAAACTAGTTTCTTCACGATGTTTTCCTTCACCGTTTGAGAGCAGTGGCATTGCGCACATACATTGTACCCGGACGAACCCTACTTAAGGTGGAACAAATCGTTACTATTTCCATACAAACGCTGTAACTGAATATCTCTACTATTTATTAACGTGCGTCCGAAGTTAAGTTTGATACTGAATTATCTTGCCGTTATCTAGGCTCGTTACCCTATATTCTACAGTAAAATCATATTACTTGAATGTTACAAGCGGTTAAAGATTTAGTACTAAATCTTGTAACGACTTGTTCCACCTTAATGCCAGAATTATGTGTGTACTTGCACTCGCTAGCCATTACAAGGTTTTTACCTGTCCGTCACCGAGCGGATACCATTTAGTGATATCTTTCTTGCCGAAGCAGGTGTCTAAGTACACCCGCTGGAATGTCAACCCCATGCCATGCATTGAACTGCCATCCTTACTCTGCGGACAACACACAGATAAAGTTTTGAAAAACAAGAAGCAAAATTATGTGTCTGTAATGTCACTGCATACTTACGCGAATTTCTATTTTGCTCTACGTGAATTTCTATAGATTTGCTAACTAAATGTTTGTTAGAGACCCGAACTTAATCGGTCCGTTTTGATGACACAGTACAATAAATAATAATCTATATTTATCTATATCAATTATAAGGATCTATGTTCTGAAATCAAAATCAATCAATCCTGAAATTTTCAGGGTTTATTTGTTTTGGTGCATAGAGGTGTATTAAGGAATTCCCGCTATTCGACCCCTAAGAGAGGGTTAGGTTAAAGGGTACAGCGGGGGTTGAAGTTTGTATAAAAATTGCTTGCGTTTCTACTAGTACTAAATAACTATTGACATTTCACATAAAATCATCTAGCCCCAAACTAAGCAAGGAACTAGATAACAATCAAATACCTATATATACTTTTTGTGAATACATACTTATAAACAGTATCACGAAATAAATGCTATAAATAAAAGCTGTACGTTACCTTAGCGTGTACGTGTGAGTGAAAGGAGGCGAGCACGACGTCTGCGGCGGGTGCGAGGGAGCGCGAGTACTGCGGCCGGGTCGAGTCAGAGCGCGCACTGTAGTGCATGGCTACTATTGGCTGAAGTAGCATTTGTTGTGAAATGTGCGCGCCCAGAGACAGCTGACCGCTTGGATGGTCCGCTGGGGGTTTCAGCTGTAAGTTTTGTGAAAAATATAATTATCACACTTCAAATCAAATCATACAGGTTGTCCTAAAAAATAGTGTCAAGTGGAAGTCCAGAGATAGAGCAACCTTTGCGGTACCCGAATCACCCTCATGTATGTTCCGCGATTTTTCATAGTTTTCATGTTATGATTTTTTTCTAAATTTTAGAGAATTTTCGACCTAAAAATCTTAATTCTTTTTTCAAAAAATGTTTTAGTTAGTGACTGTAATAGGTTATTATCGTTCACTGCAAAATGATGTTTAAGGGGGGTAGTCAGAGGTACATCCAGATAATACATTTGGTACGCACCCAGTGTACCTTTACGTGTTTCTGACTACCCCTTTGTCTAAGAGGGTAGCCAGTCTCGAGTCTCGAGTAGATACTTGGTACTAAACGATCTAATGGGATATCTACTGTGCTTAGAGATTAATGCCATTTCTTTTTTTCATGAATACCACAAAAATACCTTGCAAGGTGTGATAGCGGTCTCGTGGATTATTCTAAAGGTGTGGCGCGTTCTCACGTTGTCCAAGACTCCTTGGTTCAGACCTCTGTTGTCGTCTCTGCTCAGTCTCCGGTCTTGCATCACCTGCATGGTACATATTTATATTCCTACAAGCGAAACGCACGTGACATTGTCCACGTGTAGTTATTTTTATAAAAACTTCAACCCTCGCTGTACCTGTTTAGGGATTGAGTTACGGGAATTTCTTTCTTAGTACACCTCTATGTACAGTCAGCTACACTAGAATGTATACAATTCGTTACTTACAGAATGGTTTTACAGCGTTACAATTAATATTTACAGGGCAAAAATTCCAGAAATAGGTGAACTTATCAGGTAACTTCACGATTTTTGAGTTTTTACTGAAAGTTACGAATTGTATACATTCTAGTGCAGCTGACTGTACCAAGATGAATGATCCTGAACAATAAGACTGAATAATAAGAATCTTTGTCCTGACTGACTGACATGTATATAACGCACAGCCTAAAACACTGGTCCTAAAGACTTGAAATTTCAGGGTATATCTGTCTTGTTACGTAAAGGTGTACTAAGAAAGGAATTTCCGAAATTGAAGCCCTAAACGGGTACAGCAGGGGTTGAAGTTTGGATGAAAATAACTTCACGTGTTTATAATATAAGTAAGAATAGATTTTCTCTCGTGACACTTATTTTAGTTTTAGTTCGTATATCATACCTCGATCTGGCCTGGCTGTAAAGCTGCCATTCCCAGCGGAGTAGAAGTGAGTAAGGTGAACCTGGAAGTGTCGCCTTCTATATAGGCGGCGGCCGGCAGCGGGTAGAAGTTAGCTTGCAGTGGAATTTTCTCGAAGAAACGTCGCTTTATCATCTGGAAGGATATTCAATTTTTAGAAGATCATATGTGCAGATATAACATCTGTCAATATCACATTGTCTGAAATACGCAGGCTAATAAATGCGAATTGAAATTCAGGGGTCACCAAAATGAAAGGTGTGATTTTGGTGACCCTTTAATTTCAATCCGGTGAAAAAAATTACTCGACACTTCAGGGACGCTTAGGATTCTTTTATAAAATAATTACTTTCCTTCTGGATTTATTATTTCGCTTTAAATAGAAAATTATTTCTGCCGTAACACAGTTAAATCTAGCACGGAGGGTATGATTTTTTGTAACTACCTATTTGTCCCAGTCAAAATTGTTTATAGCTACACTTGTATACCTTCGTATTAAGTAGCTATTTTAAAATCAAGATCTAAGTAGCTTTATTCTAGGAAGTAAGTTACAAGCAAAATATGTACCAATTAAGATTGGAAATAAATTATGTTTATGTTTATGTTTATTCCAATACCTTACAAGCTAGATTATGTGATCTAGCCCCAAACTAAGCATAGCTTGTACTATGGGAACCAGATGACTGATAGAATACTTATAGATGGTCTTTTTTGTAAATACTTAGAATACTCAGACAGCGAACAAACATCTATGTTCATCACACAAATGTTTTTTCTCGGTGAGGATCGAACCCGCACAGAAGGTAGAGCTACTACTAACTGAGCTGTGAGGCCATTCTAATAAATTAATCCACTATTCCTAGATTATAGCATAATATTCAGCTTTATTTATAACAAGCTAAGGTACAAACCTGCATCCCATTCAAATCCGTATAGAAAACGTCACCATTCTTGATACCGGTGGAAAATCGCATGGCCAGCTCCAAGTCATCAACCTGAGGGTCTATCAGGAAGCTATTGCTGATTTCCACTTCTGTTTGCATCAGCGATGGGTTATTGTGTACTGTTATCTGTAAAATTATATCAGCCTGAATATGTTCGAACGTAGACAAAGGCATTCTCCATATTCGGAGTACATATTGGACTCGAATAGCGCCCACGAACCGGGCAAAGACGAAGCGTAGGACGCCCTCCTACCCAATGGACTGACGACATTGTTAGGAACGCAGAAATTCAAAATACAAAAGATATTCTCTCCGATCCCTTAGTGAAGGGCTCGTCAGGGGAAGAACTAAATAAATAAATAATGCTGGACAATCCACATAGCATCATCTAGCCCCAAGCTAAGCAGAGCTTGTGTTATGGGTACTAGATGACTGATATACTTAATACAATATTATATTACATACATAGATATTTTTTATTATACATAGAAAACACCCAGAACACCCGGAATAAATATTTGCAGATCGTACAAACATTTATCCCAAGGCGGGAATCGAACCCGCAACCTCTGCGTCGCAGGCGGACATTCGCCCGCCGCGCCACATCGGTCGTCAAATACAATGTCTTTTTCTGCCGCCAAGAAGAAGGTGCCGGTGTAATTACAGGCACATGAGGCTTAACACCTGTATGCCTCAGGTTAATGGGCGCAGAGCACTGTATTGTAGGTTACGTTCCTAACAAACGTGACCTACAAGGCAATGCTTTGTTATAGGCGATGGTAGCCACTTGACATCATGTGGGCCATATGCTTGTCCTATCAGCAAATTATATAAAAAAAATACCTACTTAAGATTCTTCGAGGTACGCCCAGATAGTATATTCAGTACATACCCACATTTTGCAGTAGTTAGTTCTAGTTAGTAGTAGTGGTAGTAGTAGTAGTGGTAGTAGTAGTAGTGGTAGTAGTAGTAGTCTAGTAGTAGTATTCTATTAGACGATGGGCTTGCAACCTGTCCAAATAGAATTATTTGGACTGATTGCAAGCCCATCGTCTAATAGAATAAATACTAACTGTTTTTCTCAAAATGATTTACTTCGTCGTTTAACAGCACTGGCATTGCGCGGATACATTTTTCGAACGAAAAACCCATTGGTGCACCACCGGATTTGAACCCACCTTAGGACCAGAAGACGGGGTCACTTCCACTAGACCACCGGTACTGTTAGATTAACATGTTTACTTACAGCTAAAACTATTTCTGCAGCCTTAGGTCCGTTAAGCGCGGTATAAAGTGTCGCCTTATAAATGCCCTCGGTCACCACAATCTCTGGGAAGGCATCTGGCTTGAACACTTCCGCTTGTCCTTTCGGGATGAAAAGATAAGCGCCACTGTTGCTATCTTTGCCTTTTTGAGTATCGTATCTGTGAAAAAATATCAAACATAAAAATCTAAACTTAATATTATTTTAATGCAAATATTATGCAATAATTATTAATTAAATTAATTAATGCATACCGTAAAACCTAAACTCTAAACTAGATTAGAAAGACCATGTTAGGGACCACTCAAGTCTTTACGCCTGCTTGAAGTTCACAAAGAGTAACTGACTGATCAAAAGAGTTACTAAACAAAGTTCATATCGACGCGACTAGTGACTTCATCTATGGGCATGACCGCTTTGATGAGTTCACTTATATCGGTGACTGGAAAGAGTAACTAACTGAACTTGGTTCATATGAACGAGGGTAGTGACGTCACCTGTAGATATTACCGCTATGATCAGTCATTTTATGTTGGTGACTCTCGAGCTATTTTTTGTTTGGCGTTTGCTAAAGAGTAACTTACTGAACAATATTCATTGAACAAGGCTAGTGACGCCATCTGTACACATTCCCGCTTTTTGATCAATACATTCATATTGGTGACCCTAGTGTTATTTTCCATTTTAGAGTTCACTAAAGAGTTACTTACTGAACAATATTCACTCAACAAGGCTTTGACGCCATCTGTAGACATGCCCGCTTTTTGATCAGTCCATTCATATTGTTGACCCTAATTTTATTTCCATTTTAGAGTTCACTAAAGAGTTACTTACTGAACAAAGTCCATATGAACGGGACTGGTGACACCATCCATTGACACGACCGCTTTAAGCAGTCCGTTCAAATTAGTGACTACTCTGCTGCTATTGCCTGCTTGGAAGGTGAGGTCTTCCATCAGCCGCGCGCTCGGCTGTTCTACTTGGAACATCTTAGGGAGATCCACCGTCCAATAGTCGGCATTGTAGATCCGGACTTTGGAGAATGAGGTATATCTAAAAAAAAGATGATGTACTTTTCTGGTATCACAATCCAACAACAGTTATATATATATGTAATGTATTGTATTAAGTATATCAGTCATCTAGTACCAATAACACAAGCTCTGCTTAGCTTGGGGCTAGATGATGCTGTGTGGATTGTCCAGCATTATTATTATTATTATAGTTAGCGTACAGTTTTTTTCTCTTAGGTGACTTGCTGATGGAACAAGCAGATGGCCCACCTGGTGTTAAGTGGTTACCATTACCTATAACGCAGCATTACCCGCTCGTTAACGTACCCTAAGATACACTACTTTGCTTTACTTATTTAGGTTAAGTATGTACCGTTGACACGCAAAAAGAAGAAGCAACGTGTCTCATTTGCCTGAGGCTTAACACCAGTACACCTGAGGTTTATGGACACAGGACACAGGAGAATAAAGCTATAATCTATCTAATCTATCTATATAATTGTGTAAAAATAGTCGCGCGCGTTTCCACTATCCTGGTATCATTACTAGAACTCACTTGTTGAGACTCATGTTATCTCTAAGCGATACCGTGTAAATGGTAAGCGCGAGTGGGTCCACAGTGACGGGGAATGACAGCTGGAACTTATTCGCCGCGAAGCCAAGCCTCTTCTCGCCAGCCACCATGGGCGATATCTGAGCCATCATCGGATTACCTTCAGGGTCGAACACCTGCAGACAATCAAATATGTACAGTCAGCTGCACTAGAATGTATACAGTTCGTAACTTTTAAAACGGTATCAAATCCGTATAGTAAACTCTTCAACAGTAAAAACTCAAAAATTGTGAAATTCGCTGCTAAGTCTACTTATTTTTTGAGTTTTTGCTCTGTAAATAATAATTGTAACGCTGTAAAACTATTCTGTGAGTTACGAATTGTATACATTCTAGTGCAGCTGACTGTACATTAAAACTATGTGGGTATGTGCCAGATGTAATAAACTCCTCTTCAAACAATCTTTACTGGGTATTTGACACTAAATAATCAGGATATCTACTGGACCGCAGATTAAAAGAAAAAAAGAAAGAACAAGAATTTAACAACCGATGTGGCGCAGCGAGCGAATGTCCGCCTACGACGCAAGAGGTTGCGGGTTCGATTCCTGCCTTGGGATAAATGTTTGTACGATCTGCAAATATTTATTCCGGGTGTTCTGGATATTTTTAATGTATGTAATTTATGTAATGTATTGTATTAAGTAGGTCTATCAGTCATCTAGTACCCATAACACAAGCTCTCTTAGGGGCTAGATGACGCTATGTGGATTGTCCAACATTATTATTATTATTGTTGTATGCTTACCTCAACGTGCGGTGAAGACACTAAAACCGTCAGAATCTCATGCCGTTTGAAAGCTAGCGCGTTATACAACACTATTCTTCTAGAAGGTGAGACCACATCTAAAGCAATGGTTATCCTAGCGGGTATTTCATCATGTCGCCGCCAGATGTCGTCTACATCGAAGTAAATGTCGTCTTGTGTCTGATCTTGGATCGGTGGTTCTTTGAGCAGGTAGTAGGCAGCTTGTTGGATTGCAGACTGACTGTATTTGATAGCTAATAACATCCTGTAGAAAATACACAGAGTATTTTAGGTCAGTTTAAGTCAGTTTAAAAGATTCACTAACGTGAATTATATAGAGCGTTTTTTTTATACAATGTGCTGATGGAACAAGCATACGGCCCACCTGATGTTAAGTGGTTACCATCGCCTATAACAGAGCATTGCCTTGAAGGTCACGTTCTTTAGGAGCGTAACCCACAATGCACTGCTCTGCGTTTGAATTTATGGTATAGTTTTTGAATACAATTAGTATTTCGTACAAAATCATCATTAACGTATAAAAGTGAGTAGACCACGGCCGAGGTCTTCGAAGGCAAGGCCCCAGGTGGCAATTAGTAAAACATGTGGTCATTGACCCCGCACCAGCTAGCTGAGCGCTGGGCGCGTGCTTTACATACACAATTACTTATTTATCATATTATTGGGATATATATAATTTTTCTTTATTAATATTTTTTAAAAAGGTTGTGGGTATACGAGTAGATTGTGTGGGTGCCGGCTTAAGGGTGATCAAAAAAAGCTCGGTGCATGAATATATATTATGTCCTGCGCTTGTGGTTCTAACCTATCGTGAAGCTGCTTTCGGATCGTCAACTGTAGATAGAGCTGAAGGATCGCTTAATACATAGTACCTACCGTATTAAATCATCATAGGGTTATTTCGTTGTGTTTGATTGAACTCTCGGCAGCGCAGTTGGCTAGCGCATCTCCGTATCAAGGGGTCGTGGGTTCAAATCCCACTCGAAGGCATAACTTTTGGGATACTAAAAAAAATTTGTGTTTTCCTTAGGTAGGTATATAAGCACTACAAAAACTAACTTCTTAGCGTAGTCCTCTCTGACGTCATCCCTCGAGGTGCCAGTGACTCCGTCGTGATGCTGGAACAGTGACAGAGCTCTTCGCGCTTGCTCTACTCTGTCGCGAAGCTGCAGCGACATGATGTTTGAAACAGATCGTGAAGCAGTCGCTTGAGCTGTTATTATCTCGGCTGCTCTGGAATATTATTATTTATTACTATAATGCTGGACAATCCACACAGCATCATCTAGCCCCGAGCTAGCAGAGCTTGTGTTATACAATGTATAACTGACATGGTTGGATCCCGATGAAAGCTCCAAAAAGCAAGATCAAAACAAAAGTTTTTGACGACCGATGTCGCGCGGCGGGCGAATGTCTACCTGCAGCGCAGGAGGTTGCGGGTTCGATTCCCGCCTTGGGAGAAATGTTTGTACGATCTGCAAATATTGATTCCGGGTGTTCTGGGTATCTTCTATGCATAATAAAAAATATCTATGTATGTAATGTATTGTATTAAGTATATCAGTCATCTAGTACCCATAACACATGTTTTGCTTAGCTTGGGGCTAGATGACGCTGTGTGGATTGTCCGGCATTATTATTATTAAAGTAGTGGTTACTATATCACATTTAGGTCAGCAACATATAATGAACTAGAAACCGATGAAATACTTTCACATTTCTAAAAAAATCAACACCAGAACCGGTTTTTTTGTCCCATTATAATTCGTATGCATTTTATTAACCGGCCCTTGGTACGACCGTTTGTATAACATTAATCTAACTATACTAGTTATGCAATGTTTTCGAAACACTGGTCTAACTGGTACTGACATTGGAGTGGAGTTTATGATGGCCCTTTTCGACAGTAGGCACTACTGCAACACGAACTATCTACTACGTTCATTTATGTTTTTTATGAATTTTAGGGCTGAAAGTAAAAGTGATAGAGTACGTTTTCTGTGTTGTTTTATTGACGATGATTTGGAATATATCAGTGTTAATAAGTTTTATATATGTACACATAATTATTTAGCAAGTTGAGAAATATATTGATAAATTTAAATTGAAAGTGAATTGTTTTATAAGCTAGTGAAAGTGTGTGAATTTATGGAAGTGTTCAAAAATGTTATCTCAAACGAATGCACGCATGATTCATCTACTGGTGAGTTATAACAAAGCCTACAAGTAATCATTTTCATTAGCCACACAAGACTTATTTAAGACCTATTTTGTATGAGCATCTGATAGTAAATCTACGGATCGTCGTTTGTAGGACGATGGCCTATGTCATTGGCTTATAGAGAATAATAGAATTGGCCCCTATAGGGGAGAGAGAGGGGTTGAAGTTAGCATTAAAATACCATCACGCGGACAAAGTCGCGAGCGGTTTTGCTAGTAATATATATAGGAATAGGGTATGAGTGTGCGCTCATGCCTCACTAATCGCTAATCGGCTAATTGACAGTAAGATACACTGCGAGTTAGCAGCGGTGCCAACGTACGTTTTTAGACCTGATACACTGCCGCTAGCATAGCTGTTAAAATGAATGAATAGTAGACTGTTTACCTAGAAACCAAACAACTTTCAAAATAAGTGTTTTTTTTTAATTCAGAGCCGAGTGAGAGATTCAAAGTAAATAAATATTTGTGGATATTGTTTACATAACATCATCTAGCCCTTGACTAAGCATAGGTTGTACTATGGGAACGAAGAATCTCGAGTGGGAACTTGGTACTAAGAGATATGAGGGAATATCTACCGCGCCTAGGAATTAAAGTCGTGAAGCCAATTTTTATTTAATAACCACCGTAAAATACACTACCTTCAGAGATAATAAAATATTTACATATCAACAAAATCAATGGTTAACCAAAAGTTACAATGTTATCGTGCAATAGTTTGCACAAGCGCCTTCTAAATTCGTAACGCAATTTCTTGTCGAGATTGCCTGTGCACTACTTTGTTTTACTATGTTTGTGCAAATAAATTATTCTTATTCTTAATTTATAGACTTACCTTACATAAGCAAGCAGCACTCTGTCCATGTTCTTATAGAACGGCCTTGAAGTGTAGTATCCGCTCCAGTAGTGTTGGTTCCTATCTGCGTATGTGAAGAAATCTCCCGATAAAACGGGGAAGTCGGTCATCTTGATCTCGTTGTGAACAGCTTTGAAGTAGTCTTGGAGAGTGCCGAATGAAATCTGTAGAAGATATTAATGATGAAGAATAATAAAATAAAAATGAGAGTCAACAAATAGAAACGGTAAGATATTAGTTATCATCATTAAATATTTGTGGATGAGGACATTTTTTTACACAACATCATCTAGCCCCAAACTAAGCATAGCTTGTACTATGGTAACCAGATGACTGATAGAACTATGATTAACCAGCCGGGCTAAGATGTGCAACGCGAGATATGTCGCGCTTGACACGAGTTACTTTTTCTATTGATGGACATATTAGAAATTATAGATAAAATACCCACAGATAAGTTAAACATTAGCGTTAAGTCTTCATCTGACAGAACGAGATAGATTTTCGGCACTGCCATGTTAGCACAGGAAGATATAAAGATATATCTCTATTTTACATAAGGTGACGAGTAGACAACATTTTGTCGCGTTGAACATCTTAGCCGGGCAGATAATTTAGGGTATATTTTTTTGTAATACATACAAACTTATAATCCAATATAAACCCAAACACAGAACAAAAATCTATGTTCATCACACAGATATTTCCCTTCACAGAGAATCGTTATTCCCTAGAGGATCCTTGGTTCTTCTACCATAAGTTATTAGAGTTTATAGTAATAGAACATTACCTCTGCATTCAAATCATCGTTTCCATTGATATAATCTATCAGCATTTCGTAGTTAGAATACTGGTTGTCCCACTCATTAGATCTATCATATCTGAAGTCATCGCCGAGTGGGAATAAGACGACATTACTTCTGTACAGCTGGGCTTTTTTACGCCACTGATTTAGAATCATAAGGGCTCTGGAAAAAAGCATTATATTTTTAGACGTGATTTTCGAAATCTTGTTTTCGTGTATAAACATATAAATGTTCTAGTCACAATTTTGGTGGGGATGGACCACAGAACTGTTATTATGCAGATCACGCTGCTTATCTTACGATATCCAAGAGGCAATACAACAAATATAACCATTGCCATCAATATAAAAAAAATGTAATTGTAAATTAACAAAAATTAGTTTTGCTAGTAGCATACTTGATAGCGCCCCTAAGCCAATGACGGTAATGACCCCGGATGGCAAGTCGTAAAATATATGGTCATTGACTCTGCATCTATCAGTTAACCGCAACGTTGAGAAAATAAATAAAAAAGTGATACGCTATAAATACTCGTGCAGTATAAGTGTTCAATAAATGGACTTTCGTTTGTTGATATTTTTGAACAAGGTTAAATCTATTTATGGAACACTTATTAGAGAATTACTAGAGAAAAATTATTAGAAATGAATTAACCTTTCCTCCACGTTCTTGTCAGTAATTTTTCTTGGAGCAACGCCCCATGGACAAGTGACGCCGTTGCCCGGCAGTCTCTTGAAGTCGAACTGACAGCAAACCTTAGGATCCGGACCACACGAGTGCGGTACGTCATACGAGTAGAATGGCATCATGTGCGTGAACATATCAGTCTTGCCAACGCCATCTAAAACAAACACGATGGCAAAAATCTATATACCTCATAGATTATGTAGGGGATGTGTGTAATGAGAACATCTGGTTACGAGAATTGAGTGAAAGGTCTTCCTGCTGAGGTTTTCCCTAAGGACTAATGTATGGGGTTCTTCAAAAAGGGCGTTTTAAAATTTTTAAAGGGTCGGCAACGCGCTTGTGATTCCTCTGGTGTTGCAGGCGTCTATAGGCTACGAGAACTGCTTTCCATCAGGTGGGCCGTAAGCGTGTTTGACAACTTTGTTGTATATAAAAAAAAAGGTTGGGAGAGTCCTAGAAAATAGTTATAACTACCGCCACTAAGTTTAGCCCCTCTGCCTCTCTCGCCTGTGTCTCTCGCGCCTCATACCATACCAACCCGGCATTAACTAAAAAACTTATGAAACAATAGGTAAAACACAAATATTATAAACTAGCGGCCGCTCGAAGCTTCGCCCGCGTAGCAGTTTTTTCCCGATCCCGTTATTTTTTCGGAGTTAAATGTTATGCCTATATGTTAATCCAAGTTATAATCTACGTTTATTCCAAATTTCATCCAAATCGGTCTACTGGTTAGAGCGTGAAAAAAGTAACAAACATCCATCCATCCATCCATCCATACTTACAAACTTTCGCGTTTATAATATTAGTAGGATCACTACATAGGTAAGTTCACGCGTTGTCCACAGATTATCTTCTCCATATGCTGGTCATCATCAGAACCTTTAGTATCACCTAACTTATGATTTATTTATAACTTACCCCAAAGCTGTCTCCATTTGAACTCCAACTGCCTATTCGAGGCTAACTCTTTCTTTATCCGATAGTGTATTCTTTGTATCAACGAATTTTCAAACCCGGCCAATTTGAGTAGATAGGGCTGGGTGCTAGAGTGCCCAAAGGGGTCTATCGCCCAGGAGTTTTTGGGAATGTATCCTAAATTGTCGATTAGCCATTGATGGCCCGTAGTCAACTGCTGCGCAATGGATAACCAGTGGGAATTGGCTTCGTCATTCATTACCCACCCGCCAGTTACTATTTCGATTTTGCCGGATTTTAGTAAGCTGAAATAGACAATTGTTATAAAATACTATGTTTGTTTTGTGTGTGATTTTTATACAGTTTAATGATGGAACAAGCACATGGCTCACCTGATGTTACGTGGTAATGCACTGTGTTCCGGTTTGAAGGGTGACGGGTACATAATTTGTAACAAACGCGACTTGCGAGGCAATGCTTTGATAGGTTATGATTACTACTTAACATCAGGTGGGGCATCTGCTTGTTCCAACAGCAAGCTTATACAAAAAAAGGTAGTTTAATGCTAGATCCACCACCATCTCTTAAAAAAATTAAAGTCACCGTCATTTCGTCACAAAACTTACTTCTGAAAAGCTGCCTTCTCCTTATCAGAGGCGTCGGAGTTCCACCACAGAGATAGGAAGCTGATCTCTGCCCATATAAACTTCCTGCCCACGCCTTCTGAGAGCTTTTCCACCATATTCGTGAAAATGGCGCGAGTTTGCGATTTATAGTAATTTTCAAATGTTTTAATCCAACCTGCGGAATATACTTAGTTAGTAAGCCTAATTTGGGGCTAGATGATGTGTAAAAATGTCCACAAATATATTTTGTCTATTTGCTGTGTATTTATTTATACAAAACAAATCTTAGGGGACGTCCATTAATTACGTGAGGCATTTTTGAGAATTTTTCGACCCCCCCACCTTATTTGGTAAGATATCGTAAGATTTTCCTCAACTCACACACGCGAACGAAGTCGCGCGCGTTTCTATACCGGGTGTAATAAAACCACTTCCAAATACTTCAGGAACGTGTACGCGTTACTTATAACAAGGTCTTATATATAACCACTTTGCTGACAGACAAATAGATTTATAGATGTACATTTTTTTTACTGAAGTGCCTATTCATCAACCTGCTATGTATTCCGTACTCCACCACTGCCCGGTCGTCGACCGGCCGCCAACCGACCGTGAGAGCTACTCAACGATGAGATGATTTCGATTTCATTTAGACTGCTGCTTTATCACCTACACTACACGCATTTCTAAATAAGATTGGGTAGGTACTTAGGTTTATTTTACGATGATATTTATATTAATGTTTTTCGCGTTTTCTTTATTTTTTTGTAATCAGAATCATGGTCTGGATGCAATTATACTCCCGGTATAATTACACTGTAAGTTAAGTTGAGGAGTAATAGGTTAGCGTGGTATGGGCATGTCATGCGGAGGGAAGAAAGCCATATAACGAGAAGAGTGTTAGATATGGATGTGAAAGGTTATAAAAGCAGAGGAAGACCAAAGAAAAGATGGATGGATTGCGTGAAAGATGATATGAGTAAGAAAGGAGTGAACACTGAGATGACGGCTGATAGAAGAGAGTGGAAGGAAAAAACCTGTTGTGCCGACCCCACTTAGTGTGGGATAAGGGCAGGAAGATGATGATGATGATGATGATGTTTGTTAACAGTTAGGACACGACCGAATTCACGCGCGTTCACATTAGTCTTATATAGAATGGTGTGATTTCCTTCTCACCTGGATCATTATGAGAGTGGGGCACTATAAAAACCTTGAGTTTATTCATCTGATTCCATTGATTCTCCTTATACTCTATCGACCATCCTTGCTTCCATACACCACCATCTTTGTCATCAAACAATATCCTTTCATACATAGAAAGCATCTGAAAATTTAACAAATTAATTTTAATTGATTTGTCATCATCTATCTATACCATAATAAAAATGTAGAGGTGGAAAGGTCTGTACCTACATTAGAGATATTTTTCTGAAATCTTGCTAATAGTACTTAAAAAAAAACCGGCCAAGTGCGAGTTGGGCTCGCGCACGAAGGGTTCCATACCATTACTATAGTAAAAAAGGCAAAAAATCATGTTTGGTGGTGTATGAGAGCTGCCCTTAAATATTTATTTTATTCTGTTTGTTGTAATAACAGAAATACATCATTTGTGAAAATTTCAGCCAGATAGATAGACAGACAGAAAGATAGACAGACAGACAGCAGAGTCATAGTAACAGGGTCCCACTTTACCCTTTGGGTGCGGAACCCTAAAAACTGTAAAAAGACGAAATCAGCTTATATCATGAGTAGGTATCAAGAGGTATTATTTACATCCATATGACCATAGACAATGACATTTAAGCATGACTGGTTGTAGACTTTTTGACATTACCACATAACATCAGGTGAGCTAAATACTTATATCAGCACAGTGTATGAAAGGAATCTGAACCATACATCTAATCAAAATCCCTGAAGACTGATCTCAGATAGAATATTGCAAAAGTATATTACCTGAACATCAGTCTTTGGTACACTTGTCTTCTGTATTGGACAAGCAGTTTCATTGAACTTGACCCTCATTCTGGGGGGTTCATCACCAACCACTTTGAAATCTCTCAATTTTGGTTCCCGCTCTTTTGGTCTATCTTGAGGATGAAACTCTTGCGATTGCTCCACCATTTCATCCACAGCAGATTTAATTTCTCCAACCATAGCATGATGTTGGCTTAGCTCATTCTCAATACGACGGAGCTTAGATTCAAAAGCTGACCATTTGCTCTGAAATTTAACCATGATTTTAGCAATCTGTCAAAGTCTTCTTTGTGGATGTACTATCAGAATGCTTATGCACAAAGTCCATAAGACCAATGCTGCTGTAATTCAGCTCTAGAAGGGTGTGGGTGCCAGTGAAATAATAGACACATGAGGATTGTAAGCCTCAAGTTGGATGCCGAGCTGTGCATTGTATTGGATGTTGACCAACAAATGCCAGTTGTTATAGAAGATGATTATGGTTACAATTTCATAACATCAAGTGGGTCATTTGCTTGTTCCATCAGCAAGTGGCCTTTTGTACTTATCCCTGCTAATAAAGGTACCAATCACCTAAATAAAACATGAAGTAAATTACTTTTAAGGGTAAGTAGATAACATTACCTTATTTACTATATTCTCAATGCATCTGTGAGTTTACACTCACAATATTGGGTAAGAAATATACAAACTACATTGATTAAGTTCTTTTTTTAAGTTTATTTAAATAAATACTTACATTATCAATATCTTGAACTTCTGGCTTGATACTAGGCAGTTTAAAGCTGAGATCAGTTACCACATACAGAATAAAAATAAATGCAATGATACATATGGACCAGAACACCGCTGATAGTCTTCTGATCCGCATTTTGATGTACTAAGACAGCCACTGAAAATAATCAACAATTTATTAAGGATACCTACAAAGTTTTCGGCCAAGTTTATTATCTACATAGTAGGTACGTAGGTTGAAACACCTATAATTTTTTAAACATATATGTTTTCCAAAGCCGATAGAATTCTACACTTAAATGATTATATTTTGATTGTAAAGGTGTCGGTTAGTGCAAAAAGTATAGAACAGAGGATTAATACGAATATTACCTCTTTAGCTTGGGATTTATTTCCCTAGCTAAATTAAACCCGCTGACAGTGCACTGTTCGTAGTCCCTTAAAACCAAGAAAGAACTAGCGCTACGTGTAATCAAATCAGTAATTTGATAACAAAACAACAATCAAAACAACATAACCAATCGTTCTCCGGCATTCCTCTCGGTTCCACAGAGTGCTTTTTTTATTATCTGTAAAGAAACTCGTCCGTCGATATTTTATAATTCCCGCGGCGCCGTCTTTTTTCAAGTGTAATGCGACGGCCACACTAACGGCAAACGCCACCGTAACCACCGCCGCGGTAAAATGTTACTGTCATCTTCCTGAAAAGTCAACGTCTTGTGTACTTATTCCATTTCGTTCGGATATGCAACAAAAAGTCGTTTGGCTTGAATTATGAATAAGAATTTCAGTATGAATCTCAATAAATATGAACTGAAATACAGTCAAAATATCATCTTTATATAAAAGTTTAAGTTATAAGTTTATATATCTAGTTGAGTCAATATTTTAGTGCATACTGTGGCATCATAAAATAATTGAGAAGGGACACATTGTTTTTTGTAACTTTTTCATCTTTATGTCTCGTGTTTCCTTTGTTATATGATAGATAAATTAATAAATAAAATCTAACTACACATAAAACGTATAAAACGTATCCTTTGGTATATTTTTCCCATATAAAATGTATTGTTCAAATCCACATAATTTATAATTGTTCTGTGTTGATATCCGAACAGAATACTTTACTTTGTTATCGATTTTTTGAGAAACGTCAAATTTGTTGTGTGCGAAAGATGGCGTCGAAAGAATCTCTGGATGTGAGTACAGTTTTTATTTATTTAACGATGTAATTTACTTCTTTTTATGAAAGTTACGGGTTTAGCTTATGCATTAGATGTTGTTTTATGAAATTTGGGTCAAGCGGTAGCTTAGATTGCGATCTATGGCTAAGTTATAGCCGGAGAAGACCACGCCCATACAGTCGGTTATGAATATTTTGTCGATTTATTGTGATTCTCTTCACAATGCGTAAAATAATCTTATTATAACAAGAGCTAAATAGTTAATGATCATTACGTATGTCGGGGCAAAATGTTATTTGCAATTTTAATTCATGAAATCCAGTTTGCGTCTATGACGGCCCTATTGATTTATTGGTCTGAAATGTTTTTGAAGTTTTATAGAGCTTACCGCGGCAAAAGTATTTGCTCACGAATTACATTTTTAGCCTTGATCGTCTCTACACCTTTCAAAGCTCATTGATTTGAGTTTATATAATTAATAAAATAGATATCCCCTCGGACCTCTTAGTATCAAGTACTCACTCAAGATTATATAAATGTCTGAAGGGGGTAGGCAGAATATTCTCCAAATATTACATTTGACACATTCTTACACACATTTTGTTTTAGTTTGTATTTCCACTCCACACCATTTTTTTTATATAAGATGCTGATGGATCTTATTGCATGTCCGCAATGACTGGTAGGCAGTGCTATTAGCATTAAGTCATCCTAAGCACTTCATTGTTCTGTGTAAAATAAATAAAAACTAAACAACACCTTGTCTGATTTGATTTATATCTTTACTTTCTTTGGTTCTTGGTGAGCAGACTGGTTACCTCAATTAAGCCACTTAGAAGTCACTTAGAGGAGGTTAGAAGAAGAACAAATGAGACATCTTTGATCACTGCACTTTCTTTAATTTTTAGTGTCTTGTTTAGTTTTTGGTCACAAAGATAAGTTATTGGTTTGGTTACTCATAGTTAAAATTTCAGCAATTTAAGGTTTCTGAAGTACCCTAGCAGACTAAAATTTTTGTTGTTTCCATCCAAAAAAGAGCACTGGAGGTTTAATAAATGTACCCCCACCTCTGATCCTGAGGTTGCCTGTTTGAATCCATTCAAAGCACAAATAGATTTTTCTGTTTGAGTTTTTTTTGTACCCACTAGTGGTTTTAAATGGTGAAAAAATAACACTGAAAAATCCAGTTAGTACTCTGGCAGTGGTGATCAGCTTGTGGTGGTTATCATATTCATGCGTGAAAAAAAAGTTAATCGTCATACAATTAAATAATAAGTAGGTATGTAACAAATGTAATATTTGGACGTATTTCTAACTACCCTTTTAAGACAGCCTTAAAGAATCTTGAGTGTGTAATCATCATCAGCAGCAGTCTGTAGAAGTTCACTGCTGGGCTGGGCTTCCATTCCTCCCCCATACATTTTCAGGTAGAACGATTTTGATTCCTTTCCATCCACCGACACCGATCCTAATAATATCATCAGTCCATTGGGTACGAGGGTATCCAACGCTTCGTCTTTCGGTTCGTGGTCGCGATTCGAGAATCTTTTCTCCCCAGTGGTTACGGGTACTACTTGGTAATTAACGATCTCAGAAAGATGTTCATTTTGCCTGGGTTAGCTATATATTAATATATATTTTATACGAAAAATAGACATTTGTAGCTTGATTTATTTATAGCTCTAGTAAATCACAGACCTTTATTGGGTATACATTTTTAATTGATACCTTTAACTTTTGCTAAGAAACGCCGACAAAGAATAATAAAGTATTTTCCCTTGAGATACAAAACCTTCAAAACTATGGTCATTAATTCATCAGTCAGTTGTAGAATCTTTCTAGAGGACAGCTAGCATTGCAAACAGTACAGGCACATTTACCTTGCGTGGTGTTTAGCGCGGTTCGATAACGGCCACTGCTTCAATTGAGCGCATCCGCATTTGTGTCAAAGGACACAGCACGCGCTCCAAGACGGGCTCATCACCGTCCAAGGTTACCTACACATCCGTAGGCAAAATTGCTTCTGATCCACACACGTAGGTTGTACCAGAACGGTCGGTCTTTGTCTCTATGCTGATACGATGTGGGGGCATTTCGTTACCCACTATGAGATACGAAGAAGATATTTTGCATAAGGTTTATTATAGGCAACGCATGTTGAGTAAAAAAATACAGAAACAAAGGGCCATAGAAAATAAACACCTTGCATTCAAATTTATAAAACAATACCAAAATACAATTACATAAGTTGGGGCACTTTCTGCGTAAGAGGTGCTTCCCTATACCGTCTGTACAGTATTCCTGCTGAACAAAAGTCTAATAATAATGCTGGACAATCCACACAGCATCATCTAGCCCCAAGCTAAGCAGAGCTTGTGTTATGGGTACTAGTTAACTGATAGACCTACTTAATACAATACATTACATAAATTACATACATTAAAAATATCCAGAACACCCGGAATAAATATTTGCTGTTCGTACAAACATTTATCCCAAGGCAAGAATCGAACCAGACATTCGCCCGCCGCGCCACTTTGGTCGTCGGAAAAAAAAAGTCTGGAGCAAGTTAAATGTCTTTGCACTTATCATCCACTCGGAGTAAGACTTGATTTTCAAGCCAAGCGCGAGTACACTAGGTGGCTCCTTGATCCGGTACCGGCGCCTCGTTCACATACCGGGAGATGCACTCCCCGGTGGTAGCTGGGTCCAAGCAGGATATGCAATTTGCAAGTTAATAAGCAAGTCGTTGGAAATATTAATTTTCACTGCCTTGCGATTGCGAATACTGAAGAATTTGATGCATATTTCTATGTAATTACATAGTTTTCACATCAAGTGGACTTAGTATCGACCTCAACTCGAAAGCTGACTTGATATTCATTCATTGATCTTTTAATACAACTTGAGTTTGTATTGTTTGAAGATTGACATCTCTTCTAGAAAAATAGAATTAGAATAGAAACACTACACTTGTTAGTTCGAAATGTGCAATATACACTATAATAGATGTGATGTACGTAATGAGAGTGCAATCAGTTGGTATTGGCAATATGTGAATAGTACGACCTTCGTAGCCCATCCCATCATTGTACAACTCGTACCTATTACGAGATGAATGAATACGTCTGAATAGCTCCTGTGCGTATCATTTTTCATCGTCGTTCGCAGAGCCGCTGCTTAATAGAAAGATTTTTACTTGAAATACATTTGATTTCCTGTAAATAAAATGTTTAAATCCGTGCTCGGACTAATACCACCGATACCGTTTTGGCTTACGGCCATTATCGACCTTTATGGCTCGTAAGACCTAAAATAATAGCATAATATCCGCTCTCTTATTTATTTATTTTATTTATTTATTTATGGGAAAACCAACAGCTAAAGTAAATTTACTTAAATTCTAGTAGTAGCTCCAGAAAGCCAATAACAGGTTCTCACTGGTAGACATAAAGTAGTCATATGATATGTGAACACTTGCTAACACTGTTTACATGAACATAAATACATAATTAGTGCCCAACGAAGTGGGCACGGGTCAGCTAGTGTAATATAAATCTAAGAACTAAAGAAATGACGGGTTAGGCACCGCCTTGCCTTGCCAACGCTGCCGCTAAACGGATCCATGTCCAACAACTTACTGAAACTATTAACGGTATCGCTCGCCCGCACCACATACGAATTATGCCTGTAGTTAGTGGAGGCTTCAGGAACCTCCAAAGGTGGATTGTGTCTAAGCACTCTACGCGGTACATTAAATTTAATTTATATTTAATTTAAATTATAGTACCCCTTACCCCTTACAGACAGCCGGGTGGGAAATAAGTAAAAAGCTTTGCGTGAAATATTGACAAAGAAATCAACTGAACCCTTGAGATATAACCCACGCGATTAAGCGAAGTGTTTTCCTCAAAATTCTAGTCAAATACTATCATATTTGACTAATGAAATCTTACTCGGTTAGAATCGGCAGGTACGGAGCAGGGCAGGGTCTTGTGAGCCTCTGCTTCCACTTCTCTGTCACTGTAAGTTAATTTTCTGCAAATTGTTTAATGGATAGCAAGAGGGCTGCGCTATAAATCTCAGTTGATTCGTCTGAAACATCGTCTACAAGTGACTAAGTACGCTAGTGTAAGGTCCTGGTGACTGACGCAAGTGGTCGCGATTCCCGCAGGATGTCGCGAATGAGACCGTGTCCTCATAAGTCTTGCTATCGTGGGTAGCTGGAGACGTTGTGTAACTCCTTGCGGCTCGCTCTAATGAGGATATTATTCAGGAGCGTCTGAACGGTAGCGGTGTGCGCCTTTTGCGATTTAATTACACCGTTAAAGGCCACCTCGTTAGCGCTCCGTGAAACAGTAGACAGATTGTGCTGTGTATTTAATTAAATCATACCTATTTAATTGGATTGCTCTTATTGTGTGGGTCTTATGACGTACTAGTAGACTCGTCCCCGCTAGGCACCAATTAAACACTGTCATTGTTAAAATAAAGAAAAAAGTCGTTAATTATAGGCACGTTAGTTGCAGAACAAATATCTGTGTATTAGACCAATAGTTTAAAAAATCATACTAAGAAAAAAATAAAAACAATTAGATGCTTTTTTCATCTTCAACCTACTAAAACTAAGACCCAACTAAAATCATCCATAAAATGTTTTTGCAAACATGTGTTGGCAAGGAAGATGTCATTTTTAGAGGTTTGAGGAAGAACTAAACATTGTAGATAAAAAGTAGTCTATGTCCGTTTACGAAAGGCAAGCTATATCTGTGCCAAATTTCACCTTTATAAGTTCAGTGGTGGCACAAACTGGCAGACCCATTTTCGTATTTTTGAATAGGTTTAGATAACTATTGCAATTAAAGTTATTTTAAATTCTTCCATGGGCGATCACGAGCAGGAATATTTTATAAGCTTATCACAGTAATGACTTGAGCTCTTATGAAAGGAGTCAGGGTTTTAGCGACCGGGCGACCGGTCAAAAGTTTGGCAACGAGTATTATATCGAAGTTGGTCTTTGTCAAGTCGCATTAAACTCTCTAGTTTACTAAGAAAGCTCTGTTATAAAACGTTATTTATTCGTACGGAATCAAACTCAAAGGCAAAAGGACAACTAGGTTTCAATTTAAATAAAAAACGACTAAGTACACATCAGGTTACACTGGCTTGTCACAGAAATAAGAAAGTCGATATCTTCATCGTAGAGCTTAGTGAATTGTGATAACAGTATTTCTAGCTTATTATTTTTCATTGGCGTTGTATCCAAGGACGATCTCTGCTGTAACGATGTCTCTTGGAGAATATCGGCAGCGAAGCGTGAATATTTGCCTCGGCTTCAGACCGTCGAACATTGTTATTGGAATAATGACCGGCACTTTATAACAAGATCTCTCAGACTGAATATTTTAGCCGAAGGGCGCGTTAGATATCTTTGTCCGCCGAAGTTAGCCCTCGGCAAGTTTGAAAAGCTTCTCAAGACTTGGCCCTTTCTATATTTTGAAAGAAAGCTCTAATGAACTGGTGTTTCAGTTCTTAGTTATATTATAAATAGGGTAATTTAGGGTACAACCTAAATTACATGCCAGAATGTAGAAAAAAGGTTGGGACGTGTTCTGGGCAGCAGCTTGCCCGTGTTACGTAACCAATCCGGAGAATATATGTTTGTACGTTACCTGAAAATGTTGCTACGCTGGAATTTGTAAGGCACCAAATACGTTGCGTGTGCTAGTCTTGAAGATAAGCAGTAACGGCAGTATTACGTGAAGGCCACTCAAAGTAGGTAAATGCTTGTGCTAAGGTTATACAGACAGGGCGCCTTTTTAGACTATATCGATTTAGAAAATCGATTGGTGTCATAGCGTCGCGTCGTAAACCTTTTGGAGTTATATAACGATCTATGTACCTATGTTACCGCCGGTTCGGATAGTAGCTCACTATACTAATTACTTTCAGCTTGTACAATACGAATATAAATGACCCTCGAAATGTAATATAGGTACGCAATTTTCCTCCGCACCTGCCCATTTTCATTAAATAAGCACGATCGATTTTCAATTACGGCATTGATGGGCATCGTGCTACATACAATCTGATCTGCATGAATTAAACTCTATTTCGGGATATTGTCTTTGTTTTTTTTTGAACATGTACTGAAGCATTGTATCTCACCACTCAGGACACGTATGTTATTAGTGGTACCGGACATTTTATAGCATCTTCAAGGTTTACGGCGCCAGTAGGTTGTAGGAGTTTATTACTGTATTAGATATAAGTATCTTTATCCTAATGGAATATAGCCTATGGAGTGAAGGAGGCACAATAAAACGAACAATAAGCCCAAACTTTAAACCGCACGATGTAGTAAAAAAATTGGGGCGGCGCGGCGTTGTCTCGAGTTCTACCTTCCGTTGCTTTTTATTTTTTGCGTAAAAAAGATACGAGCTACAACAGCAGCAAATTTATTGCAGTTATGACTACTTTGCTTGGAAAAAGTCTCTTTTGAAGAAAAATGTTACATAAAGTACAATATCAGGCGCGGAATTTCAGCATTTGCTAATGCTATCTTCGCTCAAGAAGATAATGATTTACTCCTACATAATCCTCGACTTAAAAAAAAATTATGGCAGGGAATTTTTGAAGACTTTGGTGTTTCTTCCTTCATTGTTTATGGCCGGGTATCTCGAAACGGTAACTCCAATTTCAACGTGGTTTTCAATTTGTCAGAAAACTGATCATTATGATGGAAGATAGAACAGATGGATCCTGTTCCTATCTTAGCCAGCCGAACATCAATTTCGTCAGGGGTTTACGTATTTTGTAAATAGTAAAGTAAAGTATCGTGACTGAATGGTAAAAGGTAAAAAATTCTAGAAATTATATCTATTCTTGACCAGTGAGGTGAGCGAAGAAATGGGTGTAGATACATTTCATAATTCACCAAAAATTAAGATGAAGTTTGATGTTACTTCTGTTTGCTTCTAAGAAAAATACTTATTTATGCCTTACGGATCATTTTATGAACCATAACACAACATCCAATTATGTAGGTATGTAGGTACATATTAGTGTGCCTTTTAAATTCTACTAACATTTTATCATTCCCTTTATTAAATTGACGTCTTCACTATAGCCATCTTTGTATATCGGATTACATCGGTAAAAGTCTTGCTGAGATCCATCTTGGAAGGTTTTCCGCCATCTTGCCTCAACGCGATTCTCGAGACGCTGCATAAAATGTTTCAATTTATTTAAAAGCATTTTTATTTGTTCTGGGTTTAGAAGATTTGCAAGGATTTGTATTCTTCAGGTTTAGTACTTCAGGTTTCATGCAACTTTGAAAAATACTAGTGACTAGTTTGTATGATATCTATGGTAATCATGTGAGTTTGTATAGATTAAGAACATCATCATAATCATTGGCCTGGATACTGGACTTTTAGCCCACATTTTTACTGAGGTTTACCATAATCTTCCCACTTTCTAGGCGGATGGTAACCGCAGTATAGGAGTTAAGGCCTCAGGAGATGCTACTACCGGTTGTTTGATTCATTTTCTATGTCGTCCTTTACGACATCGACGGCGGGTAAAAAGGGGTTCTATTCTATACCGGGACTAACGCTCCGACGATAATGATAGCACGTTTAACATACCCATTTTTTGTTTCTCAAAAAAAAATGGCTATGAACACAAAACATTTAACAAGTGTTGGTTACTACTGTATATAAGGACGAGCAAGTTATCTAAACAATTACTTCGTAAAAAATATTTTCCTTCCGTTATGTCACGCGCAAATTACTTTAGGGCCACTTTTATTATCACCATCATAAAAGCAATTAAATATGCCCCATTCCTGCTTCCAGTCTTGCGTCATGTAAATGGGCACCGTGCCACTAGCATGGTGTTTTATTTTCATCTGTTAAAATTTACATTATCCGCGTGATGGTAAAATATCTGACCTTAACAAAATGCTAAGGAAAATGTAGTGTCAAATAAATAGGCATTGTCAGAGTGAAATGAAGTGACTACTCGTAGAGTAGTAAAATAATCAATAAACATGTAAGGAAAAGATCTAAGAAGGCTAAAAAAATAAATTCGATTCGAATTTACGTTTCACCCTCTCGTCTATTTTCGTACATGATAAGAAAATAGCCCCTGTTCTACGAACTGTTAAAGTAGAAACTACATATTTTATGAGCTAAAAACGAAAAACAAAACACGCTACTCATGTTTTTCATCATTTTTGGTCGCAGCTGCTTTTTCCCTTTCATTGGAGAATCAGGTTTGTTTTAGGTATTTTCTTTCCTGATTGGTTACTTGCTGTCTTCAAATCTATATTTTAGTTTAGATAATAATATGTTCAAAATCTCACATCGGATCTTCTTTGATTTTCTTTTATCTCAGTGGTTGATAAATTCAATGTCTTTAGTTAATTTTCACCCTGGTAAGATATCGCAAGTTTATTCTGTAGAAAATGTTATAAATCGAGAACTAGTTTCTCCTTCCCACCCTAGTGTACGTTTCAGTCTATTTTAGTACTCATAAAAGAAATTACCCCAGATACGACCTGCCATGTAGAATCTAGCAGTAAATAAAGAGCGACATTGGCTTAGGGGAAAGCTCACTTACGTACCGCGCTATAAAGAAATAAGCTTCGTTGTGCAAGTCTCCTAATGAAAAAAGCTTAGAATGAAATTAGCCAAAGATAAACTTTGTGGTATGAAACGGATGAATATACTCGTAGATGTAAGTCTATACCTGGGTGTTATAAAAAAGAAAAGAAATAACATCACAAGTTTATTCCCCAAGCACGGTAGATATCTTCTCCAATCTCTTAGTACCAAGTACCTACTCGAAAATAAACTTTGTCGAAGGTAACGCTAAGTAGTCTATTTTCGTCCCCTAGAAGTAATCGCCCTATTTTAACTAAATATTTTATTAAGTGACGAAGACCACGCCACGGGTTTCCCAGGCTTGGTGCATTGCACGGTAAAGGGGTCGCCATCGATCGGCGCAGGTCGCCGCGCTAGCTTCACAAGTTAGGTGCACTGGCGCCAAATTGCCACTAGCTAACAATTTCTGTCTACGCGGTCTACCGATTTATAGCAGATTGTTTCAACTTTCAAGTCCTATTTGAGGGGTAGGCAAAGTTGGCATACCGATCTTTTTTAAAAAAGCTATTTGGTAAAGCTAACAGACGTTATGTAAATGCGCTATTACGTTATACTCAAATTGCTGACACTATCACGACCCAGGGTGCGGACTTGAATGGTAATAGCGAGAATCGTTACAGAAAGGATACATGCCCTTCAGAATTTAGGTGTCTGTATTTGAGATGACAAATTATGATGATGAAGCAAATCCCTTTTGAACAGCTTCCAAAATTGTAAAGCGTTGTTATAAAACCGTTTTAAGGGTTATTACGCCAGCTGACCTCATTTAGAATTAGGTAAGGTTAACTCAGCTAGTGCAATTTTTATTTTAACAAAACGTTACTGCCTTAATCTGCTTTTTCATCTGTTAGATTTTAACAAAGAAAATCTGGAATAGCTCAGTACTTTAGTTAATTTTCTTCAGGATTGTAAATCTGTTACAGCTATTTCTGGGCGTGGCATGTCGTTGATGGGACTAAGATACTGATGCAACTATCTTCGTTGGTTTTTTAGTAGAATATTTTTCTTATGTCGCAACGGCACTTTACTAAATAAATTAAAAAACAACCTGGAAATGAAATATTACTCTTTCAAAATCCATAATTCAAGAGACAACAGACTGCAACTTGATATTTATCGTATTAATATTTATATGAATAAGATGTGAATACTGCAATAAATTATTTATTAATGAATGTACAAATTGCGGTAGGTATAGAATAGCCACTATCATGTTTTAATACCTACATTATTTATCCGTACCATGTAAAACCACAGATGAAAGAAACCATAGACGATTAGTCAGTTCCACTATAAATATTTAATTGACTATATGTAGACGGACAAAGCAATGCAAAGTGCAGGAATCGATGCCCTATTTCTACGAAGCTGTAGGTAGATTAATGATACCGTGCTGTCTCGACGCCATTTTATTTATGTGGGAGGCGGGGCCCGTAATGTTTGGTCTGCTCTAGGTTTTATACTGATGAAATGAATAAAAGCCTTACGATAAAATACATACTCTTATTAGCATCAAAGATTTCAGTGGTGAAGGGTTCCTATGCCTATTTTTACCGCCAAGCAGCGTTGCTACGTAATGGTTTGAAAAGGCTTAACACTTATGACACCTAGAGCAGTACATCGTAGAGCACATTTCTTAAGGGCGTGATCTACGAGGCAATGTTTTGTTACAGATGATGGTTACTATTTGACATCAGACGGGCCCATCCGCTTGTTCCATCAGCAAGTGGTGGTAAAAAAAACAGAATATAGGTTCTGTATTGTTACGTAACTTATTTTTGTAAGCTAGGTTTTTAGTATGTGCCATGCAACGTTGCACGAACGATTCACGTCACTCCTAACCCCCTCACTAGATTTACTGCAAATTGGCCATGCTGCTGTCACGTGATATTTTACATTCAGCAACTTCACATGCTGAGTTTTGGCCCAGGAGAGAAATGTTTTTGTAATTGTTTCTATTTGGCATGCCCTGGAATCAATATAGGTACGCTTACTGGTATCAATATAAGGAGGTTTTTTGTTGCTTGGCAGAAGCACAAAATTTCATTAAGTAATCGTTTTTTTTCTTGTTGACTTTCTTTGCATAAAGTTGAAATTGATATCTCTACTGTACCTATCCGACTAAGTAATAATATGGTCTCTGAACCCTAAAAATAGTTGGTTTAAAAATCTCCCTTTTGAAGTCGGTTATAACAAACATCACTGGTTTTATTTAGAAATAAACCTACGCAGCAAAGTAACATGTAAATATACGATCTCTTAATGGAAGCATAACCGCTTGAAGGTATTGAACGTAAAGGAAATGTAGTTCAGTAATATATAGTCCGTTTTATGACCTACTGATATTTTATTGATCGTTATAATACCATCCCGCTGCGAACAGTGGTCCCTAAAACCTATTTTTGCACAAGCCATTTGAGCTTTTAGACAGGATGAAATACAAAATGCAGATATAGAGACAAGCAGACAACCGAGCTGAACGGCGTACCGTACCCACGAGAGCTGTTTTCTCATTTTGAGCTCCGCGTTCCAAAAAGGTCAGGGGTGAACTGGGCGTGGTATTTCACTCAGAGTTTTCCTGAATGCAATCGAAGGTTATGAGATATATTCGTCAATTTAGCCTTCATAAAGTTTTACTCCAATTAGTGTTTTGTTTGCAATTCGGAGTACTTCGTCATAGTAAAGAAACAAAACCAATTAAGTCGCCGAAGGCCAGTTTACTTTCCCGATTAATTTTCCCGGGGAGTGGCTCTATTACAACAGTGAGAATATACAAACAAAGCAATCTTCATAACAGCCTATACTGAAAATCAACATCATCAGCTGGGGGAAATCCATTGCTGGACAAAGGCCTCTTTAATCTTACTAATATTATAAATGCGAATGTTTGGATGGATGGATGTTTGTACCTATTTCACGCTCTAACCAGTGGACCGATTTGGATGAAATTTGGTATAAATATAGATTGTAATCTGGAATAGGACATAGGCTACTTTTTATCCCGAAAAAATAACGGGAACGGGGAAAAACTGCGACGCGGGCGAAGCTGCGAGTGGCCTCTAGTAATGTCTATAATTTTTCTTTGACACAAAGCCCTTCTTGCCTTAAAAATATCGCTATATTTTTAATTAATTAAAAAGGAGGAGAAAGAAAGAGTTTCTTTTCATAAGGCACTTTTCAGTAAATGCTGTTAGCAACTTCCTTTGTTGAAGAAATTGCCTTCACTTTGTCGTTAGTGTCATTTTTCTAAGTCATTTATCCCCTTCAGTTAAGTTTCCTGCTGAGTGACGGTATCGATTACAATTAGCTAAGTGTTAGTTCTGTGAGTAGGGTAGTTGCGTCACATCGTAACTGTTTTATTATGCATTTTTGTAGCAAAGGACTCTTTTTGTTAGCTCTCTCGAATAAAAGTGCGGTTGTAGAACGTAATTAAAGTAAACTACGTCTGGGGAATTTTCCAGTTTTCTGCGTTGATTTTCTTACGGCTATTCAAAGCGAACACATTTAATTAGTTATGTGCTGATATGTAGATAGATACTATATGATTGTCTGCCTTAGGACATTTTGTCACGGGACGAGTTGGGATTGGAAGTCACTGCTTTCGCTGCTTCCTTTGTTAGGTATACTAACTACTACGTGTACTGTCCGTTCTGTGTGTATGTAATACAAATGGGATTTCTTTTTAATTCTTTGCCGTGCTAGTTCAGTAGCTGTATCACAAAAACCCAATCGAAACCAGTCTGTAACCACTTGCCTGTAGGTAATTTTAGGTTTGGTCGCGTGGAACTAGCGATAGATTCACTTAGTTTCAAAACTAACGATTCTTGTCATTTTAACGAAGTGACAAACTATCAGGTTTTCGGCTGCAAGTTCGCACGCAATACTGTAGTAACTATTATACCTACATACATGCTATGGTGAACGATCATAAACGATTTTCATTAGCCTATACATTTGCACTTTGGCCTCGGTGCCATATTTTACAAGCAGTCATGGTCGCATTTCGTGGTCTGTCTCTCCCTCTCTTCCAGAGCTAATCCATACAAGCTAGAGATTGTTTTATTTTAGAACATAACAATCCAAAGAATATGAAGGCTAAAATAAATTGTTTCCAATTTATTTCCTTTCTTGAATCCAGCGCGGCTGTTCGGTTTTTCTATCCAATTAAAAAACGTCGTAATTATCCGTTCCTTACAAACTTCCTAATTCATCTCTGCAATTTTATCCTCCTTTTTAGACCCTTTATGATAGTGAAGTAAAAGCTCCAACGTTTTCGTAATAACTGGAGGTTTTCGTGATCAATTCTAACATTTATAACCATTAAGGCACTAGCTCGTACTTTTCCATTTTATTGTAGGTGATATAAAAGTTTGGTGGTATTAATCTTCTTAGTGAAGTTTTGAACTACAAAAGTCTTTAGAAGTCTAAAGAATATAAACTTCTGCGATGGGAGCTCTTAATTAACTTTATCGTGTCGAAGTCTCTAAGTATCTTTATCGACTCGTGTAGCAATCAAGATTTGTATAACAGTCAATCTAATTAGTAAGTGTATCAGCCCAAATTAGAAAACGTGAGAGTAGTGTAGGTACAGTCACCAGTAATAAGATAATTTCAGAATATTTTGTGTCAGATGACATGTGTCATGCTGTGCATGCATGCAAATTTACTTTATGTTCCTTATGTATATGGGTGCTGGTACAATTACAGGTATATACGTATGACTTAACTCCTTTTCGTCTCTAGAGTAACAGACGCAGTGTAACGCCACACTAGGTACGGTCCTTAGTGTACGTACTCTGTAAGCTAATGCGATTGTTATAGGCAAAGATAACGTGGATAGGTGGTGGTGGTCGATAGGTGGACCATCTCCTTGATCCAAGACTGATGTAGACATGAATACAAAAGTAATAACAGAATCTTCCAAACGTAAGTACAAAATTCAAACCAAATTATGACTTTAGAACAAAAAAGGAAGCAAATAAGGGCGCGCACCACAACTGGCAAACTTTGTTAATACATCCTGAGCGTCTACTTTTAGAAACACTAAACGAATTTTCATGTTGTCGTTTTGTAATATACTGCGGGACAACTTAGTAGCCGTCAAAAGTCAAGTTAACACTGCCTGACATGCCGCGTAGTGTAACTCAAAACGACAATACGAATCTTCGTTTATCGTTTCTAAGAGTAGACCCTCAGAGCTCAGTCGTCGTGTCATCAGTCCTTGCGTCATGTGCGTGTGAGTCGTACGCTCTTGACGTCACGCTGCAGTGACGTAGCATGCCATTTGTAAACATTGAATGTGATTCGGGTTGCTCATCTATATATTTTATTTTAAAAACATTAGGTGTAACCATCGGAATGCAGGCGACTGTACTCATGATTTATTCAAATAGCTTAATTCCATTATGCAAGTAGCCAAAGTAAGCACAACGTGCTAAACTAGGAGTACCTAACCACTAAGGATTTTACATGCTAATGTTCTGCAGTTACCAGTTAGTTTCAAGATGAATTTACTAGATTACTGTTTAGTTACCAATTTGCACCTACGAATATACACTCTTATCAGTTTGAAGAACGGTTTAAAGAAGTTAAGTAGAGAGTGAATATAGAAAAAAAATTCAACTAGCGGAATCGCTCACGACTTCGTTCTCTTGAATTTATTTTCATACAACCTTAATCGCTCCATCTCTTTAGGGGCCATTGTGGTGTACAAAGAAAATAATTCTTGATATGCGCCATGACAAATACACTGAAAATATCAAGTCTGTATGATCAAAGTAAACAGTAACTGAATTACCTGAGTGTCTGCGTGTATTGTTTTTTTTTGCAGTCAGACATTTTAAGGGATCAATGTCTGTCTACCGTACATGAGGACAGTTATGACCTAATTTAGTTTAAAAATAAATCCTTGCAGGCTTGAAGTATCTGAAAAACTGATGTATGTACCCCTATCAGTCACGCTAGGGTCGGAAAAATATTGATAAGGTACACTGAAGAAGCAACGCGCTATGACGCTAGATACCATAAACTTGATATAACTTGATAAACCATTTTTGTATAAATAAAGCCTCCATCTTGACAAGGATACAAAATTAAGAATCGATCGGTAAAGATGTTTTCTCCGTCCCCAAACTGTCCATTAAAGTGTAAATGAACGATGTCATTTTGGTCTGAAATGGCACCCGATTTCTGCGAAACTGCTTTGTAGTAATTCTGTTGTCTCACTGTATTTCAATATGAATAATTTATTGCAATTTACAAAATGATGAAAGTTCTGAATTTTAGTTTTAGGTAAGGCGATACAGCGGGTTCTATAAAGACGTCATCATAATCTTACCTGGTGGTTTCTGTTGTTGAATAATATGGTGAATGTATGAATTCATTTTTCATCACATCATAGATTTTTGAAGAAATTATACGAGCTATAAAAAGAAATGCTTTCCAAGATTTTACTCAAAATACCTGAATTGGCATGACCTTTAAAAATCAGCATAAACAACTAACAATATATAGTTGGGATATCCCATAAATTTGCCTCCTTTTTGAAAGTGCTCGTGGTATTGGTATCTAGTTCTGTCCCAAAAACCACCCTAACTTCTTATATGCTGAGCCGGTTGCGTGTCGGAATTCTAATGTCTCCATATTAGTGAGCCTCTGGGGTTGCTTTGTGGGAAAGGGAGTCCTTGAAACGAATTTAGAGGTCTCTTTGCCGACGTTATTGGGCTGCCGCGTGTGACCCTCATTGACACAGTTATCTTTGACTTACTTTTATATCGAATTGCATCAAATTTGTAAAAATATTTACACAATTTCCTTCAATTGCTTAAATGTTGGGCGCGGTATTGTGGTTCTTGTGACATTAAAATCCCTCTGAATAATGAACGACCTACTGAAATTTATGTAAAACGAATAAAAGTTTTCTACGCCTGTGAAATACACCATTGTTTTTCTAAAACATATTCCTGAATATATTTCTGCATAGTTACATAATTCAAAAGCTTTGCTCGCCCTCTTACGTTTAGCTAGATAACTAGCTATATCCATTTTTAGTAAGCTGTTATCCCGTTTTACAATGTGTATTTAACGGTATTTAAGTTAAAACGAAAATATAGATAAATACTGTTTAGACCGTACCGCTTAAATATTGAATGAATACAGAGTAACATGTTTACTCGTAATAAGAATGGAAATTTTATTCAAAAGTTTACAAACGACTTTGCCTATTACTTACACACTTCCATCCCAGTCTGGCCTAGGGAGTTACGACTTTTCAGAGTTTTTTCACAATGGCTATGAAACAAAATATACGACTTAAGACGCAATAAAATTGAATAACGTACGGCTGAAATATAAAACTAGCACAGCCCAATTTAATGAGAACCACTATTACTACTCTTGTTTACGAGTATGTGACATTGCAGTTTAGTGCCAAATCATATTACCAACACTTGTAATAAAATGAACAATGACAATTTTTATATGTTCATTGGCCTGTTATTATTACCATAAACCTTTTGCGATATCTGGGATTTTTAAAGTAGTTTTTTATAATGATGAGTTTCCATTTGAGTAACTGCATTGCATCTTACATGGTGAGTACGACTGGACGAACGCCCCTCCCCTCGATGTACCGACGATTTGGGTAGAATCACATGAAGCTGGTGGATGGGAAAAGCTCAAAATCGTTATTTCTAGAAATGCATAGGGAGACCTATGTCCAGCAGTGGATTTCTTCAGGCTGATGATAAGTTAAAATAGGCATTATTATCATTCAAACAGTTATCTATTTACTATTCCAAACATAATCTTATATCTACATTGTGGCTTATTACAATAGCACATTGTCATGCCGGTACTTCAAAGTAGGTTATGTTCTCGTTAAATTGACGTCTTATCTAAGTTTCCTATATGCGGCTTAAACTCTATCGGATGAAGTTAAAATGTGGACTTAAATTGCGCTAGCGTCAGCCAGGACTCATGCCAAGATGGGCGCCAAGATATCTGGAGTGGAGCGCGCCGGCTTTTCCCCGTACATTGGCCTGTATAACGTGAAGTGCCCGCCGCGTCGTATTGATCAGGACTGCTGAATGTTACATAACCGTGCCCGCTCACCCTTAGACCCACTCCACCAACAGAAACGTGTGGTTACTATATCCACTGGTTAAGATTACAGCTTAGTGTATAGAAACATCACGTTTCCCATGGTTCAGCCAAACAGTTGTTGAACAGTATGTGATTATAGTGAACTTCATCCATTGATTACTTATACTTCTACAGTTGTTGCTTTTTGTAACTTTCCACGTATACTCGTAGATTGTTTCGCTGACACAGTTATGTAACTCGAGTATTTTTTATTTTGGTTGCTGACTAAAGTGCTGACAGAGCCTTCTTACCTTTTTATTTTCCAAACGGATTTCTCACCTTATTATTTTTACTTCTAGCCTTTCCTAAAGTATTTCGTCTGAAATTAGGCCTATCGGTAGCAGATATTTTTCATTTCTTTGAGAATCTGGAAATATTAAAATCCTTAGAGTAGGCTTCCAAAGTTACCCGATAATTTTAATTATTCGCGACATATTGAAGCGTTGTGTCAGCGTATAGCACGCTCCATCGAGATAATTGAATATGGGCGACACCCTGTCTCTTCATTACCGAATCGAGCGGCGTGATACGTGACGTGACATGAAACCCTTTCAGTCTTTAGTTGCAATAATACATCAAGGAAACATCGATGTCGTGTATTTGAAAGATATTTCCATTTATTTTGAATACAAAACAAACACGCAAATGACGCTCGAAACCAATTTATTTCTCATTTGATCTTGTGGTGCTTTAGTTAATAAAATGCTACACCCACATGTTCTTCAACTTAGAGCTTCGAACCTTAAATTCAAAATATATTCTCACTAATGTTTTCTTTAAATGTAGTCGTAAAATGTGAAATGTTATTTAAATCTATAGCGATAGCAATACCTGAGTGTCTACGTCGTTACTCATAGACTGCTACGTTCAGGCTACACCACCATTCTTGCAGACACTATAATCTTTTTTTATCTTTCTACTTTTTGTTACTATGCAGATGTTTCAACTTCGATAGTCTTTTAGTTTTGGACGGTTAACTTAGTTTTGAGAAACTAAATAGGGTTCCATCTTGGTGGATGTGTGAGGGTAATGCAATTGTTATAGATATAAGAAACCGCTCAAAATCAGTTGGTTTAGCTGCTAATTCTATTATCGTTGTCGTAAATAAATAACTGGTGATGATGACAACCAAAGTTCTGTAGCAACAACTCTACTTAAACAATAACGCGTTGCTAAGTTAATATTCTTATATTAATTGACATCGGTTTAATCCTGATTCTTGTTTGATATAAGCCTTGAGCACTAATAAACGTGCTTCAGCTTATTTCTCTATTTACACTCCGCTACGGTCTAAGTAATTTCGCATCTATACGCTGAAAAGTCAACACAGCGTACGTAATTATGTTTGCCTCTGGTCGTGTTAGAAACAGCCCTATAATGGCTCACACACATTGGGTTGAACACCGTACGGAACCTCGTTTACAAAAACTTTAACACACGCATGTATGAGGTATTTAATAATAATAATAATGATATTAATAATGCTGGACAATCCACACAGCATCATCTAGCCCCAAACTAAGCAGGGCTTGTGTTATGGGTACTAGGATGACGATATACTTAATTTCATTATAAGTACATAGAAAACACCCAGAACACCCGGAATAAATATTTGCAGATCGTACAAACATTTATCCCAAGGCAGGAATCGAACCCGCAACCTCCTGCGTCGCAGGCGCACATTCGCTCGCCGCGCCACATCGGTCGTCATAATATAAATAAATATTTGTGAATATTTTTAAACAACATCATCTAACCTCAAACTAAGCATAGCTTGTACTATGGGAACCAGATGACTAATAGAATACTTTAGAATACACCTTTTTTTAGGGTTCCGTACCCAAAGAGTTTAACGGGACCTGTCCGTCTGTCCGTCCGTCTATCACCAGGCTGTATCTCATGAACCGTTATAGTTCGAGAGTTGAAACTTTCACAGATGATGTATTTCACTCTTAAGTATATTACATTTTTATCAGTGTTATGCGTAGAAAATAAATAAATCCCATTAATCCTTAAAATGGAGAACTGAGGTTAGACAGATTGACGGTAATTTAGACGCTTATTATCTCAACAAAACGATTTCCCGAGAACTTAACTATTAATTCAGCAAGTCTCGGCAAAGAAGCTTTAACTAGCAAGTTGGATGAATTCTGTCATGATTTATATGAATTGCGCACGGTAAGTTCTTACGATCACAAACATAATGTTGTCATCAGTAGACCATGTTTTAGAACTTTTTATATTGAAAATATAAAAATACTAAATACTCTATTATCCGACGAACTTCCTTTAAGAAAAGCACCAACCAGTTTCAATATAAACTTTCCTTTGAAGTGTTTAGTTTAATAATACTCTTCTGCTGAAATATTAGAAGTTACGACGTAAGTGTAAAAGAAAGAAAGAAAGAAAGAAAATACATTTATTTGACATACACATATAGCACACAGAACGGACTTAAAAACAAACAATAGGTAGTAGGAAAGCTAGATAGTGGAAAGAGCAAACTTAATTAACAGAACAGAAAGTAGGTAACCTAGCATTTAACAGTGGGTCCCAGTTAGTCCAGTCCGGTGCCGAATGGCATGCCAATAAGGTTCTACCTCAGCTTAGTTGCTGCTTAACAAGGTAGATGTCTACCGTGCCATGCAGCGCTGGTTTTCAGGTAGTGCCCAAAAAATAAGTGACGACACGAATAAATGAAAACCAAGAAATATAAACTTAATACCATAGAATAATTATTTGAAAGTTATATGCCTACAACATACAACATAAAATAATTATTATAATGTTATTTATAATAATTATATATATAAGTGTACATAAAATCTATATAAGCTTATGGTGTTTTGTCAGTGCTAGTACCCCTACTTCCTTATTTACCTACTTATATAATTATTTGAAAGTTATATACATGCCTACAACATAAAATAATTATTATAATGTTATTTATAATAATTATATATATAAGTGTACATAAAATCTATATAAGCTTATGGTGTTTTGTCAGTGCTAGTACCCCGACTTCCTTATTTACCAATTTATGTGCCCATACCATACGTAATATGGATGGCGTATTCCAAAAATACATGTTTCCAACTCACAAAGCAAGTTTTCCATGCGTGGTTACTGAACCGTTTACCCTTCACTCATTTTGAGATTAGACTCACTCAGTTGCTCAGTAGCGGCTAATACATGACTTTACATGACGTAATGGCAATTTTGAGTGTAATGCTGTGTTTGAAAGCATGAAATGTAAAGTTTTGGCGTCTCCACATTGGATTAATTCCGGTCCTTTGTTACTGCTTTATGCTCGTTTATTCATTCATAAGCTAAGCCATTATGGAGTCCCGACCTTTTATTGCTTTGTGAATCAAAAGAATCTGGTTTTTTCTCGTAATCTTGGTATTTCTGACTCTCTTGAAAGGAGTACTTTTTGTCTACGGAAAATATATGTAGTAATTTTATCGTTTTTACGTATCGTATCAAACGTGCGTGGTCTTCGAGATAATTATATATTATTGGTGATTCCGTCAGCAAGTTGTAGAAAAATAATCTGATAGGTTTGTCGATGTTTTTTCGAAATATTTATAAAAGTTTTAGGAAAACAAACCTAAAAAACTCGTTTTGGTTTCAACATAAAATTATTTTCGACGATTAAAGAGGGCTTGCAAACGTGTCAGCGTAAAATATAATCGTATAATCGCATTGTTTTATGTTACCTAGTTGTGCCGGCGCTTGACCTTACCGCGTAGTCTGCTAGACAATTCGGTCAATTCAAATTAACAAACCTCAACAATCCTTTTCCTCTGAGTCACTTTTAAGCACGTTCGTGCTGCATCCTGATGAATAAGGTTCAAAGACCAAAATTAAATCCAGCTACAACTGCAGTGAACCTACTAACCGGCATTGTGAGTAGGTATGCTTTATGTCTCGCTATAGATGTGCCTTGGTATGTAACGTACTGTATCGCTTTATTAGCTCACAATCTGCAGCTAATATGTTGTGGCACGAACGTAACACAGAACACAGCTTATAATCGGTTCTACCTAGAATTTTATTGCAAACTAACTGAGCCTCACGACTTCGTCCGCGTGGTTACTTTTGTTTTGAGTATTTTAATAATTCTCTTGACGCAATCTTGTCAAGATTGTCCTTTGAAATAGCAGACATGAACCAAACGCCCACTATCTACGAGTACAGGAACTGAAAAGTAACCTATGTCTGTCTCCGTCAAGTAAGTTATCTTCCTAAATTTCATCTCGATTGGTTTAGTGGTTTCGTTTTACCTTGCTCTGAATATCCACGTCATCCAGAACAAATTGACAGAACTGTCTTTAATATAAAATTCCACAAGCTGCCATACGATTATGAAAATAGATAACTATTTCGAACAATATTGTTACCTTTGGCCTTGCTAAGGGGTTCTTGTGAAAGCAATCATTGACGGGGTGGCCCTAACTTGCCAGAACCCATTACCAACTATAGTTTGGCTCGTTTGTTATAATGTGTGTGTGCCCCTTCAAACTTAATACATCTGTTATTGCTTGATTTCGGTGCGTATTTTGTGTACTAAATGCGAGAAAATAGCGTAATAATTCGTGTATATGTAATCGTTGATAAAAGAAACACAGAACGCAAATTTACTTAGAATTTTTGTCGAGCTTTCCTTATTACTTATTATTCACTTGCTAAATAAACGTCTATGTTTTCCGTCACTCATTATGTAAAAAGTATGTAGAACAATATAAAAAAGTGTTTTTTTTTATTTTCTCAAAAACTGTTGCGATAAGGACATGGGAATCTGGCCGATTTACTCACTCCTATACCTTAAGGAGGTGGTATCCGCCAACGAGAGGTTTTCTCCGTGTTATTTCTCTTTGATGAGTGAGTATAAATGTCCAAAAAAAATATATATTGCTTATTAAAGACTAAATTTTAATTTGAACAATTGAAATAATTCTAACTATATTATTACTATATGAAAAAAATATCCAAAGTGAAGCCATTTTTATTTTAAATTTGGTTATTTCTTCTAAACGGTATTGATTTTTAGTATTTTTTTTTCACACAAATATCTGTCAAAGTATTTATCACAAAATGAACAATTGGCAGTTCGAACTAATAATTAATTAGGCTACAAATAATTATTTCTTGAATGCCATATGAAATGGAATGCGCGCGGGTCCCTGCGCGGGCGACGGGCGGCAGTGCAACTCAGTATGGACAGACTCCTCAAGGTCGTTGGCGAGTACCACCGCCTTAAATGAATGTGAATGTGTTTATTTTCATGGAGTTGAACAATATTGTAGAATGTCATTTATTTTCGCCTTCTAAGTAGTACATGCGGCTACTGCAATACCATTCCATTTCCGACTAAAATGAGTTACATATTATTTATTCTCAGTGGAATTTCAAACTACTCAGCTCGTTTAAAGATGTTGCAAAGCTCCGCTTTTCCGAGGAAAAAATAGTTTTCAGGCATGCGCAAGGAATGCTCTTATTAAATATCTTATTGCATTACATTAGTTTCTTTCGCGTTACATAATTCAATCTCTCAACTCAGCGAAGCATTTCGTCGTCAAGTTCTATGTCATAGCTCATAGCTATAACTGGACAGAATTATATGTTTAGTTCTATGCTCGTATATACTCGTATAAGTCATACCTGAAATTTCCATAAAGGAGCTCTATTTTCCTTGACTCCGTAATGTCCGCTTCCCGTCTTTCTAGCCGCTAATCCATCCAAATTACGACATTAACATAAACCGGTGTGCACAAGCACCAATGGCTTTTGTGCTGTCGGGTTTCGCGAAATTCATTCATACGACACACCCACGTCCAATTTGTCTACCGTCCTCGGGTTACAGTATAATGAGGGAAGAACTCTGAAACTTTTCCACGGTATTTTTTACAAATTGTCGCCGTCTCACGGGTATAGGCCGTATAAAACTTCATTCTAAATTCATGGGTCACCTTTTATAAAACCTCGCTGATTGCGTATGGAGTTAATAAGGCTCAAAATTACGCCTGTTTCATAAAAATACATTGTCTTTGAAATTATTTTCGTTTGTTTAAAGTTTACATATGACCGTAATAGAAACCATTTGCCATTCCCTACGTGAAATGGTGCCGTGCCGTTATTTTTCAAATTGCACCGTAGCGGCGTTGGTCGCTGATGGAACTACAATATTTTTAAAAGAATTGTTTGGGAAAAACAACTTTTGTATTTTTAATTGACTTTTCCTGGGCCGCTACTTTTATGACTAGGTATGGTATAGTAGATGCTTTTATGTTACGACTTTACATGGTTATAGTAGGTTATTTATTCAGTGTTAAAGTTTGCGTTACTGGAGTTATTAACGTTTAAAAATAATAGTTAACAGCTGTAAAAAACTCATAAACGTTTACGTTTCCATCAAAGCTCACAGCTCTAACCGATGTATCTTTCCTGCAAGACTTCAAATCAGAATCACGAATTTCATCTAATATAAGAGTGGCTAGTGCATTGAACTGACGTTTCTGGGTGGTGGAATGGCGATGCGAACGGAAATCGTTCGGGGACCGCCCAACTAGACGGGCGCGCACCGCCCTGACTGGCTCGCACCGGCGCAGAGCAGAACCGGGTGGAACACTCTGGAAGAATATCGAATTATTTCGTCTCCGTCACTTCACAAACGAATATTCAATCTCATATCAATCTGATTGTGATGGAATTGTGTGTAAATCAATTCACCTGAATTTTATCTGGTCGTATCGCCGTTTAATTTCATTCATTGCTTTTACAATCTGTTGGATTTAGCAATTAGGCATCGGGTCGTATGGCGCGTGGTGATAAAACACGTTTTATCTCTATGTAAATTTGATTAAATTCGTGCTGGAGGTTTTTTAATTGAATGTTGAGAAACCTCGAGTTCTGCATTGATCCTACTAATATTTAAAATACGAAAGTACTTTATATAGAAATTACTGGATCTTCACACAGTCTGACTGAAGTACTTCGGGATCACCGCCATGTCATTAAAAGACTTTTGTATTTCTTTATATATTTAGCATTTGTGAATCAGCCTGTAACTGAACCGATTTAGATGTAACTTGTTATAGATAGTTCATGGTACTGTATGACCTGAAATCGCATAAAATAATACTTTATTTATGTAACAAGCGAGCATATTCACGCGTGCGGGAACTTTTTATATGTTATATCAATTTAGATAAGTATAGCTAATATTTCACACAGTCAAACTAAGCAAAGCTCATATTCATTTATACATGACTATCGACGCTAGAATTTGTCCATGTGTAGTTAGCTTTGTACAGTCTTTAACGCCCGATGTACCAGTTTAGAAGTTGAATTTCGGGAATTCCTTTCTTAGTACACCTCTACGCACCAAGACAAATGTGCCCTGACAATTTTAGGTCTCTACGACCAGTGGTTTAGGCGGTGCGTTGTTTATTTGACTGACATATAAACACAAATATATATGTGGTAGAGGTAGACTATAGAACAGATGGATGAACTGTGTGAAAGATGACATAAGGATAAGAAAGGAGTGAGTACAGATATGAAGGCTGATAGAGGAGAGTGGAAGAAAAGAACATCCCACATAAAGTGGGATTAGGGCAGGAAGATGATTAAGATGATGATAAATAAAAGTAACATTCGCACCTTGTTCAGCCCGGCATGCTATTCTCATAATTGAGTTAAATGGAGCATGACAATTCTCGCGTACACTTAACGGTTCATTTACGAGATAAAATATGTAAGTTATAATGGCCTGGAGTCTGTTTAGCACAATACATGACCCCGTCCTCAATGGATTGTCGGTGCATTACTGCATAGAGCAGTGACATCATCATTATTATCAACCTGGATATAAGCCTCCCTTCCCTCATCATTGAGGGTTTGGTGTAGGCATCGCGCTTGTCAGAATGATTTGGTGGCCGCAGTGTTGGTACTATGTACTCAGTACCCGGCAGTAGCAGGATCTAGCATCTTTTTTGGTATGTTTCTTATAAAAAAGTTGCACTTTAGGCAAGTATTTGACTTGGGATTTTATACTATCCCAAAATTTTTGGGATAATATAAAATCTTTGTGATTTCCTTAGGTGCAGGTAAGCACTATAAAAACTAACAAAATATTAGACTTTGGTGTCCTAAATTTTATTCTTGTAAATCTGTTCTCGTATTACAAAGGTGTTGACCCATTCTTCGCAATACCCCTACCGTATTACAACCCCTAAGCCTGCTCTAATGTCACCCAACATTCAATATCATATATCAACAAAATGCTTTCTTGTTGTTTGCATTTCTTAGGTTTCGTGCGTGGACTTTTCTTACTACATACAATCTATGCGTCAAACTTATCTATATCTATACTATACCACTAGTAAGAATCTTTGTCATGACTGACTGACTGCGTACAGACATACATATTAGTAGCAGTAGAGGCGTCAATAAAGGACTCGTGCGGGGAAGCAGCACCATGGTGTAGGTGCCGGTTAAATTACAGACGCATGAGGCTTACACCTGTATGCCTCGTTGTTGATGGTCGCAGAACAGTGCAGGCCGGTCCCATTCGTTACAAACGTGACGGAATGCAATGCTTTATAACCACTTAATATCAGGTAGGCTTGTTACATTAGTAAGTCGTATAAAAAAACGCACAACCTAAACCGCTGGTCGTTAATTTTGTCTGAATGAGTAATATAATGTAATGAGTATATATGTCTTGGTGCGTAGTAGTCAATAAAGAAAAGAACTTCTGAAATTCGTTCTTTAAAAGGGTACAGCTGGTATTGAAATTGGAACTCCATGCCAAAGAAGCCGCGCTATCGGCTAGTAAACTATGTGTTTTTTTTAATTATGAATTTCTTTGTTAGTACTGTTATTAGTCGTTATTATTTCTTCGGAATAAAATAGTGTTTTGTTTTTTCCAAAACTGGACCAGAACACCAATAACAAAATCAGTTTGGTTCTGAAATCGGTGACGTAATTTATGATTAGTACGAACGAATTATTGAGTTTGCGAACGCCGCCGCCGGATATATCGCGGAATGCACGATTTTGAAAGCACCCGAGGCAGTAAAGCTGAAAGGAGTGTAATTTTTAGTCTATTTCTAAGAACTATAAATATTATCTAGTTCATATTCCAATAAATTTCCCCCGGCTTCACCTTCGCTTTACACGCGAGAAGTGAGTGAATCAACAGAGAAGGCCGTAGCAACGTTCATGACGTGCTATGTTTATATTTGCTCATATTCTGTTTACTTTATAATAATTTCATTGACTGTATGTTTCATGGATTATGTACTTAGCTAGCTAAAAATGTTTTCCATGAAAGCCAGATGCTTTCGTTCTACCGTGATACATAGTTCTAAGATTAGGTAAATCTCATCACGATGAAACCCAAGCGTACCATAAATTAGCAACTTGATTGTCTCTTGAATGTTTTCTTTTGATGTTTTCGTTTAATTGTTCAAGAGTAGTTATTTTATATCCTCAACATTGTCCAGATCTAACATTCATCATAAAATCTTTTATGATAAAGTTTTTATCCCGGCCCGATATTGGTACCTTTTCAAAAATTATTACTCCATTTGCCTCCAACCAGCATAAAAGGATTCCCCAGTAGATTTACTGACATCATAATATTCCTGCAATTGAGAACAGTCCGAAGATAAAATAGACTTTCGATCGGAATGCCTCGGCTGTCTAGTGCCTTGCCTGTAGGCAAATCTAATATCGGAAATTGAGTCGACGGCTTATTCACTTTGGCCTCGTCTCCGCTCCTCCCGAGGTGAAGTAAAATTATTATCCCCCACTTCATTGCGTTATCAAATCACGGAGCGAGGTGTTTATTTCCTATTTAAAGAACATGAAATGAAATGTCTCGACTTTGCTGAATAAGATTTATATTGATTTTCTTCTGATTGGAGAATTACTTATTCTTGTTTGCTGGTGCTATTGTAATGAATAAAACTAACATTCGATTCGTGACTAGGCTCACTAAGAATAAAGCAAACATACATATGTAAACAATTTGTAGATATGTACCTACATTTGTGCATAGGACTGCATGGAAACCTAATGGTGAATATTGACACGGTACTTGCTTGTGTAATTGATTAACCAGGAAATAGATGTAGGTAGTTCGATGCGGTCTAAAGCGGCCACATTAGTGCACCGAAGGCAAATCTGTATTGATGTAGAATCTTATACCCGCCCAGCATTCCGTTTACCAGGTTTATCTTCACCCGCGGTCACCGTGACATCCGATTTTCATGGGTTTTTCGCGCGTAGTCGATATGATACGAGGCTTTACGCTCACACACGTCACGCACACGGTTTTATAGCAAACAAAACTATAAAAAAAGATTAAACTAAATTGCACTAAGTGACACTGGCGGTGTTGCAATCAAGATTATAATTATGATAAGACTTTTACTACTCACGCTCTAAGTACTCGTTTAAAATACAGGAAGCAAGAGACGACACAAGAACTTAATAAAAATATAGCAAATATTTTATTTTTTTATTTATTCAGTAAAGACATGAGACAATGTAGAAAGAGAGAAATAGATGAAATAAATAAATTGTTAAAACACTAGATTTCGACCTAATCCTTAACACCATCGTACAAACGTAAAAAAGGTGCAGTTCTTTTTTTATCGAAATTTAGTGCTATATTTTTGCTGAAGTCGCACCTGAAATCCTAAATGGCGTGGGAACAACGCAATTTCAATAAATTCGTCGAGCTATGTATAGAGGTTTACAATAAGTTCAGAAGGTTTACGAGCACACCTTGGCAACAATACTGTTAATCACGTCACTGGGTTGCCAACCAGTATATTGAACGTTTACCTTATATTTTGTGGAGCTACTTTCCGGACTAGGCTATTTCTGAAACTCGTGCGGTCTAGTTATTTTAACTAACAATACATTACTGGTTGCTTGTTACGTCATTTTATTTTGACGAACTTGTTATACAATAAATAATAATCTACGGCACTCATCTGGATGTTTTGTTTGATAGAAGCGCCAAATCCCAAAGGCACTAAAAGGATAAAATATTCAATTACTCTGTCCGGCAAAAGTTTGCTATTCCATGTACAGAGCTTAATGTAAAAAGTTAGAGAAATGATATCATCAAAATGCAAATTACATAGATTCGAATGTGATCTCTTGTTTTTGTATTCTCGAAATATTACGAACAAAATACGTGATGAATAGCGAATAAGATTGTGGAAGTTTATTCTTATGGAGTTGACGGTATATAATAAGTTCGATTCGATTTCCACAAACGAAAGGTTTATTTCCAGTAGCCTAGTTAACATTCGCAACCTCATCGAGTCTACTTGTCAGCAATATTTATGCTGCCACTTCAGCTCGCTCTCGCCTTGGAACGCTTCATTATAAGCTTTCAACGTAGTTTTAAAATTATGAGTTGGTTGAGATAGAGCCCGCTAAAAATTTATTGCATCATCTACTCGACATTGAAGCTGCCGTCGGAATAACCGAGGCACTCCTGAAAAAACTTCATCTCATAAAGCCTTTGTGCAACTGTCTACTGGATTACTCTTATATATTTTGATCTCCGTTACGTAACTGGTTAAATACAGCCTTCTAGGAAACTGGAAAGAGCTAGAAAGGGCATTGTTTCTTCGTATAGACTAAAGTAGGCGTTTTTTTTTCCAAGCCCTTTTTTCGGAGATTCACTCGCCTCATTATTACGATGGTGAAAAAGAACGAGTAATTCTAAGTTTTGTCTAAACAACTCATATGAGGAGTGATTTTGAAAATAATTAATGTTGGGGGGCCAGTATGCGAGACAGTTAGGTAACCGACGGGGAGCGAGCGAGACGGTAGGACGGCGCGCGCCGGCTCCGCTATTGATCGTGGGGAATGACGCCCGGGGTGACCCAAATAGAGCCTCCGTGCACCCCCACCCTCCAACTGAGAATCCCCCCCTCACTGACACCCTTCACCCACCCGCGCCGGTCGCTCGACGACGAATTTTCATATCAGCCGGTCCTTCACGGCGACGAAGGAATGGCCCGTCAGTCCCCGACTTAAATACTAATTCCTTTATATAATATATCATGAGGACCCCTGATGAATGATCATCACTTAAATCTTATGGAACGACCTCTTACTTTTATGATATCGATGTTCAATTGCTCTTTGAACTTTTATAAAAAACTAATACTTCATTCGCATCCCAAATTTACCTACTCTATTTGGCGTAAGACTGTCTTCCTATTGAAATATTTTTGGTATTAATGTTTAGGCACATCTGATCTACTACGCCTGTTATTTTTCTATCCATCGCCCTTAAATATTTTCTAGCGCTGAGCTAGCATCTGCAAACCCTCAGGGGAATGAGGTTGTATACTTCTAAATTAGTGTGTTAGTTAAAAGTAAAATACAGATTTTTGTAATGAAACCATGATATACCTAATGCAGTGAGCGCGCATAGTAACTGACCTATGCCCGGGAACCCCGCTGGGTCGCTGCGCCGCGGTGCATGCGTACTATAACTTTGTCATTGTGATAGCTGACATATTGCAATGTATTGATCGCTATTAACGATACCTGGAACACCCCCAACCACCCTACGATGTATGATATATTACTGTGGTAGTTGACCACTGCAGATCAAATGATACCTACAAAATTCAATAGCATTTCGTGCATTAAAGACAATTGAATCACCAACATAGCCATGAACAAATACTAGATGTATACCGCGCAGAAATGAATACTATCTGAACTGGAACAATGCGGAGAAAAATCCTTTTGTTTAACGCTCCCGTCCAGGCTGGTAGAATGAAAAATAAGCGCACAGCCGGGGCACGACGGACGCTGAAATTGAAAAGTATGCAACTTGGCTTTTTATTGTGCCTAGAGGCATATACTGCAGGAGATTGCAAATAAAACGTAGCTACTGTTGCTGCTTTTACAATGGGGTGTGTGGTTTCATTTAAGTAGACTTCTGCACCATGAAACATACTCTCGCAAACGATTCGATTCGAGAACTCATATAAGCTACTTAGACTAAAAAGTATAATCTTGTTTCAAGTATCGTGGTGGGGTAGCGTAGCGAACGATACGTCTATATTTGCTGACGTGTAATTACGGAGCGGGTGGCGTCAAGTGCCGGAAATTAATATCTGACAGGTGGTATTTCTACCTCTCACCGGAAGTCTACCATCACTGCCCACTTGACAAAATAAAAGCGCCATAAAATTTTTATAAGTATTTTTTTCGTGTATTACTGAAATATTTATATTTCATCGACACGAACTGAGAGATAGGTTTGAGTCTAACTTATATTTATTTAAACTCTACCTAATTGAGCCACTAGTCATGTTTTAAAACTCAAATGTTTTTGTATGTCACTTACCGTCATTAATGTTAGACAAATAATTTATCAAACACGTATAAATAGATCCGCCCGTCCTTCGTGCAAAGTACTCAATGACCTATTAATGTATTTTTCCAAGAGGTAGGTATAGAGTATAGGTACACGTGTTATCGTTACACACGCCTCAAGCTTTTTGCACCGGTAAAAGTTTCCAAATCCTTCAAAGTCTTTAAGTCAACACTACCATAATTTTATAGTCTCAAGGACGTGTCACGTAATTTACTGCTTATTTTCAGGCGCTTTAATGACCCCGAATAATACGTCTGCAAGCCCTTTTCGGGTGTAATATAACTCGACCTGAGGTTATAAATTACCAGAAACCAAGACTTGCGGATTAAGTAGGGCGGTACCGAGATATCCTACCTAACCTTCTAATAAAATTTATATTATTTATTTAGTGTACGGATGTTATTAATTAAAATAAGCATTGACGTAAACCATTTTGTAAATCAACCAGTTGCTATCTTCACGACTGGAAATAGTCTAGATTTATTTTCATGGCAAAATAAAGAAGCATCTAAATGTGATAAAAATGTGCGCCTGTATTGATGATCATAAGTCTCGCTTTTTAGTAAAATACTGTCCCTGTTGATAAAACATTTTCTATAGTCGATAAGGCAGGGCGCGCCGAGCGAGACATCCTTCCGTCCGCTTTCCTCGCCGCATCGCCCTACCAGTAAAGTGCCTAATAAAAATATATTACCGTCATTGGAGCCACAGCTTTTATGTTCTAGATATTTAATAATATCTTTAAATGTAGGTAAATTATGTGTGATTTTCAAAATATCGTTTCTTGCGAGATTTCGAATCATATATTCTTTGCGTTTTGATGTGGTACGTGGATAGGAAGAGATAGCTGTCGATCAGCAGGGCTGTCATCGTACCGGTTGTGGAAGGTTACGAGAGCTGTTGGGGCGGGCGGGTGGTCGAGGCGCAACGGTGGCGCGGCGGCGGCGATAGAGGGCACTCTGCGCAGCGGGCTGCGCGCGTCGCGGCGGTAGCAGCCGCGGCGCTGGCGTCGTGACGCAGTGTGACGTCAGTGCGCCGTCGGCTCGATACGCGCCGGCCCCATCGTCAGTCGCCGCCCGAACCAGGCCGCCGAACGACGCGCCCTACGCGCCTCCGCCCCGCGCACTCTCATACCGGGTTTTAGTTTCATACCACGATGACATAGCCCCAGTGCCGTTCGAAGAGGCTACGTGAAGCGCACACGTTTTTAAGTTTATTTCGTTGAAACGCGGAAACCGTAAAGGTCCCCCGTTGTTGCAGAACTAGCGACAACCCACCCCACACCGTAGAGGGAAAGAGGCGAGACCAAGAGGCGGCTTGTTCCTTTTTATCCGCCTTTACATAAAGACTAGAGAAAATGGGCGAGGTGAGTGCAGTGCTTGCTGTAGTGCTTGCCTTAGCCTTTACAGTAGCCCGACGTCGTGAGGAAGTGCATTCGTGAAGGTGCAAGTGCATGTCGCTATCTGTGAGTGCAGCAAGGTAACGCCGATGGAGATTCCTCGGCTGGTAGCGGTGCTCGTCAGCTTCTGGTAGTGCTTGAGCCCCAGAATCCTTTTGTGTCGTTTTATACATCAAACCCATTCACAGTCTTTGTTCCGTTGTGATAAATTACCAATCTGTACCATTATCTTGTGCACGATATTCCTTCAAAGTTATGATTTCGTGCTTGAATTTCGTTTTCGTTTGACATTAGACTAATTCATTGCATTATTCTCCATTTCTGCACCTTAGATCTTAGTTGTTTAGTCTAGAAAAAGAAGTAGCAGTAATCATTTTATAGAAGACAGCACCGCCGGCCGCGTTGCGTAACTCGGCACATCGATCGGCGAAGAGCAGCGAGACCGCTCTGGTCTCATATACCACGGTTGAACCTACTTCCTCACATCCATACGTCAAAATCTACAATTTTTTTTCTAGAATCGCCTAGTAAATCCTGATTAATATAAAATTTATCTCATCCAAATGCAAATCCTATGATCCATATTGTCAAATATCATTCATCCAAAAAAGCAATATCTAATTGAAAGCAACGATATAATTTTTGTGCCCTTTTGGAATATGGAAAAAAAAATTGTCAAGATATAAGTGGTTCACACATTGGCATTACATTTATATGTACCGATTTCGACCGATAAATATGAGCACGTTTTAGATGAACCACAGTATTTTAATGATTTCTTTTAAAACACGTTTATTTCATTTTTAAGAGATTCAAAAATCATCGAAACAGCAGTCATGAGAAAACATAAGGAAGACAACTTAATACGTTAAATCCACTGCCGTGAAATATCTCCTTCTGGTAGGCAAACAACGGGCTGGATAGCTTATATCTATTACATAAATTTATCGGTACTTTGTTATTATTACCTTGTTACAGAAATAACTAAAATAACCACGAATCAGTTCGGTTAACATAAATCCTTCAGAAAACATCTTCAACAAATCTCAGTCATTAATCTGAGTCGACGTTTTTACCAGCATTGTATTCAGTATAACTTCGGGATTACTCTTTTTACTTTACAAGCTGATTGCTTTGCTCTGGTAAAAATTTTACTTCTTATTTATTGTATAATTGAAAATAAAAACAAGTAGTTCAACATTTTTATGCTCGATAACCTAATACCGCACTTTTCACCTAACCTAAAGTATTAGAAGTCTCCTTAAATAAAAATTCCCACAGTTCTGCAGTACGGGACACATTTGTTGAACACATTTGCAGTATGACACATTTGTTGAACAAAGATTCCATTCCTCTCTAGGTGTTCTGAAGGAAGTGGATAACAGGTTGTCGGGAGCCGTGCTTCGGCCGCGACAACTATAAGAGCTCCGAAGGTTTATTAGAAAATTGCCTTGTCATTATGTCATTTAAATCGCATAGAGTACCGTCGCTCCATTGGAGTATTTCCTTTATCCTTTATGACGATAGCACGCATCAATTAGGATGCTAGACGTGATCCTTGGTTGTTTCCTAAGTAACAGATGATCTTCGGATGCAGTTATGAGAAACTTGACTGAATTTCATTATTTTGAACTGACGAACTAAGTTCGACGAAAATATTATAAATCAATATAACATGGTTTCTATTTAAACTATACTCGACTAAAATTAAAGTGAAATTACAGGCAGTAGAGGCTTTACAGGTGTATGCCTCAAGTTGGACGTAGGCCCGTGCATCGTAGAGTACGTTCCAAACGTGACCCGCGAGGCAATGCTTTGTTATTTGTGATGGTTGCCACTTAACATGAGGTGGGCTATCCTCTAGTTCCATCAGCAAGTTGCACAAAAAACGGTACTTACAAAAACTGTAAAATTTCAGGATCAGGATTTGTATTAGTTACTTATGTTACGAGATTACCTAATCCTATGGAAGTCCATCAAGGGAGACCTGCTTGTTCGATCATAAATTGTTTCTATGTCATATCTTATGTTTACTTATCCAAATTCTCATAAAATAATGTCAGTGATGAAAATATACGAACTTCCATCTCAAAATTTGATTTGCTTCCAAGGCCAGGTATCATTTTTGTTCATTCCCAACCCACATATTGTTGTCACGGGTGACCTTTGCCTTGAGTTTAAACTAACTCTAAAATATTCAATCATTTTCAGCGGTTTCACTGTCAGTGAATGTGTTTGTTCTAAAAACGTATAAGTGCAGTTAGAAGTAGACTTTTTTTTTAATAATGAGGTGGTTACGTACCTCTTTTGACGATAGTTTGAAATATCTAAGTCACATCTTAGATATTTAAATATTTTTTCCTGGGTCATGGTACGAGTACCTAACTACGAGCTTATCTATGAATCATATAAATATTTATCCGGTGTTAGGAACAGAACTCACACCTCTTGCGTGTCTTCCAGCTACGCAAACGAAGTCGTCTCTAATACTTATTTCTATTCAAAAAATCCATTCTAAGTTATCAAAACAATTATTGTAATAAGGGCTCGCGCTTAAAAAGTGAGAATACGTCTGAAAAAAACCCCTAATTTTTTTTTTAATAACCTAATTCTTATAGAGTAGCGTAGGCGAGTATTTTGGGCCAAAAGTCTATAATTTAGCTCATAATTGCTATGTCAGTGCGTAATACATACGATAGCTCGGTTTTATGTATTTAACTATAATGTAGAAGCTAACATAATTCCCGATCTGGTACTGTTCAGAAACCTGACGCAGGTTATATCTAGGTCATAATCGATTTCGAGATATTCGTCCTAGTTTGCTAGGATCACAGTTACATAACAATACCATTTATATACAACCTAGTTTACTGATCTTTCAAATGGTAATACCTTAATTTATGTAGTTACGTTTTATCTTTATAGCTTTTGTTCGCGATTACTTATGTAGTAGGTACATGATCTTTTGTCATATCAGCTAAAGTTCTAGACGCAATAACAATGTCACAGTCTCTTTTTGCATAATCGGCAACCTTCTTTATTTCACCTTAGGGTTCACTTATCAGTATGTTTAATAACCAATTAATGCACTTATTACGTTTCATTGCATTTTAAACACGACCTACCATAATATTTACATTCGCGTTGTAGTTTAAGCACCTTTTTACTTTTTATTTGCGTATATAATCAATCATGAATGATTACATCTTGTATACGTATTTAGCAATCAGTAGTACAGTAGCAATCAATAGGAGAATTATTAGATACAATAAAGTGTTATCTCGAAAGCTCTTGTTTATCCATCTACATACATTGAACTCTTATACGAGTAATAACTCTGCCAAACACCTAATAAATTGAAGTATGAAAAAGAATAACTGAGGCATTGAAGTGCTCCTTCGAATCATGATTTATTGAGAAATCTATAGATTTTGGTTGTTTTAACATTCTAAAAAAGATCTTCTACGCCTCTTTTACTACTCAAGTTAACTATTATATTTCTATTCATTCGTTTTACCTATACTTATTATTATTAGAAATTATTATAAAGTTAGTGAGTTTGTAAGGTTGTAGGGGTAATATCTGGATCTACTGAACTGATTTTGAAAATTTTACCAATAGGAAGCCACGTTATTTGTGAGTGGCATAAACCCGAAAAATTAAAAGTAAAAATATTTACCGCCCAACGAAGTGGAAGGGTCAGTTAGTATTTAATAAATGGGATGGATACGCGAATCGATAGCAAGTGCATCTTATTGTCAATGCAAATCTGGATAGGAAAGTTGATTCCTTCGGTTAATAATAGTGTTTTGGCAACGCACGCGGCAGTTCGGCCACGCCGCGGCGTCACCCGCGTCCCATGCCTCCGCTCGACGTCACTAGTCTCGCCTTATTACTGTTAAAAATAATTGTCTCATTCACGCACACGTCACGCATCTACTACGATAGTAACAACAAATTTTCGGTATAAAGCAGTTTTGCAACCGTGGCATTGAATCTCCGGTCGCTGACTTTTTGACATTTGTTTCGCATATATTCATATCATGTCAATGTGTCACATTCTCGCAATCTATGTTTTGGTTCATAATTTTACGTTTCTCAGTATTTTTGCAGCTCGCAGATAAAAGTTTTTGATGTTTATTAATTTCAGTCATTCAACCCTTACAGAAAGTAGAAGGCAAATATAGATTAAAACCACAGTAGAATAATACTTCCAAATCAATGATTTTACAAAGCTTTGAATCACATATGCTGTAAAATCAAATCTCTATAACTCCTGTTAGGTGTTTGAGAGATATTTTATGTAAGGTGAAAATAACCCAACAGAATTTATCATTCCACCCTATCTTGCTTTAGAGAGTGACCCAAAAAAACATTGAACCGAAAAAAACAAAATTCACAATATACTGTCGGCGTGTCTTTAAATTTCGCAAAGTATTGTGGCTTTATCAACCCCTTTTGAAATGAAAGATGTCGTCATGATCGTTTTACGTAGGCCAGAACTGGTTTCGATTTTCTATCAGATATTCCGGTTTAACCTTTACAGAGATTATTATAAATGCGGCCGCTAAGGCCTGGGGTGGCAACCTTGTCTTTTAGCTATTTATGTCGAGGGTAGCGAGTGGGGGGTTGGTCCGCACTGCGCATGTCCGATGTGCGCACCGCTTATGTAATCCGGCCCGTCCGCCGCTGCCGCAAGCTGTTTCAATATGTCCTCATGCTCCATCTATACTTCCACCTTCTGAATATTTCATCAGGCTGGTACAGCCTCCCTATTTGATACTAATGAATCTCTAATTCAATTGTAAATACTCACTGTTCATAAAAACGTTTCTCAGCGTCCACCGAAACACAAAACAGATTAACCATAGGTACTGTGATGTGATTAAACCATCCATCACTTTTCGCTTCGACTGAGCGCTGCTCGCAGTTTGCTCTTTGTTTTTGGTATTTTCCCGATAGCCTTCGCTTGTATCCAGGGCGCGGTTTAATGAGGCCTGGTATGAAAACGTTCATCAATTATCGACGGCGACGGGCTGGCTTGTTTACGGTAGAGCGGACGCATTTAGATTCTGTGACATTACTCTCCAACTGCCACAATGCGAAACTATATTACCTACGTAAGAAAACGTTTCCGGCTACTACATGCATATACGTCCATTTTTGAACCATTTACGGCTTAGCCTTCGTCAAATCATCAAAAGCTGCAATCGCGTCATCCGTAATGCCACGAAGATTGATAATATGACGATCTTAATCTTCGTTAAAACTGATAGAATAAAGAGCCCTGCAGGCGTATTCTAAGTTTTTTTCGTTTTCCGGATACTGGATTTCGGTTTGCGAGCTCGAATTTTTTGCATGGAGATACGATAAGCGCCCCTAGCGGCATATGGGGGCACTAGCGTATCTCCATACAAAAAATTCGAGCTCGGCGCAAACCGAAATCCGATATCCGCAAAACGTAAAAAACTCAGAATCCGCCCTCAGATCGGTATGGAACCGATGATGCATAGGTGTGCGGTGTCCTTCCATTTGCGCTCAGTTTCGCACGCGCAACTAGTTCAGATCAATTGAGTGCCATTGAGCTACTGTGGTCCCTCGTTCTATAGAATACGTTTGACAAGGTTATGCTGCGTACTCTCCGTGTCACTGTGTACCGGTTCTGTACGCTTTGTAATTGAATGCTGACATGTTTTGCATATGAGTTTATGTGCGGTATCTTCCGATTTGGTTATAATGTAGATAATACAATATAGACAATACCTATGTAGATCTCCTTGTTGATTGTGAAATCCTATTTTTTACATTTCTTGTTTTACATTTGAGTGCCGATATTGCATGTTCGTCATTGGGAATCTTCTGCATTGTTATTTATAGGATAGTTCATGCAAAATCGATGCTCATTATCACCCATTTCACCCATGTTTGCATGACCCTTAGGGTCGGCTAGTAGAATGTGTCTAGCCCCTAGTTGTGTTTGCAGCATGGCCGCACTGATTCCTACCGCGTCGCCACCATCGGGCCCGTTAAGGACGATAATAGAACAGCTGACGGACAGTACAAGGTTTTTATTTATATTATCATCTTTCATTTATCATTAGACAAAGTTGTACTTGATTAAGGCATGTCATGAGATTTATTATTTACTTAGCTCCACCATGTTGGTTCATCATAAACCATGATACCTTCTCGTGTTGAGGTAAGTTGAAATTATTGTCTTTGAATATTTTGCTCAGGGTATTCGGGGTTCGATTCCTTTCTCAACCTCGAATCTTTGAATTATTGTGGTAAATGGTGTCGGGAAACTGAAACAGTTAGAAAAATAAAAACCAGCTAGATGTTTAACATATTTCAATCTACTATTCTGCAGACACGCCGGAAACCCCCTGCGAAGAAGCGGAAAGCAGGAGATTTAGATGACCTGAAACAAGAGTTGGATATCGATTTCCACAAAGTAACACCTGAAGAGCTCTACCAAAGATTTCAAACCCACCCGGAAAATGTAAGAATATCAGATATCGCCTTAGTATATTAGAAACATTAAAATCTGGCAGAAGTTTAATGCAATCGTGAATTTCAGGGCCTTAGTCACGCAAAAGCAAAAGAGAACCTGGAACGAGACGGACCCAATGCACTCACACCACCCAAACAAACGCCAGAATGGGTGAAGTTTTGTAAAAATCTGTTCGGCGGTTTTGCGTTACTACTGTGGATTGGTGCTATCCTTTGCTTTATTGCCTACGGAATTCAGGTCAGTTGAGTCAACAAATGAGCACGACAATTTTACAACGATACACAAGTTAAGAATTAATTACATTGACTGTTAGTATAAAAAGTATATACTCATTCACTCGTAGATAAAACTTGCAAAACGTAACCGTTTTCTACTTCTAGGCGAGTACCGTTGAAGAACCCGCTGATGACAACTTATACCTTGGAATCGTATTGTCTTCTGTCGTTATCGTGACTGGCATTTTCTCGTACTACCAAGAAAGCAAGTCGTCTAAGATCATGGAATCATTCAAGAACATGGTGCCTCAATTTGCTACCGTTATCCGTGAGGGAGAGAAACTAACACTCCGCGCAGAGGACTTGGTGCTTGGTGACATTGTTGAGGTATGTTTTTATGTATTGTGTAAAAATGTCCACAAATATTTATTTATGGCGTAAGAGAACGCAACGTACAACCAACTTTCTTCGTTGGCATCATATAATTTCTCATATCAAAACTCATAAACAAATGCCAAGGGTTCTTGCCAGATTTCCATGATGTGTAGGAAAGGGTTTTGACTAGAAGCCAGAAAACTGTAACTATAACTGTACATAGATGCTGTAACTGAAACGATGACGAGCCCACACCTGTCGCATGACAAAAACATAAAAAAATACTTTTTATATCTCGTTTATGGCATGCATTCAACATTCAGCGTTCCTTATAAGTAGTTTCATTCCTTAGGTGAAATTTGGCGATAGAATCCCAGCTGATATCCGTATCATCGAGGCACGAGGCTTCAAAGTAGACAACTCAAGCTTGACCGGCGAATCCGAGCCCCAATCCCGTGGATCAGACTTCACTAACGAAAACCCCTTGGAAACTAAGAACTTGGGCTTTTTCTCTACCAACGCCGTTGAGGGTACCGCGAAAGGAATCGTAATATGCTGTGGTGATAACACTGTAAGTAGCCTACAAGCCTTTTGACGAGATAATGTAGCCAACAAGTACAATATAGTAACTTTACTCATAGAGATTATGAACTGACATTATTTTATCAAATTGATGATGAGAAAAATGCATGATATATTGATAATTAAGTTTCATTATTTTGTCGTTTTTGAACTTGCATATTATTTAACTTATAATGATTTAATGTAATAAAATTAGTAGGCATAGGTTATTTAAATTTTTGAGTAATGTGTCATAAAAGTGTTTTTTTTTTATTAAGTGATACCACATGTATTTTATATTTTAGGCATGCATGAAATTTTGTAAAAAATTTATGAAATAAAAAAGGTTTTATATTATATAAGTACAATATTCTTAATAATCTCAATTTGCAGGTTATGGGACGTATTGCTGGCTTGGCCTCTGGACTTGACACTGGAGAAACCCCTATCGCTAAGGAAATCCACCATTTCATCCACTTGATTACTGGCGTGGCTGTGTTCCTCGGAGTAACCTTCTTCCTTATTGCTTTCATTCTGGGATACCATTGGCTCGACGCTGTCATTTTCTTGATTGGTAAGTTAATCTGCATTTTTCGGAATTAACTCGGAAAGTATTACATGTAGTGTATTTCATACCTTGACAAAACGTAGCTACACGGCAGTCACTACGCTAAAATATTACGCTGATAAGATTTATAACACATTTCAATGAGACAGCAACAATTTGATTATTCTAACCTTAAAATGTATTTTTCAAAGGTATCATCGTAGCCAATGTACCTGAAGGTTTACTCGCCACTGTAACCGTATGTCTGACCCTGACCGCCAAGCGAATGGCCTCCAAAAACTGCCTGGTGAAGAACTTGGAAGCCGTTGAGACTCTCGGATCCACGTCGACCATCTGCTCTGACAAAACTGGAACGCTCACACAGAACAGGATGACTGTTGCCCACATGTGGTTCGATAACCAGATTATTGAGGCTGATACCACTGAAGATCAGTCTGGTGTTCAATACGGTAAGATCACATTCGAAACTAAGTTCTTTAATCACTTAAATGGAGAAAAACTTTGATTGAGACTTCTTGTATTTTCTAGACCGCACCAGCCCCGGATTTAAGGCTCTTGCTAAGATCGCTACTCTCTGCAACCGCGCTGAGTTTAAGGGAGGTCAGGATGGTGTACCAATCTTGAAGAAAGAAGTCGCCGGTGACGCGTCAGAAGCTGCCCTACTCAAATGCATGGAACTCGCTTTGGGAGATGTTTTGTCGATCCGCAAACGCAACAAGAAGGCTTGCGAAATTCCCTTCAACTCTACCAACAAATACCAGGTTTCGACTCACGAGAGCGATGACCCCAACGATCCCCGTCACCTGCTCGTCATGAAGGGAGCTCCTGAAAGGATCTTGGAACGTTGCAGCACTATCTTTATCGGCGGGAAGGAAAAGGTACGTATCGAATATACTTCACAACGTTACTCTGTCTCTATGTATAGCTTACTTATGGTATTGAATCTTGGGGATTTTTTAATCAGGTCCTGGACGAGGAAATGAAGGAAGCTTTCAACAACGCGTATCTTGAACTTGGTGGACTGGGTGAGCGTGTGCTCGGATTCTGCGACCTTCAACTACCCTCTGACAAGTACCCCATTGGTTTCAAATTTAATACTGACGAACCTAACTTCCCATTGGACAACCTTCGCTTCGTTGGACTGATGAGCATGATTGACCCTCCCAGAGCCGCTGTACCCGATGCCGTCGCTAAGTGCCGATCTGCTGGTATCAAGGTCAGTGTAGTCATCAATAAAGTATTCAGTTCTGTGTTTTATTCATATCATTTACGGGCTAATCTGAAATCGATTGACATTTGATTGCCATGTTTTGTACTTGCTACTATATTAAGCCAAATCGATTAACTGTGACTCGAAGTACTTAAAGTACGGTGCTAATAATGCCACTGAAATGTAGCGTATAGATTATTTCATTCCACCTGGTTCAGTGATTCCGGTCTAACTTCAAGCTCACCTCACACAGGTTATCATGGTTACCGGCGACCACCCCATCACTGCTAAGGCCATCGCCAAGTCTGTAGGTATCATCTCTGAAGGCAACGAGACAGTTGAAGATATCGCCGCGCGTCTGAACATTCCTGTATCCGAAGTCAACCCTCGTGAAGCCAAGGCTGCTGTTGTTCACGGAACTGAGCTCAGGGATATCGGCTCCGATATGCTTGATGAGATTCTAAAGTAAGATATCCATGAGGATAGCTGCTAACTATATGATTAAAATTAATGAAAAGTTTTTATGTACTTTTTGTATAAATCCATAGTTTCAGCACATCATCATTCTTCCAATTTTCGTCTTCCCAGGTACCACACCGAAATCGTATTCGCCCGTACCTCCCCGCAACAGAAGCTGATCATCGTAGAAGGTTGTCAGCGACTTGGGGCCATTGTCGCTGTCACGGGTGACGGTGTCAACGATTCGCCCGCTCTGAAGAAGGCTGATATCGGAGTTGCTATGGGTATTGCTGGCTCTGATGTCTCCAAACAGGTAAGGATCCTGCTACTATCATAAATGCAGTTTATATGTTTTGATACAGCAGCGTAACCGACAACTGCTGGGGAATAAATGTTCTCGAATGACGACCACGAAGAGCAGGATGCCTCCACTTGATAGATCGACGAAATTATTAATCGCGGGAAGTCGATGGGTGGAGATGGCTCAAACTTGTTCTCTCAGGAAACGTATAGGGGAAGCCTACATCCAGCAGTGCACTTCTTCAGGCTGATAGTGATGACCTTTTTATATTTATTTTTCAATGACGTCGCAACGGCTGGACCGGTTTGAATGAAAATTGGAATAAATAGCTGAATGACCTAGTTTTGAAACAGAGCTACCTCTATGTTATTTCCTATGAAATAAGAAAATTTTACTTGGATACAAAAAGCTAAACAAGAATGTGTGATGGCAATATTCGATCTTTAGAGGTTTTTTGAGGTTTTAAAAAAAACCCTACTGCATCGCTGTCACCAGCACTTCAGATTTATCTGCAGTGTTTGCGGACGCAGGGTGTGGTTTCAGAGCCGCCATTTTGTATGTGTGTGATCAATGTGGTTTGACCTACTTCAGTTTACCTGGGACAAATAAAGCCTGGCTTACCAACCGGCCGACGACGCTTACCTTTCGAAGATTAGATACGCGGCATTTTTCTAAAGCCAGTTAACAAGATATTTGATGCGAAGCAGGTTCAGGGTTCGACAAGGATTTAAAACTTCACGGACAAAGTCATCGTTATTCAGCCGCTATTTTGCTGTAGCTGTAGTAAATTTTTCAAATGTCAATTTTAAGACAACTTACCTCAAATAATAACATGGCATGGAGTTTTTACAACATACAAATCCGTTTAGCAGAACTTGAATCAAAATAAAATATAGTTACCTACTACCGAATACTCAAACGCATTTCAGATTTAAGTACGTCTCAAGTGACGAATTTTGACAGATTTTCATTGCAAACTGACAAAAAATCGCGACTTGAGACTTGAGTATTCGGGAGTACGTCAAATAGATTACCGTGTCATGATCAAAATGTTACATTTTGACAAAGATTCTTATAATATATAGATTTTTATTTTATTTGGTCTCCTAAAAAAACCTTACCATGCCGTGCCGCCAATGTGCGCCGGCCCTTTGTCAATTCAAATCTAGTCTAACCAAATTTTTTACTATAAAATCTACTACAACTTTGAAACCCCTCCTAGGCCGCTGACATGATTCTGCTCGACGACAACTTCGCTTCAATCGTCACTGGCGTGGAAGAAGGCCGATTGATCTTCGACAACTTAAAGAAATCCATCGCATATACCCTGACTTCCAACATTCCCGAAATCTCTCCCTTCCTTGCCTTCATCCTGTGTGATATCCCACTGCCCCTTGGTACTGTAACCATCCTTTGCATCGATCTTGGAACTGACATGGTAAGTTCGACTCTTTTATTCACTGACTATGGTTGATTATTTTTTTATGTTGAAAGAGAGGTTTCATAGCTAAATCTAAGTGTAAGCATATTATTTATTTTTCAACTCAGTCAGTTGTCTTAAGCGGCTGGATCCTTCCAAGAGTCCAAAGCTATCAGGGTTCCGTTAGATGAAAGTACAAAATCTACTAAATTCGAATCGACAACATAGAATTACAACAACACACATTACAACATACAACATTTACAACATTTAGTAGTAGTAGAGCTCTTTGTGAAGGGCTCGTCCGGGGCAGTACTACCACCATGCCTTTTTCTGCCGTCAAGCAGCTTGCTGTGTTCCGGTTTGAAGGGTGTGGGTGCCGGTGAAATTACAGGCACATGAGGCTTAACACCTGTATGCCTCAGGTTGATGGACGCTGAGTAGTGCATCGTAGGTGACGTTCCTAACGAGCGTGACCTACGAGGCAATGCTTTGTTATAGGTGATGGTAACCACTTACCATCAGGTGAGCCATCTGCTTGTTTCATCAGCAAGTTGTATAAAAAAAAAAAACAAGAAAAATTTACTCCGATTCTTGGCGAATTTTTTGTAGACCTCGCAACAAAACCTCTCTTGCAACATTTTTGTAGTTTTAATAATGAAAACAATTGAACCTCAACTGTTTTTCCCTAAGTGCCGTCGTATTTCAAATTAGATTAAAAAAAAATTGTCCTAAACAGGGAAAAGCAGGTGTTTAATGAATTAATACTTTATCTTTCTTAAATTTGCAGCATATTATGTGAAATTTGGCAGTTTTATGAATGTAAAATTAATGCTAGGTACCAGCGATCGCACTCGCGTACGAGTCGGCCGAGGCAGACATTATGAAACGGCCTCCTAGGAATCCGTTTTGCGACAAACTTGTCAACGAGAGGTCTTTATATTGCATACGCATTCGAGTGTTGCCAATAACCGATAGTGCCAATAACGTCGATGTTGTAAAATATACATTGTTTGTCGTATTGTTAATTTTATATGAATTGGTTTTAAATTGGAATAACAAGCAGATTCGGCCCTGTAAATAAATTCGGCGTGAAGTTGAGCATGATTACATTCAAATGAGTTACATTAACGAGTTTAGACTAACAAGTTAACTATACCTCATCAATCAGATAAATGTGAGAATAGTTCTAAATTAATACTTGTTTTTTTGTGCTACTAATCCTTCCAAATAACAATGTGACTAGTCTTCGAGAAGACAAAGTAAGATGGGCGTGTTTGATGTCTATAGCAATAGAAATATTCAAATAGTTGTCCTCTAACCAAACCAGACACAACACACTGATGTCATCGTCATTTCATACCATCACCATCTTTCAATTCGTAAACCAATCATCAACTTCACACTGTAGGTACTTCGCCGAGAAACATCACACCCAACATCTGATCAAATTTTTAATTTATTCAACATCCCAATGGAAATCCAGACGACAGACAAATGTCATCTCACGATCAATATATTTTGTGTTTTGTTATTAATTTTTGGTTGTATAGTTTTAAGCGTGTCAAGTTTTTACAAGCATACGCTCCTCCCAAATGCATAAGGTCTTACCACAAAACGTTGTTTAAAGTTAAACATGCTTTAAATATTGCTTAAAATTGGCACTGTCTCTATTTGTCATTGCCCATTGGTAAGAGATGGCAATAGTTAAGGCACTGTTTATCTTTAGGTAGATTTGTGTGGTAGAACGGTTAGTGTTAAAATGTTAGCTGCGAGGCGGCGGCGGTGGCGTCTGGTTGTAAAACTTGCTGTGTGTTCGATGTTGTACACATGTGACGATGATGCACCGCTTGTGTGCGAGTTAGTGAGCGTGAAGGCGCATGTGATATCGCCCTCCGCTCACATCGCTAGTGTTTGTGTAGGTGCCCGCCATTTCCCTGGCTTACGAGGAAGCAGAGTCTGACATTATGAAGCGACAGCCGCGTAATCCTTTCACAGATAAACTAGTTAACGAGAGGTAAAACACTCACGAGCGACATCCATTCGTTCGATGATCTTATTCTATCCGCTAATTTGCTTGCTACCCCGTGTCTAGTCTTCAATATTGAGGTTTGGTTGTTGCCTGCTGTGTGGACGGTGTCCTGTCACGACTCTAGCGCTCTCTTTACTGGATAACAAATACGACAAAAGCACCGCTCCTAACTTTTCTGCCTTGCGTGTCTTTTCTCTTTTCTTGTACTAACGTCTTTCGTACTTTCGTAACTGTAGCTTTGAAGTCGCAATGGAAGGACGTGTTTCGTATTAACGAGAGCAAATTTGTCTAAAACCAAACGCGTCGTTTCATTTTTAATTGGTGATTTTTATATTCTTTTTAATATAATCTTATTGGTGTGGTCGTGCGTGAAGGTAAGTGTTCGGTGTATCCCTGTCTCAGTCATGCATGCACGAGCACATCTTCTAAATGTTTTTATTAAAATTATACCTATTTTTTTTTGTATATTGTATTTTTTGAATTACTCATTTCTTGTCTGTCATTTATCTCCATGCACAACATGATACACTATTTGTTTCTCAGAGAACATCTTTATCATTCGAACTGTCTACTCTACTCACGTCCGCTACAGGCTTCATTACACCACATTTCTCATATTGTGTCACACTCAGCCACTCAGCTCAGGGTTACTGTCACATCTACTTCTGTTTAGGGACAGCTACACTTTATGTATATTGTATTTACATAATTATTATCAGAAACGCTGCTAGGGCTTGTTTTGTAACTTCTTTCACCATAGTTTAGTATTTCAGATAATATTTCGTTATCTCTTTGAAGGGAAATTAAGCTATTTTACATTTTAATCACGCCAATTTTCCACTTTTATATTTACTAGCCAACTTTGCGTTATATTTTAAGTATATTTTAGTATGTAATACTTGATATTATAATACATGTTCGCTAGAGGTAGTGTTTAGGTGTCGGAGAGCCGTAGCCGAGGTGTGTGTACGTATATTTATTATGTATTATGTATAAGTATCGTATTGTCGGCACCGCCGGCGGTCCGTCCCGTGTATTCTGGTTGTTTGTTGATTGCTTGGTATTACCGAAGGTGCCCGCTATATCATTGGCGTACGAGGCGCCCGAGTCCGATATCATGAAGCGGCAGCCTCGGGACCCTTACCGCGACAACCTCGTCAACAGAAGGTTGGCCCCGCACTGACCACGCTGCGCCACGTGTGCGGCATAGCTTACTAGTTACTCATTTGGGTGTTAACACAATGCCTAGCCCACTGACGTAATTTTGCATTCAATTATTCCATTGGTGACATTAAAGGAAATCATTTAATCGGTGCGGCTACTTGTGGTTGAACAGTACCAATTGATACTGGAAGTGGAAGAGTGATTGCCATCCGTACCCCCTCTAGCCCCCGTACCGCTCGCAGCACAGTAGCTGGCTGGCATTCGACCAAAATAATGTAGTATCGATCCCGGCCCCGTATATGATTCGTATTGTACCTGAACTACGCAGATACACAATAAATATACTGTTCCTTCATAGTTTTCTTCCTCTAATCCTGAAAGCTTTTTTATAAACAGTTTATAGATTTCTTCTAGAAGTCTATTTATAAATAGTTCTAGAGAAGCTAGTCCTTTATTTCAATTTCTCTCCGATCTTCACTCTTCCATATTTCAAAATTAGAAATTGTTTAATATTGGGAAATGCAATTAAAAATGCACGTTTAGCGAACAAATTAGAGAAAATGTTTAGATTATTTTCATAGAAAAAGCACTAGTGGTTAATAGTGTGTGGATTCGTGTTAGATCAGTAGTCATTAGAAACGAATATTTCATTGTCATTTAAAACAATTTTTCGTTAAAAGGAATGTTTTAGGCAACATGGAGTATTTCATAATATTTTATTTTTATTGAATAGCGTTATTTATCATAGATATCATGTAGTACAATATGTATTTATATATCAAAAGCACTATACTTCGAATCAGAAGTCACAGCGCTGAAGCTTACAAGCTCCACTCAAACACAACATTTCTAGGTCTACTTGAGCTATATTTTATCTAAGTTTGTTCTTCTTTTTATTTTTTTGCTTCTTTCTCATACATAACACTGATCAAAACGCTTCTGCCTACTTCGCCTTCTTCCTAACTGTGCATGATTTCTGTAGTAAGTCCCTACATGCGATCAAATTTTTATTTCCATAAATAAATACAGTAAGAATATAAATATTTCTTATGAAAAATGCAGACTATCCTACTTAAAGTGTATGGATTTGGATTGGATCATATGTAGGTCCTGCTAACCGGCATGATTTTACCTAAAATGTATTGGACCTAATATAACATGTTTGAAAATGTTATATTAGATGCTATGGTTGGAACGGGGTTTTCCGAAAACAAATATTTTTTTTCTGTTTGTAAATGAGTTGATATGATTCAACTTATATCGTTATAATTTATAACAAATCTTGTAAATGAAAATGTTTGGTACCGTGAAATGTTGCAGCATTCTCAGAAAATAATTAACTTTGATGTTGACATCATATCAGCCATTACATGTACAAAGGAATAACTATAATCTTATAAAGCTTTATTCCCTTCTACTGAAAGTGAAGTATCACATGAATACTAGCACAGTCAATTCTTGCATGTGAAAAATTGCTTGACACATGTAGCGTGTAAGTTCTGTGCTGACTATGATCATGTGTGCAGGTTGATATCGATGGCGTACGGCCAGATTGGTATGATCCAAGCAGCTGCTGGCTTCTTCGTATACTTCGTGATCATGGCTGAGAACGGATTCCTCCCGCTGAAGCTCTTTGGCATCAGGAAGCACTGGGACTCCAAGGCTATCAATGATTTGACCGACTCTTATGGACAGGAATGGGTATGCTTTTTATTTGTTTTTCATGGCACTCTATTATTCTTTTATTGCAGATTTATTTTATTTGGATGCCAAAACCTTAACATACTTTTCGTAACAGAAATTCGATAAAAACAAATCTTTTCAGCTGTGTGTAAATGGAAAGTAAATTAAAAAGAGGGAAAAGTAAAATGTAAAGAAAATTCTTAATAAGAAAAGTTGGTTCGTTGTTATAAAATTGTTATGACAACACAATTTGTTTTGTTAATTAGTCAGTGGAAAAGGAAAAATCTGAATTAATTACGTATTCAATCAGTTTATTGTACCGAGCGAAAACTCGATCGCAATTTATGTGCTTTCAAAACAGAAGACTGAAAACTCTCTCAAGAGCTCCTTCGAAGTATAAGTTATTCTTTTGTTTTTCTTGAAACGATCTTGGTTTTTTATTTCCAATGTTTTGGATCATTGCATTTTCTTATGAAAACTCGTCCCATTTCCAGACCTACCGTGACCGCAAAGCTCTCGAGTTCACCTGCCACACTGCTTTCTTTGTCTCCATCGTGGTGGTCCAGTGGGCTGATCTGATCATCTGCAAGACTCGCCGTAACTCCATCGTGCACCAGGGCATGCGTAACTGGGCTCTCAACTTCGGTATCATCTTTGAGACTGCCCTCGCTGCCTTCTTATCTTACACACCTGGAATGGACAAGGGTCTCAGGATGTACCCTCTCAAGTAAGTAACACTTCTCAACTAAGTGTCCTTCCAAATATTGATGAAAGCAATACCAGCTGAAAGACACTGAGCTTAAGGATGTTGTCAGAGGATTTAATCATTGTTTATGATGAAAACTATATCTAGACTAAATGAGTTGGAATTGAGTATTTGTATGTGAAGGTAATGTTCGTTATACTTGTTCGCAGGTTCGTGTGGTGGCTGCCTGCCATTCCGTTCATGCTGTCGATCTTCATCTACGATGAGATCCGACGCTTCTACCTCCGTCGCAACCCCGGCGGCTGGCTCGAACAAGAGACTTACTACTAAACAGCACCGACCACTGTCCGCATCACTCGCTGCGTACATTACCGTTCGTTTGTGTTCTATACAGACTGACAGAGGTTGCGGTGCCGTGCCGCTGCTGTCGTGTACGCTTCTCACCGCTTGTTACCGCAGTCCGCAACGCTCCGCACGGTGCAACATTACTCGTAGTACCCGTCGTCGACTGCCACTATTACTAACTGTGTTTCATTGCGTAACGTGACCGAGGGCAAGCGGCTGCGCCCGCCGCCGCCATTATAACCCAACCCATTATTATTATTGTTTTACATTAACTTTGTATGTATATATGCACAGTGGAGTATGGAGTAGGTATTTGTGATTATATAGAAAAATGTTATACACAATTTATTATAATTTTGAAATCGTAAAACATGTTATTTTTGTATTTGGATCTTTATATCTCGAGTGATTCGTGAATCTCGCTTCGGTATATGAATGTTTTGTTGAATCTCCATCGACGCGACGGCTACATCGTAGGAACGGCTCGCGACGGCAAGCGCCCGCCGACTCGGACTTCATGTTACAGTAGATCGCCCTTTAACACTATAATGCATATAAGTTAGAGAATAATTAATGTAATACCGATAAATTGTTTTTCACATACTTATATAATAAGTAATAAAAATGATCGTTTAGCGGTAGTTGATCGTTCGCGGCGTCGTGAATCGAGTGGGCGAAGGTATGACGCCCGCCGCGCATCGTGCTCGGCGGCCAACGAAAAGCATTTGTTGTAAAAGTACCGGTTAAGAGCCATTATTATTATTATAATTTAAGTAAATTAGATTTAAGTTGAATTTTTCGAGTGAATAAAGTTTAGTTGACGATTCGATCGGGTGAGTGGCGTATGAGAGGTCGATGTGGAGTGCCTGAGTTTTAGTGTACTACTGCTTACTGTTAGGTAGGTAGTTGAAATTTTGATGCCGTATTTTCAATCGTAAAAGTAGATAAATAAAGCATAACACAGACGCTCGGCTTAGAGAGGCGTGCGGGCGAGGGCCTCCGCTACCCGGCCCCTCGTGCCGGCAGCCGGCAGGTGGTGCGAGCGAGGTCTCCCGCTACGTCATCCCGGCGCGGCGGGCGAGGGCCTCCGCTACCGGACTCGCGCCCCTCCGACCGCGACTACACGACGCTTTTCTTTTCTAAAATAATCAGATTATTAGCGATTTTTGTCAAATTTAATTAAAATAGTCTGCTCATGGTAATTACGTAAGATTTTATTTCTTAATTAAAGGATAATAACAAAAGTAGGGATGCGTAATTAGAGATTTTTAAAATTATACAGTTATGATAGAGTCGTCTTGTTTTAGTCGCCGGTCGGTTCTTCTAGGAACGCGGACGGATGCGAAGGTGTGCGGCGACCTGCGAATGCGGCCAGGTTCAGCGACCATGCCAATGCTAGCCCGTACAATAGAAGGACCGACCGGAGCGATTTATTACAATTTTTCGTAACGAATACATATAACATTATAATAATGGTTACAAAAGTAAAATATAACATTATAGCGTCTAATAAAATCTAAATTATATGAAATGTTTATAGATTTAATGATCGTTTCTTTAGGGTGTCCTTCTGTGCTTGTTTGATAAGAACGATGTACATCTCGCTGACAATAGTCGTTGATATTATTAATGATCTGATGTTTGTATGCGGTTTGTTTAACGTACACTGTAGAACTAACATTGTTTTGCGTTCGACAGTTCTATACACCGATTAATTTTTTATAGTATTACTCTGTTGGCTAGGAGCGCTGTAAAAATGTAAGTGTTAATAAAAAAAACATTTTCAAAATACATATTAGCATGGCGTTTCATTGTAACCGGTAATATTTTATTTGATACCCATTTATTTGTTACTTGTGTCCAATAGAAATATAATTTATGTTAGATTGTAATAATAAAGCCTTTAGTAAAACATCAATCTCTTATTGACTTAACACGACTTATGTAGCATTATGCTTGTGAGGAAACGTCTTAAACAAGTTTAGATTGAAACCGGGTGAAAAAACCTTGCCGAAAGAATGAATTACAGAATACTATTACTCCTGGCGCAGTAATGAATAAACAAAGGATTTTGTCATTCAAATGTCCCTAAAATGCTTTGTCTCAATAGTAGAATGTATATTACACAGAGTAGATACTGTTATATAAGCCGAAAGTTATTTGCAAGCCGCGTCAGTTTAATATCTGTGAGAGTTACCTATTCCCAGCGCATCGAATGAGCGCCTCTGTTCACAAGCTAAAGCTTAACATAGAGCATATTGTGAAGAACAATCGTACTAACAGGTAGCGAATATTCCAAATAGTAATATATAATATTTTTAGTAGTAGCTCTTTGTGAAGGGCTCGTCCGAGGAAGTACAACCGTTATGCCTATTTGTGCCTCCAAACGCTTGCTGTGTTCCGGTTTGGGTGTGAATGCCAGTGAAATTACAGGCACATGAGGCTTAACACCTGTTTGCCTCAGGTTGATGGACGCAGAGCAGTGCATCGTAAGGCACGTTCCTAACGAGCGCGACCTACGAAGTAATACTTTGTTATAGGCGATGGTAACCACTTAACATCAGGTGGGCGGGCCATCTGCTTGTTCCATCAGCAAGTTGTATAAAAAAAAGTATTGTTCTCCCAAAGTACAAGGATAATAAATCTCCTTAGGTAGGTACCTACTTACTAAGGAGCGCTTATTATTTAAATTTGAACTCTATTTGAATTAGATTTAACGATTTTGCAATAGAAATGTAGGCGTGGGTTTGTGCCTAAGCTTGTTAAGCGTTGCCATCTGTGGTCATGAATAACTTTGCCGCAGTAAAAAATATTATGTAGGATGAATCGTAGGTTCACATTTCAGTCAAAAGGCATTTCTTTAATAAAATCACAGGGATCATTTTAAAACTAGGTGAAATTAGGATTTCAGCTATCTACTAATCATAGAATACAATTACCTATAAGTATGTGATGCGAAAGTAGGTCTGGTTGTTTGGTGTAGGTATAATGAAAAATCAATATTTTTGAAAATTTGCTTGGGTTGTTGCGCGAGGCCCCTGCAAGAGCGAGGCCCCGGGCGATTGCCCCGTTCGCCACCCCCTAAAGCCGCCACTGACTAAAAAAATACATAAGTAGTGAAACAGAAGATTTTCGATACAATGAAAATAAAGATATTTAACATTTAGTATCAATAGAAGACATAATATAGATTAAAATATTTTATATATATACAGTTACAAAAATGTAAAGGTAAGCTAATAGTTTGCAAAATAAAGCCTCACTACGAAGAGAAGAAGTCATAACTAGCAAATATTTTAGTGGTATTTTTGTACTCGGATAAGTCAGATACATACGCTGGTACATAGATAAATTTGTGGAAAACTGCACGTGTAATAGGTTATTTGTATTGCAATGCATTGAACGTAGTACCTACTTCCAGAAGGTACCTACCTATAATAAGTAGGTATGCATGTACCACGTAACTTGGCACCATTCCAGAGTCCTAATTGGAACGGCGGCGTTTAATCCAGCTGCATATTTTAAAATGCGCATTCCGTTTTCAGATTTTCACGGGCAAATGTGCCATGAAAATTAGCTTCAGGCTCGTTACTCACTTATATTGTGAACGAGAAAATTTGTGTGTCCGTATGTTTGTTTCTACTCAGGTCCGTAACGACAGAACTTAGTTTGTGAACAGAAGTACCTACATAGTTTGTGACCTAGAATAATATAGTATTTTAATCAGGGTAAATAATATGCGAGTAAAACCCATCATTATCATCATATAAGTACCTACCATATAATACGTCAGGCTTATTCATTACGTTTTCAGAAAGAACGGTTTTCAGCCTTCTACTATCGATTGTTCTACTGTCGACTACAGTTGTCTATTTTACTGCCCATTGCCTTAAAGTGGTGTCTGTCTGAGAGCTATGTCGGTTTTTCTGAGGATTTCTTCATTTCTGATTCTATCACGTAGTAAAACTACCAGCATAGCTCTCTCTATATCCCGTTGTCTGACTTTCAGCTCAGACTGAAATTAGTCCATGAAAACTTACTGATTGTAACAACATATCAGTAACAGAGTCATCACATCACTGACAGCGCACACTAATTATAAATATTATTTTCATGGGTTTATATCTGTAATTAAAAGATATGGCTTGATTTCCCGCACCCTGACCATTCGAGTTGGATTCGTCGACTGACCTCATTCGATACTTAATAATTCCTTAAAAGCAGCAGATTGGCCTTCAATTATTCAGTCGAACAAGAAAGATGTAAAAGCACCCAATCTAGTGTTCACTATTATTATATTATAGGCATAAAACTTAAGAATTTCGAAGATAACTAGTCGGGGTCAACATTTATATCAAAACTCTTTTTACGTGAACCAGTAGGTAGTATTAAAATATTTCTGTAGTGCCTAAGAATTTGTATCGTAAACTGGGCGGACTAAACCCTAGCTTAATCCACACGTTAGTTAATTTAACTAAGCCGTGGCTCATTATGTTTCCTAACAAACGGGCGATTAACGTATTAGTGAACTCTATCCAAGTTCTCTTTACAAATTTATGAATTTCAGTAGCTTATCAAATTTAATAAGCTTCGAAGATTTCGATTGGCTTTTAAAAATAATGGACCTTCGATCATCATCGCTTCAGCGAATCAAATCACCCACAGTTCACTTTGTAGCTCCCTGAAGGCCGATGGAAACGTGCCGTTCCGAGAGTCGCCCTCGGCCTTGACGACAGGGTCCTTTTACTTATAGATACTTGTATACTACACCTGTAAGCGAGACCCTTCGTCCTATAGACGCGTTGAACGCCCAACACACCCCTACGTGCCTCCCGCCTACTGCGCATGCCCCTAGTCGTTCTTTGACAGTCTAACCGTGCCAACACGTCCCAATTACTTTCTTCGCATTGTTTTACAAAATTATAAAATCTGTGTACGTTAATACGAGGAGATAGAGTAATGCGCATCGATGGTGTCCAGTGAAGCAGAATGGTGGCCAACATCGCCTTCGGCAACTCTAATGGTAACCATAAACATGTCTGCAAAATTTACGTTCAGGTATTAGCGGATTTGAGATGTTAATGATGTTGTAGTGGAGGCGACAGCGTACATAAGTGCGGTAGCTGCTTTCGCGACCGTGGTGCTGGTGGTTCTCCTCTTCCTCGGGAGGAGGTGGTGTTATTCCACTGCCTTCAGCCGCAAGTGTCGAGATGACATCCCTTCTGTGAACCCTCGCGTCGCTGTCGAGCCCTGCTCGCCTCTCGACAATGTTCAGTTTGGTAAGTCCTTAGCCCCCCATAGCAACGACTTTCCTTTGTGTATACTTGGAACTGTTTTTATTCTTGTGCTGAATCCTTGATCAAATTAGGAGTGTGTCGTTGATTTTCCCTTAGAATTTTCCCAATATCATAACGAGTGTTTTAATCATATTAGTAGATAATCGTCAAAACAAAACAAATCGACTTTCAGTAGACAATAATCATGATATCGATTCAATTATCAATTATTAATGACCCATTTGCTCGGCCACGAAAGCCTTAGCGTGTAGAACAGGTAGATAAACTCATTAATATTTTGTAGTAATTGTAGTTCCAAGGGCAACTAGTGCGTCATTGGAGTCCCTCGCGATTTGTCTATACTCAGTGGTTTTATTCCTTTGTTTTACCTAAGCTAACACCGTAACTAGTTCAGTAGACACCTACAGTTCGCACGAAAGGCTTTGGTCGCTAGTAGACTTTAAAATTTCAAACTTCACAGCTGCCAAAATCCATCGTGCGCACTACAGGTGTATAGGTATGTAGACTTTAGTCTAGGCTAGGTTCTGTATGTTTTATTGACGTTGTCCGTAAATCTGTGTTGTTATAGATGCTTTGTCGAAACCGAACCATTATCCCGATCGAATATACACGTATGAGGCCTCAGATTCGGACGACGAGCTGCGCTTGCGCATACAGGTAATAATAGATGGAACGTAACAACTGAAGTATTTTGTGCCACTTGAGTTAATGCCGCTTTTATACCTGCCAAGCAAAACAACTGACAGTTGACATTTTGTGGGTCACCAATCTGGCCATATTATCTTCTACTGGCTACGTGCAAAAGCTGCATCAATCATCTTCCAAAAAGCCTTACAAAAATCATCTTGAGATTTGTCATTTGCCTAAAATATTTGAAATTGAATTTCTGCATCCTCCCGTGAAAGTTTCTTCTTATTTAAAATCTTAAATCAAATTTGGCGTTGGATACTTTCCTCTAATTACGTGTTTGATCAAATCTTCATTATCTATATTGTTTATGAATGTTTTAGTAGATACCAATGCCCAATTTTAATTTTATATCATAGATTGTAGAATCAGTCCAAGCTTAGTGAAGTTTTTAATACTGCATGATACCCATTTAGCTTCATATTTTATGGACAGAAGTTTGTATTTATATTTTTTACCAGTCTTTACATTCATTACCATAGTGAACTACTACTATTCTACTGGTTCTGGACAAATCTCTGTGTTTTAAGTAAATTCACTTTGTAATCCAAGGACAAAGAAGAAGTCGAATGCCACTACGAGGAAAAGAATGAGAATGTGTGCCAATCGACGAAGCTTGACGTCGAGCTGGTGGAAACCGCTCTGCGTGAAACAAGCCTTCGCGAGACCAACCTTCGTGAAACTAACCTTCGTGAGACTAACCTTCGTGAGACCAGTCTGAGGGAGCCGACGATCAGAGAGACGAGAATAGACCAGCGTGCGGAATACATTCATACATTAGAGGCGCAGAGCAGCATCGATAGCGATGTCATTGCCCATAACGTAAGGAATTTATCATCATTCTGTTCCATCACTCAAGAGTTCGGAATCGTATTTCCATGTTGTACTTTAGGGACATATACAATAATACTAAATAAGTACCATAAGTATATTTTTATTGGGCTTTATAAGAACTTGTTCGCTGACATCAGTCCAGTGCTATTTTACGCTCCTTGCTAATTTCTTCAGGACACATCGTTGCTCTGCGCTGATAGCGGCAGCGGTCAAGAGCGGGGTTCAGTGGAGTTGACTCTGCTGTACGACGCGCCTGTCAGAAGCATGACGGTACACGTGCTACAAGCCCGCGGTCTGCAGCAGAAGAATCCACCGCAGATACTGCAAAGCCAGGTACTTCACAGCTTGACTTCATCCACTTCGGGTATGGTTGGAGCCAGAAATTGGGCTTACAAATGATTGTCAGTCTTCCTGTGTGTTATTTCCTTTTGCATATCAGCAACAAGGTCCCATGTAAGAACTTTTAACGTAGGTACCTACCTACTTTTACTGTTATTAATTTCTTCTTTTTTTCTTGTGAAGGCACCTATAGTTCTCACTGCATCGGTTCTATGGTTCTTCGACCTTCGGTACATATGATTTCACTTGTTTCAGGTCCGTGTGGTACTGTTACCTTTGAAAAAACAGAAGTTCAAATCTAAGATTCGTAATGGTGAAAATCCGCAGTATATGGAGAGTTTTGTACTTCACAAAATTAACCCAGGTAAAGCGCCAATATGCTTTTCTTCCAAGCTCTTCCAACCAAGCTTTTCTTCTCTTTGTTATGTAAATAATACTATCATTGTTTTTCTTCCTTCGTGATCATAGTTTTTTTAGTGCATGGAGAATCAGTCGTGCCCAGAAGAATACAACAAGGCTCTTTAATTTTCATGTAATTTCAAGGTTTGTATGTAAAACTGCGGTTACATATTACAGAGGATGTCCACGGTCTGGGTCTACGTATCCGTATCTACGGATGCGAACGCATGCGTCGGCAGCGGTTGCTTGGTGAGGCTGCCGTGAGCTTCGCGACCCTGAATTTTGAACTAGAGAACAGTCTGTGGCTTCAATTGGCACCGAGACAACATCACCAACCTAGCTTACAGGTATTTCTATACACTGTTTCATTTTCTTATAAGAAAACATGACAACATTGTATTATTATTATTAGTTAGTACATTGGTACTAAACTAATAGGGGTAATGTAAGTAAGGCTTTTAGTGGAGGGCTCGTCCGGGAAAGTACTACCACCATTCCTACTATTACCGCCAAGCAGCTTCCTGTGTTCCGGTTTGAAGGGTGTGGGTGCCGCTGAAATTACAGGCACATTAGGTTTAACATCTGTATGCCTCAGGTTGATTGACGCAGAGCAGTATACCGTAGGGCACGTTCCGAACAAACATTACCTGCGCAGTAATGCTTTGTTATAAGTGATGGTAACACTTAAGGAGGGGGTATTCGCCAACGAGAGGTTTTCTCCAGGTAATTTCTCTTTGATGAGTGAATATAAATGTCCAAAAAAAATATATATTGTTTATTAAAGACTAAATTTTAATTTGAACAATTGAAAAAATTCTAACTATATTATTACTATATGAAAAAAATATCCAAAGTGAAGCAATTTTTATTTTAAATTTGGTTATTTCTTCTAAACGGTATTGATTTTTAGTATTTTTTTTTCACACAAATATCTGTCAAAGTTTTTATCACAAAGTGTACAATTGGCAGTTCGATCTAATAATTCATTAGGCTACAATTAATTATTTCTTGAATGCGATATGAAATGGAATGCGCGGGTCCCTGTGCGGGCGACGGGCGGCAGTGCAACTCAGACTGTCGGACGGGGAGGTTGTGCTGCTCATTGCTCCGATTCGCGCGTGAACAATTTAGTGTTAGTTTTTTAATTTCGTTTTATTGTAAATCGTAGGTAAGGAGGCACTTACGTAAATTTTTTGCACTTCACGCTTCTTTATAAGTTTGGTAGATAGATAGGTAGATTACTCTTTATTCATTACTATGGCAAATATAGTTACGTATGGTATAGGATACCTACAGTTTCACAACTATACTCGAATAATAAACCACACAGTAATAGGTTAGCCCCTCGAAGTAGGCGGGAGTGGTCGTATACACCCTGTAAGCATTCGTCGTAGGTATCCTAGGATACCCGGTTGACATAGGCTAAATTATTTTTCAAAAATTAGGGTTCCTTACTAAAACCCGTGCAAAGCTGGGACGAGCCGCTAGTATTCTATAATAATTTACGAAACCACCGATATGATGGACGACCGATGTGGCGCGGCGGGCGAACGTCTGCCTGCGACGCAGGAGGTTGCGGGTTCGATTCACGACATGGGATAAATGCTTGTACGATTTACAAATTATTATTATTATGCTCCTGGCATAACTGCAAAAAGTCAACTTACAGGAGGATGTTTTTTTCAGATTATTTCAGAAATTATAAACCTTTTTGGTAAATTTTTGTCTAAATAATTTCAGTATGTATAATAATAATAATGCTGGACAAGCCACACAGCATCATCCAGTCCCAAGCTAAGCAGAGCTTATGTTATGGATACTAGGTGACTGATATACTTAATACAATACATTACATACATAGATATATTTTTATTATACATAGAAAACACCCAGAACACCCGGAATAAATATTTGTAGATTGTACAAACATTTATAATATTATAAATACTTTTTTAAATTGACTATCCTATCTTGCTCCTAAACTACTTCTAAACTACTTAATACATATATATCTATATATACAAAAAATATAGATATATATATTACGATTTTTTTAAATTATAACAATGGAGTTTACTCTTGTTTTTTTTTATTTTTTCCCTTTATTCTATCGGTTGTGCCCCTCTTGCCCGTTGATTATCGCTCGAAAAAAGTTATAACCTCCATTGGGCCTTTTTACCTCGGAGTTTTGCGTGTGCAAGATTTTGGAAAGTGAGCACACCTACATTATACAGAACTACCTACATTATTAAAGAATATTAGCTATTGCTTGAGCTGATTATCAAAAAGATGGGAATCTTTTAGATAACCAGCTCAACACAAGTAACGCAGTTAGTTTGGTCTTAAAATGTGCCCTTGTATCTGTTCTGTATATTCTGCAATTAAACTACATGAAAAGCAGTTAGCATGCCCTTGTTGTATTTCTGTAAGAAATAAAAGATTTGCACATATATTTTTTTCTTCCTGTAAAACTCCATCATAGTTTCTTCCCAAGAGGGCAAGTTAAATTCATGGTAAGAATACTTTCAAGTTATCGAACTAGCATCATTTGATTGGCTGTATCGAATGGGTGGTCAAATACGAATAATGGTCAATACGGTGCTCGATTGTCTTTATTCATGTCCAGACATATACTAGTGCGTATATTTCTCCCTCATAGTGCCACGATCACATAGATCCACATAGATTTATGGATGGTGTAGGAGAATTATGCTCTCTATCTCCTCGAGCGACGGCTGTAAATTATAACGACATGTATCAAAATGCAATGCTACCGACAGTTCGTAATATTTAAATTTCACCATCTGACTGCGGCGTCGTTGATGCTTGTGATTGTGACAATTTAATCAAAGGATACATCTACTTTTAGCTTTGTTTTCTGACAGTATAATAAAAACGAATCCCGAAATAAACTGTTTTATTGAACGCATATTGTTAGTTACAAGTGTACATAATTTATGAATTCCGGCAGGTGGACTCGCCTTGTGTCAGAACTTTACAATTTTATGTAGCTTATGATTATTGGTTCCATCAAGTTCAAGCTAAGAACAGCTGTCAGCGTAGCAAACAGTAATCATCGTTATCTTTAATCAGATAAAGAGGGCAATAGAAGTTGTCAAATCGGTTTGCAAGCGAAACTAATCCTTATCACCTATGAATCTGCAAGCGGCATTCAACCTTAGGGTGGTAAACCAATTTTTTGGGCGACTGTACCTATTATTTTTCGGGAAAAGGCTAGAACCTCTGTAACCAGAGCTATACCTACCTGTGTAAAAAACTTATGGATCTTCACCGTGCTTGGAAGGATTTGCAAAAAAAGATATGAGCTTGATGATATGTTTCGGGAGTTTACCGTCATCTCTTACAACACAAGATTTTATAAAAATGCAAGGACATCACGGTCAACCTACCAGCTTTGATGAAAACCTTGAGAAACCCTTGCTATCCACCTCTCAAACGGTAAGTTCTGGAACTACCTACTACAAAAAGAGGAAGGAAAGACTTTGTCACGCCTAAGTTAGTTGCAGCTTTAGACAGATGTCAATTAAACATAAGGAATTCTGTTTATATTCTTCAGGCTGTAGAAAAAGCACTAGATCTTAGCTGTGATGATTTCCTGATAAAAAAATCTTAGCTGTGATGATTTCCTGATAAAAAAATCGTCCATTCAACGATTTGCACACAGAGTAGAAAAGATAGTGTAATCTATAAAATCAAATTTCGTTTTAAAATGTGTGTTTGAAATAAGAATCCACCAAATCACAAGTAGCCCTGATATCAAAATGTTAAAAAAGTTTATATATTTCAATTGATTTATATGCTTATAGAAAAAGGTTAAAAACAGAAATTTTAAATTCGCGGGTTAATGTAAACGTAGACAGATAAAATTTTGTATTTAAGTAAGTCTTGATAGTTTAAAAAGAAATACGGGGTATACAATTCGATTTCCGAAAAAAAAAATATAAGGCACTTATATTCGTCCATATAAGGGACACCCTACAGTATTTGGTAGTTTGGAAATAAAAGTCACCCTAGTTGACAGTAGCGGCTTGTGTGCCTTTCTTCACCGGGCAAAATGAACCACTCATCTGATTCCGCGCGTGATAATAGGCAATAAATAAAGCATAAAAACTTGATTATTAAAATATACATATTGTTTTCTATATTTTATTTAACTGATATGATGTAAAATGGTATGTAGATGCTGAAAATAAAAAAAGTACTATCAAAGACACAATCAAATCTACGCCCCTGTGACTAGGATATGACGTATTGCATCGTGTTATTATGAATATAAATATTTTTTAGCCAACTTAGTATTATCTTCATATTTATTTACTTATTTTAGGAAGACTTGTGCCTTTATTGATCAGACAAACAAATCATAAAAACTTGATTATTAAAATATATACATGTTTTTTTATACTTTTTTGAAATGAAATTATGTAAAATGGTATGTAGATGCTGAAAATAAAAAAGTACTATGAAAGACACAATCAAATCTACGCCCCTGTGACTAGGATATGACGTATTGCATCGTGTTATTATGAATATAAATATTTTTTAGCCAACTTAGTATTATCTTCATATTTATTTACTTATTTTAGGAAGATTTGTGCCTTTATTGACTGGACAAACAAATCATAAAAACTTGATTATTAAAATATATACATGTTTTTTTATACTTTTTTGAACTGAAATTATGTAAAATGGTATGAAGATGCTGAAAATAAAAAAGTACTATGAAAGACACAATCAAATTTACGCCCCTGTGACTAGGATATGACGTATTGCATCGTGTTATTATGAATATAAATATTTTTTAGCCAACTTAGTATTATCTTCATATTTATTTACTTATTTTAGGAATACTTGTGCCTTTATTGACCGGACAAATAAATCATAAAAACTTGACGCCCTGTTGCTAGAATACAACTTATTGCATCGTATTTTTTTACTTCTTAAGTTAACACAAACACGTATTACATTAAAGTACATATAAATGAAATTATTAAATTAATATTTTAATGAAATGATTATATAATTTTAATTAAGCTTTTTAGGAAATTATTTTAACTTCATAGGTTGAGCTAAAAATTTATAAAAAGTTGTTTTAGTAGTTAGTACATAGTTATTAATTATTGTATGAACAATATTTTTATTATTATTTCAAATTGTTATGATCATATTCTAAACAGGCGGAGGGCAGTGGTACGCCATCATACAGGTTTTTCAGTTTGGGTACCAATGCTGTCTAACCAATGAATAGTCATGTATGTTGTTTCCAAATAAATTTAATTTCATTTCATTATGAATATAAATATTATTTTAGCCAATTTAGTATTTATTATCTTTTTATTTATTAACTTATTTTAGGAAAACCAGTGTCACCACTAAAATATTTCTTTTATATTGAGTAAATTTTTAGAGCACGATAATAGCGCGGCTCCTTGCCAACAAGGCAAGGAGCGCGTGTTGCGCTTTGCGAGCGTAAAAATGTAGCGGGGGGCACGCGGTCGGCGCGGGGAAATTATCCCACTCCGCCTGAATCCTCAAGGTCGTTGGCGAATAGCACAGCCTTAACATCAGGTGGTTCATCTGCTTGCTCCATCAGCAAGTCGTATAAAAACAATGTTATCTGTTAAATTTCATATGTATTTTGTTACCATATATTATGTATACTTGTATTCGTAGTTATTTTCTTTGTTATATTTTTACTGTACAAATATGGTTATTATTATTGTCTAAAGTTTTCACCTATATCAATTTAGTATCGCTATCTTTTCAGCTTCCAAAACTTGAGCTAGCCAGTCCTATGTCAGGCATCCTGGCGAGTCCCTCCATATCCACAGTGGTGACCCCGATCGGTGCAGGCGGGGAAGCATGCAGCCTCGCTCGCTCCGACTCTGCTTCATCTTGTTGCAGCACCAGATCTGCACCAGAACTGTTACTGGGACTACAGTATAATGCTACTACTGGGCACTTGTCTGTCGAGGTAAGGTCTTTATCTAACTCCATTTGACTAGCTCAATAACGACAATGGTGACCCCAATCGGGGAGGCGGAGAAGATTGCAGCCTTACAATTGCAAAATGCTTGCTAGTGCTAATTATAGTATTTAGACGTGTCTCTGACCACTACATAATATCTCGTTAAGGATCTAGAGTGCCAAAGAAAAAGGATGCCTACTAAGAGAATCATGAAAGAGAAAATTATTATAAATATATTGCAGATAATAAAAGGCACCCACTTCCGCAAGTTGTCTCCGAACAAAGCTCCTGATACGTACGTGAAGCTGTGCCTCATCAGCTCGCTCGGCATGGAGATGGGTCGCTGCAAGTCTACCACGCGGCGAGCGCAGTCGAATCCACTCTACAAGGAACTCTTTATATTCCAGGTATGACCAGATTCACTACCTTTAGTATCTCTTTAGATAGATAAAATTGTGACACAGCTACCACTAGACTGATTTCGATTAAAATATAGACTACTTTTTATTACATTAAAATTACAGTTATCTAGTTAAATAGATCAAGCAAGCCCTGGATTAACATATAAACTCTTTTTATCCCAAAAACAACCTTAGAGGAGAAGTGCCTTAAATTTTATCATAGCAAAGTGCCTAAATATTTGTGTTAGCACCACATATAAGTAATATAATAAACATGCAATCGCGCGCTACTTCAGTCATACAAACTTCAATCCTCGTTTTACCCATTTAGGGACTGAATTTCAGGAATTCCTCTTTAGAAAAAAAATTCTCAGTCTGCACTCTCTCTTCTCAGGAGCCGTTTAGCCTGTGCGTTGTATATATCAGTCAGTCAGTCAGGACTTAGATTCTTATCATCCTGTCTAACTTACCGACTGATTATAGACAACGCACAGCCTAAACCAATGGTCGTAGAGACTTGAAATTACCAGGGTACTTGAAATTGCCGAAGGTTGCAGTTTGGATGGAAAGCTTAACGAGGACGAATCCGCATGCGTTTCTACTAGTTGGTTTAAGTTTTTTTGGGTAGTTTGAAAGTAGCGCCAGTTACGGAAAAATTGAGGAGCAATAGGCTAGCGTGGTATGGGCATGTCATGAGGAGGGATGAAAGTCATGTAACCAGGAAAGCGATGAACATGAATGTTGATGGATATCTGGGTAGAGGTAGACCAAAGAAAAGATGGATGAATTGTCTGAAAGATGACATGGATAAGAAAGGAGTGAGTACAGATATGACGGCTGATAGAGGGGAGTGGAAGAAAAGAACATGTTGTGCCGACCCCACTTAAAGTGGGATAAGGGCAGGAAGATGATGATGATGATGATGTTTATTTGTTGTATAACAGGTTGCTCTCTTCCAACTGACGGAGGTGACACTAATGGTGTCGGTGTGGTGGCGGCGTAGTGTGAAGCGGAATGAAATGGTGGGATGGTTCTCTCTTGGGCACAGCTCCTCAGGACGCGACGAGCAGCAACACTGGACCGACTTGTGCGAACGGCATGATCAGGTAACTAATCTTTTTAACTACAGTATTCAAAGTACGTGAGAATCCGGCGAAGTTACAGAAGTGTTTTGTATATGAGTAATACATAGTACCTACTTATTGCATAACTTCTATCAAACGAAATTAAAGAAATCACCCATGCCTATTTCTGCCGCTTTTTGCTGTGTTTATTGGCAAATAGATACTTAGTAACCGTGTTCTGTGATGCAGGTACAACGTTGGCATGTGTTACTGGATTCCTGACGAGCTGGCAAGAAGCGCGACGAGAACGCGCAATGAGCACGCTCAATTTGACCTCTGGGATTTTCCCCAGACGCGACGCGAACCTACATCTATCCCTTTCCACATCCCGAAGGACTGGTTCATCAGAATGGTTCGCGCAGTTCGCTCCCCGTACCACCCGGTACTTTTTAAGATCCCAGGATCTTTTTGGTGTTTAAATTTGGTGTTTAAACACTTTGGTGATTGCTTTTGTTGTACCAGCACTAGCAATTTGCTTTTTTGTGTGTTGTACGTGATGAGTTTTCGTATGAAATGGCACGGATTGAAGATAGGACACTTTGACTGAGATATGTACGAATGTTACTTAGAATTGAATTTATACTGAGAGGTGATTTCGTACGGGTGAAGCTATTTTACAATTGTCTTTAGGGGTTGAATTTCAGGAATTCCTTAAATTACTAAAAAAAAAAGTCTCTACGCCTTAGACTGTGCGTTGTCTATATGTCAGTTAATCAGAATAAAGACTTTCAAAATAATAGGTGAAGCTATATGAAGTACACAGGAATTGTAAATCTGATATTGTAATTTTATAAAGTCGTTCTGTAGGCTTGCTAGAAAGTTACGAGATAATTTGGAATGTAACGAGGTACGTAGGTAGGTATAGTGAAGACTTGGAGCGCACAATGCATGTAGATAGTATATTAGAATTATATTTATTATGATATATTTGTCTACAAATACGAAAATAAATCTAGCCGTTCTATTAATATTTCTTATAAAAAACATTATTATGAAGTTAGAACATGTTGTTTCTCATGTTTAATTTGCGTTTAAGTAAATATTATCTATGTTAGATGTATGTATGGTGTATTTATATTGTTTATTTATTTTAATACATTTTTTTGGTGTCAAATGGTCTTACTCATAATGGTTTCTGAACGCTCGTTTAGCTAAAATGGCCGATGAGTCTGTTAACATATTTGTTGACATGAAAATGACAGTGACAAGATGATTTTATAAAGTCTTTTTAGAGTGTCAGGGATTATGAATAAGACCAATAGTGTTTTATATGTCTCTAAAATATAGTTATTTATCCTTAAAAAACATATAAAGTTTTGATTGTAGGTTTTGTGAACTAATATTATAAAAACATATAGGTGTTTTGATTTTAAGAAAAATCGTTTCAAACAAAATGGCGAATTAGTATTACGGTTAATTGTTTTTGTAATTCGGATGCTAAAGAGGAGTAATTAAGAAATTAGATTTTTTATACTTATACGCGTTTCTACATAATAGCGGATAATAGATTCTAGAATATATAAAAAGTAATTGTATGACTAACTTGAAATATTTATACATATTCAGCATACAATAGATATTACTAAGTTCTTTTGTGGTTTTTCAGTGGTGGCCACGTATTTGCCAATGGCTTTAGATAGATCTAGACTTAAAAAAAGGCGAAGATCTGAGACCAAAAAATTATGTAAATAAACAAATTATACCACTCCTATTTGTCTAGAATTTTGTTCGTAATTTTCCTACCTACTAGCTTATTTTGTAATGTTTTTTACTGTAAGTAATTCTACTTTATTGCTAGCAATAAACTATTTCCACACTTATAATCTCTTAATAAACAATATAGAAAAAAACTTTGTAATCTGCCACTGATAATGTATTTCCTTATATTTTGTATTGAACAATTACTTCATAATAATAAAATAAATAGCTTTCGTGGATATTTGTATTGTTGAAACGACCAATTTATATCATGTACCTAACTTAGCAATTTGCTGTAACTAAATGTTCGAGTATCCTTGTAATGAAAAATTGTAAGTAATGCTATTATTTATCAAAACTTATTATGTACTATTTAAATGAAAGTCAAAATGATTGATATAGGTCCCTAATTTTTATAGTGCGGAGATCCCAAGGATTTTTTAATATCCCAAAAGCTATGCCATCGAGTTCGATTGAGCTCTCGGTAGCGCAGTTGGTTAGCGACTACACGTGTTATACCTATTTCTGGCACAGGATTAAGTACTACTTTATCTTATCTTTATCTCATTCTTGTTAACTTCAAACGAATTGACCATACATTAGGAATTAGTTCAGAGTATCATCGTAATATAAATATTGTGGATACTATGTATAGTTTTCGCTGGAAGTATTTTTAAATTGATTTATTGAAATGTGGACACAATCATTGTCCATGGTGGTGGATGCACGTTCTGATATTGCCTTTAGTGCACCTTTTTTGTAAGTTTTACGGTGAGCAGGTGCTATTCGCGAATAGCACTACTAAAAGTGCTATTCGCGGTTCGACACATGTTTACACTATAAGCAAAGTGTGGGTTCCCGCGGCGGATATTGTGTCTTGTCTCCTGGTATTCTTACGGATACCATAGGCAGGAGAATACAGAGAACAACTATAACGTAAGCCATTACTCTTGAGTGTTTAATTAAGAATGTCTACTGTTCCTTATTCTTTTGTATAGAAATTAAGAAACTAATAGGAACTTTAAGTACCTGCTTTTAAATCTCTAACTAAAGTTTGAAGCCAAATTGGTACCTGCTAAAAAAGTTTATTTACTCAATGTTTAAATCTATTTATAAGTAAAGTTTTATCTATTTATGCGAATAGATTTTTTCAGTAAGTATCATACAAGGAATATTTCGATTTTGTACATAGTTATGAGGATATTAGGTTGAATACCTACTTCATTTTATTTGTATTTACCTTAATAACAAGTATATAGGTCAAACAACAATTTTCAATAACTCAATTTTGAAATAGAAAATGTATTTATACTTCATTATATAATCATAGCCTGTAGAATATTTGTCTTAATAATGTTTTGGTATTATGTGGTAGGTGGTAGGGCTTTAGGTTCAATGCCCGACTGGGGAGGTACCACCGTCTTGCCTTTTTCCACCAGTGTGGTTTCAGAGGTAAGATTGCCAGTGATTGCCACTTGAACATGAGGCTTAAGAACTCTGTCTCATTTAATAGGAAACCAAGGGTTTTCTGTTTTGATCAAACTCGTACATACATATACTAACTCACATTTTTTTTGAAGGAACGCCATGAACGTTCATGTTGCTAGGAAAAAACTCTGGGGTTTTATTTTTAAGTTCTATAGAGCCTATAGGATTTTTCGTCTTTCATATCAAAGAGACGCAGTCAATTTTATTAAGAAAGCTGATTGAAATTGTCAATAAAATTTATTTTATAAATAATTTCATTTTAGTAACAATTTAATTTTTCACATTAATTTCGCAGTGTTGTCGTAAATAATAAAGTAATGAATAATTGTTTGAATTAAATATAATTAACTAAATAGCACCAAATTTCTATATTATCAATTCTACAGGAATGCTTCAAAATTAAATAGGTTTATGACTTTCAAAAGATCAGAGGTACGGTCAGAATTTCAAAATATAAAAAAAATGCCAAGTCACATAAGTGAACTGTGACTATATACCGCTGATGTGTATTTTAACGTTATCTTTGTATTAGATTGGGCATGGACGTGCTTCAAGACTACCCTTTTAGACTAATCTAATAGACAGTCGTAAGCCTACTTCATTTTATTAAGCTGTGTACTTAATGGAATTACTATTTTCTATGTGTTTTTCTAATCATAATCTTATATACAGCAATATTTAAGCTATCAGTATTCATTAAATGTTTAGTAAATTTACCTCTCAATATATTAATAGCCTTCTTAATAGATCCAGTAAACCAAAATTGTTATCAACATTAGTCAAGAGAGTTTCTCAATAAACTTTATACATTTCCTAAATATTGTTTTATTCAATTGTTTATAGACGTTTATTTTAAAGTAGACGTAGGTATGTTTTTAAGTAATACGTATATTTTTAAGCAGACGTATGTTTTAAGTACTTAAGACGTACATTTTTAAGTAGATCATATATTATTATGTAAGTCTTTGATGCATATACTAACATCGACTTTAACATGTACAATTAAAGTCCACTTTACCAACATGTTACGATGCCCTGGCACAAACCAAATAAAATTAGCAGCATTTTGCATGAAAAGGAAGGAAAGGTTTAAGATAAAACAATATAGAAGGTAAGTCTTTGACAAAAAAAAAATTACCACATTTTTATAAAAAATCTGTTACTGCACAATTGAACGACGCGCTTAGAGAGGCATAAATAATAATAATAATAATGCTGGACAGTCCACACAGCATCATCTAGCCCCAAGCTAAGCAGAGCTTGTGTTATGGGTACTAGATGACTGATATACTTAATACAATACATTACATATATAGATATTTTTTATTATACATAGAAAACACCCAGAACACCCGGAATAAATATTTGCAGATCGTACAATATTTATCCCAAGGCGGGAATCGAACCCGCAACCTCTTGGGTCGCAAGCGGACATTCGCCCGCCGCGCCACATCGGTAAGGCATAGATTTACTTACTGGTGGTAACTGAAACGTGGACTAGCTAGCATTCCAGCAGCAGCGGCGATGGCTTGCAACTTCGCTGAACAGGTACTTGGTATTAAGAGATCTGGGGGATATCAACCGTGCCGGGTGATTTAGTCATGAGGCTATGTTGTTTTTTACTTCGTTTCGTCCGCTTCGTTTTAATTTAGATCTATAGATAAAACTAAATGATTAGGTTTCTATATAAACCACCGATAAAAAACCTACATACCGTGACCAACCATCGTGACCAATGCTAATAAAAATTAAAACTAATTTAGCTACACGGTTTTTAAGGGTCTATTGTGAATTGTAAACATAGTAATATTACACGCGACATTAATAACTATAGTTGAAATATTTACGAGGTTAATATATTAAAGTTAAGTTGTAGATACTCTGTAGTGTCTATACCTGATTGAATCTACCTCGTGAATCTGTGGTACAATATTCTTGCCTAAGATTTATTTTCCGTAATTTTTTAATGTACTCGAAGATACAATCAGCAACAGAAGTAGAGTAGGTAACAGTTTAGATTTTAAAAACACTTGGTCTACATGATCTTTAAATTGTAATGGGTCAATACTAGTCCATATCTATAAATCCATATTCAAGCTTTTAAATTTCCAAAAGTTCATGATTTCTTTTTTACTTACTATATTAGAAAAATATTGATTTGATTCCAGAATACACATGCTGTAGCAATGAAGGGCGATTTTAAAACATTGCTACGGAAATTCTGTTTGGAAGGCACGGTACTTGGATTGAAATACTTTTATTTGTATCCTGATCGTCTATCAAGGTATGTACCTATCTATAAAATATCTATTTACTGATCCGTGGTTTGTAAATAATTTCGGGGAATATATAAAACCTGATAGCCTGTGACTGTCTTGTAACCACACTTGTAACCTGTCATTACCTGTCACATATGGAATACCAGCTGGTACGGGTAAATGTGGGAAAATATAAAAATACAGTGCTATAATATTTAAATTACCATTCGTCCTAGCAAAATAAGCACCACTCGCGCTCTGATGAATTGAGCGATACTATATACTACATAAGTATAATAATACGTAGTATGATAAGTATATAAGTATAAGCCCGTATGGACTGATCTGTATGTACAATTTGAGATCAAGAGATATTGAAATTTTACCGTTTTCTTTACATTTATTGTATTCTCAAAACATCCTCAAGGAAAACAAGTGAGGGAAAATATCCACCGTACCGTATATATACTTTTAAAAACAAACAACCCTCGTCTATATCTATCTAGTCGTGCTTAATATAGTATACGACCTCACGTAGCTATTGCTACGATAAAATAATGATACCACTGACTGTGTCTACGATAACGCTACAGCAGCCGTAGCGTTAGCGGACGGATACGCTGCTACGCTTTAGCTACGAAATCGTGCGTTTCGCTATTTTTTTTGTAGAAATTAATTTACTTTCCGTCATATTGCGCGTTCGTGTCTATTGTATGAAATAATTGAAAAAATAATATAAACAGACTTCAAAAACCAAAATATTAATGACCCACGAGAAATAAACAGTATTTCGACGGAACTCGAAGTCGAACTTAGTACTCTTTAATATATTAAGATTACCTTATAAATCAACCCTGCAGATGGACATATCGTTCAAATATCAGTGAAACCATCATCGAAATCAGGCGGAGCAAACAGTGTAAGTTAAAACAAGCCGCGCTAAATTAATCCTCCTCGATTTTTTATAATAGTTAAAACGAATGCTATCGTTAATAGATATCTCCAAATACAATATTCTATGATCTTACGTTACTATACCTACAGCTACTATAATGATACCTCTACGCTACTACTACGCTCTGTCTACGCTGGCTACGGCTACGCTGCTACGCTTTAGCTACGTCTATTTGGTGCGTTCATGTCTTTTCTATGAAAGTCTGCTAACATTAATCTAATCTAACACGCATTAAGTATTGGCCCGCCACCAACCTGATGCGTCACTCTACCTATAACAATAACACTAACTTACAGATCACATTAATGAATTGTCTTGCGGTATAGTGCTGCGTCTATCACTCTAAGATCAGTAAAGGTATTAAAATTGTATGTGCCTGTGTGGTAGCACCTTTACTTCAAACTGGAACATACCAATGCGAGCACCATTACTTTAAGGCAGAATGAAATAAGGTGATACATGCCAGGATGAAACTCTTTCACATACAGCACTACTGCTAAAAGTTCTTTGGACGAATGTGTGTTGATTTTTATTGCTAAAGTGTTTCCTAGTATATAAACGATTATGCTTATACCACAAATAAAAATAAATAAATATTTGTGGACATTTATACTAGAGATGCCACGAATAGTGAATTGGCCGAATACCGAATACCGAATATTCGGCAACGCTGTCGGCCGAAGCGCCGAATATTCGGCTGCCGAATATTCGGCACGAAATACATACTTGTCGGGAGCGCGTTAGCTGGATAAAGACAAGTCGCAACCTGTTTTCCTCAAATTTAGTTACAATGAGATCTTCACTGCAAGCCGAGTTTGAAAGGCGATTCAGCTTCGATAAAAAAACAAATATCTGGTTGCTACTTTTCTGGATCTTCGCTTCAAAACGAGTTTCCTAGGATTGGTTCAAACAGAAAGAGCAAGACAAAAAAATCTTCTAGAAGCTCTGAAAATAAGTTGTGATGATTCTAGTAGTACCGATGACCATTCTTCTCCACTTCGTAAGAAAATAAACTTGAATGAAAATGATAGGACTATTGAAATACACGACAGTTTCTGGAACTGCTTTTAGGAAGTCGCTACAGATAATATGCGAAATGAGGAGGACGAGGAGAAGAATGCTCTGGCAAACGAGTTGGATTTTTATTTGAAAACAGTTTGCCTAAATAGAAAGGCCGATCCTTACAAGTGGTGGTTAGCAAACGAAAAACTATACCCAAACCTTTCGAAATTCGCTAAAGTTTATCTTTCTTCTCCTGGAAGTAGCGTGTATAGTGGGAGGTTATTTTCTGAGGCTGGTAACATTTACGATAAAAAGCGTAATCGTTTGCTACCAAAAAGTGCCGAAAAGCTTGTTTTTATCCATCACAACTTACCACTGATCAATTTTAATTACAAAAGTGTTGTAATTTGGAAATAAATACATAATTTTGAGTAATATAACGTGTCTTTTTTACATGATTTGGTATTCGGTATTCGGCCGAATAGTACGTATTATTCGGCCGAATACCGAATAGCAAAAAAAGTGGCCGAATAGGCCGAATACCGAATAGTTGCCGAATATTCGTGACATCTCTAATTTATACACAACATCATCTAACCCCTAACTAAGCATAGCTTGTACTATGGGAACCAGATGACTAATAGAATACTTACAAATATATTAGTAAATTATTTTAGTAATTACAATATACCACAAATGTCAAATTGACTCGTGCTAAGATATTAAAAAAAGGTATAGTAATAGTCCTCACATAATCTCCTAAAATAATCAATTTGACTATTTCTCGAGCAGATGTTACTGGTCCGTAAACATGGTAGCGGTTCTTCTCTTAGCGTGCGTGCTGACTCAGAACCTGTACCTTCGGTTTGCAGAGATGCCCACACAGGTAAGTGCGATTACATACGTTTATATGCCACCCAACAACAATCTACGGCAATTACGGCAATGGGCTTGCAACCTGTCACGTACGGAATACCAACTATTGCAAAATGTGGGCATGTACCAATTGTAGTATTTGGACGTACCTCTGTCTACCCCTATTAGACAAAAATCAAAATCAAAAGTCGTGAGGCTGTTTCTTTTTTTTTCATCAACAATCTCATAATGTCGAAAGTGATATATAATTACATAAAAAAATCAAATAATATAATTGTATAAAATAAAGTATAAATTATACGTCTGTACCAATGACAGATTTTATATACTGATATCAGATGAACAATTTTACAAGGAACACGAAATGAGCACGACACGGTACCGAACCGACGTAGCATGAATCTATAAATCTTTTTCTGTTACGCCTTCCTGATAAAACCACAGTAACTGATATATGTATGTGAATAAACAGTATTTAATAACAACCATTACCACTCCCACCAGATCACCATTGAGAATCAGTATGAGCCTGTAATCAACCTTCCTTACCCGGCCATCACCATATGCTCTCCTGTACAAATCACGAAAAGTTATATGAAGAAACTCAATGAAAGCCTTTTGTAAGTACCAACAAAGCCATTCATGGACATCTGATGATTTAAACTCTTTATCAACTTTTGAACGGTAACCTTGCATTTCTTTATTTTCAATGCACAGTTTATCTACACAACAGGAAGAAAAAGGGTTTAAAACTCGAACTGTTAGTCAAATTTTCTTACTGACTTTCAACCCCTAAAAGGGGGTACCTACATACGAATACCCCTAATGTATACTAAGGGATATTTCCCTGATCTTCTTATAATTTTCCGCTGGGGAACAATTATTTCTTCAATTTTAGCGACGCAGCACCCGACCTGAAAATCGATCTAGAAACAGCACTTCCTGATATTTTGGGCATGTACGAAATCCTCCCCGAGGTGAATACTACTACTTTATCCAGTTTACAGTCATTGTTGGAACTTAAAAATATTACGGTATGTAACTTTTTTAGTAAATAGTAGACCGCCCCTTAGGCAATTAGAGGGGCGTTACATTTTTTTTGCCCAGGCATACTGTTTCATCATTGTAATTTCTGCGTTCCCCTAATCTACACCAATTATAAGAATCTTTATTCTGACTGACTGTCTGACTGACATAAAGACAACGCTAAGCCTAAACCACTGGTTCTAGAAAAAGAGACTTGAAATTTTAAGGGCGTATTCGTCTTGACGCGTAAAGAACTACAAAAAAAGGACTTCCCGAAACTTAACCCCTGTATGGGTACAGCGGGTGTTGAAGTTTGCATGAGGATAACTTCAGGCGGACGAAGTTTCGTTCGCCCCCTACCTTATAGACTGACGATTGTTACGGTCGCGAAAAGTCCATGGATGGAAAGGGCTCAAAGTCATTCTTGCTGGAAGCGTATGGGGGAAGCCTATGTCCATCAATGGACTTCTACAGGCTGCTAATAGTGAACATGGTAATAAGATCCCGATAGAGGCAGTGAGGGATGTAAAATATTTTGATTAGGCCTAACTAATTTTAGTTTCTCATCGCAGACTGCGGGGTTGTTAGGCGGTATTGCGCAAAGCTGTAGCAGCTTCCTCAAATTATGTTTCTTCGAAATGAAACGCTATGAAAACTGCGAAGATCTGTTCCAACCAATTCTTACTGCTCTGGGACTTTGTTGTACTTTCAACAATAAATACTTTTACGATGGAAAAATGTAAGTACCTAACATACCGAAAGTTAGACACATTATTAACCTATCCGTCGTTGCCTTTATTCAATTTAGTATCTAACAGGTATATCTGTTAGTAATTTACAAATGTCCCGTTTATGCTGTTTTTTTTTAATCTAAACAATAGATAGTATAATAATAATAATAATAATAAATCTTTATTCAAAAATTCAAGCTACATGTTGTTCAAAATTGTTATTCTACACAGTGGTATGGTGGCTTGTGTGCAAGTGTTACTGTATTGCAGTATCTACACTAAGTGCTGGACTTGTGTTGTAGATACCGCATTATACTTCCAATATTAAGTTATACATACATAGCCATGTTGTATCGTTGATATATACAACAAACCCGTAAGTACTAAATATACTTTACTACAAATATTTTACACTTTTTTTTTTTTTTTTATATCAAGTTACATCATGTAAAATCATGTAAAAAGAGACTACATTCATTATAACTAACATAACTAAAAATATCAGATAAAACAATTAAATAAATATCAATTTGATTAAAATTGGTGGGTGTATAGGTATATGTTTGAGAGTGAGGGTGGTGGGGGGTTGTGTGCGTGTGTGAGGGGTGTGTCTGTTGATGTATGTGTGGGCTGTGTGGGGGGGAGGGGGGTGTGAGTGTCTACGTAGATATATATTATATATATAGATATACATTTATTTATCTGGTGTGTTGTGTATGTTTTTGTTAGGAATACTATAAATAAGCGCTCGGTGTCACATACTTTATTGCACTATTTTCAGCAACTGCTCAGTGTCTTTATAATTAAGAGCGAGAAGCCATCGCATCAGCGCCTTTTTGCATTCTATTTGGTTTACGCGCACTAAGTCCGGTATTACTCTGTTAGCTTTGTTGTACAAAAGCGGACCCAAAAACGTTTGATGGCGTTGGGCAAATACAGTATGCACCGGTGGCTTAGTCAAAATTCGGTCTTTTCTTCGTTTGCCAGTTAAAAGATTGTTTTTGGCGTTAGCTTTTTTGTGTTGAGATAGGATAGTGTTGTAAATAAATAGCTGACGAACAGTCAGCACCTTACAGTCCGTATACAAATCTACTGTCGGGAATCTATATGGTTTAAAAGTTCCAACTTTTAACACTGCTCTTTGGGCACGTTCTAATTGTAGCATGTATGTGATGCAGGCTCCTCCCCAGGCAGTGTTACAATACGTTAAAATTGATCGACATAATGAGTCATAGACATTTATAAGCAACCCTCGGTCAGCTACTTCTCGTAAGTTTTTAAAAACATAAATTAATTTACGCACACGGCCAGAGAGTACATTGATATGTTTTTTCCAGTTGAGCTTTTCATCAATAATAACCCCTAAATATTTTATATTTTGAACCTGTTCCAGTTCTGAGCAGTCACAAGAACCATATGCGCAATTCACATGTGCTTTGATAGTAAGTAACGGGGTTCTGTTACGTGGGTTTGAGAACGCTACAAATTTGGTTTTACTAATGTTAAGTGATAAAAGGTTGTTTTGTAGCCATTTCGTCACAGTATTCAAGCCTTCTTCTGCACAAGCCCTTACCTCTTCCCAACTATTTCCTTCAAAAATTAGCGCAGTATCATCTGCGTACGAAAAGATCTGACCATGATTTAGTTTTAGATTACACAGATCGTTAACGTAAACCAGAAAGAGGCTCGGGCCTAGAACACTTCCCTGTGGGCACCCAATAAGTTCAAGTTTTTTTATTAGAATGGGAATGGAGACAGTATCAAAAGCCTTTGCTAAATCCAGGAATATGCCAATAACTTTTTTTTTGCTATCTATTTGATTCACAATAAGATCGACAAGGCCTGTAACTGCCCCTTCTGTTGATTTTGCTGTTCTAAATCCAAATTGGGCGTTTGAGAGTATGTTGAACGACTCTAAATATGACGTTAGTCTCTTATTAATGACTTTTTCCAAAATCTTAGATAGGGCAGTCAGGACCGAAATTGGTCTATAATTCGTGATACTGTCTCCATTTCCACCTTTGTGAACTGGTGTAATAACAGCGGTCTTGAAAACCCTAGGAAAAATTCCGTTGGCTATGCAAATATTGCAAACATGTGTTATTAAAGGAACTACTGCAGAACCGCAGTATTTGAGAAAGGCTGCTGATATACCGTCGTACCCAGTAGCACAATCATTTTTAAGACCATGTAAAATTCCATATATTTCAGCTTCATCAGTTGCTATCATTCCAATTGAATTAGCCTGTGAGGGCAAATTGCTTAAAATATTTGCAATGTCCCATGAATCCTCGCATGTGAGTTGTATTTTATTTGCAATAGTTTTACCAACACTCACAAAGTAATCGTAAGTAGTATAGAATTTAATGGATCAATTGTGAGGGACAATTGACCCATAAAGTTCTGTATAGATTAATTGCTAGGGGTGTTTATCGTATCTACCAAAAATTCGAGCTCACAGACCGAAATCCGATATCCGGAAAACGATAAAAACTCATAATCGGCCTACAAGGCAGATCAGTCGCCTAGCAGCGAGGTGGTTCGACAACATTGTCGGTGTCGTGGGTCGCACCTGGATAAAACTAGCGCAAGACCATATTATAGTGGGTATGGCATAGGTGTACAAATTGAAACGCTGTATCCTATAACCCACAGTGGCTTGTAGGTAACTGAGAATGGGCAGGCCAAAGAGTAAAAACTCTCTCTCTTTATCTTTTGTACCGTGCAAGCGGTACTAGAGCAGTGTGGCTGTCTACTGTTCTCAGTTACGTCTCTTACAGGAACAAGCACGCACCTCAAGCAATTACAAGAACAGTTAGAAGCGCTGGAGAAGGCAGGGGATTAATCGTGATCGCAGACTACGACTTCGAAGATGCCGTTGAGGGAACTATACTCAGTGGAGGCGCTGTTGATGTGAGCTTAGTTTTGGAAATAACTTAACAAAGTCAAAGTCAAAAAGTATTTATTTCGTAATATCCGCAGGGATCATCTTGAAACGTCTTAAATCTAGGTGAATCTAAGCGCCAGTTACTCGCGACCAAGCCTAGAAGAACTTCAGTGGTTGTCTGCACTGAATAGGTTAAACTTATGTCTTATGACAACCGTCACAGCTCATTCTAAGTAGCCCTACCTTCTGTGTTGTAGTTGGGTTCGGTCCCTATCCAAATTTTTATTCTTGTGTAAAGAACATAGGTGTTTGTTCTCTGTCTGAATGTTATATGTATTTACAAAAAAGTATATAATTATTTTATCAGCTATCTGGTTCCCATAGTACAAGCTTTGCTTAATTTGGGACTAAAAGACGTTGTATCAGTGTGTGTTGATTTCCTCAAGTGTAGGTAAGCACTATAAAAACTAACAAATTTATTTATTTATGTATTATTTTTTACCGATATATCTGTCTGTCACCGCTCTCATAGCTATAAAGGCAGAATCATATTAGACACGACCCGCGCAGACGCGCGTTGATTGTCTCGGGCATTTCGCACATGGGACAGACATGCAAATTGAGTCGTCGCGCCGTCTGCTCAATGCTTAGGGGCTACAAATTTGGATCAGTTATAGCATTTAGAATACAATTTCAGTATGTTAAATGTATACAACACGTTGTTTCAGGTATTGTACTCAGATTCAGTTGATTTTCCTACCGACCGAGAGTCTACTCTCGTGGAAACCTACACAGAATCTTTCCACATCATCAACGCAGAATATACTACGTGTTCTGAAGAAGTGAGGACTCTGGTTCCTGAGCAGTGAGTGATTTGTTTGATACCGACCAGCTAGTAAACAATGACTTTGGTTTCCCAATACTAAAAACTTTCTGTATCCTTCTAGACGAAAATGCTTCTTAGACCACGAAGCCAGTCTCCCATACTTTCACAAATACAGCAAGTCTGACTGCGATCTTACATGCACCGTGCAAGCGGTACTAGAGCAGTGTGGCTGTCTACTGTTTTACATACCACATTCACCTTCGCATCGAACCTGCAACATGACCAATATACCGTGTATTATGCTGGTCAAATGTAAGTGCTCCATCTTTCGTTTGTATCTTCTGGATGTTCGTCTATTGCCACTAATGTTTCAAATTCAAAGTCAAAAAGCATTTATTCAGTAATATCCAGGGATCATTTTAAATCGTGCTCTAGCTTTTAGATATTAAAGGGGTTGGCTTGCTCTATTGAAATAAAGTTCAAAATCCGACTTGTTTTATTTCCATGGACATTCATGCGCTATTTTTTTTGTTTAAAACATAAAAAAGGTTTAATTTGTTTAAAAATTTATACATGTCTTTAATTCAATAAATTACCTTTTTTCTGATTATAAAAAAATATGGTAGTTGTCGCTCAAAACCTTGAGCAATGCGCGACGAAAGTTTTTTTCTGATAGTTTGAGTGCAATATTATTAGATACCTTTTTTTCAAGTTTGTATCAGTAGCTGATTTGCCTAACTGCGCGACGAAAAACAGAACGTTTTTACAGTACCTTAAAATTAGGTGAATCTAGGCGCCAGTATTTCGCGATCAAACCTGGAAAAACAAGGAAGAAACTTACGATTTTTACTAGTCAAATATTTTTTAACAATTATTCAGTAAACAGTATTCTGGTAATAATTTTTAAACAAATACTACCAAAGGCACACAAACGGGTGCCTCTGGTACCTACCTACCTACAACTTGTTTTCAGATTCCAGTAAGAAAATTCACTCATGTAACTGCTTGGCTGATTGTGAGCCGCGAAAATACGCTGCGGATATAATTCTGGGAAATCTGAATGCTGTGCCGTACATGTTGAATCATCCGTAGTAAGTCATAACCTTAGATAACATGCTATCAAACGATGAAGGAAACATCGTAGGTAATATGTAAATATACTACCTGTCATACAATATTATATCTATACTATCTTTCTATTTAGCTTGTGTACACTGCTGGGTATAGGCTTCCTCGTTAAAACGCCATTCTCTCCGGTCCTGTGCCAGTCTTGTCCATTGCTTGCCAACTATTGCGACGATATCATCCGACCATCGGGCGGGTGGTCTGCCTCAAGGTCGCTGAGCGTCTCTCACACTCAATACTAACTATGATTAGATAAATCAAACCATTGTGCAGCTTTATTCATGTTTTAAGTGTTGTTGTTGTTGTCTTGTTTTTTGTTAATGTAATAAAATATTTTCAGTCATTAAAAGCTGCGTAGGTAGGTTACGTAGTAGGTACCTACTGCAAAATTTACAGATTTTTACGTGGGTGCCGCCAATTTTATTTTTAATGCCGCTATCTATTTCCACTTATAAGGCTGTCAGTCACAGGAAACAAAAAATATTTATATAATATATTGTATTCTATTCTTATAACTTTATTTATTTACCGCCTGTGGTCGGTGATTTAAATTCTGGTTTCTATCTATGGTAGGTAAAACCTACAGTTAGAAAACAGTTATTTTATAATGTGAAGGTAGGTAGGTATATTTAATATTTATTAAAAATAATGTACCGTGTACGTAGGTATAATAATTCTCTTTATATACATAGATAAATTTTTTGTATTGTTTCAGCGCTGATGTACAGTTTAACCAGAGCACATTACTATTGAACTTTTACTTCGTTAACTCAATATATGTTAAGAAAAAACATGAGACTGTGATGTCGCTTCCCATATTAGCTTGTGAGTAACGCCTTTTTTTTCATAATAATAATAATAATAATGCTGCATCACATATTTGAACGCTTCTTTGAATGTGTCTGGCGCCTGCATAAGGAATATTACGCTGTCACGCAATGTGGTTAAAATGTCAACACGATACATAATCTTAACAAAAAAATACACTCTCTTACCCCCCTTTAAATCCTGGTATCGCTATAATATTGATAATTGATACAGAAACCCTAAACACTGACAGTGGTAAGGACACAAGTCCTCGTGCCGGTGCAACAGGTTCTTATTCGTTAAGAAAGTTTTTTTGTATTAACCTATACACTTCTTTTTCTGGCCTGTAATAGCGTTAAATTGCGAAGAGTAGGAGATAGGGAAGGCCTTGCAGTTGGACAATAATGGCTGAAAAAAAAACTATGCACTTCTTTATTTTTCAAGCGAACCTCGGCGGCATATTCGGGCTGTGTCTAGGCTGCAGCTACATCAGCGTGCTAGAGATTATATTCTTCACTCAAATGGCGATCAGAAATTACATCAGACGTCGCTGGCAACGCAACTTTGTTAGTTTTATTGAATACAAAAACTAAGAACATTTTTTTTTAGTTGTATTATGAGTTAATTATTTTTATGCTAATGTTTTGATGTATTTAGGCCATTATAAGCACAATGATGTCAGTGCTTACATTATACGTTAAATATATTTCCTACTATCACTTCACTAATATACCTATGTAACTATATAAATAAAACAAGGATCATAATAAGGAAAGTCTATAAATAAAAAGCACTAAATCGGGTGTATGTAAACAAATTTATATTTTCCCATTTACAGTTAGTTTCTAAATCTGCTTACATTTTCAAATAGTATCAAATATATTGCTTTGCTATTACTTTCATGAAAAAATACAAAATGTACACTACGATGCGTTATAAAAATGTTATAGAAAAGTTACATTCCGTAATCTATTCTTATTATGCGTATATCTTATTATATAACTTGGTGTATATAAAATTGCGCTATTGCACATAATTCAGTGATGATTTTTAACATACATTACTAAATAAATAGTCTCCGCTAGCTCGGCGCTTTTCTATAATACTTGAAGGAATCGCTAAACCTAACATAAAATCAATATTTGGCTTAGATTTTACATTACATCTACAATAAAGCATATAAAATAATATTTTGGTCTAAGTTATGCGTTAACATTAATTTTAGTGCTCTTAATCTAATTATTGCCCTAATCTAAAATATTTTATTCCAGTGGTCTTTACAACAGCCAACTCATACCGTTGTGATACATTTTTTACAAAGTTTTGCTAAAAAATATAATCATACAGAGTATTTGAGATTTTAGCCTTTTATCGCCTTGAATTATTTGTAAAATAAATTTAAATAAATAAATTGCCCTAATATACAATCCACAAGGGCATGAGTTGGACAAAGACAATACAAGGCACTCCATTCAGGGGCACAATACAAAAATCACTGGACGTAGGTATCACAAAAGACTTAAATATAATTTCCAAACTACCAATACCTAATCCAATGGAACGGTATAACGTTACATCAACATTGAGCTAACTTACATCGAATATATTAATTATTTAAGTATGTAATACATATTGCTGTTAATTTATGGTTAACTATAATTATTGTATCCCTGAGAGTAGACGTAGTTAATGGCACTAGGTTTATTATGACAAGATACTTCGAGAATCGCGGGATATATATTTTGTGCCGAAAGAATTCAAAGTCAAATCGTAAGATACACAACTACACTTACATCATAATCGCACCTATTGCTCTAGCCTCGCTAGAATAAAGCACAACACCAAAATAAATCCCTGAAATGCTTCAAATAAAACTCTGTTTTATTTTAGATCACAATTATTATTTTTTATCTGTCGAAATACACATCTATTTTATAAAAATATTTTCAATAGAACGTTATAAAAACTCGTAAATTGACTTCCGTAGGCTGGCAACGCTAGGCCATCACTAAAAGACTACGTTATAGTACAAAGCACAAGTGAGCAACAGTTTCTATAGAGCTCAATAAATAGAAAGGGTCGTAGACCGAAGAAAAGAGAAGATTCAAGATGAAAGATCCGATAGAGAAATACCGAAAGAACCGAATAAATAAATCGTAGAAACTCGAACCGGGTTCGGTCGGCGCGTCACACGGCCGGGCCACTTTCGCTCTTAGAGCTCTTGTAGTTGCTCGAAAAGCGTGAAAGTGGCGTCGAGCTGATCTCAGAGGGAGACAAGACTGTTGTGCGAGTCAGGGGAGACAATCTCAGGGGCCGCGCGGTTCTGATGCGCGCAAGGGTGTGGATGTGGATGCACCGGGGTCAGACCCGTGCCGCCTTCCATCAGGCTATCGAAGTTGAAGGGAATGCCGTTAGACGGTGTGCTGATCTCGATACCGGCGATCTTGTTGTTGCCAAGAGCTTTGTTGTTGTGAATCTGGAACAAAAGATGCTGTAAGTTACTGTGAAATAATTTTCCTGGAGAATTCCAAAATCAAACAGGCGAATCTATACCAATTATAAGAATCTTTGTCCTGACTGACTGACTGACATATAGACAACGCACAGCCTAAGTTACTGATCGTACAGGCTTGAATATTTCAGAGTATTCGTCTTAGTGCGTAGAGGTACTAAGAAAAGAATTCCCGAAATTCAACTACTAAGTACAACGGGAGCTAAGTTTGGACGAAGTTGCGCTCGTTTCGCTAGTATACCATATACCAGTCAATTTTCTCATTGACTAGCTCTGTTAGGTAGGACATCCTCAAGGCCTGTTGGTAGTAACCTGAGGGAGTGTCTAACGTGCCTAAAAAATACAGCCGTGCGCCTATTTCATTTTTATTTTTGTATTCTGCTACGGGCATTATTATTATTATCTTAGTTTGTATTATATACTTTATTTTGTTTATTTATCACTAGCAACCAAGTTCATCAGCTCAGCTTATAATTTACTTAACAATAAAATGAAACATTTGAGGAAGTTCGTTCTTCTGTCAATGCATTACCTCTTTACAACAGATATGAGGAAATACCGAATTACTATTTATAACTAAGGGCAGGTTGTTTTAATTTTAAACTGGTAGAGTGAATAATACGGTCAGATTTATAACATTCTCCAATTAGCAAGTAAGTAATTGAAAATAAATAAGGCTAATTAATTTTAGAACAGTTTTCAAAAGCAGTGTTTGAATTGGGTAAGTAATTATGTTAATAACGAGACTGAGAACATTTTAAATCGTTTTCTGAGCGAAATGTGAAACCTGTTAAGAATTGAAAAAAATCTACAGAACAGAAGAAAAATGTACCGACACGTATATTCTTTTTTAACGGCTTGTTCCGATTTTGCTAATAGGCAAACTACTAGTAGGTAGTAGGTATCTATATCTATGCCAATTATAAAAAACTTTCTCCTGACTGACTGACATGACAATGCACAGACTAAACCGCTGGTCGTAAAGATTGAAATTTTTCAAGGTAAGTATATTCGTCTTGATGAGTAGAGATGTACCAGGAAAGGAATTCCCGAAATTAAACTTCTAAACACGCACAGTAGGGGTTAAAGTTTGTATTGAAATATGAAAATAACCAGTATGCCTATGCCTTGGTGCAGAGTACGTCCCTAACTTACGTGAGCTATATAAGGTAATGCTTTGTTTTTTTTTTATACAACTTGTTGATGGAAAAAGCAGATGGCCCACCTGATGTTAAGTGGTTACCATCACCTATAACAAAGCATTGCCTCGTAGGTCACGCTCGTTAGGAGCGTCACCGACGATGCACTACTCAGCGTCCATCAACCTGAGGCATACAGGTGTTAAGCCTCATGTGCCTGTAATTACACCGGCACCCACACCGTTCAAACCGGAACACAGCAAGCTGCTTGGCGGCAGAAATAGGCATGGTGGTAGTACTGTCCCGGACGAGCCCTTCACAAAGAGCTCTACTACTACTAAACTTTACTTTGTTAGAGGTGATGGTTACCACTTAACATCAGAGCCCTAAGCTTGTTCCAGTAGCATATAAAAAAAACTTTACGCAGACGAAGTCGCGCGTTTCGCTAGAACTATAATATTTGTTCATTGTACATACCTGTGCCGGGTTGAGTGTGAGCGGCACTTGCAGAGAGTTAGGTCGGTTCGGTCGGCAGAGCGCGGGCGGAGTATCGAGAGTCATGTGCGAAGTACTTGACACCACGGCTGGGTTTGCCGCCGACAACATTATTCTAGAAAAAAAAACAATAACAGGTAAATAAAATCAAATTTGACTAAGGGCATTTTATTCAATAGGGTTCGTTTGACACGCTTTTTTAAACTAAGTGATTCTAGGCGACAGTTCCACTGCACTAAATCTGGAACTGGCAAGAAACGGTTTGGTTCCTACCGTTTTTACAAAATGACCAATGATGGAGGAACCATTACGTAAATAAACAACGGTAGATTTTGCTAGATTGGGGTTCTAAAATTGCTACCTACCTACTTATACCTACTTATACGTTCTCTCAATTGATGGACTGAATTGAAATTTTTAAAATAATTCAGAATAAATGGATTACTCCCTGCCAGTACAACTTTTTAAAATAACCTGTGTAAGGAAACAATTTTAATTCTTACCTTTTATTGTTAGTCGGAGATGTGAACATATTATCCATGTGACCCATAACCGGGTCTGCTGTGACGTCATCGTACTCCACCTTCACCCTAACCCCTTCATCTGGCATCGGGTAGGGATAAGGCACTGGCTCATGAAAGGGTTTTACATCAGGAGGACTCGTCGACCGCTTGTTTAGACGACACGACAGCATATGCGATTCCAAAACAGTATGTAATTGCTCCCGCTCGGAGTTGAGCTTGCGAATTTCTTCTTTCAAAGCTTCCTTCTTCTCTTCCAGCTTCTCCGTCTCATCTTGCAGCTCGTTAGTGTGATCGAGTCTGCGCTTGCGGCATCTAGCAGCTGCCATCTTGTTGCGTTCGCGACGGACGCTTCTCCGTTCCTCTTCTTCTGGGGAGATGTCTTGGGGGGCTTTGGCGGGTCGTCGGCCGCCCATGTTGCGTCGCTTTGGCATCGGAAGGCCGGGGCTACTGCTCATGCTGTCGCCGCTGGCGGAGAGAGGGCCCGGCGACACATGCAGCGTAGTCGTCGGGCCCGATTCACAGTACCCTGTCGAGTTTAGCATGCCTGAAAAAAAAGATAAATAATACATTAAAAACATATAATTGTACATTCTTCTTAGTCAGACACTCTTAACTGTAGTTAAGTGTGTTAACTCTTAACTGTTAGTGATTGTTGCAGTCAAATAAGTAACAGACTTGAGATGCGCCTCTATTCAGCTTTATTGATCGCATTCAGGAAATAGCTGTCATGGTGGTTGTGGTATATCATACAATGGTGTACAGTCAGCTGCACTAGAATGTATACAATTCGTAACATACAGAATAGTTTTACAGCGTTACAATTAATATTTATAGCACAAAAACTCAAAAAATAAGTGAACTTATCAGCTAATTTCACGATTTTTGAGTTTTTACTGTTTTAGAGTTTACTATAAGTTTTTGATGGCGTTTTGAAGGTTACGAATTGTATACATTCTAGTGCAGCTGACTGTACATACACGAGGTGAAAATGAATAAGAAAGCATACAGTGGTCGCATACCACAGCATGAAAAGTTAAACGGGTAAATGTCAATAGAAAGTCTTGTACTAATAACACTTGAAAGGTTTACACGATAAACGTAAAATGAAATTGATAGCGAGATATTATCACCTTTAGTCTGAGATTTGCCGGAACACATAAGCTGAACACTGAAATAATATAAATTACGCTTTTGTGCATTTAATTAGCTGTCTTTTAAAACGAAGCGTTGGGATTAAACTCTCCGGTAAGACTGAATTTAATTGTAATTATTTTGCATTGATTATAATCCTACTAATTTTATTAAATGAAGTATTCATTTTAAATCGCGAGGTGACTAATTACTAGAAATAGAAGACTGCATATGCGGAACGCATACAGGGTACGGGTGAGCAATTCCACGGACTATACCCGCGCCCAACCCTTCTTCTATGAAATTGTATGTTGCATCTTCTGTATGTCTTGTGTATGTTGCGCCTAAATGTTCGTGAAAACACTGTCGTCTTACCACAAAATCTACCAAAACTTAAACCGTATACTTATACTATTGCCATGGTATGCCATTGGTGGACAGGGCAACTTTTGCATTGTGGCAATTTTTGTGGTAAGGGGGTAGGTAGATATGACTCTACATTTAAAACCACGCACTACGTAAGCTAGACGGTAAAACATGCTATGGACTGAATATATACAATAAATAGGTGGTTGAGTCCTCGTTTGTGACTTTAAAGGATTCATCGTCGATTAGGGATTTTCCTTGACGTTCGAGGTTCTATTGAAAATTGCAACCACTTTGGCTAAATGACTAATATATATACATACACGGTATTTCTGTTCGATTAGTTAGTTTTACCTTTGCCGATAACATAACCGGTAGGTACATATTTTACACAACAGATCGGATGGGTCACCTATTTGTTCCGTCAATGAGTTGTATAAAAATACAGGTGAAGTTAATAAAAGCGTGTTAAAAAAACAGCTTACCGTAGTTGTTGGCGTGCGTGACCGAGGGCGGCACGAAGCCGGCGTGTGTGGCCTGCTCAGAGCGGCAGTTAGTCAGCTCTATGTAGGTCTGCTCGAAGTTCCGCAGCTGGGTGGGTGTTATGGTGGCCGTCGTGCGGGTCGGGACCCCCGACTGGAGGCCCTCGAGGTTTGCCAACTGGAAACAAAGAAAACAAAACATTGAACTATAACCATAACAATTCTTCTTGAGAGGAGAAAGTGTAACTGCGGAGTGATACACACAATGGAAAACCAGGCTGTTGCCTGGTTCAGATGTTCCTGTATAATAGATGCGTCCTGTTCGACGAGCTATTGAAGCCGCCTGTTACTGAGCGCACATTATTTAAGGAATTAATTCGTTTAAGCCAATGACTCGGAAGAAGTTTAACAATATATACAGCAGATACAATGGAACTTGGTAGTTCCAAAGAGGGCCCGAAGGCTCTCTATGAATATGTGTCCCTATTGCGTCACAGTTGCGTGTTAAGCGAGACAAGACAATCCGACAGGCAACTTCAGAACTGTGCAGGATTATTGTGACAAAAGTAAAACGACAAATTTTAAGGCTGTAATGGCCAAACGGTAGAGGATAGTTAGAATAGTTTGTCCAAAGACGAAACATTTGTAATTTAGGCAACACGAGTTGACTCAACATAACACCTACAATAGAGGTTGATCAGACAGCATCAGTACAATAGGTTTATAACCTTTTATCAAACGTTTGCCCAGCAATGATGAATCTAGCAGTCAGCTCTCGTAAAAAACAAGGGTGTGAAAATATAGTACATTGCCCATTAGTAGCAGCTGCAGTCTTATACAATATTATTTGTTATGTTGCAGTGCAATGCTTCCACATTCCACTGACAGTTTTATCAGCAAAATATTTGCATAACAAAATATCACAACAATAATATTTATAACAAAACTAAAACTGACACGTTAGATAGTTATTATAGGTAGTTGTGTTAATAAATATATGACTCTATGATAATTTACGGTACTTAGAATCGAACTCTATCAAAAAATAAAATTTGTAAACATGAGCTAAGAAAATTTACTACAGAAGTTCGTAAATCAATCAACGCAAATCACTCAGTAGGCGTAGGAATTTCACAACCTAGTTCTGTAAGCTTAGTTTCTAAATAGGTCAAGCCAAACTGATAGATATTTCTACAACTTTGTAGGTAAAAACCGGCATGCTCTTCAGGATTAACATTCCGCAGGAGTGTTTTTATCTGAGCAATGGTTTATTAGTTTCCATACTGGAAACTCAGTACCGTGTTTGAACACCTGGCAAGACAGGTTCGTGAGATTTTTTGATCGGCGGTATATACCTGCTGGCACCATAGCTCCGTGGCGAGGATGTTGGCGATCTCCAGAGGATCTATGTTCTGCATGTCTGCGTGTCTCACTCAAGCACGTTTATAATTAGACGCTTACTCTATTGTGTTGCGCTTTTTGCGACGCGACACCTTCGTACGGTTCGAGTTTGTTAGTCGATTTGTTCGTTATAATCCGCCCTCGCAAAAGTGCAGTATTGAGTATAATGAGGCCGATCCGGCTGAACCTTGTGTCGGTTTATGGGGTTTTTGGGATATATAAAGTATTGGCGAATTCGCGGGTTCTGGGGCGGATCGTTGGGTCGTATATATCGCGAAGTATCGCGAAGGTATCGTGTGCGCGGGAGTGCGGGTCGTTCGTTCGTTGCGCGCGCGGACGGCGGCGGCCGCGGCTGATCGCGCGCTACTGCCGCACCCGCGCCTTCTCGCCCGAAATCTTCGCCCACGAGCGACGTCGAATCATTTATTAATAGAATACTCCTGTAACTCCGGAAATATTTCGCATCATTTCGCATCGCACGCGGTGCCTGTTTGCTATCTGAGGTAACTCATGTTTGTCAGTAAACAACTCTTCAGGCTTTCGTGGGAGCCAGGTTATTCGCTTCGCTTCAAGAGCTCGAGGCGTTAAAATTTTTACTTAGTTCAAAGAATAATTTGTACTTTTCTTCTCATCCTCTTAGTTTTTATCACATCTTTCGTATTACAGTTAGGTATCTCAAAATGGAGAGAGATTAATATTCGTAAAGATGGTGCTCGTCAAACTATTGGATGACGTTAGCATGTGGGCGGTAGGCTGGACCTTGCGGCAAGGACGCTGCGGGTCTGTGGGCGCAGACACTCAAAACAGCCTTATACGGCAACCCAACTATGACATGGTATCAAATTCAGGAGGCCAAATTATACCCATAAATTAATAAATAATAGCTTCCAAAAGTCTATGATTCTCTAAATAACAAAATCAAGCTTTGACACATTCTGGTACATCAATGCAAAATTAAAACTACCAGCACATTGAAAGTAGTATATGATATTTTGGAAAACTGTTAAATATCAATACATAACAGTAGTTATATTATGTAAAGGATGATTGAATATTCAGTAAACTCCACAGTACAAGAAGAGAGCGAAGCTAAAGTGATACGGAGGCTATTAAAATAATATCAAAAGGATATCAGATCTCAGAAGACTTAAGAGGAGCAATAAGACAGTCATGTCATTAGCAATTGTATCAACTATTAAATCATGTTAGCAGTGGCGGATTTACCCTAAGGCACTGTAGGCCCGGGCCTAGGGCGGCCAGATTTAGGGGCGGCCACGACCGTAGGGCAGTATATGGTCGACGCTGAGAAAGGGGCGGCTGATAGCTTGGGGCCTAGGGCGGCCGAGACTGCAAATCCGCCTCTGCATGTTAGTGCATTGCTGCAGACACAAAGGGGGCGGCAAGCTCCGGAAGGCGCTTGGCCCGGTCAATTACTACAATGGCTCAAATGAAATTCGTCTCAAATACTTGCTACATACTGCTTCTGTACGTTAATTGGTCACGGTGCTTTACGGAACAATTAACCGGCGGATTATAAATTATCTCGCATTCTTGGTTGTTACTGTTAATTTATTTCGATCGTTGTCTTACATGATGCTTTGGTGAAATCTACTACTTCACGGGAATTATATGTTTGGTGTGAAAACATAAATTTCCATTATATTTTTGATCATTATCCAAAAATTATGTCCCAAGATACAAAGATGCATACGTGAACCCGCTTTGCCATCGGCTCGTATTGAATAACTCTTTAGGGATACAGTACATTATGATTTTATTGTGTAGTGGTAGGTTCACTAAACAAACGAATCAATAAGCTATTTCCATGCCAAGGTGATGAACCTTTTCAATATAGGTCTACGCGTATCATCATTTTCAGCGAACGGATAAAGTGTTCTGAGAATCACACGCAACGCGGTATGTCTGAAGCCCTTGATGCGGTGCTTACTCTGAGCGTACGACAGAATTATCGCACCGCGTGCTATGAGATCACCATTATAACTAGTTGTGACGTATCAGTACGATCACACCGTAATAGGTTTACTCGTTCGGTGGTATACAATCTAACTAAAACGTTTTCCACAAAAAACACCAGCCATGGGCGTTTTTTGTTTGCAAGTTCGTTGTGTCCTTGTACGGATTATACTTTCTCCTAATTTCCAAAGTATTTACTTCTTTGTAACGCTACGTACTTGCGTGAATTACAATTTTGATTACAGATGTCGTTGTTGATAGAACAGGGTAATATATCGACAGGCGATAAGCAAGCCGTTATCCGCACATGTGCTCGCTCGCCTACACATTTTAATCTAACCGCGAGAACCAATACCGACTAACTTACTTATCTAAAGTGCTAGCAAAACTGTACTGTACCAAGCCTTAATTTCCTGCTTTAGTTTTAAGGAAGTCTACACTCGAACTAGGTACACTCGAAATTCCCAGAACTTTAACCAAAATTACTGTGCATTATATTGCAATAAAAGTTATTTGACACATTCGAGGAATTCAAGAAGATAAGGACACGTGTGTTTGTTTTCCTCGACTTTTGAACAGATGTTCAATTTAAATAAATTCGCTTAAATTTTCAGAGAAAAATTTAGTGTCGCGTATTTTCCCCAACTATTAGTACCTACTCATGGTTTTATTTTAGCTTGGTATCAGAATCACTTTCAGAATCGTTTTACCAGAAACGATAGCCTGAGTTCATCTGCGAGCTGTTTTGTCTAATTTAGGTTTCGATCATGTCAATCTCCAAATGGTATTCTTTGAAAGTGACATCTCAGACAGCCCCAATTTCGACAGTGAAAGAATTAGAATTGGACCTCAAATGTATAGAAAATTGGTCATGGAAAACTGCGAAGTGTGATCTTAGGATGCGCGTGCGACGCACGAGGCGACCGCGTGATAGTGCGACAGGTGATCGCCCATTGCCCAGGAAAAACGAATTTCAAACAACGCTCTATCTTATTCAGATTCTAGGACAACACAATAAACCGCATGTTCTGGAATTATCTCGCGTTGAAAGATTTAGCCTTGTACTTTAAACGGTGGGTTCTAAACGGTTGAAATTGGACTTTGACCAGTAGGTATACGTCGGGCGAAAGAGGATAACAAAGACTTGTTCGTAACGTTGCATTATAAAAGCGAATGAACTTTGCAATACTGACGACGTAATTGCAAAAACAGAAACAAAACAGCCTTAAACTACCATCTCCAGGCACGGTAGATATCTCTTCAGATTTTTTATGACCTAAAACTATCAATGTATTTGGTTATTAGTTTTTGTTGTTATTAGTAATTCTTGTTAATTGTAAAAATACTAATATAAAATAAAATAATGACATGACGGTAGTTTTATGGAACAAAATAGTTAATAGAAACTAATAGCGAACTAATAAGAGCGTAAATTCCTTTGTCGGTGTCTAGTTTGGATACGGGTATCCTCGAAAACTGACCTCAATTCCTTGAAAATACGGAACTTAGTCTCACTGCATGCAACCAACAACGCAATAAAGCACTCCCAGACTAACACTACCAAGTTAGAGTGGTCGTCTCGTGGTCGAGTGGCGGGTGGCAGTCGTAACTTTATAACTAGTCGTGTGTATGGGAGCTCATTAACGCAGCGCTAATTGCTCGCACTAATAGCGATGCTCGGTTCATTTCGAGTTCAAAATTCCTTGAACTATTTCAAATAGTATAAAGATCTGCTTGTTACAGTGCACTGTGCTACGGGTGGTTTACAATTAGTTGCTACAGTTAAATCACTCTTAACTAGGTTAATAATATCTTTTATGCACTAATCCTTATTCTGATTATTCAAAATCGTTTATTCATTTAGTACCAAATATTAACCTTATGTATCACAATAAACCTTAACGTTAGAAACGTTAGTGAAGAAACCTTACCAAGAAATGTATTGAAAGAATGGTAAGAAATTAGTTTCTTAGAACAAGAGAATATAAGAATAATGTAAAGCATTATAGCGACAAAAGAACATAACTTAAAAGTGAATTAACACGAGCAACACATGCAAGCAAATGTACGGCGCCGTCGGCTGTCGCGACATTGACCGCCACTGAGCGAATAATAAAATAAATCGACGACCTGGCACCGCGCCAACAGACGTCCCTTCACTTCACCTTTATTGAACAAAACTAAACTAACTGGAACCATTGCTGCCTGTACCCAGGCTAGAGAAAACTGAACATAAAGCAAGCTAGCAATAAATGACTGGTTTAAAATATTGAAAGACAAGAACTAACTTTGTAACGCGATCGATTCACTATCACTCTCCATAATGCACCCTAACAGTTTACCCTCGCAAATAAAGTAAAAAGGGTTATGCATCTAAATTATGAAAGGCAGGGCCTTATCGGTAACCTTTTCCTAGAATATGTTTCGCTTTCGTTGTTAATTTTTAAGGTAATTTACCGTCGTCAGTGGCATAAAAAGGGTGCTATTAAGTCGACTAGTCGGTCGGAGCCGACCTTCGTTTTCACGAAAACTGCTCCATTCTGTATTTCTCGGAAAACCCGCGTGAGTCACCCACCGCCACTCGCTCTCTATCGCAGGTCACTACGATCGCGTATTTACATTTGTCGTAGGCACAATTCAAAAACTCGATTACGTTGAATGATTCATTCGCACTAGGTATGAATCAGTCAGCGCGAGACTATGAACAAAATATTGCTTCTGTATATCTTATGAAAAAATCGGCTTCTTCCGATATAGTTTTATAATATAAAGCATTTAATAGGATACCGATAAAACTTAATTGAACGAACCTGCGACGTCCTTAAAGAAAACTGCCTGAAGGTCATGAATAAGGAAATGCTAAGTAGGAATAACGAGAAAAACTAGTAAAATGACGGAAATCATTGAGCCTACCTTGTCATTATCTATTCACTAGTTATTTCTGAGTTCTGATTAAAGTGTGGAATACATAGTGTTTACATGTTTAAAACACGAAGGCACGTTATCTAAAGGCTTATGGCGCCGGAGCGAAGAAACGGATATCGTCCGGAAATGGCAAGCATTCCGCGCGGCGCCGCCGCCGCTGCCAACCGCAGAGTTCGCCGAAAACAACCACAAAAAGATTCATCCACGTGTTTTGTTATTTGACATCGCAACAAGCCTTTGTCTAGTACCTAACATATTTATTGGATATTTAACTACTCTGTTTTTTTCTTTTATTTTGCTGTCATATTTTATAGTTATATTATAGGTACCTAAACGGATAATGTTAATTGTCCTTGAAAATTTTTTCGTAGAGCATCTAGGACGAACATTATATAAGTGAAACCAATTAAGATTTAATGCGGTCGAAGGGTAGAGCGGGTTATCTATTCCGAGAAATGTTTTAAATCGGTATTTTATTGTTCGGTTTCGATAACAACGGCAGCTGCGCGAGCGCGGTGGAAACAAAGAGGTATAACCTTAACGCGATAAATGGCAACGCAAATCGCTCTATACAAAAACATTTACTGTTATTCTTGAAATGGTCAGATTACGTCCACTTATGTGCATTATCTTGAATTAATTAGAAGTGGTGTCGCAATTGTTAAATCAGTGCTATAAACCTAAGTAGGTACATAGTCAACCTACTTGCTCATTGTTTGAACTGTGTTTATTATAATTGATTGGTGTAATGTAATCAATGTTTCGTTAAGCATGTGTACATTGCTAGTATTAAAGACGAGTGTGTTTGATAATGTTTCTAAGGCAGAGTAGCGATTCCTCGAAAGGTATCAACGGCCTGGGGTTAACACCTACGCGAATGTTATTATGTACTTGTTTTATTCAATTTTTAATTGCATCGCCCACATTACTTTGCCAAGATGAAAAGGCAACAATCGTGCTACTTCGGTCACTTTCGGAGGCCATCGGCCCTAACGTCCAATAAACGGCAAAAAGCTTCATTATAAAGATATTCAATTAACAACATCTGCGTACCAGAGAACCAGTCAGTGTCCGTGTAAGGGCAATGTTACAAAAGGGTGTTGAAGATTTAGAGCGCGATTACACATCAACATAATTAGTGAAAATATTGAAGTTTCTTAAGGTTAAACAAGTCGGTACGTTGTCCATACAAACGCTGTAAGTGTTTAATGTCTACTATTTATTAACGTGCGTCCGAAGTTAAGTTTGATGCCATTATCTAGGTACGTTGCCCTATATGCTACAGTAAAATCAGATTACCTTGAAAGTTACAAGCGTCGAAAGATTTAGTACTAAATTTTGTAACGCTTGTAACTTTCAAGGTAATCTGATTTTACCGTAGCATATAGGGTAACGTACCTAGATAATGGCAAGATAATTCAGTATCAAACTTAACTTCGGACGCACGTTAATAAATAGTAGACATTAAACACTTACAGCGTTTGTATGGACAACGTACCGACTTGTTTAACCTTAAAGAGCATAATTTACACAATCAGTGCAGACAAATGAACTGTACAGGATCTAAAGTACAGCGTTTAATTAAATTCAGCGGCCGTCTACGGTAATAAACGACCTGGGGATAGACTCATAATGACATGGGGCTCATTTTCAGAATCGTAACGCGAATATTACCGGGTAATTCTCTTTGTCGGTGTCATTAAAATAACTCTGTAGAATTACATTAAAACAGTTATAGCAGGCGACCTGCAGACGGATAGACAGACAAAGCCATTGTCTCGACGCCTGGTTGCTGTGTTTGGCGGCACTTATGCTAATTTCTTTTGAGGCCCTGCAGCCTTCCTTGCAAAGCTAACAAATGCATTAATACCTGTAATATTTTAACAAAAGATAATTGCGACGTTAATAAAAAAAACCTATAGCAAAATATCATATTGTCAAGTAAGACCAGTATGTAAATTTCAGCTACTGAAATGATTTGTAATAAGCTTATTATGTAGTTTGTTGTAAATTGGGAACTGTTAAGGAAATTGAGTACAGTATTAGACTTTTTTGTGATGGCGTGGTAACGTTAGTAAAATAGATGAACGCTGGCGACTTTACCTATTACTTTTTTTATGACAATACAACAAAATTAATCGGCCACTTTGACCAATAGCTACAAGGCCCGAGCAGGTTATCATAAAATCAACAATTGTATTTGGCACAGAACCTACCATCGAAAAGACTTAGATTAGAGTCAGTTCCGAAAACCTGGTGGTCTATGATTAGACTGTTTACTAGTTAGCACATAAATACCAACAGAAAATAAGATAAATACTTAGTACACGCGCCATAATGGGTAGATACCTACTTGAAAAGTTTACCGTTATAATGAAAAACAAGCTCACGAGCACGCTGTGGAAAGTGCTTGAGTTATCAGCTGGGCGCGGAGGCCGGCTGCTGGTACCGCCTAGTACCAAAGATAATTCTACGCCCATCAACATACATACGTTATCTGGTTGAGGAAAAACCTATACAATTCGCTTCGTTTGAACACTTGGCTTTGAAACCTGATTTTAGTATTAGTCTAAAATTATTTTACGTCTGATTTTCTAATCCCACACTAAGAAAATAAATTGTCTTTTTGATGCACAGGTTTAAGAAGAAGCTTTTAGATTAAGATCTCTTTCTTTTTATTTGATTGGATCGCGCCCAAATAAACGGCGTTTTTACAGAAAATATTGTCAATGATCCAAATTTTCAGTGTTGAAAGTTTATCAATTTGCAACTACAAGATTAATGCACATAGAACAATCAGTTAAATTTAAAAAGTACGTTAGTGGGTAAGGTAAGAAAAAATTGTATCTTTATACGTTTTTTATGAAAGTACAATAAGACGTAGCTAATTGGGATCCTATTTTAAAACGCTCAGTGCACAACGTATTTCTAGAAACTTATCAAAATCTCCTATTGGTACGCAATTGGTGACTTACTGTGCCCAAAAATGGACACACTATTTCTCTTATCTTTCGCAGATAGTGCCATCCGAATAGTCTGTCCGTTCGGTTTAGCCATGTGGCTTATCGCCTTTCCACGAATACGTGAGCAAACACTTGTCGCTATCGCAAATATTTCACAATCGCAAGAAAATTCACATTTGTTATATTATCAATGGAGAACGAAGATAGAAACGTCTTTTATGCATAAAACGGTTAAAAAATCAATTAAGACAATTTCACTTAAACCTAATTCCTCGCATCAAATTAACGATTTATTTAATGCGCAGTAACACAGCATTAAAGTATCTCTTTTACAATAGGATAGCGTAAGTGTAAAGTCTTGTCTTGGCGTCAATCCAAGGTTTTTTCCAGTTAAGTGTGCCTGAGCTCAATTCCGTAGGTCATCAAATATCTAGATGAAATAATCATTAACAAACTTGAAATAATCACCATCTTATTTAGTAGGTACCTTTTTTTAGAACTCAACCATTCTTTCTGATCAAGTTCTAGTAGGTAAGTAAACTAGCAGTTATTATGACAAGTAATATTTTTTAAAGGAAATAAGTGAACTATGTTCTAAAATCAAGTGGATACATTTCATTGCACTTCTGCAAAGAAAGGTGATAATAATAAAAATCCAATAGATGTGCAAGCCATCTCATTTAGAGACAATGCACATTTATGGACACATAAGGAATAATAAGCCAGTATAAGACTGATTTAAACACTTTTATGAAATCCTGGAGCGAATAATGGCTTCTACAAGCCAGTAATTTCAATGGCTCGCAGGATGTATTGTTGGATATTGAATATGATATTTTTATTGTTGTCTAGAGGTGCTATATACACAAGAAGACGTTTTAACTCTTGGAAATTCGTAATACCTAGAATAGAAAAATATCCCCATGTATTATGTCAGAAACTGTAAAGGTCATTGGAAGGTAAATAGACATAGACATAGACATTTGTTCACAAATAAAACAAAAAAAACACAATTAAAATTAAAATGTATCAGGAATCTAACTGTCCGTCTATTTGTTAAAGGTGCGACGACGATCAATAGATTGCATCTATTACGATTAAGTAATCTTATCGTTAACAATAACATTGATAAATTAAATAGCATAGTACAGACAGAGTACGGTGATATGAGCAGTACGATAGCGATATCAAAACAAATTTTCCAATAGGTACTTTCGTTTTGGTTTGAAAGTGTTGTTATGTTTTTAAAGTGTCTAACTACAATAAATAGATAACATTGGGTCGAATGAGTGTCTTCTACAGTAAAAATGTAGATTACAGCGATTACAGCCACCGTGGGTACAATGGTGATGCAAATAATCGCGATTATGGCAAGGTTGACGTCGGTCGGCGGAAGGTTCGTTCAACTGACCGCGAACGATGACACGGCGCGCGCGCAGCGTCGCGACGTCACGCGACCACCCGCCACCACCAGGCACCACAACCCGAGGTCATCATGATCTCATGCTCGATATCAACAAAAAAGGTCATTGCGTTTCGTACAACCATTTGATCATTGTAAATAATACGCTGGTGCCGTCGTCGTCGGTAGTCTTGTTTAGTAATGCTTTCAAATCTGATGCAACAAGGATACTTATATTTATAATACCTATAAATATTTGACCTCGAGTGAGAAAACGTAGATAATGAATATTTACAAAATTAATGTTGGTATGTCTGATGTAAACACTTACCAAAATTCCTCAAACTGCAATCCAAAAACACAGAATCACAAAGAACAATCCAGTTGGTAACTTCAATAAAAACTCCCAAAACTTGTCAAAACTTGAAAAAACACGCGCGCTGCACGCATGTGCGCTACGAAAACAATCGCCTGACAGATGTTGCTCGGACGTTGGAAAACCCCTCAGAAATTACGCGGCAGCGCGGTGCACAATTTGTAAATATTATTGGTCCGGCTGGACAAAGGTTTTTGTTATCTAAACCGGTGTCAGCGAGCGTCCACGACACGAGCGCACGGTCAGCGGCAAAACGAGGAGTGAGGCTCGCGCGCCGGCAGCCCCGCCACCGTCTGATAAGCCTGGCGCGACGCCCCCCGGCGACGCCTACGCCCCACTCGGCGCCGACACACCGGTGCAACGTACACACCACCCCTCGGATCCTGACACCTTGGCCGCCATCGGCGCCGCCGTCGACGTCCCGGCCAGACGGGCCCCGCGTATAAGCACTACAGCCCACACCTACGCAAAGTTGCACAACCTCAACAAGCTCGATGTAGAAAATCAAGAACTTTCGACTCCCTAAAAAGACGAGGAAACAGAACTCGCAATTGCAAAACCATAGCGGCAGCCCAGATACCGAGAACAATGAGGCGTAAACGAACACAGAACCTTTTTAGTGTCTTCCTAATTGGGCTAGGAGCGTTGGCGAGTGCAGTTGAAATTCAGTATGCAAGACGTTCGGCTCGGAACATAAATAGAGTTATTGAGACTGATGATGCCGAGCAAGAGTTGCTCGTTGAGCAGCATAGTATAGACCACCTGAATGCAATACAGTAATGCAAATAACTTGTAAATTGCATCCTGATTTATGTTGAAGGTATGAAGGAGAAACCTTCCACAACAGACTTAGAATAAAAAAAGAAGAGCACGGCCACCAACCTTCATTATTTAGTTAGAAATACATAAAATACCTTTACCATCATTCTCAGACAGAAACATACCTTTCGATGATGGATACAATAAAAATTCTTACCTATCTAGTATAATGCGTCTAAATATGATCGTAAGTGGCCAGCGTTTATGAGGACCCGCATGTTTAATGACTCCCTATTAAACACTGTCTAGTTTTAATGACTATAAAATCAAACATTCCTTCATAAAGTTAGTAGTAAAGTTAATGCAGTCATGTATTGGGTAGAATCAGGGACGAAACTTCTAACATTATCATAGTTGATGATGATTGACAGCGCAAAGAAAAGGTTAAAAATAACAGATGTTATCATCAAATGTGTGACTGGTTCATCCATCCATACCGATCAATCACGAAAGCTTGCAGTAAACGTCTTTAAGTTTGATCACCCGAGGCAGGGGGTTCAACGTTCGACTAATAAGCAGTATAATAATGACAGTAGGTGTTTATGCTAATTTGTTTTTTTTTTACTGTTTACAGTTTTTCAATGAGGGTTTACTAATGTCAGCAATGGGATTTGGGATAGCATATAAATTCTTGACCTAAATAAGAAATTACTACCTACAAGGAAATTTTAAAATAGGTAGAGAAGTTACAGATATGTCACTGTGACCTGTTGCTGCAAAGATCCCGATCGTAATCCGTGTAGGAGTAACTAAATACAAAATTGGTTTCGTTGAATTGTAGCAAGTAAAGCAGTCATTCCAAGTCCATTAATTCAGTTTGTTTACGGCTGGTATTGAAGCTCACTCGTACACAGATAACGAGTAAAAAGTGTTTTTGTGTATAAAATTATGCATAATGAAAGAAAACTATAAAATAAGTAAGAATGTCTTGGCTGTGCCATTTAACAAACCGGACACTTTATGGAGCATTCGCGTTAGTTCACGAGGGTGTCATAAAGCTGAGATATTGGACATCAATAAAATGAACCATGCTAAAACCAGCATGGCCGTGCTAAAGGAATCTTAAAAAAATATTTAAAATAACATTGAAGTTGAAAACGTAGCAGTCATAAACATTTACGAGTACATTACTCTCGGTAACTGGCGTGGCCGTGCAAATTATCCTTCCGACAATTTGCGATCATCAAAGAATTGGGTGGATTCCATTCCATACATTATTTTACTTACCTATTACTCAACTAAATGAGAAATTCCAAATAAAGTTAACAATAAGGAGCTCGATATTTAAAATAGAACCACAAAAACCTCATCCAATTCAACCAACGAGGCCTTTCATTGTCGGACAACATGAAATCAATTTTATAACGCAGTCCGTCAAGCGAGGAATCTGGTGGGGCGCGTAAGGCCCACATAAATTACAAGATTAATCTTTTCAAATAATTTGACCTTTCCATCTGACGAGGGTTCATTAAATAATGGTGTCTGTATTGGTAGTGCGGTTATTGTGCCGTCTATCACAAATGTCGTGGGCGGGATTGGACTTCATTTACGTGCATTTTATCCTATATTTCCTGCCAGTAAACATTATTTAATTATTTACAAAGTGTTGCAAATTTATCCTTTGTGAATGAAACAAATAATATCAACGCACGTGCACAGCCTAAGCATGACATCTTTTAATAAGGCAATCTAGGCGGAAACGTGGAAAATGACAGTAATCTACACAGCAGTAAGCACGATTCTTGCCCATAATCGGTACAAGGACTTACTTCGCAGCTGTTGTAAATATCAGCTCCGTGATTATTATTATGACGATACTGTTGCCCGCGAAACAAAGAAAAATATAGATCGCGAATTCATGCAGAACCCTTTGTTTAGATTTTATGACATCAGATGTTTATACATTAAAAACATAGTCAAATATATTATTGTTCTAAATAAATGGACTGCTAATATTAGCCGTGTGATGAACAGTCAAAAAAGATCAAGATAATATGTATATGGAATGAAGAGAATGTCCGGTGGAATCCAGAGCAGTCCGGCTTATGACTCACTCAATACCCGAGGTCCCACCGGGATCTTTAACGGACTAAAGGACGAAATACCAAAACCAGAAGAAACTATTATTGTTCAAGTAACATGTTCAAATCCGATACCTTTGCGACTCACTCGAGTAAACAGTTAAACACCCATTCCAACTTTTTACGACTCTATATTGTTTCCACTTTTGTATCATTGTATAGACGAGAAGAACGTGTTTTGTTATACTTCAAAGAAAGCTACCTATCACAAAACATTGTCTTCAGAAAATTTGCGGTACTTTAGCCAGTGGTCCCGAAGAATTTTGTATGTTGTAAATATTTTCCGTTTTTTTATGCTGTAGCTAGCTTATTTAAAGCATAGAAAATGCATAACAGCATAAAATTGTTTTTGTTTTTAATATGTGAGGTTTTTAATATATCGACGACGACGTGTCAAGATGATCCCTGCGGACATTACTGTTTAATAAATGTTTTTTGACTTTGACTACACTTTGCTCCTTACCATACTACACAATATTTATAGCGTAGAAGGAACGAAAGGAAAAGAATCTAAATATTGAAGATTATCAAAGACATCAGGTCGATTATTTTTTCAAAATTTGTATTAAGTAATAATATAACAGAATGAAATATCATAAAATGAACAAAATAAACAGGAAAGTATAATCATTGAAGGATATTATTACATATAAATATATTAGCTATGCAAGTAGTATTAGTTTGCTACACGATAGTATACATAATTCTGAAATAACAAATACATAATAAATATAAGACTATAAATTGAAATTATGTCATACCCAGGACAGGACAACACTAATACCATTACTAACAGTAAAATTTATAAAATGAACGCAATATAGAAGTAGGTAAGTAAGTAGATAATAATATTTATAGATTTCGGTGAGTCCCCGTGCGCTATAGCATTAAGTAGAAAATTTAGATACTTTGGTAGAATATAAATATGTACCTAGGTACATTACCTACTACGAGCAAAAAAATCGAAGTCAGCGCTAAAACCTAGACTGTAGCTCCGAAAACGGCTAAGAACGACTAACAATCAATGGTATTCTTATTAAATGTATGAATTCTTTAGTAATTTAAAAAAATACATAATTAGAAACCATTACGCTGCTAGCAATTAGTACAATAAATATAAGTCTATTACAATATTCCCATTAAATTAAAAATATAAATTAATTATGTAGGTCAGGTACTCTATGCGACAGTTTTGACGGTCAAGACACCGTGGGTGGTAAGTTGCAGCACGATAAGATGCGCAGCGCACGGTACAATAATACTCCGGTGACAGCTAACAAAGCCTGACAAAGTAATGTGGCACAGACAGAGGCAAAATGACAGACGACTACCTGAATGCATACGAAATACAATTGAAAATTTTAACAGGCATTAAGAAAACAAAAGGAGGAATTATTTTATAAACCTGTTTTGCATAATGATCACGTAGAAACCAGCTATCAATATAATAGGACCTACTAAGGTGCTTAAATGAAACGGATTTTTATAAATTGATAATTGAAAATAATTAAATTAACCATAAAATCTACATTACATACATTCGCCTTGACTTAATATTTCATGATTTCAATTTACGGCTATTACGCTAGATGTAAAATATGTTACAGAACGTTAATTTTCTATTAGTTTCAAAAAATAACAAACGTCTTATCATATATTGTATCACTCTCCGATTTCAACGAATATATGAACGTTACTTAGGAAACAAAGGGTAACACCGGTAATGGACATTTGGACACGGACCACTCCGCGTTATCTTCGAAAGACCATAAAGAAGCCACCTCTGTTGTTGCTACTTGGGCAAGGCGTAGATTGTTCTGTTTTATGATGCTAGTGCCAGACAGCACTAAAACTTAAATGGTTCCAGAATAAGCGAAAGTATTTTTTGGAAAGCAGATACAGATGGAAGGAAAGTCTGCGGTTCGCCTTTTAATTCTTTGATTCGACCCAATTAATGATTGAATCGTACATTTGCCTTTGTTTTAACAAATCTAGAAGAAAATCAAAAAGTACCAATAGTTCAAGTTCCACACGCGTTCCTTACCGATGGCGTCACCCTGACCGCAGGTGTGTGGCATGAAGTTTTACCTACATATGAGAATTGCATCTTTTGTAAACAACTTGCGAACCATGTTTAATAAAACGTGAAAATCGTCTAGACAGATTCAAATAGATGCTTAAATAAATAATGATCCATCACAAGGTTTCAACAATTTGATCATAATATAGCGACTTAAAGATACGTCACACTTATGTCTGTAAAGTATTACTTCCGATGTAATCGGCTGATGACTCATAGATTCTCAGAACCACGCGTGTGAATTGAGGATTACCTAACTAATCTGTATAACAATATTGTGAACGAAAGACAATAAAAAAATCGTTGTTTATACAACCTTATACTATGATATACATAGAAATACATACAGAAATAGAAATATATACAGAAATAGGATAACAATACATACTCTTTATAACATATATACGTATAGTTTCTTTGTAATCCTGTTATTATTTGCGTGTCATTATTAATAATATTGCCAGTTTTCTTTGAAGGACTAATATGGTAGTCACAACGCAGACCTATAATAAAACGATGGAGGCCGTTTTCCTTATAGACGTATCATATAGAGGAGACGACTCCGAGTTTATTACAATTATTAAAGCAAATTGTCCACATCCGGCCCGTATTGACGGCAACCGTTTAATAGGTGTCGGTCAATAAGAACCATCTGCACGAGTTAACAAGGTTAATCAATAGTTAAATTCATACAGACGCTTTAATACAAGCTGGATCCAAGGAAGACGTTGAATTGTCACATTACAGTTTATAGACACTATCATTTGGTAATATTGTTACAAAATATCAGAAAAAGATGGTTCTAAAATTTCTGCGCGGGTTTCCCCAAGCGAGCTCGCTGACGTGTGTTCTTGGAAGTAGTCAGGCGCAGGAGAAATTTCACAAGCATCCAAAGTGGGTCAAGTCAGCCGGACTTGACGTTTTCGCCTCGCAAAGGTTACCATCGCCCTCCCCGCTACAAGCCACGCAAATCCGGTTATTGTTGTGCAATCGATAGGTCTTGTTTATCAGATCCTAAATTATCTGTGTTTTGAGACCGATCAGCTGAATTTCAAAGTGAGTGTATTCGTTTATTCAATCATGTGTCAATAGACGGTTAGGTATTAGAGCATTGAAGACGTAACCGCATCACACTACCATAGATACCTACTACTGTACTACTGCACATTTGGAAAACCCAAGGATTTCATTCATAAATTATAGGTAGGTATTTATACTGTTGTAACTAATAATATTATGCTCGTTTGAAAACCCAAATATAATGTGAGTAATAAAATAACTAAAAGGAAGATAGAAGGCATATAGGCCCGAATGGTAATACAATATTATTTACTCACTTCACACTATATAGTAGTTTGGAAAAACCAAGGATTTCATTCATAAAGTAGGTTGTAAAAGCTTTTCAAAAGCAAACAAGTCTGCGGTGAGACAAATGACGCTTGAGGTTTGCTAGATTGAAAAACTTTGTGGGTTAATTGGTTTAATTATTGAAGTGTGATGGAAAATACTTATCGCGGTTTATGCTATTGTAAATAATAGATATTTCAATTTAAGTAAAATTAAACTGGGGCATTACACAGTGATTTGGAGAACAACCTATTTTGATCACTAAACAATTATTATTTTAAAAGAATCTTTGTCCTGATTGACATAATATAGACAACGCCAACCTAAACCACTGGTCGTAGACTTTTCAGGGTATATTCGTTTTGGTACGTAAAGATGTATGTATTAAGAAAGGAATTACCGAAATTCAACCCCTAAACGGGTACAGTGAGGGTTCAAGTTTGCATAAAATTAACTTCACGCACAGTCTCACGCGTTTCCCTAGTAAGTAATAGTAAAATTCTAATTATAAATTCTAATCGCCAGAATTCTTAATAATATGTCAGGTATCTAGTTGCGCAAGACAAGAACCTTAGCATGGCTAGGTCAGGCGATATCGTACGATGATGATAAAACTAACAAAGCTTATTTTTACCTGTTTCTTAAATGCCTACGTGACCGAGGTCTCATCACAATATACAGTAATGCAAGTTGGAACCTGCGCGTCACATAAATAACTTAATGAGCTCCCGTACCAAGTCGGAAAATGCATATATTATCTATGTAATGGTGTTCCTTTTACTCGTTTAGGTACGATACTTTTTAAATCATTGAAATCGTTCCATTGGTTGCGAAGATATTACACATTTTGTACCAGTCAACCGCGGGGCGGCCGAATAGCTCATGTGACGTCACGAAATCTTTTCCGCCCGCGGGCGCGCTCTCCGCAATTCATTTATTAGAGTTCACTCGATCTGCGCGGGTCGTGTTGTGGTTTTTACGTGAATATGCCGAACTATAAGTACTGTATAGTACCGAAGTGTACTAATACTTCAGTAAGTACACCTAAAAAACTATTTTTCAATGTGCCAAAGGTCCCGAAAGTGCGCAAAAAATGGTGCACTATCATGAAGAGGGATGACAAAATTCCGCTTTCGTGCCAAACTTCAAGATTTTGTTGCGAGGATCATTTTGATGTAAGTAGGTAGGTACCTCCATAATATACCAACTATGATAATAGTTGGTATATTATGGAGGTACCTACTTACATCAAAATGGTCCTCAATCATTACTCGTGTGGTAAACAGGTGCGTAGGTAGCTTAGTAAAGCTTGTTTACGAATGTTAAAGAAAAATACAGGGTCGTACCTACTAGGTATATTTCAATGAGTAAGTAAATGATAAAAAATGTAAGTAGTGAAGTTTCTAATAACCCTTCCTCGGTAGTCGGGTTAAAACCAGGGTCGTGCTCAGGTCTAACTACAATAAAATGTGCCGTTCCCAGTAATATTCCCCAATGCGGGAATATCCCACAAGTTTCCCGGGATATCGGGGATCATTTTGGGATTATAGTTATAGATTCTATCTCATCATCATCATCATCAGCCTGTAGAAGTCCACTGCTGGACATAGGCCTCCCCCACACGTTTCCAGGAAGAACGATTCTGAGCCCTTTCCATCCATCGACTTCCCGCGGTTCTAACAATGTCGTCAGTCCATCGGGTAGGAGGACGTCCTACGCTTCGTCTTCCGGTTCGTGGTCGCCATTCGAGAACCTTTATTCCCCAACGGTTGTCGGTTCTACGAGCTTTATGGCCTGCCCACTGGCACTTTAACTTGCTGATTCTGAGAGCTGTCGGTGACCTTGGTTCTTCTACGGATTTCCTCATTTCTGATTCTACCTCGCAGTGAAACTCCCAGCATCGCTCTCTCCATAGCTCGTTGTGCGACTTTAAGCTTGTGTATGAGACCAATAGTTAGCGACCACGTCTCAGTGCCATAAGTCATCACTGGTAACACACACTGATTATAGACTTTCGTCTTGAGGCTTTGCGGTAACTGTGACGAGAAGATGTGCCGTAATTTCCCGAACGCTGCCCATCCGAGTTGGATTCGTCGGCTGACCTCCAACATATACCGGTACGGGTGCGACATGAGCATTTGACATAAGTTTCGTCTTACTCATGTTCATTTTAAGACCCACCTGTTGGGAGACAATATTGAGGTCTCTAAGCCTTGTTTCTAGGTCTTCCAGCGATTCCGCCATTATGACTATATCGTCGGCAAATCGAAGGTGACTTAAGTGTTCGCCATTGATATTGATGCCATACCTATTCCAGGACACGAGCTTGAAAATATCCTCCAGTGCAGACGTGAACAGTTTCGGAGAAATTACATCTCCCTGTCTCACTCCTTTTTGCAACTGGATAGGATTTGTACTCTGGTCCTGGAGTCGGATAGTCATGGTGGCATTACTATATAGGCCTTTCAACACTTCGATGTACCGATAGTCAATTTGACACCGCTGGAGTGACCGTAACACTGCCCAGGTTTCGACTGAATCGAAGGCTTTTTCATAGTCCACAAACGCTAAACAAAGTGGCTGGTTATACTCTTCGGTCTTCTGTATAACCTGCCGGAGCGTATGAATGTGGTCTATGGTACTGAAGCCTTTTCGGGACCCGGCTTGTTCGGGAGGCTGGAAGTCGTCTAGCCTACGAGCGAGACGATTAGTAACTACTCTCCTTCAAAAGGGTGTTATCACCTTTCTTAAAGAACAGTACCACCACACTCCTGCTCCATGCCTCTGGCGTCGTACCCTCGAGGATGAGGATATCTATCTATACATGTAATAAAACTGTAGCCAAAGTGAATGAAAAAGAAGTAAAGTAAAGTAAAAGTAAAGTAAAGTAAAGTTTATTTAGGCTTAATAATAGAGTACAGAGGTAGATACATTCCAATTTTTTACATAGTATGTTCAGCACTTAGAAATAGCCTACCTAGATAAGTACTGTTCCCCGCACTAGGTCTCTGTCGAGCCTGTATAGCGGGATCACAGCTACTCGCCTCGATCTCTATCTATCTAATTGTTTATATACAATGTAAAAGCGGTTGCGTATGTATACGTGTACCAAGTGTTAATGTGTTTTGTAGGTGTAATTCGTGTCCCAATTATAGTCATAATAAAATAAATCTAAATAGTTAAGTATGTACATAGTGTAAAAGAAAAATAATAAAATAAAAAGAAAAAATAAAGTAAAGAAACACTTCAACAGGATAAATCAATAGCTAAGTAATGTGTAAAAAGTAAGTAGGTAGGTACAAAGGTAAGAATATAATTTAATACGCGTTTAACATATTACTTTAATCAGATCTTCAGTTTTGCTGTAGTCAAGTGTTCCAAGGTAGTTTTCTATTTTCCGTTTGCAAGCATAGCGAGTTTCATTTCCTATATGAAGATATTTATTAACCTTATTGTATACAAATGGTCCCAAGCAGTAGGAGAAGTTATGGGTATATTTAGTTCTACACTTAGGGGTTTTATACACAATATCGCATCTTCTTTTTTCAGTTCGATTAGAGTCAGTAGGATGTCTATGTTGATTTAAAATAAGGGTGCGAATAAATAATTGTCTAACTGTAAGAACATTAAAATCTTTAAATAATCTATGAGTTGGGTATATATACGGCTTGCCTAGCATTACCTTTATAATCGCTCTTTGAGCCCTCTCTATGTCTAGCATATGGGTTTTTCCAGCTCCTCCCCATCCAAGAATCCCATATGAAATGATTGACTGGCCCAAACAGTAGTATATGCTTTTTAATATTTCAATATCACCAATGTGTCTAAGGTTTTTAAATATATAGATAAGCTTTCGTACACGTCCTGTCAATAGCTTAGTTTGGTCATCCCATTTTAGGTGCTGGTCTATTGTTATTTGTTGGTAGAAGTACGTAAATCTAAGCGCGAACGAAGTTGCGAGCAAAAGTGATATATAATAAAAAAGAAAAAATATATACCTGAATTTATTATATTTTTAGGTGGAAGCTGATAATAATAATAATAATGCTGAACAATCCACACAGCATCATCTAGCCCCAAGCTAAGCAGAGCTTGTGTTATGGGTACTAGATGACTGATATACTTAATACAATACATTACATGCATACATATTTTTTATTATACATAGAAAACACCCAGAACACCCGGAATAAATATTAGCAGATCGTACAAACATTTATCCCAAGGCGGGAATCGAACCCGCAACCTCCGCGTCGCAGGCGGACATTCGCCAGCCGCGCCACATCGGTCGTCATATGGAGAACTACGTCAAGTATAGGCTTGTGGGAGGAATGCTTAGATTGAAGAAGGAAGTATTGCATTCCTGTATTGTATTCCTGACCTTGATTATTTATTGTATAATTTTTAAATAAATCTGGGTATAACCTACGACAAAATATAATTTAAATTCTTAGGGCTTATTTTAAACTTAACATACCTAACGCTTTCGTTTATTCATAGCTCTAAATTACGTGTCCAAAGAACTTAGGTAGGTACATTCCTGTCAAATTAAGTATTTAAGTCTAATTTTATTTATTTTATACCTACATAATATTTTTCTTTAAACCTTTAAGTTTCTACATACTTATCTACATACCAATGTTGAAAATAACAGCGTAGGTAGTTACAACAACAAACACAACTTCCCTGGCTGACTAACCTAAAACTTTTAGGTATTTTATAGGCTAGTCCAAGTATGTGTACCTACCTACATATTATCCTGTTATTCTGATTAGGTTGATAATGAGATTTGTTTACCTCTGAAGTTTCCAACCATGAATTTCAGCGCTTGTGTAATTTAAATGATTACTAAGATAATCAAATACCATGAAGGTATCAACTTTAGGTAGATTATCGGATTGCGCTTGCTCAAAACCGATATCTACCTTATTTCTAATACTCATTTGTTATATTAAAATAACAACCTTCTAATAAAAACCTAATCAAATCACTTGGTGACGTTACGCTCCGTGTCGGACGAGTATCGCGAACAGAAACGCGGGGCGCGCAGTGGTTTGGCGGCTAGCGCTGGGCCATTGTGACGTCATCGCTTCCGTTCGCGCGGTCAGTGAATCTCGTTCGGTATTTTGCCCATAACTTAGTCAGTTTTGGCCGTAGAAAAAAAAATTTTGCATTTTATGTTTTAGTTTCTCAAGGCCTATAAAACTGCATTCATAGAAAAAACTGTGACGGGTCCCCATTGTAAATAAATGCATAAAGGCACTCGAAACTCCTCATTTAGATGATCATCGTCAGCCTGTAAGAGTTCACTGCTGGATATAGGCCTCCCCTGTACGTTTTCAGGAAGAACGATCCTGAGCCCTCCTTTCCATCCATCGACTTCCCGCGATTCTAACATCGTCAGTCCATCGGGTAGGAGGATGTCCTACGCTTTGTCTTCCGGTTCGTGGTCGCCATACAATAACCTTTATTCCCCAGCTGTTGTCAGTTTTACGAGCTATATGGCCTGCCCATTGCCACTTCAACTTGCCGAGTCTGAGAGCTATGTCGGTGACCTTGGTTATTCTACGGATTTCCTAATTTCTCATTCTATCTAGTAGTGAAACTCCTAGTATCACGCTCTCCCTCCATAGCCATATAGATGATAATTAATTCGAAATACAAACAAGCTCAGATATAAAAACACCAAATTTTAAATAACAAAATTACTTCTACGCAAGTATCCATAAGATCTTGAAGATTTCTACGAACAATTTGCGCAATGACGTCATCGCTGTCGCGCCACATGTGACGTCAGCTACTCTAGCGAAACGAGACCAGAGTAACAAATAAATGCGAAACGAGACAAGAGTAACGAATAAATATTGACTGGAGCAAACATGCAGAAGTTTTTAAAGCTACCACATGAGAAATTACTACTAAAAAAAGTACTTGATGTGGAGCAGACTATTAATCAAAGTTTGTACCAGTACCGCCATCTATTGTCAACGTAAATAAACTACATGAACTTGATACGAAATATGGAAATAGTTTTTTGCGAAGTTACAATGATAATTTCAAGTAGGTACTATACTAGCGCCGATGTGCTGATTACTAAAACTCGTGACGAGAACCCCTCTGTTTTTTATAATGTAGGTGAGGTAATCAAATTTTACAAATAATTATACAAGACGTGAGGTCCGTACCGTAATGGAAACATTTTATAGGGCTTAAAATCAAATGGCTTATACTTTTAAATTTCATGGGACCGGTTGGGGGCCGGTCTACACTTATAAAAACTATTAAATATGTAAACGTACATTATACGTTTTTGAACTTATAGAGATAGAAGTGACAACTTCTACAGCACCTGCAATGAAGTTAACATCTAAATTAAAAGTTAACATCTACCTACAATATAATGTAGCAGTCAGGTACTTTACTTACCTACGTAGGACATGTACTGAGACCCTAGCATGAAAACATTTGACATTTGTGGCGTAATTGTAACGTGCTGACATTTGAAATACATTGCGCGGTATCGATAATGCAATACATAGTTCTTTTCGTTTCGATTTTTCTAGTATACATATACATACCTACTTACTTGTAAGTATCTGCTTGTTTTACTTTTCGATTTACATTGAATTACAATAAATCAACTATCAATACAATAAATAAGTAGGTTAGAGAAGAGTTCTAACAATTTATAGCGTATTTTTTGACCGCGTCCAATACGGGAACCATGTTATCCAAGAAATATACAAAAACACTGTAAGAAAGAAGTGTTCAAAGTCAAAGTCAAAAATCATTTATTCAGTAATATCCGCAGGGATCATCTTGAAACGTCTTAAATCTAGGTGAATCTAAGCGCCAGTTCCTCGCGACCAAGCCTAGAATTCATGATGTTAGTTTTAAATTAAAAGATTATCGCGTAGAATACGCTTTATGTTGAACGTGTAAAAAGAGACAACATCGTAATCATGAGAACATTTGATGACTCATTCATTATGAAATAGATTATAGACATTTCTGTACACGTAAGTTACAAAAAACAAGCACAGCACAATTCTTTAGCTATGAAAAGTGCGCAATATGTGTGCAAATCCTTTGTATTACAGATAATGCAGACCTGCCCCCTTACCGCAAAATCGAAATGGACAGCTTTGGTAATATTTTTTGCAAAACAAAAAATATAGCAAAATCCTAGCTACTAAAGTTCTAAAAATTATTACCAATTTTGATGTCCATTCCCATTTTAGTGTCGCGGTAATAGAATTAGTAAAAATTACTTTTACTGAAGTTTAAAAGTCAGCTTACGACTCTACAGCCTGAGTGTTGTTACCCAAAATTGTGTCCAGAATAATAATAAAAAACTTACCGTTGGTTTTGAGTATTCATCTGCTGACTGGTAATCGAACATAGTAGCGAGCATAAGACTGTCGTCTTGCTCGCCGCTATAAATGTGGTAGGGCACCAGCTGAGACATGAAGACGAGTTTTCACAAAAGGTAGTCCACAACAACAGTACACGAAAGGCTTAAAAGTTCGCAAAATTCAATGAGAACGTAATCAGTTCACCGTGATAAGAGTATGCGTCATAAGGTTTCTACTTGTGTAGACGTACGCGTAGTTAGAATGTTTTATATCAGACTGAGTCAGTTCGCGCTCTGTAGCCGGTTTTGTATGATGGTAGGCGACCGTGCCGCGCACGCGCAAACATCGCCTCACTTCCAAAACGCCGTATATCCATCCAAGTATTCCAACAATTCACCAAACCGAGCCAAGAGCTTCTTTGTAAACCCTTCATTGAAGTTATTTTTCAATGATTCAAGGAATAGTTTTGTTATGACATGATACGTGCTATTTTGCAATCTGTATCATTTTGGCAAAGAAAATTAAAAACATTGCAGAAAGATTATGACAAGAAAATTAGTTCGTTTCGCAATTTTATATTTATAACGGTGTTCTCATCATAGAATACTAAAGACGACGATAAAAACTAGTGTTTGGTTACAGTTAATACAAAGAATGGCTCAAATTCCAATACAGCCAACTACGTGAATATTTAGGTCATCTGCGATCGTTTAATAGCTTGCAAATAAATTGTGAACAAACAAAACGAATAATATAAGGATAAGTAGAATTCTGTTTACTCTATTTAATTGTTATGAGGTAAACTAGCTTAGACAACATAAGTTTTGACCTAAAATCAAGGGTAACTATAAATCCATAACATTTTTGCTCCGAAAGAAACATTTGCAGCTGCTGACTGCAATAAATAACTTATCCAGTGTTCCAATCGATCGACCAGTTCTTGATACTTGTTATTTCACAACAGATATTAAACCTATTTAATACAACATTTATTATGCTTCTGAGATTTGCAGTCTGAAAGGCGGAAAACTGATGCGCACACAGTTGGTTACTGTTACTACATGGAACGGATCAGCGTTTGTATCCAATCTCATTGTCACGTATGTATGCAAACTTATATCTTTAAATGAGCAATTCTTGCATATAATATAAACTGAACCTCGGAAACGGCTCCAATAAATTTCATGAAATTTAGTATACAGGATGTTTCGGGGGCGATAAATCGATCTAGCTAGGATAAATTTTTAGAAAATGTCGTTTATTCGTATTTTTATATCTCCTAAAAAAACACAAAATACCAAAAAAAATATACCGTGTATAAGTAAGTATTCTATGAGTTTTATGAGTAGTTAATACATATAAAGTTATTATACATAGAAAATACCTAGAACACCCGAAATCAATATTTGCAGATCGTAAAAACATTTATCCTAGGGCGGGCATCGAACCAGCAACCTACTGCGTCGGAGGCGGACATTCGCCCGCCGCGCCACATCGGTCGTCAATGCGATCGGCGCTTGTGGTCATAAGCGCAAATATTTATTACAAAGTATTATTAATGTTATACTTTTTATGCACTTGTTCGTCTATAATAGATTTGTTTACTGACCAGAGTTTATTCGCAGAATTGTTCATTGCCGCGACTTTGCACGAGGACCGTGAATGTTCTTGGTTCGGGTATGTCGTCTAACTTCAAGGCAACGTTCTTTCATGCACAGAATATAAAGGCGTTCACTGTATCCGTTTTCAAATTCTATTTTGTTTTGTAGACCATCGCCCATTATCTTAATAGTGGAAAAATTGCACTTCAACTTTTCTCACGCACATAAACAATACTGTGTTTTAATGTGCCTTATGCTCGGATAATTAACACATTATTTGAAAACATATGGTCACTAGTTCCTACTTGACTTTTTTCTTTAAATTTTTTTCTTTAAAAGCTTTACTTTTAAAAATACTTTTAAATCTATACCAATTATAAAAACTGATTGTCTGACTGACTGACATAGATAATGCACAGCCTAAACCACTGCTCGCAGAGACTTAAAATGTTTAGGGTATATTCGCCATGGTGCGTAGAGGTGTACTAAAAAGGAATTCCGGAAATTCAACCCCTTAACGGGTACAGTGAGGGTTAAAGTTTGTATAAAAATAATGCGGACGAAGAAAAAAACACGAGCTGCGTTATAGAGTTATTGTGATTTATATTATGCATTGACGATGAAGGCCATAACTTTGATAGTTCCGTTACTGTGCTAGTTTTATTTGTTTGTGGGATACTTAGTTGTATGCATATCAAGAATAGTATACGCACTAGCTTCAGCGCCGGTGCGCATACACATGAATTAGCAAGTCAATTAACAGAGTTCAAGTTAGGCAAGAACCCCACACCGACGCCTACGATTTATTGTTCTTGTAAATACTTACATACTACCGGTTGGATAATGTGGTTCCAAAGATTGTTTACATCTATCTAGGTAGCCTTGTAAAGTGAAAGTTATTCTTTGAACGGCAAAACCCAGTGAATCGGAAATGCCGAATACTGATTTGTTAATGGACGAGTAACCTAGCAGATATTATACATTTTTTAAGAACATTTTTACTACATAAAAGCAATATACATATATCGATACCAATTAAGAATCATTGTCCTGATTAAATTATAGACACTGCACAGCTTAAAACCACTGTTCGTAGCGACTTGAATTTTCAGGGTATATGAAAATACCTTCACACGGACGAAGTCACAAGCGTTCTACTAGTAATATTATGAAGTTATTTGTGTTATTTGATAAACATTTTTAATCAAATAACAGTGTCACACTCGCAAATACTGATTCTTAAAATTCATTTTGGTTTACATCAGTGTTCATTGGAGCGTAAAAAGAGCAAAGATTACACAAAAATATGGCAAAATGTGAATTCCTTATCGAGTGAAGACCATAAAGAGGCCACAGCCTTGAACTTAGTAAACTACATACCTACGGCCTGAAGTAACCAAGCAACGAGTGACTAATACAACAAACTCAATAATTCACAATGATAACAGATAAAAAGCTATCACGTGATAAAATACTACATTAAAATCTGGCAATATCACGCGTATTTTTTATGCATTCGCGTTAGCGCAAGGAAATGAAGTAAATTCTTGTAATTCTTGCCGCTACGTGCCAAAAATTAGCTTTCAGAGGTGCCAGTAGTGAATTACGTTCTTTCTCGTTAAAATCTTGCCCGAGAAAAATAAAACATAAAAAAATACATCTAAATAAAATAATAAATATTAGTAGATATTTTTCAACATCATCTAGCCCAAAACTAAGCATAGCTTTTACTATAGGAACCAGATCATTTATAGAATACTTATACACGTTTTTTTGTAAATACATACTTCGAATATAATATAACACCCAAACAGAAAACAAGCATGTGTTTATCACACTAATATTTATCCTTGGTGGGAATCGAACCCACAACCTACAGCACAAACGGCAGCGCTACTACTAACTGGGCTGAGAGGCCAGTCAAAACATTTAGAAATGTAGCTTAGAGTGTAGTTGTAACTAGTCAATTAGATGAGCAGAACTTTACCAAATAACAAAATGCAAGTAATTAATATTCTAGTATCGGCGATGGGCTTTGAATTATTACTGATAAAATTGTACCGCTATTTTTTGTGGAATAAATAAAATTTGTCACGTATGGAATACTAACTACTGCAGAACGTGGGTATGTACCAAGTGTTTTTCTGGACGTACCTCTGACTACCTCCCTTAGACATCCTCGAAGAATCTCGAGTAAGTAATAGGTACTAAGGGATCGGTGGAGATACCTACCGTGCCTGGGGAGTACAGTCGTGATTTATTTACATTATAAGCTTACGCAACTTTTTGTAGACATCAGAATAATAATTAATGTTAATAAAATTCGATTCGAGGAAAGATTCCGATTGGTTTTGGGAATTAATAAAAACGAAATGGTTGAGGAAAACGAATTATAGTGTTATCGCACTGAAATTTATACATTTCGATGGAAATTGATAAACTGATACTATCTTCTTCTTACTACTATATTTTGTTGATATTACCATGACGTAATTTTGTATTATCAATTTAGTTAGAATACACAGAATGATCAGACATTTAGGCGTAAGATACGTTATACAGGACGTTCCGTAGAACATACCTACATTAGAATGAATTGTATTAATACTGGCAGTTTAGTTCACCTTTATAAATAGGTTTTTATACATTTATCTGAGAATTTTCCGAAAGTTGAGTTCAACTATGATACTTTTTAATCTCTTTGTGACACTTTGTTAGCTCGCAATTATTATATTCTTCATCATTTGGCTTAAATATATTTTTTATAAAACTGATCTTATTTAACCAGATGACTGATAGAATACTTACTTATACTTACTTTTTTTATGTAAATTCATACTTAGAATACAATATAATACTTGACAGAGAACAAACTTCATGTTTATCACGCAAATGGATCAAACCCATTTAATTAATTAAATTAGTAACTAGTTATTAATAACTAGCGGCTCGTCCCGGCTTCGCACGGATTTTAGTAAGGATCCCTAATTTTTTTGAAAATATAATATATCATGTCACCCGGGGATAGCGTAGCTTCCCAACGGTAAAAGAATTTTTCAAATTGGCCCAGTAGTTTCGGAGCTTTTTCAATGCAAACAAACAAACAATCAAATCTTTTCTCTTTCTAATATTAGCCAAGATAATGATTAACTATCACCTATATTTCCACCGACAAGCAGCATTTCATGAATGAGGTCACCGGAGAAATTACAGGCACGAGACACAGGTATGCCTCAGGTTGATATACGCATGGCAGTGCATCGTAGGGCACGTTGCTAACGAATGTGTGGCTTGTAAGGAAGGGTTCTATTCTAAGTCGGGTCCACCACTGCCAATTTACCATGGTATACATACGCACAATACACAACTATTCTTACCAATCTTATATCCTTGAGAATATTTAAAGGCATGTAAGGGTAAGTAAGACGTACATATTGAAACGTATTCTCATTTGAAAATATAAAACTTACTAAACTTATATATTACTTAGTCAATATAATTTGTACCCAGCGCTTGGCTGCCGCGTGGGCCTCAAGCCATAGATTAACCTCTAGTTACAAGGTACCAGCCAGAGTTTTCCTCGAATCGTTGACGTCATCGCCGCGGTCAACGGCTCGCGTTCGTTTGTTTTCCTGCTGAACTAACCTTGTTTTTTTTTTAGAATATTATTGTTGGTTCAATGTTACAGGAACAATTTTCACAGACCCTTTTCCAAGGGAGACCTAACATAGAGTTGTTATAGGTACTCACCTACCTACAACATTTTACGAATAATAAAAAACAAAAACTTCCTCATGTAGGTAATTCTTTTGTTATTTTATTTATGTAGTTTGTGTTTTCAGTAGTAGAGCCCATTGTAAAGAGCTGTTCCGGGGAAGTACTACCATTATGCCTATTTCTGCCGCCAAGCAGCTTGCTGTGTTCCGGTTTGAAGGGTGTCAATGAAATTACAGACACATGAGGCTTGGTACCTATATGCATCAGGTTGATGGACGCTGAGCAGTGCATCGTGGGGCACATTCCTAACGAGTGTGACCTACGAGTTAGTGCTTTGTTATAGCCGATGATAACCACTTAACATCAGGTGGGCCATCTGCTAGTTCCATCAGCAAGTGGTAAAAAAAAAGTTTTTCCATGTTTCTTGGACTTTATTGTCATTTTATTTTGTAATTACATTCTCATGTCATTTGCTTTTTTTTACAGGTTATTAATGCCTTGTTGTTAAGGGCTCCCTTCAATAGAAACGAGGTTCACGGCGTTTACTGTAAATCATCGCATAGAACTCTGAGCGGGTTAAATTTTAAGTATGAGTATCAAATTGAGCATATCTATAACTATAAAAATTGAAAACACGATTAGATAAAATTTTCTCGATAGAATATAAATTTCAAATTAGGCGCTGGAAAAACTTTATTAAGTCAGTGCTATGAAAGTGTAGCAATGTAACAAATGATTTTTACAAAAAAAAATTATTATGTTCATATTAAATACTTTACTGTACGGATTATACAGTAAGCTTATTTTTATTATATTTAAAAAAATATTTTGTGTTATTGCACTTACGACGTTTACAAATACGACACACGCGCTATTGCCATCTCTTTTTTACGAGTGGATTAGACGTTATAGCGTCACTGTCACCGCCTGCCCTCACTCACTCAGCGGCAACGGCCAGCGACGGACCTGTGCCTCTCCACCGTACACTGACCAAGCTCACGATCGACGTGATTTAAAAGCGCGGGACTTTTAAACAAAAACTCTAATAACAAAGTGTGTTCTAGTCAATATTTCAGCTAGTTCAGTTCTATATTTACTCGTATCTAAAAGTATGGGTAATAAAAAAAAGTTAAAAAAAACAACTTATGAAAATCATGAGAGCGAAAGCATGTGTAATGCGACGGGTGAAAGTACCTAAGTACCGTACGTCTATTTATCTCATCTACCTAACCTACCATCCAACCAGTTTTTATGTAAGGATGTACCTACTAGCTACCTACCTACCAATTTATGTATTTTTATTATGTGGGGTCAAATATTATTATTATTATTTCATTTTATTTATTATTTCTTTACGTAGTCGTTTGTAGTTGTAGATTGTTTACGGTTGAACATAGGCGTTCCCCTAACCCCCTTCCCTACCTTACCTTCGTCGCGGCGCGGGCGGCGGCGCGGCGGCGGCGCGTCGCTACCCGACGACCCTCCGACTGCCGCCGCACCACCGGTCGAAAATACGGAAATAGGTGGAGTTGCCATTTTATCATTTCATTTTTTCTATATTTGTGCATATGACTAGCCCTACTATGAAGTAGGTAGGTACTATACTTATTTAGATCTACTGCGACATAGGTTAGAAGGGAGGCAGACAAGATTCATAGAAATACCTACTAAATTAGAATAGAAGAATAGAATAGAATAGAAGAGAATTTAATTTGTTATTAAATTTAATTACGAATATCTGGTCAGATTTGAAATTCAAAATGGCGGGTACAAATCATGGTACAAAAAACTGACATGGGTGTCGTTTTCTACTAATTTGGGGTGCTGATTACGAATATCTGGTCAAATTTGAAATTCAAAATGGCGGATACAAATCATGATACAAAAAAACTGACATGGGTGTCGTTTTCGACTAATTTGGGGGTGCTGATTACGAATATCTGGTCAAATTTGAAATTCAAAATGGCGGATACAAATCATGATACAAAAAACTGACATGGGTGTCGTTTTCTACTAATTTGGGGGTGCTGATTACGAATATCTGGTCAAATTTTAAATTCAAAATGGCGGATACAAATCATGATACAAAAAACTGACATGGGTGTCGTTTTCTACTAATTTGGGGGTGCTGATTACGAATATCTGGTCAAATTTGAAATTCAAAATGGCGGATACAAATCATGATACAAAAAACTGACATGGGTGTCGTTTTCTACTAATTTGGGGGTGCTGATTACGAATATCTGGTCAAATTTGAAATTCAAAATGGCGGATACAAATCATGATACAAAAAAACTGACATGGGTGTCGTTTTCGACTAATTTGGGGATGCTGATTACGAATATCTGGTCAAATTTGAAATTCAAAATGGCGGATACAAATCATGATACAAAAAACTGACATGGGTGTCGTTTTCTACTAATTTGGGGGTGCTGATTACGAATATCTGGTCAAATTTTAAATTCAAAATGGCGGATACAAATCATGATACAAAAAACTGACATGGGTGTCGTTTTCTACTAATTTGGGGGTGCTGATTACGAATATCTGGTCAGATTTGAAATTCAAAATGGCGGGTACAAATCAAATTAGTCGGAAAAGACCCCCATGTCAGTTTTTTGTACCATGATTTGTACCCGCCATTTTGAATTTCAAATTTGACCAGATATTCGTAATCATGGTACAAAAAACTGACATGGGGGTCTTTTCCGACTAATTTGGGGTTGCTGATTACGAAAATCTGATTAGATTTGACATTCAAAATGGTGGGTAGAAATGATAGTACAAAAAACTCGATAAAAACTCGAAAAAAAACTCTAAAAGATATTCGTAATCGGCACCCCCAAATCAGTCGAAAACGACACCCATGTCAGTTTTTTGTACCATCATTTGCATCCGTCATTTTGAATTTCAAATCTGACCAGATATTCGTAATCAGCAGCCCCAAATTAATCAAAAACGACAACCATGTCAGTTTTTTGTATCATGATTTGTATCCGCCATTTTGAATTTCAAATCTGACCAGATATTCGTAATCAGCACCCCCAAATTAATCGAAAACGACACCCATGTCAGTTTTTTGTACCATCATTTGAATCCGCCATTTTGAATTTTAAATCTGACCAGATATTCGTAATCAGCACCCCCAAATCAGTAGAAAACGACACCCATGTCAGTTTTTTGTACCATCATTTGCATGCGCCATTTTGAATTTCAAATTTGACCAGATATTCGTAATCGGCACCCCCAAATTACTATTATTATTTATTTATTATTTATTTATTATTATTATTAAATTAGTAGAAAACGACACCCATGTCAGTTTTTTGTACCATCATTTGTACCCGCCATTTTGAATTTTAAATCTGATCAGATATTTGTAATCAGCACCCCCAAATTAGTCGGAAAAGACCCCCATGTCAGTTTTTTGTACCATGATTTGTACCCGCCATTTTGAATTTCAAATTTGACCAGATATTCGTAATCATGGTACAAAAAACTGACATGGGGGTCTTTTCCGACTAATTTGGAGGCGCTGATTACGAAAATCTGGTTAGATTTGACATTCAAAATTGCGGGTGCAAATGATGGTACAAAAAACTCGAAAAAAAACTCTAAAAGATATTCGTAATCGGCACCCCCAAATCAGTCGAAAACGACACCCATGTCAGTTTTTTGTACCATCATTTACATCCGTCATTTTGAATTTCAAATCTGACCAGATATTCGTAATCAGCACCCCCAAATTAATCGAAAACGACACCCATGTCAGTTTTTTGTATCATGATTTGTACCCGCCATTTTGAATATCAGATCTGACAAGATATTTGTAATCAGCACCCCCAAATTAGTCGAAAACGACACCCATGTCAGTTTTTTGTTCCATCATTTGCATCCGCCATTTTGAATTTCAAATCTGACCAGATATTCGTAATCAGCACCCTCAAATCAGTAGAAAACGACACCCATGTCAGTTTTTTGTACCATCATTTGCATGCGCCATTTTGAATTTCAAATTTGACCAGATATTCGTAATCAGCACCCCCAAATTAATCGAAAACGACACCCATGTCAGTTTTTTGTATCATGATTTGTATCCGCCATTTTGAATTTCAAATTTGACCAGATATTCGTAATCAGCACCCCCAAATTAGTCGAAAACGACACCCATGTCAGTTTTTTGTACCATCATTTGCATGCGCCATTTTGAATTTCAAATATGACCAGATATTCGTAATCAGCACCCCCAAATTAGTAGAAAACGACACCCATGTCAGTTTTTTGTATCATGATTTGTACCCGCCATTTTGAATTTCAGATCTGACAAGATATTTGTAATCAGCACCCCCAAATTAGTCGAAAACGACACCCATGTCAGTTTTTTGTTCCATCATTTGCATCCGCCATTTTGAATTTCAAATCTGACCAGATATTCGTAATCAGCACCCCCAAATTAGTAGAAAACGACACCCATGTCAGTTTTTTGTATCATGATTTGTATCCGCCATTTTGAATTTCAAATTTGACCAGATATTCGTAATCAGCACCCCCAAATTAGTCGAAAACGACACCCATGTCAGTTTTTTGTACCATCATTTGCATGCGCCATTTTGAATTTCAAATTTGACCAAATATTCGTAATCAGCACCCCCAAATCAGTAGAAAACGACACCCATGTCAGTTTTTTGTTCCATCATTTGCATCCGCCATTTTGAATTTCAAATCTGACCAGATATTCGTAATCAGCACCCCCAAATTAGTAGAAAACGACACCCATGTCAGTTTTTTGTATCATGATTTGTATCCGCCATTTTGAATTTCAAATTTGACCAGATATTCGTAATCAGCACCCCCAAATTAGTCGAAAACGACACCCATGTCAGTTTTTTGTACCATCATTTGCATGCGCCATTTTGAATTTCAAATTTGACCAAATATTCGTAATCAGCACCCCCAAATTAGTAGAAAACGACACCCATGTCAGTTTTTTGTATCATGATTTGTACCCGCCATTTTGAATTTCAAATCTGACAAGATATTTGTAATCAGCACCCCCAAATTAGTCGAAAACGACTCCCATTTCAGTTTTTTGTTCCATCATTTGCATCCGCCATTTTGAATTTCAAATCTGACCAGATATTCGTAATCAGCACCCCCAAATTAATCGAAAACGACACCCATGTCAGTTTTTTGTATCATGATTTGTATCCGCCATTTTGAATTTCAAATTTGACCAGATATTCGTAATCGGCACCCCCAAATTAGTCGAAAACGACACCCATGTCAGTTTTTTGTATCATGATTTGTACCCGCCATTTTGAATTTCAAATCTGACCAGATATTCGTAATCAGCGTTTGTTTCTTTACCTACCTACTTGCTTACTGTAGGTAGGTATGACATGCACCATCAGTTGCACTATCATTTTGAATTTCAAATATTAATGTTTGGGTCTTTTTTTTATTTTGAATATAACTTGATCATGCGTGGAACCATGTAAAACACTTTCAGTAGATATCTAGTAAATATTGCATACTAATAAATTGGCCTAGTTGGACACTCCGCTAATAGTTCGACAACTAGCGCAATGACCCTAGACGACCAAATGCAATGACAGTGAGTTGAACATGTAGTTCGAGTGATACTCGCTAGATGGCAAATTTTAAGCGCTTGTTGAGCTCTAACTACGCAGTGCAATGCATATGTATGTATAGTATGACTGAAGCGGGGGGCTTCGAAATGGGTATTTCGCCTTCAACCGGGCCGTTAATTATCATTTCTCTTCTCATTTTTCAAAAAGAAATTTACGAAAATTAACACTGAAGTTCCTTGTTTTTTAGACTTCAAAACGGTCTAATACTTATACTATATTTACATCAACATTTTATCTATAAATTCGACAGAAAATACCTAATACAAGGTGACATTAAACACGTGAAAAAATATATACATGGGCAAATTGACATAAAATGCAACCTACAAACAAATGGCCCCGGGTCTTACACAAACTTCACGAAAAAAATGTACCTACCTACTGATAAACCGATACAAATATGCACAAACGAAACTAATGTAATTTATGCGCTATCATGCTGGTGTGGTCATGTTAAAACGCTATCTGTATTTCTCTTTCTGATGAGTATGTGTATGTTGAACAAAGATAACAGATACAGACTGTTGTTGTGTGATTCATTCAATCTCCAGATAGATCACGGTAGATATCCCATCAGATCTTTTAGTACCAATTACTCGAGATGGAGGATATAGATATAAGGGGGATAGTTACAGGAAAGTCAAAATACATCCATTTGGTAACCCACAATTTGCAGTAGTTGGTATTCCATACGTGACAGGTTGCAAGTCCAATCCAATGCCAAGATATAATAATAATAATGTTGGACAATCCACACAGCATTATCTAGCCCCAAGCTAAGCAGAGCTTGTGTTATGGGTACTAGATGACTGTTACATACATAGATATTTTTTATTATACATAGAAAATACCCAGAACACCCGTAATAAATATTTTCAGATCGTACAAACATTTATCCCAAGGTGGGAATCGAACCCGCAACCTCCTGCGTCGCAGGCGGACATTCGCCCGCCACGCCACATCGGTCGTCAATATACTTACAAACAATTATGCTTAACAATATAAAATACCTAGGTAGTCTAAGTGTTTGTGGTGTAATAGCGAATTCGGTGATGGTGACTCATGCAGATAAGATCATATTTTATCAGCGGGATAGCGTAATCTACAAGTTATATTACCTATACCACAAGAATCTTATCAATTTGTCACGGAAACGGCTAAGACGTTTCGCAGTAGTATTTGTTGTTCATTATTTTATATTCTTTGAATTAGAAGGTTTGACATTATCTAGGTTGAGTAACTCATCATCATCACCTTATAGAAGTCCGCTGCTGGACATAGGGCTCCACCAAACGTTTCCAGAAGAACGATTCTGAGAACTTTCCATCGATCGTATTTCCCTAACTAGCCGGTCAGTCCATCGGATAAAAGGGCGTCCTACGCTTCGTGGTAACCGAGAACCGTTATTCCCCAGCGGTTGTCAAATCTACGAGCTATATAGCCTGCCCATTGCCACTACCCAATTCTGAAAGCTATGTCGGTGACCTTGGCTCTTCTACAAATTTCCTCATTTCAGATTCTATCTCGTCACTATCAGTAAGTACTGTAATGGCATAAACTAAGGACTCTGAAATATCTTTCTTTTTTTTTACAAAATAAAAACACACAAGAGCACTGGTGGTATAGTGGTAGGGACCCCGCCTTCTGATCCTAAGGCTGTGGGTTCAAATCGGATCGTGCACCAATGGGTTTTTCTGTTAGAAAAATTTATGTGTGCAATGCCAGTGCTCTCAAACGGTGAAGGAAAACATCGTGAGGAAACCAATTAGTATTTCTAGCAGCGGCGATGGGCTTGCTACCTGTCACGTATGGAAAACCAACTACTGCAAAATGTGGGTATGTATCAAATGTAATATTCGGATGTACCTCTGACTCCCCCCCTTAGACATCCTTGAAGAAACTTGAGTAGTACTTGGTACTAAGAGATCGGAGGGGATAGGTACCGTACTTGGGGATTAAAGGCGTGATGCTATTTCTCTTCTATAAAAATCAACCACTGATTTCAGTCATAGGTGTATTATTTGCATCATGCATTATGCCGGCATATTGCATATTCCTCTGGATTAGGGATAGGACTTCTCTATCACTACCTCCTTCCTTACAACATCCATTGAAGGGAATATAACAGGTAGCAGCAGGTACTTAACAAAATTACTGTGGTCACCAATCTAGTCAATCAGTCATGTTACAAGCTAGGATGGATGTACATTTATGTAACTTATGATAAGAAGATTGCAGAAAAGCTTGTACCTACTATGGGATCCAGATACTTGATACATAACTGATATAATAAATAGGAAATAAATACTTTTTTGTATACTTACACTAATATCATTTATAACCCGTTTATGTCAGGAAACATTTTATAACCCGTTTATTACAAAATGTGTTAATTATAAGTGTAGATTTATAATATCCTACAGCACAGAAACTGAGCTTGAGCAAAGTAAGAAAGAAAAGAAACAGGAAAGTTAAATTACATAGGGTATATGTGCTGTTAGTAATTTAGGCAGACATGATATTGGTACAAGGTCAAAGAAAAGATGGATCAATGAAATGTGAGAAGTGAAATGACAGCTGACTGAAAGGAACGGATGAAAACCTGTTGTGAATACCCAAAAACATGCGATCAAGGCAAGAACATCTAGTTAGGTAGCAAATTCAGGTATGATGTATAAGTGTTATTTATTGCAGCACTTGGTCTAGCAAATAAATATGTTTTCTTTCTTTCAAATTAAAGAATGTAGAAAAAAAACTAAAGTTTGGTCTGCCACAGTTGATGGGAATCAACTGTAGGTAAATATTATAAAACCCTAGTATTAGTATTGTAATTCTATTTGTGTTTATGTAACTATCTTACTTCTCTGTCAATGTGATGATAATAAAATTGATTGAGTAGGTATTAATTATTAATTGCAGTAAGTAGTAAGACTCTAAACTGAGAAGATATAAACATGCAGCATTCTATTTGGGTTAGAATATTCTACAAAGGAACTAGGTAGTAAACTTTGCTAGTCAAGTACCAATTAAAACATTTGTAACAATTTGTAGTAGGTATACTGTAGGTAGATCAGCTATCAATTCCAACAAGTAGGTGTGTCAATGATGAAGTACTTACAGTGAGGAGGGATCTTGAGGTGGGCACGGAAGAAACGAAGTCATTTGTGGAAGATCCCTGCGACGATTGACTGTCGCAAGAGAAGTCCGATTGATTCGATTGGCTATCACTAATTTCCAGCTTCATTGTCATCTGTTCAAAAGCACTTTATGTCCAAAATACGCGACAGATTTACGTAATTGATCAACTAAATACGCAGTTTGTACACACAAAAACACAAATCCCTCTCTAAGAGCCTGTAGCTCACGCGCTCACGTATTTTTTTACAACTCGCCAGCCGATCCGCCACATCAAGCAAAACAAGTTGAGCGAAGTTTGTTGACAGTTAAAAAATTGACAAACAAGACAGAAGAGAATGGACGGCAGGGTATTGAAACTAGCGAATTAAAAAAGGCGCCTTTCAGATGATTATCCACGAAAGTTAGCACAACAATGATGACTCATTATTGCAGTTTGTACGAAAAGTATTCAATGATGGTCGACGATGATGGGTGACGTCGCCATCACTTTGGGGATGCCCTTTACTAACAATTTCTTGTTGCTGGTTATTTCGAAAAGGCTTAAACGCCAAGAGATATCCTAGTTAACAGCACATTTTGGTCGTGAAGTAACTAGCACATTTTATCCGTAGGGTGACCTCATCGTCTATTTATAGATATCGCGTGATATTCAGCCAATGGGAATGTCTAGTTTTAGTGACGTCAATTACAAGAGCAATAAGACATGGCTACAGTGTTCAATCTATCTAAAAATGCAAGTGGTTTGAGTTGTCGAAGGACGAATCAGTGTTATTTTTTCTATAAAGAGAACAATGGTCAGACTGTCGCAGAGTGCTTTGAAGTTTTTAAAGAAATAATATGCATGTTTAATTTGCCCCCTTTGTATGATTTGTATCCATGCACATATGTAGGTAGGTAGGTACCTATGTTGAGACGTGCTTTCGTGAATTTTAATGGTCTTAAAAAGTTCATATCCCTACAAAAGTATTAACAGATTAAGTCATATCATCCTGTTTGCCATACTTTGTGGGGCCGGCACATCTATATTTACTTACGGTTTATTCAATTATCATGAGCACAGCGAGGGATTCAAAGGATGCCAATCGAGTTTCCATAAAGCTAATAGTACTCCAGCCAGTCTATAAAAAAGTACTCTGTGTAGTACTCCCGAGGTGGGCACTACTAAAAAATAAGTGCAACTTATGAGTAAGAATAATAGGTAGGTACCTACCTAGGTTTATCTAATTACTTTCAGTCTATAAAAAAGTACTCTGTGCTAATGGGGACCCGTCACAGTTTTTTCTATGAATGCAGTTTTATAGGCCTTGAGAAACTAAAACATAAAATGCAAAATTTTTTTTTCTACGGCCAAAACTGACTAAGTTATGGGCAAAATACCGAACGAGATTCACTGACCGCGCGAACGGAAGCGATGACGTCACAATGGCCCAGCGCTAGCCGCCAAACCACTGCGCGCCCCGCGTTTCTGTTCGCGATACTCGTCCGACACGGAGCGTAACGTCACCAAGTGATTTGATTAGGTTTTTATTAGAAGGTTGTTATTTTAATATAACAAATGAGTATTAGAAATAAGGTAGATATCGGTTTTGAGCAAGCGCAATCCGATAATCTACCTAAAGTTGATACCTTCATGTTATTTGATTATCTTGTAATCATTTAAATTACACAAGCGCTGAAATTCATGGTTGGAAACTGCAGAGGTAAACAAATCTCATTATCAACCTAATCAGAATAACAGGATAATATGTAGGTAGGTACACATACTTGGACTAGCCTATAAAATACCTAAAAGTTTTAAGTTAGTCAGCCAGGGAAGTTGTGTTTGTTGTTGTAACTACCTACGCTGTTATTTTCAACATTGGTATGTAGATAAGTATGTAGAAACTTAAAGGTTTAAAGAAAAATATTATGTAGGTATAAAATAAATAAAATTAGACTTAGATACTTAATTTGACAGTAATGTACCTACCTAAGTTCTTTGGACACGTAATTTAGAGCTATGAATAAACGAAAGCGTTAGGTATGTTAAGTTTAAAATAAGCCCTAAGAATTTAAATTATATTTTGTCGTAGGTTATACCCAGATTTATTTAAAAATTATACAATAAATTCAAGGTCAGGAATACAATACAGGAATGCAATACTTCCTTCTTCAATCTAAGCATTCCTCCCACAAGCCTATACTTGACGTAGTTCTCCATATGACGACCGATGTGGCGCGGCTGGCGAATGTCCGCCTGCGACGCGGAGGTTGCGGGTTCGATTCCCGCCTTGGGATAAATGTTTGTACGGTCTGCTAATATTTGTTCCGGGTGTTCTGGGTGTTTTCTATGTATAATAAAAAATGTATGCATGTAATGTATTGTATTAAGTATATCAGTCATCTAGTACCCATAACACAAGCTCTGCTTAGCTTGGGGCTAGATGATGCTGTGTGGATTGTTCAGCATTATTATTATTATTATCAGCTTCCACCTAAAAATATAATAAATTCAGGTATATATTTTTTTCTTTTTTATTATATATCACTTTTGCCCGCAACTTCGTTCGCGCTTCGTCCCGAAAAGGCTTCAGTACCATAGACCACATTCATACGCTCCGGCAGGTTATACAGAAGACCGAAGAGTATAACCAGCCACTTTGTTTAGCGTTTGTGGACTATGAAAAAGCCTTCGATTCAGTCGAAACCTGGGCAGTGTTACGGTCACTCCAGCGGTGTCAAAAAGACTATCGGTACATCGAAGTGTTGAAAGGCCTATATAGTAATGCCACCATGACTATCCGACTCCAGGACCAGAGTACAACTCCTATCCAGTTGCAAAAAGGAGTGAGACAGGGAGATGTAATTTCTCCGAAACTGTTCACGTCTGCACTGGAGGATATTTTCAAGCTCGTGTCCTGGAATAGGTATGGCATCAATATCAATGGCGTACACTTAAGTCACCTTCGATTTGCCGACGGTATAGTCATAATGGCGGAATCGCTGGAAGACCTAGAAACAATGCTTAGAGACCTCAATATTGTCTCCCAACAGGTGGGTCTTAAAATGAACATGAGTGAGACGAAACTTATGTCAAATGCTCATGTCGCACCCGTACCGGTATATGTTGGAGGTCAGCCGACGAATCCAACTCGGATGGGCAGCGTTCGGGAAATTACGGCACATCTTCGCGTCACAGTTACCGCAAAGCCTCAAGACGAAAGTCTATAATCAGTGTGTGTTACCAGTGATGACTTATGGCACTGAGACGTGGACGCTAACTATTGGTCTCATACACAAGCTTAAAGTCCCACAACGAGCTATGGAGAGAGCGATGCTGGGAGTTTCACTGCGAGGTAGAATCAGAAATGAGGAAATCCGTAGAAGAACCAAGGTCACCGACAGCTCTCAGAATCAGCAAGTTAAAGTGGCAGTGGGCAGGCCATAAAGCTCGTAGAACCGGCAACCGTTGGGGAATAAAGGTTCTCGAATGGCGACCACAAACCGGAAGACGAAGCGTAAGACGTCCTCCTACCCGATGGACTGACGACATTGTTAGGACCGCGGGAAATCGATGGATGGAAAGGGCTCAAAATCGTTCTTCCTGGAAACGTGTGGGGGAGGCCTATGTCCAGCAGTGGACTTCTACAGGCTGATGATGATGATGATGAGATAGATATAGGTATATTCCCCAAGACGGAAATATTCCTCTATATTCCCAAAATGATCCCCGATATCCCGGGAAACTTGTGGGATATTCCCGCATTGGGGAATATTACCGGGAACGGCACATTTTATTGTAGTTAGACCTGAGTACGACCCTGGTTTTAACCCGACTACCGAGGAAGGGTTATTAGAAACTTCACTACTTACATTTTTTATCATTTACTTACTCATTGAAATATACCTAGTAGGTACGACCCTGTATTTTTCTTTAACATTCGTAAACAAGCTTTACTAAGCTACCTACGCACCTGTTTACCATACGAGTAATGATTGAGGATCATTTTGATGTAAGTAGGTACCTCCATAATATACCAACTATTATCATAGTTGGTATATTATGGAGGTACCTACCTACTTACATCAAAATGATCCTCGCAACAAAATCTTGAAGTTTGGCACGAAAGCGGAATTTTGTCATCCCTCTTCATGATAGTGCACCATTTTTTGCGCACTTTCGGGACCTTTGGCACATTGAAAAATAGTTTTTTAGGTGTACTAACTGAAGTATTAGTACACTTCGGTACTATACAGTACTTATAGTTCGGCATATTCACGTAAAAACCACAACACGACCCGCGCAGATCGAGTGAACTCTAATAAATGAATTGCGGAGAGCGCGCCCGCGGGCGGAAAAGATTTCGTGACGTCACATGAGCTATTCGGCCGCCCCGCGGTTGACTGGTACAAAATGTGTAATATCTTCGCAACCAATGGAACGATTTCAAAAATTTAAAAAGTATCGTACCTAAACGAGTAAAAGGAACACCATTACATAGATAATATATGCATTTTCCGACTTGGTACGGGAGCTCATTACATACAATTAGGAGCAATAAGACGACATAGAAATAATAAAAGATGTTAATATTTATTTTTAACAATTATGGAAGTGCATCGGAAGGTATACCTACTTACTATTTTTTATAAAATGATGTAAAATCAAATCAATTAAGTAAACAATTACGTACGAGTACGACCGAAGACGAAGCATTACACATTTCGCGCATTTTCTATTATTTGTTTATGAACTTTTTTTAAAATTTTCGTGCTTTTTTCAAACAGCCGGATAGCTGTTCATTCATACAATGTTCGTGAGTTATCCTTGGTGATTGAATTTTTTACCAACATTCTCAGAATCAAATACCTTTTTGTCCATGAGATTTGAGCTATTTACGAAGAACATAGACTAGCACTTGTCGAATTTTTAAATAGTGATATTTGTATGTCATAGTCACATTCAGCTGAATTTGACATACCTTGATTTGAATGACTGTTTGTTTGATAGATTATGTTAAACGAAGAAGATGAAAGAATCTCAAAAAATCAAAAACAGCTGACAAGTTGGCTGCAAAAATTGTATTGCTTATCATTTCCTACTCGCACATGCATTTTACTTATTTATCCTGCAAAAAGTCGAATTCCCCTTAACCCCTTTACACAGTCTTCTCCCGCTATTGTGTTCAATGGTTTTGGAAATACCGACCGAGGTATCTCATTCTTGATTCTATTCCCCATCTTTTTCGAATGTAATAACTTTATTTAGCTTGTTTTAAGCATTAGTGTTTGTTTACCTACTACTTATTGGAGTTGTACGTAGTTACGTGGAGAACGTATGGTTTGACTCCTTGTTTCTTCTTGAATAGAGCAGCACCTTATTATTTACTCTAGTAAAATGTCTGGAAAAAAATGCAAGCATTGTGGGTCTTCTGACATCGAAGTAGATCCTGCTCGTGGAGATGCGGTGTGCACCAACTGTGGTTCAGTGTTGGAAGATAATATAATCGTAGCCGAAGTAGAGTTTCAAGAGAATGCCCATGGAGGAGCCTCTGCTATCGGACAGTTTGTGTCTGCTGAGTCTAAAGGAGGTGCTACTGGATTTGGACGAGGTATGCTATATTTTTAATCTTTAGATTGTAATATTGTGTGGTAGAGTCATGCATAATGGATCTTTTTAGAGTCTAAACATATCTCCATTTGGACTTTAAGAGGATAATAATGATAAGGATATGTATCCGCACATCATTTACTCACTTTTTTTTCAGCGTTTAATGTGGGCATTGGCCAGGAATCAAGAGAAGTGACATTAAGAAAAGCCCGTGAAGGAATTACCAGCCTTTGCCAGCAGTTACGTCTTAACCAGCAATGTATAGATATTGCTTGCAACTTTTACAAGATGGCCCTCTCTCATCATTTGACTATTGGCCGTCCTGCAAACCACACACAGTCTGCCTGTGTTTACATGACCTGCAGAACTGAGGGGACAGCTCGTATCCTTTTGAATAATTAGTAGTAGTATCCATACCTTACATTATTTTGATTTTAGGCATCATTCTTTGTATGTATTTACAAAAATAGTACGTAAGTATTCTATTTGTTCCCATATATATTTATTTGTTTGTACATACAATGAATTTAGACCTAACCCATAGAATTCTTCTGCTAGTACACCTAGATACAATACAATAATTATTTCAGCTGTCCTGTTTATGACTATTACTATAGGCAAGGCTTCTGTATTGTTGAAGTGTTAAGATCTTTTTTATTGGCCCTCTGTTATCCATGTTTAATTTTTCCTTAGCAAAGTAATCAGATTTACTGATTGATGTCAGTGATGCAGTTCCAATTTGTTGTTATCAACTGGGCCGTACCTACTTCAAACTGGCGAGGGCTCTGTGCATCAATGTTCCTCCGAATGGTAAGTGTTTTAAATAACCTTATGCTTTGTATTATAAAGCAGACTGCAGTAGACCCTTTTAGGTATTCAAAATTTCAGTAACATGTGCACCTAACAATACTATTGTGTGACAAAAAGGTATCACATTATTGTAAGGTTTAGTAAATGTCATCCGGAATGCTTAAGCCAGCTGTAGATCAGATGATGTAGTTTCTATCAGGGTTCTATTTGTTAAAAGAAAGAAAAAGAAATGGCAATATAACTTTTATCCCCAAGCATGGTAAATATCTCCTCCAATCCCTTAGTACCAAGTACTTACTCGAGATTCTTTGAGGATGTCTAGGGGTAGTCAGAGGTATGTTATTCTATTTATACTAAGAGTTTATCAAGTAAAACACAAATATAGGCAAGCCTACATAATATAATAGTATGATAAAATTGCATTTTTGTAAAGGAAAAGGGATAGATCTAATATCTATGAATAGAGAGCTCTATACAACATCCATATCACATTCTCAAGGTATATTCTTATTGACTACAACTATACACAATTTAATCCTTTTATATATTTTAAATAAAACAATTTGCTTGCGGAATGGTTTAGCATCATAATTTTGGATTCAAATCTATTTGATTTTTTTTTGTCTATGTCTATAAAACTGTGAATACAAAGAAGCATATAGTTCCCGTATATTCAGAGTAGTAATTACGCAAATGAGATCCGAATTTTCGTTAGTCCTCGCTAGTGTTTGTATTAGCCAGAGCTGTGTTCACTGTGGGTCCATAATAGATGAGCTCTGGGATTTGTCCTCCTTGTACTCCTGTTCCATTTGTACTCTCAGATGAACAATGGAACTGAAATGTCACAGTTCCCATGTAGACTTCACTTAGTCCTTCCTGGCCGAAATAGCTGAGCTCACTGCCATCCAGGATTGCTGAAGCAGTATAGGAACATTCAGGTTCAATCTGAATAGGGTTTTCGAAATACACATGGAAAGTGTTGCTTGAGCCATCCGAGAAAAACTTCGTGTTGTTCTCTGCCAGCACTCTCCCCAAACGCTTCAGTTCAATCTTGACATTGTAGTCAGCTGCTCCATTTGATGATCCATATAATCCAAATCCAACCACAAAGATCCTTTTGTCCACACAAAACTGGATAGAATCACACCTACCTCTATATCTCCACTGATTACTTCTGTAAGCACATGACTGGAATCTATGGCATATCTGAAAAGTTAAATGTATACCATTACATTACTCAAATATTTTAAGTTATAAATCTTTAAAAACTGGTCTGTGTCCTGACTGACATGCACTACACAAACTAATAGGTCTAAAGACATGACATTTTAAGGGATTCCTGAAATTCAAAGCCTTAAGGTTCTCAGTGGTTGTTGAAATTAGTAAAAGAATAACTTGACAACAAAGTAGCCTGTGATTCTACTAGTCTTCTGTTTGGTTTGAGTGATAGATACCTGAGCTTTGAGGCCAGCCCTCTGCTTGATAGGATAAGCCAACAGTGGTTTAGTAGCTGCAGTAAAGTGCAAAAATATATCTATGGTTTCTTGAGGTGTCAGTATTCCAAGTTGTGCAGCACTGTTTGCAAATTCTTCCAGTGACATTGTGGGGAATCTTATGAGGTAAATGGCACTTCCAAGCATGGCTCTTTTGTTGTTTGGTGTAGGGTCAATCTCTCTTTTGACACATTCAGCATGAGCCCAAGTCAAGGCAGCTTCAAACAAATTGATCTCTTTACAATTGAGAGTCTCTCTTGCTAATACTGATTCCAGTGTTGAAACATCAATGTCCACAAATCCTTCTGATGTCAGTGACATCTCAGCCTAGAATAACATCTTTGGTTAAAAGGGTAAGGGTATAGGGGAATAAAAACTGCAATACAATTTGTATGATTCTTTATTCATTTCCTTTTACACATGGAATGATTTTACAAGTATGCATGTTGACAAACAATTATTACATGCTTGACACAACATCTATGTACATAGTAATGGGAATCTAAGCGAACTGTATTGCAGTTATATTTGACTTATATTCTACTGTGACTAGAAACACACATAACAAGGGTATTAGGGCTCATATAGACTATGTACAGTCGATCACACACCTTATTATTTCACAACCAAAATACTGAGTTAATATTTTAATGGGACATTTAAAAGTAAATTTATTCAAAATGCCAGATCTAATTTCCAACACAAGCCTACACAGCTACAAGCATTATCAATACTGTTTAATTCTTATGCTAGCATTTGAGTTTTAGTTGCCAATGTTTAAATTTTCTATACTTCCTTTACTCCCGGGGCTGGACAAATTCTGACTGGAAGATTCTGAGAGTTCCATGAGTAGACTACTGTATGAGGAGCATTGTTCTAGATGGATTGCAGCTAGGTTCTCAGTTGATTCACATACCTGTGCATCAATCACTTCCCAGCATCTCTGCATGAGTTCAGGCTCCTCAAACAGCCTAGATTGGCTAAGTAGAAGGCAAGCATTTTTAGCTGTGAGACTTGTTTCCAAATAATTCACACAGGCCTTGGCCAGGTGTGGCACAATATATTTCTTTGCAACATAGAGAGTTGATAATACTGTGTCTGCTTCTAATTGAATCTCATCACAATAGATGTATCTGAAATCAGAAATAGTAATGGTTGCATTTTTATTTACATCTTGCTTCTTACATATTTTATCCATGTAAATAACATTTGATACAATGCCATCTAGCTGCAAACTAAGCAATGCTTGCAGTATGGGAGCCCAAATAACTGATTAAATATAGAATACAATATAACATCCAGACATGGAACAAACATGTGTGACACCACAATCTGTGAACAAACAAATGTTTGTTCTCTGCAAGTATTGAACCCACAACCTATCTGCAGCAGAGAGAGCTTTTATAAACTGAGCTAAGAGGTCAGTGTAATGTGTATGGCCAATGTTTCAAGAACTCACCTCAATAATGTGAGAAACGCAGAAGGTTCAACATCAGGCACTTCTATTTCATTTTTGCATTCAGCTAATCCACCATAAAACATTGCATAGAACACAGAGCTGGCAGTAGCTAAGACATATTTATGTGCGGGTATTATTTGTGTATGACCTGGAAAGTATAAATTATTAGTTAGCATGTAAAACAAAATCATTTTTGTAATATATTATTCTAGTGTTTTCTTCAATTAACTATAACACATATTTAATAGAACAATACTTACATGGGCTGCCAACTATAAATGTGATGTCAGACATAAGTTGGTTGTTGAACATTGCAGCATTTCTTTCTCGTATGGTAGGCTTAGTTGCCTGCCAGTTAGGGTCAATAGTGGCGGAGCCAGGAGGGGGTGTTGGTGATGTTATGGGTGATGGTGTGACGCTCGTTGATCCGCTAGGGGATGGAGGTCCGCTGTAGCACTGTGACACTTGCGTACCCGTCTCGCGCTGCGATATTGTATGAGGAGGCGACAGCAAGAGCCCCCCGCCATTGTTGATATTTTCAGCTGTAAACATAGTTTATTACGTTCAATGTTAGGTGTGGGAAGTAGGTACAGTAATAGAAATTGCAGGGTGACCATGACCTAGGTAGGGTGGACTTAAAGGTAATACATATAATCAAATGATTTGACTTATAGGTACTACCTACTAATAAATAACCTGTACACTCTACGTATTGACCTTTGAAAACGACATTTACAAGCCAACAATAGCAGTTTTTAATTCTATGACTACTAATGAGATGTTACTGAGCACATTCGTAGATCAATAAAAACCTCACCATTCATCCATGTATTGGTTTGTGCAACAGACATGCTATCTCTACCTTCCTGTAACCTTTTCTGGGGTTTTGAAACTATTCTAGAACACAAATTTGACATTATGTATGCGACCTCACTGTATTCTACAATTTTAATCCAAATCAAATCCAAACATCACGCATGAATTCAAGAATGCAAAATCAAATCAATACACACAACTCGAGCGAGTCAGTCAAGTCAAGCAAGTTGTACATGCGTCATGTCAGTCAGTGAGTGGTCAGCCATTTTGTAGGTGAGGGTTGGGTTGCCAGATATTGAACTTCATGTTGCCATGGTATACAGGCTAATGTGTCTGTATTTTCACCGGCTACGGCACCTTATACCCTTCAAACCAAAACAGCTATGCTGCTTGACGGCAGAAATAGCATGGTGGTAGTACGTCCCCAGGTGGAGTCTTTACAAAAATGCCCTGCAATTTTAAAATTTTTAATTTAATATCTATCTAGACTATATTAGAAGATTACCTTTAGTGGAAAAAAATTACCACGTTATTACCCATCTATGTAACTTAGACTACACATACACACTACATAGATTCGTTGGGTGGGGTCACCGCTATTACCTCAACTTTGAGCACGTAGTAAAAAGTGGTAAGAAAAAATACTACTGCGCAGGTGCAAAACAAACTGACTCAGACTGATCAAAAGAGGATCAAACCAATGAAAATGTCAAAATCAATAACCTGTTTCGTTCGGAAAATTTATATAGCACGCACGCAATGCAATGATAAAAGTATTTCACGTTTTGTACTTTGAGGTCTTGTTGGACCACCACCAGCCACCATTCCATTCGTGTTTATAATTGTTTGGTGGAGCCTTGGGTCTCGTTCATACAAATGCCGCGATTGCAACGTAGTTTTCCAAGTTTTACTATATAAAACGTAGGTAGGTACCTATCTACCTATCTCCGAACTTAGAATCAAAGCAAAAAATTGTTTTGGAATATCCGTGTTAGGTACTTATTAAATTAGATAGGTAGGTACCTATTTATTATTTTTATTTTATGTTTGGTGGGAAGCTAGACAAATTCCAACCTTGATTTATAATTTGTCGCGAACGTGGCCGAGTCCCTCGAGGTACCGAGGGTTCTTGACAGTTCAACTCGGCAAACCGCCCATCCTCGTCGATTAGGCTCTCGAAGAAATCCACACTGCTATTCATTGATGTGCGAACTTTTAAATGACATGCATACCAAATGAAACTGAAACAAAAAAAAAACATCTTTACAATCAAGTTGGTCCTGCATAACTTTATCTATGTATTTACTATAAAAAAAAAACGTATACTGGGTGTAATAAGACGCCGCTTCCGAATACCCAAGGAACATGTAAAGTTACCTACAACAAGGTCTTATAGAATAAATATGTACCACTTTTTTTTTGACGACCGATGTGGCGCGGCGGGCGAATGTCCGCTTGCGACGCAGCAGGTTGCGAGTTCGATTCCCGTCTTGGAATAAATGTTTGTACGATCTGCAAATATTTATTCCGGGTGCTCTGGGTGTTCTCTATGTATAATAAAAAATATCTATTTATGTAATGTATTATGTATTGTATTAAGTATATCAGTCATCTAGTACCTACCTATAACACAAGCTCTGCTTAGCTTGGGGCTAGATGATGCTGTGTGGATTGTCCAGCATTATTTATTTAATATTATTATTACTTAGCCTTAGACGAGTAAACCAAGTGGTTTACTCGTCTAAGCACTTAGCTGATAGTCACTATTTGATAATACGATTATTTCGCTGAAAATCCTATTTATCAACCAGCGATGTATTCCGTTCAGCGCTCCGCCGCCGCTCAGTCGTTGACCGCCGCCGCCGCGAGGGCAACGCACCGATCAGAAGATGATCGCGATATCATTTACTTGTAATAAAAAAATAATACATATATAAAAAAAATAATAAATTACCTAATAATAATGTCATTTAGATTTTTTGGTGTTTTGTCGATTTTACGCGTTTTTAAATAAGATAATTAGGCAGGTACATCTGTTTATATTACGATATTATTGTTGATATTGATGCCGACAAGAAAAACAGACAAGAAGTGTCGATTTTTCTGCGTTTTCTTATTTTTTTGTAAATAATCAGAATCATGGTCTGAATGAGCAGGTTTAGTTTTCCGTAGGTAAGTAGTCTTTACTACTTACCTATTGCAATAAATTTTACACCTGCAATAAATTTTACAAGAAACACAACAGTAAAAATAGAAATACAAAAAGAATAAACAGAAAAACGTCACATAATACAGACAACTGAAACAGGAGTCAGCTGAGCTTTATTGTACACAGAAATATTTACAAAACAGTAATTACAAAAGATAGTAATAATAATTAATAAATAAATATTTATGAGTACCTGATTTTGGTAAGTGTTAGTAATATAGTTAAAGCAAAGTGCGGGGTCGATTCCCGTGACCGTAAGTAATGTACAAAGTTGAGCTTAACGCTGAAAAAAAGTTTTCTTTCAGTAAATCTTTATGCTTGCAGAGAACAGAAAAATAAAGTGGTAGAGAAGTGTCACACTTTGAATGATTTCCTTATATACCTACAATCTGACAGGCAATCTCCCGTGGTACTACCAACCTAAGAATAAGGACTAAAGCTACCAACGATCGCTCGTAGCATATTGAAACATAGCATATAATATGCATGTTGCAAATTAAAAACATTGTACGAAACAAAAAGTCTGTATTTTAAAGACTAAAGAGGTCAACATTTGAACAAACATGACGTTCAACCAACCTACTTTTAAGAACCGTTAAAACATTACTGTACCCCCACACCAAAGCGCGGCAAGAATAAGGAAGCAGCTTTGACTGAGTTCCATTTGAATAAAAACGAAATACAAAAAATAAAAATGCACTGGCACAAAATTTTACCAAACCACGAAGTTGGCTGTAGCGTAAAACTCTTTTTTCACTAGCCACTATTCTAATTTTGAAAACATCGAAATTATTAAAAAATGCAATACTTATTCTACGCTAAGGCTTCCCATTGTATTTATTATTGTGTTTTGTTATGTAAAGTTTTAATTATAAAATAAAATTCATGTTTCGCATCTGAAATATTAGTGGCCTTTACTAATAAAATCTGGGTTTTTTTTAAATATATATCAGTGCATTTTTTTAAATATAAGTACCCATATTTATTAAACACATACTTACTAATACAATATAACACCCACACACAGTACAAACATTGTACATAAAGTTTGCGTTGCAATCTGTGGGGTTCAAGCTTCGAACCCACCACGAACAGCGCGGGAGGTAGAGCTCCTATCAACTGAGCTGTTGTTGTGAGGTCAATAGATGGAGCCTTCCAATGTAGATGTGTCACATGAAAGTAAGCATGTAGATGTGCGCATTTTAGGTGATTTTTTGCATAGAGAATAGCGAAAGTTCCAATGTTATGCAATACCCAACCTACCACTATCTACATTTCATTAGTGCTTTCTATTTCATCATCAATAATTACACTGGAGCATAACATGTTTGAGCTATTAAAAATGACTCATTTTAGGGTTCCGTACCCAAAGGGTAAAACGGGCCCTATTACTAAAACTCCGCTGTCTGTCTGTCCGTCCGTCTGTATCTCATGAACCGTGATAATTAGAGAGTTGAAATTTTCACAGATGATGTATTTCTGTTGCCGCTATAACAACAAATACTAAAAAACAGAATAAAATAAATATTTAAGGGGGCTCTCATACAACAAACGTGATTTTTTTGCCGTTTTTATTATAGATGGTACGGAACCCTACGTGCGCGAGTCCGACTCGCCGGCCGGTTGTTTTTTTTATTTGGATTTGCTGGTAGAACTCCATGCCTTACAACTCAGTTAGTACTAGCTCTGCTATATATGCTGTAAGTCGTAGGTTTGATTCCCATCGAGGATAAACATTTGTATTTATCCTCGGTGTAGTAACATACTTAGATAGCTACATTAATGATAAATCTGCGTGGTCAGATGTTCCGATCACTCTACCCATCGACAGCTAGGATATAGTTTTGCAATGTCTGTACTATTCTCTTATTTGAATTCATTAGATTGTTAGCATTACTATTAGTAGAAGCGTAGCATGTATTGTCTTTTGAACTTCTGTTGTATATTAAGTTCTTGGCTTTGCTGCCTGGCGGCATAGTGGTAGTTTCCCCGGACAAACTTTCCACTAAAATCTGAGAGGTGCTGAAATGAATATTAGTAGACATTTTACATAGTAATCAACGTTATCTAGTCCCAAACTAAATATTACATATTTGCCTTCTGTTCAGAAAGACCATGCTTACAAAAAACTAAATACGGAATTGCAGTTCTTAATACATTGTACCTATTGCTGTCATCAAGCACTGATGCAGTGCTGATTCTGTGTTCCGAAAGTCAAAAATCATTTATTCAGTAATATCCGCAGGGATCATCTTGAAACGTCTTAAATCTAGGTAAATCTAAGCGCCGATATGGAAGGGTGTGGTTGCCGGTGCAATTACAGACACCATCTCAAAGTGAAGCAGTGTAATGCAACAAGCCAAGTCTTAGGTGGATTTGCTCTGTAAGTTATGTGATTGTTTTAACTTTGGAAAGAAAACCGCTAAATATCAGTTATTACTTTTATCATAAAAAATCAACTAAATGATATTACCTATCTCGAGCTATTCAAAGAAAAGGTTTTACTAGGATATAAAGAATCATGTTTTTTTTGTTTCGATATTAGTGAAGTGATTGTATATTATTATTATATTATTATTATTTTAGCTGTGTCTTTTATGTTCAAATATTAATATAAAAAGGTCATTGTGTATATTCTTCTTCTATAAAAACATGTCATGAGAAACTTGATTATTGGGTGAGGGTTAAGTTATATAACGAGTTTTTTTAATCAGTCTATTGCGATATTATTGTTGCATATTTTATTCATAGATTAATCCAAATAATTCATGTATATTTATGTAAAAATTGCATCGTTGATCAAGCAAGTTATACGAGCAAAGATTTCTCAAACCAGCTGGTATTGCTGTTTTTGACTGTGTGGAGTCAGTCGCATGTGCGTTGAAGCGTAGCGTGTGCTGCCTTTTGAACTTCTGTTGTATATTAAGTTCTTGGTATAATTGCCTTAGCATGTTTTCTGTCTTGCATTCAGTTAGATTGGCACCACACTAGAGCTTCATTATTTACATTATTATTATTTTGTAACAGGATCATACAAAAAAACGGTAGGAACCAAGCCGTAAGTTTCTTGCCGGTTCTTCTAGGCTTGGTCGCGAGGAACTGGCACTTAGATTCATCTAGATTTATGACGTTTCAAGATGATCCCTGCGGATATTACTGGATAAATGCTTTTTGACTTTGACTTTGCTTAGCGTGTGTTGTTTGTTTTGAGATTGTTGCCGCATCCAGGTGCGTAGCTGAGAGATAGAGAGAGAGAAAAGGAAGAGAGAGGAAAGGAGTCGGCCCTTTTGCTAATGTCTCCGATTCTTCCAAAGCATACTGTCGAAACTTTAATCTCACGAAGCTTGGTAGGTCGTCAGGTTGCAACAAGATTCGCTGTTAAGATTAATAGTTGGTATGAGGTTAGGAACCTCGGAAGATATCAGGTTAAAAGCATAAAAACTTATGATTGTTGATTTTGGGATGACGGACTTAAATAACTCCCAAATGACCTTGAATATTGGGGTTTCATAAGCAGAACGAAAGAACTCGAATGCAAATATTTACGTGAAGGGGACGTTATTCTATATGAAAGGTTCATAATACATTCCAAAACCTTTTTATTATTTATGAACATTATTTATTCATTGAGAGTTTCCTCTTGTTGAAAGATTGGAGCTAGATCAAGGGCCATCGTGAGATGAGATCTCAGTTAGGGGCAAACTACTAGTTTATCAAAAATAGTTCAGTCATCTTAAATTCTTTTTATATTGTAATTACAAAATACATTACATTCCTATTTCTGTCGCCAAGCAGCTTGCTGTGTTCCGGTTTGAAGGGTGTGGGTGCCGGTGTAATTACAGGCACATGAGGCTTAACACCTGTATGCCTCAGGTTGATGGACGCAGAGCAGTGTATTTTAGGTGACGTTCCTAACGAACGTGACCTACGAGGCAATGCTTTGTTATAGGTGATGGTAACCACTTAACATCAGGTGGGCCATCTGCTTGTTTCATCAGCACGTTGTATAAAAAAAAAAAAAAAAAAAAAACATGGTTTTTATGAGAAAAATGAATGGAACAAACATAATGCCCTTCTGAAGTTAACCTCGATTACCTTTGCCGATAACAGTTGCACTAACTTACTGAAAACGTGCCCTATGAGGTATTGCATTACAATCATCACGTGAAGATTTAAAGGTTTTAAGCCTCATGTTCTTTAATTGTACTGGCGTCCGTCAGGAACACAGGAATGCGAACATCAATGCTCGGTAAAAATTGGTATGGTGGTAGTACTTCCACTGATGAACTCTTTCACAAAGAGCTCTACTACCACCACTAACCATACAAAGGCTAGCATATACGGCCATAATATAGCATATAAGGCCATCAGAATACAATACAACAATGCCTTCCGCATATTGATGAAAAAGCCCCGGTTCTGTAGTGCTTCGGGTATGTTTGCCGAGGCTGGGGTTCCCGATTTCTACGCTATCCTCAGAGCCCGCATCGAGTCGTTCTGGTCTCGTCTACGTGCATCCAACAATGTCATTTTGAAGGCAATTGCTGAATGCCCAGATAACTGTTTCTGTCGCCATTGGTTATCTGTGCACCACAGTGGGAATCATAAATAGATTAGGTATCTGCCTACCTACTGCTGTAGCACTATGTTTTTTTTGACCTGTATATTTATGTGTATTGTGTATTTTGTTATCTTTTAAGCTATTAAGTACCTATTATTACTATACTTTTTATATGGACAAAAATCCGAAATAAATGACTATTATTATTATATACATATATCATTATGAAAAGTGAGAGATGTTGTAGGAACTGCAGAAGTGAAAACCAAATAGGTTTGTATTTCTGTTCTGTGCTGTATGTACTCGTAGGTTGCTGGTAAAAATACTCTTGCCGGTATCAAACGTGATGATACTATTTAGGATTGTGCGAAACCAGTTTAAAAGAGGTCATGTGTTTTTTGGGGGCAGATGTATGTTAAGTTAATATCGAAGAAATCTATAGGTTTATTATTCCTTTAGATGTATGAATAAGGTTTGCTAGAAGGATGTGGCCTTCGATGACGATAAAATCCTACTGTTATAAACGCGAAAGTTTGGATGGATGGATGTTTGTTACTCTTTCACGCTCTAACCAGTAGACCGATTTGGATGAAATTTGGAATAAACATAGGTTACAGCTTGGATTAACATATAGGCTACTTTTTATCCCGAAAAAATAACGGGAACGGGAAAAAACTGCCACACGGGCGAAGTTGCGAACGGCCGCTAGTTGATAATTAATCTGTTGTAAGGTTAGCTTTAATAATTTAGCTAAGGGCATAACATATGTTCTGTAATGTAAAAAGTCCAAAGGTATTTATTATTTAGTCGCAATCGCAGAAATAACCTTGAACGATTTAAATATTTTAATGAAGTCGCAAAGAAATCGTCATAAGCTTATTTAACCACCAGTTCCACGCGACCAAGCCTAGAAGAACAGGCAAGCAACTTACGGCTTATGTCTTACCGTATTACAAACTAATAAAAAGAAGCTCCAGCGTGGTGCCAACCTAACATAACGAGGCATAGGTAAGACAAATATGTATTTTTTCTTTTTTATATGACTTGCTTAAGGAATAAGCAGATGGCCCACCTGATGTTAGGTGGTTACCATCACCTATAACAAAGTATTACCTCGCTGGTCACGTTCCTTAGAAACGTGTCCTATGCACTGCTCTGCGTCCATCAACCTGAGGCAAACATGTGTTTAGGTTTATGTGTAATTTACCGGCACTCTTCAAACCGAAAAGTTTCGTTATTGTCATCTTTAAAATTGTCCAATAGTTAATTATTTATATGCCTAAATACCAGACATACCACTACCAACATTTAGCTAAGAATAGCCTCATAGATAAGAAACAAAACAAACCGGTAAACAAACAACACCAAATCAGCTTTTGTGAAGATCCACCTCAGTAACACTTTTCCCAATACCACCGGCAACTTTCTTGGTAGTTGCGAGGACCTCCCCTTCATTTCACTCCTTCGGGACACCGATATCCGACATGTCCACTGTTCAAATATCCAATAGTGTATTTAAAAATACTGGCACAAATCACTGAAGTTTTGGAACACAGTATCACACAGTTTTTTTTATTTAAAATCACTTTATTGTTTGATAGCGCTCGCGTCGTCAATGCGTTCGACTCACTGGCCGATGTCGATCTGTTCGTAGCACGAATGCCGGTCGACTCTTACGCAAGGCCGCAGGCTCTATCCAGCCAGTGCACAGTATCGATGAAAGTAGGTGATGTCATAGTTTATCAATACAGAGCATAATGTGCAAGTCTTGGCAAGGTTTTTATAAACACGTATCAATGATAACATTAATTCGAGGTGTGTCAACTCGAGAACCAATAAAACTAATGAAATAGACTTTCCTTAATCCCAAGGTACGATAAAAATTTCTTCATATACTCAAGATCCCTAGAGATGTCAGAGACAGAGGCCCGTCCAAACATAGCACTGCCTACATTTCCCCTTTACCATTTAAACAAACAACCGACAATATATATTATTTATTTATTTTATAACGGAAGTAATTTAGTATATACAAATATTTTACATCTAATATTTAACCTATCTACCTTATATCTACATATTTTATAATAACTCAAAAAAAAAACTACCTACTATAGGTAGAAAACATAATTTAAATCACTGACCGCAGGAAGTGTGCCCAAAAGGCTGGCAACGTTACCTCTTTGGATAACTAAACTAATTATCTGTCCGAGATAAGCGCCAGCCCTTTGATCGTGAGTCACATCCACCATTCACAAACTATTGTAAAATAAAAGTCCAGTGTCGTTTCGAAAACAAGAGATGCATTCGGTTGATGGACAACTCCAGTAAAATGAATTATGAAACCACCTCAGCATTTCCGATTTCCGACAACTGCAACCTTAGCACTTGGCCGGGATTGCGAAGGTCAGTGGCGAAGCGATTTAACGTCCATTTGATTGCGTGAGGGCTCGCCTATTAGGAGAGGAGGTCAAATGCATAGTCAAACAACTTCCACCAAGATACCAGTTTCATTGTAGGCCTGCGTTTCGACCAGGATATTTTCTCTACATTGTTAATTATCAACGACTTGGAACCGGTACCATAAAAAAACTAAAATAAGTAATAAGATAGGCATATTTTTATTATTGGTTTCTTGTGTCGTATATACTATACTGGCTTGTATAAGGTACATTCGATTACCCGAAGTGTGTCCGAGGTCATTGTGCCTAACGTCTGATACTCCGGCTGTTTAATTCGCACCTTATATTCCTCATACAATGGATATCGAAACTACGGCCGCAGATAAAATAACAGTAGAGAAGATTTTCCTTGTAACACTATCTCACACGCGCTGTTTTGTCGAGTTATTTTAGTGTGACAGAACATTTTGTTTACTAGAAACATGACACATTAGTAAGTGCAAGAAAAAAACATTTTAGTTTTAAACGTTATGGCTTCATTAGCACTCTATCTATACCGTCTTGTTATATTAGTTATCATCAGACCCCTACTTAGAGTAGGAACTCCAGTTTTCTATCGAACCTATACCTAGATTTTGCTATGAAAAGTTTCGGACCACAAACATGAAGTTTATTAGTATGGGCCTTTGTTATTGTTCAGCCGGCGCTGATCGTAATTAAACTTAAAAATAAAATTCAATTAGACGTTGAAATTTTTATCTCAAACTGTAAGTGTTTCTAAACCCACTACAATATCCTTCAAAGCGGGTATTTGAAGCTTGACTTTGAAAATTACTGCACAAATCTTGCAGAATATGCTCAATTTATCTTGTGGATCTATAATGAACTAAACAGTTATATTGGTAGTGATAGAGCCATTCCTAATCACAGAAGAGATAACAGTAGACAAATAGGACCACGGACAAGCATCAGTATGCAAACAGCGTTGTTTCCAACCAGTAAGCAGACCATATACATGCTACTGCAATGATTTTGTTCCAGCTGGATATGTTTGCGCTGTCACGTTTTATACAGGATCTTGTGTGTTAGAGATTCGGTACCCAAGATCCTGTATCCCGTAGGGGTTCAGGCCTACCGCGTCTAGGAGTTCAAGGGTACAGAACACTTGACTGTTGTCGCTCTAATACTTCTTTTACTTATTACGTTTAATATACGGTAAACTTCCGAGAGATACATAAATAGTGAAAACTGAAACAAAAGTCATTCAGCACTCTTTGGGAACTACTCACTTTGCAGTTTTCGAGGGACGATCTTTTTGTTACATTACTCTTAAGAGGTGTAACACATAGCTAAACAAACATAGGTGTAAAAATCACTGCCTTATCACATAATAATCCTACTAATATTATAAACGTGAAAGTTTGTAAGTATGGATGGATGGATGTTTGTTACTCTTTCACGCTCTAACCAGTTAACCGATTTGGATGAAATTTAAAATAAACATAGATTACAACTTGGTTTAACATATAGGCTACATATTTATCCCGAAAAAATAACGGGAACGGGAAAAAACTGCCACGCGGGCGAAGCTGCGAGCGGCCTCTAGTAGATTATAATCGATAATACTTGAAAAAAATATATAGATTGAAATTATAGGTGAAACCGGAGCAAAATGGAAGATTTTTCGTAGAACCTATTGTACAATTTAGTACCGAATACGATTTAAGATGCGAGGATGAGGAAATAACTACAGTAATATAGTAAAAAACAATACCAACTTACTTGAGATTAAGATACCGTTTTGAATGTTGAAGTCTACCTACTCTGGTTATATCCTTCAAGAGCCATAAAAGTACAATGTCAATCGACTCGCTCGGAATACGAATTTTATATTCAGCCGTGACTTGATTTCGGTGTTTTTAATGTAAAGCTGTTAATACGCAGGTCATAATTAGTTTGAAGAATGGAGGTCAACCCATCCATGTCCTGTATTGATTTTCCTCAGTGTCAATAAATAGAAAGAATTACATGGTGCGATGATTGCGATGACAAACAGCAATGCATTCCTTCGTTGCTGTGCTGTGAGACAACATCGAGTCAAATCAAGCCGTCTCCGTTTAAGGTTTTAGGTCCCTTAGCGTTTTTCGGGTGGGCAAAAATAAACGTCGTCCTTGATCAGGTAAAGCAATATTCTTTTGCGAAAAATAGTAAGCACTAACGACCTAGCCGATTCCGGTTTAAAATGCCACAAAAAATTTAATTTTATTCTTTTTAGAATGTTAATGCATTCGTTTTCAATGTTATGTTCGACTGTATTAATATTTTGAATTTCGATTACTAGCCTCAAAACGAGCGAACGAATATTATATTATCTAAGAGAAAACAATATTTTGCCTTCGAGACAGTCTACCTGAACATTTTGCAGAGACACATTTCACAAGGACTGAAAAAGGCCAAAGAACGAACAAAGGATCTGTTTTTTTTTATTCAACTTGCTGATATGGAACTAATGGAACAAGCAGATGATCCACCTGATGTTAAGTGGTTACCATCACCTATAATATATTGCCTCGTAGGTCACGCTTGCTTGGAACGTGCTCTGTAACTACGAAATCTCAATTATTCAAGTTGTTCACGACTATATTATTTTAGTACACAATCGCATTGACCGGTATTAGGTATACCACATTTAGATATATAGTGTATTAGATATATAAAATAACTCAATAGGTTCTGTTGATCTAGAGATCAACCTATAGAGCTATTTTAGTATTACATATTTAGTAAATACTTAGTAGTATTTTATTAAGTACTTAGTTCATAATTTTCCTGCCTTTATCCCACTTTATGTTGGGTCGGCACAACAGGTTTTTCTCTCCAATTTCATATATCAGCCGCAATCCCAGTAGATGTAAGACTCTCTGTAAGTACTTAGGTGGTTCTAAGTACTAAAAACTAATTTACGTAAAGTGACCACAGAAAGTTCGGGAAGCCTACCTTATCTTGTGAAAGGCGAGACTGTGAAGCAACTTAACGTATCCATTGCACAAACACTCAGATTTCGACCGAGAACCAGTGGAAATAAAAACGTTACCCCATCTATATTTAGTACAAATAATTTAAAAGGTACAAAGTTGCTTGTAATAAATATAAATATTTGTTGACATTTTACATAACGCCCTCGCCCTAACTAAGCAAAGCTTGTACATACTATAGAACCCAGATGACTGATGGAAACTTATATACGTTTTTTTTATAAATACTTACTTAGAATACAATGTAACACCCGATACAGGAGACAAACATCTATGTTCATTACACAATTTTATGTCAACGGCGAGGATCGAACCCACAACCTACAGCACAAGATGCAGAGCTACTACTAACAGCTATGAGGCCAGTAATATGATATTATGTGACTAAATATTTTAAATAAACCGCGCACCGAAGTTTTGGACGCATTATTAATTTGATTTTGGAAGTTGCCTTTTTGAAAAACATGTCCTATTAGTGAACATATTTAGATTAATCCATTAAATCCTGTTTATATCATTAGCATTATGCATAAGCACCTACGTTGCCAGTCTCGATCGAAAAACTTATATTCTTACCACTATATTTATTAAACTATAGTATAAAATGTATATACCACTCAGATTCAAACCGAAAATGTACCTTTACTTATACCAAATTTTTGTCATTAGATAGAATAGAATCCGCAGCCAATATTGCAGAAGCTCAAGTGTACCAGTAGGATGAGAGGATAAATTGCTATTTTATTGGTCATATTATCAATAACTATAGATTCTTATCAAAATAAGTAAATTTATCGTTTCGATTGCTTAAAAAATAACTTTTCTTTTTTACTGCATATAATTTGGACGGATGGTTAAAGAGATAATACGCGTTTACCGCTCAACGAAGTGAGCACGGGTCAGCTAGTTATGAATAAAGCTGCAATAGAATTATAGCGAGTTTTTATTTGCAGTTTTATGTATACTAGTTCGCGATATTTGAATATTACTCATATTAGAATGTAAATTAAGTTACCCAAGCCAAATATCTGCATTAAATTGACTTCGTGTTGGGTGGGAGTCTGCCTCTCAATACACATTTGCTTGTCACCCCCGAAAACTCAAACGCAGCAAGTCTCAAGTGACGATTTTTCGACAGATTTTCATTGCATACTGTCAATAAATCACGACGTGAGACGATCTTCAATCTGAGATGCGATTGAGTATTCGGGGGCTTGTGTTTTTACCTACCTACAAAATAAACATTATTATATTACCTACCTATATGACATATCTCCTTGATTTACATTTTCGTTTAGTCTTCCTTCGTATCGTACTCAGATCTCCGCCTTTTTGTCGCCAACGTCGAAAGATTTAGTACTAAATCTTTTCTTACTCGTAATATTCAAGATAATCTGATTTTACTGTAGAATACGGTAACGAGTCTAGATAACGGCAAGATAATTCAGTATCAAACTTAACTTCGGACGTATGTTAATAAATAGTAGAGATATTCAGTTACAGCGTTTGTATGGAAGTAGTAACGACTTGTTTCACCTTAAGTTCAGTAAACTCTCGACATTGGCAAATTCATGGCAACCCTCAGCCGCTGAAAAGCAACAACATAAAAGCTTAGTTCGTAGTAGCTATTATAGTAGCCATGGTAGCCCTAGCCCTGCTTCTGCTCTGTAGGTGGTGGGTTCGTTTAATGCCTACGAAGAACAAACATGTTGTGTTATGTACATAGATATTTGTTCTGTGCGAAAATAGCGAATGAAGTCGCGCGCGTTCCGCTAGTTAATCAATAATTTGGTAATACCGAGAATCAGTATAGAAAGTGAAGAGTAATTGTTTTATGCCGAACCCTTTTGCCACTTTAGCCTGACCGACAATCAGACAAATTATACAATAATACTTTTCGAAATGCATAAGAAATACGTTATAAACTGAAGAAAGCGAGTTCGGTGTAAATTACTTTCATAACAGTTTCGTTGGATTCGTTAACCATCAGATATGAGTGCTGCATTCGACTTTTAAACTGTATTTATCTTTAACCATCATTGTCATCTATTGATGACTATACTTTGTATAGAGAAAATAACTGAATATGTATAGGTGTTAAAGTTAAGTTGTTTTAAAAATTTTAGCGGTCATTTTGGCTAAAGGCACTAAAGGACCATAATGAACAGAAAACTCCGATTTGGGGTGCAGATTTGCTACGTCGTAAGGTGCCGTATTCGTGAACAATCCCCTTAAAATGATCGGATGGGATTATCTCTGTAAACCGAATTTATTATACCTGTCACGTATGGAATACTAACTACTGCAAAATACGGGTATGTGCCAAATATATAGAACGTACCTCTGACTGAAGAAATCTGAGTAGATATTTTTTTTAATATACGACATGCTGGCTGATGGCACAAGCAAATGCACTTGATGTTAAGTGGTTAGCATCACCTATAACAAAGCATTGCCTTTCAAGTCACGTTCGTTAGGAACGTGCCTTACGATGCAGGTGTTAAGCCTTTGTGCCTGTCCCCGGCACCCACACTCTTCAGACCGAAACACAGCATAGTGCTTGGTGGTAGAAATAGGTCCCTCAAGTCAAGTGTCCAATGTCAAGCGAATGTCCGCTTGCGACGCAAGAGGTTGCGGGTTTGATTCCCGCCTTGGGATAAATGTTTGTACGATCTGCAAATATTTATTCCGGGTGTTCTGGGTGTTTTCTATGTATAATAAAAAATATCTATGTATGTAATGTATTGTATTAAGTATATCAGTCACCTAGTACCCATAACACAAGCTCTGCTTAGCTTGGGGCTAGATGATGCTGTGTGGATTGTCCAGCATTATTATTATTAAGTTAAGAAGCCTAACTTAGGATCTTTACAACATACTTCCCATTCGAGCCCTTCACTAAGAGCTCTACTACTACTAAAGGCCATGAAACTGTTTATTTATAAGCTGCCTGTTTTATTTATTCAGTAGTTCCGGTGATTATTTGCAAGAGCGTGATTAGACTTAGCGTGATAGGAAGTTAGTTCCGATTGTTAGAAATTGCTGCCGTGACGTAACAGAAGTATCAACTGCATTTCCAATTAATAATCATTAATAATGTTATTGAAATAAAGAACGGGTGGTGTGTTAGTGACCCTTATTTCTGATCTACCCGTGGGTTCGCATCCGATCGTGCATCAATGGACTTTTCTATTAGAAAAATTGATGTGCACAATGCCAGTGCTCTTAAACGGTGAATGAAAACACCTTTATATTGACCATGTCTTTCCTGTAGTATGGCTTACTAATCTGTGAGGATGGAACAGGCGTTGAGGAAACTCAATCCATCTAAAATCCTGTCCCAGGTAGGTACTACAGCGTCCCGTAAATAGCGGCACTATTGAAAAATAATGCAAGGCTTAACACCTGTATGCCTCAGGTTGATGGACGCTGAGTAGTGCATCGTAGGGCACGCCCTAACGAGCGTAACCTACAAGGCAACACTTTGTTATAGGCGATGGTAGCCAGTTATGCATTTATTTCTGTTTTGAAGATGTTATAATGTGGCTTACACCCAAAAAAATGTACCAGAATTCTCACAATGCTGGAAAACTGTTGTCTACAGTAAGGGTAGTCGAGTCAGTGTGTTGCTGGCTTATCTGGCCCAAAAATTTTTGCTCTCAAGTGTTTAATTATTATCCTGAATAGGTGAACCGGTGGTCTAGTAGGAATAACCCGCCTTCTGATCCTAAAGTCGTGACCTCAAAACCGGTCGTGCACCAATGGATTTTCCGTTCGAAAAATGTATGTGCGCAATTCCAGTACTCTCAACGGTGAAGGAAAACATCGTGAGGAAATCAGTTAGTATGCTAGCAGCGGCGATGGGCTTATCCTTGTAGGTATGGAACACTAACTACTGCAAAAATGTGGATATATTCAATCTGAAGAACCTCTGCCTAAGAGATCGGTGGGGATATCTAACATGCTTGTGGATTAAAATCGTGATGTTATTTTTATTTTTTATGAATAGGTGAACAAATGCATCGTAGTCAGGTTTTGCTTTTTTAATGCGTAACTTCTCAGATATCTTTGTTTGTATTCTGAACCGGTCGTTATGTGTCACAGTGGTTTTGAAATTGCATGTTTCACACACGCAGGTTTTTATATTACACACAATGCACTTACGTAAATGGACCAGTTTTACATGTTTTATAGTTTACTTGAAGTTGGCGTCTTTGGAGTGTCTTGTGGCCATATCTTGGCTGTGGTGGACCCGGCATAGTATTGTACCCTTCCATCACCTATGGATGTCGTAAGAGATAACTAAGGGAATGTATTAAGAGGTGGATAGCAGCATCTCCTGAATACATTGCACCGACAATGCGATCACCAATCCGTTATTCAAACATGGTGACTTAAGAGTGGCTCAAGTGTGACCTATGTCCATTCGTGGGCTTATTTGGGCTGGTGACGAACAAAGTCATCTATCTCTCAAAGCAAGGCAAAATCAATAAGCATCTATTCATTTATATCCTCAGGGTCTTGCAAATCTAAACGCCAGTTCCTCGCGACCAAGCCTAGAAGGTTTGCTGTAAGAAAACTCTTTTCAGAGTTAAGCTCGCCTTTGTACATACCTGACCTCTATATGTATTTTTTCCTACGTATTATGTGTGTGCAATCAAAAATTAAGAAGTAGGCGTTCGCAATCAGTTAATAGTTAGATGAATTTCGGATAGACGATCCAGAAATTAAGTGTGAAAATAATTCACGCGCGCGTTATAGCGGGTTAGGCTAGTAACGTATAAACATTTTAGCTGTTGTAAACAAACCCAGTCAGGGAAACATAGATTATTCAATAAGATCGTTCGCACTTCGCATTGTCCTCACAGTTCTAGTTATTCTGTATAATTTAGCAAACCTAATGCCACATTAAATGTTGAAAATCACGAATGTCGCTTGCCAAAGATTGCTTTTATTACAAAATTATTATGACAAGATGTATGACGTAGAGAGCGAGAACCGTTATCATAAAAATATGCTACGAAATTTGTTGTAATTTTAATTTAATACCATGCCGCCGATATTAGATACTCGAAACTAAAAGTTGTTTAATTTTTAAATGATTATGTTGAGAGACTCCAACTACTACGCGAACTAAATAGAGTATAATATTGAAAAACAGGTATAAAAGTAGAAAACCTATCAACATTTAACCTATAACGATATTTGCCAGTCGTCACAGCTCAGTTGGTAGTAGTCCTGTCTTCTACGGTGGTGGACCCCACCTATAACAAACATTTGTGTGATGAATATAGAGGTTTGTTTTGTGTAATTATTATTGTGGGTGGGTAGTGGGTGTTATTTTAAGTAATAAGTATGTATTTACAATAAAAATATAAGTATTCTATTAGTAATCTGGTTCCCATAGTACAAACTTTGCTTAGTTTGGGGCTGGAGGGCATTGTGTAAATTTTTGTAATATTTGTTCATAGAATGTGATGTTTTTTTTTCGGTAATGTGATTACGACTCAAAATACGTTCAAACTCCTAAACGATTTCCGTGTTTTGTCTGTATTTTTTTACCAACTGCTATTTTCCTAATTTTGGACCTCAAGGAAGTCGTGCGCCACGTCACGGCGGCCGTCGCGGCGCCACGGCTGTATGTCAGAGAGCATGTTGCTTTGAACTTTACGGAACACTATTGACTGAGCGGCCGAAGCATCTCTGTTTCAAGTCTGGCATAATTTGCTTTCCTCTTTTTTTTATGTAAAGACTGATAGACTGGCTACTTGATGGGAAGTAGTCACTGTCGCCCATGGGCATTTGCAACACCGGGGGCGAAGCTGATGCGTTACCGGCCTTTTCAGGAAAGATTTACCCGTTATTTGAAGGTCCTCATGTAGAAACTCAAAGGGAAGACCCGAAAGACCCGAGAAGGAAGTTCGTTCCACAACTTACTCGAACGCTGTAAAAAAGACCATAAAAATGGAGTAGTTATTTTGGGTTTCGTCCTCTTGTCAGTTTGCTGTATTCATTCACAGGTCGTATTTTACAACCGATCCGGACGCAACTTGGTTAACAGGTTTTTAGATAGATTTTTTAGTCATCGGGGAATTTTTATTAGAATTGTCCTCCAAAAATATCATGAGATCCGATTTCGATGGTTTATTTTTATTTGAAAGGTACTCTTAGTCGGTCTCAAAATAATTTGTTAAAGATTTGATCTTTGGCATGATGAGCAGAATAGCCTCTAATTCGGTGAATAACACAATGCTAAAAAAAAATCTGCTCGAAATGTTCCACTACGAAATAAGAAATTTCAAGCGTTGAGATTCAGGGATTTCTAACCGTCTGGGCATTTTATCGTCTCGACCATATAAGGCAGACATAAGGCCAATTGCACTTATAATATATTTGCGAGAGTGAGTAAGTGTGTGCGTTTATTTCCGTGTTTCCCTGTAACCGAATGGATTTGAATGATACTTGGGGCAATAACATAGGCTTTTCCGGCTATCGGTACCACGTGAGTTAATAATAAAAATAATACTGGACAATCCACACAGCATCATCTAGCCCCAAGCTAAGCAGAGCTTGTGTTATGGGTACTAGATGACTGATATACTTAATACAACATTACATATATAGATAATTTTTATTATACATAGAAACACCCAGAACACCCGAAATAAATATTTGCAGATCGTACAAACATTTATCCCAAGGCGGGAATCGAACCCGCAACCTTCTGCGTCGCAGGCGGACACTTGCCCGCCGCGCCACATCGGTCGTCTCGGTCATCGGAGTTGAACCTCAGGCGGATGCTATAGTCAATAAAATAACGATCCAGTCTGAATGAGAGCGAGACGAAATGGCTATTCGGCGGTCTTCAATCCAATAGTTAGCTAGCCGTTTCACAAACAAAATGATAAAATTTACACTTAAAAGTATCGTGTTCATAAATATGCAAAGGTTTTTCAAAACACTTATTTCATTATCCATTGTTATTTATTGACGCAATGCTATCATTCGATCGAGGGTCACGAGTCACAATATCTGAATGATCCTTGACTTTCCCAATACAAGTGATGTGTAATTCTCGATGGTGATAATTAGCAGTGAAACATAAGACATTTTTTTATGCGAGTTGCCGATGGCACAAGCAGATGGCCCACCTGATGTTAAGTGGTTACCATCACCATAGCAAAGTATTGCTTTGTAGGTCCCGCTTGCTCGGAATGTGCCCAACGATGCACTACCCTGTGTCCATCAACCGGAAGCATACTGATATTAAGCCTCATGTGCCTGTAATTTCACCGGAATCCTTCAATCTAGAACACAGCAAGCTGCTTGGCAGCAAAAATAGTTACTGTGGTACAGTCAGCTGCACTAGAATGTATACGATTCTTAACCTTCAAAATGGTGTGACAACGTCTCATAATAAATATATACATGGCAAATACTCAAAGTATAAGCTACCTGATTAAATAATTTTATGATTTTATAATTTTGGCTGTGTATAAGTTTATAATAATGCTGTGATGCCATTTTGAAAGTTACGAATTGTATACATTCTAGTGCAGCTGACTGTACTTCCACGGACGAGCCCTTCACTAAGATATTTAGATATTTTAGATATTAAGAGCTACTATATCCGTTTCAGAACATAATATGTACTTCTGTTTTCTTTATGGTTCCTGTCCATCATTTTCGTTCAAAACAGGATGCTTCATATTATTTCACTTTCATTTCAACAGCTTACACATTACTTGAGGTTTTAGCACAATAAAACCTCGAGTAGTGTGGGATAAAATACCCCGTAATTCAGAACTTTAAATAACACTAGAAAAACAATAAAAATTAAAAAGCTATGTTGTATGTCAACGTACCTAGAGTTGGAGATGGCCATTGGCCACTGATGCTTGAAGGTGATCCTACAGGTGAAGTCGAGAAAAAGCGTGCGGACACGCTCTTTTTCATTTTAAAGGTAGATTCGCAGTCTTCCTTATTCAAGTCACGTCATAAACCTAAATAAGTATGCTGCTGGGCATAGGATTTTGCCATCGTCATCACGCGTGGCAGCCGGGCTAGTGATTGATGACCCTGTCGGGTTTTAGAAGGTACTCAGGATATGCTTCTTCCCGTTCTCCTGGTGTGTTCCCTTAGTCTTACTACATCCATGGAAGATAATGGAGCGATCCTATTCTAAACCGGTGCCTTCATGGCCAATACATATAACATGCATATGAATATATTACCTTGAAATATGTTAAATGAATAATCCTACTAATAATATAAATGCGGAAGTTTAGATGTTTGAGGCTCAATCACGCTCTATAAATCAACATTTGTATGAAACAAAATATATACAGTTCGTAGCCTGGATTAACATTTATCCGAAAAACTATAGGGATCTGGAAAAAAGATCAAAAAGGCCCTGGCGAAAAATGCTTAAGATTTTATTCATAGTGAGCGCCTAAATATTGATGTTAGGGCGATGTCACTGGCTACTGCTAGTGAATAATAAAGACGTATAAAGACATCGGATTCTATATTACCCATATTAATAAAAGTTGAGGAATATCCGAATTTTTATAAGTACCTAACATTAAGTGTATTAATTAATGTGCATAACATTAATTTCAAAAGTGCCACAAATGTTATTGAAAAGAAGCAATAAAAACTAATATAAGTATAATTTAGTATGATATGAGGAAAATGTGTTATAGGGTAAATCTTACACAAAATACTAATATAATGAGATGTACATAATAATCGGTTTCCTTTCGTTTCCTGGTTTTTCATTGCAATTATTAAACTGAGTAGCAGGTAACAATAAAAATGACAAAGAACTAAATTAACCTTTCCGTTCAATAGTTGTCTTACTAGGAACATAATTATGTGCTTATTCAAGAGTGGTTTCCTCATTTATAAATTGTAGGTTCCTTATGACTTTGACTTGTTAAACTGTAACCCCCATCCCATACTTAAAAACGTTATTTAAATTTAAATCTTAATATTGCTTGAAAGGTCTCTTGTCACTGTTTGTCATTACCCATTGATAAGAGACTAGCAGCCGCTCGCAGCTTCGCCTGCGTGGCAGTTTTTTCCCGTTCCCGTTATTTTTTCGGGATAAAATCATAGTAGCTTTATGCATGCAAAGTCTCAGCCCGATCAGTTTAAAATTGACAAACATTCATCCTATTTATCCCCTTGGGGGTAGAATTAATTAAAATCCTTTCTTAGCGGGTGCCTACGTTATAACATCTACCTGCATGCCAAATTTCAGCTTGATCCGTCCAGAGGTTTGGGCTGTGCGTTGATAGATCACTATGTTAGTCAGTCAACTTTGAGTTATATATATTTAGATTTATGAAATTGTTGTCTAAAGTTGTATTTATGTTCTTTTAGACCCATGCCTCTACATACTCCGGTTCGCGTCACAGCTCCATTTCGGCGACAAGCAGCATGAGGTCAGCATGACGGCTTTGCGGTTAGTCCAGAGAATGAAAAGGGACTCCATACATTCCGGCAGACGGCCCTCTGGCATCTGTGGAGCTGGTGAGTTCTGATTCTTTAAATGGATCACATAATGTTCTTAGATTTTATTATATACCAGGGAAACGCGTGTGATTTCGTCCGCGCGAAGCTATTTTTATACAAACGTCAATCCCCGCTGAACACGTTTAGGAGTTGAATTTAAGGAATTCCTTAGTATACCTCTACGCACCAAGACGAATATACTCTGAAAATTTCAAGTCTCTACGACCAGTTTAGACGACCGATGTGGTGCGGCGGGCGAATGTCCGCCTGCGACGCAGGAGGTTGCGGGTTCGATTCCCGCCTTGGGATAAATGTTTGTACGATCTGCAAATATTTATTCCAGGTGTTCTGGGTATTTTCTATGTATAATAAAAAATATGTATGTATGTAATGTATTGTATTAAATATATCAGTCATCTAGTACCCATAACACAAGCTCTGCTTACCTTGGGGCTAGATAATGATGTGTAGATTGTCCAGCATTATTAGTATTATTATTATTATATCCCAAAACCTTTCGTCTCCTCCTTGATACGGAACTATACGCTTATTATCTGCGCCAACAGAGCATAGCACCACTCGATCAAAAACTCTTAGGGATGATCGAAAGAAATTCCACTCGGTGCATAAATGCTTGAATGAAGATACAAGGATATAGGGTAAATAGGATGAAATATTTTTTTTTGAAACTGATAATTACCAAGGTGTTCGTAAAAAAGGCCCCTTTTACATTTGTTAAATATCACAAAGGAAATTAAATTAAATAGTCTAACCTTTAAACCTTTCAACTTTAATAAAAAAGTCAAATTACGTGCATATATTTCGTATGACAATGGATGAATTATACGTGTTGACGAGGGCGTTTCTCCAATCTTATGAAACACAGTAAACTTATTCCTTTGTACAAATCAGGAAATGGAAAGATCCTGCTAACAATACACCAATTTCCGTCTTGCCTACGATAAGTTAAATATTTGAAAAAATTGTTCTTACTCAGTTGTTATCACATTTTAACCATATGACAACCGATGTGGCGCGGGGGACGATGCGATTGTCCGCCTGCGACGCAGAAGGTTGCGGGCTCGATTCCCGCCTTGGGATAAATATTTATACGATCTGTAAATATTTATTCCAGGTGTTTTGGGTATTTTCTATGCATAATAAAAAATATATCAGTCATCTAGTACCCATAACACAAGTTCTGCTTAGCTTGGGGCTAGATGATGTTGTGTGGATTGTCCAGCATTATTATTATTATTATGTATTACATATTCAACAGTTTTTGATTAGTAAAATCATTAGTAGTTAATCGGGTGATGTTAGTACATCTAGTGCCGAACGTTGCATAACCTAGTTCTGATAAAATGCCTAACAGAACGGTGTCACATCATGTCAATGTCACAGAATTGGTTCTAGGACACACCGTTTTCTCGCAATATTTGCTTTTACAGTTAGATCTAGTCACAGATGTAGAAAGCAGTAGACTTATCTTTATTTTAATAAAGTTCGTTCTAGAAAATATTCTACTATAATTTTTGTTTTATTTTTTATTAACCATTTAAGAACAATAGAATTAGAACTAAATAAATAGCATCATTAAACCACTAAGGTTTGTGCTGATGCTAAAACTAGTTTCGTCAACCTATTATACTAATAGTACTACTTATGTAGGCTACGTAGGTACAATAATCATGTGAAAGGAGGAGCTAGGCACTTAGGTACAATATATTTTTAATATTAGGTATCGACTTGATGTGATTTTTTTATTTATATTTTATAGTTGTCGGTGTCAAATTATGTATAATTGTAGTAGTTATGCTATTTTATCTTATTATTGACGGTACACGCCTATGGCCCACCTGATGTTTCGTGGTAACCTTATGCATAACTTTACAGATCACTTACATTAGGAACATGCCCTACGATGTACTGCCGTGCGTTCATTAACCTAAGGTATACAGGTATTATGCCTCATAGGGCTGTAGTTTAACCGGTATCCATACCCTATCGATACCGGAAGACAACAACGCTGCTTGGTGACAGAAATAGGTATTGTGGTTATACTTCTCCGGGCGAGCCCTATACATAAAGACTAACTACTACCAAAAACTACTGTTCTGGTTTTTTCTACTAATCATACTATATACTATAATATTATAAAGAGGAAAACTTTGTTTGTTTGTATTGAATAGGCTCCGAAACTACTGGACCGATTTGAATAATTCTTTCACCGTTGGGAAGCTACACTATCCCCGGGTGACATAGGCTATATTACATTTTCAAAAAAATTAGGGATCCTTACTAAAACCCGTGCGAAGCCGGGACGGACCGCTAGTGGTCAAATAAATTGAGGCTGCATACCTGATGTGGCATAATGACAACTCTGTGAAATTTAAAACGTCTGAAGAGTTTCAGTCAGTGATAATTATTTGCGTAAGTCACGTTTTTTAAGAGTACACACACGATTACTTTCGAGATAAAAATCCTTGAATCTTAGTCTCAGCTACTGTTATTTGGTGACGGAGATAGTACGCTATCCGAATCTGTAATCAGGGTTTGTCACGAATAAATTTGACATTTGAATTACATTGCGCGGCGTTGATAACTCAGCTGCGGAGTGTTACCTGGTTGCCATGCAGTGTAACTGGGATCAGTACGATACGTAGCGAATGTAAAATTTGTTTATGTTAGGACCTCAGATCTATCATTTCGAAAGAGTTTATAAGCCAGCTAAGTGCCTCAGTTATGGATTATACCGGTTTTTTATATTCTTCTAGCTCGGATTAGTAGCACTATGCATAGTCCGTCAGATAAACTCTCTTCATTGGCTATGCAATAGTGGCAGTTTACCAATCTATATACATATATACTGCCTATAAGAATATTTGCCTTGACTAACTGACATATAGTATATGTATGGATATATAGTATATATGACATAGGTATATATACTGGCGATATAGGCTACGTACAGCCTAAACCACTGGTCGTAGATATTATAAATTTCAGGGTTTATTTGTCTTGGTGCGTAGAGTTGTACTAAGAATTTCTAAAGTTTAACCTTTAAACGGGTACAGCGGACGCTGAAATATAGATGATGTGCCAACTACTTTTTATTTATTTATTTTAATACTTAGCTTATTTTTTTCTTCCTTCATTCCAGCACTTCTTATAGCCGGTCGTCTGCACGACTTCAACCGAACACCTTCCGATGTAGTCCGAATAGTTAAAGTCCACGAATCAACACTTCGGAAGCGACTGCTTGAATTCGGCGACACACCGTCCAGTGCGCTCACATTAGATGAGTTCATGAACGTAGATCTGGAGAAAGAAGAGGACCCACCCGCTTTCAGAGCTGCGAGGAAGAGAGATAAAGATCGGTTGCAGAAGGTAGGCATCTTTAGCTAAAATGGCAGATAAGTATGTTGCCATCTCTTTTTGTTCATATGAAACTGACACTGACAGAAATATTTTATAGAGCTGTTAGTAGTAGGGTTACTACTAATAAACTCGGTGTAACCTCCAAATGAGGCAATCCATAGAAGTACATCAAATATGTATTGTAATAATGAAACTAGTACACAAAATCATGTTAATATCAGTTATTGTTATGTACTGTGTATATTATATACTCGTCATTCGGAAGCGGAAATGCAATACTGGTTCGGTTAAAGCCAGAAAACTTAAGGCCAAGTAAATGTTTCTGTAATCGATAATATTTAGTTTCAAAGTCAACTGGCTGTCAACTGTTTTAAGTAATACACCTGCTATATCTAGGTATATTAAATAGGTAAATAAAATATCTTCATATCAACCTATGACGAATTTGTCCATCATTGAAGACAAACTCTTTCAAAATGGTTACTCTGAGCTTAAGTGAGCTCTTATTTATCGAGACGGGTTTTTTGCGCCGGCCCTATATCTAGGGGTACCTATCATTGATCGAAGAATAGAATAGACTAGAAAAACATTTATTTACACCACACAAAACAATACAAAAAACACAGTAGACATAAACCTGAGCCTCCTGAGCCACATTATCATCTTCCCGTCCTTATCCCACCTTAACTGTGGTCGGCACAACAGGTTTTTCGGACCGGATTCGAAACTACGACCTTAGGACCAGAAAGCGGGCCCGCTCCCACTTCACCATCAGCTTATCCTCCGTAGTAGTATGCCTTTCGAAAAAAATGGCGATTCATGCAGAAAACCAAGGTTTAAGATATATTTAGATAAATACTTAACCGTTACAAAACGGTTTTATAAAATAATTGCACTTCAAAATTAGTCACCCTTTTCAAGCAACGAAAATAAAATAGAATGAAAATAAATTGTGGCCTTGCTGGACTTACCTAACAGGCATTAGTTTATTTATTACTAGCTGTCACCTGCGACTTCGGCCGCTGCCACATACCATTGATATAGGGTCCGCGGCTGCTGGTATTGTGGTCTTGGTCAAGTGGAACAGGCGCATAGATTCACCTAGATTTGATATGTTTCTATTTCTCAAAAAATCTTGAGTAGGTACTTGATAATAAGATATCTGACGTGGTATCTACCATACCTGAGGATTAGAGTCTATGTATATCTAGGTCTTTCTTTTCTGTGGCTACTCTTAGCAATTTCTTAATCCAGTCTTGCAGTGATGATGGTGTGGTCTTAAATATAATCGATTGTCTTCGAAGTCTAAAAAATGTATCGGTATTTTGCACGGTATGTTAAAGAAATTTAAGTTTTAGAAATATATTTAAAAAAAACGTATCAAATTAAGCGTCTTAGAGTGCAAGCTATCATTGTAGTAAGTTTCATCGAGATTTGATCGACAGGCACACTTTCACATTTTTCGCAAATACCTTTTCTGCTAGGCTTTGTTGCGTGTAACTACCGCCCAGATTGACGATGTTTCTATAAATGATCCCTATTATTCCAACGAATCAATTAAGGTTCGAATGGTATAGATTAAAGAGATGATTCCCGGCTTGTGATAAAAAAAATTGTTTCAGTTAATGGATGAAGAAGATGGCGAGAGAGAGCTATCATGCCTGCAGAAAGAGATAGACGTACAGATAGATAGGGAATGTAAAAGCATGAAAAGAAAACAGCGAGCTACTATAACACCGATAACACCGTCAGTATCAACATCAGGTTTGTAGACTGCCTGGGTCATAGACAAATGTAATTTAAAAATTATTTTTGATTCTATCGCGTTGTAGATATTATAAGATTACATTGGTTCTACGAATTACCTTTTTTAGTCTAACGGCCTGTTTTATAATCTTAGTAGTAGAGTCTGCCTGGGTCTTTCATCTAATACGACGGTTGACGACCGATGTGGCGCGGCGGGCGAATTTCCGCCTGCGACGCAGCGGTTTCGGGTACGGGACCCGGAACAAATATTTGCAGATCGTACAAATATTTATCCCAAGGCGGGAATCGAACCCGCAACCTCCTGCGTCGCAGGTCACCACCTTTCTCTTCTTTTCCTTTTCTTCTTTTTCTTTTTCTTTTCTTTTTTAGAATACCACCTTTTCTTTGGCTTCCATACTTTTTCAAACAATCAACATGTCATGGTTCCACAGACGATCCAGATGAACCAGATTCCGAAGAAGTCCAAGCCACGATATTCGTTGAAGAGAATACGATGCAGATTATTGGCGAACTTGAAGAGTGTGAAGGCATGAAGAAAAATAACCTGAAGCTTGAAACAGGACTTCGTAAGTGGCTCTATAGCAAACTTGTGGAAACAGCTGCGCACCCTACCTACTACTAACCACTGCTACCCCTATAGGGGTTGAACTTAGGGAATTACTGCTTTAGTACTCTATTCTAATGAATTCTTTTATCAGTGCATAGTTAAACCGCGATAAATATTAATCATATTTTTGCGGAGAAACATTTTTCACTTCATTTAACCCAAAGCGTAAAAGTATGTTCTTAGAAACTTCAAATGTTTAAGTTATATTTGTGTAGGCGTTCCTAACTAACGTAACCTACAAGGCAATGCTTTGTTATAGGCTATGGTAACCACTTAACATCGGGTGGGCCATATGCTTCTACCATCAGCAACTTGCATTAAAAAAAAGGCGTCGGCTAAAAAATTCAACCTCTAGGAGTAGCGTGATTTAAATGGATATAAAAATAACTTTTCACGTGCAGTCAGCTGAACTAATTTGTAACTTTCACTATGGTATTACAGCAAAACAATCAACTCTTACATTTCAAACACTAAAAAGTCATGAGATTAGTTATGACCTCACTTAATTTTTGAATAATTGTCGCATAAATATTTTTAACACCGCTGTGAAACCATGTTGAAAGTGATAAATTGTATACATTCTACTGCAGCTGACTGTACGAAGGCGCGTACGATTCCACTAATTTCAAAAATGTTAAAACAGCGATCCACGCTATTTAAATTCTTTACTATCTTCTGTTTCAGGTCCTGATTTATCAGTAATAGGTTTAGGTCCAGAACGACCAGTAGTTGAAGAGAAAGACGATAAATTCATCAAACCCGAAGCCAAACCTTCTTTCGCCAAGGACCTAGTGAACCCTGAAGACCTATTACTGTGCGAAAAAGACGAAGAATACGTCGACAGCTTTATAATGACTGAAGCGGAAACGAGACACAAAACTATGATGTGGAATAGGATTAATGCAGGCTATTTGAAGGATCAGAAAAGTGAGTACCTAGTGTAGTAGGGCTCTTTATAAAGGGAAATACTATCACAGCAGTGTTTCGGTTTGAAGGGTGTGGGTGCCGTCGAAGTTACAGGTACACGAGGTTTTACACCTGTATAAACATAGCCTTAGGTTGATGGACGCAAAGCAGTGCTTTTTTGGGCACACTCCCAACGAACGAGACCTGCGAGGCAATGCTTTGTGGTATAGTAAAGACTTAAGATCGTGTGGGTCGTATGCTTGTTCCACCCGCAAGTGTAGTTTAGTAGTAGCAGAGCTCTCGGGGAAGTACTACTACCATGCCTATTTTTACCGCCAAGCAGCTCGCTGTATTCCGAAGGGTGTCGGTGCCGGTGTTGACGGACGCAGAGCAGTGTTTTTTAGGGTACGTGCCTAAAGAACGTGAGCTATAAGGCAATACTTTGATATAGGTGATAGTAACCCCTTAAGATCAGGTGGGATGCTTACTTGCTTGAAGTAAAATGGATTTTAATCTCCTTTTCAGTAAAAGAAGAGATCCGCGCGAAAGAGCAAGAAGAAAACAAACCTAAAAAGAAAACTCGTGGCTGCTACAGGAAGAAGGTAGCGCTAAACGCAGCAACGGCCAGCGAAGCTGTTGGCAAGATGATAGCAGAGCGTAAGATCAGTGCTAAGATTAACTACGATATCCTGAAGAGCTTGGACCAGCCAGGGGGTGCTCCCTCACCCAAAGTCACGGAACCAGCTTCAGAGCCAGTTATAGAGTAAGTTTTGAACACTTATATTACACGGGCATTTATCGAGTATTACCTTTTTTATTTATTTTCCCGACGTTTCGGCTATGTTGCAATATAGCATAATATGCATAATATGTGTTCCAATCGCGAAAGTTTAAAAATACTGTTTAAATATAACTGTAATAAATAAAAACAAAAAATGGTTGTCTGTAAAGTCGGTTTACAGACGATAATTGTACGTGATAACGTCGTAAGAAAACATCGTGCCTATCTATAGCTTGTTCCGCGCTCTCACTTGCACACTTTTAAGTGCGTTCATTTCATCGATTTATAAGACGTCGACAATAATAATAATGCTGGACAATCCACACAGCATCATCTAGCCCCAAGCTAAGCAGAGCTCATGTTATGGGCACTAGATGACTGATATACTTAATACTTAGATATTTTTTATTATAAGTACATTAAAATATCAAAAACACCCGGAATAAATATTTGCAGATCGTACACTTATCCCAAGGCGGGAATCGAACCCGCAACTTCCTGCGTCGCAGGCAATATAATGACGATATAATGTAGCGACGGAACAAGGTGTGAATAAAAAGGCAGAAAATTGTATGCCTAGTTATTTTATTACTGTTTTAGGTCGCATCTGTTAAGCTTGTTTTACCGGCCAAAAAGATCATCGCTCCCCCATTATCGTCAATCACACTTTCGGGAAACGTATGGGGAAGGCCCACGTCCAGCAGTAGACTTCTACAGGCTGATGATGATGATTATGTAATTGTATTTTGAGTTGGACATGATCAATTCCAGAATGAAAGCACCAGTGACCGCAGTCCCAGAATCTCCAGTGGCGAAGAAAATGCCAGCGCCCACGATATCAGAGTCTCCAGCCAGGAAACGGAAGAAGGCTGCTCCGACCATACCTGCTAAGAAGGTCCCACCCAGTCCAGTGCCAGCGGCCGTACCACCTGTTCCTGGTGAGATGATAATTGTAGAATGATTTTTTAGTAGTAGCAGAGCTCTTTGTGAAAGGGCTTGTCCGTGGAAGTACTTACCGTACCTATTTCTACCGCCTGGCAGTGACGCTCGCAGTATGTTCCGGTTTGAAGGGTGTGGGTGCTGGTGAAATTACAGGCACATGAACCTTAACACCAGTAAGCCTCAGGTTGGTGGACGTAGGGTAGTGCATTGTAGGGCATGTTCCTAACGTGCGTAACCAACAAGGCAATGCTTTGTTATGGTGATGGTGACCACTTAACATCAGGTGGGCCATATGCTTGTTCAAACAGTAGTAGCATAAAAAAAATTACATCGATGTTTGAGACTACAGCTGAGCTCTAAACCAGAGAGTGTTATATATGGATGCGGATGGTTATGGTAGAGGAAGGCCAAGATACTATGAGTAAGAAAGGAGTGAACACAGAGAACATCACGTTCGTTGGTTCGAAACATGAAAGTTCGTCCGCTTAAAGCTATTTTTTATGCTAACTTCATTCACCCCCGTTGTACCAGTTTATGGGGTTAAATTCAAATTTCAGCAAGCAAACATCTATACACCAAAACGACCCTGAAAAGTCTCTATGACCATTGGTAGGCTGTGCGTTGTCTATATGTCAATCAGTCAGTCAGGATAAAGATTCTTATAACTGGTATAGATTTATTCACTTATACACTTATCCCAATAATATAAGAGTAACTCTGCTTCTGTCCATAGAAACCACAGACCAAGAAGCAGAAGACTTCGAGGACGATACTGAAGAACCAGCAGAGCTGACAAACGAGGAGTTATCTCTATCTGCTATGCTCCAAAATGGGCATGAAGATGATTACTATGAATATGACGAATATTGATCTAAGTATATATTAAGTTGACCGAGAAATTTAGTTTAAAACAGTCTCCGCAGCCGGGCTAAGATATGCAACGTGATAGCCTAAGAGCCCACGACGGCCAGACCTTCGTTATTTTATAAAAGCTGAAAATTTTCCTGTGTATGTCCCCTATACAGGTAAGAACGACCAGCGACTATAGAGTTTGTCGACGAAAGTATAATTATAATTTATTAAAGTTTAGGGGTGTCTGGCAGAGGGTAGTAACTGTCATAAGTGTCCGGCAATGGATGACGAGATTTCTAAAGTTATCCCGAAGAAAATATAAAAAATTTGAGCTTTAACAAATTTTAGGTACTATTTTGTACACCTTTACTACCTGTAACCTAGCGAAGTAACCACAACCCAAACTCTATAGTCGCTGGTCGTTCTTACCTGTATAGGGTACATACACAGAAAAACTTTCAGCTTTTATAAAATAACAAAGGTCTAGCCGTCGTGGCTCTATGAGATATGTCGCGCTTTGCATTTTAGAAATTATAGATAAAAGACTCACAGATAAGCTAAACATTAGAATGAAGTCTTCATTTGACAGACGAGATAGATGTTTGGCACTGGCATGTTGGCACTGGCAGATATAAAGAGATATCTCTATTTTGCACGAGATAATGAGTAGAAAACATTTTGTCGCGTTGCACATCTTAGCTGGGCTGGTATGGTAGATATCCCCACAGATCTCTTATTACCAAGGTAACTTAAGATTCAAGTAGTTAGTATTCTATACGTGACAGACATTGCCGCTGCTAGAATACTAACTGGTTTGTTATAATTAATGGTGATTACTAAACATAAAAAAATAACCCCAAGTCTGTAATTTTTAAGTGTATGTACACAGTAAGTGTAGTACACGAGTAATTCAGACGGGGCAGACAGGGGCGTTTATCTTTTATCCATCCACATCCACAAAAATAAACCTAAAAACTCTGAATGTTTTTACTATATCATACAATTAATCTTATTGCAAACCACAGCTATTTATTGGAAATTCATTCCAATAAAAAGCACAGCGAATAGAAATAAGTACTACGTTATGTTCAACCCCTTGAATTCGATTTTGTTATGTTCTTAATTAGAACCGTTGTATTAATAACATGGTTATATTTACGAAATACTAGAGAACGCGTGCTACGTCCGCGTGAAGTTATTTTTATACAAACTTCAACCCCTGCTGAACCCGTTTAGAGGTTAAATTTTGAGAATTCCTTTCTTAGTACACCTCTAAGCACCAAGACGATACCCTGAAAGTTTCAAGTCTCTACGGGCAGTGGTTTAAGCTGTGCGTTTTCTATATGTCAGTCAGTCAGGACAAAAATTCTTATAATTGGTATATATAGATTATATTAATAAGTCGTTGTTATGCCAAACACAACCGCCTTTTAGTTGTTAGGTAGGTTAAATTGGATTTTTATGCCTGGATACATTTTCTGTCTGCAGGGTCTACTCTGCAAAATTGGTGTTAAAACTAACCAGAGACCATGGACACGGTCAACCCGATTTAATAACGTTCTGTACAGTCAGCGACAAAAGAAGACTAAGTTTTCTGACACCTTCTGGAGGTTTAGCACGAATAAATTTTCCATTAGTGGCATAGTTCCATAAGCGTATCGTGTTGACATTTGCAACTCAACTGCGGAGTTGCAAATGTATTTGGTTGTAATTTACGCCACATAAAATATGTCAAATTTTTTTTTTATTTATTTTGTCGTTTTGTGATAGGTATGGTTTAAGATGGAACTTAAATTTAGTATAATTATATTGTTCAATTAATTTTACAAACCAGAAATGTTCATCTACTTTTGTTGCTGACCGTACCTTACCAACGTAATATTTAATTTATACTCTGTGCAGTTTTCTTATACATAATTAAAAGTGTCTATTTATTAATAAATGTTTTTTCACCTAAGTTATAAAAAATGTAGAAATGTTGAAGAAGTTGGATGTACATATATTGGAAAATATACATCATTATAAATAATACACGTCAAGAAAATACTGCACAGAATAAATAACATAGCTAATATTTGTAGACGTATATCTAATTACTCGTAGATTTTTAGAAGCAATAAAGATAAGTATTTCTGAAAACCCGTATTTTATTGAAATATACTAGCGGTCACCCGGGGATAGTGAGTTTCCCAACGGTTGGGCCATCTGCTTGTTCTATCAGCAAGTTGTATAAAAAAAATTCTAATGTAGGCTAGGTATGTTCCACATCGTGACAGTGATTGGGTGTTCATTACTGCAAATGTGTGTGTCCATCATTGGTGTAGATAGTTATTGGTGTTTGAGTGTATGATGTCATACACTCAAACACCAATAACGCCTAAAAAAATTAAGCTTATTTAAAGTTACTGGTGTTTAGGTATTAGCGTTTTTGATGGCATTTTAGTAAATCTTCCTAGAGTATTTGGAAGTGGACATTTATCTTATTACATCCGGTATACCTATGCAATACATAATATTAGATATGTCACAAGCGCAGATCCACCGTTGTGGGCACTTTGGGCATGCCCACAACCCTAATAGACCTGTGACGATGATTTTTTGGTACGTTCAGGTTCAGACGCTTCCGAGCAAACTGTGCAAAATCTTAGTCAGGGCGTCGTATTTTGTAAGCATAATTATCCTTTATAGAAAAGCGCTATATCGATCATGAGCGAGCACATACTCTGATTCGCACTTGGCCGATTTTCGGGTAGCTGTGACCACAACCTTTTTTTAAGGTTGGATCCGCACCTGATATGTCATACAAATCAATAACTCTTACAAAAAGAGTAAAATGAAAACTCGCACGCTACCCGCTGTAAGTTACTCTTTGATACAAATTCACAAACCTGTTTTATCTCCACGCCACAAAACGCCGTTATATTATTAATCGGAATCGTTACGTCATAATTACCATACCAATTATTACCGATAGTACCTAATGAATGACACCGAGATAGCAGACAAGTCGAAACGTGTAAAGATTGTCGCATTCTTGCTTGCATCATGCAAACAAAACAACACTAGGTTTGTGTCAGTGTAGGTACAGATTCGTACATAATGTACTTACACAATGTAGGTTCGATCTCCACCGAGGGCATATATTTGTGAGTGATGAACATAGGGACATTAGATGTTTAGCCTCTGTTTGGGTGTTATATTATATTCCATGTATTTACAAAAAAAAACGTATAAAAGTATTATATCAACCATCCGGTACCCACAGCACAAGCAAGATTATGCTTAGTGTGGGGCTAGATGATATTGTGTCAAAATATCAACAAATATATTTTTATTTATTTATTAACTAGGTAGTGCATACTTGATGATCCAAGTAACATTATACACTGCGCGGCAACCAGGCAACACTCCGCAGTTGAGTTATCAAATGTCAACACGATACACTTGCGCCACAAATGTCAAAATACGTGCTAGGCCCTCTGAGTTGTGCACACTGATTTGGTAAGATAGAGCCCGTTTTCCAAATGGTTTTTTATGGAGTCCAGGTAAGAACTTCTAAGGCCCACCTAATGTTAAGTGTATTTGACGACCGATGTGGCGCGGCGGGCGAATGTCCGCCTGCGACGCAGGAGGTTGCGGGTTCGATTCCCGCCTTGGGATAAATGTTTGTACGATCTTTAAATATTTATTCCGGGTGTTCTGGGTATTTACTATGCATAATAAAAAATATCTATGTATGTAATATAGTATTGTATTAAGTATATCAGTCATCTAGTACCCATAACACAAGCTCTGCTTAGCTTGGGGCTAGATGATGCTGTGTGGATTGTCCAGCATTATTTATTTATTTATAACAAAGCATTGCGTTGTAGGTCACGCACGTTAGGTACGTGCCCCACGATACACTACCCTGAGTCCACCAACCTGAGGCATACTGGTGTTAAACCTCATGTGCCTGTAATTTCCCTAACCTACTACTTAGAATGTACCTATAGGTCATAATAATATGGAGCATTATTGGCATTTTGGGAAATTAATCCTAGCTATCACCAAAGTCAGTGTTCAAGATTGTACCTACTACAAGTAGCGGCACGTAAGTCTAGCGCTGAACGATACGCGGTGGGGATAGCTGCGCATGGGTACTGTCGTGCACGCAATACAATTATACCTTTAATTAATTATTAGCTAAATAACGTTATTGACATTATTTTAATATATATATTTATATTTATATTATAGAAGATGAACTATTTATAGTTTGTAGGTAGTTAGGTACCGAAGACATAATTTTTAACAAAGTTATGGGGAGTAGAAAAATAAAAACATCTGTTAATTTGTCAATTTTTATTTTAGATTTAAGTCTAGTCTCAATTAATTCATTAGATTCCCTTTTTAAAAAACAATTAACGTCATAAATCATTTTCCTTGCCTGTCTTTTCAAAACAATATTTCTTCTAGGCATATTCACTTTAAAGCCACACACAAACTTAAAAAACAAAATATAGCAAACAAATTCAAACTTAACAAAAAACAACAACAATAACAATACAATTAAGAACGCGACTGTACACTGGATGTGCGCGGGGCGTCGTATCAGTGCGGGGAACGTAATGCGACTGGGGAGCCAATCAGCGCTACGCACGCCCGCCCTTCATCCCGCTAGCTCCCCTCAGGTACCTTATTTTTTACTTCTGCGCAATAACGGTCAGCGCTAAAGTTTCGTGCCGCTACTTGTACCTACTGCATTATAGCACTACAAGTAGGTACCATCTAAACTAACTACTAAGTATTCTGTAGCGCCACGAAGAACCAAGCCGAACTTGTTGGTACACGACTACGACGACGGTATAACCACAATGCAATGTCGAAATAATATCTAATTTCAAACCCAAACTCATTCAGTCATGAAGCAAAATTTGGCTTATACATCTAGTCATATTTATTAAATTAAAATAAATTAAGGCAAAAATTATTCTTATTTCAATTCAAGTATAAAAATGGGTTTTAGTTGTAAAATTCAAGAACTAAAATTGCGGAAGTTTTCTAAAAATAAAAATCTCTCTACATTGCACAGTGAAACAAGATATATTTTTATCAAGGCCAAAAATAGCTATTTGCAAATACCACTTCGTTCAGTGAATATTAATGTGTTGATGGACAAGGCCAGAAAAATAATCGCTAAGGGGTAAGTGTCTTGATCATAAAAAAAATGTACCTACATAGGTAATCGAAGCTTAGATCATTTATCGAAGTTATTTTAAGTAGGTACCCATCTAATGAACTAATTTTTTGACAGATTTTTATAAGGTCATTAATTTGTTCACTAATTGGTCCGGCAGATTACAAAATATTCCTGTCAGCCCCTGAATGTGTTAACTTTACATAACGTTGGAAGGACAAGAACCAATAAGAAATAAACCTATTCAGTAAATTATAACATTATTAATTTACAAGTATAACGTAGTGTGTTTTGATTTGCGTATTTTATTTGACACCCAACATAGATAATAATCGTTTTTTTTCTTTGATTTGGCACCTCTCCAATAATCTCAATATATTTATGTCAATATTAAGTTAAACTACAGTCAACGTTAAATATGAAGTAGAATGTTATCGAATGCTCATAGTCGTTTTTTTATATGTTGGTACTAAATAAAGGTCGTTTTCACTCGGAGATTCTTTCAGTATCAAATAAGGAATATAATTATTATAATATAGTAGCAGGCGACTTTCATTATTATATGGTTCACTTTAGCAGTAGAAAGTAAACCTCTGTAAAGGACTCATCCAGGGAAGTACTATCGCCATGAACATGCTACAGCCATAAGACCATGCGTATGTCTGTTTGAGCACAATAACTCATTACCTATATGATTGGCACCTGGACATATGGCATACAACTATGGGGATCAACCTGCAACTCCAATAAAATATTAGTACAACGAGCTCAAAACCGTATTTTAAAAAACCTATCTAATGCCCCATGGTTCATAACGAACTCTGAGCTGCATGGTGAACTGGAGGTCAGCACAGTTAATGAAGAAATAAAAACAAACTCAACCAAATACAAGAAACGTTTGACCTTACGTCCAAACAACCAGGCTGCACAGCTAACTACTATCAGCTACCCTAAGAGGCTGACATGATGGGGAGACATGATGACCACTAAAAGAGAAGCGTTCACTGGAACGCCACATCTTGCAAGACTCGCCACCTACACCAAACCTGCTCATAGTCTGGGGACTGATTGCAGATAAAATTAGAACAAAAAAAAACCTATATGATTAACGGACCGTCGGGCATTATAGATATGGACTGACCAAAGTATAAAATATAATTTTGACCAACGCTCTTTGAAATTATTTATAATTACCGGTCCGTATTAAATAATGCCCGGTTAATCAAGTTGCCCATAGTATGTATACATAATATGCATCTGTACTATACATATATTACGTTCATTTATTAATATATAAATGTATTAAATTATATTACGAATACAAAATATCTGTCTGCGTTCTAAGTCTGCCCATAGCTTTATTTCGTTCTATAATGTTGTCCAACCTTCTACTAACGCTTAGCTATCTTCAGGCAGTAAAAATCGGCCTGCAAACAAAATAATACACGTTCGCTTCGCTTTGCTTTACGTTCGTTCGTTTCGTTTACCATTAACATGAACATAGCGACAAAACAAAAAGCAACCGAAACAAAACGAAGCGAGCAAAGCATAGCCGCTGTGCTAGTGAATTCATTTCGTTTAATTTGTTGAGTTTTGTGTTTACGGGTTCCGTCGGAACTGAATAAAGCGTTTTACTTCAGATCGTGTTTTGATTTAGAAATCTCAAGTGGTATGTAGTGAAAATCATTATTGTTTTAATGTTTGCGATCGTGAAGTGTACAGACAAAGTTGGTGGTTCGGCCAGCAGTGTGTTTACGCTATTTTAGCGATGTGTGAATTTATAAAATGGTTTTGATGGTGTTACAATAAAGTTCATGGTGTTTCAGTATATATTAGTGCCGTTTTCATTAAAATACAGGTCGAATCATAGGGTCCACAAACGAGCAGACGGATTCTATCATGGTCGTAAAACGGTAAGTTTTTTTGTTATCAAACGTGGTGGTTTTGTCGCATAACATAACTCTATTTCCTTCCACTCTGCTTGATTAATTCGTCCAATTACGAATTCATAATGTATTTCTCAGCACAAACAAATAAATCAACTAAAACCATGTTTTTCTCACACAATAGCTTTGTTTACAGGTTCTTTCTTGGTATTTCCAAGGCTTTTGTGAATCAATTTAGCTCTTTACGAGCCTATTTATCTATTTATTTAGCCTGTGTGCACCCACAGCTAGATATATGTCTATTTTATAAAATGCCATCAGATGTTACCTAGATATATTATAACCTTAGTAACCTTAGTTACGCTGTACAACTTAAAGTAACCTTTAATCATAAAATATTGATCAAATAATACTACTTATTTAGTATTTTCCTTCTGAAAGCAGCAGTTTAAGTATATGAAATATCCTTAGAGTGGTCTCAAGACTGAATTAGAAAATAGTGGTGGAATTATTGACCGAGAACAAACATTTGTGTGATAAACATAGATATTTGTTCTGCATCTAAGTGTTATTTCATATGTGAATATGTCATATTCTACTTATGTATGTAGGTATTTAAAAAAAAAAACAAGTATTCTGTCATCTGGTCCCCCATAGTATTTAATATGGTTAAATGATGTGTAAAAAAAAACAATAAAAAAACTTACCTAAAAAAAATAATTTCATCCACAACAAGGTGACCGAAAGTAACAATCGGGAACACATATTATATTCCATATCTAAATGGCCTAACCTAATATTCTTTAGGTTTCTCTAAAATCATGCTTTACTGCAAGTCCTCATTTTCAGTGAAGCATTTTATTTAATAGATGCATTTATTCTTAAATATCTTAAATATCTGGACTAAATTATTCTCCGTTCACTGTCTTTGTTTTTGTGGCTTCTTTCCAAGATTGTAAAAGTATTCCGAGCTATTATTAATGTGACAATTTGGTCCAAGCTATTTTTGTGGACAAGAATTGTGAGTAAGACTCACAATTTTTTTTAATGCTAATTGTGGTTGTGTCCTTGATATTTTATCTTGAAATTATTTTATTGATCCAGTTGTGACATAATAGATAGTTTACAAGCTTTCCGCATTATTTAAACCATAGGTTGCTATATTTTATGATGTAGTCTATTTTCTTGTAATACAGCTTACAAAGACTGCTGTTGATATTGCTTCGAACGTTGAATATCCTAGTTCTAGATTCGTTGTCAAAGTCAAAAATCATTTATTCAGTAATATCCGCAGGGATCATCTTGAAACGTCTTAAATCTAGGTGAATCTAAGCGCCAGTTCCTCGCGACCAAGCCTAGAACCTAGTTGGTTTATGATAATGGCACCGTTAATCGACATACCTATGTTATGTACCGAGCTATAAGTAGGAATCTACGTTCCACGTTGTATAATACGACCTTGCGAAGCGCCGATAGCGTTGAAACGCAATAGGTACCTAGGTACCTATGCCTAGGTTTAGACCTTCTGTCTGCATAAAATAACTTTAACTGCTGCTTAATGCTGGACAATCCACACAGCATAATCTAGCCCCAAGCTAAGTAGAGCTTGTGTTATGGGTACTAGATGACTGATATACTTAATACATTACATGCATAGATATTATACATTGAAAATACCCAGAACACCCGGAATAAATATTTGCAGATCGTACAAACATTTATTTTATCCCAAGGCGGGAATCGAACCCGCAACTTCCTGCGTCGCAGGCGGACATTCGCCCGCCGCGCCGTATTGGTCGTCGTATTCATTCTATTAGGTAGTTACAATAAAAAGATTAGTGTACCTACTTAGGTAGCTACTGTACCCATGAGTCTAATGTTTCGCATTATCGAAACATTACTGTGACATTACTATCGCACGTATCGAAATTTAGAAAACTTGGAGACAAAGGAATTAGTCCAAAGACGCACTTTCGTGTCAATCGTTTGTTGATTGTTTGTTTACATTAACTATTGATATTCATAACATGAAGTAGTGATTATCTAGCCAACTAAACTATACAGCAATTAAAATACAAATAGGTACCAATTTATACCTACATATTTCGTGAAAAACCTCACGTCCCATCATAATTGAAATGAACTATAGGCATAGCTATACCTATATAGTGCCGTTAACGTATCGTACCAACATTCTAGTTACACTGCGCGGCAACTAAGCAACGCTCTGCAGTTGAGTTACCTATACCGCGCAATGTAATTCAAATGTCAACTCAAAATGTCTACAAAAGCTGTGTTCCGGTCTGAAGGGTGAATTACAGGTACATGAGGCTTAACAGCTGTATGCCTCAGGTTGGTGGACGCAGTATATAGTGCATCGTAGGGCACGTACCTCACATGCGTGAGCTACAAGGCAAGGCTATGTGATAGGTGATGGTTACCGCTTAACATCAGGTGGGTCATATGCTTGTCACACTAGCTGTAGCATTAAAAAAAAAGACACCACAGTAGGTACCACCTGGGGTTCTTTTGATACCTTTAAAAATTTCGTAGCCTATAGACGCTTGTAGTATTTTATCACAGACAGGCCAGAGCTGTTGATCAATAAACCCCATGCTCAGCAAAATGATAAACCTTTTCATTTTTAGAGCACTCTCTCTATTTTTAAAGCAACCTTTAGTACAAAATACTGTGATGTTTTCGTGAAGCCCTCTTTCCAGGCACGCTCATTAAAGTTTCATCTCTGAAGGGCGTGCGGCCTCTGCTACATACACTTAGCTGATTGTGTGAAATGTGTCGTGCGTGGGTTCAGCTTTAGCTTTCATTTATTATGCCGCTAATGTACCCTGTGATTTATTGCGTCCCTGCGAAGATAGTATCTTAACTTGGCTACCGATGACCAGTTTTATTTAATACCAGAACGTTTTATTTCTAAGCTAGAGGCCCTAAGGCGATAGAGATATGATTAGCCTCTTGACTGTCGGCTGACATCCGTTTGTAAATAATTGTCCGTGACATTTAAAATTACCTAGTTGGATATGTCAGTTGCTGTCCCATGCAAATTGTGTCAAAGTGTTCAACCAACAACTACTTTACAGACATGATCCCATGTCCTTAGTATGGAAATTAAATTCGCATTTTCGCATAAGCGTGATATTCCACACAAAACTGGTTTTAAAAACAGCAAAATGCTAAGAGTCTAAAATGTTCAAGTAATCAAGAATACCATGATAAAATTAGTCAAATGACCGTAGGCATTTGACTAATTTTATCATCACATCCCTTCCCGGTAGGCCAACATTTTGGTTAAATTAATTCATTGACGTTCTTATTTTTTTTCTTTGTGGTCAGGAGTAGTTACGGTTGTAAATCCGTAAGGTGATCAGTAGTACCTATGCAACCCCAGGTGACACGACATAAAAACACCGATAAGAAACAAATCACGAATGTATATATAGCTTCCAAACTAGGTGAAGTTTGGATAAAGTACAAAAAAGCTGACATGGCAGCTGCCATGTCATAATTGATTAACGTAAACAATACTTTGATCTAACACCTAGATAAAGTAATTTTTCGTAAAACCAATGTCATTGACCGTCATGTTGAAGGTGCGGGGTTCGGAGACGGTCACATTTCTACTTGAGTCCATTGATATCGAAGATATAAAGTCATCGTCTGTCTGTATCAAACGTACTCGTTACTACTCGTATCTTAAATACGATCAAACCTTCGAGTACGATTGCCGGCTAAAGCCCTCTAAATGCGGGCTAGTCATCACCTGCATACCCATATGCTTACCACACCTGCATGACAGATGTTTGATGCGATACGCCCCATGAACTAATAGAAAATTTCTGATCATAAAACTAGCTAGACCGCGGCGCTCTTTTAAACAAACTGTTATGTAAGTTGATAAGAATAGCCCTTTAACAAATAAAAATGGCACGTACTTATTTATCTGGGAAAGTGTAACGATTAGACGACGTGCGACACTGCCGCCATCGCTGCGCTGTTTTGTAATAAAATTTGCGGAAATAGGAACACGTGTTCGTCCGGAAGGGACTATTCTGGAGAATCACAGACGCTCGCAGTGTGTTAATAAAGTTTAAATTTATTATTAAAGATATGAGTCTTTGTCCTGACTGACTGACGTATTAACCACTGGTCGTAAAGACTTGAAAGTTTCAGAGTAAATTCTAAGAAAGGAATCCCCGAAATTCAACCCCCAGACGGATACAACCCCGCTGTATTCGTAAAATAATTCACACGGACAAAGTAGCGCGTTTTTCCATTAGTTATAAATAAAATACGCTAGCTTATTACAAACTAGTGGACCCGCCCTGTCTACCAATGGGTTAAACACTATCTAACTATTCCAATTTACTAGGAAATGGTTAATCTTTACTACAATATTCTTTCTTGTACATGTATTAATCAAGGTATTACCAGTTTATTAGTTAGTTACGAGTTTTCCTCGTGGTTACTCTAATTGTTTTGTTTGTTATTAAAGTGCTCGTTCGTTATTGAGTTACCATCGTGAAAACAACTAGTAGGAAATAGGTACTTGGATGATAAACAGGATTCGATTGTCTGGCTCGCGGTGTGGTACATTTCTTTGCCGTAGTGAATCAGCCTTTAGAATGTGCATGCGACCTCCATGCCGGATTGCCGGCGTGTGCGCATACGAGTGCCGACATGTTGGTTGCGGTTCGCTGACCGCACGCCATCGGATGGCCTCGATTGATGCAGAACGATGTTGCCAAAAAATAAAGTCATTAAAATTACTATCAACACTCTTAGTTCAAACACTCGTGAAAATACAGTTTCTGAAGACGTCTTCACCTGATAAGTATTAGAATTTGGAATTTCTAGACTGCGAAATACAAAGAAATTGAGAAAATACCGTTATGCGACGTTTGTGGCTTACTTACTGCTGGTCTGGTCACGCTTGGACGGTTCGTGATTTGAGGTTTTTGCTACTGTACATTTTTTGTCCAGAAGGAAATCAGTAATCTGAATTTTTAGTATCTGTCTTTTTTGGAGATAAAATATTGAATAATGTGCTTAGTATCAATATTTAAATGAGATGCATAACATAAAACGCGACGATGTGTGAGCCCGGATCCGCGTACAGTCAAAGTAATTTCCGCCAGTAGAAAAAAACGACCGTTGGACCATCAACCGTTGCGCTCATCAAGTTGATTTACAAACAAACTGGTCAGGACGTGGTTTTGCCGTTTGTGCGGTGACGACTTTGGAACAAATTCATATAAGTACTTAGTAGTTTGCAGCTATTTTTTTTAAGCGAGTTTCTGATGGAACTGTTACATGACCCACCTGTTGTTAAGTGGTTACCATCACCTATAACAAAGCAGGTACCATCACGATGCACTGCTCTGCGTCCATAAACCTGAGGGTGGTGATGTATCGCCTGTAATTTCACCGGCACCCACACACAGCAAGCTACGTGGCGGATGAAATAGGTACTTCTCCGGACGAGCCCTTCATTGAGAACTCTACTACTGCTACCTACCTAGGTTATTAAACAGAATCGTCTAACCTAACCGCCACTTATGACTTATGCTACACTTCATATACCTCACCTCTTACTTATACCTACTTCACCGTTTATAAAAACCGTTTTGATTTCGATTTATACAAATCTTTGACATGATCCGAAGGCGAAACGTAAAACAACCGATAGACCGACATTGTTAAAATCGCGGGATTCGGTGGCTACAAAGGTTCCAATATATTTTTGGAAACCTATAGGAGAGGCATATGTTCATTATTGGACTTCTTGATGCTAATGAGACAACCACATTAAGACAAGTCTTCCTTATATTTCCAGGTCCAGCTTCCTTGTGTGTCCTATGTGTAAATCTTATATTTATTATCTTAAAGTAATATCTGCCGCTAGCTAAATACAAAATCGATATTAAAACTGACCAACGCTTACGAATGGCCCGCCTACGAATACCTATTTACATAACAAACAAGGAATTCCGTTGATGAATCAACGGTTATGAGGCGCCAGATCTTGAATCTGTTTAATTAAGTTGTTTGAACTTGATCTTACTAGTTTGATCTTATAACCCGGTTTAGGCTTTTTTGACTGCCTTTCATCGCTATAACTAATGGAATTACATAAATGCTTTTCAAACTTTCAGTTTTTCAGACATGGTTTCCTGTTAGGAAAGACTGGTGGAAGATCGTGGTAGAAAGCGTCCGTGAAGTAGATTGCACGACGAGACCGAGAGTCGTCTCAAGATCGGACCGTGCGAACTGCAAAGAGTGAAAGTGTCGAACGTTATGCAATATCTATTCCATTTAAAGTGCCTGATGGTACCTAATTATTAAAAAAAAAAATGTTGACCAGCCATTCATGAGACATAATATTATACCGAAAATACCTCCTCTTTTTTTTAAGTTTAAACACAAAATAATCAAGGAGTAGGCAATCAAGGCAATATGGTCTAAAACGAGCGTCAACTTCCCAAAAGTTGGCCACAAACTTTGCATGTTTGGCGTCTTCCGCTCCACAATTCATCAAGCAGACGTACTCAAAGGAAATTGCTTTTGCTTGCCGCGAACTTTTGCCTGTCGAGCAATAAGCTAAGGCATTCTTGGCGTGTAGGTGTATTTCCACGTACTTCCGACAACGTTCGTTCATTCGGCGCATTTGGTGTTGCGTGGTGGCCGGATACTACGCAGCTTTTTATCGAGGCGTGCTTAGTTTGCCGAATAGTCACCATGTCATCGTCACCCCTGGCGTTGAGTCAACTCAGTTGTAATTCGTAGAATTTACACTGCCTATCGTAGTGGGATGTGGGCTTTGTAGGCTGGCCTTTTCGGAATGTGAATACTTATCCATCTATTTAACTTACTCCTTCGCTTTAACAAAGAGTTTCACCACCAAATCTAAATCGGATGGGTAGCGTTCAAGAAATTTCGACATATTATCTTCTCGTTACAGATACTCGCAAAGTCTCTATAGTCAATGTGCCTTACCAGATAGCTTATGGAACTGAGACGTGGTCGCTGACCATTGGTCTCGTTCGTACACAAGCTCAAAATCCCACAACGGGCTATGCTGAGAGTTTCACTACGAGATAGAATCAATCCGTAGAAGAACCAAGTACCAGTATGCATATACCTCTCATCAGCTTGTTCCACTTCAACTTGAGCAGACCATTAGCTTGTACAACCGACAACCGCCGGAGAATAAAGGATCTCGAATGGCAACCACGAACCGAAACACGAAGCGTAAGACGCCCTCCCACGCGTTGGACTGAAAACATTGTTAAAAAGTCGGTGGATAAAAATATTCCATAGTGAAATGTCCTAGAAACGGATGGGGGAAGCTTTTATCCAGCAGTGGACTTCGACGACTACAGGCTGTTGATGATGATGACCTATCTGTTCACGTTAAGTCAGATGGTCGTCAGAATCATCTATCAGTTTGAACTTTGAACTAATGTTGCGTAAACTAAGATCTCTAAGGAACTATTATGTTCACCTTTGCGATTACGATTACACACGTACCTGTAAATACCTAACTACTTAATTTCGATGACAAAGAGATTTTTTTGTCGTCGACATTACAGCTCAGTACTATCTAGATGCCTTTAAATCAAAACCAACGAGACAAAGGTTGACAGACGGAAGAATCATGCGGAAAATATTACACCCAGACATGCAAATGGACTTGATTGTCTCGGTCACGGAATTACTACGCCAGATTTACGTAATAGGCGCATGAGCAATAACTTGAAATCTGGTGATGTAAAAAAGTTTTGATTCTGATTGAAGTAACAAAATAACCGAACTGTTTCTGATTGGGGTAATTTGATATCTGTGGTTCAATGGCTGGGGACTAGCGTGAGTTATTATTCAAATGTGTCAGTAATTGTGGTCCGTCTTGCTTGTCCCGAGGCGGGGATGGAGGCGGAGGAGGGGCTTTGACCCCATACCGACAATCACAGGCATTCGTAGCGGCCCTTGTTCCTACCTTAATGGAAAATACCAAATTATCGAAGCTTTCTTTCTTCCTACGCGAAAAGCTCTCTAAAAATAATGCTTAGACTGACTAAATTATTTCGTTTATAAGGATCATTATCATACTGAAATTGTATAAAAGCTTTGTTGTTGTGTTACTTCATAGAAAGGTCAGTACAGCGACCGAAAAAGGACTTAATTTTTTTTGTATATTTTTACAATATTGAGCATACTAATGGCCAAACTTGATAGCAAAGTATATTGAAACCAGTTGATATTTAAACTATCTCCTAGTTCAGTTTTAAAGGTTTTGTATACTATTGGTAAAATAAAAAAAAATCTTTCAAAGTTTTGATTTCCAAGAGTACCTAAACGGACGAGCATATCTAATAAGTTATTAGGGTGAATTAAGCAAAAGACCTTTACCTACCTATCTCTGTCAGGATCGTAGCAAGTGAGGATCCATGGTCGATCTACCTAGTATACTCACTGGAAAAAGGCGTGATTTGCTGTACAAAATAATATAAAAGTGCTTAGGTAAAAAGTAATTTACCTTTTTCAATCTGAGTGTTATTAAAACCCTGCCACATAAAAAAGCTTATTATGCAAATTTTATAGTATGCACATTACACATCCTAGTACGGTTATGAACACGCAACTTGCTAAATAGGCCAAACCTGATTATAACCGGGCCATAACAAAAGCGAGAGTCAACTATGTCAGGCAGTGCTCTAACATTGAGTGCATTTAGAGATAGAGTGGCCTAGTTCGCAGGGCGTAGAACCGATAACTTCGTAGATAACCGATAACTTATCGACACGATCGATAAATAAAGCACTCTAAGTATTAGGTCGATGTAACAGGATCATGTCAGGAATCAAGTACCTACCATGGGAGTTTAATTAGTCATAGTTTAGTTTTTTGGCTGACTCATAAATCCAAATAAAGGGTCTGCATGGGATGAGTTCTAATACAAAGTAGAGTATAAAGTTTAATAACTGGTGGACTTAATAACCATTAGTTTTATGACGCTTGCGTAAGTGTCAGTGCATCGTTCGAGACCGGTTTCCGGCGCGCGGTCATAATTTACCACTAATCTTGACCCACAGCTGTCTCGCTTTGGCCACTCTCGACCAGTTCTCGGCGATGCAAAGGCTGACCCGACACGATCGTTGTCTATAAACCTTAGAAGCCGGAAGGATTGGATGTGGTCGCAAAGACCATATTCACGACTTGGTATTTCCATTTAGTTTCTCAGAATTGTGAATCATGTTCCTGTCATGAAATATGGGTTGTAGCTTACTTACGCACTCTAAAAAACGAGATAGTATAAGATCGTTAATTTTTTCCTGCTTATAGAAATGAAACTCTTCAAATTTGTGGTTTTTTTTGTCTGCATTTCGCCAAGATGACTACAGCGTCTGAGGTGTCCCATTTATATGGATTTTTCTTTGTTCTAGTGCTGCGGACAGTACTGCTGAATCACCAATATTGGAAGAAGCCGGTGAAAGCGGTTCAGAACAGAAGCCTAAACCCCTGGTCAAATATGGAGAACTCGTTATTCTTGGGTAAGTTCTTCAACCAGACTTTGGAACCTTACATCTGTACCTGGTCTTTCTTACTATAAGTTTTATTTCTTTTGTATAAATATTCTGCGCTAAATTTGCTGTTATCTGAATCACCAGGAAAAATAAAATGGTAAGTAATTGGTTCAAACGGCGCGTTTTGGTCCAATTTTGAGATCGTGCAATTTAGTAGTGTAGTCATCAAAAGCTATTCCAAAAAATATCAGATATAATTCCATTAAAAAAAATATTCTCAATAAGTGTGATTTGATCTGTATATAGCCTTGTATGGTTGGTAAACATGTTAACGAGGACTCTGATTAACTATAACTAACCGAATTCTCAGTTTGTTTACCATTTCGCAAACCAGTGTCGAATGTTTCCCATGGTGTTTTAAAGGAAGCTGATTTTTTATTATGATATATCTACTTACTGTCGGGCACTGATGGTAGCAACTACACCTACAACATCTAGCAACATCCGGCGAAGGGAAACACCGTGAGGAAACCCGTATCTTAGTCAGTTCTGCAAGTATTGACCACATGTTTCCTGTGGATTAGGCCGACTAAGCTGTAAGAATGGTGCTAGGCAAGTCTACTCCTTCTAAAACCTTATTCCAGGCACTATAGCGTCCAATACGGGTCTGAGTGTAAAGTTGCCCCTGATGTTGTATAAAGCATATTTACTACAATAGAGTTCATAGTAGTAGGAAATTTAATTAGCAATCCGCACACCGGAATTTAATTAAAACCCAAAAACTCATATATCCAACTAAAATAATTCCAAATATCAGTCATCAGCGTCAACTCATTCTACTACCAGTACTTCTTATCTATCTATTTACTACTATTTTATGAATCTTTGTCCTGAATCATTGACTGACATAGACCAGACAATGACAATGAATCGTAGTCTTGAAACTTAAAAAAACTTTATGTAGACAAAGTTTCGTATTATTGTTTTTAGTTACACTGCGGGGCAACTTTGTAACTGTTCCATGGTAAAGTTATCACTGTCTTAGATACCGCGCAGTATAACTCAAACCAGTATAAGTGGACACCTATGATATATTTGTGTTAGTGCGTAGGGGTGTACTAAGAAAGGAATTCCTGAAATTAAATCGTGTTTATAGAAATAGAAATAGAAATAGAAAATATTTATTTACTCACCTACACAAATATTATTAGTGTGCAACAATGTCTACTTAGTAATCTAGGCTCAAAATGTCAGTGGTCGGGTACAAGGTTATATAAACACTAGCTAGGAACTGCGTAGTCTGTTTGATTTATTTCTATCACATGGTCGGGCTTATTATGATATGCCAATGTGAAGCATTAATTAATCAATTCGTTATGAAATTTTTTATCAGTAACAATTATTTTCCTCATAAAATGTAAGTCTGCTATTGGGTATATGTATAAATATTAAGTAATTAATATATAAATTTTGTTATTAATTAAAAAATAAAGACCCAACAAGTCAAGGTTATTACATCTAAGTAACAAAAGTAATCTTGATTGTTGCTGTAATTTTTTTTGTTATATTCATTCGACTTTATTATGAAATTTAAAATATAATCAATGCCATATTGGCTCAATGCCACGCAAAAAGTAACCAAAGAACTTAGCAAATCGTAACGACCCCGAGAATCCAGTGTTTTATGGTAATCACCAACTGCGCCACTTTGTTAAATTGCGTTATCCTGTCACGAATTACCATAATATTTAGCGTATGGTATCTCTTATACTACAAGAATCTTTGTCTTGACATAGAACAGCTTAAACAGCTGATCGCATACTGTCATTTTAAAGTCTAACTATTCGTAACGTTGAAAAAGCTATACTGTGTTTTTTCTTTTTCATTGACAAGAAATTTTAAATTAAGCTACTGATACACATGCTCATTACTAGCACGAAAGCATGCTTTTATTGAGTAAATGCACATTAGTAGCATGTGTATTGAAAACATTGCTAATAATGAGCATGCTCATTTCGAGTATGCTCAAAAATCGACGGCCGTGCGATTTTTTAGCATGCTACCTGCAGCGCGGGTCTAGGGGGCGTGCTTTTAGCACATGTGAACAGGTTTGCTTATTGAGCATTCCTTAAAACTAGCATGCTAATTGCTAGCAAATGTAAACTACTCATCAGCATGCTCATATTGAGCATACTCAATAGCACGCTTTTTAGCATGCTATTTTAGAGCATGTGTATCAGATTGAAAGAGACAACACATTGTAACTACTTGTAAGTTACGCCGAGTTTATTAGTAGTAGGGTTAATGCGTAGGTAGTTAAATTTTAATTATGATAGTGGAATTTCCTAAAGGGCGCAGCGGTTTCTATGAAAATAGTTTTACTGCCACTGGTAATTTATAAAATCTATGTCGCCTTCCGCAAAATATGGATCTCATATTATTTTAACTACTTGTCATGTTTCGGGTCTGCTTATTTCGTAAATATTATATCAATTCATTTATTTACATAAAATAAATAAATACTGACATACATTTGACTGGTGAGAGACCGCAAATACTATCGCAGAGGAGGAATTAGTGGAGAAAACTAATGCCCAGCAGTGGGACACAATACATGCAAAGAATATACCTCCCAGATACAGAACGAGCACCACAATTCATCACACAAATGTTTGTTCTCGGCGGCGGTTGGACCCAAAACCTACAAAGCAGAAGGCAGAGCTGCTACCAACTTAGTAGTAATACTTTATGTGATTATATATTATCAGTATAAGAGCATATGTCAGCAATACTTCTCACTCTTATTCGCACCAAATGAGATGACAGATTCTCTGACAGGCTCAGATCCATAGTGCTACGGATAAGCATAGGACCCCGGTATAAGTAAGTGCAAAGACTTTATCTTTTCCCTAACATCAGAAGCAATGTTTGACAGTCCTTTGTGTGGGTGCTAAGCCTTACCTTATACAATTGTAGCCTGTTTGCTATCTAGCTACGTCCTCATTGCATAATATATTTAAATTTTAACGTATATTTTGCACCTTTTAATCCAGCAAGCACCTGTCTTATAATATTTAAAATGTAAATGCCACTGACTAATTAAAACTTCCGCTCCATGCAAGTGAACTAATCGAATAGATAACAATAATTTAGTACAGTTTAGTTTTTAGATACATCTAGCAGACTGTGGTGGTTAGAATTGAGGTGTCTTTTGAACTTCGATTGCATATTAAGTTCTTGGTATGATTGCCTTAGCATGTTTTCTGTCTTGCGTTTAGTTAGATTGGCACCACACTGGAGCTTCATTATTTACATAAGACTCCTCTCCTCCGGTTTAGAAATATCTGAATGCAATCAATCTGCCTTTTTATAGACTGTGGGTCAGCTTAAAGCTTTATACTTTACTGTTGTTGTACACACATATATTATAACAGTATCTAGGCTAGAGGATCGCGCGGGACTTCGTTCACGTGAATATATATTTATACAAACTTCAACCTCTCGCAGCAACATTTAGAGATTGAATTTTAAGAATTCCTTTCTTAGCACACTTGAAAATATCAAGACGAACAGCGGTTTAGAGAGTGCGTAGTTTATGTGTCAGCAAGTCAGGACAAAGAGTCCTATAATGGATTGATTCATATAGATAATAGCTTTATATAATTTAACGAATTGCACAGTTTTTGCTGGTTCGTATTCTGTGGCTGGGTTTTTAGCACGAACGGTCCTATAATGGCGTCTCAAGTACGGCATTATGTGTTGTGTACAGACGAAAGGCATGCAAACGACGCAAAGGGTACTTTGACGTATTTTAGTTTAGTTTTACGAACTGCTGATTAAAAAGGAGATGGCCCAACTAATGTTGAGTGGTTACAATCAACTGACTGACTACTCCGTGTCTATCAAACTGAGGTATACAGGTGTTAAGCCTTATGTGTCTGTGTTTTCACCGGCACCCTTCAAACCGGAACAGCAAGAGGCTTGACGGCTGAAATAGGCATGGTGGTACTTCCCTGGACGAGCCCTTCACTAAGAAGGGAAGAGACTAGAACACCCTCTTACCCGATGGACTGGCGACATTATTAGAATCGTAAGAAGTCGGTGGATGAAAAGGGCTCATTATCGTTCTTCCTGAAAACGTATGGGGAGGCCTATGTCCAGTAGTGGACTTGAAACAGGATGATGATGACCTCGTACTGTCCCCCCTAAGACATCATCAAAGAATCTGAAGGGGATTCCTACCGTGCCTGGAGATTAAAGACATAAGATTGTTTCTGTTATTTTTTACTAAAAAAATAGTTTCTTGAACTCCAGTAATCTGAATATTGTACCGATACATCGCGGTCATGACACAAATTCACACTTTATTGTTGTTCATTGAGCGAGCAACTGACCGCAAAACTTGATTTCTTGCGTATTCCACTTGGAGGTCATGAACACGGCTCCATAATTTCCATTGCTGTCACGTTACGATGATTTCCTACCGATTCTGTCACGCATTTAGGTTCTTCTGATAATTTTTTTGGTTGTAGATGTATTAAACACAACTAGTTGCAATGGAATACAGTTACATCTGTAACGATGGTCATAAATATTATCCGAATCCTCAAATTTAAGCAGTTAAAATGGCAATGGACAGGCTATATAGCCCGTAGAACCTATAACCACTGGGGAATAAAGGTTCTCGAATGATAACGACGTATAGGAGGATGAAGCGTAGGACGCCGCCCTCTTACCTAAATTATGTCGCGTCTTTTAAAATCAATTCCATAGGTATTATTACTTGATTAAAAATGTATGGAACAGCTGATTTGTTTTCGCGCTCAGATTGTTGGTCCCATAGAAGAAGTGGTTTATGTATTGATTATTAGAAGATACTCTGGACTTCCTACTTTAATTTAGGGGAATTAGTGAATTCTCTTTGTTCTCACGGCCTTATTGACTGATGACAAGTTCCCCAAATGACTACAATCCCAGAAAACGAAATATCGCAGCTTTGTAAATAGAACTGGAGAAAAACAAATCGTTTTAAATAAATACGTTCCATTTCAGCTCGAGTTTCGTTCCCAATATGAAACAAAGGGAATTTAGAGTAGCATTCCTCCCGGCATATGCCACCGATATATGCCGAACAACAAGTTAATTAGACTGAGCGTCCTATTTAACCTTTTCTACTTTCATGTTGTACTACAGTAAAATAGGTAGTAGTAGGGTTCTTTGTATAGGGCTCGTTTGGGGAAGTTCTACCACCATGCTTATTTCTGCCGCCAAGCAGCGTTGCTGTGGTCCCTCCGGACTAGACTGGTAAATAGTGGTGGTAGTCACTGACCACAAAGTAGGCCATAGGCTTGTTCTATCAGCATATTGTGTAAAAAAATATAGGTACTACACCTAAGAGCAGAGTGGGGAAAACAAATTGTATCATCTGTCTCAGATGATACAATTTGTTTTCAAGTTATAACTTCTTGTGTGCTTTTTAATGCAAACTTAATAATCCTATTTTAATGTGAAAAAAAGAATTTTTTTCGAGACTTCAAATCCGGTGGTTAGGTTACTGGATTTTCCGATACACGGTATAACTTTTGTGTTGGACAGTTTTTTTTTTCACGCTCACAATGCTGGGTTTTTTTTTTAAGTTGTTTGTCATGACAGATATAAAGAAGTGATTCAATAAGTAAAACTTCAGTTTTTTGAGATATACCTATAACCTTAGGCGTTTCTCTGTTTTGAGCCTCGTGTGCTATTACAGTAGCCAGGAACTGTAACGTTACGTTATTATTTTAACAAACCGTTTATAGTTTTATAACAGTTACGAAAGTAGGTGCATAATTTGGTCTGGATCGCATGCCGTCGGTACGGAAGCGTGTGTGCGGCACCGAAATAGATTTGTTGCACCGAATGCCTCCGACAGTAGTATAGCGATAATAGCGTGCTGTCTAAAGATTTTGACCTGATTTGGGAAGTTTCCGGCCAAAGATAACCGATTGTTGAATAAATTATACTGACAAATAATTTGCCGGTTATGGTCTGCGATTGTGACACGCCCCTTTTTTCATATTCTCTTGTCAAAATTATCATCACATCATGAGAATTCACCAGATTAAGCCGATTTCGGAGTAGAATTTTTAGGGAGCCACGACCCTAGCGAGCGTGTTGGTAACTGTCAATCGACAGTGTTCACAATACACAAAAGACAGTGAGTTAAACTCAGAATCGCAGTACAGGGGCCGTGCCATCACCTCTTATTGCAATTCAGACATTGAGTCCATCGTGATACAGTTCATATTTTGCCATAGAATCTGTCCAAATGGAACTTCGGCCGTCGTTGGTACTGCCGAAGGTCTACGCTGACCTTCGCTGACAGTTCGCTAAAACTGATTACCAAGTCAGAGTATTGTTATGGTTTTTCTTGTGTGCGAGCGCCGCTACTGGTCATTATGGGAACAATCATGTCTTCATACAAAATCACTACTCAAGCGAACTCGCATGACAGAAAAATTGGGGCTCTGCTTAAATTTAAATATTGCTGAGTTCTTCTAGAATTGATGTAAAATTACAAAAAAGAAAGTGGCACTATTTAGTTTTAGGATCAGTGTTACCATTATAAACTGTGAAATTGCATTTCCGCTACGAAATCGTTCTTTTCGATATACGATAACGAGTATAGCGGGCGTTGAAGTTTGTATAAAAATAACTTTACGTGGACCAAGAAAAGCGCGTTTCGCTTGGCATCAATAAAATTTGAAGCGTGGGAACCAGATAACTGATAGAGTACTAATATATTTCGACACTTTGCTATTATCAAAATGTCAAACACTTTTCCTCCAGTGTTTGTTTGTTTGCTCTTCGTTTGGTTTGTTTTACTTAATTTATTGTGTTTTTTTCGGGATATAAAACCTATATCCGCGTTACAAACTATATATTTTCCATTTTTCATTAAAATCGATCCACGGTTTAGGGCTTGATTGAGCTTGAAAGCCTACGACCCTTTTCGGGACTCAGTTATGAAAATGACTTTCGCCAAAATTATATTATCTTGATAAATTATTCCGGATTGGCGTAGTAGTAAAAGGACACTTTTATGGTATAAAAAGGATCTGAATCGGCATCATTTCATAGGGTGCCCGACCGTTATTCCCGAAATGATTCACGAGGGTTAAACCCCCTTTCAAATACCTACCGTTTGCGTACCGATTTGGCGGCTTTGATAAATTTTAATACAATGTGGAGTAGACACCAAAGACAATTGTCTACCGCACTGAACACAGAAATCTTTTCTGTGGTCTACCGTACAGGGGATTACAGTGGGCTTTTACATTTTCAGACCTTTCATACATGTAACGAAATTTTATAAGATATATGATAAGATGATCCCACACCCGACATCCTAAAAATAGACCGTTTACGCCACAAATTATGACAATTTAACATACCTATGGACGCGACGCGGGCGGTTGAACGAACACTGAAGTCACTAAATCATTATAAAAATGCAGTGGTCGCGTCGAGTAATTAAGGAATGGAACTAAAACTTAGGGGAGCGTTTATCGATTTCTGAATCATATTTTATTCATACGTTCTCTCAGAGAAACGGGGAGTCTTTGTCTTTCATCCTTGTGAGTGTTTATGCGTGCATCGCATTTGCTAAGACAATGGATCATCTGATGAGGTAATTTTCCATCGTTATCTATACCTAACTATAATAATAACAATAATAATGCTGGAAAATCTACACAGCACCATCTAGCCCTAAGCTAAGTAGAGCTTGTGTTATGGGTACTAGATGATTGATAGACTTAATATAATACATTACATACATAAATATTTTTATTATACATAGAAAATACCCAGAACATAAATAAATAAATATTTGTAAATCATACAAACATTTATTATCCCAAGGCGGGAATCGAACCTGCAACCTCCTGCGTCTCAGGCGGACATTCGCCCGCCGCACCACATCGGTCGTCAAACTGTTTGATAACTAAAGACATGTTTGTTTGATTTTTTGCCTAGTATTTTTCTTTCAGGATTTCCCCCTGGGCTCAAGACTTCCGAAAAGTTTGAATTCTATTCATGGTTAATGACTCGGGGTATTTTGTTATTACCGAGCACTACCATTGATTAGATTTAGGAGCAATTACTTCGGTTACTTGGTTTGCTTGCGGTTCGCGTGCGAAGATTGGGTTTTCCGGTGACAAAGCCACTGACCCCGTGACTTACGGGTAGATACAGTCTGCATGAGAAGTATTTGTTTTAAAATTGTAAGTGTTTGATGAGTTGTTTGAATGTCGTCTGTAAATGTTGTGTAATAAATGGTAATTTTAATTTTATAAAGCCGAACGCGGTTGCTATGCTACGTGTTTTTTGTAAATCTACTGTTTCTGACGACTGTACTAATAGGTGGGTGTGGCCAAATACCTTATTAGTCTGTATCAATGAGTTACATAGTACCCTAGTTATGATTTATTTCTGTCACCCAGTTCGCAGAAGGCAATGACCTGATGTTTTACTAAGAATGTGTTCCAGTTTGGAGGACATTTCAGAATGCAGACGGTTTTTTCCTTTTTTGGAAATACTATTTACAAAATCTAAATAAATAAATATCTGTGGATATTCTTAAATTCTTTATTGTACACAGAAATATTTACAAAACAGTGATTACAAAAGACATGTACAAAGGCGAGCTTAACCCTGAAAAGAGTTTTCTTCCAGCAAACCTTTGAGCAAAGAGGAAAGTAAAAATAAAGTGGTAGAAATGAAAATTGGTGAGAATGGTATTTTTACACAACATCATTTAGCCCTAAACTAAGCATAGCTTGTAATATGGGAACCAAATAACTTATAAAATACTTATAATTTGTTTTTAGATATCTCTTATGTTGAGGTTTCCTTGTCACAGGTTTCCCAAAGGTGATATGGATAGACACCAGATGTTTTCGGGGGCTTGGAGCACTTTACGTGTGTAGTACTTAAGGTAGCCCGACTTCAAGTAGCAACTTATACTGTACATTTTCTAATTTAGGTCATAAAATCGTGGCTTTAATGCCACTATTTTATAATTCTAATTAGGTCGTGCTTCAACTTTGCGCTAACGATGACAGCTGCCTGGTCAAAAGTTTCCGTTAAAAAGCGGATAAAAAAAACTGAGGGAATAGATGCATCTATTGATAACCTATATTCTTATGAAAGTTTTGTGTTGGTAAATAAATCAAACGATTTAAATTAAAAGAATGCCCCTTTTTCTAAATGGTATCATGGTATTTATTGTAACGATATTATAAGAGATATCAAAAATTACAAATACATAAAAGACACTAACAAAATGTATAATTCCTATAATATTTTTTCTTCTAATAGTCTTTCTGATAGAAACCAATATTTATTCAAACTATCAAAACGCGCGCGGCTTCGTCCGCTTGCATTTATTTTCATACAAAATTCAACCCACGCTGTACGCGTTTAGGGAATTCCTTTCTCAGTTAATTCTCTACGCACCAAGACGAACGTACTCTGAAAATTTTGAGTCTCTGCGACCAGTGGTTTAGACGGTGCCAGTCAGCCAGGACAAAGATTCTTCTAATTGGTATAACAGTGGCATTTTGGTCGGGAATTCGTTTTAAATTATCACATTACCCGCAGAAGTAGATACTACAAAAAAAGTGTATTATGTCAATCGTGAGACGCTAGTACTGCAGTTACGGTAACTTACATAACGAATACAAAGGTGTGCTGTGCACTTGCGCAGCTTCCCAAGCATTTAACATTGTTTTCTTTCTTACTTTAGAATAATGCAAAACGTAAAATGAACTGTAAACTATTTGCACTGCAGTTATTCTAGGGAATTTAATGCAGACGTGCTGAGCTGACATCATATCTAGACTAGACAAGATGGCAGATGGTGTGGAATTAAACGGTTACGTCATTTATGACTGATACGGCTTCCGCAAGGGTTATTGCATTTTCTTAGGTTATCAAACTATAGTACTAATAAACTCGGTAACCTCGAAATAGTATACCATGTTTTGTCTCCTTCGATCTAATTTGAAGCTTCCTGTCAATGCAAAAGACAAAATACGGTGTATCTTTTCAATATTACGTCGAGTTTATAGTAACCGGGTTCAATTTTCCCCTTATGAAGTTTAAGAAGTTTGGACATCGCTAAAGCTGTCAAAACGATCAGTATAATGGTTTTTTTCTGAACTATAGTTGCGTTCACTGTTCCCATTTTGGTAGTGTGATTGGGGCAGGAAGAGTATCATCAACCGATGAGCATGTATGAAGAATATCATGAAAAAGAATGAACCATTAGAGGTATGTCAGGGTCATAGCAAAGAGATATCCGTGGTCTGTGCCTACCCTTATAGGAAACAAGCGTGATTTCATTGAACGAGCGAGCGAAGCGTCTTAGTTTCGAGATTGTCAAAAAATATTTTTGTCCGTCCGTCTGTCTGTCTGTTCTTACCTACAGGTCCAATTTTTCAACTCGTTTTAAAAAAAATTGCTGTTTGATGCTATTAAATTTTTTTGTCGATCGCGATTTATCGTTTTATACGGATTGATTATAATTTTGGTAAAGTGTCTGTTATTGCATGGTTATAAGGGCTCGCGAGGTCTACTGTTTTCACAGAACGGTGCTTGTATGTATCATACTTTACCACGGCACATACTAGTTTGGTTAGATAGCAGTATAAACATTAGGCACACCTACGCCTAGTTTTTTCGTGCTAAACGAATATTATTTCAGAATTTTCCAGTAACGTACGGCCTATAAAACCTTTTATTTATGATACTATGATGTTACGGAACTGCTTGTCAGAATAAACTAAGCTGAAGTGGCAGAAGGTAAACTATAAGAGCTCGTAGAACCGACATTCGCTGACTGAAAGATGAATGAAGTGTAGGATGCCCCCCACCCGATTGTTCGATGATTTTTGATTTTTTTGCGGAGGTCTATATCTCTGGATGATGATGATTTAAAGCCACCAAGTGGGTTATACCACTTTTTTCTACATTATTTAATCAGTGGTTTGTTACCAAACCAATCTAGTCGCCCCTCCTGATGGACAGGAATACTATCTACCAATCTGGTAATATATGAGATTTCTTACTAATTAAAGAAATTAATAATACATTTTCATCCATCCTAAAACGAAAACATCTATAAAACTTTCATTAAAGCCGAAACAATTAAAACGTCGAAGCAATAAAAACGCAGGCCGAGATTACTACCTAATTTGTTTTCTTTCCTGCTTCTCTTTGATTAGTTACACCATTATTTTACTACTGTTGGATAAAATCAAAAAACCGTTATAGGCTTTATTATGCTTATTATTTTATCATCATAAAATAATATAGATTTTGCGTGTGATAAATCTTGAAATTTCCGGAAAGAAACGTGCGAATAATTACAAATACGGATACAGACAAAAACTGACAGCAAAAGGTATTAAAATAGAAATACAATTAACGTCAGATATCGATCAAAAATAAATTTCTAATGCTAAATAAATTATAAAGAATCATACCAACTAGAGGACAACTAAATTGCGACTTTGTCGAACTTTGCGCGATTTTATTAGGTAAAAACTGATATTATAGCTAAGGGTCGAAAGAAAATCCGCCTTCTGATCATCAGGTCGCGGGTTCGACTTTAGTCGTATTCCTATGGATTTTTCTTTTCAAAGAATTTATGTACGCAATGTTAGTGCTATAAAACGGTGAAAGAAAATATCAGGAGGAGACCCGCTGCTCAGTAAGCTTTTTGACTATAACTGTCCTGTGGATTAGGCCAACTAAGAGTTGTATAAGTGCTTGCTGGGCAAGCTTACTCCACCTTAAATTCCGTCCCAGGCACTAGTGTCCAGTAAATAGTGGATATGAGTGAAAAAGTTGCTTCGGACCTTCCATAAATAATCTAGATGCAAAGGCTTATTTACTTTATTATTATTACCACTACAAATTAAATAGGATGCAGATTGCGATCATAAAAATTCCTGGAAAAAGTCCTCTACTTGCTAGAAAGACACGAGAAATTGCAAAAATGACAGACGACGCTGGGTGCAATATTTTCGCGACGACATTGTCCCCTAGTAAATACGTGCCTTTATATTGACGTGCCATGTGAATAGAACATAGATATACACATGCTTGATTGTTTGTTTGATTCACACGGAAGTTTAACCTTTCCCGTTGACGATTGAAGAATATAATGGAACCTTTTAATAACAACTATTGTTTCTTTACGATAAGCCTCAACCTTGCCTCATAGGTAGCATAAAAACTTAAGTGTGTACTTGCTTAGGATTTATAGAAAAACGTGGATATTTTAAACATTTCTTAAAATTATGACTTGAATTTCTTTATTTCAAACGAAAAATATGGTAAGCCTGCCATAAGCGGTCATCGTAAATGTACACATTTTGGTTCAGCTATGCCTAAAATTAAGTAACCAACCACATAATCTGCAACAGAATAGTGGCTGATTGCATAAAACCTTTCCACACATAACCCCTTCAGACACTCCATCCTTTTGCCAGCTGCGAATTTCTAGACCTAATGCGTTTGCAGTAGTTTCTTTACTACATAAATCAATAGAAGCCTTTTGTAAATTATACATATCAAAGGTATTGACATTATTTTTCTAATTCTTGAACTTGTATTGCAGTTACAACGGCTTTCTTCCAACGGGTGAGAGAGGCCGACGGCGCAGCAAATTTGTGCTGTACCGACGACCCGCAGCCAACGGCGTGCGGCGTTCCAAACACTACGTAGTGAAGACACCACACAGCAGCAAAGCCATCCTTGACGCTAGCCAACACTCCATATCGTACACACTCAGCCGCAGTCAGGCGGTTATAGTGGAGTACACGGAGGATCCAGACACTGATATGTTTCAGGTGAGTTAGTAAAATGTAAGGGTAGGCAATAAAAGTATCGATTATGATTTTATTATTAAATAGCTGACCCGTGCCCACTTCGTTGGACGGTACAAACCTTTAAATTTTATAGCTTTTCTGTACTGTAATATGTATGTATCATACATATAAACCTTCCTCTTAAATCACTCTATTGCTGAAAAATGCATTAAAATACGTTGAGTAGTTTAAAAAATCCATGCGAACAGACAGTGGAAGCGACTTTATTTTATACTATGTAAAGAAAAGATGAATTATGCGTTCAGTAAAAAGTAGTTTTGCAAGCTCTTCCAATCCCAGCTAAGAAAAGAAGCGATGAATTGAATAATAATGCCGTTATCTCTATCCTGATCGCAATAAGCTAAGACAGCTCAGATTTTCCACTGGAGCCTTCATGAGTCCAAACAGGAATTCCTAATCCGGCAAACAAAGACTGCTTACGAACACGAACCATTCATGCAACTAATCACAAACACGAGTAGGTATTGAATCTGTTTACGGTTTCACACATGCGTGTTTAAAATAACGTATAATCAATAACTTTGTTTATGCCAAGGTTTTTCGAAAACTCCTCTAACGCGTATGCGTTTATCGGTGTTTATCGGTAGCCAGTTGTTTATCGGTGTTAAAAAAATATCACACGGGTTTTCTATATTTTAGTTATATCTTCTTTATCTATTTAAATGTCAGAGAAACGAGGATAACTACTTTCCCTATTTACATTGAAGCATGTGGAAATATTTATTCAAGTTACCACACTATGCGTACTATCCCTTGTACATTGTAATGTTCCCCTCGGGACCGCTTATCAGACGGCAGACCCTGTCTGTTTGCACTGCGAGCCGTCTAAACAACGTGCCAACAAGAACAATACAATGTATGTGATTGCTAAATCGGTACGCATCACATCTACCATCAGCTGCTAAATTGATTCTTTCAACGTATTTTAAAGATAAAAACATTATCGGTGGAATATTTCTAAATGAAATCGTTGGTTTTGTGCCAGAAGCTTAGAGTTTCAAACGTAGGTTTCGTTACCGTTCTGCGTGATAAAACTGGGATGTTGGACCATGACGCTTGCTACAAGATATCGTGGTACATATGGAACGAGCCTTTTGAACATATAATGCACAGTGAAAGCTTATATACCTAATAAGATACGAAGCAGGAAGATTTCAAGTTTCATCTCAGAACACAGGAGTCACTCTATGTATAAAAGATAACAATGTAATGTTTTGCAAGATGCGACGTGTTTACATGCGGCGGCACGACGGCGGCGTCGTCCGTATCTAATCGGAGCATATGGGTTAGTGCCCCCCGGGAGAACAATGCGTTGGCCCCTTCATCGACATCGACTCATTGACCGCACGCAAAGGCCGGCTTCGTTTATCTTAACATCTACGTCTAATAAATACCCTATATGCGTCTGTCTTGTCTTGTCTGATCGAAGAACTTTCACCGTAGAATATCAGTACAGTAACCCAAGTTTTATTATATTTTGGTACCACGTAGGAAGCGTGGCAACGCGTCGTGGAAGATAACGATTACAGATAACATGGTTTTATACGCAGGTTTCATAGTATTGTGTTGATAATCTTCTTTATAAGTACTGTTCTCTAATGAGATAAGCTTGCCTCTCATTGAAATTCCATCTTATTAGCATTTCTTAATAGGCAATAATGTCCTTCAATTAATTAGTTTCGGTTTCTTGATTTCAAAATCAAAAGCAACTTGCTTTAAATTGGATTTGTGAATTTAAAGTCGTTCGTAAATTGGATTTTCGGATTATGTTTCAGTTTATAGTTTTCCTAGCCGGTGTCTTGCTGGTATTCCTATGGGGCTTGGAAGTTCGTTGCCGCCGCGGTCGTCGCACCGCTCCACATCCTGTTCAAGCGATCGGACGCCATTTCATTGTTGCAAACGATACAAGGGCACCGCAAACCCTCTTATAAACACTTTAATTAATATTTATTTACTCATACCATTACCAACAACGGAATCAACGACCCGAGAACCATTAGCATACAACGCCGTGTCATTGTTTATCTCTAAAATTGTAATGCAAAGACACGAGAATCGCTCTGAATAAACAATTTCCAGTAAGAAATGGCTGACGTGTAGCCTGGCAATTTCCTCAAACACAAAGTCAAAAAAATCACAAGGTTGCGATATTTTTTGTCATAATAAATTGTACGCAATATAGAATGCCCTGTTTTTAGCAGACTACAATTATTTTTGTTTTTAAATTTACTATCGTTCTAAAATCTTTTAGATAACAATTGACCGATATGCTAAGCATTATTTTCTACGTAATAGAGTATCTTTGTTTACAATTAAATAAGGATAAAGAAAGTGTGTCAGGAAATGATTAATGGGTACCAGTTTGAACTACGTTTATACAATTCACTATCCAAAGATTTAGGTCTAGTACTCAATAAATATGCTAATATTCTTTTATTATACGGTGTCGAGGTGAATGGTGCACGCTGGAATCTATCCTCATACCGATGAATAGCGACCCGCCTCCACAATCTTGGGAATTTACAGTTTCATTGATATGAGATATTGCTTATATCTTTTAGAATTTATATTTAAAATGAATTAATTTGTTTACTCAGTTACAAATAATGCGCAAATGAATCTACTTGAACTAGGAAAAAAATTTAATAGAATGAAGCTAAATTTCCCACTCTTGTTAGAGTCAATGTGAAGTGGTGGATACTTTGTGCTTGTTATATGCGATGCATGAATACACTCGTGCATCGGTGTAGCACTAACATCGTCTCTGACCAGTGTAATAGTAACTGTTGTATCAGCTGTCGTGTCTATGTGGGCTTTGTTCGCTCATGTGGCATGTATGGTCACCGTTTCCGTGATCCGATTGCTAGATGATTCAGTCGGCTTGATCGATTACAATAGGGTATCTGCGCTTTGCAGTAAGGTGTGCATGACACTAATTCATTTGATTTGTATGTATAACATTTACAGATTCAGCAATATGTAAATCTAAATTCTAAAACCGAATTACTGAGCACCAATTTTATTATGCGTAGGCAAACCACTATAAGCTGATATTATACACAACTTTCCACGTGCCTCCGAAAATCCAATATGACCTTTACCTTACCTACAGCCACAGAAGAAATAATAGCTACAGCGATCATTTCATCTCACGAAGGTCAGAGTTCAACGTCAGAATAAAGGTTACGTTCAACTCGTGCTTTCAAGACATTGTCGTTTCACTTTGTGTACCAAAAATGAACGCTACCCAGTTTAACTTCGAAGCTCGTAAAGTCCATGATGCATCTTCAGCAGTGTGCATGTTGATGACGTCACAGATGACCCGCTCAGCATGTCAGCGAGGTTGGGGTGGTGTGACGTCAGTAGGGGGGGAGAGACTGGACGGGCCAAGGACGTCGCCGGGCCGACAAGCGCGCAACACCCCTAAAGGAATCGATACTGCCTTGACGACACCGATGTCATCTGCAGTGGGCAGAACATCCATTAGCAAGACAAAAGTAAAAGACTTCAAGGTCTCATTAACTTAAAGCTGTCAATTTAAACACGGTAGCTTCAACTTTAAAGACATAAAAACTTTAAATTAAATTAATGACTTTTTCACTTCTGCCCGTTATAGATACAGTCAATGAATTTGAACATGCGTGCTCAAATCCAAATAATGCCGTAGTTCTAAGTTCACTTGCTGGAATATGATTAGTCTGTATCATATTGACTAAAAAAGATCAGGAACCTGGAAACCTGTGAAACGCTGGCTGCCTTATCTTGTATATATTACACAGGCACATTACTTAGCTTTAATACTCATAATAAGTTGAGATGAACGTCATATTATAGACTCGATAAGCTCTGCTATGAAATTACAAATTGGATAAGTATTATCTTAAATCCGATGTAAATTTAAAGAAACTCACGTGAGGCTGAAAAACATAATTTGATTATGAGCAAATCGATCTCAAAAAGAACTGTTCGTTTTGATTGATGGTTACTTACAAATCCTGCCACACGTTTTATAGTAAAGTGTGAGCTATTTCTTCGTTCTATTTCGAATTTACATGCGGGATTTTTCGGATCTATTTGTGGTATACTGATTTATGCTTATGTGGATTGGTCGTTTTCGTGTTATATGTTATTCGGTGTCAATAGTAGAACTATGTTAATAGTAACGCAGGAGTTTGTTAGGTCTATTCGTCTAGCTGCCTCGATAAGTTTTATATCAGTTGCTTTGCTACAAGCCGTCCCGTTTACTTTCACTCGTTTATCTCAACCTTCACGAGTAGTAAAACTGGTTTCTCCTGTCTCTGTCATTGTTATAACCTACGTCTTACTGCAAGAATAGCCTAGCATAGATCATAATAAAGACCGACGTATGATGATACGTTTTTATTTTATGAGCTAAACCATCTTAACCGTCTTTTATAGTCCTGGCATAAATGAGTTAAGTGTAGTGAGATTGTTCATTACCTACATTCTTGAATTGCTCGTACATTTTTGTAAATAGTTGACCGAGCGAGTGAAGCGTCTCAGTAGTCTGACAAATTGGTTTCCTCAGTCAGAATTAGCTTTTCTCTGTCAATTTGTTCGTACCTACTCCTAATACAAGTCATATTTAACGCCTGACTTCATCCAACAAGGGGCAAAAGGGCGCTAGTGAATACCTTATGAGACACTATTTCTATGGTCATTTTAACTTTAAACTTTAGTAACTTTAAGTTGATCTCAAAAATTTTATGAAGATCTGGTTAGGATGTTCGTTGTGGTGATCAGAATAGCTTCTCAAAATTCTGTAAACTGCTCATTTTTCGTTTTTAACTGGAAGTTTGTGCTTAGTCTACTGTTCGCAGATTATTACTTTGATGTTTTGATGGCATATCCCTTGTTTTTATCTGCAGTATTGCTTTCATCCAAATTATAATCACCCCAAAGTAAAAAAAATATATTAAATTCGAAAAAGTACGAATTTATTGATTCAAAGCCAAAGTGAAAATGTATTTATCCAATCAAATTACAAGAGTTACTTTGAAGCTAAGTGAATCTAGGCGCCACCACCCACGCCGCCGCTATATGGACGCGACCAAGCTTAAAAGAACAGGATGTCTGGTCTACTCGGAAAAACGATAAACGAAGTTTCGTATTGTCGTTTGCGTGGCATGCGAAGCAGTGTCAACTTGACTGTACTACTGTTACCGTGTTGCCCCGCAGTGTAATACAAAACCCGGCTTATTGTTTTCCGAGTAGACATCTAGCCAGGCAATAAAGTTACAATAGATTGCTACATTTTTCGGTATCATCCTTTTTATAAAATAATATAGTAGTTAAAGTCAATCCAATAATTCGTCCGGTTCTAGGATGATATTAATTATGATCGTATTAGTTGAACTTTGACGGTAGCTGAATCCTTAAGATAGCGAAGTTTTAGTGTTTGCTTAATGATGTGTTCAGTTTCAAACGCTTAAGTTTCAAGTGTTGCTAGTATGAGTTCCTCCTTTTCCAAGTATTTTTCTTCAAAGGTGGGTTTACTCTGAGTTCTTTGATGCTTAAGTAGTTCTCATTACCTACTTTACTTCTAAGAATTAACAAACGTGATATTAATGAAATATTTAATATTACCCTTTGAAGTATTTGGGTTATTAAAACTAGACTCTTAACAGCATAATTTGGCGCTTAAAAATGTTTAGAGATCTCTTTGAATACTAAATCCTTTGGGACAATTTTTGTGTGTCTATTTGGACGATCATCCTCTGCGAATAGTGGGGTGGATAGGGTGGGGCTGTCGAGACGGTTCATCGGACCCTGGGCACAGAATAATCTGTAGCTAGTAAAGCTGGGAGAAGCAGGGAGATATGTTCATTAATGTGTTTTACTTTATGTCTAGACGGAACGACACTATTCATCTCGCGATTTATATTTGACGACCGATGTGGCGCGGCGGGCGAATGTCCGCCTGCGACGCAGGAGGTTGCGGGTTCGATTTCCCGCCTTGGGATAAATGTTTGTGCAGAATAAAAGACGTGCGCCCGTTCAATGGTTTATTCGAGACTAAAACCGAGCGAGATACCCGCTCATACACAACAGTTTGTACGATCTGCAAATATTTATTCTGGGTGTTCTGGGTGCTTTCTATGTATAATAAGAAATATCTATGTAAGTAATGTATTTTATTAAGTATATCAGTCATCTAGTACCCATAACACAAGCTCTGCTTAGCTTGGGGCTAGATGATGCTGTGTGGATTGTCCAGCATTATTATTTGAGTATCTCAAGACGTTTGATTAGTTAATTTGTTAAACTGAATGTTGTTGGGGAATATACCCGCAATAGTCGTAATTAATGTATTATGCATCTAATACATTTATTAACCGTTCCATGAATAATAACAATACATTATTTACTAAATTTGTCTTTCCAAGTTTAAACTCGACATCTGCGAGGAACTTTTAACCTGTCCGATATTTGGTGTCATTTGTTTTGAAGTGGATTTCGTTTTTATTTTATTCAGTATGTAGGTTTGGTATATACCACCGAATATTCACGTGTATGTATTAGTGGAAACTTTGTTGGATTATGCGTTAGCTATAGTTTATATTTTCTTTTCGTAATGAAATGCACGTATCTAATAAAAGTAATATTTAGCTGAATTGATAAGAAAACGAACTAAGCAGTTATATTAATGTTAAGTACATTTTTGGCTTATTGACCCGCTTTAGAGAGTAAATATTTTGAATAGGTATATCAGATGTCATTTGTAAATAGCACTATGTAATATCACACTCTGGTGCGCCGCAGTATGAAACCTTAAAGCCAAGGTCGTTAGATACCTACTGCTGACTACATGTCAACAATTTTTGTTTTGACACAGTGTTTACAGTCATGTTACCGAGGTGTTCGGGCGGACTGTAAAAACACTTTCAGGCATGTATGAAGAATTACAAATGTGTATTGATCGAAATATGTGCCGAAGTAAGTTCCGCTGTAAGTGGTCAGCATAAAGAGAGAGAAAGAAAGGAATAATGTCACGACTTTAATCCCCAAACGGTAGATATCCCCTTCTTCTAAGGATGTCTAAAAAACTTGAAAACCATGATTAAGTAAACGCATAGAAAGAAGAGATGACTAAGGTCGGAGCAAACGATACGACCGAAAATAAATATAGGTATGTAGTTTGATTATAAAAAATGCCACTGCCTATACAATTTAAAGTAATAACAGTTCTACATCCAATAAAAAAACAATTTGAGAGCATATCAAATAAAACCATTGATCGCAGAAGTGACTCTCCTAAACTCCGTACGGAGTAAATTTAATAATGATTTTCTAATAACAATAAATTTTGATTACTTGTGTGCGCCAGAGAAATTGTTCTCTATTGGCAATAAACCTACTACTTCCGACTGTGTGTAATTTTATGAGCTAACTTAATTTTCTATAAAGCATTGTAATAAAACAGAAGTAGTTGCATATTATTTTAAATTATAATTAGGCTCTTTGTCATCTGGGCAGCAGGATCTCCCGAGTACTGTACACCAATATTGTTGTCACCAATTCACCCTGACAAGGGACTCTCGTCTAAGCGGCAAACCCTCTTAAGTATAGGAGAGGCGTATGTCCAGCAAAGTCCACTGCTGGACATAGGATAAGTAATAAGTATTCGGGCTGATGGCGACACCAACGTTATCTTTTCTGCAACACTTGTTTGGTTTGGTTTTACCAAAAAAAGGTACCTAATACCTACCTACTACCAGCAATTTCCTGTTACTGGTACGTTTACGCGTAAAATGCACAGAATATATGAGTCTGGCGGACGGTAAAGTAACCTACCACCTGCCTGGTTGGTCCTGAGCTGATGTACAGTCAGCTGCACTAGAATGTATATAATTTGTAACTTTCAAAATGGTTTCACAGCGCTGATAAAAATACTGATTGACAATTATTCAAAAAATAAGTGAGGTCATCAACTAATTTCATGACTTTTTAGTTTTTGAGGTGTAAGAGCTCTTTGTTACGCTGTAATACCGTCGTGAAAGTTTCAAATTGTATACATTCTAGTGCAGCTGACTGTACCTACTATGACCATTGTAAAGAATATTCCACACAATCGTTACTGTTACAGAGAGTCGAGGAACAGACCGTCTTAGCGTTCTTATTTTCTGAAAGGTCTTGATGAATGTGTGGAACGGCCTTATAAGTTCCACATACTTCATGACGATCCACGACCACCAGATAGTCAATTGATCAGATAGTCCTTGGCGGCCACTGCCTCGCGAACTACTGGGCTCGCCCGATTCTCCGTGAGGCATGAAATTCAATAAATTCATGAATGATACGAGTCCACCTTTACGCAAAAAAAAAACGTACTGCCACTGAACGAAAGGCCAGCCCTTAGGAGACAGGTTCATCAAGGCAAATCATGTGATTCGGTTACTCTTGAAGTTCTTACCCGCATTTCCCATATGATGATGGTCGAAATGCAGAAGACTAACATAGATTATAATAATTCTACTCAAGCAAAAGTAATAATTTCTTGACGCAAATGACGAGTCGCGTTGGAAGAATGAAACGTGTCATCATAATCATATTCACGGCACGGAACCTATTATAGCAAAACCGTTACTGTAACTCATTTGACCTCCTTCTTGGTTGACATGACACTTAAAAAGCTTGTTTTTGTTTCATTTTACATTAAGGTAACATGTTCACTGGCTGAAAATTTTATTATGTTCATCATTATTAACCAAATGTTATTTATTAAAAATAAATATTACATGCAATTTTACCTGGTATGGTATTTTCCGCCTAATTAATTTTGTTGGCTTTTAACAGATAAAATAATGTGTGTTGATTCATTGTGAGCGGCTTTTAAATTATATAGTTACTTTTAATAGGAATTTCTGATAAAGACGAATTTGCGTTGGAAGAGGAATATGCTAATAAAGTTGCCATAATGTACGATACTCTTCGCTGTCGCTGCATTTATGTATAAAACTTGCGAGGAACCAGGTGGCTTGGCTTAGTTGGCTTGCATGAGCAGGCTTTATTGGCTTTCAGATGGCCTTCGTGTTCTACAGCCTTTAACGCTTCTCAAAACATTGCCAACTATGCAAACAGAATAGGTATCTAGAATAAATGCCTTATTATAATAACGAAAGAAAGTTTTGTCAACGGTTACTCTTGGGAACACACACAGTTTTTTGACGAAAATTACAATGACCATGGGCCAAATGCAAAGTCTGTATTTTAAGTTTGGTAGTTAATGATACTAAATCGCGGACATGAATACAAAAATGAATAATATCTCATTAATTCGCAATTTTTTCCAATTAACTTCATAACGGTTAAGTACTTGAAAAGTAATCTTGGCACTTTCACGACTAGATACGAACCAATGGATACGTAAACGACTCAATTTAGCGCTTGGGGACTCTCCAAATTGGGTCATCTCCAGGAGCTAGAGATAGGTTTCTTACGTCATACTTATCTAATACTTGTGCTGACTAGTATACTTTTACCCTTTTCTGGAGTAATATTATCTGTTCTCTATCTGCCATGGTAATTTATTGAGTGGAAGAGGACACGATTTGGCCGAATGTGTCTAACATCTTTTAACATTGGTATTTAGAGCAATCGAACGAAGCCTTGGTGTTTGTTCTAATAATTTCCCATTTCAGCAATAAATTAACATAAAAACATATAGCTGACACCAATGCTTTCAAGTTCCTCGAAGGATGGCGCAGGACCGACAACCATCTTGGAATATTTCCTTTTGTTGCGCTGACAATAGCCACGAGAATTGGGATATGAAGACTGTACGCAAAACTAACAATGGAAGACAATCGACCACTCATTACGTGTTGCTGCAGTGATTTGGAAGCTATTGTTGGTCGGTCCTCACCTACTTACAGATGAAAAACAAAATTGGCTATTAACCCCTAATAACAATAGCTCAAAATGTTGACCATGTGCTAAAATTATTGTTTGTTCCTTAAAATATTTTGATATGGTACCTTTTAGGTAAGTAAAGTAGGTACTAAGAGTTCTGCGGGAATGTCTTCTCAACAACTCGTCAATATGTTAGCAATTATTTGACCTTTCATTCAACATCTCCAAAAACGCACGCACATATTTAAAACTGGCTGACCAGCTCGCGCCTTCGTTTGCGTTATTCTTTGTATTTCTCATACAAACTTCATTCCCTTATTACACTCGTTTTAAGAAAGACAGCTCAATGGAGCCCATAATAAGTTTTATGTTGGACTATAAGCTAACTAATTCTGTAAATCGTATCAACATTAATTCAGTAGTTTTTGTGTGATGAGTGTACAAACTTACAATTTATTTTTTTTTAAAGTCGATTCCGTCTTTTTCCTTATTTTAAGTGTTATAAGCAAGATTTCAAATCAGCTAAAAGTAAAATACAACCGTGTATGAATTTTACTTTTTGATTTGAAAGATAAGTAATCAGAACTGGGATATCCCAAGTCAACATTTCCTTTATCGTTGTATTTTATTTCGGGGAAATTTTATGTAAGCGGGCATTGAATCATTTTCTCGAACTTCTCTACAATATAATTTTTTCTACTAGTTTTATGTAAAACATGACAACTCAGTCGCTCGTTATTTTGAGAAATAACGCTTAATAGTTTACTGTATGTCAATTTTATCCCTTTGCATTTCTCGCAAAATATATTTTGGGCACATGTCCGCTTTTACACTATGGTGGTACAATATATTATGTAGGTGCATAGTGTTATTTTGTATTCTGTTATATTCATTGATCTATGGTGATATGTAGAATAGCCCACTATCGGAATAGTAACACTATACCTCATGTGCACACTCCTTCACCACACTAAGATCTTCATGTAATTCATGTGTACCACTTAGAAGTTCGTCGGGTTTGGCTGAATTGGTTCTTAAACGGAAATTGAATTCGGCATAGTAGCTGTGCCATCCCCTACTGTATTATTAACCAAAGCTTTTGAATCTATTGTTTGTTGAGTTAATGTACACCATAAATTGTAGTCCATAATCCCTCGTGCGTGTTAATCATTAGGAAAGCTTATCCATAATTGCCTTACACTCGGTTCTTTAATCCTCTTGAGACGAACTAGAGCATTAATATATTTAAGGAAAGTTTTGTCTTCAAATACTTCTGATAATTGTATAGCGCTAATCTCTGGGCAAAACCTACCTCATCTAAAAATCCTGTCCCAGGCACTATAGCATTCCGCCACCCGTGGTTGGCCCGTGGCCCCGTGGTGATTTTCGCAGTCTGGGCAACTGTCACACAGTTGCCCAGACTGCGAAAATCATCTACAATAGATGCAAAGATCAATTTTTTAGCTCCAAACCACCTCAATATTCGCGAGACACAATATTAGATTGCTGATTTTATTTTTTATCTGTATTTTACCAAATTTCAGAGTCATAAAATTTTGATAACCGATGATGTTAAATTTAGTATATACACAATGTATCCACATTTTAGAGCAAGTACCCCCAAAGGTACTGTAACCACCGGTTATATAACACATCAGCCGACTAACAGCTTAGCTAAAATCTTTTCAGTGATCACGGTAACCACCAATTAATGTACATATTGGTGGACTAGCCTCAGTTACATAGTAATGAACACAATAATTCTGATAATCTTCGAAAAACTGAAGCTTGACTTGTTAAAAAATTGTGTAAGGTGCTAATTAAATAATGGATTTATTGCATTTGGTTTGCGTAAGTACAATGCAGTGCAATGCAACGCGCATGCAACTAGAACGAAGGATGTCCCATTTCTAGAAGTTGCGTGGGCTGTCCGACGGTCGACGAATCGTCCGACCGATTACTGCTTGTAAATCTATCTTTGTGCCTTTGTACAGTCATTCAAGTCTGTCCAGTAACTCTTCCAACTGCGTAGTCGATAAGATATCAAGTATATTTTTTGTATAACATTACTGCTTTTTCTTACCGCAGAATTTTCGGCAATCTTTGCGTTTTTAGATTTATCTTGGCAACTGTTATGTTTTAATCATCCCCATACCCACTCACATGCCATTATAATAGTTCACCGTACTGATTATAAGTAATCTACTACGTAAGTTACTACATTTTACAAATTTTAAATTTACTTGATAAGCTTTCTTGCAAATTGTCTTGACGAACTTCATTCATTTGAACATTCCACTATATTATCTTCCCAGTTATCCATGTCAGAAACCGGTTCATGGCAATGATTTACGTTGTTACGGTCGACAAGGGTTTATATGCTCCCGCGGGGAAAGTCTATTGACAGTTGACAACCTGCTGGATGCCAGGACAGAACTGACAACTCGACAGGCACCGGATTCATTCCTCACGTATCAATATTGCCTTTTGCCAGCATCAACAACACACCTTCCAACCATACAGAAAAGAAATGAATTTTTTTATCACGGCTGATAAATCGCACAAACACCCAGTTCTCTCGTAATCAAAATCCCTGAGAATGTAGGTAGTTAAAGAAAATCGATATTTGGCTCCTACCCACTTCTGCACAGTAATTTATTTAACCCATTCTTGATATGTCACGCACTATGTAATCCCATCGTCGCTACTAGAATACAAACTGATTTTCATACGATAGTTTTCTAAGTCATTTCTGTCCATCAGACCTCAATAGGGCTACTCTCCATATGGGCTAGAATATAAAGCATAAATTTGCGAGTCAATTTAGTTGACCTAAAGAACGTTATGTCCAGAAGGCCCCACATTAGCGGACGGAAGTATCGAACAGAACATTGTGTCAGTTGCAGGAATCAACATAAATAGTTAAGCGGCGATCCTGAAAGCATTTCAAATAAAATAATCATGTTAGATGTTCTGGGTGGATAGAGACAGTATTAAAAATTAAAAGTGTGCAAAGATAAATTCATTGTAACGTGTAAAACGCCCGAGGTAACAGGTAATGGAAAGTTTTCTATAATATTGAGTTCGTTATTAAATCGTTCGGATTGGTCTTTATGTTCCATGTTCAAAGTTAATTTATTAATGAGCCTTCATCATGCGTAATTGAGAACAATTTGTGTTTTCTTATGTGCGTATCGCCTACACCACGCCTACATGTCCCAAAATCATCAGGCAAGATCTAATACTGGTTGGCACGAACTGCATTCTTGATTTCTTCATTGTTTTGGTAGACTGTTCGATTTTTTGCTTCCGTAGACAGAATAAAAAGGCGTATAATTAATATAAATAAACAAAGTTAATATGCTTGCAAAGTATTTATTTTATATTGCTTAGTTTTGCATTTTGTTAATACTAATACTAATTACGCGTGTTCTAAACAAAATGTGGAGCTGTTTCCATTGTCTAAAGTTTTTTTTTGCAGGAATAACTTAACAATCCAATTCTTTAATGGTAGAAGGAACAAAAGCCACAATAGAGTTCTACTTACACTGGGCGCGTCATTCGGCGTGTGCACAAACCGTTATGAACCAGAAATATTCGGTTAAAATTGTGCCTTTGTGTAAAGAGTTTAAAATTTAAATGGTGTTTCGTTTTGTACCTGAGTTTTTGTCACACAAAAATAACAGGAAGCAGATGAATTGTCTGCGCTGAGTGGATGCTAAATGGCGCCAGACAGACGGTGGAGGGTAAAGCGTCGGCTATTTGTTACAAATACAGCTGTAGAAGATTATATGGTTTCGGCGTGGCACTTGGCACAAAACCTTTTTGTCTCTTTTCGTGACGTCTTTGTTTACGTTTAGTCTTCACCAGTTGCACCCTAAAAGTTCGTAAGCAGCTACGGTTGCTTGCTTTTTTATTTCTCATTTAGATTTACTCGGATGAAAACCTCCTTATTTTAATACTTACTTCTTCATTTTAAAAATCATCTTATTAACACAGAATACGTATAATCGAAAGACGAGTATTGAAGAACGTGATGTTGGAATTAGATGACTAATTTCAGGAATACCGATAAAATAACTATAACAAATTTAACCTATACGGGTTTTCTGTTTCAAGACAGTTTTATTTCACTGTTTCATTTTACAATGACGTCAATGTAACGATAAGGACTACAGGTAGTAAAATAGGCGTGATGGTTTGTATTGTGACGGGTTCGCTTTCCACTTTCCTCGCAAGTACCTATACCAAGTTAGATTTTGGTAGCAAGGTGAATTTAATTGCCTGGCCTATTTAATTGACTTAAAAACTATGTTTAAGATATTTCTGACTTAAGTACCAAAAAACAGTGTAAGTAAACGTATAGATTCAGTCTTTTATCAGACCAATATTTCACTTAACAGATAGAGCAAGATTATTTGTGCCAGCACGCACCTGTTTTTAACATACTGCAAAACGCTAGCAGTTCTATTGAATCTTAAGTAACAGTCAGCAATAAAACTAACTTTACAATACATTAGGATCCATTTGCAGTGACACTGCCCTGTACTGGTATTGAGTTCATCGCAAAGGAAATTGCCTTCGAGTGCAGGCTGTCGTGCAACCAGCCCCCTGCCCTATTAATTCGCACCTGCCCGCGGTTTCCACGAATAAAGCACATTGTGCAAAGTGGAACACCGTTGTATTGTGAACTCCTCTACCATCCGATAATACTGAATGGAGGCACTGTTACGTGAAAGAACTACAATGGATGTGAATGTTGCCATCATAAAGTATACTTCCTGTTCTTCTTTCGAATCAAAGGGCTTTGGCTCAGATTTGTTTACAATTTCAACTATTTTATTGGCATCCATGGCGGTGTTAAGGTCTGTTTTGGTGCTAGACAGGCAATTTAAGGCAAATTAGTAATGTTGCATAGTTTTGGAGATAGCAGACGCAAAGATACTACAGTATGCTACTGATATAAAGACCGTTTTGTCGAAAAAGAATATTAACATGATTTCTCATCTGATGTTAAACGAGTATTGGGATTTTGATAGCTATACTAATAATTGCATTATACAGAGCACAACCACAGACGTGCTCTACTATGAGCTAATGGCTCTATCAATTTAAAACGTAAAGGTGTTATTTTGCTGGATTTAAGTGACGAACTCTTTAACAAAAAACTCTACTGCTGCTTCAGTATATCATAGTCATATCGTGCACAACATCATCGAAACGCACTGAATGTCAATTAATGAATCGAAGGCTATTGAAACTCTTCATCGTTAGAAGTAACCTCTTCATAATCAAACTAAGCATTCATACACGTACCTGTCAAATAATGCTGTATCACATACAGTAAAAACCTCAGGAAACCAGAATAAATCTTTGAAGGTCATCAAAGATTCTTATAAAATTATAATAACGTATACACTGAGTCTGTTCAAGGACATAAAGCTATTTTTACGACTTAAGTACTCAAAACATTCGTAATTTATTATGTGGATACTTATTCGTATTGTCTTGTACTAGAGTCACTAATTTGACAGGCGGTAAATTGCCTTACCAAACCGGAATTAAGACTTTCTGTGGGAACAATTGTACAACCTTCCACTGTGTAATCAAATTAGTTAGTTTAAAGCCAGTGTTTACTGACACATTATTCGGTCGTTGCAAAGATGATAATTCTCATTCTTTGTTGGTTTTCATACAGTTAGTAACCGCCCGTTTGTAAGTTGGTGAACATTCACCTCATTATATAACAAAAGTAGGGTTAAATGGTGATTATATATGCAGCGGCCTTACTGGGTTATTTATTTCAAGACCTTCGTGATAGAGCAAGGGTTTCTAGACATTAAAATGGCGAGAGGAGACCAGTTTAACTTAAAACAAATTGATGTTTATTTGGTCCGTTTATATGTTCACTACCGATTAAAACACCCCTCGTTTTGTTACAAGTTTCAGGCTTATAATGTATCCTTACGATGCTTAGTAGGGGCTTAAGTTTTAGTAAATAGTCGCGTTCCTAGGAAGTCTAATCGTCTCGAGAGGCGGGGAGAGGATTGCGTAGTCTGCAGTAGTAGGAGTAGTAGTCTTGCGTAGTAGCAAAAAACTTTATAAAAAATATGTTTTTGCACTTTTCAAATAGTTCCCAAGGACCTATTTTGAAATATCTTTTTGTAAATTATATTGAAAGCATGTTTTTTAAGCTTTTTTCAAAACCATTTTAAGCTGTTCTACATTAAAAAGTCATTTTCGTCAAAAGTGATTCGTGAGTTCGCTATACAGGTGATGATATTCACAAAGCTCTATCTAGCCTAAACAACGGATCCCAAACTAAGCAAATCTTGTCAAACGGGGACCAGATAACCGATAGAATATGTAGGTTGAGCTGAACCCAATGTGATATAAAGTGGTATCGTGTTTATCCTTTTGGCCATTTAATCATTTTGGACCGTCACAACTTAGTCATTAATCTAAAATTACTCATTCACGTATAAATGGTAAGTAAACAGAATTTTATATCATTATGCAACACTGACTAATTTAAATTCTAGAAAATACTATGCTGACGACGTCGTATGTAGATCTTTACAATGCCGTTGGTCTTTCAGGTGGGATTATAATTATGTTTTTTACGACTTGCTGATACAAGCAGATAACCCACTTGATGTTAAGTGGTTACTACCTATAACAAAGCATGGTCACGTTAGTTAGAAACCTGCTCTACAATGCACTGCTCTGCGTCCGTCAACCTGAGACATACAGGTGTGTGTATAACTTTGTATCTATCATTTCATCGGCATCCACACCCTTCAAACTGGAACACAGCAAGTTACTTGGCAACAGAAAGAGGTACGGTGATAGTATTTCCCCAGACGAACCCTTCAAGAAGAGCTCTACAATGACTACAAGAATATAATTAATCTATTCTGAGGATCATGCCTCGCACTGTAATTATAGAAGTTAGATAACCCAGTGCGGTCTGCGTGCACGTAGACCGTAATCTGGCTGCGGTTAGCTGATATCAGTTTCTACTTGGCTACTTCATTACGTTTGTATACCGATACTATGATCTATCATAAACTTTAATCTTAGTTTGTTACCAGTACCATAGTAAGTACAACGAACAAAATTTATTTAACAGATATTTGGTAACATTTAACACATATATAGGCCTCATAGCTCGTTGGCAGTAGCTCAGCCTTGTAGGTTGAGGGTTCGATCCCCACAGAGGATGAACACTTTGACACATAGATGTTTGTTTTCTGTTTGAGAGTAATATTGTATGTATGTATTTACAAGAATTGAAGTGGTCTAGATGGTGTTTTGTGAAATGCTTACAAATATTTATAATTTTTTTTTCGAAATAATAATAACATCAAAATCTTCCTTTGGGAATTCGAATGAAACTATCGAAGCAGTTCTAGGCATAACGGTGGGCTAATAATTTTGTCCGGCAACCAGATAGCGTGTCCCAACATCTCCATTCTCTCGTCACGGCTGATGATCCAATTTTATCATTCAGTCTAAGAAGCAGCTGTCGTTTCATAATATCTTTTTGTGGCTTCGACTGCGATTGAATTTGGCAGCTGGCACTTACAAAAGGCATTTACAACGCGGCGTCTGAGTGATTTGTAACCAGTGGACCTGTTGGGCAATTAGAAATCGATTATGAACAGGCATTTATCTCTTTATGCCATCCATCATGCGAGGTTTTCAAGGTTCCTCAGTTGTCGCAAGATGTCGCATTTCCCACTATGCGGAAGTAAAACCATAAAAGTTGCATGTATTGGATAACCTTGACATGACCATAGGGCATGCAATCGATTGTTTCACAAGTGCATAATACGGGGCCTCGTGCTACAGTTAAACATTTAAAACCTTGATCACTGCATCAGTAACTACAGCCAGGTTTGTTAGTTAGGTCAAATAATTACATACATCCTTTCATAAAGCTCTTGTACTTTCAAAAATACTTTTTTGCTGTCGTTTGTTGACCAATTCATGCATGCTGTAATGCCAAGAGATGTCTTATTCCAAAGTGTTCCTTCCTACATGTGTTGAGAAGGCGGGCATCGTGACGTGACGTGAGTACCCGCGATGGCCCCGCGCGTTACCCAACATCGGCAATGCGGTGCTGATCACGCTAATCTGCATTCTTACAAGCGAACACCTACCAATGCTGAATGGACTTCTCTAAAGCCAAATACTAACCTTGAACTGTAATCGCGTCTCGGATGATGTCCTACTAACATTCAGAACTTCAAAAGACTCTTGATTGTCCGCAATCAAAGTAGTTTCAATGGCCAGTTCTGGACAGTTGGTACACCTTCACAAATCTTGATTTATTAATGGTTAATTGAACTCGCTCGACCTCCAACGAATATTGGGATGAATTGGATTTGTAGTTGACGTAATTGAAAATTTCACTTTTCAGATTTCTCTCCGGTGCACTTAAATTAATCACGGCACTCTTCGGTAATTTCAGACTTGGCTACGTATAGCTTTCACTGAAAATGCCAAGATTTTAAGGGAAACTGCTCAGCTTCTAATTGATGGTGTATTTTGCGCAGTGGAAGTGGAGACTGCCAAGCGGCTTTGTTTCATGTGAACTTGCAAATAATGTTTCGAACCGTGAATTATTTACGAAAAGGCTGAAATTCTTTAAAACTATAATAAAGATTTTATTGCGACTTGCGTGACTGAATTTATGTAAATAATTCATTTTCATGATTGAGCGCTGCAACCTTTTATACAAATATCACAAGCCCGTGGCTATGTGGCTGAAGCTGTCGCTGAAGCCATAAAATTGAGCATTTAAATATGAAGCTTGAATAATGCATCGGAACTGGTTCGCTCTTATAATATTCACATAAATCGCAGGAAGTTAGTTCTTATTTAAAGGCTGCAAAGACTCCTCGCCATTGACAATTAGAGCGATGCACGCGCAGTCCGGAACGGTTGACGTAATGCAGCCTTCACACCCGCCGATCAGCCGGCGTTTGGGCAAGCAACCCTGGGTATACATTATAATTTAATTCATATTAAACTGAGGGTTATTGTTTTACAAACTTTTACCCGCAGCGCAGTTTCAACACAAATTTAATACGTATATTGGAATAGTTTTATTTTAAACAAAATTATAATCTTACTATTCCTCTTTCACGCTCTAACCAGAGGACCGATTTAGATGAAATTTGGAATAAATATAGATTGTAATCTGGAATAGGACATAGGCTACTTTTTATCCCGAAAAAATAACGGGAACGGGAAAAAACTGCCACGCGGGCGAAGCTGCGAGTAGCCTTAACTTAACTAATATTGTGTTTCTGTTACGTACTATATAGTATATTTAACAAAATATGTGCCTACTTTCTGTTTTTATGTCGTATTGGTTTTTACATTTAATGTTTTCCTTTTAGATACGGTAACATAAAATTATTACTACTTACTTTTTGACCGAGCGAGCGAAGCGTTTCTGTTTCGCGCCACATCGGTCGTCAAAAGTTATACTAACAGACGCTTGTAAGATAGTCCTACTGGGCATAAGTATGTATTTACAAAAATAAAATATACATAAAAGTACAAAGATTTTTATATTATCCCAAAAATTATTTTCCTCGAGTAGGATAGCACCGTATTAGAAACATTCCAAATCTTATTTTCGTTGAGGCATTTGAATCCTCGGTGGCGAAGTTGGTATCGGATCCCCGTATCAAGGGGAAGGTCGTGGGTTCAAATCCTACTCGAGGAAAATAATTTTTGGGATAATATAAAAATCTTTGTGATTTAAGCACTATAAAAACAAATAAACTACATAAAAGTACCTTTTCAGTCATCTGGTTCCAATAGTAACTTAGTTTGGGGCTAGATGGGATTGGGAAGTAAATGGTTCCGTTTCGAACGTGCCATCCATCCATCCATCCATCCATTGGATCCATTGGGCGGTCCATCGTGCCGTATGTCCGCTATCTGTTAATCAAGGAGTAATTACATTTTGATCTTATCCGGCAAACCATCTCCCGTCCTAATGCGCTATAATTTAATTATAAGGTTCAGTGAAGTTTTAATTACGTATCGAAACTAGCGTCGTAATGAACGTAAGTCTGCTGTACGTTCGACGTAACACTGGTTGTTTCTTGGTCACTGCATTAAGTTAGGTCGTTTGAATAATTAAAGAAACTATCAAGTCTGCTTGCTGTTATATTTGACATGACTCTAAACTTGCATTAGTTTAGGTTGTAGGTGTTTTATCTTAGACGTAATTAAATTTATAAATGGTTATTAGTTAAATTGGAAGTAGGACAGCAGGATAAAGGATATTGGTTCGATCAATAATCAATAGTCACCGAGAACAAACATTTGTATCATGAACATAGATCTTTGTTTTGTGTCTAGCTAGATGTTATATTGTAGGTATTCTAAGTATGTATTGACAAAAAAGAAGTTTCTACTCTATCAGTCATCCGGTTCCTATATAGTACATTATTTTATTTATTGTTGAACGGTCCATTTCAATTCAATCGGACCCTACGTTCTTCTTATTTTATTTTAATCTATTTTTAATTTTATTTCTTGAAAATGTGATTTTTTTATACTTCTTACTAGTGGAAGAAGCAGATGTGTTCACCTGGTGTTATTAGGTTACAATCATCTGTAACTGAGCATTGCCTCGACACACATTAGGAGCGTGTCCTTAGTTGCATTGTGCCGCGTCTATCATGAGGCATACAGGTTTTTAATTTTAAGCCTTATATGTCTTTTCTTTCAAGCCAAAGCACAGCAACGCTGCTTGGCGGCAGGAATAGGCATGGTGGTGGTACTTCCCCGGAGGAGCTCTATACAAAAAGCCCTACTACCTACCTTATGGCTTATGACCCACGTGTTTGTAATAAGCACCTGTTATTATGATTTATATTCTACTTATATGCAAAACATTACTTGTCTGGATGCCAGATCTGTTTGATTACACTGAGCAGAAACTCTTATGACTCGTCCATCAAACTCAATTACAATTTTTGCCCTCAGATTGGAAGATCATCAGAATCGCCAATAGACTTCGTGGTGATGGACACAGTAGCAGGCGACAAGACTGGTGACACAAAGGTTCTGCAAAGCACGATATCACGGTTCGCGTGTCGCATAATTTCCGACAGAAACGATGTCAACAATTGCCGCATATACGCGGCTGGATTCGACTCTTCGAGGAATATATTTCTTGGCGTAAGTTAATTCTTATCGTATCACTACACCACATAAAACCACATTTATATACTAGCCATCCTTAATATAAAGATCGATCCACAAACACAGTGCTGCTAGTACTGGCGTTGACTGTGCTGATACTGTTGACTGTGACCCAGTGGTTCCAGGACAACTACCAACAATTCTCGGGTTATATGATCCTGGCGAAATCCATTGCTGGACATAGGTCTCCCCTATACGTTTCCAGGAAGAACAATTTATTAGAAGCTTCTCTAACTCCATCTACCCACTTCCCGCGATCCTAACAATATTGTCGTCAACCGGGCCCCCCTTATTCGTCCTACGCTTCGTCATGCGATTCGTGGTAGCTTTTCGAGAACCTTTATTTCCTAGCGGCTGTCGGTTCTACGAGCTGCCTGCTCATTGCCACTTCAACCTGCTGACTTTATAGAGCTATGTCACTGACACGCTGACTTTGACGGATATAACGTAGTGAAACTCCCAGCATATTTGTCTCCAAGATCTCTCCAGGCTGAGCTTGTGTATGAGACCAATAGTTAGTGACCACCTCTCAGTGTCATAAGTCATTCCTGGCAAACAGGAGGTGGAAGGAAAAACGTTACGGAAATTTTATATGACGTCTATAATTAGTTAGGGTTTCTCCAGCCAACCAGTATGGCACAAAGTGAAAGGGATCCGATCCTTTATACATGAAACAACATGTATCTAACTGGGTTCAAGCTAGATAACCTCCGAGTCGGTTACTCAGTTTAACAGAATGGTATCTCTATATTCAAGAACAATCAAAAATAGAAGTAGTCTACTTTCAGGAGGTTGTATAGACGTACTCGTAGTGAGTGACTTTGCCTTCTTATCCTAAGGTCGTACGTTTTAGTCCGGATCGAGGTTGGTACTAATACTATTGCACACCGCCGTACTAGGCACTGCTAAAAAAGTGGCACATTTTATCTAGACGTGACGTGATCGTTACGACCCGGGGCCCGTAGGCCGTACCAGCTATTATTGACATGAATTGTCATTAATTTATTGACATGAATGTTTCGGCACTGCCTTCCAAACATTCATGGTTACTAAGCTTTACCTGAGAATAACAATATAAATATGATACACAAAAACGAAAATAGCGATTGATATGAATGAAAACTGCTGCATCAGTATTATCGCTGTCTCGTCGGTGTTCCAGAAAGCAGGGCTAATCAAGGTGTAGATAGTATCCTAGTATAGGCGTAATGGTTCTAAGCCAGGAGCTTAGAATAGGACTCCTAAAACCTCCCATGGATTTCTTGAAAGGCGACTAAGGGAAGGGAAACGCCCTCTGACCCCGAACTAAGCAAAGCTTGTACTATGGTAAGCAGATAAGTAATAAAATACTTATATACTTTTTTTTTTGTGAATACATGCTTAGAATACATATAACACTCAGGCACAGAACAAACATTTATGTTCATCATACAAATGTTTGTTCTCGGTGGGGATCAAACCCACCACCTAATAAAAGGTAGGGCTATTACAAATTGCACTGTTACGGTTGTCAATGAGATGCAGCAACTCCTGAGTACCGAACACCGACACTGCGATTACCAATCCGCCGAGATTATAGCCTTGCCAAATCCACACGTTCGACAATCAGTTTCTTTCAAGCCTTACGGTTCTGGGATGATCTACCCACTCAAAATTGATTGACCTGATCCACCACTTTCCTAAGAACAATATGACCTTTGACAAACACTCTAGGCATGATTGAACGCTCTTAATATAATTGACCCTGTCTAGACGGTGTCAAGTCAATCCCTTACCGACGATAAACAAAAGAGGAGATTCTCAAGTTGACGAATATATATATCTCTTATTTATACTAGTAAAATAACCACGACTCTTCGCGTGGTGTTATTTAAAAAAAAAAGAGCTATTCCCCGCCCTTAGAAGTTAGATTTGAGGAATTCACCTATCCCTCCAACGCTATTCGTGAATGACGTAAGAAGCAACTGGGATTTTACAAACAAAGAACAACAAATAGGAACCATAGGAAGTAGTATCTACTGAGTACTTAAAAGTAATACTTGCGCCAACTTAATTCTATGAATACGGTCATCAATCCACCTGCCAAGATCGGTGATTACGACAAACCTCCCCAAATATGGAGTTCATTTTTGTCTAGCAGTGGACTTCTTCGACCTGATGATTATGATGACTTCCTGTAGTATACTACTACTAATTGGATTAATTGGGAAGAAAAGAGGGATGGATTGTGACGAAGATGACATAAGGAGTGGGCACTGAGATGACGACTGATAAAAGAGTGGGAGAATAAAATTTGTTGTGCCGACTCTAACGAGAGATGAGGATAGGAAGGTAACGATGATAATGTTCTCCACTACAAGAGGAACCTGCACTCAATACAAGCCATAACACAATTTATACTGATATAATCGGTCAGTTAGTCAGATAACGATTTTATATTTATTTGATAGATGGTCATTGGTCATTACTTGTATAGGGTAATTCGATATTGCTGATATCTTTTATATCGAATAAAGAATAACCACGAGAGTGGTCGTAATTTGAAGGGAAATATCCGCCCCTAGCGAATTCATTGAAGTTTAGAACTTGTCAGGAACATTCATGTGAAATCGATTTGGCTAGAACATTTGGAAGCTCTGACGCGTCCGTTTCAGCAGTTTATTTGTTCTGACATATTGCTGTACCTAGGTGTGGTGGCTGGTATGCGTGGGTGTAGACTTTTAATATAGCTAGACGTAGGTATTCTCTTTGATTGCGAACTCATATTTTCGTTCTTGCTTACTATTTTAAAATAATTAGAGATTTATGAAGACGTATGTTTATTTTTGGACGGTTTGAGTTGTTATTGAAAAAATCTGTGGTTTAAAATAGGTTGTTTTTTTTACCTATTTCTTAGTAATGAACGGTGACGACGAACTAGAAGACGAAGCGTAGGACGTATTCACCTGATGGATCGAAAGCTTTCTTAAAATAGGGAAAGGTCGGTCGGGAGACTCCTCAAAATATTTCTTTCTGGAAATATAACACAAAACTAAAACATACTAAAATCGTCTTTCCCTTACCACAATTAATTTGACTCAGATTTTTGCTTTTCATTATTCTGGTTAATATAAGGCAACAAGCCACAAACTGTACCTCTTTATAATATTAATATAGTTATGTATCCGTATGAACTAAATATCATAGCCTTTGGTTATAGGAAAAAGCGACAAAATGGACAGAAAATCACGAAATTGATGGACTGACGACAAACGGCGTGCTCATAATGCACCCTCGCGGAGACTTCTGCGGCGGCAGCGCCACCTGTGGTCCGTGGCGCGAAACCTCCGTGGGGGGCGCGGTCTTCTCACTACGGGAAAGTCGCTCTGCACAACAAAAGGTAAGCAATCATGAATAAGCAGTAAAATATACCCTCAGTGCACCTAGACAGCACCCTCGGTAATCCTAGACACGTTAAAGGTGACCCAGATGACAAAATCCTTTGCTAACGAGTTGATGGTCGTCTCATCAGGTTGGGTCACAAGAAAGAACAGTTGTTTAAAAATTTAACAAGTCCTTCGGATAGGCAACGCACCGACATCGCCACCTGGTGTCTATGGGCGACGGTGACCAATTAACATCATATTGTGTATACATCTAAAGTTCGTTTTGAGTGTGTTTGAGCAATTTCCGTCACTATCAAATGTTGTTTTTTTTCTTTCTTGCGCTGTGTGGTGGACTTTTTCAGGCTGAGGATTAGGTACAAAAATACCTGATGGTATGTATGTCTACCGTCCCTAGGAATTACAGTCATAACGTAAGCCTATTATTTCCTTATCTGGGTGATATGTTTTTATGATGATTGATATCATCAGAAAAAGGGAAAGCAGAAAGCAAGTCACACATGAAGACACAGTCAAAGTATGCAAATATATCGAATTAATACGGAAGGAAGTCCAGTTAAGTAGGTATTGTGTTTGTACAGTTTCTTTGTTTGATAAAACACTCGGTTGAGCTATAAAATGGAAATAACAGGTCTTAATATCGAATGGCAACCACAACTGCAATCCCGAGTTTATTGTTCGTTATAAAATTTATAGTATCGGAGATAAAGTTCAAACAATACCCGGCTCTGTCTGATAAACTCGTAAATTTTTTATTGCATTAGAAATATGTATTGAAATTGCACTCTGAAAACGAAATTACAGAGCTTAAACAAACTTTCATGTACGAATTCGTTTAATATTGTTTATTTTGTACCAATTCACACTGACTACTTCTTTCGAGTCGATGATAGATAACTACAGGGTGTTTACTTCAGAAAACGATAAACGCGCGGCAATTCGGTATTCTACAGTCAAGTTATCGCTGCCTAACATACTGCGCAGTGTAACTTAAAGCGTTAATACATAACTTGGTTGATCGTTTCCTGAGTAAGAAACACAGAATGACGATCATGAAATCTTAGAAATTACAGGGTCTAGAAATAAAAGACCTAGAAATACCTAGAGATACACCCTACGAAGGCGCTCGCTAAAAGTAAACTCTACAAAGAGTTGAAAAAGGGTCAGAATTTATATGGAAAATAACTTCACGCGAATGTAGTCGCGCGGTATTCCATTCCTCTAGCTAGTACTTTATATTCTATTGTTTAACCGGAGTTAAATCCTTTCTGTAGCGAGACAGACAGTCTCGGAAACTTTGCTTTGGTATAACGTGGTTGTTTTGATTCCAGGGCCTACCCTGCCAAGCAGAGACAAACATACTAAGAGATGGAACAATGATAGACTTATGTGGAGCAACGCTACTTTGGAGAAGTGCTGAAGGACTCAAAAATTCACCGGTAAGTTTTTTAACTACAAATCTAGTACAAAGCATGTGGTGGTCTCGACAATAGAGGACCTCTTCACCACCTTCCATGGATGTTATCTTATGTGCCTTATGTGTAAGGCGACTAAAAGGGAACGCACCAAAGGGTAGCGGGATCTTCTGAATACATGAAATCAATACTGCGGTTACCAATCGCTTTGCGTGGTGACTACGGCAATTCCACCCAAATTAGTGAGAGGCATATGTCCAGCAGTGAACTTATTCATTGCGATCATCTGACAGGTGCGTTGCCCTCGCGGTCGCCGCCATCGCGCTGTCGTTGACCGCTGTACGAAATACATAGCTGGTTGATAAATAGGAGTTTCAGAAAAAAAATCGTATTACTCTAAGTATATTTGACTGTCAGCCAAGTGGTATCCTATAAGACCTTGTTGTAGGTAATTTTACACGTTCCTGGAGTATTCGGAAGTGGTCTTATTACATACTAGCTGACCCGTGCCCACTTCGTTGGGCGGTAAACATTTTTACTTACAAATCTTAACTGAAGTAGTACTCGATGTTGCCAACAGATGGCGTTAATACGGCATAAAATAGCGGTCGTTCGCAGTTTCGCTCGCGTGGCAGTTTTTTCCCGTTCCCGTTATTTTTTCGGGATAAAAAGTAGCCTAAGTTACTCCTTGTTACATCAGCTATCTGCCAGTGAAAGTCCCGTCGAAATCGGTCCAGCCGTTCCAGAGATTACCCGGAACAAACAGACAGACAGACAAAAATTTTAAAAAATGCTATTTTGGTATATGTATCGTATATACATTCCTATGCATGTAGTAAAAAGCAGTTATTTTAATATTACAAACAGACACTTCAATTTTATTTATTTGTATAGATATATTATATATAGGCATAGGTATAGGCAGAGGATACCCAACACGTAGAAGGTCATCTGCTAGTTTAAATCCATCTTTATATCAACATTGTTTTAGTAATTCGTTGTCGTTAGAAGATTTGGATTTTTAATCAGGTTTGTAGGACTTACGGTTTGGGCCAGAGATAAGTTAATGTGTATAAGATAAAGTATGCGTACTGACATGGTTTTATTAATATTTCCTGTAATTTTGTATAATAGTAGCGGATCCACCCGGTCCCTCTATTACGCTAATAACATTGAAATGGTGAACGCAACTATGGTAATCGTTTTGATAGCTTTAACGAAGTCCAAAACTTCAAGCCATTCAACTCAGCGTAACTTTAATAGTAATACCGTGTTTTGCATTGACAGAAAGTTTCAAATAAGATCGAAAGAGACAAAACACAGGGTAACCTTTTCAAAGTTACGCTGTGTTAGTAACAGGGTAAAAGGGAAACTTTTCTACAGTAACTGCCCTCTTTTCAAGATTATGGACCTTGCTAAAGCTGTCAAAATGATTCCCATATTGTGATACTTAAGGGACAAATTATGCTGTCAGTATAACTGATTATATCATTCAGAAGTTTCAGTTGCTGTCACTGTTAAATGGGCAGTAACTCCATATAATAAAAGAAGGGCAGTAACTCATTATCATCATCAACAGGATGTAGAAGTCCACTACTGGACATAGGCATACCGTATACGTTTTTTTTATACAACTACAATAAGTTCAAACCCGCACTAATTATACTCTAACGACGTGGAACATAAAATGAAAGTTATCTATGTGCTAAATTTCATTTTGATCGGAACCTAACAAACAGGCCTTTATCTTTTTTAGTTTATAGGTATTTGTTTGACCGCAATCTCACCCGATGTTAAGTGATGATGCGGTCGACGATGTAGCACGCTTACCTAGAAGATACCTATTCTCTCGTGACCGGAAAAACAGACGGCGGCAACGTGTTCCATTATTTAGCTGTGCGCATAATAGCCCAGTCGAATTACCTCAAAAAAGGGGCAATCCCGTAGGCGGATTCTGAGTTTTTTATGTTTTCCGGGTAACTAATTTCAGTTTGCTTGAACTTTTTGTATGGAAATACACTAATACCCCCATAGGTCGCTAGGGGAGCTTATCATATCAACAAGTTCGAGCTCGCAAACCAAAACCCATTATCCGGAAAACGTAAAAAACTCAGAATCCGCCTACTGGAAAAAGTTGAGTACTAGCAATTTTCATTCGGAATTCGTTGGGGGGGAGGTGGTCCATTTTTTCAATTAAGACTCGAAATTTATACCCCATGAATTGGAAAATATCGAGCCTAAGAAAAAAATTATAGGAATCAAAATTGTAGGAAATTTAATTCATGCACTAACCATTTTTGTGTGAAATTTAAAATAACCGAAATATTCAATAAAAAAAAATTAAGATCAAGAGAAGAAATCCACGGGTCGAATACCACGCAAAACAAAACGAATTCCGAACTAAAATTAAAACTACTTATTTAAAAATTTTTGCGAGTCACGATATACTTTTGCCGTTACGAATTGGTACAGCCTTGGTAATCCTTTTTGGTACAGGGTACGTGGTTTGACAGCATGGTTCGATCAATTGGATTACGAGAACTTTTTTTTCCAGTTAGTTAAATAAATTACCGGGCGAACTAATATAATAAATCTTATTATGATCATGTTTAATTCTTTTTTTAGACGAAACGTGACCTTGAAGCTCTAGTTGACGAGCTAAACGCCGGTCGGCCGCAGTGTCCCGTCGGTTTGAACACGCTCGTGATCCCACGCAAACTGTCTGCGGCACAACAAGATCTGAACCAGCCTTACGTGTATCTCAACTGTGGACATGTGCAAGGTACACATTTAAAAAAAAACGAGTGCGCTTTAGACCACACGACTGAAGTAAAACTTCTTTAATATACGAAACGTAACTGGCTATGAGAGAAAGAGAGAAAGAACAGTGCTTTCATACCCTCCATGGTAGTGTTAAACGTTTAACGCAACCTTGTTGGAAGTCGCATTAGAAGTATTACTTCAAAAGTTTTGAAGTCACAGGAAAATAGATTCTAATGCGATTTCCAACAAGTACCCTAAATCTATGAGGTACTATAAGTTACCTATTACTATTTCAGGGGAGCACTCATGGGGCGCTGACTCCAGCGAAGAAGGAATGCGTCGTTGCCCTATGTGTATGACAGCCGGCACAGTGGTGCGCGTTTGTATGGGCATCGAACCCGCATTCTACGTGGACGCGGCCCCGCCTACGTACGCGTTCAACCCCTGCGGACATATGGCGTCGGAGAGAACTGTAAAGTAAGTAGAACTTCTGGAACCGTAACATCATTTCTTGTTGTACTGATAGATAGATAGATGAAATTTGACATAAGTTAAATTTATCGAGTAGCATGGAACTTAGTTGAACGCTAGGTCGATAAATTCGAAAAGTTATAGGGAATTTATCGACAACCTGTCAACAAGTTCCATGATTGCACTACTGAATTGTTCCGTTTAGACAGATTTGATGATACAATTTGAACAGTGACAATAGTGACAGCTCTCGAGGGTTTAACACGACTAAATTTGAAAACAAAAATATATACAATATACAACACCCCTCGCCCTCGGTGGGAATCGAACCCACAACCAATAGCACAGAACGTAGTGCTACTAATAACTGAGCTGTGGTGCCAGTCAAAATTTTTTTACTGTGAGACCAGTTAAATTTATTTGTACTACGGCCTCTATTTAGGATAAAGTTGTTAATTCATCTTAATTAATTTGTTTATAGATACTGGGCTAGTGTAGACATACCGCATGGTACAAACGGCTTCCACGCGATATGTCCGTTCTGTGCCGCGCCGCTGCAAGGCACGCCGGGATATGTCCGGCTCATCTTCCAAGACAACCTTGACTGAATCTCTCTATACAGGTGAATTGATTTCTTTAATAACAAGGATTGACGGCCGATGTGACGCGATGGGTGAATGTCGCAGAAGGTTGCGGGTTCGATTGCCGCCTTAGGATAAATGTTTGTACGATCTGCAAATATTTATTCCGGGTGTTCTGGGTATTTTCTATGTATAATAAAAAATATCTTTGTATGTAATGTAGTATTAAGTATATCAGTCATCACACAACACAACACAACACCAGCTCTGCGTAGCTTGGGGCTAGATGATGCTGTGTGGATTGTCCAGCATTATTATTATTATTATAAAAGAAAATGGGAGATAAGAACAGCCTTGTAAATATTTCCTCCGGCGTCGCGTCCCACTTCGTCGCGTCGTTAGTCTTGCCCGGATTGTATTGACCTAGTGGCAGTAAAACTGTCACCTTTAGATTAGACAGATAAATTATTTCGAGATCGAAGAGAATGAGATAAAAAACGCTTCGCAAATACTTCCCACTACGTCGCGTCCCACTTGAAACTTAAAATTTTCAGAGTATATTCTGGTTTTTGCGTAGACTGCGTAGATGTGTACTAGTAAAGGAATTCTCGAAAACTATTGCCTTAACGGGTACAGCGGGGGTTGAAGCATGTATTATTAATATTATTATTTTGTAGCAGAATCATACAAAAAAACGGTAGGAACCAAGCCGTAAGTTTCTTGCCGGTTCTTCTAGGCTTGGTCGCGAGGAACTTGCGCTTAGATTTACCTATATTTAAGACGTTTCAAGATGATCCCTGCGGATTTTACTGAATAAATGCTTTTTGACTTTGATTTATAAAAATAACTTCACGCGGACAAAGTCTCGCGCGTTTCTCTAGTTACTGTATAAATTTTAGACTTTGACTTAGATAAGTCTCATTGTGATAACAACTTTACTTACCTACTTGAGGTTTTTTATTTTATCTAAACGATCAAAGTTGTGGTCAAAGTGACAATGCTTATCATAATCGTATCTAGGTTATCCAAACGTGTTATCTCAACTCATGTGTCAACGCACCTAATACAATGCGTACAAACAATTGTATTATCAAATAATTACTCTTTGTTTAGGCTTTAGTGTTTACCTTGAGAAACTGTTGTTTGTTTATTTATAACTCATTATCTTCACATAACTTTGTTTCTATAAAGTAAATAGGCCTTTGGCATTGTAGATTATGAATACTTTGTGAGCTACCTATCATGTTCCTTCTTCGTTTCCAGGTTCAAAGGCGTACCTGACGCGTGTTCAAGCATAATGTATGAACAGCAGAATCAAATGGACACTTAGCTTTCGCTATATTACATCCTGCAAGAGGGCATTTAATTATACACCGGCACAGTATACCGTATCTCATTACTGTGGCTTCTGTAACAGTAGGTCGTGGAGAATACACATGCGTTTGATGTTGTTTATGGGAAGACTACTTCAGAACTCTGAATTCAGAATATCCACCAATAGGATTACTTTATATTCCCGAGACTAGAAAATTAAAGGAATTCTATTGGCGGTTTTGTTATTTGCACAACTCTGGTAACAAGCCATAGCTAAACTGGGCTCGTTTGTTGTTAATGCTGCGACTCGCTTGGTATAAGCTAACTAACAATCTTATTCTGTTAGCGCTAAAGTTTAAATTCGTAAAACGAGACATTTTTAAAATCAGAGGATTGGTTACACTAAGTTTTACGCTAATTTAAACAGAATAACGTTCGTAGTTTACATACCTTATTTTCGATGTGGTAATAAAATTGGATAAATTGTCGATAAAAGTCAAATGTCTATTGTCCAATTAGCAAATTACTAATTTAGAGTGAGCCCAGTATAAGATGAGAAACTTAGGTTAGAACTACCCTCTTTGCCCATATAAATTGTTTGAACCAAATAATAATTAATTTCCTTGCGTTTATCACGTATCAATAAAATGTAAAAGTTATGAGATGCAAAATATTTATTGAAATGAGTGTTTACGTTCAATGCGTCTATATTTATAAGATAAGGTTTTAGTAAAAATATTTATTTGTTCGAATAAACATGAAACGCAGTAATCTACGCTTTGTAAATAGCAGGAGTTATCGAAATGTGATTATTGAATGAACTGAATTGTTTAGAATTATATGTTTTGCCTCGAACTTGTATAAGATACCTTTGATTTAATATATCTATGCACATAAGTGCGGTATTACACTGAGTTACGCTACTATCGGAAAGTAAAGTGAGTGTAGTTGTACCAAACATCTAAGAATGTATTGATAATGTATAAAAAATATTCATTTAAATGCTTCCGCGTTTGGGCACGTTAAAACTACCTGTTCCGGCTTTATCAGCCATTCAGCCATGACGGAAACCTTCAGGCGGGCTTAAACTGTCATCAGGTTTCATACGAACATTACTTACCGCAACATACAACACCGCTCAGACACGGTAAAATAATGTGCACTATAGCTATAATTATCTGTAAAGTATCTGTTAATTTGTGTTGTTAATGTAAAGTATGTCTATAGAGGACGCTCTGAAACTGAAATGTAAGTTTCAGAGCGTCCTCTATAGACATACTTTACATTAACAACACAAATTAACAGATACTTTACAGATAATTATAGCTTACCGTCATCGTACCACTCGATAGTGTTGTGCGGGGGCGATGTTGGAGCGGGATCGTGTAAGTGACCTACGACCTTTATTCCCACTAGTACTATAGCTTGTTCTATCAATAGAACTAATTTGAATTATTTGTCCAAGTATTGTCGACTTAGACTTGAATTCTAATTAATTCTATCATTATAACAAGCACTAGAACTAGTGGAAAAGGCCAAAGTTAAAACGAATTGAAGTCAAATAAAAAAACGGGAATATTTTAACAGATGCATTAGAATCTTGTGATTTTTGTTAATTTATTAGCCTAGTTGTAGTGTAGTACCGTTAAAATATGCTAAGATGAAATTTAATGTAAATATTCGATTTTAGTTTGACAGATTAAATGTTGTTTTTGTGAGTTTGCTTTGTGAAGCATTTAAATGTGCAATAGGTTGATTTAGCTCGTGGATTGGCTTATTACTGAGTAAGCCGTACTAAGTAGTACTAAGTTATACAGTGTACAAAATAACAGATTTCAATGGGTATACAACGTCACACTAAGTAAATTCAAAACCCCTGGGGTCCTTACCATCACGTCTTATTGCGATTAATTCTTCGTCCATTTCTTTAGAGAGTACGTTCGTCATGTTAATTTCGCCTGTGTCAAGTAAATTGATAGAATTAGTTTTTGATCAATTCAATCAAATTCTGTCAAGACAGACTGTCGTCGATATTGAATAATAAAAATGGCGTTTCTCTTCAAAACATAATTGAAACATTTTTGTTTAAAATCAGGATGACACATAATTACACTTTCATTTCAACTTCTTAAACTGTTGATTAAAATATCAAGCATGTAATGTTGGTTAAAATATCACCGCAATTACACATCAGAACTTAAAATGATAAAGGTATGTTGTGTTCCAAATGAAACAAAATGAATCCTCTATTGCGATTTTTAAACTGAACCTTTCCGTTTGGACAGATTGTATGAATCCACGATGGAAGAAATATTAAATCTGAACTGACGGAACAATTCAGTTTAGGATTAAATTGCAATGAGAATATGGTATTAGCCCCTGGGTCCACTCTTAAATATTGGTGCAGATTTTCATTAAAAAAATATAATAATTTCTATAAAATTTACCATTTCGCAATACCGAAAAGTGTGACAAATAAAATTTATTTAGACTATAAAAGTAGATTCCGATAACAATGAAATATTGTCATAAAAAGTTATATGAGAATTTTCTTAATCAATTACTCAATCAAATCCTGTTAACAATCAGGTTAAATTTTAACCATTTTGATGCAACACTGTACTTTTTCTTAAAAAGTACACTGTGATTGAATCAACCTTCTCCATTCTAGAGCCCGTCTGGAACAATACTCAGGTCTATCTGCTCAATAATAACTTTGCTCGAGCTCAAGACTTGAGTAATGATCTAGATTACGAGACGTAATGCATTCAAGTGTGCTTGGAGTGTATATTTTTGTAAAAAACCGGCGCGACTTTACTAGGAAATAAGTTATCTGAAAAAACCTATAATAGATTTAGCCTTTTGATGTTGTTGATTTTGAAACAATTATTACGTATATTTTATCACTGTCAACTGCAGGTAGTTTAAGCTATACCTGGAGTAGATCTAAGTAAGATATTTCGAAGAATAGCATTGTAGCTAGATCTCATGAAAATATCGTACAAGGTTTAACCTCCAGAGAAAATGTTATGAATATTTCTGTAAGTTCTAATGGATGGTCGTGTATAATATTGTAAGGTTTAGACTTTGTGAATCAGTGACTTGCAAATTGCTTGATAGCTAAATATGTAGCTACAATTTGAACAACACTGCTTTTATTTAAAGTCGATTTTACTTTGACAGTACAGAATTGTATTGTAAAATCAAGTTCAATTTGCAAGTCACTAAGGGTTAGAGTACGGTTAAAATAGCGTGAATTAGACATTAGTTTAAGAAGTATGAAAAAATAGTTTTTGTACCATTCGGATTCACTAGTTAGCGGTTACTCGTTGAAACAGTTGGAAATTAAATTACTCAGAACGAGTGGGAACATCATGCGTATTATTTGATTGCTGTATCTACGTTCAGGGCCACACACTCATTTATGTCGGTTCCAATAACCTACGCGCGTCCGTTTGTTGCACTACGGGTGTCATGTCAGATCAACTCTCCACCGGTCAGTGTAAACTTTCACTGTATCAACAACCAATGAGATGAAAGCTTATCCGACAAACAACGATTCTTAGTAATACTAGCAGACGCTTGTAAAGTATTGAAATCATCATTAGTACAAAAGCTGATTACATTCAAATATAATCAGAATGGTCACTTGTACCAGGCGTTTCGTCTTATTTCGTATGATCCTCGTCACACGTGACGGTCATACGTTTTCGTTTCATACATTTTACGGTGTCCGTCCGAGTTTGTGAAATCTGGCCACAATAGGTCAATGATTCTGGCTTATAAGCCAGCTACAAGTAGCTGATGCTAATGCATATGAGATCATAAATACATAATTGAGTTTGTGGCACTGCATACAAGCATACACGTTGTTTTAAATAAGGTTTTGGCGTAGGCAATTTAAAGTGATGTAGTCAGTTACAAAGTAGTGTTAGTCCTGAAATGTTATGTTCCAAACCTCAGACACAATCTACAATATTAAACCATTAGCTGTTTGTTTATTTAGTGGCGTGTCTTGGTAAGAGTTTTAGTAGACGAGATATCTGTTATTGATTTGCATCTCATTTGAGTTAAGTATTTTCTAAAGATGAGCGCTCACTGGTCAGTAGCGCAAGCGCTTCGCATTGTGAGCACTCGTGTCAAAGAAAACACTGCTATCTAGTGTGATACATGAAATATCATATTTCGGAATATGTGCGTTGCCGATTAGTGTGTGTCGATGTTATTTTGATTAAGATTCAGAGAATGTAGTGACGCTTTACGCCTAATATGCACATGATTCTATAATTACGGATATTATAGTGGATATATTATTTTCAAAGACAGCGCGTCTAAGGCTGTATTCAAATAACGCAGTGTAGACGTTTACTTTACATTGTGTTATTAAAATAAAGCCCTTTTTACACAAACCCCATAACACAATTGTAGTGTGGAGTGCAGAATTTCGTTCTAATATTGGTAACATAAGAACTGAACGCTAGCCTTAATTTTATTTATAATTCCTAAGTGCTAGGTTATTAATAAATCGCTCTTTTGAGTTAGAAAAGTGACTTGTTGTTTTATTCTGCTAATTTAAAATGAAAACAGTTGTTTAATTAGTATTCTTAATTTATTGACCAGAATATAATTAAAATGCCACGCATAAAGGCACTTCACATTGCGTAGGCTATCGCGTTAATGAGTTACCCGCTGAACGTCTGATTAAAATAATACCAATAGATATAAAATAGTCATAATTTACAATCTATCAAGTAAAATAAAAAAAAATTCTACTTGCGTTTAGATTGAAAGTTCATATACATGAAGAAAATCGCGTTAGGGTAACGAATTGATGACGCTTACAGTTTTTTTAAGTCGAATCAATTGAAAAACGAACTAAAACTTTATAAAGCTAACATTAGCGGTCCATCTACGTTCTGACTAGTCAACACAAACTACTGGGTAAATCGTGGTGGTTCCGGCTACGCAATGTATACACCCGTACATTACCTCACATGGATGTCATAGAATACTACTAAGGGCCGGCGCACATTGGCAGTAACTTCGACAAATCTGCTGGCGGTCAATCCATCAAGTTTGAAAAGAACGTTTGGATGACCTGCTAATAGAGCCAATAAAACCAAAACTGAACACCTCTATAGGCGAAATTATCAAGACCCATTATGGTTAATCTAAACCTCATTGCAAGTTAAGCTTAGTAGTGACGATAACCCTAACGCATTGGTCGTAAGCAGTGGCCACAGCTAATCCACAGTGGTCACGGTTCCAGTCGAGCGCGTTGATCGGCTGCGAGCTTATCACCATCCGCTGCAGACGCTTCAGCTTGCCTGCCACGCCGCAAGCCACGCCTTGAGAGTCGACTTGGTAACGCTGGTCTGGATACTCGCTGGAAGGAACAAGGATGGTCAACATGAAAGTATCCCGTTGAAAGTAGGTAACATTAAATCTGTGCCACAGGACACCTTACGGCTTTTGGTTTGTGGGAGTCTGTCTGACATAACCAGTAGAAATAAAGAACTATTCTACTACTAAGTACTAGGTACTATTCAAGCTAGATAGAAGTTCATGGCAGGTACCACTTTTGCTGTGTATGGATTTTATAATTTGACTTACTATTTCCAAAGGGATACTTGTCCATTACCAGAGCAAGTTACAAACAGATCTCGGTTTTGAGGTAAATGTCGCGATATCCAGATTGTACCGCTTTTTGTGCTGTTATCCAAAACCTGAAAAAATAGGTAGGTACTTGTGGATATATGCGGTTGTAAAGCTTAAGTAGGTACCTACCTACGTAAGTACGTAGGTTTAAGAAACATGACTGATAAAAAAAGAAAATGTTTTCAAGAATTTAATGTTAGCCTTGGACCCACAACTATCTTTATTTTTATACAACTTGTTGATGGAACCAGCAGATGGCCCACCTGATGTAAAGTGGTTACCATCACCTATAACAAAGCATTGCCTCGTAGGTCACGCTCGTTAGGAACGTCACCGACGATGCACTACTCAGCGTCCATCAACCTGAGGCATACAGGTGTTAAGCCTCATGTGCCAGTAATTACACCGGCACCCACACCCTTCAAACCGGAACACAGCATGGCGGCAGAAATAGGCATGTTAAACTTCCCTATTCTCTCATAAATCCAGATAATAGGTCCAAAAATGCCACAAATGAAATTTGTAATCCAAAGCCACATTTTGGTAATCTAATTTTGAAAACTAGTAGATACAGTTAACTCAGAGAACTCAGAGATAGATAGGTAACACATCCTTGTTAGGCTTGCGGGCGCACGTAGGTAGGGTAGGAACTTACCTGTGCAAATCCCTTGCTAGCGTTTTGTGTTCTAACATCAAACACATGAAACTTTCCTTCCAGTGTAGTTGCAACTAATTTATTCATTGGAATATCTTTACGATCAAACTCTGTAGAACAGACCTAAAAAAAAGGCATTATTAATTCTCTATTTTGATGCGTCTACTAACGTCTATATCCATTCTATTGTAAGTAGGTACAGTCAGCTGCACTAGAATGTAATCAAATCAAATCAAATCAAATATATTTATTGCGTTCATGTTGTGTACAGAAGATCTTAGGGCATAAATATAAGTTTCAACATGAGCCTGGTAGGGCACGACAATCTATCACTAGGTGGCTTATTACTACATGTTACATACTAATTAGGTACAGAAAATGAGATCAAAAGTCTAAACTAACTATACCTACCTACTTAAAACTAATATATCATATTATTTTAATATAATTATTCTAAATACTCTTGGAGTGAGTAGAAGCACTTGTTTGCTAAGTATCTTCTAAGAAGAGTTTTGAATTTTAGGGGGTGGTTTTCATTTTTTATATCTAAAGGAAGTTTATTGTAGATTTTGATAGACATAACATATGGTCCAGTGTGTAATATTTGAAGTTTTGAAAAAGGGATTGCTAGTTTATTGTTTTGTCTTAGGTTTTGTGGGCGGGAATATTGTTCAAATAGATGTATATTGTTTTTGACAAATAGGCTAACTTCTAAGATATAAATACATATGAGCGTTAAGATATTATGTTTGATGAAATAAGGTTTGCAGCTTGTCATTGCTTCTAAATTAAATATTATTATTCTAAGGCATCTTTTCTGTAAGACAAACAGTTTTAGCGCGTCTGTACTGTTTCCCCAGAGCACAATGCCGTATTGAAGCCAGGCATGTGCATAGGCATAGTAAGCACAGGTTGCTGTTTTAGTGTCAGTAGATATTTTAAGTTGATATAGTGCGTATGTGAATCTTGATAGTTTGGTTGTAATTTTTTCTATATGTGATTTCCAGTTGATGTTAGAGTCTATATGTATTCCTAGAAGAGGATAGCTATTTATAAATTTTTCGAAGATAAAAAACCATTTGTGCACGATTAAATTGGGACCCACGACCTTAGGTACGACGGTAGACGACGGACGGTAGAAGGCGAGGTCATTTCCACTAGACCACCGGGCTCATTATTATTTTTATAGGTCTTAAAAAAAATTTAACCTTCCTAATGAAGAAGGTACAGTCAGCTGCACTGGATTGTATACAATTGGTAACTTTCAAAATTGTTTTACAGCGGTGCTAACAATATTTACACGACAGTATACAGTTTGTAACTTTCACAATGGTATTACAGCAAAACAATGAACTCTAACACCGCGAAAACTAAACAATCATGGAATTAATTGACGACCTCACTTATATTTTGAATAATTGTCGTGTAAATATTGTTAGCACCGCTGTAAAACAATTTTGAAAGTTACCAATTGTATACAATCCAGTGCAGCTGACTGTACCTTCTTCATTAGGAAGGTTAAATTTTTTTTAAGACCTATAAAAATAATAATGAGCCCGGTGGTCTAGTGGAAATGACCTCGCCTTCTACCGTCCGTCGTCTACCGTCGTACCTAAGGTCGTGGGTCCCAATTTAATCGTGCACAAATGGTTTTTTATCTTCGAAAAATTTATTTACGCAATGCTCCTACGGCGAAGGAAAATATCGCGACCAATAGTATTCTAGCAGCGGCAATAGACTTGTAACTTGACACGTATGGAATAACAACTACTGCAAAATATGGGTTTATACCAAATCTAATAATATCTGGACATACCTGACCACCCACTCGTGACTCTTCGAGGATATCTAAGGGGGGTAGCCCCCTTAGATATCCTCGAAGAGTCACGAGTGGGTACTTTGTAGTCAGAGATCTGAATGGCTATCTACCATGCCTGGGCCAATCCCCAATGGGCAAAACTTCAATAACTTGTGATGCTATTTCATTTTCTCTCTGTTTTATATTTAAACAAAAATAATGCTGAAAATGTAACATACCCCATTCTTAAGGTTACATTCCCATCTCAAGGACATTGTTCGAAGATCAAACATCTTCAGGTCTCCATTATCATAGCCAGCGGCAACAATCCTCTCTGCATCATTGAAGGAGTTCCCAAATGCAACTGCCCAGCAGTCTCTTTTGGTTTCTCCTTTCACGGGTTGCATGTTTGCTACTGGCTTGCCTCTTTGACGAGGATCCCATATTTTGACAGTACCTGTTACAAAAATACCAAACTGCATCTAAGTGCCAGGCTAACTAATGTGACATCCAAAGTCTAGAAGTGTTTAGATGAGAATGCCATTAACAGTTACCCAACTGATGACAGAAACTTAAGCTGTTAAAGGTAGTGTGTTTGATTACCACCAAGGGCAAACATAAGTTATGAACATAGATTTGACTGTTCTATGCTAACATATATTACTCAGTTTGGTCCAACTATGTTTATTTATTTATATTTAATTATTTTAAGACCTAAATGCATTTAGGAAGCTAATTACATTTAAGTTCGTCAGTTATGGTGTTCCAGGGAACGCTTCTCTTTAATGGCCATCATATCCCCCCATCTAGTTCCTTGATATGTTGTCTGCGAAGCTTTTAAGGGTAACTGATAGTAGCTCAATTTTTTTTTAAGAAAAAATTATTTACCATCTCGGCTACCAGTTACAATTTCTGGTGCTCCACAGTTTGATGTACCACCCCCCATGGCATCAATTGAGTTTATAATATCCTTATGCTCTTTGGTAATATACACCTGACAACTCTTTTCTAAGTCCCTGAAATATAAAACAGATTGACTCAAGATAACTATTATTTTTTAATATCATGCTAACTGAACCACATACTCTAGACCTAACATGCACTCAAATAATTAATAAAACCAATTTTGACTATCATCATACCCTAAGAATCTTTTCTTTTATATGAATAAAATTATTAGAAATATACCTGTTTATTCTGTTGAACAGCATAACTGTGTTTTGGTTGGAAGAGTGAGTGCCTATGAAGTTACAGGTATATAAGCAACCTGCATGCCTCGGGATGAAGGCAGGGTCTGCCCTACTACTACTACTGCTTACTGCTCTGGTATAGTAAGCTACATTCCATTGTAGTTACTCACCAGATTTCTAAGGTTCCTTTGAAGTCACCAGTAGCCAATCTCCTTTCCACATCATTGCTTGCACCAAATGTACCACACTTGAATGAGTTAGGACGTTCTATTTCTTTCATTTTCTTAGCTTCACCTGCAGTTATCTCAAAAATCTCTATTGTGCCCGTTCCTCTGGGCATAGAACCGATAACAACAAACTTTGCAGAACAAGGTACCCATTTGCAGTCAAACAGAGAGTGGTTGAGATTACTCTCAATGTGTGTAATAATTTGTGGGGTATCTAACTCTTCCATTGCAAGGAAAGGTTTCAAAAATATCTTACAATGCGCAACTTTTTATTTATAACCTCAATCCTGAGTTTTGAGTTATCAACAAATAAACGAATTTGGTTGTCATAGCAACGGTCATGAACGGTCACTAGACTGAACTAAAGGAAAGATTAGATAATTTTTCAATATCTGTATTGTAAGCGAGTTCTTTTTGTGTGTGTTTTGCTTGCAGTCACGTTATTTATGTGTAACCGTGTGTAACGAATGTAAAGGACGTACAGAGATCAGTCGAAATCTAATAGAAACGAAACTGACAGAAAACCTAAAATTTACAAAAACCATTATTATATAGCAATTTATAATCTATAGTAGATTGAGGCAGTGCAATGACAGGTTGAAGATTTCAGAATGTTGCCAGACTATAAAACTTAATCGAATTTTGGGGTATGTCGGATTGACGACGATAGGACGACAAGTGACGTGACGAATATTAATTTTGAAATTGTATTTTTGTGATATGTACAATCATCTGCACTAGAATGTATAAAAATCGTAACTTTTAAAATTGTGTCACAATGTTGCAATAAAAATGTATGCATACGGTTCACCCCGTATGTAATTATGTATACATTTTTATTGTAACCCAGTTCACTTTAAGCTACCTACTGAATTCACAGCTTATTTCACGGTTCTTAAATTTATACTGCGTTAGAGTTTACTGTAATACAATTTTGAAAGATATGAATTATATAAATTCTAGTGTAGTTGAATGTACCTACATAAGACTTAGCTAAGCATGAAATATTGCAAGCTTAGTGACACCAAGACGTACCTACCAGCAACAATAATTGATATTTTTCTAAGGACGCCCAATGTGGTATTCTACAAAACTACACGAAAACACGAGAAATGGCCTCGTATATTTTGATTTTGACTCGGATCATGATGCGAATACGTATCCAATTTGTTTTTTTGGGAATTTTGTAATAAGTACTTGGCACCCAATCATTACCTCATTTAATTTTGTTCATGAATGAATGAGTAATCACTCATTCATTCATTCAACAAAATTAAACCAATCGGTTATGCTGTAATTAATTTTAGTTAGACAAAAAAGATAAAAATGTGATAGGTTTTTAAAAACGAGATAGATTCACTATTTTGTCCTCAAATAAAGTAATTTACAATCATGAGTGAGAGAAAACACAAACGGAGTGTAAGTATTCCATGCCACACGGCGCTGGTGGCAAGTCAACAACTACGATTTGTAATTGAAATTGTACGATTGAAATTTTATGGTCCTTTACAGAAAGCTGACATAGCGAAGCAGTTCGACCTGCCTGAACGACAGTCAAAGATAACGACGCTGCTGAATCAGGCTGGACAGGCGTATTGCATATGCCGGTCTTCGGACAGTTCTCGGTTTATGATGTAAGGATCTTAGATATAATATTCTGTGACCTTATTTTGTTTTATTTAGGTAGTAGTTCTTTATGAAAGAGTTCGATCAGGGAAAGGTATGGTCGCAGTCAAAGTCAAAGTATTTTTTCAGTAATATCCGCAGGAATCATTTTAAAACGTCTTAAATCTAGGTGGCTCTGAGTGCCAGTTCCTCGCGACCAAGCCTAGAAGAACCGGCAAGAAACTTACGGCTTGGTTCCTACCATTATTTTGTATGAAACTTTTACAAAGTAATAATTTTGTAAATAATGAAGCTCCAAACCAATCCAATTAAAAAAATCCAATCCAATTTAATTAAATAAGGTGATTGCAAGGCAGAAAACATGTTAAGGCAATCATACCAAAAACTTAATATACAATAGAAGTTCAAAAGGCAGCACATGCTACTCTTCAACTAAGAGTAATGCTTACAATCTAATTCACATTGAATTAGATTGTAAGCATTATTAGATTAGAATAAGATGTTAAATCTAGTTATAATAATATGGTAAGCTGTCTTCCCATCTCCTCTGTTGATGTCCTCTTTGCTTCTGCCATTGCTGGGGTATCTTAGTCCATTTCTCTTAAGGATCTTGTATCATGAGGGCTGTCCATGCCACTTCTTAATCTAGTTAAAATAACTTTCACTATAATCTAGTAGGTTTATAATCTCATAATTAGACTATTTTAACAAATTTGTTTCTTTCAGAGCATGTGATTCCTGTGAAGAATGGTATCACGGAGACTGCATTAATATATCAGAGAGAGAGGCGAAATATATCAAGAACTACTTCTGTGAACGCTGTAGGGAGGAGGATCCTACTTTAAAGACTAGGTTCAGACCTCAGAAGAGAGAGAATGAGGGGGATGTAGATGGTTAGTAGATTAAAAACTCTTTTTTTTAAGTAATACTTCTCATGCGACTTCCAACAAGATTGCGTTAAATGTTTAACACTACCATGGAGGGGATATGAAAGTACTGTTCTTTCTCTCATAGCCAGTTACGTTTCATATATTAAAGAAGTCTTACATCAGTTGTGTGGTTTAGACCCACACACACACACTCGCTTTGTTTTATCTACACCTGTGCTAACAACAGAATTAGCCTCGTCATAATTTACTAAGTGGTTTCCCTGTAGACAGCTTGTTGATAAATTCAGTAAAACTTCTCGAATTTATTGACCTAGCTGTTTTAACTAAGTTGCAGTGATATCTAAATTTCTAACCCAAAATAACCTCTATATTGGACATTATCTGATACATGCCTCTTGTTTCAAAATGAGGTACCTATTTGCTTTTAGGTGGAGATGACAAGAAAAAGAAACGTAAAGAGAAGGATCACTCTGAGAATAAGTCTTCAAAAAGACCAAGCAATAGAGATGGTTGTGGTGAATGTCCTGGATGTCTCCAAACACATGATTGTGGACAGTTAGTATTTACATAATATTGCATTTAGAAGTAAATCAATCAATTGCAGTGGTTGGCTTGGAATAGGACCTCACATGGTAAAAATATTCAGGGTGTAAGAAGACACATCTAAAATTAAAAACAGTTAACAAATAATAAAATATTGGTGGACATTCACTCAGCACCATCTTGACAAGGGTGCTGAGTGAACAGAACACCTGAACTTTAGAGCACTTGAACTGAACCCCTCCCTGCCTGGAGGTTCCGGGTTCGATTCCCGCCTTTTGATAAATGTTCGTTGATCTAATATTTATTCCGGGTGTTCTGGATATTTTCTATGCATACTGAAAATTATGTATGTATGTAATGTATTAAGTATATTAGTTATCTAGTACCCATAACACAAGCTCTGCTTAGATGATGCTGTGTGGATTGTTCAGCTTTATTATTATTATTTTGAAAATAATACTACGCATAGTGCAATTGACTGTACTTTGAATAAATATACCATGATTAAGTTATTATTTCTTGCAGTTGTGAAGCTTGTGAAGATTCGTTCAAATATGGAGGCACTAATAGATCCAGACCTAAATGCAAAGTCAGGATATGTGTGAAGCATCGCATCAAGCCTGCTAAACCATCCAGGTAACATGTTATTGTCTATCTACTCCTCTAAACTATAGACAAAGTCGCAGAGCAACTAATGCGGTTCCTATATTCTAAGAGGCCGGGTATAATAAGACTATTTTCGTAAACTGAATCTCTCATCTTGTTTGGGTGACAGTTTAAAAAATGTCCAATGAAATGAGAGATTATTTGAATTTGACTTGAAAATTTGTATAACAGCAGCAACAGGAAGAAGAAGCGAGATCTGCACGAGAGGGAGACGTATGAGCCAGAGGAGAGTATATCCCATCTGCAGACAGTGACACCGCGGCAGTGCTACGGACCAGCATGCGCACGCGCAGCCTCCTATGCGAGCAAGTATTGCAGCACGCAGTGTGGGGTCAGTCGTGCTACCACCAGGATTTACCAGGTGAAGTCACTTAGTTCTTATTTTCTTATAAAATCACATTTCCCTTAAACCGTCTTGAAAGTACTGACTTAGACTGTTTTCAAGAATGACCCAGTTAAACTGTAACCATTCTTTATCCTGAAGTAAATTCAATTCATTTAATTTCAGATTAGCGACGCAGGAGGTTGCGGGTTCGATTCCCGCCTTGGGATAAATGTTTGTACGACCTGCAAATATTTATTCCGGGTGTTTTGGGTATTTTCTGTGTATAATAAAAATATCTATATATGTAATGTATTAAGTATATCAGTCATCTAGTACCTATACCTAGTGTAGGGGTATGAGTGAAAAAGTTACCCTTGGCGCTGTATAAATTATCTACAATGGATGCAAATGCCTGCTTACTTACTATTGTTTTCAGGTGCTACCGCAACGTATACAAGAGTGGTCACTATCCTCGTGTGTGGCGGAACAGAAGAATCGTAAAGCGCTTGAAGTGGTCCGCAGCGGTATAGCAAAAGCGCAATCACAACTTAAAGCGCTTGACAAACTGCATACAGACCTGGACGCGTTAGTCGCAAGAGCTGATAACGCCACTATCGTACATACGGATGATAAGGTATCCTAATATTTCTTTATTTTTAGGGTTCTAAATACGTGAGTACGAGGCTGTCCTAAAGACTGTCAATATTGTAAAGATCGCCAGAAGTTGGTGAATGTAAAGTCAAAGTCAAAGTAAAAAAGCATTTATTCAGTAATATCCGCAGGGATCATCTTAAAACGTCTTAAATCTAGGTGAATCTAAGCGCCAGTTCCTCGCGACCAAGCCTAGAAGAACCGGCAAGAAACTTACGGCTTGGTTCCTACCGTTTTTTTGTATGATCCTGTTACAAAATAATAATAATGTAAATAATGAAGCTCCAGTGTGGTGCCAATCTAACTGAATGCAAGACATGAAACATCATTGGCTATAAAATGTTTATAGCCAATGATGTTTATGTGTATATGTTTCCAATGTATATAGTCCTCATGTACTGTCAGCTGCACTAGAATGTATACAATTATTAACTTTTAAAACACTATCACAATATTACTATAAACTTTTAAACACAAATACCATGTAACCAGTTGATGAGTTCACAATTTTTTTGCATTTTTGCCCTGAAAATATATACCGTTACGTTGTGACACTATTTGGAAAGTTGCGAATGTATACATTCCAGTGCAGCTGACTGTACCTGTGGTATGGGTGTTTATGAGGCTTAACACATATACGCCTGTATGTAGGTTGATGGAAGCAGGGTAGTGCATCGTAAGGCACGTTTCTATCGTACACGAGCTGTAATTGCTTTGTTATAGGTGATGCATGCCACTTAACATCATGTGGGCTATCTGCTGTAAGCAAGTTGTATAACAAGATAAAATAAAAAATTATAAAACCCCCGACATAAGAACACTCCTGACTAATTCACCTTTTAAACAAAAAACTAAATCAAAATCGGTTTATCCGTTCGGAAGCTACGATGCCACAGACATAGGCACGTCAAACTTTTAACATCCCATTTTTGCGTCAGGGGTTAATAAATATTTCGCACTTTCATTAACTAACCATATTGCAGGAAGCGGATGACGAGACATCGATGTACTGCATCACCTGTGGCCATGAGATTCACTCCCGCACAGCGGTGAAACATATGGAGAAGTGCTTCGTGAAGTACGAAGCGCAGGCTTCTTTCGGCAGTCGGCACCGCACGAGGATAGACGGGCAAAGCATGTTCTGTGACTATTACAACCCGTTCAACGCTACCTACTGTAAACGATTGAGGGTAAGAATAACCTTGCATACAGTAATACCAACTGGTCAGTTGACTAAAGGGCTTTTCGCACTATATACAACCCGTTAAACGCTAGCTACTGTGAACGATTGAGGGTAAGAATAACCTAGCATACAGTAACACCAGCTGTTCAGTTGACTTAAAGGCCTTCCGCACTATATACAACTCGTTAAACACTACCTAGTGTAAACGATTGAGGGTAAGAATAACCTAGCATACTGTGCCACCAACTGTTCGGTTGACTTAAAGGCCTTCCGCACTGTATACAACCTATTGAACACTACCTATTGTAAAACATTGAGGGTAAGAATAACCTAGCATGCAGGTAACACCAGCTATTTCTCGCTTTTGTAACCCGTTAAGCATTACCTAGTGTAAACGATTCAGGGTAAGAGTAACCTGACATAATGAAGTTACATTGTGGTGCCATATCAACTTAACTCGTTTGTCAACAGGTTATGTGCCCAGAACATTTCAAGGATGCTAAAGTATCTGACACGGATGTCTGCGGGTGTCCCCTAGTTCTGCGCGTGTTCGAGCCTACTGGGGAGTTCTGCAGGGCTCCCAAGAAGTCTTGCCTCAAGCATTACCAGTGGGAGAAATTACGGCGAGCAGAGATTGATATGGAAAGGGTTAGGCAGTGGCTGAGGTTAGACGAGCTGCTGGAACAGGAGAGGAGTATCCGGCTTGCTATGGCTTCAAGGTGAGTGACGCTCTGTAATTGGTCATTCTACTTCATGCTGAGGTAGAACTTTGTTGTTGGTTCTGCTAGGCAACGCCATTCCTTCGTAGCGGTTCCATTTCTACACTCGTTATCGCTCTAAACTACTAACTATCCATAGTATGTATTTTATAAAATAATATGAACAGTGTTCAGACGATGACAAAGTTTGACGATGACGAACTTTGGCCTAAACTAACTTAATTTGAGTTAAGTAGCTAAAAGTATAGCTGCTCTTGTTGTTGAATCAACTATACAATTTTATTGGCTACCTGACCGACTGACATATAGACAACGCACAGCCTAAACCACTGGTCGTAGAAACTTGAATTTTACAGAGTATATTCGTTTTGATGCGTAGAGAGTTAAAAACAAAAAAAAAAACTCGCAAATAATTACAAAATACGTAATTAAATATTTACCATGGACTTTTTTTTTGTCTACAGAGCTGGTGTGCTCGGTCTAATGCTACACTCCACGTACAACCATGAGGTAATGGAACGCATCGCTAAGGTCAATGAAAACGGCAAAGTCAAGGATCCTTCTTGACAGCGCGCCTCAAGAGACGTAAGCGTCTCACAGACGTCTAACATGTCACCGTCTCATGTTACACAGACGTCTCAAGTGTCATCGACGTCAGCTACTATGAAGGCCCTCGTCTCACAGACGTCGCAGAAAGACACATCTTATACGCAGACGTCAAATTCTAATTAGCTTGTAGCGTTCTTAAAGAGTACGGGTTACGAAGATGGGTCGTCGACGTCTTCCAGCCGCATGTTATGAAGACTCGCGTCTCGCAGACCTTGCAGAAAGACACACTTTTAACTCTAATAGTTAAGCTTGTAAGGTATTTATTTAAATTTGTTATCAATGTAAATAGTATGTAAGAATAAAATTTATTAAGTGGAGAATAAAATCTGAGTTATTACTTTTTGGTTTTTATGCATAACATACCTACACTAATATTCCTTAACTATTAGTTCGCCTCGAACTGAAATATCGAGATATTCTTTATGAATATTGGTACGTTGGGTAGGTAGGTATATGAAAAAGAAAAGAAAATAACTTTTCATTTGTTTGCTATAATAAGAGCGCCAGTTGTCTAGCGGTAGTAATCCCGCCTTCTGATCCTAAGGTCACGGGTTCGCATCCGATCGTGCAGGTATTAATTTTATTGTTTGAAAATGTGCGCAATGCCAGTGCTCTTAAACTCTTAAGGAAAACATAGTGAGGAAACTAGTTAGTATTCTAGCAGCGGCAATGGGCTTTGCAACCTGTCATTAATAGAATACCACCTACTGCAAAATGTGGGTATGTGCCAAATGTCGTACCTGGACGTACCTCTGACTATCCCTTAGACATTATCGAAGAATCTTATTTAAGATCCTATTTAGGTATCTTGAGGGGATATCAACCGTGGATACAAGTCGTGGTGGTATTTAGTTATTTTATATAAAAAGTTGCCATTGAAAGTTGCTATTCTAACTTGGCTCCTTACAAGAGTTATTAGAATAATTGAAAGCTTTCTATATCTGTTTATAATTGGTTATTATTATTTTAAGACTTTCAAAGGCCAAATATCAAATTGATTATTCCGAGTCAAACCCCCAACCATCCCTTACGTAACACCCTATCTGTAACAAGAGGGTGTCCAAGCGGCATTCTTTACGGTTCCGCATATTAAATTTATATTAAAATGTCTGAGCCGATTTTTCGCGTGTGTGCTGATTCACTCACAAAGGTCTTCTAAACTAGTGGTTCTATATGTGAGAACAGTAGACGTCGCTTACTTAAGTAGACTGAGCGATTTCTCGAGTTTCCTTGGTCCTAGAAAGTCGAATCTGGTGTGTAGACACCATAAGAAGGGTCCGTCTCAAGAAGGTAAAGATGAATATGTAGTCTGATTGATATAGGTACCTAGTAGTAATAGATATACTTACCGAAAAAATAAAAATTGAAAGCTACAAACAAACACCTTTCCCTGTTTTTTTGTCCCTTTCACTCCCCCATTTTGAATTTTTTTTAGCAATATCTTGTTTGGAATGAAGTCCTTATTCTGCCTCTCAAATTTAATTAAAATCCGTTTGGCTGCAGTGGTACAGATACCTAGAGTTGGTTCTCCGACAAGTCCGGGCCAATGCCACTTCAAACTGTGGGCTGTGACGACATCTAAGGTACTTTGTCGAATGATCTTGTCTATTAGAGAGATTCTGAGAATATACCTACCTCTCCATACTCAATCTACTTAGTGTCTTTCAATCCTAGCATGAGTGTCCACGTTTCGGCTCTGTCCGCCATACACCCGAAACGTAGCTACTTACTTACTAAAAACACAACAATAAAACCTATTCAGTTTTTGTCCCACAAATTAGTTAACATATCAAAACATATTTTGTGCCACCCCCTGCAGTGTGACACGTGCATTCAACCCAATAGAATAAGTAACAGTACCTACCTTACCACCCCCCGTTCAATATCCGCCCTTAGTAATTGAAGCGTGTAATCCATTTGACATGTTTTGCAAATCTCAATAATTTGACACAGCTAAACACCCCTCGTTAGTTTTGACTTTTTAATTTTGTTTCGAGTTTTTGCGGTGGGCTAATTAAATCTGCACGTCTTTTTTGTAATTTAGGCTGACTCCACACTACTGACAGAGCACAGAGCACTACGCAGTCAAATCAGTCAATCATGTCAAATTTGTCAGCAGTATGAAAACTGAAATGACGATAGGAATGTATACCTACCTAATACAAAACCACCCAAATTGCCTCTGAGATATTCGATTGCTTCGCTCTCTCGACAAATAATACATTTATTTATTTTAAATTAAGCTCATTATAACAACTTCGAACCTACCTATCTAACAGCGTTATTAAAATCAATCAGATTTCGATAAAATTTAACATAGGTACACTCCTGGATATAAGTATAAAAAGTAGGGCAGTCTTTGGGTACTGCCGTTAGAAGCAAAAACTTGTCCAAAAAGTACACATAGGTATATACACAATATACCTACATGGAAAGCGTTCAGTGACGATGACGCAAGTTCCATGATTTTTGTTCACCCAAAAAGTTCAGTTCCAGTAAGATTCGCCAGGTGATGCCAGCTTCGATTCGATGGTCTAGTTGGCTAGCGCATCCTCCATACCAAGGGGAGGTTCACATCCCACTCGAGTTTTGTTAATTCTGAAATTTTCAAAATTAATAAACTTTGACCCTGTAGCGCGCATATTTTTGTAAAAGCATGACAATAGCAAAATGAAGCACAAATACAAAATTAAGTTAATCCAAATTAATTTGTAACCCTCTGCGGATTTACCCTATCCGCAACAATTTCGCGTCGGATTTGACGAATCTCCCAAATTGCCCAAATCTGCTGAATTCTGCTTTTGTCTGATGCAGTACAATGCGTGAAGTGAAACAAATCTGGCATCTGTCCGGCTGTAATGCGGCGGGGTCACGCCTAAAGCGATGATCGAATTCTGATTAGCAAATGCGTTTAGAATTGAATGTGATTGTCACTGCAGGTGCATTTTGGGTAAGTGTAAAAGTAGACAAACTGTTGGTACGCTTTCAGGGTATATTTAACTTAGTGTGTAGAGGTTAAACAAGAAAAAAAACCCCGAAATTCAACCTCTAAAGGGTATTAAAGTTTGCATGGAAATAGCTTGACGCAGATGAAGTCGGCTTCAACTAGTTTTTTATAAGAACTTATGGTCTCTATATGTAGATCAAAGTGCGTAGGTATGGGTATCTCATCAAACCATCACCAGCGTTTGCGTCTGAAATTCAGAAAACGGGAGTCGATACTGTAGTACCCGCCTTTTGTATCAGCTGTAGCCAATCAGCTTCTACCACCCTAATCTCCTCTTTTACTAGCCAATCACAACCGTGAAACCTGGCGTTACTATCTAGGGTTGCCATGTTTCTAGAGAATTCAGATTTTGAACTCTGCTGCATTCTCTTAGGGTAGAGGGTTCTGGAGCGCGTGAAATTAATAAAATCTCTCCCTTATTTTGGTACAGCGCGAAAATATAATACTTTGATTTAGTTCAATTTCGCAACCCGTTGGCTTCACTGGCTTTGGGTACGGTCCAAGGAACAGTTCTTGGGTTGGTGGAGTGGTTTTTTCTGGTGGTATCGAAAAGGACTCAAGATTCATTTCCCGCTGATGTCCTACGGCAGTGAGACGCCGCACGTCTGGTCCAGCTCAGCGGTAAGTTGACCGCACCCATTACAACTCTAACACTAGAATTCAAATCAGTAGAAATATTTACTGCCTGCATAAAGTCTGTCCAATCCCAATAAATATCACTAGGTTTTCTTGTATCGCCTTTTTAATCACGGAAGACAAATCTTATTATCAACATGTATCATACGGAATGGTTGAAATATTTTTCGCTTCTTAAATCAGTATCAACCAACACACAGTAGTTTACTTTCGGTGCTGTTTCCTAAGTCTTACGGTCGCTTCATAGACGAGCCTACTTCCTATCACCAATCGCGATGCATTAAACATTGCTATTTCAGTAAAATTCGCAGGGATCATCTTGAAACGTCTTAAATCTAGGTGAATCTAAGCGCCAGTTCCTCGCGACCAAGCATAGAAGAACCAGCACAGGTTCTTGATACAGCTTCGCTACTTTACCAAATCCACCAAAACCAAACAGTCCGAACAGCAAACATTTTACATACAGCTTAGATCTAAAGATTTCATTACTGTCTGCTTCCTATTCTGTGTTTTCCGCTAAAAGATGCTTGCTTTCAGGGCAGCGAGGTGTCTCCGTACGGGCCGCTGTGGGACGCGCCACCAGCTCCGGTGCCTTATCCTGACATCTTGGCCTTCCCGCCGTCCGACCTGGGTGAGTCAGTTTAAAGAAGCTTGAATAAGTCAATTACACACGCCCCAATAAATTGCTAAAAATTGGAAAAAGATTTGTAGGTGTCTACATCCCCCTGCATAATAAATGACTTTTAGTATAGTAAATACATATAAAATTTCTCTTTTTGCATTATTGAAATTGTCTCTTCTGACTTTACATTAACCTCCACTTAAGTTTTTAAGGAACATGTATGAAGTACTTGCTTTTATTAGTATAGTAAATACATAAAAAAGTTATTTTCTTGCAGTAGGTATTAAAATTATCTCTTCTGGCTTAACACCAACCTCCACCTAAGGAACATGTTAAAGACACTGCATAATTTTCAAAACGGCTTAAAATTCTGTATGAAATTTATCCTAGTTCAGGCAGCTGAAAATATCCTGACCATTATCATCAACACTTGCTGATAATTAGGTCTAAAGCTCCGCCGTCTATATAGGGCCCCTATATAGTAGTGGAAATAGTATTACTATACTATAGTGGAAATACGTGGTTTCTGCGTACCCCTAGCAGAAACCACGTATTTCCACTTACTAAACGATCCATAAACCACTTTTGATTAATTAACTCTCACTACCGACCTGCAGGTCTACTTTTGAACACGATAAAATAAGTTTTACATTCAAGTAAGTAGTAATTGATAGGTCTACTCTTGAAAACCAGTAACGAAGTTTCATATATCCGTTTTGATTTACACTGCGGGGGCTTGGTAACCCGTTCCATAGTTAAGTTGCTGCTGTCTGACATGCCGCGCAGTGTAACTTATGTTTTCAAGAGTAGACCTACAGGTTTTTCTCAAAATCGTCTGTTATTTATTCGAGATACCTACGCCGGAGTCTTCCCCTTCTAACCTGCCTATGCACACACATTTGATGCACCTGCTTTCGTCAATCTTTTTTCATTCATACTCTCTACATGCTTAAACTATCTTAGCATATTTCTCTACTTCATTCATCACCATATCTTTTTTCACTGTACATTTTTCTTGAGTGCACTATTGTCTATTTAAAATAAGGAAAAATTTTGCTGCTATTCAGGTATTTTGCTTAAGAGCCACGGGTTGTAGCTAGAACTATTTCTTGCCGCCAAGCAACGTTCCTGTGTCTTCCGATTTGAAGGGTTTGGGTGACGGTGTAAATACAGGCACATGAGGCTTAACAGCACACATGCCTCAGGTTGGTGGACGCATCGTAGGCCACGTTCCAAACGTGCGTGGCCTGCGAGGCAATACTTTAGCACTTAACATCAGGATGGCTATGTGCTTGTCAACAAGTCGTTACTTATCGCTTCCCTTTTGGTTACTTATCGCCTCCCTTTTGGAAAGGTTCGGTACAGTCTCTCCTCACTCGGGCCTCATACGAACTGCTTCTCACCCAATCCGGCTCACGTCATCACATGCATCTCTTGACAACAGTTTGGTCGGCAGCGGGATGCGGTCGCAACAGTCATCGCTCAACACCAAACAGCAAGAAGACGCGTCGTCGTGTCGCGTCAGTCGCGCAACGTCGCGCCGCCAACATCAGGGAAAGAAGGAGAATGTTCAACTTAAATGAAGCTTTTGACAAGCTGAGACGGAAGGTAAGAACTATAGCAAAGTGTGTAAAGTATGTGGCTTCACACAGGATTGGAACAGAGAATACTTCTCTGCTGCTTTAGCAGTGTAATTGTTAGTTTTACCAACAGTAACCGTATTTCACAATCACAATTGTCTTTATTCTTATAAAAAGTAATCTATACAAATTTTAAGAATCTACGGTCCTGACTGACTGACATATACCTATAGACAACGCACAACCTAAACCGTTGACCGTACAGGCTTGAAAATCTCAGGGCATATCCGTCTGAGTGCGTAGAGGTTGGAATAAAGGAATAATAAATAAGGAATTTCCGAAAACTAGAAAGTTTATAACTTCACGCGGACAGAGTCACGCGCGTTTCGTTAGTATTTTATCTGTGCGTTATAGTCAGCCAGGACAAAGATTTGGTATAGATTTGGTATATATATGATTTATTGCATGCGGCTAGTGTGAAAACTAATGTGACGGGTTCATTCTCGATGTCCCCGTAGCATACTAAGATCTTCCAACCTTTAAAATAACTATCAGAGTAAATTGAGAGGATCTTTTCATTAGGTGCCAACATTCGCGTACGAGAAGCGTCTTTCCCGCATCGAGACTCTACGGCTGGCCATTACCTACATTAGCTTCATGTGCGAGCTGCTTCACGGATCTCCGCCGCATCACGGACATTCTATAGCGCCGCGACACGTCTTCGACGGAGACGTCCCTTGGTGTGCTTAGACCATATCCTATCAAACAACTAACGCGCAGAAACACAAAGGTCTCTTTTACTTGCAAGATTGATAAAACTTAGCACTAGTGACGTTGGGCAAACGAGGCACGTCTGCTTTAATATTAAGAGTTGAGTTGTAGTTAGGAAAACTTTGTCTGAACTAAACTTTGTAAGAACGTGTCTTTACCTGGTGTGAAAAAAACAATGAGATAGTGTTATGGAAAACGCTACGCCAACTTACTTTTATTTTTATCGATATTGTATTGTGTTTGTATTTGCTTTGTTTATCTTCTTAGTAATGTAAGTCTTAGCTGTTTAATATAACTTATGTACCTACAGTCACACAGTCAGCTGCACTAGAATATATACAAAACGTAACTTTGAAAATGGTATTACAGCAACTACAATTAACTTTAACTCAGCAAAAACTAAGAAATTATGAAATCTGTTGATGAGTTACTTATTTTTTTAAACATTTGTAAATATTTATGATAACGCTGTAAAATAATTTTGAAATTGACGAACTGTATACATTCTGACTGTCTTGAGGCTACACGATTGTCTTCCACTAGTTGTAAATCTAATTAAGTGTGTAATTTATGCTCTAATTAATGTTTATTTCAGATATATTTTAAATTGATCTTAGTATGGCTTTTATTATCTGGGCACCTACCAATTATAACATGGATGACCTTTTTTTTATTCAAGTTGTTGATGGAACAAGCAGATGGCCTTATCACCTATAACAAAGCATTGCCTCGCATGTAACGCACATTACGAGTGTGCCCTACGCGTCCATCAATTTGAGGCATTCAGGTGTTAAGCCTCATGTGAATGCAATTTCAGCGGCACCCACGCACCCTTCAAACCGGAACACAGTCGGCTGAAATAGCCATGGATCTTCATGATAGGTATATAGATATGTTATAATTATAACATTTTTTGGCATGAATTCGGAAACGAAATTATTCATTGTTTTGTGTAATTTTTATAAAAAATCAAAAGGCATTAGAAATCCATCAAATCACAATATACACTGAAAAATCTGATAGCTTGGTGCATGTAGGCACCTGTTCCACGCGGCCTTCTACTATTCTGTGCTACTTATTAGAGGTACTAGGTACCTACTGTGTGATATTAAGCTGACTGTACCCTATTAGAACAATTTCGAAATAAAGTAAATTACATTTTTGTGAAATCGAATTGACATGCGGCTTTGAACGTATTTTGTACAATGATTTAATTAGTTCCCAGTCGTTATAAGCAAGTTGAATTTTTATGCGTCATATTTGAGTCATTATCCCTAACTAAGCTTTCTCTACTAATTATATAATTATAAAAGTAATGCAGAAGGTCTGTCTTTGTTAGTCTTTATGTAATACTGTGTAAGAAGGGCGGGTTTGTGAATTGGGAGTTTGTTTTAAAAGTGGGTTCAAATATGAAGTGGCAATTTCTTATTGTAAGTATTATTTATGTTAACAGATTCTATTCTATTTCGAAAAGATGTCAGTCACTAGAATTAGGCATATATAGCTACGTACCTACTTATAGTGAGTTCCTGGTAGATACACAGGTCGCAAGATGAAAGTCCAGATTCACAGAATACAAATATATTATTACGAAACACTGAGTTAGAGTACGCGAGCGTGCGTTCAGCGCGGGTATAGCTTTCTCACTGTCGTCGACGGCCGCCGGCCGGCCGCGGCGCGCCGGGCGATGTCGGCTGACGTCATCCGATCATACGCTGTGCGGATTGGTGCGCGAGCGCTCCCGAGTCACACACGTACAGGGCTGTACTTACGGCAGGGTGGAATTTGGTGGAATTTGGTTGATACGGACGCGGACGTACGGAAAGTAATTTAATAATTATATTTAATTATAGGTGCTCGCCACATCACCCCCTTCCAGAGACCGTCTAGGGCGATTAAGTTTCATAGTCTCGATAATGCTCTGGAAATCGGACTGATCGTCTTTCTGGAAGAATGTAGGCGGGCTTCAAGCGATCGACGGATACAGTTACAGGTTTGCCTTTTATCTGTAGTTTAAATATTTTATCATTCCTTTCTATTACAGGATGCGGGCCAGTGTATGCTGGTTGTAAAGAGGCTCTCAGCGCGTCTTCTCTCAAGAACACATGGCTTGTTGTAGCAAGGTCTTTGTACACGAAAATGGACTGTCGGCTGTGTCTTGAAGCAGGCACTGGCTTCAAGTTGTTCGCAAATTGACGAAGGCGTGCTGTATAGTCTGTAACATCAGTGGTTCCAGTTGTTGTTGGATTGAAGAATTCTCCAGGTAAGCGAAGTGGCTCTCCGTATACTAGTTCAGCTGGACTAGCTTTTAAATCGTCTTTGACTGCACTCCGTATCCCGAGCAGGACATGCGGTAGTACTTCCATCCAATTTTCTGTACCGTGGCAAGTAATTGATGTCTTCAACTGTCGATGAAATCTCTCTATGGCTCCGTTGCATGCGGGATGATATGCAGTAGTCTTCTTATGTAAGAATCCGGCTGATTTGGAAAGATGTTGAAATAGAGAAGATTCAAACTGTCGTCCACGGTCCGTTACGATAGAGGTAGGACATCCGAATCTTGATATCCATCCAGTGAGAAGGGCTTTTGCTACGGTTTCAGCTGTCGCATCGGGTATAGGCATTACCTCAGGCCATCTCGTGAACCGATCGATTGCGGTGAGGCAGTAGCGCATTCCACTGCATATTGGTAGTGGTCCGATGAGATCAATATGCACGTCCATGAATCGTGCGCGTGGAAGCTGGTAAGTTCCTAAAGGTGCTGATACGTGTCTGTTTACTTTAGAACGCTGGCATGCTAAGCAGGAACGGGTCCACTCTCTACAGTCTTTCTTGATTCCTGGCCATATGTACCGTTCTGTTAAAAGTTTTATGGTGGTGTTGGCTCCAGGATGGCTAAGTCCATGTAGACTTTCGAAGACTTGCTTTCGCATGACAGGTGTGACGTATGGTCTTGGAGTTGGGGAACTAACGTCGCAGTAGAGTTCTGATCGAGTTCCAGGGATCTTAACTTTTTCCAAGCGAAGTGATGTTCCACTTTCCAGCAGTACCTTCAGTTCTGGATCTGATTCTTGGGATTGAGCTAGCCTGGGGAAGTCTATTGAAAATTCTACTTCTTCTACTCGTGAGAGCGTGTCTGCAACCACATTATTCTTGCCAGATATATGCTGAATGTCTGTTGTAAATTGAGATATTAGATCAAGATGGCGGAATTGCCTGGGAGAACACTTATCTTTGCGAGTGTTGAACGCGTAGCACAAGGGTTTATGATCCGTGAAGATGGTAAAATCTTTGGCTTCTAGCATGTGTCGAAAGTACTTGACAGCTTCATAAATAGCCAGCAGCTCTCTGTCATATGGAGAATATTTCTTTTGAGCTGGAGAAATCTTGCGTGAGAAGAATGCAAGTGGTTGCCATGCGTCTTCTTTCAGCTGTTGTAAAACCGCACCTATTGCGGTATCAGATGCGTCAGTGACTAAGGCTAGTTTGGCTTGGCAGTCAGGATGCGCAAGAAGTGTAGCTCGGCAGAGGCTATCTTTGCATTCTTGAAAAGCTCTCAGTGTGTCACCATTCAAGTGCACTGGGTGAGAACCTTTTACTGAACCCGTCAGAAGATCATTAAGTGGAGTTTGGAATTCTGCAGCACCAGGTATAAATCTTCGGTAGAAGTTTATCATTCCTAAGAATCGACGTAGCTCTCTTACGGTCTTCGGTACTGGAAATGACTTAATTGCTTCTACTTTAGAATCGAGAGGTTTGACTCCTTCAGCTGATATGGAGTAACCTAGGAACGTGACTTCGGGTACACCAAAATGGCATTTGGCGGTGTTAATAATGACGCCGTAGTCTTTCATCCTGCTAAATAGTTGACGGAGGTGGTCTTCGTGTTCCTGTTCGTTCTTTGAAAAACATAGAAAATCGTCGACGTATGGGTAGATAAAGTCGAGTCCACGGGTCATCTCGTCGACAAAACGCTGGAACGTCTGGCAGGCGTTCCGAAGGCCAAATGTCATAAATGGGAACTCGTAGAGGCCAAACGGGGTCGTTATTGCGCTCTTCTGGATGTCATCAGTAAATATAGGTATTTGGTTAAAAGCTTTTACTAAATCTATTGTAGAAAAGACTTTACATCCTGCTATGCTGTGCGTAAAATCATGCACATGCCTTATTGGATACTTATCGGGGATTGTTCTGGCATTCAGCATCCGATAGTCTCCGCAGGGTCTCCACTCGTTTTCCTTCTTCGGGGCTAGATGGAGTGGTGAGGCCCAGGGACTTTCTGAAGGTCGAGCTGTTCCCGACTTCAACATGGATTCGAACTCTTTTTTCGCTATTTTTAGCTTATCAGGTGCAAGTCGGCGGGGGGAGGAAGAGACTGGTGGGCCTGGCGTCGTTCTAATATAATGTACAGTATTATGTTTTACCTCTTTATGGCATCCGGATGGGTGAGTAATTTCGGGAAATTCACGGAGTATTTCATGGTATCTGGTCTCGCCAAGTGGTATCTTGATGGATGATATCGAAGTTGACGAGTGGACAGGTGTACCAACGGCGAAGAGTGTCGTGTTGCTATCTAGAATACCTAGGCGCTTGTTGCGAATATCAACGATGAGTCCGTAGTATTTTAAAAAATCGGCTCCAATGATAGCCTTGGTGACATCTCCAACTATAAATCGCCAGGGAAAGTCGCGTCGTAATCCTAGATCTAAATCTAAATGAGCGTATCCATACGTGCATATAGGGGTGCCATTAGCTGCGGATAATTGAAAATCCGTTTTTGAGCGCCGCTGAGGTAGAGCGGATCGCGGATAGACGCATACGTCGCTTCCTGTATCTACTAGAAACGGTACCTTAGATCGACGATCCGTGACGAACAAGCGACCAGACGGGAGGGGGCAGTCGTCAGTCGCCATTACTGACTGCCCCTGGAGTTTTCCGCACCGTATCCGCCACGAGAATTTTCCGTTCCGTATCCGCCACCAGAGTTTTCCGTTCCGTATCCGTATCCGCCGCGCGAGTTTTCCCCACCGTAGTCACATGGCTTGACGCATAACTTCGCGTTATTTCCGTGTTTAGAATGGTACCAACATACGGGGAACTTCCTGTAGTTAGATGCAGACCGGGTCAATGACCTGCTACGTCCACGGCGGCGCCGATCTACTGAGCGAGATCTTCCTTGTTGCGAGTCTAGTTGCGATGAAAGATTTTTCAACTGCTTACGCAACTCCGCTATTTCCCGTGCCATGGCGTCCATGCTTGATCCGGGTCCGGAAGACTGAGCTGATGCGACTTGAGGTGTAGGTACGGTAATATCGTTTATTTTGTCAGATAAATCAGCGAGTACCTCTAGAGATGCGGTGGGCTGGGCAGCTATTATTGTTTGAATGTTTCGCGGTAGCCGGCTGGTCCATATGGTCTTTAAGAAATCTTCGGGCACACTCGGTCCAGCAAGGTTCTGAAGATGGCGAAGAAACTGCGATGGTCGGCGATCGCCCAACTCCTCGTGCATTAATAGCTGTTTAACTTTCTTTTCATGTGATGCACTTAACCTTTTTATCAATTCTGACTTTAATTTCTCGTACTTCTCTGTTGCAGGTGGGGCCACGATAATATCCTTGACTTCCTTGGAGATTTGATGGTCAAGTTGTCCAATAGCGTAGTTGAACTTGGTGGTGTCGGAAGTGATATTCGAAATCGCAAATTGGCTCTCAATCTGCGCAAACCAAATTTTGGGTTCGTCGGGCCAAAATGGCGGCACCCGAATTCCAACACGAAATAACTCCATCGGCTTCTCAGTAGGTACGCGCTCTTCATCCTTTTGCATTGTTTCACTTTTCAGCGGGAGTCACCAATATAGCTACGTACCTACTTATAGTGAGTTCCTGGTAGATACACAGGTCGCAAGATGAAAGTCCAGATTCACAGAATACAAATATATTATTACGAAACACTGAGTTAGAGTACGCGAGCGTGCGTTCAGCGCGGGTATAGCTTTCTCACTGTCGTCGACGGCCGCCGGCCGGCCGCGGCGCGCCGGGCGATGTCGGCTGACGTCATCCGATCATACGCTGTGCGGATTGGTGCGCGAGCGCTCCCGAGTCACACACGTACAGGGCTGTACTTACGGCAGGGTGGAATTTGGTGGAATTTGGTTGATACGGACGCGGACGTACGGAAAGTAATTTAATAATTATATTTAATTATAGGTGCTCGCCACACATAAACTAACTTAGGTATACCTGAGTCATAAGTTATATCTCTTTTCCGTGCTTATAGACATACATGAACGTCTTTCCCATGGACGCCAGAAGGAAGACAGCCGCAAAGGGGTTATAATAATAACAATAATAATGCTGGACAATCCACACAGCATCATCTAGCCCCAAGCTAAGCAGAGCTTGTGTTATGGGTACTAGATGACTGATATACTTAATACAATACATTACATACTAGATATTTTTTATTATACATAGAAAATACCCAGAACACCCGGAATAAATATTTGCAGATCGTACAAACATTTATCCCAAGGCGGGAATCGAACCCGCAACCTCTTGCGTCGCAGACAGACAATCGCCCGCCGCGCCACATCGGTCGTCCGACTCACTAACACATTTTTGTTTTTTGAAAGATGTATCTCCCTTGATAATTATCCTGCTGACGCTTATGGTAGAACCTACTTCCTTTTTTCTTATATACCTACCTAGTGTTAAAAGTTCTTTTGATAAATAATACAGGACGGGTTTTTTTAAATACATTTGACGCAAAACCATCTGGCTCTATAACTGAGCAAAGCTTTCTCTAACATGGGAAGCTAATATGGGAATACAGATACTTAACTGATAAAATGCTTGAATTCTTTTTTATAAATACATACATAGAATCCAATATAACACCTAGACATATAACAAACACCTGTGTTCATCACACACATACTATTTGTTCTCGGTGGGGATCGAATCCACAAGCGATGCCACATAAGGCAGAGCTACCAACTGAGTTGTGACAGCTGTCACCAACTATTGATTGATCAGTAACATCTATATCCATTTTTTGCACATATTTGTTGCTTGTTAGTAATTACCATTGTAGAGTTTCTCACACGTTCTTATTTTCTTTCAGTGTATCTTTTTAGTAAGTGCAGTACCAGCAAAACCACGTTCGAAAAGATCTTTTGGCTACATCAAAAGTATTTTCGTGAATAAATTATTTGGCTCCAACGAAGTTGTTATCGCCCAGCCAGTACTTACAAAGAATGAGACATACCAGCTGTTCAAGATACCTGGATTCAACGATATTTTAATCAAAGTCAGCAGAAAAAAAAAACAAAAACCCCACAGCGATGAAGCAAAACCGGCTAAGCTAGAAGATGCTTTGATAGTGAAGCCGGAAGTGGCCATTATTGGATCATACTTAGGAACGACAACAGAGAGGGAAACTCTGCTTGCTATAGAAATGGTAAAGAGCTTGATAAACTCAGGCATATTGAGTGGAAGACGAGATAGCTCGATACAGGAGTTCGTTGTCCCAGTCGTTCCACAACCACCACGTTTAAAATATTTTGAAGATCAAAATGAGCCGTTAAATGTGTACGAAGAAGGCAATGTGCTCGTGCCAATGAGGATGCAGCAGATGACACCGGTCCAAGCAAAATACTCTTACAAACAAAAAGGTCCAGAAATGGACACAACCTACGAATCTCAGGATGGTAAAGATGTGATTGTAACGAGAACTGAAAAGGAACCATCTTTACCTCAGTACATCAAGGTGAGGATCGCAGAAGCGGCAAATATTGGTGCTAATCCAAGCCTATCTCTTAGAGTAAATGGTGATCCTATTCCATACTATGTTAACCCAGGTATGGCCATGCCAGATTACGTCCAAGAACCAGTACCATACTTATCACACCGAATACCTCAGCGACTCAGAAATGGTGCAGCTCAATATACTTACGGCGGTTCACTAAATCCCACCTTTCTCCCTGAACAAATGCATATCGACAGTTCTTACATCGCTAATAATATGAAAGTCCATCGTTGTAAAGAAAAAAGTACTATTAAAATCTGTCCACATGAAAAACTTGACTCAAAGACAAGTAATAGTCAAAACACCGTATCGAATTCCAATAAACCAAAAGAAGAGACTGCAGCTGATAAAACTTACGCTAAAGAAGGTGAAAGAAACGCTAATAATAAAATTGCAGTAAATGAACTCCTTAAAAATCATACTGTTAATGGACAAATTGTATCACAATACGCTTACAAACAAATAAATCTCCACAATGAGAATAACACAGAAGTCAGAATAGGAGAAGCTCCACAACTAGAAGGCATTGGAGTTGAAATAAGTAATAAGGATTTACAGAAAGATTATGTATTTATACCTCCCAAGGGTATAGACTCACCAATGCTTAGTGTATTGGGTCTTAATAATGAACCAGGTGTTAGTAAAGTTGCTGAACAAGATGACAAGAATGCATTCATTTCAAAAACAACATCAAATAAAGTCGGCCAGCAATTTATACCATCTCTTAAAAGTAATCCTATAGTAGTCACCGATCAACTTAATTCGGATAAAATAGAGAAATATTCAGTTGAAGAAAATGCTAAAACAAATGAAGATTCAACCAGCAGTGATTATCTCTATGAAAATAATAAGCGAGGAGATATTCCAGAAGTTATTTTCTAATAGATACTGAATAATACGACCGTATAGTTCATAAGTATTTATTTTATATTAAATTATTTTAATTTGATGCTCATTTAATAAACTCATTTACATTGCATATTTCTTTTATAGCACATGACATAGAACTTCGAGTTTAGTTTAGAATTCCTTGACAAAATCCTCCAGGGTCCTGTAATTTTCAGTCGATTGTAATCTAGAATAAGGTTGAGATTTTATTTCGAACAGGTTACGTTTGAGCTCTGGTTAATAAAAAAGGGCCTGAAGAGTAGATCTAGAAGAAGGTAATGGTAAAATTTGAGCTCAGTATGATTTTCAAGAAAAAGTACCAGGAGAGCAGAATCATCAAAGAACAAAGTTACCACGGGAAACCGCCATATCCATCAAACTTCTGAGGGATTTGGCTGCTTGACCTTATCTTACTAATCCTTGTTACATATCGAATTTTAAAATAAGTACATAGGTTTACGTATCTTTTTGTTTTTCCTATAAAATAAACAGACCTTTGCATATATTGTAGATGATAAATAGCGTCAATGGTAACTTTTCTCGCGTACTATCGTAGTTACGAGACGCTGAAGTACTTAGGACAGTATTTAGGAGCTGGAGTATGCTTTCCGAGCACTAATACCATACTCACAGCTTAATCGGCCTTGCTTAATCCACAGGAAAGACTTGACTCCGCACGTATTTACGTGCGGAGTTGACTAAGCCACGGGTTTCCTCACGGATACACTTTTTCCTGTACTTATCTAAATACTCTAGTAAATGCTGGCTTAGAGAGCAATTCATATCTACTGATTGTTTGATTACTCGATGCATTTATACAGTACATTGTGCAAAGCATTTTAACAATTTGGCATTTGAGAATACCTACATAATATTATGTACAATTATTTAAAACAGTGTACAAAATGTGTAGGCAGACTATTCACAACAACAAAATAACTTTAACTCCGTCTTCCTATCTATACCAATTATAAGAATCATTGATCTAACCGACTGATTGACTGACTGACTGATAAATAGACAACGCATAGCCTAACCCACGAAACGAATTTCCGAAATTCAATATCTAAACAGATACAACGAGTGTTGATGTTCGTATGAAAATATTTTCACGCGGACTAAGTCACGCGCGTTTTACTCTTATAAAACAATATTTTCGATGTTAAATAAAGGTGAAAACTACATCATTGCAATTTAATTAAAATATCTAGCCTACGTCAAAATTGATTTTTAAATCGTAGCCAGTAAAATTCAATATTGAAGCACATTTAAAAATGTTTTCTATCCTCAGTTGAATTGTTCTTTTCACTTCACTTTTCAAGTTTATTGTAAGTTGTCAATCCAACGTATATTCATTACGTATACGTATACGTACCTATACGTAAATTTCATTGTATGAACGACATCTGTCGAGCGGCAGTAGTAAACCCTTGATATGAGCGCTTCGGGTAGGCCGAAAAGTTGCTGCCATCTAGCGGGTGGGAGATAAATTAAGTCCGGCAAAATGTAAGGGTTGGGGTTTGAGCAGTCTAAAAACCGACTACTCTTTTAGTAGGTTTCTGAATTCTGTCGACGGATGGCACTGGTCTACAAAACACAGTCAGCAACTATCTATCTTAAAAGAGGACCTGACAACCTTCGCAGCCTTCGATTGTGACGCCCTCTTAAATGATCAGATAAATTGGCAGTACTATAGCTATAGAGTTCTTAGACAGCACTTTCTCTGTGCAAGGTGAGGGTGACGTCAGGGGGCGGGTGTTCCCATCTGTCCCAGATGGTTGGTTTCCGTCGCCGGTCGACAGCCGGCGCTGTTTCATCAGAAGCTTCTGAATAACCGCTACTGTAGGAACGTAAACTGCATGATGCACGAATTTTGTGTTCTGGAAAAAATAAACATTAGAATTTAATATGATTCACTATAAACGTGATGCTATTGATGACTTGTAACTGGGATTATTGATCGATGTTAATAATATAATATAATATATTGTAGCTGTTTGTTGTGCTTGGAGACGCTACCATGACCTAGATAAGCAACTTGTGGGTTTTATTAATTTCCGTCACGAAATCGTGACATTAGAGGTTGCCCTTGGCGCTACTCGTCTAAGTACAGTAGCCTAGGCAACCATGTCAAACCTTAGAAGATGAGAGAGCAGATTGTAGTGGTGGTAGGTGCACAAGCAAATAATTTAAAAGAAACTGTGAAAATTGAGAGTTCCCATGATATTTTCGGACAAAAATAATAAAACATTTGTGGACATTTCCTAGAACACCATTTAGCCTCAAACTAAGTACCTACTTACTTTAGAACAAACTAAGGAGTTACTTTTTTTGTAAGTAAATACAATATCACACACTGACAAAAAACTAAATATCAATGTTTATCATAGCACAAATATTTATCCTCAGTAGAACCTCGGCAGAACCAACAGAGCTTTTATAATGTTGGAAACAATAAATAATGTTTCCAATATCTTATTTCAATTAAAAACTAGTCCCTAAACTTTAAACATTGCTTGAAATTTGTTCTTCCACTGTTTGTCATTACCCATTGGTAAGAGATGGCAATAATTTAAGCAACGTTTATCTAATGACAGATTTTTCTAAGTAACGGCATATGTTTAAAAGTAGTAATGATGAACAATGATTTTTTATTCAAAGTGCTAACTGCGAGTAGGTCTAAGACATCAAATTTTCAACTGCACTAGTATTTAAAAATATAATGAATGATGTGTGAATGACGTACCAACCTCCAACGTTATCCAGATAGCTCCTGGCAACGTCATCTAGCTGCAGCACCTGTATGACGGGTGGCGAGCTCTTGGACCGCGGTCGCCTCGCAAGCCGAACCACTAGGTATGTGGTCATCGCGAACACGGTAACTAAGACAAGCGCTCCTACGGAGATGCCTACGTCTTTTTCTAGGAAAACTGTAAAAATTAGTTGAGCTGTATTATTTAGATATAGAGATGTCGAGGACGACAACAAATGCGCTGGGAAGATGAGCTAAAATTTACTGAGGGACCTAAATGGAGAAGAGTTGCTCAAGATAAGAGGCAATGGAAACTACTGGAGGAGCCCTTTGCCAAAAGGCACACTGAGTTGAGAGACATCTTATAACCAAACGAATCATACAGCATAATGATTAACCTCACCCAGTGTAACCGGCTAAATAAATAAATATTATTTAGCGTTTCTGTTTTGTTTAGGAATAAAATAAGATAAATACAAAGCTTCACAACGTTAGTTCCCAACCTCCTCAAATCTCGACGGACTTAGGATTCTTCGAGGATGTCTAAGGGGGGTAGTCAGAGGTACGTCGAAATATTACATGTAGATAACATTTTGTAATAGTTGGTATTCCATACGTGATAGGTTGCAAGCCCATCGCTGCTGCTAGATTACATCACGGTTTCATCACGATTTGTCACCTCTAACGATATCCACGGAAAGTAAAGGAAGGTAAAGTTTCTAAGCCAGTGTGTAAGCCAGTTAATTTTAATTCTAGAGTTCGTTCTAGAGGTCGTTCTTCTTGTAAAATAATAGTTATACTTATGGCTATATTTTGTTGGAAATAAACATTATCTTATCTTATTTTATCTCTTTACCAGGTCATATTCTTATTCTAGGCCGAGACTACCATGGCCAAAGACCTGATAGCCAGTTAGTTCCATGACTGGTCTTCTCATCTACTTATTAGTATACTCTGTCAACTTACTGTGATACCACGGCGGAGAAGCAGCTTGCAATAGCGTTTCCGTCGGCCTCAACAGCAATGCTCTCGAGCAGCCGTATCTGTTACACGCCATGGCACCTGCCTCGTCCCCCTCCCGCATTCGTCCCACCCCCGCCCTGACCAACCACGCGCCTTGCGCCATAGCTCGGCCACTGCCGAAACCCATGGATGCTCGACGGTCGAGGACTAGCGAAGTGTTAGTTGTGGACATCTTCCACACGGAGACTTCGTAGTACGTTGCGTTTTCCACTGAAATTAGTTTTAGGCGTATTCTATTTGATTGTCGAAGTCAAAAGCCTTCATTCCATGAAATCAAAGAGATCGCTAAGAGAGTCTTAGAGCAGGGTGAATCTAGATTCCAGTTCCTGTGCCTTTCGACAGCCGTCACAATTCAGTTGTGGGTTCGATCCTAATGATCCCCATCTTTATATGTAAGTATTTATTAAAACCAATGTTCCAAGACTAGAAGAGCAAGCACAAAACTTACGGCTACCGTTTTTCCTGTGTGTGTTTTTTCAGTGTGATCCTTTAAAAAAAAAAACAAGACGAGAGAACTGGTGTATGCTGCCTAAAATTATTAAACCCGTTTCCCTTTTTGTTTCCGCACAATGTTTTTCTTTGCCGTTATTTGAAAAATAAAAAAAATAATAGGGGCACACTCGCACTCCAGATTCAGATTTTTCCACTAGATACCGGTGTTCTTTGTATCGTACCTACCTGTATAAAAAAAGTTTGTTGAATAAATACCTGGTATACATCTAATCTGGAACTCCCCAAACTCATACGCCAAGTCGCACTGCTGTGGCTGCTGCGGCCTCAAGTTCTCAAAGCTGAAGATCTTCTCACACTGTTCCTCCTGACTCGCTATTCCATTGCTTGCTTCACAGCTGGCTTTCAGTGTGTCTGCCAACGGCCCGGTGATCTGGCTTAGTGGGAGGATGGGCGAGCCTGTGGTCAGGTGCTGGACTTCAAAGCCCTGAGGCTGGACGTGCCAGAAGAACGTGTCGGAGGTCGGCAGAGCTTTGACGTTGCAGTTTATGGTCTCTTTGTGAAGGGTTATGCCTCGCTCTGCGCATTCCGGCGGATCTGAAATATAATTTGCATTAGAATATTGTTGTAGTTGTTAGTACCTACCTACCTGTAGGTTGTGGGTTCGATCCCCACGCGATGAACTAAGATGTTTGTTTTGGGGTTGGGTAATGTATTCTATTCATGGGATACTAACGGCCGCTCGCAGTTTCGCCCGCGTGGCAGTTTTTTCCCGTTCCCGTTATTTTTTCGGGATAAAAAGCCTATATGTTAATCCAAGTTATACTCTATGTTTATTTTAAATTTCATCTAAATCGGTCCACTGGTTAGAGCGTGAAAGAGTAACAAACATCCATCCATCCATACTTACAAACTTTCGCGCTTTTAATAGTAGTAGGATTTTTTTAATTCTATTAGTCAACTTATTCCAGCGACGCGTGACCCGAGGGCTAGTGATTATATGGCTCAACGCATCAGCATTGCCATTCACAGTAGCATCCACATTCAATGTTGATTCCCAGCGTTTTGATCCATCGGGAGTATGTCCACTACCGTCAGGCCATAACCATACAATAAGACCCATAGTTGTTGAGTAATTGTTAAACATAAATAAACACTCACAAAACACAGTGATACTAATATGCTCGGCCCTAGTTTCCCCGATGCTGTTCCCGGCAGCACAGGCATACCGTCCTGCGTGAAGCCGCGTCGCTTCCTCGACGTACAATCTCTGGGAGGAAGTGTCCTCACCCCAAATACCATCTGGTCTTATTTCTGTATCCTGGAAACAACTTTTAGTTAACTTTTTGACTTTTACTTTGAACTGCAAGGACGCATTGGACACGCGTTTCCACGCGCGCACGAAGGCTACCGTAACATTATGAAACGGGAAAAAAAATAACGTTTGTTGTATGAGAGCTCCCTTAACTATTTATTTTATTCTGTTTTTTAGTATTTGTTGTTAGAGCGGCAATAGAAATACATCATTTGTGAAAATTTTTACTCTCTATCACGGTTCAGATGGTGACAGACGGACAGACAGGCAGATAGCGGAGTCTTAGTCACAGGGTCCCGTTTTACCTTTTGGGTACGGAACCCTAAAAAGTGGAACAAGCCGATAGATAGTCCACCTGATGTGAAGTGGTTACCATTATCTATCCTCGCAGGTCACGCTCGTTAACGTACCCTACGATGCACTGCTCAGCGTCCATCTACCTGAAGCATACAGGTGTTAAGTATCGTGTGCTAGTGTCCGATGTGTGGTACAGTGGAGAAAGGTACTTACATTAAAAAACCAGGTAAACTTTTCGACAGGAGGGTTGGCTCGGCCATCGCATTCTAACAGCAAGGAGTCAAGTTCTACTACTTCGTTCAGACTACCTTCTCCGAGCCTTAGTACTTCTAGGATCGGACTGTCTGGAAAACAAATACATCGGTAAAAATAATTTGGTGATAAATAACTTTAGATTTTTATTACTGCTATTCTATAGGCTATATAGCTCGTAGAACCGACAACTGTTGGGGAATAAAGGTTCTCGAATGGCGATCACGAACCGGAGACGAAGCGTAGGACGTCCTCTTACTCGATGGACTGACGACATTGTTAGGACCGCGGAAAGTCGATGGATGGAAAGGACTCAGAATCGTTCTTTCTGGAAACGTATAGGGGAGGCCTATGCCCAGCAGTGGACTTCTACAGGCTAGTGATAATGATAGTGCACTTCAGCTAATATTTTATTTAAAATCCTCTCTACCGAAAGGATAAAACAATGTATAGCTATTCCAAATTTCATCCAAGTCGGTCCACTGGTTAGAGCGTGCAAGAGTAACAAACATCCATACATCCATCCATCCATCCGGGTTCGAGTTTAAAAAAATACATATATGTTTTCAGCTGACTTTTTTTTGTTTTCCGCCACAAAAACTAAAAACTTATTTACTGTGTGAAATGTCCGCAAATAATAATTTATTTATCTATACACACCTTTGTTTGCTTTACAATCTTTCAAATCCCTAAAAATGAGTAATTACAAATCTAAAGATATTTCGAGTAAGTAGTTTCCTATAAGTAGAAATGTAACCTATATAAGTTTGCTAACAAAGCGTTACTAATATTTTCGGGATGATTAAACCCATTTCCTATATGAAAAGCTACCGGTCCGCAATAGTGGTTTGCTATTTTATTACGGTCGTAGACCCGCGGAGTTACGACATACGACCATCATTTTAACTAATTATGACGCGCTGGCTTATTAATTATAAAGAAAAGGCTAACGACTACAATCTATAGTACCTACTTCCCCGGACGAACCCTCAGTAAAGTTACAAGTTTAGTAAACTTACAAGTTACATTGAGCTTGATGACGTCAGCTTTGGAGCCAGTGCTGGGTGCCATGGCAGGGTTGGTGGCGAGGCAAGCCAGGGTGCCTCCATTGTCAAGAACCCCCGCTGTCAGCTCTAGGAACGACACCGCGGTCCGTGTGACCTCATCCCAACTCTAGAAACATTAAAGGTTGGCAAAATTGGTATGGATTAAAGATTGCTAACGATCTGCGCACTGGTTGAGGTCAAAGTCAAAGTCAAAGTCAAAAATCATTTATTCAGTAATATCCGCAGGGATCATCTTGAAACGTCTTAAATTTAGGTGAATCTAAGCGCCAGTTCCTCGCGACCAAGCCTAGAGAGGGTCTATTTCTGATTTATTATAATTATATTATTTGATTGTGACGTAATTTATAGAAAAAGTTACAACAAACCTGGTTGCTGTGATGCGTGAGGTGCCGATGGTCCAGCATCCAGCTGATATCCGGCTGAGGGTAGGACCCTCGAGCTGTGCACTTCACCATTGCAGTCTTACCGGCTTGGATGGAGTCGCCCTCTGTTCCTGATATCCAGTGGATGGATACGTTGAAAGCTGGCACTGAAAATGATAAAGATTTTGTAAGAGAAGAAAAACTTATAAGAATCTCATCGTGACGTTAATAGGTGAAATCATTGCAATTATAGACACATGAAATTAGCACCTTTGCTTAGGTCTACTCAATAAGTAGTAGGGCTTTTTATGAAAGGCTTGTCCAGGGAAGAACTACCACCATACCTATTTCTTCATGTACTTCGGTTTAAAGGGTGTGGGTGCCGCTGCAGGTACATGAGATTTTATACATTTACCACTGAGCACGTCTTAAAGTGTTGTTAAGCAGTAGTTATAGGCAGAGGTGACCGTATCTTATCGGGTAGCTATGTGCTTCTTTCATATTAGCTTCTAACACCAGAGGATCACGTATTTATTTGGAGCTGAGATAAAACTGAAACTAGAATTTGTGGATGTTAGAATAGCATGTCTGAAATGTCAGTTTCAAACATGCCATGTGGATAGTGACACGATCAAAACTTTAATTTGATGATATTACGAGAGATGTTGCGAGAATCAGGCCTCTGAGGTGATGATAGTCCAAACTCCACACTACGAGTAGGTCCCCTTTATTACCGTAATCACGGTAATTATTCCGTTCTGAGTAGAAATTAAGCTTTGTGCTTTAGAGGATAAAAATAAACTTACAGTAAAGTTCAATTTCCAGTGTAGCTATTACAGGTGGTGCAAGTCGCGTGTTTGAAGCTCGACACGAAAGGTCAGCCGCGTTGTTCCTCGTCAGAGGGAGGTAGAGCTCGTTCTCCTTTACTTTGGGAATGTCGCTGTCTGCGTCTGACGCGTCAACCAGCGTCTCGCCCGAGTACCAACTGATCCGAGGAGGTGGACGACCTTGAATGAAAAATATGAAGAAAATCTTTAAAAATGCATTGGATTTTTTTTGTATTAAAACTTTTTACGCCACAGCTCGAATGACTCGTCTGAAAAATGTACAAAATACGCGGGGTGGGTGGGTTAGGTTGAACGAAGGGTTGAACCTGAGGGGTTACCGTGAGCTGGATAGTTTGTTGGCCCAATTACTGTAGCGTGAGCTCAGTCCAAACAGGCCTGAACAGACCCGTACAATGGATACGATGGCATCTTCGTACAGGTTCGGAATTCGTTACGTATTACAAAAAACTGGAAAACAGTGCTATCTGTCAAGCACGTTAGGAACGGTAATTTTTGCGTCGGTTTTGACAGTTTGCACAAAAAAAAATAAAAAGCCTTGTTATTCGAATACGCCTAAATTGCGAACTAGTGTGATTTAAAGTTATTTTTTACGCCTCTTGAATTGAAAAAAGGCTGAAAACCTAATTATCGGTTCAGCTTCTTTGTTTAAGCGGCCGCCGGTGAACTTAAAATAAATTGTGCGAAGGATCCGACGGCTTATTTAGGATTCTGCGCCTCTCCCATAAAACCGTAAAGGTGGCCCTTTGTCATAACCAATGGGTTATAGCCGAACTCATCAAAATTTCATGTGAGATTTATTTCACAGTAGTGGCGACCCCTATGGCGGCAGTATAATCTTACGATTCCTTAACTAAGGAAGGCCATCACGGAACGGTCATCAACCTAAATATTAAACTACTACTGGACCTAGGTTTCCACTATTCTTGGGTGGTTTTACCGCTTGGCAGTCGGTTTATAAGCAGTGTCTTGTCAGTACTTGATAGTACTCTTTTGTAACCTCGTAGGTAAGGTAGGTATAGCATTTATATAGTTTAAGTAGCCTAGATGGTTAAACAGAACCACTTAGTCAATAGCAAAATAGTTTTCAAATCGATTCAGGAAACCAGTCATCATTCTTCGATTATAGGTAATCAGAAAATACTTGATCTAGTTCTGAGGTATTTAAACACTTTAAACTAATAATTGGTACGACTGCATTCATACAAACTTATAATATCTAAATATATATAGGTCAGTGACTGACTGACATAGTGATCTATCAACGCACAGCCCAAACCACTGGACGGATCGGGCTGAAATTTGGCATGCAGGTAGATGTTATGACGTAGGCATCGGCTAAGAAAGGATTTTGATTAATTTTACCCCAAGGGGATAAAAAAGGGGATGAAAGTTTGTATGAAACTTTGTCAATTTTAAACCGATCGGGCTGAGACTTTGCATGCATAAAGCTACTATGATTTTATCCCAAAATAACAAGAACGGGAAAAAACTACCACGCAGGCGAAGCTGCGAGCGGCCGCTAGTAAAAATATAAGTCGTAAATACGATATGCCGTGTACGGGTCGCTACGTGGATGGACGTAGGCGGAGTTCATGTTGTAGACGGAGCGTAAAGGGATCCTAGAAGGCTCGTAGAAGTGACGTAGACGGGTCGTGCGGTTAACGTTACAGTGACGGCGTAGCTTATAATTATGTTGACGTGGCGTAGAGAGGACGTATAGATGAAGAAGTGGCGTAGCTAATACGTAGAGGGTACGTAGAAGTGACGTAGAGATAACGGAGTGACGTAGCTAACACGTAGACCTAACGTAGATGAATCGTAGGTGGTACTAAAACGGCTCGTAAACTTTATTGTTTATGGTGGAAGATGTAGACTTACAGTTATGTAAACTAATTTGTGTTTTTTATGATATTGTAACCCAAAATAAAATAGTGTTATTTCAACGGAACGTAGTAATTGTATACAGACATGCTTGCAAAAGTTTAAATGACATGAGTAGTGTAAACAAATCTTCTAAAGATAATTTAAACGAAACTATTACAGACATTTAAATTACATTTGTGACAGTAGTTTTTAATTGAAACCAACATTGCTAGTGTTCAATTAACTCCCAAGAAACTATGTGTTAAGGGTCCCATTCGTGAGGAAGATGAAATTACAAACTCAAACATTATTGAAATTCTGGAGTTTAATTTATTACTTACTAGGGTTTCTGAAGTAATGGCGGCCATTTTGAACATGTCAACGTTTTTGAGTAACAACAAACTTTTTTTATCATCATTATTACTAGGTTTGGAAAAAAACTGCCACTACTTTCTAAATGTCAGTCAAGGTAATGACTGTTATGACAATGACATCCACCTGATATCTACCAGCCAACCTGTCAATGTGTCAAAATTATAGATAAAAGTCATAGATGTGACAAGAAAATTTCCTCATTTTAAAAACATATTGCAAGCAGCTGTTTGCAGCATTCCGGTTTGCAGGGTGCTACCTGTATGCCTCAGATTAATGGGCGCAAAGCAGTGCATCGTAGGGCACATTTCTAACGAGCTAGTTCGAAAATAAACGTAAAACTTCTGGCTGTTATTCCTGGCTGGCTCTTTCATTTTGCTCAATTTAATACTCTACTTTTATCTTCGTAGCTATAATAATGCTATTTCTTATTATTCGCTATCCATACTTTCAAAAATATTTTTGTGGGTAACCATTATCACAAGTAAAAGTTCAAATGTATAAGAATATACAAAAGCATTATATAAATGCAAAAGTGTGTCTGTCGGTATAAAATATACATTTTCATATCTATACTACTAAACCAATCGAGAACAGATTTGACACATTAGTCATTATATATACATTACATAGGCTTTTTATATATAGCGAACTCGTGAAATCGCGTAAAGTAATCTTCATACAAATTCTAACACGGCAGTATTTGAAATTTGTACGAAAATAGCTTCTTCCACTTTTGGGGTTCAATTTCAAAAATGTTTTCGTAGTACACCCTTAAGAAGCATAGAATAAGTTTAGTCCATATTCTTTGATCAGAAGTCTATTGTGTCCTTCTTCTTTCTTTTTTTGTATAAGTCAGTCAGAAAATTCTTATAATTATTGATATAAAAGATTTGTTTTATGTATTTAAGCCACAATCACAAATGGTCTTTTGTCGTTTTGCCAATAGACAGAAAAAAAGCAAGTTTTTTTGTTGCATACACACACGGAACTTTGTTGGCAACTAATAGAGAAAAATCACACAATAAATAATATATGGAGAGTAGGTAAGTAGGTACATGCAGGAGAGACAATGGTTTGTGACTAAAACTTTTGAATAGGTAACTTTCATTTTGATAGTGTTAAACCCGAGCGTAGTAGGGGCGGGTTATCTAGTTTAAAATAATAAGGCTTCCAATATTATGCTTACCGTAGATTATAGAGATAAAGTTCCCACAGGGCTAACAAAACGCGCACACGCGAAAGGGACCCTTGCTGGAGGGTAGCCGTATTTCACCCCTGCTTTGACCTCCACGCCATCAAAAAGGAATGCAGAGTGTGTGGTTATAAGGCACCTTGAATAGGTAATTCGTGGTTTTGTGAAATCCTTTGACACACCGGATTTATGAAATAAATAACTAGAAGAACTTAGAGAGAAGATACCTAGGTATTTACGTAACTGCACTGCATTCGAATACCTTTAAGTCTTATTATATCAGCCTAGTCTTTTTATCTAAATAAATATCAATTATAAGAATCTTTGTCCTGACTCAATGACTGACTGACTGATGTATAGACAAATAGATAACGCACAGCCAAAACCACTGGCCGTAGAGACTTTAGATTTTAGGGTATATTTGTCTTGGTGCGTAGAGGTGTACTAAGAAAGAAATTCCCGAAGTTCAACCCCTAAACGGGAACAGCGGAGGCTTAAATTTGTGTGAAAATAAAATCACGCAAGCGAAGTCGCGCGCGTTTCGCTAGTATTTTCATATTTTTTATAAAAAATATTTACAGACCAACCAGATGGCCCACCTGACACTAAGTGGTAACCGTCACCTATTTGCCAGCTCTCACGCATATTAGGAACGTGCACTACGGTGAACAGCCCTGCGTTCATCAACCTGAGGCATGCCCCTGTAATGTCAATGTCACTGGCCCCCACATGCTTCAACCTGAAATATAGCAAGACTGTTTGGCAGTACAAATAGGCATGGTGGTACTTCCCCAGATGAGCCCTTCACTAAGAGCTCTACTACTACTAAAAGTATGAGTGTGTTTTTATATTGTACCTAATTGTATACCTATACAAATAAATGTTTTCTAACTGTGTTTTGTATTTATTTATAAGCTTATTTATTTAAACAATTGGATACTAGCTATTATTGTTTGTGATCTCAGCTGCGGCAACCTCATTTTCCCACGGGACTTAATTGGATACTCTATAAGTTTAAATGATTCCTCTCGAGTGTCTTTGAAATTAATATTATTCTCGCTATGTTTTATCGAAATCGATTGAGCGGTTGAACTTTGAAGTTGAAACAAACTGACAGACACAAATTCGTACACGCAAAATTATGAAGTAAATCGACATAAAATTATTCAAAAAGAAATTGTGGTGCTAACTTATCATACAACTTTCTCATTACGTTCATAAGGACTCCCTAGAGAGTTTGTGCAAGTAAACTATGGATGTATAAATATAACTCTTATGCGGGATAGACCCAGAAGGAAGCCCCACTTTACAATTTACACACGTTTGGGAATAAAGGGAGTAAAGCGTACCATTCAAGAAACACGTGTCCGTGACGTGTGAGCTTGTAAAGAGCCTATTCTACCATACATATACAATGTATGCTTCCATCAAGAGACGGATCGGTAGGAAAATTCTAACATAAGTGGAAAATTTTAGTGGGTAGTTCTGCCTTCTGCTCTGTACGTTATGAGTTCGATTTTCACAGAGAACATTTATTTTTGTCTAGGTGTTTTACTATATTCCAATTCTAAGTACGTAGTTTCAAAAATAGAGTATGTATACTATCTGTTATCTGGTTCCCATAGTAAAATATATAGGTTATATGGCATTTTGTTATATGTCTATAAATATTTAATAATTTATTTATCAGTTTATCCAGTTTCCATGGGGCAAGCTGTGCTTATATTAGGATTAGACAGCGATGTGCGTAATATTTGCTTATATTTATATGTTTTGGCATAACTAGCGTTATGTGAACGCAAATTGGTCCTTTTCACTGCAGGAAAATATTTCAGTCTCTCATACACAAGGGACGAAGTTGCAGCAATTTATTATAGAACGTATTGTTTATAGAGGGTCTACCATGAATCTTCCCAGACTACACTCGCTAGCGACTTTTGTCTACTAGACTAAAGAGTAAGTAATTCTACCTGAGAAAAAAACTCGTAGGGTTAGATAAATGTTATTTTATGATTATTTTCTATATGCTGTCAGCCCATGGAGATAAAATAATTTTTCGCGGTGAAAAGTACACAGCAAAATGTAAAAATAATCTTTTTTTGTGGACATTTTTATATAGCATCATCTAGACCCGAACTGAGCATCGCTTGTACTATGGGAGCCACATGATTCATAATATATAACCAGAGCCTTATAAATAAAATGCTACATTGTATTATTCCGAACGCGCTAACGAACGGAGTGCAGTTACTGTGCGCGAATTTATCAAATCTACCCGCAAGAAATTGCTCATTACTGTATAAATTTCACATTTAGAACTACGCTTGGAGGCAATAAGCTAATTACTAGGATAGATTGTATTTTCTCTATAAGCGAATTTGTAAATTCTTCTGAGAAAATAAATGATTAAAACCTAAAATAAAGGTAATATTCATTTCGATGTCTTTCACTAAAATAAATAGTGCTCTTATGACATTAAATAAAGGCAGGTTTTAGCCGAAGCAAATTAATTTTTAGGATCCTTATGTACCAGAAATCTAAGAAAAAAAAAAACTATCTTCAACAAGCTTTCGCCTGAGATTTGACGGCATCTCCCGCAACGACGTTTATAGAATGTTTCCGACAATAGCCCCTGGATATATATACAACGCGAAATTAAGTCGGTCAATACCTCTGTTGGCTTCATTTATAAACCAATTTATTATTGTTTGTTCGAGAGATAGTTCGATTGCACGGTAGATTTGCCGTCTACCTACCTCGTTGCACAGAATAAATTCTATAAGAAGGTGTACATAGCTATAGATTTATTTAAAAAAATTGGTACTAAAAAAAATAAAAATATCATGTTAGTTGAAATGAGATCTTATTGTTGGTTCAAGCAAATATTTATTTAATATAAAACAATATTCCTCGGAATAATTATATTCTTGGCGAGAAATTAATTCCGCGAGCAATTCTTTTCGTGTCCTTTTAGCTTTTTTAAAGCTGTAATCTTTGGACCTGAAAAAGTGTATTTTGTTGTGTAAAGCAAAGTTACATTTTTAATGTTTTTACTGTACATTTTATAATAAAATACGCGCCATAATTCAGCTCGTAAAGCACTTTATGTTATTAACGTCATCTTATTTTGGGTCGGTTTTGCTCGATTTAGAAATGGCGAGTATTTTTGTGTTGACTTCCATTTGGTAACTAAATAACAGGAAAGAGCTTTGAGTTATCAAAAAACAGCGACTGTTATATGGCGACCGCTATTTGGAGAGGCTAGGAGTATTCAAGCTATGTTTCGTCTGAGCCGAAAATTTGAAAACCGTATTTTTTAAGCGAAGTGTATTATACTTTTTTTTTAGGGAAGGAAATCGGTCGCTTAACATAATAGTCACTGCGTACATTTTCATTGAATTTAATTATCATCACCAACCAGAATGAATCTACTGCTGAATAAAGACCTACGTCGTATTTAGGGAGATTTGCTACAGTCACTACGCTTGGCAGGTTTGGTGATCGCAGTACGCTCATCCTTTGGGTGCGTTCCATTTATTCATAATTTCTGACATCCACTAGAAGTGATAAAAGGGTATACAAGGACCACCACGACCTATTTCGGTTCACTTTCGGTTAGTTTGTATTCCCACAACTAATCGATACTTCAAGATATTTTATTTTTAAATATTTACGGCCGTAAAAAAACGTTTGTTACTTTTTAGGAAGTAAAATTGAATGTAAGTAAGAAAGCACTTACCCCCTATGACTAAACACCTCAGAAGAAGTGTGTCTCCATCGTGGTAGGGCCCAATCTTGTTCTCGACCTTGTTATTCCCCTCATCCATGAAAAACGGAGGACTTGGGAGCACTGTAATGAAATAATAAAAATAAATTCTCTTGCTCGTCATGGTACATGTTCTCTATACCGGATAAGAACACTTCAGAATACTCCAGGAACGTGTAAAGTTACCTACAACAAGGTCTTTTAGAATACCACTTGGCTCACAGTCAAATACATTTAGAGTAAATCGAGTATTTTACCGAAATTCCTATTTATTTTCCTATCATGTATTTTGGATTTACGTTACGATGTTTCAGTTAAACCTATGTAAAATTAAAAAATAACACATGTATTCCACACTTTACGCTAGCTTATTATTATTATTATGCCAGCCAACCTGGACAGATGAGAAACAGAGTGGTTGGCGTGCTAAAACTAAACATTAAAAAGGTATCACCTACTAACTATAACCTAATTATAAATACCAACATAACAATTTATCTAACTTTATCTAATTTATCTAGCTTGATCCTGTATTGCACACAACAGAACTTAAAAGAACACTAGAAAATAATTAAATTGAAAAAGTTATGTTGCTTCAAATGATGACAGAAATCGAATTCCCGCTTTCAGTTTAAATAAACGTACTTTGATACCTGCTCAGACTCAATATGTCTATCTGTTGAACGTAAAAGTATCTGACAGCAATCTCCCGATAAACATCAGGTTACACGTCAGTTAAAACTCTGTACAATTACACTATCTAGGAATAATATCAGGGACAAGCAAAACCGGCCCTAGAGATTGAGTTTCTTACAAACGGCGACCGCCCCGACATGGCGGACGCTAGGTAAGACTATCACAATTCATCTTGTTTTTTTATAAAACAAACATTTTACCCTCCTGATGTGAGTGGTAACCAATAGTAACCATCACCAACGCATGGACTCGTAGGCGATGCACGCTAGAAACTCCTATGACGCATCAACTAGAGATAAACATTATTTTATTTTACCATTTTTAGTGTAGCTAGCTGTACTAGGTACACAGAAATAAACTTAAAAACATATTAACCTTTAAGCCCTTTAAGCCCTACCGCTTTCCAACCACCAATCTACACATTGAGTGTGAAGTCCTCTCTACGCGACAGTTATTTATTACTGATTCTATAGTTTTATATCACAAAAAGGTTGATGTCAATGATAACCGCTCAACTGGCAAAAGGAGAAAGGACATAATAATGACAGTACCTAAATGCAACACTGTATTTGCCCAACGGCACCAATTCTTTCTTGGTCCATATTTATATAATAAAGCTAATAATCACATAAAAAATTTGGTAGACTTTAATAAAATAGAGTGTAAAAAAGCTGTAAAAAAATGGATGATGACATTAAACTATGAGAATACGGAAAATTTATTAAAAGTAACAAAATAATAAGAAACACGCAGATTCATACACACAAAAAATAACAATACAACACCCACATATACGAGTAGTACACAACAACAATCACCCAAAACTAAATTATTATATTTATTCTTAAATTGTAATTTATGCATGTATTTCATATATTATGAGTGGCTTTAGAATTAATTGTAATATTCCTGGAAGGTAAGCAGCAGCTACAACACAAGTTTAACAACTTAGTGTAGATGCTGTAACCACAAATTTACGCAAGCCATTCTTTCTCTGTTTTGTTAATTAGATTGTTTGTACCTATATTGATTATGAATGTGCTTAATTTGAAATAAATGAATTTGATTGATTGAAACATATTCTGAAGGTCAATTAAAAGTTTCCACTGATAACAATATATAAATTAAAAAAAAAACTGTTCATGTGGATGATAATTTACTAATAGCTAAAAGATGGTTGTGTAAACTGAGCAAGTCTATAATAATAAATTGTTCATTTATTTATTGTGTACATGTTTATAAAAAATAGCGTACTTGTTTAGCTTTTGGATAGTCACGAGTACATACACGGGCGCAGCAATTGTAATGTCCAAAAACTAAGCGCAATGTCCATAAATACGCTAAAAGATTGACTTAGTTGGTATATCTTATTTTCCAGGCTAACAGCATCTCAATAAGGACTGAAAGATGCTGCATAAATCATTTAACACAGATTTAGCTACAGACGCTAGAAATAAACTTTTATTGTGATAATCGTCTTGACCGAGTCTTAAAACTTCAGATAACTGAATTACTGACCTAACAATCTCAGAGTTAGCTGTATATTGCGCTTTTTACGCTTCTACTTTAGAATATTCTACTTGAAACTCCAAAACAAATAAATTAAAACAATTCGGACAAAGTTTTAATGTCTTCTTTTATCCTCAAAGAACTTTTATCTCGCATTATCAAGGGAATACTAACATTTCCAAATACGAAGACGACAGGAATACACCAGTAGGGATGGGAATGGGAGTGACTGGACTAGAACTGGACAAATCCGGCTCAAAATAATGTACTTTTTTAATTATGTAATTACAATGTTTTAAAGGTTCCATACCCAAAGGGTACAACGGGACCCCTATGACTCCGCTGTCTGTCTGCCCGTCTGTCACCAGGCTGTACCTCATGAAACGTGATAGTTAGAGACTAGTCTTCTAATTCTATGGTTAGAGAGTTGAAATTTTCACAGATGACGTATTCTTATTGCCGCTATAACAACAAACACTAAAAAACAGAATAAAATAAATATTGAAAGGAGGCTTTCATACGTGATTTTTTCGCCGTTTTTATAATAGATAATGGTACGGAACCCTTTGTGCGCAAGTCCGACTCGCACTTGGGCGGTTTTATTTATATAAATTGCTGACGGAATAATCAGATGGACCATTCGATGTTAATCTATACCAATTATAAAACTATACCAGCTATAAATATCTATACAGTTGATCGAAAAAACTTAAAATTTTCGGTGTTTATTCGTCTCAGTGCGTAGAGGTGTACTAAGAAAGGCATTGTCGAAATTGAACTCCTAAACGAATACGGCGATAGAAGTAGAACAAAATGAGGAACCAGTGTTTTCGCGCCACCAGCGCGAGGTTTCTTTGTAGTTCCGTCTTTTCCGAATGAACAGCCCACAAGATATAGGACATCTCTACAATCCGACACATTTTTACTAATGGTCCATGATGATACGTACATTCATCATCGTGGTAGGTGTTAATGTTCCGTGAGGTAAACATCTGTCCCGCTGATATATCCGAAGCTCTGATGTTTGTAGATCGAGAGCTAGGAGCTATTTGTGTATCTAGCAAGATTGGAGTGTTTCTATTGGGTAGGAAACGTATAATTTGAATGTTTTCAAGAGAAGAGTAAATATGTTCTAGGTAAGCGTGCGGCACCGTCGAATTAACATCAGGTGATTGCGGTTCAATGTAACTATACAAAAACCCATTTTTAAGTATTTGTGACTTTATGTAATTACTTTATTTGTCACACCTAAGCAGGTATAAAAAACATGCGAACCGGATTCAAACCCACGATCTCAGGATCAGAAGGCTCACTCCCGCTAGACCACCGGGGTAAATTAATCTTCTAAAAAAATACAGACATCTTGGATCTCAAGAATTATTCCGAATTGGTTTGAAGGTCGTTATGCAAATGTATTCGGATCGTATTCATCTCCCTTTCATTTTCAAATTGTGTTGAAGTTCTCTTTGAAATCCACTTACTCGAGTGACCGTAAGCTTCTGGACTACGAAAGTTCCGGTTACCAGGTGTAATTGTGTTAGTAACACATTAAACTCTGGAATTTCTGGAATAGTTTGAGTGTGGTTTGGAGTTTAAGCAGTTTTACTCGGTAACCCGGCTGCTTGATATAAAGCGGGTTTCATGAAGTAGGTTTTTACTAGCATTTAGAAATGAAACTCTTTTGTTCATTGTAAAAATTTTAAATGCTCACGATTTTATTCTTAGGTTTAGCTCTTTTAGTGAGATCCTAGTGTAGGTATGTCCACGGGGGGTAGTCACAGGTACCTACTGGTTATTCTAGTAACCTAAACCAGAATGTTTTGATTCTGCGCATTTATCTAATTTAAATAGCTTTATTTCAAAAACATATTTGACCTTTATTTTTTGCATGTGCTGATGAAACTAGTATTTCAACATAAATGAGGACCAAACAATAAGTATTCACATTCAAATTCATGGTAATACTACAAAGACAAAATATTATTTACAAATGTCTTACCTAGGCACATAAATCAGGTTATGACCACACAGAAGAAGTAATTAATGTCATTAATGTACTGGACCCAACCCAGTGATTTAATGCGCCCGCCGCAAACGGCGTTGTGGCGCCTACCTTTATTTGATTACTTGGCGACAAACTGCTTGTTGTATAATCTACGTGACAAAGGTGTACATAACGCATTTCTTACTGAATATTTCTGCACCTGCTAAGCGCCTGGTAACCGTGGTGACTACAGAGGAGGCCTATATCCAACAGTTTACTTATTTAGGCTGATGATAATGAAAATTGAATTTTCACTCTGCCCATCTCACAACTTTTCAGTCCTTTTTTCAGTTTTGCTGCCTTGTCATTTCTTATATACATACGTATAATATGTAATACGTTGCGTCCTGCGCCCTGTTGTACTATCGATGTTTAAAATATAACGTGATTGGATTGGTCACGCGTCTACGCGTTTCTTGTGTTATGCAAAAAATAATGTTTTTATAACAAAACGATAGTAATAACTTCATAAACACTTTGGAAATGCAACGAAAACTACAAAAATCACTAAGATATTTGTAAAGTGGTTTCAGAACAAAAAATATTTTAACAGAGCATATTTTAGATCTTGAGAATTATTTTGAATTTTGTTATTTTTACTTTACTTGTAACTGTTTTGAACAGTAAGTAATGTCAGAGTTTCACTTCTGGGTTTTTAGCTATTACTTGTATTCCATGGTACAGGCATAGATTATTTTAGCAGGAAGATACCCACGATCACGTTGGTGGAAAATAGTTGTGCGAAGTTGGACAATCGTTTTAACGATCATTGTTTTTCGTACTTCCGTGCTCAGGGTTGCATGATAAGCTTTGGGACAGTTTCCTAAAGTTCTGGGCATTCCTACGAAACACTGATTTTATTATGTAGGTTGGTATACTAGGTATGCTCCGGACTCAGGTCACTGCAGATAAAATTTATGCAAATGTTGAATGCGAGACATCTCTCGGGTTGAATGCGATTACGGAGCTCCCATCCAATCTATGCCTCATTTACTCCTGTGCCCTTTGTGCCCTACTACCTGTAAAGGGATGACCAAACCACGGGTACTGCCGTGGAGATGGCGAATTTTCCGGGATAAAGTGCGACTATTGACACGCTGAAAAAGACTAGGCATGCAAAAATATTTTATTTTTATTTTTGCGGCGTCTTCGTAGTTATAATAAATTACTGTGAAAAAATCTTTCTGTGACTTCTACATATTAAAAGTAAGATATATTCAAAGTTTAATACATCTAATCCTTAGTTTTCAGTTACTTACGTTTTACGATTACCTACATATTAGTCAGACAAGCGTGCAGGCAACAGCTTTACCTATGTAGGTATTTTAGAATACTAGACAAATTGGTACCTAGGTATATCAGTTCCTCGAAGTAGTCATACATTCAATAAATAATGAATCAAGGCTTATAACCCACCTGGTATTAAATAAAATAAATATTAACACACATTCACACAACGCCCTCTAGCCCTTAACTAAGCAAAGCTTGTACAGTCAGCTGCACTAGAATGTATACAATTCGTAACTTACACAACGGTATTACAGCATAACAATGAGCTTTGACACATCAAAAACTAAAAAATCATGAAATTAGTTGATGACCTCACTTGTTTTTTGAATAATTGTCATGTAAAGATTTTTAGCAACGCCGTGAAACCAATATCAAAGTTACGAATTGTATACATTCTAGTGCAGCTGACTGTACTATGGGAACCAGATAGCTAATAAAATACTTTTTTTTGTAAATATATACTTAGAATATATATAACACCCAAACACAGAACACACATCTATGTTTATTACACAAATGTTTGTTCTCGGTGGGGATCGAACCCATCACTACAACCCACTGCTGTAGTAGTTTTGATGTTGTTCTTTTTAGGTATGTATACCAATTTACTGCTCCTGTTGTTGTTTTTTGGTACAACGTATGCTTTACCTGTTTGCTACGAGTACTTTCTGTCTATTGCAATATAAATAAACCTATCTCGAGACTACGCTACCTGTAAATGTGTAAATTTACGGAGTTAAATGTCCGGGGACCCTGGCTCGTTCTAGTCCTGAATAGGTAGCTTCCTTCTATGAGCACTGAGCAGGGTTGTAGTAAGGATTTATTTTAAGGGCGTATTTAATTTACTTAGCAACGGAAAAGGATTTTCATGGCAACAATCTAAAACCAGCAGGGCTAAGAAGTAAAATGGAAATAAAAATACCCATAGTTCTGAACCTTAGGATCAGACGGCGGGGTCTCTCTCTAAATTTAAATATTTTATTGAGTGAGCTTAATTCTCTAGCACATTTGAATCTTGCATAATTGAAATCTAAGTATACCAAATATAAGAATATTTGTCCTGACTAACATATTGACAACGCTCAGCCTAAACCACTGGTCGTTAAGACTTGTTTTGCAGGGTATATTCGTCTTGGTGTGTAGGGGTGTACTAAGAGAAGAGGGTACTCTTTAAAGGGGTTGAAGTCCGTATGAATAGCTTCACGTGTGCTTGTCGCGCGTTCCTCTAGTCTAATATATATAAGTAGGTCTCTTTAAAAGTGTACCTATAGTGCCCCCGTTACTTTCGTTTGTCAATCCTAAGTACGTCCATGTCTATAGAATATGATTTTGTTCGTGCTTCACATTTGCATAGTGTAATCTACTTCCATCTCATTCCAGATTCACAGTTGACTGTTTTAGTTCATGTACTAAGTTACTCCAAGCGAGTGCTTTGTCACACCTTTGGGACGCCAGGGACGCTATCACCAGTAATGTAATTGCTGGGTCAGTTCAACGAACTGGACTTCTGGTCACTAGGGTTGGTCCTGGTCACTAAGCAATACGTAACGTAATGAATTGTCTGCTGAAAGGGGAGTCTTGCCAGCAAATAGTGCATGCCTTAAACTTTTCTACAGCTTGCGCACCGAAGTACTTCGGTAAGTCAAAGTAAAATGATTTTTATTTATATTATCACAAGGATCGAATATAGTCTGGGTGTTATATGTATGTATTGATAACAAAAAACCTTATATAAGTATTTTATCAGCCATTTGGTTCCCATAATACAAGTTATGCTTAGTTTGGGACTAGATGTTGTTTACAAATTTTAAAAAAACTTAAAGCTTGGTTCCTACTTTTCTTATGTATGATCCTTACAAATTAATAATAATGTAAATATTAAAACTCCAGTGGTCAATCTAACTTAATAACGTGAAGGCAAGACAGAAAACATGTAAAGGTATTCATACCAAGAGCATAATATACTATAGAAGTGGACTCAATATTATAACCTATTAGGAAGGACGAAGGGTTGGAGTATTAAACGGTAATGCTTTCATCACAAACTCTACTGGGCACTAGGCTAATGGCTTTCCGAAACTCTGTCGCTGGTTAAGTAAACAGCCCTTTGCATCTATTGAGTATTATTTATACAGCGTCAGATGTAGCTTCTCACTCATGTACCCATATCCAACTCGGTTATTCGATTGATAACTCGTACCGTAAGCATCCAAATGTTATGTATTAGAAGGATCACGGTACGGATCCTTCGGCCACGGTCTTCGTACAAATCCGGAAGCTGTTGCTATAAGTTCGTTTTACGAAGTTACTGTATTTAAGTCATAGAATAAGGACTAAAGTAAGGTTTTAGTTAGATGAAAATCTAAAACAATCATAGCTGTCGATCACGAAAGTTAGACGTCGTTTTGACAGTTTGCAGCCGTGCTATAAAGCTCACGGTAAAGGGCAAGGACGCTGTCTAGAGCTGGATTTCACATGGCTTTCCCATCATTCCCTAACGTGAGTACTCCTACCATGCCCCCCGGCCAGGTTCGAGTCTGCGACGTTAGGATCGTATAAGGTTGCTATTACTAGACCACCAGTGCTCTTGTTACTTGAGAAATGATGTGTAGGTTCATTGGATAATCATGCAGTTTTAATGAAGGTAGCGTGTGTGCAGCAGCGTGGAAACCCAGCGTACACTTTACCTCGGAACACCGGGTACGCCTAGGGAGGCCTACGCCGGTATCAGTAAGCTGTTGGTCTTCCTGGAGGACATCAGGTGGCTTGCCTAACAAACATTATCCGTCACGGAAAAAGGGCCCATCTGCGGCCTAGTTGCGGAAAAAAGTCCGCTCACAAAGTACCTACCAAGTAAGGTAGCGTGAAAAGTGTAAATAAGCTCTATAGGTAAGATCTTACCAACAACAGTAAGATTGATGCCCAGGTTCCTAGTGGGAGAGAGACGGAAGTCCACACGGCAGTGGTACAGCCCCTGATCCTCCTCCGTCAGAGCCGAGATGGTGATCGAAGTCGGCCGGAGATCAGATCGCAATCGCGCTGAGGTGTTGAAGGACGGCTCAGACCATTCTCTATCGGGAACCTCGTAACTGCAATGTGGAAATTTCTTAGTCAGATATGGTTTTATCACTCTACTTCGATCAGCTAAGGTAAAATAAGTATGGAATGCTCTAGTATGCGCTAACTCTAAATTGCTGAGAGTCTGGGGTATGTTCAAACGAATTTAAGGTGAAGGGATTGAAAATTGGAATCCGGTATATCATCTTGGATAAAATAATCGACCTAAAATGCGACAGGAATCAAAGTAAGTTTCTTGCCTGATTTTCTAGGGTGGGTCATAAGCATATGATAACGCCTGTTTTCGGCTTGTATTCTAAGTTATTCTGTAAACCTCGTCGTCAGTGGGCTTGCGTCGAGTTACATCATGATCAGACTAAATAAGTCTACTGCTGGACATAGACCTTTCCCAAATTTAGGGGAGTTTGCTATAGACCACACTTTGCCGGTGGAATGGTGAAGTGTCACGTAGAGTAGGGGTTTTATCCTAAGCCGACACCAGCACGACAGCCGCGACCATCATGGCCACTGCCAGTCTCCTATGGAATTCGCCAAAAGTGGGTGTATGGAAAATAAGCTCTCGTATCTGAAGGCACCGCCTTGTGGCTACCATAGGCCACATAATTATGGAAAGTTCGCCTTATAGCCTGAGTAAATTAGATTGCGTAAGTTTCACTAACAAACTTCGTTGCCCGGTGGCGCAGAATAAATACCTAGTGAGTATAAGTAGGTACCCATGCTTGTGGTGAGATTTCAGTGTATGCTATTTCGAGTTTGAAACATCTACGCAAATGTTTCAGCAGTGGGTTTCAAAGTAATGCTGGAAAACTATGTAAAAGTTTCTTCTTAGCATCTCGACTCCTGCAATTTTAAATTGTTTTAATTACCCATTGGTAAGCGTGACTATTTAATATTAAGGTGAAACTAGCCACCATTTTTTCCAAGTAAACTCTGTGTGGTGTTTTCATGATAATTATCAATATTTTTCATTATATTACCTGTTGGCATTAATTATTATTTATTAACATTTTATACCATTATTTTTATTATTTTTATGATTTTACCTGTTGAAATTAATGGAATGATATCCATCTGCCATATATTTTTTATGTTTTTGTGTGTGCATGTTGTGTTTTTACATAATACTATAGTATAACTAGCGAAACCCGCGCGAATTCGTCCGCGTTATGTTATTTTCATACAAACTTCAACCCTCGCTATCCGTGAAGGGTTGATGGACGCAGAGCTGTGCAATGTAATATTATGTTATAGGCGATGGTAACCGTGCTCTCTTTTACAAATTAGGTCCTATTGTAATGATAAAACAACCAAAACAAGTTGCAAGTTGAGGTACTCAAAAAAGCTCTGCACAGCATAGCTCAATGTTAATTAGTCCCTATACCTACTTCAAAGACCTGCATACTTATCTCTTGTACGGATGCTTTTGCTTCACATTTGATTCGAGCCCGAGAAAATACGGATTTAATGTGAATTGCTGTTTTCGAAATACTGTAGTTTATCTTTAAAAAAGCAATGGATAGCGTATTCGTATTTTTTGCATTTGGGTCGAACACAGTCGGCTTGGGCGTTTATCTTTCATATGCTGAATTACTAAATTTATAGATCCATAAAATATTATAAGTAGATATGTATTTCGTTTATTCAAAACTTTTTCTCCTCGAGATCGAGGTCTCTGAACCTAACCAATCAGCTCGCTTAAGTCCATTAAGTTTATGTCCATTTTGTTATTCTTTGCGATAGCTTACAATGGAAACCTGTTTTAAACAAGTTCCCAGATTAAATAGTTCAATTCTATTTAAAATTCATTGAAATCAAAAGGAACTTTGAAACGTTCTAAAGAAACCTTCTTGAGTAAGGCTGAAGTTTCAGGAAAACTTAATCAAAACGCTCTTTTGTAGGATAGCAAATATTCTAAGTCAAGTAGGACTGTGTTTAAAATTTGCTAAGTACAGTCAGCTGCACTAAAATGTATACAAATCGAAACTTTCAAAACGATGTTATAGTGTTCCAGTAAATATTTACATGGCAAATTCTCAAAACCTAAAGACTCACCGATTGATTCATGATTTTTGAGTTCTTGTTGTGTAAGATTTGTTGGTAATGCTATGATACCATTTTGAAAGTTCCAAACTGTACTTATACATTCTAGTGCAGCTGACTGTACATAAGCATCCTCTATACATTTCCAAAAAGAACGATTTTGAGTCTTTTCCAGAAGTCCTAGACTGGCGACCACGAACCAGTAAAAGTCCAAGCTTAGGACGCTCTTTCACCCGATATTCGCGACATTCACTTGCACTTAGAGCTCTATTTAATATGCCTAAATCTGAATCTGAATGAAAACATTATGAGGAAACCAGTTAGTATTCTGCAATGTGCCAAATGTAATATCTGGACGTGCTCCATTTTACCCCCCTTAGATATGCTCGTAGACTCTCGGTTTGGTACCAAGAGATTTAGGATATCTACCCGTGTTTGGGGATTCTATTTTTCAGTATTTTTCTAATCTAAATCTATTTTTTTTTCTAAATCTGGTTACGACTTGAGCATGCTTCAGAATACAGGCTTCATAGAGAGTAAGTGGTCTTAAACCTATCGTAACTAGTTCCAGGCGAGAGGCGGTCAAGCAAGTATGATGTGAATTATGAATAGATAATGAACACTAGTTAGTGTTTGCATACTCGAGGTGATTGACAAGACAAGTGGAAAATTACGTAAGTAAAGACATAAGTACGTATCGAGTGGGTGGGCATACTACAGTAGGTACTGTAAGCATACGATGTACGAGCGAATACCCAACTTTGATTGAGTTTTTAAGCGGTTTTGAAAGAATCTGGTGCGATCCCTAGTCTTTATATATCTTTCCACAGCAATACGAAAACGTTTCATCGAATTAAAGTTCGTTTGGTCTCAACCTCCGAATGGTATTCTCTAAAACTGACAATTCAGGCCCAATTTCGACATCACTAGGACATAAATTAGTCAAAGTCTAGTTTCAAACAGTGGCGTAGCGTGCCTTGGCGGGGCCCCGTATAAACATTGGTTTGGGCCCTTATTGTTTGCATAAAATCTATCTGTCACTTTTTCTAAAAAATTTTACAAACAATTCTAATAAAATATACACTCTCCTTGCCTTTTTTCGACTTTTGTCATTTGTGCAATAAAAAAAAATTGGGAAATTTTTATTATTTTTTGCTTACGCACGTTGGGGGCCCCCGTGGCCCGGGGGTCCCGTATAATTGATACGGTAGATACGGCGGTACTTGGGCCTCACTCATAAGTAGGTAGTTTTTCCGTAAACATTCAAAAACTTCATCGTTGTTTTCACAGTGCCAGTGCCAGTTTACCCTTGTACATTGCGGGGAGGAGCTAATAGTTGGCTATAATTTTAGCAACCACTTAGATAAACTAGCTTGTTACCTTATCAAATCATCCATATTATAGGTTGTCAGACCGATGTTGTTCGCAGTGTCCTAAATAGACAGTTAAGGCGGTGGGTAACATTAACAAAGCATTTCGACGCGCGAAATTTCAAATTACTCACGTGGTTTGCCGTTACGGTTAACTGTCTTGAGGACCTAAATTATAAGTAAAAAAATAATAATAAATAGCACAAGACGACGAGTTTAATCTACAGGATCATCTACTACCAAATACCTACGAGATTCTGCGAGGGTCTATGTGTAGTCTTCTTCTTTTATTATGTGGCTTTTCAGCGGCTGAGGGTTGCCACGAATTGCCGATGTCAAGTGTCTACTGAATTTAGAACAAAAAGGCGGAGATCTGAGTACGATAGTCTATGTGTAGTCAGAGGTCAGAGGTACAGTCAGCTGCACTAAAATGTATACAATTCGTAACACCTCAAAAACTAAAAAGTCATGAAGTTATTTGATGACCTCACTTATTCTTTGAATAATTATCATGTAAATATTTTAGCACCGCTGTGAAACCATTTTGAAAGGTATGAATTGTATATATTGTAGTGCAGCTGACTGTACATACGCCCAGACATTGTATTTAGTACATATCTACCTTTCGACGTATTTGGTATCCCATACGTGACAGGTTGCAAGCCAATCGCCGCTGCTAGAATACCAACTGTTTCCTCTCCTTTCACCGTTTGAAAGAACTGGCATTGCGCCCATATTTTTTTCAAACAGGAGGTGCAAAGGTGGGGTGGCTCCGGGTCGACTAGACCACTGGTGCTTTTTTGTAAGTATTTACCTTATTTTTGATTTTATTTTGGAACCAATAGACTAAAAGTCTAGTCCGGAAATATGCGAACTATAACAATAACCGTGTTGGTCCAACGAATCTGACGCACCGATAAAATATGTAAATACAATGTAAAAAATAAATTTAAATTTAAAAATAGTTTTAAATGTTAAATCACTCATAGCCAGCATTTGGAACCTTCACATTTTAGTTCGTTAGTAAGATATATAATTATTATTTTGTTGTATATTAATTTCGAATCTTCTCATAATTTATTTTCGTCAAAAGATGTGTCTAACAACAATTATTAGTATTACCATATTAGTATTATTTATTAACAGTTTAAGAGATTCTATGGACGGCAATTGACTGTCTGTTAGAAACTTTATCGCTATAATATTTTATATCAAAACGATAGTTCTGCTTTTGTACAATGTAGTAAATAAATATCAGATATCAAATATTATAGCCTTTTCCTTTTCGCACCTCAGAAAAACTGGCCAAGTGCGAGTTGGACTCGCGCACGAAGGGTTTCGTATCTATAATAAAAACGACAAAAAATCGCGTTTGTTGTATGAGAGCCCCCTTAAATATTTAGTTTATTCTGTTTTTAGTATTTGTGGTTATAGCGGCAATAGAAATACATCATCTGTGAAAGTTTCAACTCTCTTACTATCACGGTTCATGAGATACAGCCTAGTGCTAGTGTCAGACGGACAGACAGACACCGGAGTCTTAGTAGTAGGGTCCCGTTTTACCCTTTGGGTACGGAAAATGATAAACGAACTTTCGTATTGTCGTTTTGAGTTACAATGCGGGGGGGTCCCTATAAACACATTCCACCACCACCAGTGTAACTCAAAACGATAATATGAGACTTCGTTTATCGTTTTCAAGAGTAGACCTGCAGGTCAGGTTATATTAAGCCTTTGCTGGCATTCTTAAAATAGCTAGTCTTAATGTTAACAGTAGTTTTATACCTTGCTTATACTCAGTATAGCTAGTTTTACGACGTCTGCATAATTATATGCTTTTGGTTTTTCCATAACAAACCTAAGGTTTTCTAAAAGCAGTGAGTATTTTATTACAGCTATATACAATGCGATAGCCGATTTTAGAAGATGGTTTTATTTGTGGATGCTTTGTTATACCTTGTATTGTTTTAATACTAGATGTATATGCTATGCTAGTAAAACGCGCGGCACTTCATACAAATTAACCCCGCTGTAAGGGTGCAGCGGGGCTTGTAGAAGATTCCTAATCCCCAAGATAGATATATCTTAAAAAATCAAGGCTACAACGGGATAAAAAGTAGCCTATATCCTATTCTAGATTACAATCTATATTTATTCCAAATTTCATCCAAATCGGTCCACTGTTTGGAGCGTGAAAGAGGAACAAACATCCATCCATCCAAACATTCGCATTTATAATATTAGTAGGATGACGGCCACTATTTCCTAGGACCAAAGTTCTAGTTACGGTTTGGAACAAAGGCTTCAAACCAGTCTCACCTGTAGATCGGATGGTTGTTCTTGTACCAAACGAGGATCATAAACTCGTCATCGGAGGAGTCGGGTGTAGTGTCACAGTGCAGGGTTGCGCTGCCGCCTTCCAAAGCCTCTTGGTGGGATATTGGACCTGCAAAGATTCTTCCTGTTAATGGAAATGTTTGCGTATACCGTACCTCGCGGATATAATAGTCACTGCCTGCCATGGTCTTCTTTTCTTCATAATAACGTATTCTATTAGCTATATGGTTCCCATTTCACAAGCTTTGCTTAGTTTTGTGCTGGAGAGTGTTGTGTGAATATTCGTCAATATCTATTTATTTAAAGTAGAGTAAAGGACAGTCGGCTCCAGATAATTTTAACAGGACCTTGAGACAGTTTAGACCATGTCTTATTGACTTAGATAGTCAATAAGACATGGTCTAAACTGCAATCTAAAAAAGTTTAGACAATGCCTGTTTCTACTGTCAATCAGCTTTCTGTGTTCCGGTTTGAAAGGTGTGGGTGCCGGCAAAATTACAGGAGGCTTAACACCTGTATGCCTCAGGTTGATGAACGCAGAGGAGTGCATTATATGGCACGTGATCTGCAATGTAACGTTTTGTTATAGGCGATGATAACCACTTAGCATCAGGTGAGCCATAAGCTTGTTCCATCAGCAATAACATTAAAAAAAACTATTGGGACTTACCGTCAGCACCAGGTATGAAGGCGGAAGCGCAAGCGAAGATCAGCAAGAATATGTATATCTGCGCCGGAGAGCAACGCATCCTACCCCCCATCCATGCTCCTGCACTGCGCTCCCATTGGTCGAGGGGTACTGTCGCTCTGCTATGATTGGAGGATATAATTTCTCTCCATACGATTCATAACTATATCTTCTTGTCTTGCTGCTGACACGAGTCTGCAAAGAAGAAGAAAATTTATTATGTGACAGAAAACTCAAAACAACGTCAAACTCAGAAGGAATTTATTTCACTGAATCAAAGTGATCATTTGTATAGATTAGTTTTATAACTAGATGTATCTAGGTGCCAGTTTTTCGCGACCATACATAAAGGCAAGAAGACTTGGTTCCTACCGCTTTTTTCGCCGGCCGCGCACGAAGGGTTCGTACCATTACCCATAATAAAAACGGCAAAAAAATCACGTTTGTTGTACGAAAGCCCCCTTTAACATTTATTTTATTCTGTTTTTTAGTATTTGTTGTTATAGCGGCAACAGAAACACATCACCTGTAAAAATTTCAACTCTAACTATCACAGTTCTTGAGATACAGCCTAGTGACAGACAGACAGCGGAGTCTTAGTAATAGTGGGGTCCCGTTTTACCCTTTGGATACGGAACCCTAAAAATCATCATCATTATCATTATAAGCCTTAATGAGTCCATTATTGAACAAAGCTCTCTCCCAAATTTGGGAAAATGTTTCATAGCCACTTGGCAGGCGGATTGGTGACCCCAGGTACTCATCTGTTAGTGCGTTCTTTTAGTCTCCTCTTAAATGTGAGGTGATGAAGGAGTTCTATTCTAAGCTAAAACCACCACAGCTATTAAACCAACCAATGAAATATTAATGAACATAAAACTTGGTATCACGTTTTGAATAAGATAAATTTAATATAAAGGAAGATATTCAATTTCACAAAGCCACGAATTCCTTTACAGTAATTATAACATAACTATAGATTCCGCGCCATGGTTGTATTGTAAAGCTGTGATAGATTTTGTCAATTTATTTTATTTCGAGATATCTGACAGATATTGAGTTTATTTTATTATGGTTGCAAGTAACGGTAGACACTAGAGACTTCTATATTTTCTTTTGATCTCAACAGAGATCAAACCATGAATAAAAAAACGTACAAGTGTTCTATCTGTCGTATAGTTCCCTTAGTACAAAGTTTTGCTTAGTTTGGGGCTAAATGATCTTGTGCAAATACGACCAAAAATATTTAAATTTAATGTATCACCGTAGTTTTTTTTTAATAATATTAAAACTATATTGATTTACGAAGAAAATTATAACTAATACATATATTTATTATAGCTCAAGGTTCTATTTTACGTAGAACATTAGTACCAACTCAAGGTTCTTTGAGAAGACCAAAGGAGTTATATATTTACAAAAAAAATACACAAGTACTAAGTATTTCATCAGCTGTCTGGTTCCTATAGTACAAGCTGTGCTTAGTTTGGGGCCAGATGGCGTTGTGGGAGGTTAGCAGCTTGTGTTTTCCTCATGTTTGACAAATTTTACACAAAATTCACCATTAATATCTGAGTCCTAACTACAAAGCTGCTCCGTTCTTAGAAAATTAACCAAGGAATTCTATTGTTACAAAATGACAACAGATAGGTATATTACCTACGTTTATTTATGGATTTGCGAAATGCGGGGTATTCAAGAAAATTATATCACGTTTGAAGAATTTACGACTGCATTTACAGGCTAATAAATCAGTATGAACTTTGCGGTGGCGAAGGCAAATAGCGAGGGAGTTTTGAAACGTAAGCCATTTATCTAAGAGGGGACTGATTTCATAGAAAGCTTGTAAATATTTTTGTTGGTAAAATAGATTGGCCTTTATAATATTTATATAGCCCTACTAGCGGCCGCCCTCAGCTTCGCCCGCGTGGCAGTTTTTTACCATTCCCGTAATTTTTTCGGGATAACAAGTAACCTATATGTTAATCCAGGTTACAATTTATATTTGTTCTAAATTTCATCCAAATCGGTCTACTGGTTAGAGCGTGAAAGAGTAACAAACATCCTTCCATTCTTACACACTTTCGCGTATATAATATTATAATAGGATATCAATTATAAGAATCTATAATCTGTATTATGAATATACCTATTCCTGAAATTCAACCCCTGTAGGTGTAAGCAGCTTAACGCGGACGAAGCCGCGGGCGTTTCTACTAGTCATTTATATTCATAAATATCTAAAAGCTTTTAAAATAAAACGAAACCATTGTTCTGTCACCAATTTTTCTATCTACATTAGAATAATAGTTGTTATTAGAGGTATAGAAAAGTAATTATAACATTGACACAAACACAACAGATATATAACTATATAATAATATATATAAGAAAGTGGTAAGAACATGCATAGAACAAACAAATTATAGAACTTACTTCTAATTACAGGTACACGAGGCTTAACATCTGTATACCTCAGGTTGATAGACGCAGAGTTTGCAACATAAGGGCACATTTATAATGAGTGTGACCTGCGAGGCAATGCTTTGTAATAGGTAATAACCACTTAACATCAGGTGAGCCATCTGCTTGTTCCAGCCACAAGTGACGTAAAAAAAAGTACATGCATACATTAGACGAATTAACAGGTACACTATACATTTCATTACTAAAACAATTAATGCGCTTTGTAATGGTAGTAATGGTAAGTAATGGTAACCACTTAACATCAGGTGGGTCATCTGCTTGTTCCAGCAACAAGTGATGTAAAAAAGAAAGTCCACGCATACATTAGACGAATTAACATGTACGTACACGTAAATGTATAACATTTTTATGCTAAAACTATTATGTAAAACTATTATGTGTGTCTAGAACATTAAGATAAGAAATTATTTTAGCATGGTAGTTAAGAAACGCTTATCATACTAGCGAAAAGCGCGCAACTTCGCTTGAGTGAAGTTATTTCATAAACTTCTAGCCCCGCTGAACCCGTTTAGGGGGTGAATTTCGGGAATTCCTGTCCTTTACGCATTAAATCAAATATACCCTGAATCAAATGCACCCACACTCTTCAAACCGGAACACAGCAAGCTGCTTGGCGGCAGCCGCAGCTTGTACACGTTTAGTGTGGTTGAATTTCGGGAATTCCTTTCTTAGTACACCTCTACGCACTAAAACGAATAAATTTTGAAAATGTCAAGTCTCTATTATACGACCAGTGGTTTAGGCTGTGCGTTGTCTAAATCCCAGTCAGTCAGTCAGGACAAAGATTCTTATAATTGGTATAGATATAGATACATTAAATTTCGGTCTACGATGAGCTTATGCAAAAATACGGCATTTTTCTTACATAACAACTTTGCCTAACAAGTCTGACCACACATTCATGAGGTCAAATTATTATATGATGGCTACAAGGTATGAATCAATCAAACCACTTATAATAACTCCGGTACTCCTACGCGTATCAATCTCGTTTTATCTATGGGAATATGCACCTTATCACAATCACGTAAGGCGAAGTGAAGCCGGGATTTGGGAAATTCCGCCAAACATGGTTTTAATGATTCACACAAAGGACTATGGAAACTATGAAGTCACCGGTCATTTATCAAATCACCGGACTCCGGTACGATACAAAGACTCTTTTGACTTGTTTGAAGGTAATAAACAAATTTTTTGCTAAGTTTCGTCTAGGGTAAGTGCGAAGGAAACGCCGGTTTCATGACAACCGATGTGGCGTGGCGGGCGAATGTCCTGCTGCGACGCAGGAGATTGCGGGTTCGATTCCCGCCTTGGGATAAATGTTTGTACGATCTGCAAATATTTATTCCAGGTGTTCTGGGTATTTTCTATGCATAATAAAAAATATCTATATATGTAATGTATTGTATTAAGTATATCAGTCATCTAGTACCCATAACACAAGCTCTGCTTAGCTTGGGGCTAGATGATGCTGTGTAGATTGTCCAGCATTATTATTATTATTTAAACCGAATAATGTTAGGTCATAATGAAGAACTTTTTTTTTTAGGTTGTTCATGGTTATAATTATAATAAAAGATATATTTCTTTATTGAAACAGTTGTTGTTATTAATATGGTGATCCATCAATCAGACTTCCAAATACCTATGACCTACTACCGGTCTTACCCTTTATGTGTGCAGCTATGAAAACTATGGTAATAAAGCGCAACACACACAGAAAACAGGCGCGGATAAAGCGCGGCACAGGTGCAGTTTGGGCGCGACACGGGCGCGATTCGGGTGCGGTTCGGGTGGTGTTTTCATGCGTTGTGTATAGTTGTCTATCCACTCAACGGAATACACACGCACCGAGGGCGGATTCTGAGTTTTTTACGTTTTGCCCCCATATGCCGCTAGGGGCGCTTATCGTATCTCCATACAAAAAGTTCGAGCTTGCAAACTGAAATCCGGTATCCGGAAAACGAAAAAAACTCAGAATACGCCTGCCGGACCCGCGCTCGACTCGCACCTGACCTCTCCTCTGTGTTGCGCCTGTAGTGTGTTTCCACAAATTCATTTTTGCCGTTTCGTGCCACTCAGTTATCAGTTTTGACAGATCAGACGTCTGTGATATAAGAACACAGTAAACACTTGACGTTGGCAAATTCGTGGCAACCCTTAGCCATATAATGAAAAGCCATATAATAAAAGAAGAAGACGTATATAAGAACACAACAGCAAAATGGACAGTAAGAAATGTGTTATTGGACATATTCTTAGAATAATATTTTTTGCTAGCAACTTAAGGTAACGTAAAATTACTCATTAGCCTACATTGTGGCTAGATTGTAATTTTATTAGAGTACATATATTTACAGATGGTGTACTCTAATTAAAAAAAAATGTTTTTTCTTATTTGACGGTAGGTACAGTAATGAATATTGTGCTTGATGAAGCAGAACAAGGGCTAATCAAGAAACGACCTCAACTCGGCTCAATTAACTGAGTTACGTTGGTAGGTACTGGATCAAATGAATTGAGGACATTGTTTACAGAAACATAACTGATTGACACGGGTGTAAGGTCTAGCATAAAATGAATTATAATTTTAATAAAAAATTAACTGAAAACTTTTAAATATTTCCTAAAGTTTTGACAAGGTCAAAAAGGTGTTTATTTATTGAAATACTTATTAAATATCAATATTAAATATCAATTAGAAATCGTCTCATCTAGGCACCAGTTCCTCGCGACTGCACTCTGGGTCCCTCGCTAGAGGAACCCTGAGAAAATATTGTGATAATGTTGAGATTCTTTTTCAGCTAATAATTAGGACGGAATTTAAGATGACACGAGGCGTTTTATCTTCTTAATAATCAATGCAAGCCTAAAAGAAGAAACAGAGTAACAAATTTTTACACGCAATGATTTTATAGGAAAAAAAGGTGTGATTTCTTTTTTCTTCTCTACTTTTATTACGGCTAAAATCAATTACACACATACAATGTTTATTTTCATAACCCATAAAACACAGTAGTCAAATAATAGTGTAATTTAGTAATCATTCTGTGTAATCGTTATGTGTACAAATAAACCTTTTCCGGCCTTCGCGGGCGTTACAAAAGACACCAAAGCAAACAAGGTACCTACCTAATGCCAATGATGATGAGATTACAATCGGACAGGTTACTGTAATTGCGTGGAAATGCCAAGGCAAAGGGGCCATGGGTCACAAGAGCTTCTAAATAGGGTTGTCTGTGGTAAAAAAGAAAAAAGAAATAGCATCACGACTTTAATCCCGAAGCACGGTAGATATCCCCTCCGATCTCTCAATACCAAATTAGATTCTTCAAGGATGTTTAAGGGGGGTAGTCAGAGGTATTACATTTGATACATACCCAAATTTTGCAGTAGTTGGCAGTCCATATGTGACAGGTTGAAAGCCCATCTAGAACGCTAACTGGTTTCCTCACGATGTTTTGCTTCGCCGTTTGAGAGTGCACATACATTTATCTGTGGTAAAGTACCGTGTTTTTTTTATTTTATCGCTAAGTCCATCATAAATACGGTTCCGGCAGAGTGTAGCTGTCAAAAACCTTGAAACCTTAGGCCGGCTTAATAAGTTATTGACAAGGCTACTCGGTTCTAGCAATTTTTATGATTTTGTAATAGTCATTGCCGATGCAAACTTTTTTCAAATATTAGTTTTTAATAATGCTGGACAATCTACACAGCATCATCTAGCCCTAAGCTAAGCAGAGCTTGTGTTATGGGTACTAGATGACTGATTTACTTAATACAATACATTACATACATACATAATATTTGATTATACATAGAAAATACCCAGAACACCTGGAATAAATATTTGCACAAACGTACAAACATTTTTTCCCACGGCGGGAATCGAACCCCGCCACGTCCTGCGTTGCAGGTGGACATTCGCCCGCCGCGCCACATCGGCCGTACAAAATAGCTAACTATACCTATATAGAACACATAGGTAAGGTGTTAAATACTTAGGTACTTGACTGGTTATATAATAGCTCAATCATGTCATAGTACTCCAAATAATCATTAAAACCGTCTCCAGATTGCTGACAAAATTTAAATTTTTGCGACAAATCGATAATGCGAGGATTGATAGTTTCCATATTGTACGACGTAAAACCGTAATAAATTATAAAAAAACTTAGAGGAAGAATAAAATCCCGGACACAGTGTCTTACACTGTCTTCCCTACTGGCTGGCTCCCTACGATCGGGTTACCAAAGAGTATAATTACAAAAAAAGGTCCGACCATATATTAATTCTCTTTGGATATAGGTATAGATCCGACATCTCTAGATCCAAAATTGCTTTGTGGTTTCAACATTCTTTGTACTTCCACGTAATCAGCGATTATGATTATTTTTGATTACAATCAGACGTGCTCGGAGGCTGCAAAAATGAAAAATGAAAATGTTAAATTGGTTTGAGGAAAACGAAGTAATGCTACGGTTAAAAGGAAATTGATTTCGAGTCCAATATTTTGTCATGGGTCATTTGAATTTGGAAAATGTTTTATCTGTGGTAGTATATTAAAAATGGAGGGAAAATGTTTGGCCATCTTCTACAACATGACAGCTACATACAAAACATCATCGAAGGAAACGAAGGAAAGGTAGAAGGAACGCGAGGGAGAGGAAAGCTATTTGAGCCAGATAAAGGAGAAGGTAGCTGTCATGTCGTACAAGGAAGTCAAGGTGGCCGCACTCGAAAGATCGAAATCGGGAGGATTGCATCGAACCCCCGACAAAAGCTAGGCTCTTAAATTTAAAGAAGAAAAGAGTATATTAAAAGTTGTAAGAGCTGTTGTGTTTGTTATCTGTGGCTTAAGGAAACGATTGGAAGTAAACACGTCCTCTGCTGATAAATGGATGAAATTTATCGAAGGTGGGTTGTAACACTCGTAACAAATGCTGATCGGAACATTAGATCTACTTACCTACCGATATATAAACAGACTAGCTGTTACACGTAATTTAGCACGCGTTTTATGACGGAAAAATTGAGGACTATATTAAGTTAGCGTGGTACGGGCATGTCACGAAAATGGAAGAAATTAATCTATATCTATATACTAATACTATAAAGAGGTAAAGTTTGTGAGTTTGTGAGGTTTTAAAGGGTAATTTCTGGATCTACTGAACCGAATTTGAAAATTCTTTTACCAACAAAAAGCCACGTTATCTGTGAGTGACATAGGCCATAATATTAACCCGAAAAATTAAAAGCAAAAAGGTTTACCGCTCAACGAAGTGGGCACGGGTCAGCTAGTTCATATTACGAGATATGTTTTACTTATTTTTCAAAATTACTTTATTTCGTCTTGTATGTCACTCCCGTAGATTCTTTCATTAATAATATAATAATAAGTATAAGGTTTCTCGTTAAATGGCACCGAAAAGTTCTAAGAATGAAAAATGACGTTTATCAAATTTATGACAGCAATTTGGCAATCTTATCATTGTCAAATTGGCATATCTTTACAAGCATCTTTTGTCCTTACTGACTGACATGTAGACAACGCACAACTTCAGTAGCAGGTCGTAAAGACTTGACATTTTCAGCGCATATTCGTCTTAGTGCGTAGGTACAACGGAGGCTTGTATGAAAATAACTTCAGACGGACGAAGTCGCGCGCGTTTCGCTAGTCTAAGTTTATAAGGTGATAAACAAACACAAAATAATTTTATAAATTACATGGCGTGGTTCTTAGAATGAAGAATTACGTTTATCAAATTGATGACAGCAATCACTATAGATTTGTAACACTGATTATGCTGTCATCAATTTGATAGAGAATCGTGTAAATACCTACCGCTTAGTTAATTTGGTACTCAAGGTTCTCAAATGAAATGAATGTTTTATAGTGCGTGTTACCTCTATACTTAAAATGTTGATTGAACGGGCAATGATAGGCAAGCCATAGCTATCGAACCTTCAATAATTTATTAATAAACTAGCGGCCGCTCGCAGCTTCGCCTGCGTGACAGTTTTTTCCCGTTCCCGTTATTTATTCGGGATAAAAAGTATATGTTAATCCAGGTTGCAATCTATGATTATTCCAAATTTTATCCAAATTGGTCCACTGGTTAGAGCGTGAAAGAGTAACAAACATCCATCCATCCATACTTACAAACTTTCGCATATACCTACATACATCGCACTAGTAGAATATTTGTGGATATTTTTATAAAACAACATCTAGTTCCAAACAAAGCTTAGCTTGTACTATGAGAACCAAATAACTGATAGAATACTTATATGTTGTTTTTTAAATACATATTTAGAATACAATATAACACCCAGACGCAGAACAAACATCTATGTTCATCACCAGGGCCGTAGCTACCGCCGCCGTATCAGCCGTATCAGTGATACGGGGCCCCCGGGCTAAAGAGGCCGTAACAAATGCCCTTTTGAACACTATAATCTGGATCTCTTTAAGGCAAGAGTGAATAGGTGTTTTCTAGACCGTCCTGCTTCATCGTCACTTACAATCAGGTGAGATTGAAGCCATAAGGAAAGTCTATTAACGTTAAAAAAAAACGTGTGTAAGCAAAAATTTGTAAAAACGCAAGGTCAACAAAAATTTAAATAGTAAAAATTCAAAAACCAATCAGTAATGAGCTCCCATTTGTTAGAGTTTCTATGATTTTGTAGTTCAAGTAAACTAAAGATTAATAATATCGATATTAGTATATGCGACCTTGCTAGTCATAAAATATGTAGGTAAAGTATATGACTATTAAAAATCAATTTGGTTGGCAATCTGTTGTGACATTTTGTTATAACATTATAGGTACTAATGTTTCAAAACTGCGTACGTAATATCGGCTTAACGATCGAATTATGTACCCAAAAAGATAATAAATGACTTGGTATATAATTTATTTTGTTCTATACGACTTGCTGATGGTTTAAACACCCACCTGATGCTAAGTGGTAACCTTCACCTAACAAAGCAGGGCCTCACGGTGCCGCATGTAAATAATGTACAACTATGACTTTTTTATACGACTTGTGATGTAAAAAGTAGATCCACCTGATGTTAAGTGGTTACCATTACCTATAACAAATTATTGCCTCGCTAGTCATGTTCGTTAGGATCTTGCCTGACGATTCTGCTCGGTGTCCATCAACCTGAGGCATATTATGATAAGCCTCATGTGCCTGTAATTTAACCAACACCCTTCAAGCCGGAAAACTGCAAACTGCTTGGTGATAGAAATAGACATGGTGGTAGTACTTACCCGAACGAACCCTTTACTTAAGAACTCTACTACTACTTACGATGCCCTGCGTCCAAAGTGATATCCTAGTAATATTATAAACGCAAAAGTTTGTAAGTATGGATAGATGTTTGTTACTCTTTCACGCTCTAAGCAGTTGACCGATATGGATGAAATTTGGAATAAACATAGATCATAATATTGTTGATGGATTTACATATAGGCTACTTTGGATCCCGAAAAAATAACGGGAACGGACATACAACTGCCACGCGGGCGAAGCTGCGAACGGCCGCTAGTTTTAAAATAAAATATATCATATCACTTAGCTAAGACCTCCAACGAGTCATATGTAGATAAGCAAGTATAGAAACAATACAATTTACGGGTGTAATGAAAACAATACAATACAATCTCAATCATTTTATATATATATCTCATAACTCTGTATCTAACACGTGACCGAAACGAGCCGTCGAAAAGGAAGTGTATCTTAGGCAGTGATTTATTGGCACGATATACAGACACCAGAGGTATTTGGTGCTGGATTAAAAGGAAAATTTAACTTGGAAATTGCCAGATGTAGCTTCTAAGTAAAAAATAGGCTTATTATTCATTCAAACATTTCTGCTAGGAACTTAATCCGTTTAGTCCGTGACTAATTTAAAAAAACGTACTAGGAAATGTAAGATTGTTAAAGTTGATAAAAAGTAGTTTTGATTGCGGTTAAAAAACCGTTACGGTTCAAGGACCCGTACAAAATGTTGTTTTTGCTCATCAGCTCTATGTTTTTTTATTCCTGTTTGCGAAAGCTACTCTGACATATTCAAATTAAGAACTGCGGAAAGCGGGTGTTTTTTTTTAAAGAATAAAAAAAAATTTAATACGTTATTGGTTATCCAATTCAAAATCAAGTTCTAGAGGCTTTTTTGAATTTCGAATAACCAATTGTTATTTTTTTTTGTTTTTGTTTTATTTTTATCTTACGTAAGATAATGTAGACTACTTCTACTATGCCATGAACTCTTATAGCATGCCAGTGTTGCGTGCGCTAGCAGTAGGTACTGCTAAGCTGTCATAAAATAATGAACCTCATCGCGTAGCAACGTGTAAAAACTACTTGAGCTTTATTTCTGAATTGTCATAAAATAAAACCGTATGTAGTCAGTACCTAAACTATAGCTCCTTGACTCTCATTCATCCGCTGATACTAAAAATTCCTATCATTTACCAGGAAAATACGTTAGTAGATTTTAAGGAATCCGGAAATACCGCATCCTTTCCTAGGAGTCTTCTTCCCTTCTTTTTCTTCTTCAGATCTCAATGTAATCTTTATGTATACAGACCTAATATATTTATTGAAGTAATACTTCTAATGCGACTTCGAACAAAGTTGCGTTAAACGTTTTTTTTTTTTTTAAATGCTGGATAATCCACACAGCATCATCTAGCCCCAAGCTAAGCAGAGCTTGTGTTATGGGTACTAGATGACTGATATACTTAATACAGTACTATATTACATATACAGATATTTTTTATTATACATAGAAAATACCCAGAACACCCGGAATAAATGTTTGCAGATTAACACTACCATGGAGGGGGTATGAAAGCACTGTTCTTTCTCTCTTTCTTTCATAGCCAGTTACGTTTAGAAGTTTTACTTCAGTTGTTTGGTCTAAAGCACACTCGTTTTTTTTAAATTCTGAATTTGAAATAAAAACTTTTTCGATTACTTAACACTGGCAAAACTGTCTGTCAAATGACGAACTCTTACCAGAGATTCAGAAAGCTTGAGCTTGACCTGACATAATGTTTTCGATGAAAAGTTTTGGTTTGGCAATTTACGCCTTAAAAAAAGTCTCGTATTTCCACAATTTAAGTTTATAACGTTTGCTGCTGATTTTGTCAGTTGGGCAAAAACATGAGTTAGTTAACCCAAATGTTGGTTCATGATTCACGAGAGGGCCTCTCCATAAATATCTGGTACAGTTGCTGTCAAAACTAGCTTTACAACTCAAAGGAAGCATTATCAGAATATTTTCAATATATTAATTTACTTACTTAATAAGTAATAAGGGTTTTAATAAGGATCCGTAATTTTTTAGAAATATAATTTAGCCTATGTCATATGGGGATAGTGTAGCTTTCCAACGGTGAGAGAATTTTTCAAATCGGTCCAGTAGTTTCGGAGCCTATTCAATGCAAACAAACAATCAAATCTTTCCTCTTTATAATATTAGTATGTATTGGCTTTAAAAGCATTACCTAGTCCTAAGATTGGACAACATTAAACCTAGCTACATAATAGGGCAATAAACATACTGAATACTGAACCAAAGCGAGTAGGTATAAAACAAAAGTAGGTATACCCTTAGTAAAATTGCCTTTGTATGTGAAGGTAGTGTAGACAATTTAGAACGCTTTTTATCGATTCTGTGAGCGGAATAACGTATCTTATTTAAGCACTATCATTTATTTCGAGAACATAGGTATAACTTAGGTACGTTCAATATTCGTGTAAAATAATGTATGTTAATGTTGTAAATTAATATATTTATTTAGTAGTAGAGTATTTATTTAGTAATAGAGTTTAGTTCTATTGTGTTGGAGGCCAAAACCCACTTCGGGGTTGATGCGCCGGGATAGTAAGTAAGTAAGTAGTAGAGCTCTAAGTGAAGGGCTCGTCCGGGGAAGTACTACCACCATGCCTATTTCTGCCGCCAAGCAGCTTGCTGTGTTCCAGTTTGAAGGGTGTGGGTGCCGGTGTAATTACAGGCACATGAGGCTTAACACCTGTATTCCTCAGGTTGATGGACGCTGAGTAGTGCATCGTCGGTGACGTTCCTAACGAGCGTGACCTACGAGGCAACGCTTTGTTATAGGTGATGGTAACCACTTAACATCAGGTGGGCCATCTGCTTGTTCCATCAACAATTTGTATAAAGGTGGAAAAAGTTATTACAACCAAAACAATTACAAGATATCGAGTACAATGGGTAACCTTATTTTTCCTTATCGTCGTCAATCATCAGCCTAATAGATATTAGCCTGGCCTCGCAGCTCATTTAGTAGTAGCTTCGCCTTCTGTGCTGTAGGTTGTGGGTTCGATCCCCACCGAGGATACAACGTGTGTGTACGAGTTCGTGTGATCAACACAGATGTTTATTCTCTGTCTGGGTGTTATATTGTATTCTAAGTATGTATTTACAAAAAAAGCCATATAAGTATTCTATCATCTGGTTCCCACAGTACAAGTTATGCTTAGATTAGACTAGATGATGTTGTGTAAAAATGTCCACTAATAAATGTTTTCTTATAAATTAGCTGTCAAAATGACTAATGATAACTATAGCTGGTATTTTGTGTTTTATATAAACATAGCCAAATTAATCTTACTTACTTTATTTAATAGGTTTGACATCTTTGAAAATATTTCCATGCAGTCCTATTTAGAAAAAAAACCTTATGTTCTGAAGTATGGTTAATTCATGAATTATGGTTAATTATGGTTATTCAATTCATAATTAACTTGGAAAAACAAGAAAAATTGAGACAATGCCATCTAGCCACAGTAATTTATAACTTAAACTACAGAGATAACTTCTTAAATAAATATTTTACAGAAAAACTTATAAGGTGTTTTGAGCCACATTGTGTCTCATCATAGCACGAAGTTCACTGTCCCTATATCACCGATTTCCTGTCATCTTTACATTGTGTCCTTGAGTAACAACCTACTTTTGAATAGTAGGATCCATTTTGCCAGCGGTTGTACCATAAATATATGGTAAAATGTAGCAGCTACACAACGCTTCGCTAGTAAAACACGCGAGCGACCAACAAATAAAATAGAAAGTTATGCAGTCGATAGGGTGTAACTTTTATGTGGTATAAGGTCGTATAGAAAATCTATTTTTCTTTTTGACTAATAATACTTGTTTTCACAGGTGAAACCTCAAACATAAGCTCATAATTATTTTTCTACATATGAGGCAATTACATTCTTAGAAATTAACATTTCAGAAGAGTCCAATTTTGTCCACAATTCCAATCAACGTCTCAGCACCTACCAAAAAAATACGCGAATTGGGCCCATGCTTATAATGATTTTCTCCATCAGAGGCCTAATTCTCGCATCAAAGTCAAGTTTCGATCGTGTCAACCTCCTGATAGTATTTTTCGAAACTGGCATTCCAGACAGGCCTTATTTTTACAATCAAATTCTAGTTTCAATCTAGTCTCAAAAAAAAAACGTGAATTGAACTCTGGTGTTGAATAAATACGTACCTCGCTTAAAACAATTGAATTACCTAACATAGCAATGCGTAAGTGTAAAATAAATTTCAATGCAATATCTCTACCGTTAACTGTGATGGCCACTACCGAGTCCACTTCGGTGGCGGTTGTCGACATTGGGTGTTAGTATTTAACAGATGAAGCGTAGGACGCCCTCTCACGTGAAGGACCGACAACATTCTTATGGTCGTGGGAATTCGGTGGGTAGAAAAGTCTCAAAATAGAGTTTTCTGGAAACGTATAGGGAAGATAAACCAAGTAACACAAAAAAAGTTTCATTGTTTTTGACATTTCATGATTGCTCTCGTGAAAAGCTGAATCTAACCTAACCTTGTATGTAATTTTACCCGTGGTAAAGTTATAGAATAAGGCCTTTCATCACCTTCTCTGAAAGTCATTGGTGGTGAATAAGGGAATTTCTCAAGTACTTAACACCCATCTCTGCGGTCACCAATTCGCCTGCCTGGTTTGGTAATTACGGCAAAACGCCCCAAATATGTATAATAGTGATTATGTATTCTTAAATTCTTTATTGTACACAGAAATATTTACAAAACGGTGATTACAAAAGACATGTACAAAGGCGAGCTTAACCCTGAAAAGAGTTTTCTTCCAGCAAACCTTGGAGAGAGAAAAGTAAAAATAAAGTGGTAGAAATGTGTACTTACTAAGAATAATATATGATAAACCTATATCTACTCATAACAATATACTCCTTACACTACACAAGAGACCCGCTGCAGGCTAAACTTGAGCAAAAGGGGCTACTCAGAGGTATCACAGTGTAAATTTGGCATTGAGTCTTAATCCATGTCTCACTTAATGATTTGCTTATTTTGCCCTTGAGCCATTTATATGCTGCCACCGAAAACGCCATAGGTGTATTGAGAACGTAACATTTGATATAGCAAAATATGTACATAAAACAAGTTTGTATCATCGACACGAAGAAGTAGGTAGTAGGCCAACACCGGGTCACCCTATTACTTATTAATCGATGTGGGTGCTCGTTCATAAAATGTATGATACATCCAGGTGCAGAGTTTTGTAGGTAGGTTAGGTAGGCTAGGTAGTGAGTAGTGCGCTAAAATATCATATTTCACGGTGAACATGCACGCTTACTAAAATTTCAAACCACACGATAAAGTGAACATACACTTACTAAAATTTAATACTTTACGTTGGAACTGACCCGAGCTAATTATGACTACAATTTTGAAGCGAATATTTTGCGTCAAATTGATTCACTATAGAGATTATAAGCAAATCTTGTATGGAAACCGGATAACTATTAGAATACTAGTTTTATCGTTTTATTGACATGAATGGCTATGTAGAAACTTTTATAATAAGAATAGACATGTTTAATTAGTTACCCAAAGAGGTCATTGATTTATATTGTTTTCTACCTATATAGTAAAAAAACCTACAGTTAGATAATAGAGTTGGAGACTGCCCTCACAGCTCAGTTATTAGTAGCTTTCATTCCTCGGCCTTTTTCACTCAGTTCCTGTATTATCGGGATAAACAGTAGACTATATATTAATCCAGACTACGATCAACACTTATTTTGAGTTTCATCCAAATCGCTTCAGTAGTAAGTCAGCGTGAGCCACAAACTTCCAAGCATCTAAACTTTCGTATTTATAATATAAGTAGGATAGGTATTTATATATGTATATATTTGTAGGTAAGTAAAATACCTACATAATAATAGCCAGACACAGAGCAACAAAATTTAAACCTAAAAGGAATAAAACTTCTATAATTTGGTTTTATAAAAAATATAAATAATGTTAAAAGCGGTAAATTAATTGGGCGACGGTGCTTTCCTGTTAGGAAAAACAATAAACCAGCCAAGCACGTGTCGGACCACAGACAGTAGAGGCTTACGAAGTCAGGGAGCTAAGTAATTTAGTTATAAACTTATATTAACCTATCCGGGCGCAAGTTCGTTATAGTGAAGCTATTTTCATACAAAATTCCACCGTTGCTGCTCCTCTGCAGGCGAAATGTTTCTTAGGAAATTACTATGTTAATTATATTTGTTTTATTGCAATAATAATAATGCTGGACAATCCACACAGCATCATCTAGCATTAAGCTAAGCAGAGCTTGTGTACTAATGACTGATATACTTAATACAATACATTACATACATAGAAATTTTTTATTATACATAGAAAACACCCAGAACACCTGAAATAAATATTTGCAGATCGTACAAACATTTATCCCAAGGCGGGAATCAAACCCGCAACCTCCTGCGTCGCAGGCGGACATTCGCCCGCTGCGCTGGTCGTCATTGAACCCACTAACAAACATGGGTAAGTAGTCCTACCTATATTGTATTTTGCTGGTTGTAGAGACATGAAACTTTCGGGGTTCTTACCTACTGGTACCCTGATAATTGTAGTCTCTCAACGAGCGCAGTGGTTTAGGCTGTGCTTTGCGTATACCGGGTGTAATGAAACTACTCACGAAAACATGTGTTAAAGTCAATGTGAACCACTTTTCTTACGGAAAAAAACACGGGATGCAAAATGACCATAAAAAAACCTACTATAGTTTAGGCAAAAGTTGATGACAGCTGATTTGTTTCACACTCACTGTGATTGTTCTTTTGGAAAAGTAGTTTAAATTTATGGGTGCGCTCTAATCACGTCCCCTAGTTTTCAGTCTCAGTCTCTCAGTTTTCAGTCTTTGAGTTTTCAGTCAGTATGTCAAGTAGTCAACCAGGACAAATATTCATAAGATTGACTGGCAGAAGTTTAGCTATTCCGGACTAGCGGACATGGCAAGGGGTTCGCTGTCAAACTTCAGAACCCTAAAAGGTATTATAATCTCAATTATATTCAATGAACAAATTGCTCCCCATTAACCTTCGGCCTTCAACCACGAACTTTGATGTACCAAACTTAACTACGCTTACGTCAGAGCGATATAATGTCAAATTACTAAAACATTAGAAAATTTAATAAAGTAAGTTTAAAATATTATATCAGGTATCTGGTTGCCATAAACCAAGCATTGAAATGTCTACCAAAATTTGTCAACATAATTTTATTATTCCTAATTTCATACCGATACGCGATGTATGACCGAGATTGCTTCTTAGGAATCGAAGCCGAGCAAGTTCATGTTAACTTGGCTTTGAAGTTCGTGTGAGTACGGGAAAGCCATTTTGTGTCTATTGTCTTACGTCAAATACAGTGCAAAATTGAGAGTTGAAGCTAATTCCAATTAACAGTTCAGAGACAATAAACCGGTGGCGTATACCGTGTGTAATAAAATCACTTCCGAATACTCTAGGCACGTGTAAAGTTACCTACGACAAGGTTTTATAATACTACTTGGCTATGACAGTATACATTTAGAGTAATACGATTATTTTACTGAAATTTCTTTTATCAACCAGCGATGTATTTCGTACAGTGGTCAACGACCGCGTGGTGGCGTCGCTAGGGTAACGCATCGGTCAGAAGATCGCGATTTCATTTAGATTGCTGTTTTTGTTGTTGTGTCGTTTTAATGCGCTTTTAAGTAAGATGACAAACTACCGAGCTCACGGTTACCCTTCTCTGCGTCCATCATCCTGAGGCATAAAGATGTTAAGCCTCATGTGCCTATAATTTCACCGGTACCCACACCCTTCAAACCTGAACCCAGCAAGCTGCTTAAAAGCAAGAACTTCCCGGGGCGAGCCCTTCAGTAAGAACTCTACTACAAAAAAATATACAAATACTATTATATTCAAAATAATAGGTATTGATACAGGCTGCGTCGCAAATTGAATACATTTTTAATTCATGTCTGTACATGGACTGAAACTCAAATTAAATATTAGTGAGATAAAACCGAATTACTTCCGAACAGGGCCACTTTCAAATTCTTGCGATCCTTGAAACTAGCTAATAGATTCTGAGTGTCTCTGATTACTCAATTGTTTATTGGATAGGGAGACGAGAAAACAGGGTCAAGCTGGAATCTTATTAATTAATCTGTATACACTATAAATTGTTTTCCTAGGAACGAAAGAACGTCGTTTATCGGCCAAGTAACCTAGGACGTAAGGGTGTGTAGGTTCGTGGCGCTTCTTAATAGGGTGGTTAAATATAAGATTCTAGTAGAAGAAAGTAAACGTTAAGAATAAATAAGCCATATGATAGTAAACAGTATACATAATGTATTCTAAATACAGTATGTAAAAAAACTCTGTCATTGTTGAATTGGCATTGAAAAATTCAAAAAATATTTAAAAAGCATTTTTAAACGTTTCGTATACCGGGTGTAATAAGCCGATTATAGATATTGAACTTTTGTATAAAACAACTGGTATTTTTTCAGGCTGACATCATAAGTACTACAAAAAAAGTTGCTTAAATACTGTCGTGTTATTCAACACCAAATTTTCGGAGAAGTCACACCCTGTATCTTTATTATCTGTATATCCTTTTACTGTACGGAGAATACATTTAAGCAAGTAACTAAATCACAGTACCTACCTTTCACAACCCTGTGTGCTTTCCATATTTTCCTTCAATACTATTACGGTGGTTCATAAACACATAAATCAACACAAACACGCGGTCAATATGGCCACACGTACTGGAGCATACACTGGCACTTTTGATTAAGCAAACTGTCTGTGAGTACGGCTGGTTATATGTAATCCCAGGTTATATCCATTATATCCCATATTTATGATAGTGATGGGATAGGACAGACCGTTCTGCTGCTTAACTTACTAACTCAACCCATTGGTGCTGAGTATTAAATTAATTAAGCTTTTTTATAGGACTTTTTTAAGTCATCGTCGCGCGTCGTCGCCCCAACGCGTTGCCTGAGTCGGTGCGATGAGGCACTGCGCTACGCTGAGCTATGATGTATTGTTAAACGTTGTAGTGCACAAAAACATTTAATTTACTTAAATATATTTATATTCAGTGAACCTAACTGTAGTTTTCTTAAAATTCTAATATAAAATAATTAATACATTGATTATGTTTATTAGTAATGTTTAAAGTAATAAGAATGATTATATAATTTACGACTCACAAGACCACGCGGGGCAGGCCACGGCGAGATGTAAGTTTGGTTTTGAGCTTTAACTCAACGATAAATTTAGATACTAATCTGGAACATCTCTTCGCTTAAGTTGGAATAGGCTTGCCTCCTACAAACCATCTCACAAAAATGTCAATTGACAGCTCAAATGTCAATGTCAGTTGTTTTTAGCGAATCGATTGGCGACACGGGCGACACCACCGTCACAGACTACATGACGTGGCCAGATTACGTAACCTGTCATCTTTTCCCTATGTATTCAATGAAAAACAGGACAGTCAACGCCTGATCTAGTACTACATGAGTGCTCAGTAAAAGAAAAGAAAAGAGAGAAAGGTCTTTACACGAAAAATGCTATAGCAGTTTAGTCGTCAGTATGTCTTGTATCATAATGTTTGTGGCCACAGATGGAGCCGATATGGTAAAACAAATAGAGACGGACATCAACGCCCGTAAATATTCCCTTAAAACAATGGAGATGCTATGCCAGGATATAAAGTTTGTGGAATTTTGGCCGCCATGTTCATAAGTAGTTAGGTATTCTGCAGTTTATCCATTATGTATTCAGACGTATCAAGAAAGTTTGAAGCTCACTCAATCCTCATATTTGGTACTTAGGGAGCTCGGCTGACATAATAATATCCGGTTCCCCACGTACTGGGTATTCATTAGTACTACGCATGGTGCTCGTCGGATTTTTAAGTTTAAAAACTGTGAATCAGATTAAACTTTACTTTGATGACAAAAAAATATACTTACCGAAATAAATGTTTTCGAGTTATTATGATTTAAAAACCTAACTGCTGCATTAACATTGATAATTAATTGGACCTCTTTAAAACCAAAAACAAATCAAAATTTGTTAACCATTTAAAACCTTTTTTGAAGTTAGTTGAATAAAGAGAGCAAGATTTCTCCCGAATAAAACCTTTACCAAAAATCTAAACGTATACTGTTAAGTTCGTCGCGATATTAATAAATTAGGGTACATTCACATAATACGCTAAGCTGCGGATACCGTGCAACGAGCTACGTTATATTCGTGCAATTATTACCGCAACATTGCAGTTACCGCATTATTGCAGAAATTACAGCAACATTGCTGAAATTAATGCTGGCTGCGCGGCAAATTCGGAAAACCCGCCATTACTTGGGAATGCACCTTTACAATTTCATATTTCTACCATCTCAGTTTAAATTGCAAATAACTTTCTTTTATTTTTATAAAGCTAAGTAGTTTTCGTAGAAATTGCGGCCATATTTGATTTTACACAATTAATTGTAATAAGGTTTTTCTGCAGTGAACTTTCTTGAATCAATTACCTACGTATAAGTTTATGTTCATAATTTTATTAGTTTTTTATTGTTTACCCACACATTATGATGAAAGTTTACGCAAGACGGAGCGTACAACATCCCCCACCCCTGATCAAGCCACGATATTGTTAAGATCGGGGAAAATCGATGGGTGGAGAAGGTTCTTCCTGGAAAAGTATAGGGAAGCCATATGTATAAATTCTCATGTTTTTTTATATTATCCTAAAAAAATATTATTAGTATATCGTCAATGTATATAGTCGCTAAAGTACCTACCGTATTAAAAACATCCCAAGGGTTATTCGGAACCGATTGAACTCTCGATAGTTCAGTCGCAGTTGGTTAGCGCATCCCCGTATCCATATATCCATTAGCGTATCAGGAGGAGGGTTGTGGATTCAAATTCCACTCGAATAAATAATTTTTGGGATAATATAAAATCTTTACGATTTTGTCAAGTGCGGCACCATAAAAACTAACAACTTGCATATTTTTTGGTTAAAATCGATAATACCCAATAATTTTCAGACAAAACTAGTTTTAACCGGTTATAAGGTTTTGAGTGGCTCTTGGGCTTTGTCCAACTACTGTCCATTGCTAGACATTACCTCCCATCCCCTTCCCCATTTCTCTTGAGGGTTTTGCTATAGTCAACCTGCAGGTTGCTTGGAGACCGCATTATCACTGTTTAGATGCCTGCCCATCTCTAGTTGCCGTTCTCTTAGACACTTTTTAGGACATAAATAGGAGGTAAAACATAAATAATACTAATATTATAAATGCGAATGTTTGGATGGATGGATGGATGGATGTTTGTTTCTCTTTCACGCTCTAACCAGTCGACCGATTTTGATGAAATTTGGAATAAATATAGATTGTAATCTGGAATAGGACATAGGCTACTTTTTATCCCGAAAAAATAACGGGAACGGGAAAAAACTGCCACGCGGGAGAAGCTGCGAGTGGCCTCGAGATACATACATAAGTAGGACATAAATAGAACCAGCACCGCTCACATAACTTAAGATGATGCTGTGTAAAATGTCCTTCAATGTTTATTTGTTTATAAATATTTCTCTGTGTAATAAAAGGAGGGTAACTTATTGGTTCACCCCTCACCTTCCTACCTAGTTATTAATGTAAATTCGCAGGTGGAACCTTGTCGTTCCACCGAATACCATCAAATATCCAGGCGAGGAGTTTACATAAATTCCGCCAGGCACAGCTTAATGTTTTCTAAAAAGCGGTGAACGCTATAATACGGCTGTAAAAAAAATGAGTCTACTTTAGACCACACGACTGAAGTAAAACTTCTTGAATATACGAAACGTAACTGGCTATGAGAGAAAGAGAGGAAGAACAGTGCTTTCATACCACCTCCATGGTAGTGTTTAACGCTTAACGCAACCTTGTTGGAAGTCGCATTAGAAGTATAACTTCATTAGGTAACATTTTAACAATTGGGATTATTTCTACTTTTTAAACTTTTGCGCTTGTAACACATATTGAATACTTGTATTACATGAGTATTTATCGCTTATTGCCTTTTTTATTTATAAGCCTAGCTTTTTTTTATTTATATTTATAAGGTTAGTGGTGGTTGGGTAGCCGTGGCTACGAACTTATTTACCATAAAACTATGGCATAACGCTATCTAAAATTTCGTTATATGCACTATAATGACGGCCACCGTTTTCTTAAAAAAGCAACATGAAATCCGGAAGCGGATTTCGGGATTTGTAAGACCATAACCATAAGGTTGCCTGCAAACTTTAAGTCGCAACAAGACAAGAAATCTTCTGAGAAAATGGAAAATTTTCAAGATATACTTTTACTGTGATACAAGGTTTATGTGTGACTCGAAGCGCACTGTGATCTGGGCTTTAGCTGGATTACTGTAGAAATAATATTGTTTGGTAGATACTTTAATCCTCTATATCTTTAATCCTTCCTTCGTATGCTCAAGCTCGATATTGTACGGGATTTATTATTTTTCCGCGTTAATCTCTCAACAGTACTTAATAATTTTACTCTGAATATAATTTCTTTTAGTAGCTTGATTTTTATTTTTAGACATGAGTACAATAAGCGGATTTGCTTTTGCTACGCTACACTCAGCTATAGTTGCAAGCGTGGGTAAATTTTATAATCGGGACAAGCGAAGTCAGTCGCAAACAAAGTTGATATGACAGCAAACAGCACTAACTTTTAACTAATTCAACGCCTTTTCTGCGCTCTGAAGTTGCCTTTCCCGATTCAAGCATTTAGACTTTCCGATTCAAGTATTTAGACATCCCAATCAAGAATCTTGTCTCCGTCTTAAAATGTCGACAGACCTAAAGTATTTTAAGTGATCACTTCGATTCAATGGAATAAATTCTTTGAAAAGTGGGATATACCATGTAAATTGGGACACTTAACATAATTATATTTTGAGAGCCACGCGCACGTTAGTCTCGCGGGTTAGTACGATAGGCTGACATATTACGGTAGCCGTTTTTTAAAAGTCTAAGCATCGTCTAGATCTCAGCTCGGAACCGAAGACGAAAACCACAAACGTAGAGACTACCGTACAAGAACAATGGACGTTACTTGACAGGGTTCAGGTGGTGTGAGAATTAACTGAAATAAGCTGGTTTGAGCTATAGAATTTAGTATCAGTTTAATAATCATTTATTCTCAAAAAGATAAATACATTATCACTTACATGAGAATTAACTAATAAAAATACAAAAAGTGTCGTTCAATTTTAGGTAAGTAGGTAGGTAGGTACATTACATACTCAATTAACGTACTTAATCAATATTATTTAAAGCGTTTGTGATATGCTGAGCAAGTCTAGTTTTAAATACGTTAAATGAGTTTGCATTCCTTATATTTGCAGGTAATTTATTATAAAGCTGTGCGCCTTCATAAACAATTGTTTTTTTGCCATATATACTCGTATATATATCGTAGTTTAATTATGGAAATTCCAAAACTCGTAAGTCCATATGGCGCTAAAACCAGCTCCTAAAACGAAGTCCGAAGAAAAGAAGACATTATACCACAGGACGAAGTAATAAAATAAAACACACTGTAGTTCTAAAACAAAACAAGACAAGACACGTCTTAGTAGTAGTAGAGCACTTAGCGAAGGTATCGTCTGGTAAAATACTACCACCATACTTTTATCTGTCACCGAGTAGCTTGCTGTGTTTCGATTTGAGAAATTTACTAAGCATGTATATCAAATCGGGGTATGTGGTAATAAAGAGGGCAAAAAAGACATTTTGTAATTTTTACCAATATAAATAGTTTAGGTGTCAAATGCATTCCAAACCAATTATATTTTTTTCTTAGTTATATGGTTTCTAAGATACGATCAAAACAGTTAAATTTGGTTAAAATGTAGTAAAACTTGTGAAAAATATGTAGTCGCACAACCAAATTAATTTAATTGTCATGTGTGAGAAACTGGAAGAGAAAGTACCAAACTCAATATCGAACCAATGTTTTATGTCACTGACCGATTAAGTGTACGCACAGGTCAATAGACAAAGCCTCTTTGTCTTCCATCTATCATTATTACCCAATTTACCCATACATACCCAATGATAATGTCGTCTCGTATCTTGCCCATCCATTATTATTTGTTGTTCTAATATACCCACATATTTTGTATCGCGCGTCCACAACAATCATCATTATCATCAGACTGCACGGCGTCAATTTTTGCCAGTGTTATTATCAAAAACACCTATGAGTGGAGTAGTAGGAGTCTAGTAGGAGTGAGGCGGGGCCTTCTGATCTTTAGGTTGTAGGTTCAAATCCGGTCGTGCACCAATAGATTTTTCTATAATTAAGAAAAAAAAATTGCAATTCCAGTGCTCTCAAACGGTGTACGATAAGATCGTGAGGAAATTAGTATTCTAGCAGCGGCGATGGGCTTACAACCTGTCACGTATGGAATACCAACGACTGTCAAATGTGGGTATATGTGCCAAACATAATATTTGGATGTACCTACCTCTGGTTACCCCCATAGAATCAACAACATCCCCAAAGAGTCTTGGGTCCCGAGCAGAAATGGATCGCGCCTGGGGAAATCATTTATTTCTTTCTATAATTAAAGTACCTATAATCGGTCCTTTTTCACAGAATGTCAAACCCAGTTTATCGCCATATTCAACAGTTAATCCGATAATCAATTAGCTGTAGTCTGTTCCCGCTCCAGATTTTGAGGCCCTGCGGCCCCGTAAGGAGGCTTTACAGCTTAGCAGGCTTTAAACTGTTTACTGCTTCGTAAAAAAGTAGAATACGTCGAACTAAGGAGTAACCGTAGGCTCGATAATTTTGTTTGCCTAGTTATCTGTACCGTAAGCTCAGTTCGAACAGGCCCGAATAGACCCGAATAATGTGTACGAAGGTATCTTCGTACAAATTCGGAATCCTTTACTTAGTACAAAAAACCGGCCAAGTGCGAGTCGGACTCGCGCACGAAGTGTTCCGTACCATTATCTATAATAAAAACGGCAAAAAAATCACGGTTGTTGTATGAAAAACGATGTCGTCGCACCATCGGAAATGGGCGTCCTACACTCCGTTTTTGTAGTCGCCATTCGAGAACCCCATTTCGCAGCGTTCAACGGTTCTACGAGCTATACGGCCTACCCGTTGCCACTTTAGCTTGCTCTTTGTAAATGCTATGTCGGTGATCTTGTTTCTACTACAGATTTCCTCATTTCAAGAAATACTCAAAACAATTTAAAAAATACAATAAAAATATCTAATTTTGTCTTCAGTGGGCATCGAACGCATAATACCAGAAAAGAAAAGATTGCGAGGTCTGATATTTCCCTCTTATTTTTACACATAATTTCCTTGAGATAATTTTATCATGTTTCTTTCCTAAACATCATTAAGCAACGTTTTGTTTTCTTTTCCCGATAAATTACACTGTTTACATTGTATCTATCTTCCTATAAGATAGAAAGGTATGTCATGACGTCACTTATTATTCCGACAAGTAGGAATAAAATAAGTAATTGGAATTACAATCTATGCATAACAAGTATATGAGAATCTTTGTCGTGACTGACTGACTGACATATAGAAAACGCACAGCCAAACGGCTGGTCGTAGAGACTTGCATTTATCAGGGTTGGTTTGTCTTAGTGCAAAATAGCGTCCTAAGAAAGAAATTCCCGAAATTCAGCCCCCGTAGCGGTACAGAGTAAGTTACAAGTTGTGTAAAAATTGTAATCTGTTCCAATTATAGAGTCTTTGTCCTGACTGACTGACTGACTGACATACAGACAACGCACAGTCTAAACCACTGGTCGTAGAGACTTGAGTTTTTTAGGGTATATTCGTCTTAGTGGAAGGATATCACGAAATTCAACCCCTAAATGAGTACAATGGGGGTTAAAGGTGAAAATTTCGTTCGCTAGAAATTTACTAGTCAATACTTACCTAAGATACTTTTGTATACCAGTTTTTATTTATTTTACTTGCTGATGATGAAACAAGCAGATGGCCCACTTGATGTTAAGTGATTACCATTATCTATATATAACAAATCATTGCTTCGCAGGTCCTACGATGTAGTGCTTTGTGTCTATCAACCTGAGGCATACAGGTGTTAAGCCTCATGTGCCTGTAATTTCACCGGCACCCTTCAAACCGGGCTGCGAGCTGCTTGGCAGTAGAAATAGGTATGGTAGTACGTCGTCCCCGTAAGAGCCCTTTACTAAGAGCTCCATTACTAACTACTAAAATAAATATTTTGGATAGAAACAGGATATTTACCATGATTTTTGAGTTTGATTGTTTCCCGATATTTCGGCACAGTTGCATGCGCCATGACTGGTCGAGTTGAACTGATGTCTTTCATGAACTCATGAAGTCATGGCGCATGCAACTGTGCCAAAATATCGGGAAACAATCAAACTCAAAAATCATGGTAAATATCCCGTTTCTATCCAAAATATTGATCAAAACCATAATAGTTTAAAAAGTTTTACTAAAATAAAGTACGAGAGCGTTGCCACGGGCAGATACTAGTATGAACATAAGTTAAACATTTTCTTCGCTGTTTCTCTGCTTATTAATTGGCAGCTCAGGCTTATGGGAGTTGTATAATAAACAATTCAAACAAAATCAGGGAGATACGCTCCTCGTTATTTCGCTAAAATGCTTCGAGCGATTTTCGTTAATTTTAACGAAAAATCATCTGTAATTTGAATACCTAGCCAAACGAAGAAGCACCGTCTTCAAAGACGTTATTAGGTATGCTCCGCTTACCTATTTAATATAGAGAAATAGCTATCTGTTAGTCTGTACCTAAGTTTATATATATAGACTAGATTCACAGTTCAGTTAGTTAGTTAGCTCTTCCTTCTGTGCTGTAGGTTGTTTGAGCTCGATCCCCACCCAGGACAAAAATTTGTGGAATGAACATTAGATGTTTGTTCTCTGTGTGTGTGTTATATTGTATTCTAAAGTATGTATGTATTTACAATTATACTGGTGACACAAGGATAAAGCCCACCTGATGTTACGTGGTAACCATCACTAATAATAAAGCATTGCCTTGTAGGTTACGCACGTTAGGTACGTGCCCTACGACGCACTACCCTGCGTCCACCAGACTGAGGCATACAGGTGTTAAGCCTCATGTTTCTGTAATTTCGGCACACCCTTCAAACCGGAACACAGCAATGAGAGCATAGCTTGGCGGAAGAAATAAATAGGGTGGTAATACTTCCCCGGACAAGCCCTTTCACAAAGACCTCTACTACTACTAAAAGCTAAAACCTAAAATCTCAGACTTGGGGCTCTGAGCGTATTCTGTTAGATCGACTTTTAGAAATTAGTTAACGTGTCTTTTCGCCACCCTTAAGTCTTAATAAAGTCAAAGTTTCGCCGTTACTTAGCTACTTATCTGAATGAGTGGTGGAATGGCGTACCAGCCATTCTAAGAATTAATGCTGTTACAACTTTGCATGTTATCTAAGTGATAAGTATGATAAATACGGTGTTCTCGTTTTATTAAAAATATGTTTTGCTCATTTTCATAACAAAATCTCTGAGGGGTGATTGCGTAAGTATTGTTACAATCATCCCCCCTCGTAAAGAAAGGATGTGAATGAAGAGAAAATAAGTAGACACCCGTGGGTAGGAATGTACACTTAATTGCACTATATACAAACTTTTTTGTAGTTGTAGAGTTCTAAGTCAATGTTTTATTCGGGGAAGTACTACCATAATTTTTTTTTATTCGACTTTCTTACGAAAGAAGCAGAAGGCCCGATGTTTAGTGGTCGAGCAGCCCTACGTTTATCAACCTGAGGCATAAGTGTTAAGCCTCAAGTGCCTGTTATTTCACCATCACCCTTCAAATCGGTACCTACACAGCAAGCTGCTTGGCGGCAAAAATAGGCTTGGTGGTAGTACTTCCCCGGACGAGCCCTTCACAAACGGCTCCACTGCTACTAAATATAATGTAATCATAATTTCATTTGATTTGGATGAAGTTGTGTGTTTTATTACTGGATAATGTTGATCTTGATAACTTTTGGAACATTACTCGTATAACTACTTATTATTATAAGAGTCTAAACCAAATCATTGTAACCCCACAATACAGGCTCATTAGAGACCTAGTGTGGCAAACAAAACTGCGTCAGATACATACCTCAAATAGATACCTATACAAAAAAAACAAATACAAAAATATTTATTTTTAAACATAAGTAACCTAATACATTAGTAACCTAGAAAATGTACCAGTTACTGTAAAGTTTTAAATAAAGTTATTATTCTTATATATTAATATAATAATATTAATAATATATATTATTATTATTACGATCGTCATTAACGGCAGTCGTTGATATACAAGTAAAATTATAATTTATACTCGTTATTTGTAATTTTCTTAGTAAATAATTGTCCATAAACATTCGTATGTCATTTTAATGTTTTAATGACCAAGCTCGGTCGTTTGTTACAATTAATTATAATAGTTCTGCCTGTTTTAAATTCTTAATTAGGTGTTTGAGATATTTGTAAATTAGGTAAAATAAATTTCATATTTATGTTTTTAGCAAGTGTTTCAACATAAAGGTCGTTTAGATGAGGAGAGTTTCTCGGACGTATTTAGGGCAAGAATCGTTTGTTTGGGGTTGGATGAAGGTAAGTAAAATGTCTACAAATATTTATTTATATGTTTACTAATTTTTTGTATCTTTGAAATTTATTATTTTTACTACATTACATGTTTACACGAGGAATGTTTTTTATATCTTTTCAATATCTACATCTTCGAGGGCAATAATAGTAATATTAGATTACCTATAGGACTAACCATGGGAAGAATAACATCATGCCCGATGGGGCAATACATTTTCAAATGGAGGAAGGAGAAAAATTCACAAATTATGTTCAAAAACAACATTTACACTTACATACACTTTTTTTTTTGTGGCATCTGTCCGTCTTGCGGACAATTTTGCCAATGTCAAGTGGGTTGAATAAATTCTTTTTAGTCAAGTCGAGTCGGTAAAAAAAGTAAAGTCAGCCGTCATCGGTTTTGAAGAAAAAGATGGCGTTTTTCTTCAAAACCAAAGGGAAACATTTTCGTTCAAATCAGGATGCCTCATAACACACTTTCATTTCAATTGTTCACACTTGTGCTAAGACCTTAAGTAATGATGGTTAAAATACCACCAAAATTACCCATCAGAACTTAAAATTACACTAGAAAAACAATTAAAATGAAAATACAATGTTGCTTCCAATGATGACAGAAAACGAATCCTATTCTACATAGGTACACTTTCTTCTTTTATGCTCAATGGCATCTGTCCGTCATTCAACAGACAATTTCGCTAATGTCAAGTGAATTAAGCAAATACTCTTTTGTCAAGTCGAGTCAGTAAAAAGAAGTAAAGTCGGCTGTCATTGGTTTTGAAGAAAAAGATGACGTTTCTCTTCAAACCCAAGGAAAACATTTTCGTTTAAAGCAGGATACCACATATAACACTTTTACTTCAATTAATTTCACTTGTCACCTCAAGTAATGTTGGATAAAATACCACAGAAATTACACACCAGATCGATAACACTAGAAAAACAATCCAAACGAAAAGTCATGTTATCCAAATGTTATCCAAAAAATATATTCCAAAGATAACAGAAAATGAACATATACTTTAAAACGACTGTAAAATATTATTGTCACTGTCAGTTTCATGTCAGCAAAAAGAGATGGCAACAGACTTATCGACTATGAGCTTGAGTTCAGCGCCAATATAAATAAGACCAATTATCTGTAAACTCAGTTGACCTAAATTACTAAAGTTTAGCATGAGTTTAGCAATACTGCCAGAAGTTCATTAATACTAATAAGAAAACTAATTCCTGTTTTTTCGACCCTTGCGAACAGCTGTGGCTAATGGCTACAACCCCTAATTGTGCTACCCTTTGCGAGGAATATTAAGAAAATCCTTGTCTAGTCACAATACGGAGCAGCAGAAAAACCTAGGACGTAGTACAGTCAGTATCATGAGTTGATGTTTTTACACAACTTTTTTCAAGAACTAGCGCTACCAGGTTCCGTTGAAATTACAGGCCTCACAGCTCAGTTAGTAGCAGCTCTGCCTTCTGTGCTCCGGGTTGCGGGTTCGATCTCCACCGAGGATAAACATTTGTGTGGTGAACATAGCTGTTTATCCTTTGTCTGGGTATTAAATTATATTCTAAGTAGGTATGTATTTACAAAAAAAAAAGTATAAAAATTATTCTATCAGTTATCTGATTACCATAATACCAGCTTTGCTTAGTTTGGTGCTAGATGGTGTTGTGTAAATGTTCACAAATATTTATTTATTATGAGGCTTAACGCATGTATGCCTTATGTTGACGCAGAGTAGTGCGTTCCCAAAGAACGTGACCTACGAGCTAATGCTTTGTTAGGTGTTGGTAACCGCTTAACATCAGATGGGCCATCTGCTTGTCCCATCAATAACCAAAGAAAATTTCATTCGCATCCAAATTTACGTAACAAAATCTTTATTGCAGCACTTAAACAAAGATGAAACACGATAAATTAGAGGGCGGTCATCAACTAACCACAAAATAAAGGAATATTAATTGCCTAAGTTAATACCTACTCGGGCAAACGCTCGTAAAATATTTTGGCTTTAGTGCACCGTCATAGCTTGAAGTCCAGAAGCTCGTGTTTATGTTCTTACGTCATGCACCTGTGACTCTGATAGTGTTGGAGTACTCGTAAACTGAGTTAAGAGATTTACGCTCAAATTCATAGTGATTGAGCTATCACACTATCACTCTGAAAATACATAAAAGAAAGAGATATATAAATTATGCTTTATAAGTGTTCTAACCCCATCAATACAAATTTTATTACATCTTATATAATATGATTATATTATATTATATCTTTGTTCTGACTGACTGACTGACATAAACAACGCAATGCTGATACCACTAGTCGTAGAAACTTGAAACAGGGTATATTCGTTTTAGTGCGTAGAGATGTACTTAGAAGGAATTCACGAAATTTAACCTCTAAACGGGTAAAACAGGGTTGAGGTTGTATGAAAATAACTTGATGCGGAGGATGTCACGCGCGTCTTGTAGTAAATAATAAACTCAGCGTAACTTTAAAAAAGTTATTCTGAATTTTGTCTTTTGCATCGACAGGAAGTTTCAAATATCATCGAAAGAGACAAAACACATACAACCATACCTACATAAAATCACGCCTGTTTCAGGGGTAGGTAGAAACCACGGATTTCTACTTTCTGCGATCCTGACGTACCTCGATGTTACTATTTCAACGTTACACCGCGTTTAGTAGGCCCCTACCTACTAAAGTATTACAGTTTGACGTAATAAAATACCCCCTGTCTCCTAACCTAGAACCGACTACTATTAAATTACTGTTATGGAATTTTGGAGTAACAAATGGTCGGACGGTTGGTATAGAATTAAATTATAGAAAACTGGTCAGCATTGTTATTGCAGGTATGATTTACTGACGCGAGTATGATATACTGAAACTGTTTAGTTTCCCTAGTTTCGTCCCTTACTAAGTACCTACCTAACCTCGTACCTATAGCGTAAAGTGACGTAGTTTTTATTTTGCCGATGGAACAAGCCGATGTCTCACTTGATGTTAAGTGGTCACCATATAACAAAGCTATACCTCACGGGACACGTTCATTCGGAACGTGTCTTACGATCCACTGCCCCGCGTCCATCAACCTGTGATGTACAGGTGTTAAACCTCATGTGTCTGTAATTACACCAGCACTCAAACCCTTGCAACTGAAATTCAGCAAGCTGCTTGGCGACAGAAATAGGCATGGTGGTAGTTATTACCCGAACGAGCCCTTCACTAAGAGTTCTACTACTACGAGTTTGACCATTCTATTCTATCATTGACTTATAAGCATTTTGATGGTCGACCGCTATAGTGGTATGTGCAGGCGCGGTCGCTAAGCCATGACGGAGGCCGTAGAGCAGCCTAATGACTCCGACAACAGTTGGCCACTAGCTCGTACAAACTTCCCTAACCTCATTCTCATTTCCTCAAAACGGGATATTAATTAATTAAACGAGTGAATGTTTTCCGATTTAATTAATATGGTAAGTATTCTGTCAGGTATCTGGTTCCCATACGAATACAGTCAGCTGGACCAGAATATATACAATTCATTACTTTGAAAGTGATATCACAGCATTACAATAAAGTCCTAGGCTCAAAATTAACACTATAACGCTATTTTGCCAAAACGCCAGAACACGTATTGTATACATTCTAGTGTAGCTAACTGTACAAGCTTTTCTTAGTTTCATGCCAGTTGGTGCTGAGTGAAATGTCCATAAATATTTATTTATTTAAATATAATGGTATTCAATGTATTCGAAATATTGGGAAATATGAAAATTATTCTCATAACCGTAGTTCTTGTTGTATTACGTTACCATCTGGCAGAAGTAAATCTTATACAGTCAGCTGCACTAGAATGTATACAATTTGTAACTTTCACAACAATATTACAGCAAAACAATGAACTCTTACACTTCAAAAACCTAAAAACCCTGAAATTGGTTGATGACCTCATTTATTTTTTGAAAAATTATCGTGTAAATATTTTTAGCACCGCTGTGAAACCATTTTGAAAAAAGTATATACATTCTAGTGCAGCTGACTGTACTAGTAAAGTAAAGAATATATTATGGAAGATCTCAAGTCATTGGACGTACCTCTTCGAGCAAGTTTTGTTCAGTTAGAAAGTTCAGGTGGTAAATATTAACTCATAGTACGGTACATTACATTAACAACGGTACATAACGTTTAGTTTTCAAGCTAACACTTTCAGCAGTAAGTCAATGTGGATCGGGCACAATCAATCAATCTAAGTACATCCTTCCAAACGTATTTTTTCAATAAAGTAGACGCAGATTGCTCAGAGTTTTTCATATTTATGATTCACGTTTCGAACTGAAATCACTAGCAAACTTGAAACAAATATTTCCCAACGAAAATCTAAAATTTTCACCAATATTCTATTCGACGCCATCGAAGCATGACTTTCATGCTTTTAGCGAATCTATTTGCGGGTTCAGCCATGGCGTACCGTAACTGCAGAGTACAAATAAATGCATAACCGTGGAATACGTTTGTAGGGATGATTTCACCAAACTCTTGTTGTGGACAACCGGTGGTTTAGAGAGAGTGACCCCGCCTTCTGGATAAACTATTGTAATCGAAAAAATGTATGTGCAATATATATAGCAAAAACACTTAACACTGGCAAATTGTCTGATAAATGACGGACAGCTGCCATAGAGAAGTGACGAATATTATGTTTAAAAAATACATAGATAGTAAATTAAATTCGTATTCTGTTATCATTATCAGCAATACAACTTTTTCATTTAATTATTTTTGTGATGTTATTTTAAGTTCTGTGTTATTTTTCTTTAAAATTATTTAGCTGACATTGCCAAAGTTATCTATCGAATACGGATAGCATTATGAAGTAAAAAATAAATAAATATTACGCAGTACACGTTTTACAAGTCTTCAACGAAATCTTTATGTTTTCTAGATGTAGGTAAAATCATATTTCCTAATTTAGTTTTATCGATATTTTCGAGTCTGGCCTTTGGAGCACATTATTTAAGATATATAATTCCATACATACCTTATGCCTATAGCTTTGATCTTTCAGAAGCGGTGACCGAAATAATTATGTCTACAATCTGTAACAAAAAGAGATAGGTACTTAATGTCAAAATCAAAGTATATGTAATGTCGTAAACAGTTAAAATAAAATAAGCCTTTATTTTTGCTACATACTTACTAATACAACTTTTTCTATTGTATATTTCACTTCTTATATCTAAAACAAACTTAATTTAATATTTTGGATAGAAACGGGATATTTACCATGATTTTTGAGTTTGATTGTTTCCCGATATTAAAAAAACTTAATTTATCAATGTACCTACCTATTAGAGCTTATTACACAATATCGGGAAGCATTCAAACTCAAAAATCATGGTAAATATCCCGTTTCTATCCAAAATATTGATCAAATCCATGATATTTTTAAAAATTGATTAACTTTAAGATAGATTTTCATAAGTTAGGTCATTAGTATAACTTAGACTAGTCATCAAATTATTTGATGTCTTCTCGAAGGATCTTACGCTCAGAGCAAGCAAGTGATGAACAAAAATAGGTATAGTAATAAACTAACAAGATAATGTACTAGAACAAAAATAGGTATAGTAATAAACTAACAAGATAATGTAATTCTTAGCTGTAAGATGCAGCACTACTAAAATACGGAGAGAACCTTGTTTATAACTAAAAAAGAAAACATGAGTTTCTTTCACCGATATTTTCTTATAAGCTTGCCAAGTACGTAGCAACTGAATATTTTAGTTGCGCATAGTGCAGTAGGACAAAGAAAAACACGAGTAAATCTGGAGATAACCATATTTACCTGCATACATAAGGTATTTATTGACAGCCGTCACAGCTCAGTTTGCAGTAGCCCTGCCTTTTGCGCTCTAGGTGGTGGGTTCAATCCACACCGAGAACAAATGTGTGTTTATTTCAGCCTATCTTGTTCCACTGCAGGGCAAGGAACCCTTTTTCCAACTTTCTCTGTTCTTTACCCCACTTTAAAAATATAAATATAATTATATTCTGTGCTTCAAATTTATATCTTAAAACCACTATTTTCTGGAAGGTACGAGTATAATGTAGGAAAACTCTATGTAACGCGATCGTATCATTTGTAAGTTTAATGGCTGCTCGAACATGAGCAAGATACGCCTATGTATACATACTTATATAGGTATTTGTAAAGAAAAGCGTACCTGTGTGTGTACAAGTTTGCTGTGGTACTCAAACTCAGCATGTTCCTTATGAATTCGATACTCAGAATTATTTGTGTAGAGGTTTTCATCAAATACAAAACTGTTGCTATATAACTTTTTAAACAATTATGATTTTGATCAATATTTCGGATAGAAACGGGATATTTACCATGATTTTTGAGTTTGATTGTTACCCTATATTTCAGCACAGTTGCATGCGCCATGATCACGGGTTGAACTGAAGTCTGCGGCAAGTGGATCTAATGTAATTGGCAGACGAAACGGTTTACCCTCTTACGCATTCTTTTATTGGAAACTAGCGGCTCGTCCCGGCTTCGCACGGGCTTTAGTAAGGATCCCTATTTTTTTTAAATATAATATAAATATTATAGGTATCTGCACATTTGGCAAAATGTTGCCCGTCATCGCATCGTCTATGAAGCACACCTAATACAAAATGTATGCTTCCGGCGGTGTAGCGTACCTCTGACGTTCTAAGACCAGGGGGCTTATTCTCGTTCTTTAAAGATCAAGTCGAATTCGACCTAGGTAAAAAAAAATGAGAATGTCGAATAAAATTGGCAAAAAAACTGCTAAAACCGCTTAAATCATGTGTGCAACTGACCAACATGTTTGTTGTACCTTTGGCTAAATACGAGTAACACATAATAAAAAAGGGTCTTTGTTGGACATTTGAACTCAAAAAACATGATCTTCGACATGATCTCTATTTCACCAAAATCTCTACCATCTGAGAATTGACCCCCATAAGTAAAGCTTGCTAGAGCATTTTCCAATCCATAAATTAACATAGTGCCCGCCAACATTGCTAATTAGCTAATCTGCTGAGAACCAGAGGGCAATTTTCTTGCACTTGATACTGCTGTCTATAGACATAGGATCGCTTTAACCCTTATTCTATGGGATCGAGTGATCCGCCACTTTGTCTTTTAAATCAGAAAAAAACTATACCTATACAGAGTTTTATAGTGGCGGAAAAACTATATTTTCATGAAGTTACATTGAAAGCTTATAATAGTTATGGTTACCACTTAACGTTAGGTGGGCCACATGCTTGTTCCACCAGCAGTAGCATAAAAAATAATCTCTCTATGCGTCTTCGGAAGCAACATAGCTTTGGTTTTTTATTTTATATTCTGTAATTGAAACGTGTCAAAAGTATACATGCATACATATTAAACACATATAATATGTATGTCAGTGTAGTCGATATTTGGGTATAGTTGTGCGTGATGACTTTTAATATATATAGTGATCCTTACTGACCAAGTTATTGCCCAAATGTATTCGTTTTATATTAACAGCCGCCATATTAAGGTGGCCGCTGTCTTAAGAACTTTTTAAGAAGAAGAGAAGATTTCGTTATAACTTTTATGAGTTTGATAGACCGAGATTTATTAAAGAAACTTTACAAGGTAATTCTCAAACTGAACTTAGTCAGAATAAGACTTCAGAAGAAAAATTTGAATAGATACAGAATACAAAGTCTTTCAAATTAATCCTTGTTTCTGAGTTAAAAAACTTGTGTGAATTTTTTCTCTGGGTGTAATTTAATTTAAAGTTTTTTGAGAATCTCCTTTCAGTCAGTTAAGTCTATACAAAAGGATTTATGCAAAAAAGATTATTAATTTGAGGAGTTGTACGAAATGGGGTTTTTTATGGAGCTATAAAGGTGTTATTGGGTCTCCTAAATCAGTTATTATAACTGAGACTTTCTTTTTCCAATGTGTGTATGACAACATTATTTTCATTGGCTTTCTGCTAAGGTTTTCTGACATCTAAGTTATGACTACGCTTTTATTTATCCCCTTTTTTGTTTTTGGTGTTCCCCTGGAGTCGTACCGACCAAATAGCCTGCCTTAGAAGAAGGTGTAAAAAAAGGCAGTGATCTGGAAGTATTAGCTTCCAAACTTGAAGCTAGGGTAAATAGCGCCAGCTAAAGGCCCTTACCCGCAGCCTCATAGGCTGCCGAAGACCCGATTGATTGATTGATCTTATGAAAACTGGGAGAACTGGTACTGAAAGCGACCCGGCCTTCTTCTGGTAGTGGGTAAGATACGGTTGTGCACCAATGGATTTTTCTATTTGAATGTATGTGTGCAATGGCTGTGTGATTCTTCGTAATTTTATGATTGTGTTATTAAGTTAGACATTACAGAGGCCCAATTCTTGTGATTTGTTTGAGGTGTGGCGATATTGAAAGAAGAATTTGATTGTCGAAATTGAGCCTGTCTGAAATGTCAAAGAATACTATTTGGAGATTAAAACTATAGAAAGTTGAATTTGACGTTCGTTACGATAATTGGGCCCCAGTTTCGCATATATTGCAGGCACCGTGTGTTCTACGCCTTACAACTTAGAAGTTAGGCAAAAGTACTTGAAAGAGACAAAAAGTTCGACCTTGCTCCACAACGGAATAAGATCGATATACCAAGACATATCGACGAGAGATTCCCCAATAAAGTCAACCCCTAAGATTGATTCGACCCTAGCTCTGAATTACCAACGGGTTTTTCGAATTCGAGACGGAATAAATTCAGTAGAAATAACTTCTGTTACAAATTGGAACGAAAAAGGTGTCCAGTTGGACGGAGATGATGGGGAAACAATGGAATTACGTCGCTACTTCTGGAATAAGAATGAATTTTTATAATTTTATTTTTATTTAACTTATGGACTTGCCACGGCTCCGCTCGAGTTAATAAACGTCTTAACCCCCCGTTAATTATAAAACAAAAATGTGATTATCAAATTTAATATTTATTAGTTTTATAGTGCAAATAGCTCTTGAAGAAAATAAAGATTTTCAATAAGTATATAAAAATATCCCTAAGACTTTTTGGTCTAGTGGGCTAAAGCTTCGACGGCGCATCCTCTCTACCGGTAGGTCTTTAAAGCTTGGAAACGTAGAGGCACGTATATATAGGGCAGGCCATCAGCAGCGGACTTCTTCAAGCTGATCATAATGACAAATTCAAAAATCTTAGGTATATATTTTTGAACAAGATGCTTCACCAAGATCATTCTGTAGGAGGAATTTGAAATTAAAAACTTAACTATGTTGTATACCTACAATGGCAAGTTAAGTTACAGTCGGTCACTGCCACTACTGCTACTACACAAAGGTCGGCATGGACCCTCGAGTCATTCTCCTATTAGTAAAACGTCAGCAGATTTGTAAAAAAAATGTAAAAAAAATTATGACGTAAAAGCTTTCTTCTGTGAAGAGATGAGTAATGAATGAAATTGAATATCGAGAGCGTTACTAAGAGAGTGTTACTAGCGATCTATTGTATAGAACTGAAACTCTTTTATAATCCAACTAAAGAACGAACGCTACTTCGTACGCGTGTAGCTATTTTTATTCAAAACTTCAAATCATGCACACTGCATTGCTGGATTGATTTCAAGAATTTTGTATTGTCAGTCAGTAAGTCAGGGCAATTCTTCTAAAAAATTCTAAAAACTCTTATAGTAAGTCTATAGATAAGTAATAGTTTTATTTACATTAAATAAAGGCGCTAATTTCAAACTTTCATTTCGTTTTCAGAAAAATTACTCGTTTCGATGGTTGTGCATAAAAATCTTTTAGATTCTTTATCAAAATTTTGCCATAAAAAGAACCAGCTTACGGTTGCCGCGGACTTTTTTTATGAAAATAGTTAGTTGCGAGTTTTCTATTGCCGCAATGATCTGTCTTTGGAGCGCCATGTCTCTCATAGAGTTTTCAACTTGACTACAGACCAACCCTTCACATACCAGTCTCGGTGGTACCTCTCCGATAGAAATCACAGCTTTAGATGGTGGTTTTTATTGATGAATCAACGGAGACGTCGCCAACGTTCAAGCGCGTTCTTATTTCAAATGCAAACGACATGTTTTAATCTAGGTCTAGATCGAGCGCGAGTTTCGCTTTTATACGCTAAAAAGTAATTTACTTACCTTTGTTACGGAAATAACTTTCACGACAATAGGTAGTCAGGTACTTTTTGGGACGATCTCTCGAGTTAGGAACATTAAGTAGATTACGTTACTTAGTATTAATCCGGATTAGGTGGCAGAGTCAGAGTATTATTAGTTACTAGCAGCCGCTCACGGTTTCGCCTGCGTGGTGAAGGTAATATTGCTAACATCAATATTCAAGTGCTTTGTCATGGTCAAAACAACACCTTTTTACAGGGCTTTTTCGGCCTTTTTCTTAGTTCCCGAAGGAGCCAAGTACTATTTGTATTTTTTTTTTCGGAATTAAAAGTTGTTTAAATTTAATTATTATTATTCTGAGTTTTATTCCAATCGGTCGGTCCAATCTGCTGTGGTCTTCTACAGGCTCATAATGGAATACCCTAGCTAAAGTATCTAGTAGTGGATATAAACTTGTTACATCAAATAAAATTCAATAGGACAAGGGGGAGAGATCATGAAAATTTGTCTCTAACCCGGCAGCACAGTCCAAGCAATCATGAATCTTATACTCTCGCGCCTAAGCTCATTTTGTTTATAGCACCGTATTAATATTACTGGTTGACAACACTCCGCTTTCCCAGTTTTAGGTCTCGAGTTCTGACAGTTTAGATGGCTTTGCGTAACTCGTGGTGTCACCGTACGTACACGTGAGTAACTAGGGGATTTAAGGGTGTATCTTATACTTTTCTAACCCATCTGCTTACATTGATCAAGGTTAATCAATCCCAAGAAGTCCACGGCCGAAAATAAGCCTCCCCCTATACGTTTAAAGGAGGAACGATTTTGAGTCTTTTTCATTAGCTGACTTCCCGGAGGGAGGGTTATATGCTTCTGTTGTGGTTGTCGGTTCTATTGTAGTTGCATTCGCCACTCGCCCCTAGGCTTGATGATTGTGTGATAGCTTATGGAACTGAGACGTGGTCGCTTACTATTGGCCTCGTATAAAACCTGACTTACACGATGGGCTGTGGAGAGATGCTGGGAGATTCACTACGTGATATAATCAAATATAAAGAAATTCGAAGAAGAATTAACAGATCTGGCAATCAGCAAGTGGCAGACCATATAGCTCGTAGAACCGACAACGCCAGGGGAATACAGGTTCTTGATAATAGAAAGGGCTTAAAAAAACGTTCTTCTTGAAAATGTATCATGTCGTATTATGTAGGTACGCAAATAAAAATGAAAAAAGTTTTACATTTTCGTTCACATCTGGATGCCACAAAATACACTTTTATTTAACTGTTCACACTTTGTGACAAAACCTCAAGTAATGTGGGTTGAAATGCCAAGAAAAACAAACAAAAAAAAGCTTTGTTGCTCACAAAGATGACAGAAAACGAATCCCAATATAACTGATATTCCGCCATATGTGACACCCCTAAAAATCCAAACACAAATGTTACTCGTTCCCCATGTCTCAATATCGGGCTACCGCGACGTTTTCCACAGGCCATTCGCATTCCCGTTATTATTTTTTCCCAGCTGCAATCCCCCAAACCTAGTTACAATTTTCAATGAATCTCGAGTAGGAACTTGGTACTAAAAAACTGAGGGGATATTTATCGTGCTTGGGGTTTAAAGTCGATGAAACTATTTCTGTTATTTTTTTTCCTTTTCACGGGTATATCTTTAATGGTATTTCTTTCTGTACTTTTCATCATCTTTTGACAAGTCTCTAACTCGCGACACACATTAGGTACACATAAGTAATTAGATTGGAAATGTCGTTTAGAAACTTCTAAAGAACATAGACTACTTATATATTTACATGAGCGATGGAACATTTTTCGTTTATGTAATTTGGAAAATGGGTATAATTGAAGTAATTATTTCATTGTCGGCATTACTTTAGTAATTGACAGGTAAGTAGGTACTTTACTCGATTATATTTGTAATGGGAATGCGTGACGAGTGGGTAGGTACCTAAACAGTCACCTTATTAAGTTAAATGGGCACAACCCTGGAGCTTGATTATTAATAATTTGTTAAAGAATCATACAAAAAAACGGCAAGACCAAGCCGTAATTTTTTTACGCTGGTAGCGCTGGTTTTCTGCTGAGGCCAATGTGTTGAGTACTTATTCATCCACTTGAAATTGGCGAAATTGTCTGTTGAATGTAGGACAGCTGCCATTATGAAGAAAAAAGAATAAGACGAATATTAGCAATATTGTCATTAGATTGAGTACAGCTTGCGTGTTCGAAAACATTATAATTTCGTACGGGGTACTATTATTTATCTTGTGATTTCGGTCTGCGACGATGGGCCGTGGGACAAAATCTGGGTTTTGTGTACGACACAGTGTAAGACAAGTTAGATTCTTGAATGTTAAGTATGTTTAAAAAACTTGAGAAACCGATTTGAAGTTTTACTTGGAGTTCATTATTAAGGGCCGACAGAAACCAAATTACTAGGCCTTCCAAATATTAAAAAAAATACTCGGAGACGGCGGAGAAATTGGTAAACTTACACAAAAAATACATACATAGAACCTCCTCTTTTTTTGAAGTCGATAAAAAGAATTGTTTTGGAATACCTTAATATAGTAGTGATAGTATAACAGATAGATAAAATTTATTTTGAATTATCTGATCGAAAGGGACCTAACAAATGCACCACAAGTAACAACTTGAGCAATAAGAAATTAAGAATTAAATAGAAAAGCTGAGGAATATATAAGTATTTGGTACACATAATGGGATAGGAGTAACATTTACGTTGTACATTGTTAATACGAATTTTGATCACAGTGCCTACTACAGACAGATCTGAAGTGTAGTATGCATCTATCACTCCTGAACCTTTCTATTCTATAGGGAATTTCAAGGCAGTAACTTTTGTTCAACAACTTATTTTTAAGTTGATGAATATTGATCGAAATTCGACTTTGACTGTATTTGCCTTGAACCGGAGACCACCACGTTAAAGTATCATTGACATCTCAGCATCATGATTAAAGACGATGAAGCGTTTCTTTATTATAAGTGGTATCATGTTTGAAAAGCCAGCTGATACGACACCCTGTGGGTGGCGATTTATTTTCTATTAGAAAATTGGTAACCTCGCCAAAGACTGACGCGACGTGAGCAAGGCTTAGTCGCGTATTTATTTTATGTTTACCCATTTTATCCTCTTCAATATTTTTTCCTGAAAACGAGGAACCGTATGGTATTAAATCTCTTTTGAATGACGTATACGAGTATGACACATAAACATCGATTTGTAAGGAGTAAAATGTTTTTTATCAGTTGCGTACAAAAAATGTGAGGTTGCACGATAAACAATTATAAGAATTTTGTAAAGCGAAGAATAAAGTGGCAGTTTCTCTCTTCTGAGGCTGATATTTCGTTAAGAGAATTGGGCGTCTGGGTTTTTAATCAACCCTGGGTGATCCCCGTGACCATGGTAATTAATAGTGTCGACAATGATGACGGCACTCTTTTTAAAAACAACCCTTGACCTGAGCCTCCATCTTGCCACCCGGAAGCATTGCCTTCAGCGGCTCAAGTGATTTACTCACTTTTGTAAATTTTTACTTTAGTAAGTTACGTAAAACTCGGCTCGAAACTATCCCAAAATACACTGTATGTATATATGTTTCGATATGAAAAGTCTAACACACTGTCCTCGCTTTGTACAAAATAAAAGAAATATTGTGTTAAACCTGGTCCTCGGAAGGGTGTCCCAAGTCTTACGTGAGGGGTCCTCGGTTTGCATACACAAAGTCCTTACATGTGCATCGCCAGTCACGTTCGACTGTGTGACTTGGATCCTCGGTTTGTTAGCCGTTTTTCATACGAAAAAATGTTGAGATAGCGCTATACGAACCAGCTCATCGCTCAAGATTTTTTATCCTCTCTCTTTCTGTCTTATTCAAATATGCCTACGAGGTCATTAAGTCCGTTTTTTAGAGAGTCCTCGGTTCAGTCAGCCACAACTGGTGTCCTCGTAAGGGTGTCTATACAAACAGGGGTGTGTGTGTACGAGTTCGTGTGATCAACACATGTTTATTCTCTGTCTGGGTGTTATATTGTATTCTAAGTATGTATCTACAAAAAAAGCCATATAAGTATTCTATCATCTGGTTCCCACAGTACAAGTTATGCTTAGATTAGACTAGATGATGTTGTGTAAAAATGTCCACTAATAAATGTTTTCTTATAAATTAGCTGTCAAAATGACTAATGATAACTATAGCTGGTATTTTGTGTTTTATATAAACATAGCCAAATTAATCTTACTTACTTTATCATCTTTGAAAATATTTCCATGCAGTCCTATTTAGAAAAAAAACCTTATGTTCTGAAGTATGGATAATTCATGAATTATGCTTAATTATGGTTATTCAATTCATAATTAACTTGGAAAAACAAGAAAAATTGAGACAATGCCATCTAGCCACAGTAATTTATAACTTAAACTACAGAGATAACTTCCAAAATAAATATTTTACAGAAAAACTTATAAGGTGTTTTGAGCCACATTGTGTCTCATCATAGCACGAAGTTCACTGTCCCTACATCACCGATTTCCTGCCATCTTTACATTGTGTCCTTGAGTGGTAACCTACTTTTGAACAGTAGGATCCATTTTGCCAGCGGTTGTACCATAAATATATGGTAAAATGTAGCAGCTACACAACGCTTCGCTAGTAAAACACGCGAGCGACCAACAAATAAAATAGAAAGTTATGCAGTCGATAGGGTGTAACTTTTATGTGGCATAAGGTCGTATAGAGAATCTATTTTTCTTTTTAACTAATAATACTTGTTTTCGCAGGCGAAACCTCAAACATAAGCTCATAATTATATTTCTACATCTGAGGCAATTCTTAGAAATTAACATTTCAGAAGAGTCCAATTTTGTCCACAATTCCAATCAACGTCTCAGCACCTACCAAAATAATTCACGAATTGGGCCTATGCTTATAATGATTTTCTCCATCAGAGGCCTAATTCTCGCATCAAAGTCAAGTTTCGATCGTCTCAACCTCCTGATAGTATTTTTCGAAACTGGCATTCCAGACAGGCCCTATTTTTACAATCAAATTCTAGTTTCAATCTAGTCTCAGAAAAAAATACGTGAATTGAACTCTGATGATTGAACAGCTGAAAATCAGCGTTGAGTGGTAGTACACCCAACATTAATGCTGAGCTGAACACCATTTTAGCATAGGGACCTACTGCTGACACATGAGCCGATGGGATACATTTCTTTTTTTTCTATTTTACTGATGTTAGGTAATAGAATCTGCCTACCTATACCTGTTTATCAAGTCGGGCTTGTGTGTGTTTGCCATTGCTAAATATTGTGAATTTGCCTATGCTAAATAAACGTATATTCTATTCTATTCTATTCTATTCTTGATGTTGAATAAATACGAACCTCGCTTAAAACAATTGAATTACCTAACATAGCAATGCGTAAATGTAAAATAAATTTCAATGCAATATCTCTACCGTTAACTGAAATGGCCACTACCGAGTCCACTTCGGTGGCGGTTGTCGAGATTGGGTGTTAGTATTTAACAGAAGATGAAGCGTAGGACGCCCTCTCACCTGAAGGACCGACAACATTCTTATGGTCGTGGGAATTCGGTGGGTAGAAAAGTCTCAAAATATAGAGTTTTCTGGAAACGTATAGGGAATATAAACCTAGTAACACAAAAAACCTAGGAAAATAGTAACACAAAAAAAGTTTCATTGTTTTTGACATTTAATGATTGCTCTCGTGAAAAGCTGAATCTAACCTGACCTTGTATGTAATTTTACCCGTGGTAAAGTTATAAAATAGGGCCTTCCATCACCTCTCCTGGAAGTCGTTAGTACTTAACACCCAACTCTGCGGTCACCAATTCGCCTGCCTGGTTTGGTAATTACGGCAAAACGCCCCAAATATGAAAGAATATGTATAATAGTGATTATGTATTCTTAAATTCTTTATTGTACACAGAAATATTTACAAAACGGTGATTACAAAAGACATGTACAAAGGCGAGCTTAACCCTGAAAAGAGTTTTCTTCCAGCAAACCTTGGAGAGAGAAAAGTAAAAATAAAGTGGTAGAAATGTGTACTTACTAAGAATAATATATGATAAACCTATATCTACTCATAACAATATACTCCTTACACTACACAAGAGGCCCGCTGCAGGCTAAACTTGAGCAAAAGGGGCTACTCAGAGGTATCACAGTGTAAATTTGGCATTGAGTCTTAATCCATGTCACACTTAATGATTTGCTCATTTTGCCCTTGAGCCATTTATATGCTGCGACCGAAAACGCCATAGGTGTATTGAGAACGTAACATTTGATATAGCAAAATATGTACATAAAACAAGTTTGTATCATCGACACGAAGAAGTAGGTAGTAGGCCAACACCGGGTCACCCTATTACTTATTAATCGATGTGGGTGCTCGTTCATAAAATGTATGATACATCCAGGTGCAGAGTTTTGTAGGTAGGTTAGGTAGGCTAGGTAGTGAGTAGTGCGCTAAAATATCATATTTCACGGTGAACATGCACGCTTACTAAAATTTCAAACCACACAATAAAGTGGACATACACTTACTAAAATTTAATACTTTACGTTGGAACTGACCCGAGCTAATTATGACTACAATTTTGAAGCGAATATTTTGCGTCAAATTGATTCACTATAGAGATTATAAGCAAATCTTGTATGGAAACCGGATAACTATAAGAATACTAGTTTTATCGTTTTATTGACATGAATGGCTATGTAGAAACTTTTATAATAAGAATAGACATGTTTATTTAGTTACCCAAAGAGGTCATTGATTTATATTGTTTTCTACCTATATAGTAAAAAAACCTACAGTTAGATAATAGAGTTGGAGACTGCCCTCACAGCTCAGTTATTAGTAGCTTTCATTCCTCGGCCTTTTTCACTCAGTTCCTGTATTATCGGGATAAACAGTAGACTATATATTAATCCAGACTACGATCAATACTTATTTTGAGTTTCATCCAAATCGCTTCAGTAGTAAGTCAGCGTGAGCCACAAACTTCCAAGCATCTAAACTTTCGTATTTATAATATAAGTAGGATAGGTATTTATATATGTATATATTTGTAGGTAAGTAAAATACCTACATAATAATAGCCAGACACAGAGCAACAAAATTTAAACCTAAACGGAATAAAACTTCTATAATTTGGTTTTATAAAAAATATAATGTTAAAAGCGGTAAATTAATTGGGTGACGACGGTGCTTTCCTGTTAGGAAAAACAATAAACCAGCCAAGCACGCGTCGGACCACAGACAGTAGAGGCTTACGAAGTCAGGGAGCTAAGTAATTTAGTTATAAACTTATATTAACCTATCCGGGCGCAAGTTTGTTATTGTGAAGATATTTTCATACAAAATTTCACCGTCGCTGCTCCTCTGCAGGCGGTGAATTTAAAAAGGTATCTTAGGAAATTACTATGTTAATTATATTTGTTTTATTGCATTAATAATAATAATAATAATGCTGGACAATCCCAACATCACTAGCATTAAGCTAAGCAGAGCTTGTGTACTATATGACTGGTATACTTAATACAATATATTACATGCATATATATTTTTTATTATGCATAGAAAATACCCAGAACACCCAGAACAAATATTTGCAGATCGTACAAACATTTATCCCAAGGCGGTATTCGAACCCGCAACCTCCTGCGTCGCAGGCGGACATTCGCCCGCTGCGCTGGTCGTCATTGAACCCACTAACAAACATGGGTAAGTAGTCCTACCTATATTGTATTTTGCTGGTTGTAGAGACATGAAACTTTCGGGGTTCTTACCTACTGGTACCCTGATAATTGTAGTCTCTCAACGAGCGCAGTGGTTTAGGCTGTGCTTTGCGTATACCGGGTGTAATGAAACTACTCACGAAAACATGTGTTAAAGTCAATGTGAACCACTTTTCTTACGGAAAAAACACGGGATGCAAAATGACCATAAAAAAACCTACTATAGTTTAGGCAAAAGTTGATGACAGCTGATTTGTTTCGCACTCACTGTGATTGTTCTTTTGGAAAAGTAGTTTAAATTTATGGGTGCGCTCTAATCACGTCCCCTAGTTTTCAGTCTCAGTCTCTCAGTTTTCAGTCTTTGAGTTTTCAGTCAGTATGTCAAGTAGTCAACCAGGACAAATATTCACAAGATTGACTGGCAGAAGTTTAGCTATTCCGGAGTAGCGGACATGGCAAGGGGTTCGCTGTCAAACTTCAGAACCCTAAAAGGTATTATAATCTCAATTATATTCAATGAACAAATTGCTCCCCATTAACCTTCGGCCTTCAACCACGAACTTTGATGTACCAAACTTAACTACGCTTACGTCAGAGCGATATAATGTCCAATTACTAAAACATTAGAAAATTTAATAAAGTAAGTTTAAAATATTATATCAGGTATCTGGTTGCCATAAACCAAGCATTGAAATGTCTACCAAAATTTGTCAACATAATTTTATTATTCCTAATTTCATACCGATACGCGATGTATGACCGAGATTGCTTCTTAGGAATCGAAGCCAAGCAAGTTCATGTTAACTTGGCTTTGAAGTTCGTGTGAGTACGGGAAAGCCATTTTGTGTCTATTGTCTTACGTCAAATACAGTGCAAAATTGAGAGTTGAAGCTAATTCCAATTAACAGTTCAGAGACAATAAACCGGTGGCGTATACCGTGTGTAATAAAATCACTTCCGAATACTCTAGGCACGTGTAAAGTTACCTACGACAAGGTTTTATAATACTACTTGGCTATGACAGTATACATTTAGAGTAATACGATTATTTTACTGAAATTTCTTTTATCAACCAGCGATGTACTTCGTACAGCGGTCAACGACCGCGTGGTGGCGTCGCTAGGGTAACGCATCGGTCAGAAGATCGCGATTTCATTTAGATTGCTGTTTTTGTTGTTGTGTCGTTTTAATGCGCTTTTAAGTAAGATGACAAACTACCGAGCTCACGGTTACCCTTCTCTGCGTCCATCATCCTGAGGCATAAAGATGTTAAGCCTCATGTGCCTATAATTTCACCGGTACCCACACCCTTCAAACCTGAACCCAGCAAGCTGCTTAAAAGCAAGAACTTCCCGGGGCGAGCCCTTCAGTAAGAACTCTACTACAAAAAAATATACAAATACTATTATATTCAAAATAATAGGTATTGATACAGGCTGCGTCGCAAATTGAATACATTTTTAATTCATGTCTGTACATGGACTGAAACTCAAATTAAATATTAGTGAGATAAAACCGAATTACTTCCGAACAGGGCCACTTTCAAATTCTTGCGATCCTTGAAACTAGCTAATAGATTCTGAGTGTCTCTGATTACTCAATTGTTTATTGGATAGGGAGACGAGAAAACAGGGTCAAGCTGGAATCTTATTAATTAATCTGTATACACTATAAATTGTTTTCCTAGGAACGAAAGAACGTCGTTTATCGGCCAAGTAACCTAGGACGTAAGGGTGTGTAGGTTCGTGGCGCTTCTTAATAGGGTGGTTAAATATAAGATTCTAGTAGAAGAAAGTAAACGTTAAGAAAAAATAAGCCATATGATAATAAACAGTATACATAATGTATTCTAAATACAGTATGTAAAAAAACTCTGTCATTGTTGAATTGGCATTGAAAAATTCAAAAAATATTTAAAAAGCATTTTTAAACGTTTCGTATACCGGGTGTAATAAGCCGATTATAGATATTGAACTTTTGTATAAAACAACTGGTATTTTTTCAGGCTGACATCATAAGTACTACAAAAAAAGTTGCTTAAATACTGTCGTGTTATTCAACACCAAATTTTCGGAGAAGTCACACCCTGTATCTTTATTATCTGTATATCCTTTTACTGTACGGAGAATACATTTAAGCAAGTAACTAAATCACAGTACCTACCTTTCACAACCCTGTGTGCTTTCCATATTTTCCTTCAATACTATTACGGTGGTTCATAAACACATAAATCAACACAAACACGCGGTCAATATGGCCACACGTACTGGAGCATACACTGGCACTTTTGATTAAGCAAACTGTCTGTGAGTACGGCTGGTTATATGTAATCCCAGGTTATATCCATTATATCCCATATTTATGATAGTGATGGGATAGGACAGACCGTTCTGCTGCTTAACTTACTAACTCAACCCATTGGTGCTGAGTATTAAATTAAGTTTTTTTATAGGACTTTTTTAAGTCATCGTCGCGCGTCGTCGCCCCAACGCGTTGCCTGAGTCGGTGCGATGAGGCACTGCGCTACGCTGAGCTATGATGTATTGTTAAACGTTGTAGTGCACAAAAACATTTAATTTACTTAAATATATTTATATTCAGTGAACCTAACTGTAGTTTTCTTAAAATTCTAATATAAAATAATTAATACATTGATTATGTTTATTAGTAATGTTTAAAGTAATAAGAATGATTATATAATTTACGACTCACAAGACCACGCGGGGCAGGCCACGGCGAGATGTAAGTTTGGTTTTGAGCTTTAACTCAACGATAAATTTAGATACTAATCTGGAACATCTCTTCGCTTAAGTTGGAATAGGCTTGCCTCCTACAAACCATCTCACAAAAATGTCAATTGACAGCTCAAATGTCAATGTCAGTTGTTTTTAGCGAATCGATTGGCGACACCACCGTCACAGACTACATGACGTGGCCAGATTACGTAACCTGTCATCTTTTCCCTATGTATTCAATGAAAAACAGGACAGTCAACGTCTGATCTAGTACTGCATGAGTGCTCAGTAAAAGAAAAAAAAAGAGAGAAAGGTCTTTACACGAAAAATGCTATAGCAGTTTAGTCGTCAGTATGTCTTGTATCATAATGTTTGTGGCCACAGATGGAGCCGATATGGTAAAACAAATACAGACGGACATCAACGTCCGTAAATATTCCCTTAAAACAATGGAGATGTTATGCCAGGATATAAAGTTTGTGGAATTTCGGCCGCCATGTTCATAAGTAGTTAGGTATTCTGCAGTTTATCCATTATGTATTCAGACGTATCAAGAAAGTTTGAAGCTCACTCAATCCTCATATTTGGTACTTAGGGAGCTCGGCTGACAGAATAATATCCGGTTCCCCACGTACTGGGTATTCATTAGTACTACGCATGGTGCTCGTCGGATTTTTAAGTTTAAAAACTGTGAATCAGATTAAACTTTACTTTGATGACAAAAAAATATACTTACCGAAATAAATGTTTTCGAGTTATTATGATTTAAAAACCTAACTGCTGCATTAACTTTGATAATTAATTGGACCTCTTTAAAACCAAAAACAAATCAAAATTTGTTAACCATTTAAAACCTTTTTTGAAGTTAGTTGAATAAAGAGAGCAAGATTTCTCCCGAATAAAACCTTTACCAAAAATCTAAATGTATACTGTTAAGTTCGTCGCGATATTAATAAATTAGGGTACATTCACATAATACGCTAAGCTGCGGATACCGTGCAACGAGCTACGTTATATTCGTGCAATTATTACCGCAACATTGCAGTTACCGCATTATTGCAGAAATTACAGCAACATTGCTGAAATTAATGCTGGCTGCGCGGCAAATTCGGAAAACCCGCCATTACTTGGGAATGCACCTTTACAATTTCATATTTCTACCATCTCAGTTTAAATTGCAAATAACTTTCTTTTATTTTTATAAAGCTAAGTTGTTTTCGTAGAAATTGCGGCCATATTTGATTTTACACAATTAATTGTAATAAGGTTTTTCTGCAGTGAACTTTCTTGAATCAATTACCTACGTATAAGTTTATGTTCATAATTTTATTAGTTTTTTATTGTTTACCCACACATTATGATGAAAGTTTACGCAAGACGGAGCGTAAAACATCCCCCCACCCCTGATCAAGCCACGATATTGTTAAGATCGGGGAAAATCGATGGGTGGAGAAGGTTCTTCCTGGAAAAGTATAGGGAAGCCATATGTATAAATTCTCATGTTTTTTTATATTATCCTAAAAAAATATTATTAGTATATCGTCAATGTATACAGTCGCTAAAGTACCTACCGTATTAAAAACATCCCAAGGGTTATTCGGAACCGATTGAACTCTCGATAGTTCAGTCGCAGTTGGGTTAGCGCATCCCCGTATCCATATATCCATTAGCGTATCAGGAGGAGGGTTGTGGATTCAAATTCCACTCGAATAAATAATTTTTGGGATAATATAAAATCTTTACGATTTTCTCAAGTGCGGCACCATAAAAACTAACAACTTGCATATTTTTTGGTTAAAATCGATAATACCCAATAATTTTCAGACAAAACTAGTTTTAACCGGTTATAAGGTTTTGAGTGGCTCTTGGGCTTTGTCCAACTACTGTCCATTGCTAGACATTACCTCCCATCCCTTTCCCCATTTCTCTTGAGGGTTTTGCTATAGTCAACCTGCAGGTTGCTTGGAGACCGCATTATCACTGTTTAGATGCCTGCCCATCTCTAGTTGCCGTTCTCTTAGACACTTTTTAGGACATAAATAGGAGGTAAAACATAAATAATACTAATATTATAAATGCGAATGTTTGGATGGATGGATGGATGGATGTTTGTTTCTCTTTCACGCTCTAACCAGTCGACCGATTTTGATGAAATTTGGAATAAATATAGATTGTAATCTGGAATAGGACATAGGCTACTTTTTATCCCGAAAAAATAACGGGAACGGGAAAAAACTGCCACGCGGGAGAAGCTGCGAGTGGCCTCGAGATACATACATAAGTGGGACATAAATAGAACCAGCACCGCTCACATAACTTAAGATGATGCTGTGTAAAAGTCCTTCAATGTTTATTTGTTTATAAATATTTCTCTGTGTAATAAAAGGAGGGTAACTTATTGGTTCACCCCTCACCTTCCTACCTAGTTATTAATGTAAATTCGCAGGTGGAACCTTGTCGTTCCACCGAATACCATCAAATATCCAGGCGAGGAGTTTACATAAATTCCGCTAGGCACAGCTTAATGTTTTCTAAAAAGCGGTGAACGCTATAATAGGGCTGTAAAAAAAATGAGTCTACTTTAGACCACACGACTGAAGTAAAACTTCTTGAATATACGAAACGTAACTGGCTATGAGAGAAAGAGAGGAAGAACAGTGCTTTCATACCACCTCCATGGTAGTGTTTAACGCTTAACGCAACCTTGTTGGAAGTCGCATTAGAAGTATAACTTCATTAGGTAACATTTTAACAATTGGGATTATTTCTACTTTTTAAACTTTTGCGCTTGTAACACATATTGAATACTTGTATTACATGAGTATTTATCGCTTATTGCCTTTTTTATTTATAAGCCTAGCTTTTTTTTATTTATATTTATAAGGTTAGTGGTGGTTGGGTAGCCGTGGCTACGAACTTATTTACCATAAAACTATGGCATAACGCTATCTAAAATTTCGTTATATGCACTATAATGACGGCCACCGTTTTCTTAAAAAAGCAACATGAAATCCGGAAGCGGATTTCGGGATTTGTAAGACCATAACCATAAGGTTGCCTGCAAACTTTAAGTCGCAACAAGACAAGAAATCTTCTGAGAAAATGGAAAATTTTCAAGATATACTTTTACTGTGATACAAGGTTTATGTGTGACTCGAAGCGCACTGTGATCTGGGCTTTAGCTGGATTACTGTAGAAATAATATTGTTTGGTAGATACTTTAATCCTCTATATCTTTAATCCTTCCTTCGTATGCTCAAGCTCGATATTGTACGGGATTTATTATTTTTCCGCGTTAATCTCTCAACAGTACTTAATAATTTTACTCTGAATATAATTTCTTTTAGTAGCTTGATTTTTATTTTTAGACATGAGTACAATAAGCGGATTTGCTTTTGCTACGCTACACTCAGCTATAGTTGCAAGCGTGGGTAAATTTTATAATCGGGACAAGCGAAGTCAGTCGCAAACAAAGTTGATATGACAGCAAGCAGCAACTTTTAACTAATTCAACGCCTTTTCTGCGCTCTGAAGTTGCCTTTCCCGATTCAAGCATTTAGACTTTCCGATTCAAGTATTTAGACATCCCAATCAAGAATCTTGTCTCCGTCTTAAAATGTCGACAGACCTAAAGTATTTTAAGTGATCACTTCGATTCAATGGAATAAATTCTTTGAAAAGTGGGATATACCATGTAAATTGGGACACTTAACATAATTATATTTTGAGAGCCACGCGCACGTTAGTCTCGCGGGTTAGTACGATAGGCTGACATATTACGGTAGCCGTTTTTTAAAAGTCTAAGCATCGTCTAGATCTCAGCTCGGAACCGAAGACGAAAACCACAAACGTAGAGACTACCGTACAAGAACAATGGACGTTACTTGACAGGGTTCAGGTGGTGTGAGAATTAACTGAAATAAGCTGGTTTGAGCTATAGAATTTAGTATCAGTTTAATAATCATTTATTCTCAAAAAGATAAATACATTATCACTTACATGAGAATTAACTAATAAAAATACAAAAAGTGTCGTTCAATTTTAGGTAAGTAGGTAGGTAGGTACATTACATACTCAATTAACGTACTTAATCAATATTATTTAAAGCGTTTGTGATATGCTGAGCAAGTCTAGTTTTAAATACGTTAAATGAGTTTGCATTCCTTATATTTGCAGGTAATTTATTATAAAGCTGTGCGCCTTCATAAACAATTGTTTTTTTGCCATATATACTCGTATATATATCGTAGTTTAATTATGGAAATTCCAAAACTCGTAAGTCCATATGGCGCTAAAACCAGCTCCTAAAACGAAGTCCGAAGAAAAGAAGACATTATACCACAGAACGAAGTAATAAAATAAAACACACTGTAGTTCTAAAACAAAACAAGACAAGACACGTCTTAGTAGTAGTAGAGCACTTAGCGAAGGTATCGTCTGGTAAAATACTACCACCATACTTTTATCTGTCACCGAGTAGCTTGCTGTGTTTCGATTTGAGAAATTTACTAAGCATGTATATCAAATCGGGGTATGTGGTAATAAAGAGGGCAAAAAAGACATTTTCTAATTTTTACCAATATAAATAGTTTAGGTGTCAAATGCATTCCAAACCAATTATATTTTTTTCTTAGTTATATGGTTTCTAAGATACGATCAAAACAGTTAAATTTGGTTAAAATGTAGAAAAACTTGTGAAAAATATGTAGTCGCACAACCAAATTAATTTAATTGTCATGTGCGAGAAACTGGAAGAGAAAGTACCAAACTCAATATCGAACCAATGTTTTATGTCACTGACCGATTAAGTGTACGCAGGTCAATAGACAAAGCCTCTTTGTCTTCCATCTATCATTATTACCCAATTTACCCATACATACCCAATGATAATGTCGTCTCGTATCTTGCCCATCCATTATTATTTGTTGTTCTAATATACCCACATATTTTGTATCGCGCGTCCACAACAATCATCATTATCATCAGACTGCACGGCGTCAATTTTTGCCAGTGTTATTATCAAAAACACCTATGAGTGGAGTAGTAGGAGTCTAGTAGGAGTGAGGCGGGGCCTTCTGATCTTTAGGTTGTAGGTTCAAATCCGGTCGTGCACCAATAGATTTTTCTATAATTAAGAAAAAAAAATTGCAATTCCAGTGCTCTCAAACGGTGTACGATAAGATCGTGAGGAAATTAGTATTCTAGCAGCGGCGATGGGCTTACAACCTGTCACGTATGGAATACCAACGACTGTCAAATGTGGGTATATGTGCCAAACATAATATTTGGATGTACCTACCTCTGGTTACCCCCATAGAATCAACAACATCCCCAAAGAGTCTTGGGTCCCGAGCAGAAATGGATCGCGCCTGGGGAAATCATTTATTTCTTTCTATAATTAAAGTACCTATAATCGGTCCTTTTTCACAGAATGTCAAACCCAGTTTATCGCCATATTCAACAGTTAATCCGATAATCAATTAGCTGTAGTCTGTTCCCGCTCCAGATTTTGAGGCCCTGCGGCCCCGTAAGGAGGCTTTACAGCTTAGCAGGCTTTAAACTGTTTACTGCTTCGTAAAAAAGTAGAATACGTCGAACTAAGGAGTAACCGTAGGCTCGATAATTTTGTTTGCCTAGTTATCTGTACCGTAAGCTCAGTTCGAACAGGCCCGAATAGACCCGAATAATGTGTACGAAGGTATCTTCGTACAAATTAGGAATCCTTTACTTAGTACAAAAAACCGGCCAAGTGCGAGTCGGACTCGCGCACGAAGTGTTCCGTACCATTATCTATAATAAAAACGGCAAAAAAATCACGGTTGTTGTATGAAAAACGATGTCGTCGCACCATCGGAAATGGGCGTCCTACACTCCGTTTTTGTAGTCGCCATTCGAGAACCCCATTTCGCAGCGTTCAACGGTTCTACGAGCTATACGGCCTACCCGTTGCCACTTTAGCTTGCTCTTTGTAAATGCTATGTCGGTGATCTTGTTTCTACTACAGATTTCCTCATTTCAAGAAATACTCAAAACAATTTAAAAAATACAATAAAAATATCTAATTTTGTCTTCAGTGGGCATCGAACGCATAATACCAGAAAAGAAAAGATTGCGAGGTCTGATATTTCCCTCTTATTTTTACACATAATTTCCTTGAGATAATTTTATCATGTTTCTTTCCTAAACATCATTAAGCAACGTTTTGTTTTCTTTTCCCGATAAATTACACTGTTTACATTGTATCTATCTTCCTATAAGATAGAAAGGTATGTCATGACGTCGCTTATTATTCCGACAAGTAGGAATAAAATAAGTAACTGGAATACAATCTATGTATAACAAGTATATACAATCATTGTCGTGACTGACTGACTGACATATAGAAAACGCACAGCCAAACGGCTGGTCGTAGAGACTTGCATTTATCAGGGTTGGTTTGTCTTAGTGCAAAACAGCGTCCTAAGAAAGAAATTTCAGAAATTCAGCCCCAGGTACAGCTTAAGGTAAAACTTGTGTAAAATTTGCTTTCGCGCTAATCCAGTAATCAATTCCAATTATAAGATTCTTTGTCCTGACTGACTGACTGACATACAGCACAGTCTAAACCACTGGTCGTAGAGACTTGAGTTTTTTAGGATTTATTCGTCTTAGTTAAGGTAATCACGAAATTCAACCCCTAAATGAGTACAACGGGGGTTAAAGGTTGTGTGAAAATTTCGTTCGCTAGAAATTTACTAGTCAATACTTACCTAAGATACTTTTTTATACCAGTTTTTATTTACTTGACTTGCTGATGATGATGGTACAAGCAGATGGCCCACTTGATGTTAAGTGATTACCATTATCTATATATAACAAATCATTGCTTCGCAGGTCCTACGATGTAGTGCTTTATGTCTATCAACCTGAGGCATACAGGTGTTAAGCCTCATGTGCCTGTAATTTCACCGGCACCCTTCAAACCGGGCTGCGAGCTGCTTGGCAGCAGAAATAGGTATGTTAGTACGCCATCCTCGTAAGAGCCCTTTACTAAGAGCTCTACTACTAACTACTAAAATAAATATTTTGGATAGAAACGGGATATTTACCATGATTTTTGAGTTTGATTGTTTCCCGATATTTCGGCACAGTTGCATGCGCCATGACTGGTCGGGTTGAACTGAAGTCTTTCATGAACTCATGAAGTCATGGCGCATGCAACTGTGCCAAAATATCGGGAAACAATCAAACTCAAAAATCATGGTAAATATCCCGTTTCTATCCAAAATATTGATCAAAACCATAATAGTTTAAAAAGTTTTACTAAAATAAAGTACGAGAGCGTTGCCACGGGCAGATACTAGTATGAACATAAGTTAAACATTTTCTTCGCTGTTTCTCTGCTTATTAATTGGCAGCTCAGGCTTATGGGAGTTGTATAATAAACAATTCAAACAAAATCAGGGAGATACGCTCCTCGTTATTTCGCTAAAATGCTTCTAGCGATTTTCGTTAATTTTAACGAAAAATCATCTGTAATTTGAATACCTAGCCAAACGAAGAAGCACCGTCTTCAAAGACGTTATTAGGTATGCTCCGCTTACCTATTTAATATAGAGAAATAGCTATCTGTTAGTCTGTACCTAAGTTTATATATATAGACTAGATTCACAGTTCAGTTAGCTAGTTAGCTCTTCCTTCTGTGCTGTAGGTTGTTTGGGCTGGATCCCCACCCAGGACAAAAATTTGTGGAATGAACATTAGATGTTTGTTCTCTGTGTGTGTGTTATATTGTATTCTAAAGTATGTATGTATTTACAATTATACTGGTGACACAAGGATAAAGCCCACCTGATGTTACGTGGTAACCATCACTAATAATAAAGCATTGCCTTGTAGGTTACGCACGTTAGGTACGTGCCCTACGACGCACTACCCTGCGTCCACCAGACTGAGGTATACAGGTGTTAAGCCTCATGTTTCTGTAATTTCGGCACACCCTTCAAACCGGAACACAGCAATGAGAGCATAGCTTGGCGGAAGAAATAAATAGGGTGGTAATACTTCCCCGGACAAGCCCTTTCACAAAGACCTCTACTACTACTAAAAGCTAAAACCTAAAATCTCAGACTTGGGGCTCTGAGCGTATTCTGTTAGATCGACTTTTAGAAATTAGTTAACGTGTCTTTTCGCCACCCTTAAGTCTTAATAAAGTCAAAGTTTCGCCGTTACTTAGCTACTTATCTGAATGAGTGGTGGAATGGCGTACCAGCCATTCTAAGAATTAATGCTGTTACAACTTTGCATGTTATCTAAGTGATAAGTATGATAAATACGGTGTTCTCGTTTTATTAAAAATATGTTTTGCTCATTTTCATAACAAAATCTCTGAGGGGTGATTGCGTAAGTATTGTTACAGTCATCCCCCCTCGTAAAGAAAGGATGTGAATGAAGAGAAAATAAGTAGACACCCGTGGTAGGAATGTACACTTAATTGCACTATATACAAACTTTTTTGTAGTTGTAGAGTTCTAAGTCAATGTTTTATTCGGGGAAGTACTACCATAATTTTTTTTATTCGACTTTCTTACGAAAGAAGCAGAAGGCCCGATGTTTAGTGGTCGAGCAGCCCTACGTTTATCAACCTGAGGCATAAGTGTTAAGCCTCAAGTGCCTGTTATTTCACCATCACCCTTCAAATCGGTACCTACACAGCTAGCTGCTTGGCGGCAAAAATAGGCATGGTGGTAGTACTTCCCCGGACGAGCCCTTCACAAACGGCTCCACTGCTACTAAATATAATGTAATCATAATTTCATTTGATTTGGATGAAGTTGTGTGTTTTTTTACTGGATAATGTTGATCTTGATAACTTTTGGAACATTACTCGTATAACTACTTATTATTATAAGAGTCTAAACCAAATCATTGTAACCCTACAATACAGGCTCATTAGAGACCTAGTGTGGGAAACAAAACTGCGTCAGATACATACCTCAAATAGATACCTATACAAAAAAAACAAATACAAAAATATTTATTTTTAAACATAAGTAACCTAATACATTAGTAACCTAGAAAATGTACCAGTTACTGTAAAGTTTTAAATAAAGTTATTATTCTTATATATTAATATAATATTATTATATTAATAATATATATTATTATTATTACGATCGTCATTAACGGCAGTCGTTGATATACAAGTAAAATTATAATTTATACTCGTTATTTGTAATTTTCTTAGTAAATAATTGTCCATAAACATTCGTATGTCATTTTAATGTTTTAATGACCAAGCTCGGTCGTTTGTTACAATTAATTATAATAGTTCTGCCTGTTTTAAATTCTTAATTAGGTGTTTGAGATATTTGTAAATTAGGTAAAATAAATTTCATATTTATGTTTTTAGCAAGTGTTTCAACATAAAGGTCGTTTAGATGAGGAGAGTTTCTCGGACGTATTTAGGGCAAGAATCGTTTGTTTGGGGTTGGATGAAGGTAAGTAAAATGTCTACAAATATTTATTTATATGTTTACTAATTTTTTGTATCTTTGAAATTTATTATTTTTACTACATTACATGTTTACACGAGGAATGTTTTTTATATCTTTTCAATATCTACATCTTCGAGGGCAATAATAGTAATATTAGATTACCTATAGGACTAACCATGGGAAGAATAACATCATGCCCGATGGGGCAATACATTTTCAAATGGAGGAAGGAGAAAAATTCACAAATTATGTTCAAAAACAGCATTAATTTAAGTTTGTCATATCTAATGTATTTATATACACTTTTTTTTTTGTGGCATCTGTCCGTCTTGCGGACAATTTTGCCAATGTCAAGTGGGTTGAATAAATTCTTTTTAGTCAAGTCGAGTCGGTAAAAAAAGTAAAGTCAGCCGTCATCGGTTTTGAAGAAAAAGATGGCGTTTTTCTTCAAAACCAAAGGGAAACATTTTCGTTCAAATCAGGATGCCTCATAACACACTTTCATTTCAATTGTTCACACTTGTGCTAAGACCTCAAGTAATGATGGTTAAAATACCACCAAAATTACCCATCAGAACTTAAAATTACACTAGAAAAATAATTAAAATGAAAATACAATGTTGCTTCCAATGATGACAGAAAACGAATCCTATTCTACATAGGTACACTTTCTTCTTTTATGCTCAATGGCATCTGTCCGTCATTCAACAGACAATTTCGCTAATGTCAAGTGAATTAAGCAAATACTCTTTTGTCAAGTCGAGTCAGTAAAAAGAAGTAAAGTCGGCTGTCATTGGTTTTGAAGAAAAAGATGACGTTTCTCTTCAAACCCAAGGAAAACATTTTCGTTTAAAGCAGGATACCACATATAACACTTTTACTTCAATTAATTTCACTTGTCACCTCAAGTAATGTTGGATAAAATACCACAGAAATTACACACCAGATCGATAACACTAGAAAAACAATCCAAACGAAAAGTCATGTTATCCAAATGTTATCCAAAAAATATATTCCAAAGATAACAGAAAATGAACATATACTTTAAAACGACTGTAAAATATTATTGTCACTGTCAGTTTCATGTCAGCAAAAAGAGATGGCAACAGACTTATCGACTATGAGCTTGAGTTCAGCGCCAATATAAATAAGACCAATTATCTGTAAACTCAGTTGACCTAAATTACTAAAGTTTAGCATGAGTTTAGCAATACTGCCAGAAGTTCATTAATACTAATAAGAAAACTAATTCCTGTTTTTTCGACCCTTGCGAACAGCTGTGGCTAATGGCTACAACCCCTAATTGTGCTACCCTTTGCGAGGAATATTAAGAAAATCCTTGTCTAGTCACAATACGGAGCAGCAGAAAAACCTAGGACGTAGTACAGTCAGTATCATGAGTTGATGTTTTTACACAACTTTTTTCAAGAACTAGCGCTACCAGGTTCCGTTGAAATTACAGGCCTCACAGCTCAGTTAGTAGCAGCTCTGCCTTCTGTGCTCCGGGTTGCGGGTTCGATCTCCACCGAGGATAAACATTTGTGTGGTGAACATAGCTGTTTATCCTTTGTCTGGGTATTACATTATATTCTAAGTAGGTATGTATTTACAAAAAAAAAGTATAAAAATTATTCTATCAGTTATCTGATTACCATAATACCAGCTTTGCTTAGTTTGGTGCTAGATGGTGTTGTGTAAAAATGTTCACAAATATTTATTTATTATGAGGCTTAACGCATGTATGCCTTATGTTGACGCAGAGTAGTGCGTTCCCAAAGAACGTGACCTACGAGCTAATGCTTTGTTAGGTGTTGGTAACCGCTTAACATCAGATGGGCCATCTGCTTGTCCCATCAATAACCAAAGAAAATTTCATTCGCATCCAAATTTACGTAACAAAATCTTTATTGCAGCACTTAAACAAAGATGAAACACGATAAATTAGAGGGCGGTCATCAACTAACCACAAAATAAAGGAATATTAATTGCCTAAGTTAATACCTACTCGGGCAAACGCTCGTAAAATATTTTGGCTTTAGTGCACCGTCATAGCTTGAAGTCCAGAAGCTCGTGTTTATGTTCTTACGTCATGCACCTGTGACTCTGATAGTGTTGGAGTACTCGTAAACTGAGTTAAGAGATTTACGCTCAAATTCATAGTGATTGAGCTATCACACTATCACTCTGAAAATACATAAAAGAAAGAGATATATAAATTATGCTTTATAAGTGTTCTAACCCCATCAATACAAATTTTATTACATCTTATATAATATAATTATATTATATTATATTATATCTTTGTTCTGACTGACTGACTGACATAAACAACGCAATGCTGATACCACTAGTCGTAGAAACTTGAAACAGGGTGTATTCGTTTTAGTGCGTAGAGATGTACTTAGAAGGAATTCACGAAATTTAACCTCTAAACGGGTAAAACAGGGTTGAGGTTGTATGAAAATAACTTGATGCGGAGGATGTCACGCGCGTCTTGTAGTAAATAATAAACTCAGCGTAACTTTAAAAAAGTTATTCTGAATTTTGTCTTTTGCATCGACAGGAAGTTTCAAATATCATCGAAAGAGACAAAACACATACAACCATACCTACATAAAATCACGCCTGTTTCAGGGGTAGGTAGAAACCACGGATTTCTACTTTCTGCGATCCTGACATACCTCAATGTTACTATTTCAACGTTACACCGCGTTTAGTAGGCCCCTACCTACTAAAGTATTACAGTTTGACGTAATAAAATACCCCCTGTCTCCTAACCTAGAACCGACTACTATTAAATTACTGTTATGGAATTTTGGAGTAACAAATGGTCGGACGGTTGGTATAGAATTAAATTATAGAAAACTGGTCAGCACTGTTATTGCAGGTATGATTTACTGACGCGAGTATGATATACTGAAACTGTTTAGTTTCCCTAGTTTCGTCCCTTACTAAGTACCTACCTAACCTCGTACCTATAGCGTAAAGTGGCGTAGTTTTTATTTTGCCGATGGAACAAGCCGATGTCTCACTTGATGTTAAGTGGTCACCATCACTTATAACAAAGCTATACCTCACGGGACACGTTCATTCGGAACGTGTCTTACGATCCACTGCCCCGCGTCCATCAACCTGTGATGTACAGGTGTTAAACCTCATGTGTCTGTAATTACACCAGCACTCAAACCCTTGCAACTGAAATTCAGCAAGCTGCTTGGCGACAGAAATAGGCATGGTGGTAGTTATTTCCCGACCGAGCCCTTCAATAAGATTCTACTACTACTTTGTTTGACCATTCTATCTTATTATTAACTTACTTAATAAGCATTTTGATGGCGACCGCTAGTGGTATGTGCTAGTAGTATCATTTAACGTTTCCGTGCTTTAACAGGCACGGTTCCGGCTTAAGCCACTCCCTAAGCCATGACGGAGGCCGTAGAGCAGCCTAATGACTCCGACAACAGTTGGCCACTAGCTCGTACAAACTTCCCTAACCTCATTCTCATTTCCTCAAAACGGGATATTAATTAATTAAACGAGTGAATGTTTTCCGATTTAATTAATATGGTAAGTATTCTGTCAGGTATCTGGTTCCCATACGAATACAGTCAGCTGGACCAGAATATATACAATTCATTACTTTGAAAGTGATATCACAGCATTACAATAAAGTCCTAGGCTCAAAATTAACACTATAACGCTATTTTGCCAAAACGCCAGAACACGTATTGTATACATTCTAGTGTAGCTAACTGTACAAGCTTTTCTTAGTTTCATGCCAGTTGGTGCTGAGTGAAATGTCCATAAATATTTATTTATTTAAATATAATGGTATTCAATGTATTCGAAATATTGGGAAATATGAAAATTATTCTCATAACCGTAGTTCTTGTTGTATTACGTTACCATCTGGCAGAAGTAAATCTTATACAGTCAGCTGCACTAGAATGTATACAATTTGTAACTTTCACAACAATATTACAGCAAAACAATGAACTCTTACACCTCAAAAACTAAAAAAACCCTAAAATTGGTTGATGACCTCATTTATTTTTTGAATAATTGTCGTGTAAATATTTTTAGCACCGCTGTGAAACCATTTTGAAAAAATTGTATACATTCTAGTGCAGCTGACTGTACTAGTAAAGAAAAGAATATATTATGGAAGATCTCAAGTCATTGGACATACCTCTTCGAGCAAGTTTAGTTCAGTTAGAAAGTTCAGGTGGTAAATATTAAGTCATAGTACGGTACATACATAACTGTTCAGTTTTCAAGCTAACACTTTCAGCAGTAAGTCAATGTGGATCGGGCACTATCAATCAATCTAAGTACATGCTTTCAAACGTATTTTTTCAAAAAAGAAGACGCGGAATGCTCAGAGTTTTTCATATTTATGATTCACATTTCGAACTGAAATCACTAGCAAACTTGAAACAAATATTTCCCAACGAAAATCTAAAATTTCCACCAATATTCTATTCGACGCCATCGAAGCATGACTTTCATGCTTTTAGCGAATCTATTTGCGGGTTCAGGCATGGCGTACCGTAACTGCAGAGTACAAATAAATGCATAACCGTGGAATACGTTTATAGGGATGATTTCACCAAACTCTTGTTATGGACAACCGGTGGTCTAGAGAGAGTGACCCCGCCTTCTGGATAAACTATTGTAATCGAAAAAATGTATGTGCAATATATATAGCAAAAACACTTAACACTGGCAAATTGTCTGATAAATGACGGACAGCTGCCATAGAGAAGTGACGAATATTATGTTTAAAAAATACATAGATAGTAAATTAAATTCGTTTTCTGTTATCATTATCAGCAATACAACTTTTTCATTTAATTATTTTTGTGATGTTATTTTAATTTCTGATGTGTTATTTTTCTTTAAAATTATTTAGCTGACATTGCCAAAGTTATCTATCGAATACGGATAGCATTATGAAGTAAAAAATAAATAAATATTACGCAGTACACGTTTTACAAGTCTTCAACGAAATCTTTATGTTTTCTAGATGTAAAATCATATTTCCTAATTCAGTTTTATCGATATTTTCGAGTCTGGCTTTTGGAGCACATTATTTAAGATATATAATTCCATACATACCTTATGCCTAAAGCTTTGATCTTTCAGAAGCGGTGACCGAAATAATTATGTCTACAATCTGTAACAAAAAGAGATAGGTACTTAATGTCAAAATCAAAGTATATGTAATGTCGTAAACAGTTAAAATAAAATAAGCCTTTATTTTTGCTACATACTTACTAATACAACTTTTTCTATTGTATATTTCACTTCTTATATCTAAAACAAACTTAATTTAATATTTTGGATAGAAACGGGATATTTACCATGATTTTTGAGTTTGATTGTTTCCCGATATTAAAAAAACTTAATTTATCAATGTACCTACCTATTAGAGCTTATTACACAATATCGGGAAGCATTCAAACTCAAAAATCATGGTAAATATCCCGTTTCTATCCAAAATATTGATCAAATCCATGATATTTTTAAAAATTGATTAACTTTAAGATAGATTTTCATAAGTTAGGTCATTAGTATAACTTAGACTAGTCATCAAATTATTTGATGTCTTCTCGAAGGATCTTACGCTCAGAGCAAGCAAGTGATGTACTAGAACAAAAATAGGTATAGTAATAAACTAACAAGATAATGTAATTCTTAGCTGTAAGATGCAGCACTACTAAAATACGGAGAGAACCTTGTTTATAACTAAAAAAGAAAACATGAGTTTCTTTCACCGATATTTTCTTATAAGCTTGCCAAGTACGTAGCAACTGAATATTTTAGTTGCGCATAGTGCAGTGGGACAAAGAAAAACACGAGTAAATCTGGAGATAACCATATTTACCTGCATACATAAGGTATTTATTGACAGCCGTCACAGCTCAGTTTGTAGTAGCCCTGCCTTTTGCGCTCTAGGTGGTGGGTTCAATCCACACCGAGAACAAATGTGTGTTTATTTCAGCCTATCTTGTTCCACTGCAGGGCAAGGAACCCTTTTTCCAACTTTCTCTGTTCTTTACCCCACTTTAAAAATATAAATATAATTATATTCTGTGCTTCAAATTTATATCTTAAAACCACTATTTTCTGGAAGGTACGAGTATAATGTAGGAAAACTCTATGTAACGCGATCGTATCATTTGTAAGTTTAATGGCTGCTTGAACATGAGCAAGATACGCCTATGTATACATACTTATATAGGTATTTGTAAAGAAAAGCGTACCTGTGTGTGTACAAGTTTGCTGTGGTACTCAAACTCAGCATGTTCCTTATGAATTCGATACTCAGAATTATTTGTGTAGAGGTTTTCATCAAATACAAAACTGTTGTTATATAACTTTTTAAACAATTATGATTTTGATCAATATTTCGGATAGAAACGGGATATTTACCATGATTTTTGAGTTTGATTGTTACCCTATATTTCAGCACAGTTGCATGCGCCATGATCACGGGTTGAACTGAAGTCTGCGGCAAGTGGATCTAATGTAATTGGCAGACGAAACGGTTTACCCTCTTACGCATTCTTTTATTGGAAACTAGCGGCTCGTCCCGGCTTCGCACGGGCTTTAGTAAGGATCCCTATTTTTTTAAATATAATATATATATATTTATATATATGTATATATATCTGCACATTTGGCAAAATGTTGACCGTCATCGCATCGTCTATGAAGCACACCTAATACAAAATGTATGCTTCCGGCGGTGTAGCGTACCTCTGACGTTCTAAAACCAGGGGGCCTATTCTCGCTCTTTAAAGATCAAGTCGAATTCGACCTAGGTAAAAAAAAATGAGAATGTCGAATAAAATTGGCAAAAAAACTGCTAAAACCGCTTAAATCATGTGTGCAACTGACCAACATGTTTGTTGTACCTTTGGCTAAATACGAGTAACACATAATAAGGGTCTTTGTTGGACATTTGAACTCAAAAAACATGATCTTCGACATGATCTCTATTTCACCAAAATCTCTACCATCTGAGAATTGTCCCCCATAAGTAAAGCTTGCTAGAGCATTTTCCAATCCATAAATTAACATAGTGCCCGCCAACATTGCTAATTAGCTAATCTGCTGAGAACCAGAGGGCAATTTTCTTGCACTTGATACTGCTGTCTATAGACATAGGATCGCTTTAACCCTTATTCTATGGGATCGAGTGATCCGCCACTTTGTCTTTTAAATCAGAAAAAAACTATACCTATACAGAGTTTTATAGTGGCGGAAAAACTATGTTTTCATGAAGTTACATTGAAAGCTTATAATAGTTATGGTTACCACTTAACGTTAGGTGGGCCACATGCTTGTTCCACCAGCAGTAGCATAAAAAATAATCTCTCTATGCGTCTTCGGAAGCAACATAGCTTTGGTTTTTTATTTTATATTCTGTAATTGAAACGTGTCAAAAGTATACATGTATACATATTAAACACATATAATATGTATGTCAGTGTAGTCGATATTTGGGTATAGTTGTGCGTGATGACTTTTAATATATATAGTGATCCTTACTGACCAAGTTATTGCCCAAATGTATTCGTTTTATATTAACAGCCGCCATATTAAGGTGGCCGCTGTCTTAAGAACTTTTTAAGAAGAAGAGAAGATTTCGTTATAACTTTTATGAGTTTGATAGACCGAGATTTATTAAAGAAACTTTACAAGGTAATTCTCAAACTGAACTTAGTCAGAATAAGACTTCAGAAGAAAAATTTGAATAGATACAGAATACAAAGTCTTTCAAATTAATCCTTGTTTCTGAGTTAAAAAACTTGTGTGAATTTTTTCTCTGGGTGTAATTTAATTTAAAGTTTTTTGAGAATCTCCTTTCAGTCAGTTAAGTCTATACAAAAGGATTTATGCAAAAAAGATTATTAATTTGAGGAGTTGTACGAAATGGGGTTTTTTATGGAGCTATAAAGGTGTTATTGGGTCTCCTAAATCAGTTATTATAACTGAGACTTTCTTTTTCCAATGTGTGTAATGACAACATTATTTTCATTGGCTTTCTGCTAAGGTTTTCTGACATCTAAGTTACGACTATGCTTTTATTTATCCCCTTTTTTGTTTTTGGTGTTCCCCTGGAGTCGTACCGACCAAATAGCCTGCCTTAGAAGAAGGTGTAAAAAAAGGCAGTGATCTGGAAGTATTAGCTTCCAAACTTGAAGCTAGGGTAAATAGCGCCAGCTAGAGGCCCTTACCAGCAGCTTCACAGGCTGCTGAAGACCCGACTGATTGATTGATTTTATTTATCTTATGAAAACTGGGAGCACTGGTATAGGAAGCGACCCGGCCTTCTGATCCTAAGGTTGTGGGTAAGATCCGGTTGCACACCAAATTTTTCTATTCAAATGCATGTTTGCAATGGCTGTGTGATTCTTCGTCATTTCATGATTGTGTTATGTATAAGTTAGACATTACAGAGGCCTCATTCTTGTGATTTGTTTGAGGTGTGGCGATATTGAAAGAAGAATTTGATTGTCAAAATTGAGCCTGTCTGAAATGTCAAAGAATACTATTTGGAGATTAAAACTATAGAAAGTTGAATTTGACGTTTCGCATATATTGCAGGCACCGTGTGTTCTACGCCTTACAACTTAGAAGTTAGGCAAAAGTACTTGAAAGAGACAAAAAGTTCGACCTTGCTCCACAACGGAATAAGATCGATATACCAAGACATATCGACGAGAGATTCCCCAATAAAGTCAACCCCTAAGATTGATTCGACCCTAGCTCTGAATTACCAACGGGTTTTTCGAATTCGAGACGGAATAAATTCAGTAGAAATAACTTCTGTTACAAATTGGAACGAAAAAGGTGTCCAGTTGGACGGAGATGATGGGGAAACAATGGAATTACGTCGCTACTTCTGGAATAAGAATGAATTTTTACAATTTTATGTTTATTTAACTTATGGACTTGCCATGGCTCCGCTCGAGTTAATAAACGTCTTAACCCCCCGTTAATTATAAAACAAAAATGTGATTATCAAATTTAATGTTTATTAGTTTTATAGTGCAAATAGCTCTTGAAGAAAATAAAGATTTTCAATAAGTATATAAAAATATCCCTAAGACTTTTTGGTCTAGTGGGCTAAAGCTTCGACGGCGCATCCTCTCTACCGGTAGGTCTTTAAAGCTTGGAAACGTAGAGGCACGTATATATAGGGCAGGCCATCAGCAGCGGACTTCTTCAAGCTGATCATAATGACAAATTCAAAAATCTTAGGTATATATTTTTGAACAAGATGCTTCACCAAGATCATTCTGTAGGAGGAATTTGAAATTAAAAACTTAACTATGTTGTGTACCTACAATGGCAAGTTAAGTTACAGTCGGTCACTGCCACTACTGCTACTACACAAAGGTCGGCATGGACCCTCGAGTCATTCTCCTATTAGTAAAACGTCAGCAGATTTGTAAAAAAAATGTAAAAAAAATTATGACGTAAAAGCTTTCTTCTGTGAAGAGATGAGTAATAAATGAAATTGAATGTCGAGAGCGTTACTAAGAGAGTGTTACTAGCGATCTATTGTATAGAACTGAAACTCTTTTATAATCCAACTAAAGAACGCGCGCTACTTCGTACGCGTGTAGCTATTTTTATTCAAAACTTCAAATCATGCACACTGCATTGCTGGATTGATTTCAAGAATTTCGTATTGTCAGTCAGTAAGTCAGGACAATTCTTCTAAAAAATTCTAAAAACTCTTATAGTAAGTCTATAGATAAGTAATAGTTTTATTTACATTAAATAAAGGCGCTAATTTCAAACTTTCATTTCGTTTTCAGAAAAATTACTCGTTTCGATGGTTGTGCATGAAAATCTTTTAGATTCTTTATCAACATTTTGCCATAAAAAGAACCAGCTTACGGTTGCCGCGGACTTTTTTTATGAAAATAGTTAGTTGCGAGTTTTCTATTGCCGCAATGATCTGTCTTTGGAGCGCCATGTCTCTCATAGAGTTTTCAACTTGACTACAGACCAACCCTTCACATACCAGTCTCGGTGGTACCTCTCCGATAGAAATCACAGCTTTAGATGGTGGTTTTTATTGATGAATCAACGGAGACGTCGCCAACGTTCAAGCGCGTTCTTATTTCAAATGCAAACGACATATTTTAATCTAGGTCTTGATCGAGCGCGAGTTTCACTTTTATACGCTAAAAAGTAATTTACTTACCTTTGTTACGGAAATAACTTTCACGACAATAGGTAGTCAGGTGCTTTTTGGGACGATCTCTCGAGTTAGGAACATTAAGTAGATTACGTTACTTAGTATTAATCCGGATTAGGTGCCAGAGTCAGAGTATTATTAGTTACTAGCAGCCGCTCACGGTTTCGCCTGCGTGGTGAAGATAATATTGCTAACATCAATATGTGCTGTGCAAGTGCTTTGTCATGGTCAAAACAACACCTTTTTACAGGGCTTTTTCGGCCTTTTTCTTAGTTCCCGAAGGAGCCAAGTACTATTTGTATTTTTTTTTTCGGAATTTAAAGTTGTTTAAATTTAATTATTATTATTCTGAGTTTTATTCCAATCGGTCGGTCGGTCCAATCTGCTGTGGTCTTCTACAGGCTCATAATGGAATACCCTAGCTAAAGTATCTAGTAGTGGATATAAACTTGTTACATCAAATAAAATTCAATAGGACAAGGGGGAGAGATCATGAAAATTTGTCTCTAACCCGGCAGCACAGTCCAAGCAATCATGAATCTTATACTCTCGCGCCTAAGCTCATTTTGTTTATAGCACCGTATTAATATTACTGGTTGACAACACTCCGCTTTCCCAGTTTTAGGTCCCGAGTTCTGACAGTTTAGATGGCTTTGCGTAACTCGTGGTGTCACCGTACATACACGTGAGTAACTAGGGGATTTAAGGGTGTATCTTATACTTTTCTAACCCATCTGCTTACATTGATCAAGGTTAATCAATCCCAAGAAGTCCACGGCCGAAAATAAGCCTCCCCCTATACGTTTAAAGGAGGAACGATTTTGAGTCTTTTTCATTAGCTGACTTCCCGGAGGGAGGGTTGTATGCTTCTGTTGTGGTTGTCGGTTCTACTGTAGTTGCATTCGCCACTCGCCCCTAGGCTTGATGATTGTGTGATAGCTTATGGAACTGAGACGTGGTCGCTTACTATTGGCCTCGTACACAAGCTGACTTACACGACGGGCTGTGGAGAGATGCTGGGAGTTTCACTCCGTGATATAATCAAATATAAAGAAATTCGAAGAAGAATTAACAAATCTGTCAATCAGCAAGTGGCAGACCATATAGCTCGTAGAACCGACAACGCTAGGGGAATACAGGTTCTTGATAATGGAAAAGGCCTAAAAAACGTTCTTCTTGAAAATGTATCATGTCGTATTATGTAGGTACGCAAATAAAAATGAAAAAAGTTTTACATTTTCGTTCACATCTGGATGCCACAAAATACACTTTTATTCAACTGTTCACACTTTGTGATAAAACCTCAAGTAATGTGGGTTGAACCTCAAGTAATGCCAAGAAAAACAAACAAAAAAAAAAAGCTTTGTTGCTTACAAAGATGACAGAAAGCGAATCCCAAATATAACTGATATTCCGCCATATGTGACACCCCTAAAAATCCAAACACAAATGTCACTCCCATGTCTCAATATCGGGCTACCGCGACGTTTTCCACAGGCCATTCGCATTCCCGTTATTATTTTTTCCCAGCTGCAATCCCCCAAACCTAGTTACAATTTTCAATGAATCTCGAGTAGGAACTTGGTACTAAAAAATCTGAGGGGATATTTATCGTGCTTGGGGTTTAAAGTCGATGAAACTATTTCTGTTCTTTTTTTTTCCTTTTCACGGGTATATCTTTAATGGTATTTCTTTCTGTACTTTTCATCATCTTTTGACAAGTCTCAAACTCGCGACACACATTAGGTACACATAAGTAATTAGATTGGAAATGTCGTTTAGAAACTTCTAAAGAACATAGACTACTTATATATTTACATGAGCGATGGAACATTTTTCGTTTATGTAATTTGGAAAATGGGTATAATTGAAGTAATTATTTCATTGTCGGCATTACTTTAGTAATTGACAGGTAAGTAGGTACTTTACTCGATTATATTTGTAATGGGAATGCGTGACGAGTGGGTAGGTACCTAAACAGTCACCTTATTAAGTTAAATGGGCACAACCCTGGAGCTTAATTATTAATAATTTGTTAAAGAATCATACAAAAAAACGGCAAGACCAAGCCGTAATTTTTTTACGCTGGTAGCGCTGGTTTTCTGCTGAGGCCAATATGTTGAGTACTTATTCATCCACTTGAAATTGGCGAAATTGTCTGTTGAATGTAGGACAGCTGCCATTATGAAGAAAAAAAGATTAGTAGTCACTCGAATATTAGCAATACTGTCATTAGATTGAGTAGAGCTTGCGTGTTCGAAAACATTATAATTTCGTACGGGGTACTATTATTTGTCTTGTGATTTCGGTCTGCGACGATGGGCCGTGGGACAAAATCTGGGTTTTGTGTACGACACAGTGTAAGACAAGTTAGATTCTTGAATGTTAAGTATGTTTAAAAAACTTGAGAAACCGATTTGAAGTTTTAATTAGAGTACATAATTTAGGGCCGACGAAAACTAACATTAAAAAGAATACTCAGAGACGGCGGAGAAATTGGTAAACATACACAAAAAATACATACATAGAACCTCCTCTATTTTTTTGAAGCCAATTAAAAGAATTGTTTTAGGAATAATAATATAGTAATGATAGTACAGATAGATAAAATTTATTTTGAATTATCTGATCGAAAGGGACCTAACAAATGCACCACAAGTAAAAACTTGAGCAATAAGAAATTAAGAATTAAATAGAAAAGCTGAGGAATATATAAGTATTTGGTACACATAATGGGATAGGAGTAACATTTACGTTGTACATTGTTAATACGAATTTGGATCACAGTGCCTACTACAGACAGATCTGAAGTGTAGTATGCATCTATCACTCCTGAACCTTTCTATTGTATAGGGAATTTCAAGGCAGTAACTTTTGTTCAACAACTTATTTTTAAATTGATGAATATTGATCGAAATTGGAAAACCCTTATTGACTGTATTTGCCTTGAACCGGAGACCACCACGTTAAAGTATCATTGACATCTCAGCATCATGATTAAAGACGATGAAGCGTTTCTTTATTATAAGTGGTATCATGTTTGAAAAGCCAGCTGATACGACACCCTGTGGGTGGCGATTTATTTTCTATTAGAAAATTGGTAACCTCGCCAAAGACTGACGCGACGTGAGCAAGGCTTAGTCGCGTATTTATTTTATGTTTACCCATTTTATCCTCTCCAATATTTTTTCCTGAAAACGAGGAACCGTATGGGATTAAATCTCTTTTGAATGACGTATACGAGTATGACACATAAACATCGATTTGTAAGGAGTAAAATGTTTTTTATCAGTTGCGTACAAAAAATGTGAGGTTGCACGATAAACAATTATAAGAATTTTGTAAAGCGAAGAATAAAGTGGCAGTTTCTCTCTTCTGAGGCTGATATTTCGTTAAGAGAATTGGGCGTCTGGGTTTTTAATCAACCCTGGGTGATCCCCGTGACCATGGTAATTAATAGTGTCGACAATGATGACGGCACTCTTTTTAAAAACAACCCTTGACCTGAGCCTCCGTCTTGCCACCCGGAAGCATTGCCTTCAGCGGCTCAAGTGATTTACTCACTTTTGAAAATTTTTACTTTAGTAAGTTACGTAAGACTCGGCTTGAAACTATCCCAAAATACACTGTATGTATATATGTTTCGTCTAAACCACTCAAGCCAGCGAGTTTTGAGCGTTTGGACAGTAGCTTTACGTGAAATATAAATGGCCTTTCGCCGAAGCTAGAGCTACTAAAAATACAAAAATATTCAATTCTCGTAAAACAACAAGGAGAATACTGAGAGGTCAAACTTTGCCCGGAGCTAACCCTTAGGGATGCAGCTAAGTACTGTACCTACCTCCTTTTCTATTAAGTTGGTACGCAATCTCTAGAGAGGATCAAATAACCATTTTATGCAGAAATGGAGATTACTATTGAGGATGAAATAGGCCCAGTCTACTTAAAAATAACAAAGGTGTATTTACGATAAAACCCAACTCTATAAAAACCCTAGGTCATAGATTCTCTTCATGGTCCCAACAACGTCCTCTTTCCAGACAGGGCCAGGGGTTAAAAACGGGAACGACGTGATCCCATATTGACATTATTTCGTTGAGTTGGTTTGAGAGAGTGTGGCCTGAAATGTGTTTACTCTGGAATACAAAAGAGGATGTCAGACAGGGGTTTCAAACATTCATGTTTTACAAGAATCAAATTTGCTCTGAACTACTAGTACAAAGTGCATTGAGATTTAAAAGTGACAATGGGATTGAAAATACTGGGAGCTCTATCTAAAAGAGTCTTGGTGAATATTGGTAAAACATAGCTACATGACGTATAAATCTATTTGAGACTGACTTGTTTGTGGACGTAGCTTGCCACACAGAGTACTAACCTAATAAAAAAAAAATGAGGCATTCGGAAAATTAAAAATTGGAAATATTATGACTTTTCATAAATAAGAATTCGTCCCGATAATAATTTGACTAATCGCCGGCGTCATCTTGTATAGGCCAGATATTATGTACCTAAGTACATATTCGATTCCCTACACTAATAGTGTGACCACGAGTCTTATATTTTAATAGCTATACACCACACTTTGTGACCACGAGTAAAATAAACTCCTGATAGCCACACTAGTGTGACAATCTAGTGTGACCTCGAGTCCGAAGTCATGTTTTCAAAACATAGAAAAATTATTCACCTATTTATTTAATGTCTTTAACTACTTTTCTATTTAATGTCCATTGCTACCGAGAATAGCTACTTGCGAGAATTGGGAATCACTATAACTGTGTCTTCTGAGTACTATATCATTAGTGATCTAGAGCTTTTTTCACTTTGACAGTAAAATACAGTATTGCTAAGTACTGGCTCACGTCAAACGCCCGCCGCATATGCCTTGTCTTCACTCGCATTGGTCATCAGGAGTCATTATGCAAGTGGCACCGTTTAAAACCTATGGCGCTTAACCCCTGAATTTGCTCTCAAGTATCGACGCAGGTACGGAACAGTTTAGTATAGGATCGTGAACGAGTGAGCATGTGCGGCAGGCGTTACTTATGACGCACACGTGTTAGCACCACCGTCTGTTAAAATACTGTGCCGCTCTGAAATATAGTCTGACGCAAGCATTGTTCGGAGCGCATTGCCGAAGACCAAAGAATGGGAAAGTCCCGTTGATTTTCAAATGAGGCGTAACATTTCAATTGCATGTTTGATTGAGACAGCGTCATCTTGACTATGTTCAAACATTGACCTCTTAGACGCAATTTGATCCTATTTGTCTTACTGTCCACATTTTTCTGCGGAACGCTTAAATGCTTTTGTGCGTGTCTCTTTTACTTTATTTATTTTGCCCGGCGTCGTCGGTGGTTTGCACACTTTTTGCATGTTTGACAATCTCTTTAGTTTTAAGAAGATAGAGTTTGTATGCGACTAAGGACCTTAAAATTCACAGAAATAGTGAAGCTTTTGGAACTAGAGATGAAGACAAGAAACTTCTGCATAACTTCTATATCATAGGGGTTTATGTAACAGTAAGAATCCCACTGCTGGATGCTTACAGATATCCAGAGCCGGGTCTTTTTATATCCATTCGGTAGTCGCATTATCAAGGTCAGTAAGTGCTTTGGAAAAAGTTAAATTTGATCTGCTGTGTAAATAATTGACGACCGATGTGGCGCGGCGGGCGAATATCCGCCTGCGACGCAGAGGTTGCGGGTTCGATTCCCCCCTTGGGATAAATGTTTGTACGATCTGCAAATATTTTTATTTATTCCGGGTGTTCTGGGTATTTTCTATGTATAACAAAAAAATATCTATGCATGTAATATAGTATTGTATTAAGTATATCAGTCATCTAGTACCCATACCACAAGCTCTGCTTAGCTTGGGGCTAGATGATGCTGTGTGTATCGTCCGGCATTATTAATTTAGTTGTTGTAGCGCTTTTTGAACGGAAGCCTGAAACGAGCGACTTCGGCAATAGAAAAAGTCTATGCAGGTTTCCTGTTTACTAATAGTAATAGTTTACTAATAGCTATCGACGTTTACTCGATAGCAGCTTGATTTAGGCCACTGAACTACTTTCCATAGTTTCAGGACGAAGGATAACCTTCTATTCGATCTGATTCTCCATCCAATTCATTGGTCGAGGTATAAAAAACTCCTAATTTATATTTTCCAGACGCTAAATTACGGTTGCCAAACCATAATACGTTGTTTGCATGTCTGAGCGGTCACCAAGAATAATTCACAGAATGTAAACAATTGTAGGATTCTCTCTTTGTGTCACAGGACCGAGAAAGTTGTGCAATATCCTTTCAAAATGTTTCAAATACTAATGTGTTTTTATGCTGGATACAGGTCAAACAAAAAAAAACAGGTTCTCGAATTTGTATCCTCAGGCGCGGTAGATATCTTCTTAGATCTATTAGTGATTTAATGAGGAGCCAGAGGTAACATATCCATGCTTTAATTTTGTACTCCATACGTGACCGGTAGTAAGCCTATTACCGCTGCTAGAATACTATCTGGACGACTAACTGAGAGGACTGACGAACAAGTATAACGAGGTGACATTATGAACATGGTTATACGGAAAAGAGTGCTATCGTATGTGTTACTTCATCATCATTAGATTGAAGATGTTGGTTGCTGGACATAGGCCTCCCCTATCCGTTTCCAGGATGTTCCAAATAATGTTGAGTCTTTTCTTTCCACCATCTTTTTCCTTACAATGTCGAGTGTCCTACCCTTCGTCTTCCGGTTCAGGGTCACCATTCAAGAACCTTTATACGTTACCTTTATTTGGCATGCCCATTGACACTTCAACTGATTCTCGATTTAAATATCCTACGAGCTACATACATACTGTACATACGAGCTACATGGCTACTAGTATACCGGACAACACAGTAGCGTATACTTTATGGCGTCAGCGACTTCCGGATCCCATTTTCAAGTTATTTTAGGTGATTGAAAAACAAATCACGGAATGTAAACACTTGTTTTAAAGTTCAACATTGTATTGAATAAGTTTGGAAGATAAACTTTGGTTTTCTTAAAAGCGTTGGCCGTCATTATTGATAGTACCTAATTGAAAGCACCGGCGGTTGTCTAGTGGGAGTGGCCCTTCTGATCCTAACGTCGTGGGTTCGAATTCGCACGTGCACCAATGGATTTTTCTGTTTGAAAAATGTACCTACGTGCGCCATGTCATTGTTCTCAAATGGCGAAGAAAACGTTTGTGAACTGCGAATATTTACTCCGGGTGTTCTGGGTATTTTCTATGTATAATAAAAAAATATCTATGTATGTAATGTATTTTATTAAGTATATCAATCATCTAGTACCATAACACAAGCTCTGCTTAGCTTGGGGCTAGATGATTCTGTGTGGATTGTTATTGTTATTATTTCGCACCTATGAAGGTACGTATTTTCATGCATATATAACCTATATTAAAAACAACTAACTATCTAAGTATTGGTGCGCTAGAAACTGGACTAGAATTATACGTTATAAATGTTAGTAAGCGTGAAAGATTCTGTGGGATAACTCTTCGGCCACCTCAACTTTTGAATAAGAGCAGAACTGAAAAACTAAAAAAATATGATACGATTTGATTAAAACGGATATCCTGAAAAAAGTGAAACCCAGAAACTCTAGCCAACCTTGAGGGAGCAGAAGTTTAATTAAAACCTTATGTGATTCCGTTTTTTTTACGAAAAATGTTCAGACTCAACCACAGTGACTTTTTCATCGAGGTTTTTACGGTTGCTCGAAATAATACTGCTTTGCTTTACCGAACTAAAGCCAGTACCAAATTATATTTATTTATTGACTAGAGGCTACTCGCAGCTTCGCCCGCGTGGCAGTTTTTCCCGTTCCGGTTATTTTTTCGGTATAAAAAGTGGCCTATGTCCTATTCCAGATTACAATCTATATTTATTTCAAATTTCATCCAAATCAGTCCACTGGTTAGAGCGTGAAAGAGAAACAATCATCCATCCATCCATCCATTCATCCAAACATTCGCATTTATAATATTAGTAGGATGTATAGCTTAATATATCTTATAGAAGTTTTCATTTATAGTTTTTGGTATCACGTTATGGTAGAGAGATGATTGCTAGAACGGCAGCATATTCTTGGGAAACGTACCAAAGAGGGTGCTTTATTATACTTGTAAATACCAGGCAAACTAGGTCAAAAACATTAAGTAAGTGGTTAGAAAAGTACGTAGGTACTCAGGTTTCGACAAGCACTCAAAATACTTCAAGTAGTTATTATAGGCCATCTATATTTTTGAGACAATATTTTAACATTTGTCTCAGAGTACAGTCAGCTGCACTGGAATGTATACAATTCATAACTTTTAAAATAATGTCACAACGTAACAGTTAATATTTTCAGGGCAAAAATGCAAAAAATAAGTGAACTCATCAACAAATTATATGTTGAGTTTCTACTGTCTAAAAGTTTATAGTAATGTTGTGACAGCATTTTAAAAGTTATTAATTGTATACATTCTAGTGCAGCTGACTGTACAATGTCAAAGTGAGTCAAGCTGACATACAACGTCAGGAGGGCAATCGGATTGCTTGTGATGACCAAAAATATTCTTATAATTGGTATGTAGGTATAGAGGCTCACCAGATACGGCACGGTAGGCAGCCAATATATCCTGAAAAGAAAAAGAAAACTTTTACTTAGTAGTTTTAGCTAAGCTTTTTGCTGCCATCTTTCCCTTAAAGGAAATCGAAGATACAGCCTATTGTATTAGGTAATTCAGGATATATCATCAGTTGTAGAGCTCTTTGTGAAGGGCTCGTCCGGAGAATATTTGTGTGATGAATACAAATGTTTGTTCTGTGTCACGGTCTTCATTGATTATGCTAAAAAGTTTAGTCAATTTAGAATCACTCATTACTCTTCATTAGTCGCTAGGTTGTAATTTTTGAAATGTTTGCACAATACTAAGGATACAACACTCTGAGAGCGAAAAAAAAATGTTAGTCTTTTTGCTTAACATACTTACGTGTTAAACTAGATTAAATGTGGGTATATATCTATACCTAAACATGCGTGATATTGTATCTGTGGTGGCGACAGATGGGCATTCACTAGATGTTAGCATATTACAAGGATTCGGTTTCTGGCATATTTCGAAGCAACGCAGTTTTTATTTTTAATATTTTTTATTTTCCGTACCCAAAGGCTAATACTAAAGCTCCGCTATCTGTCTGTCCGTCTGTCACCAGGCTGTATCTCATGAACCGTTATAATTAGAGAATTGAAATTTTCACTAATGATGTATTTCTGTGGCCGCTATAAATACTAAAAAACAGGATAAGGGGGCTTTTTTTATTATTAGATAATAGAACGGAACCCTTCGTGCGTGAGTCAGTTTGCACATGGCCGGTTTAATTTTTATCTTCACAGTTATAATCTATCACTTGGAGCTTTATCCACATGGGTAAAAAGAAGAAGTAATCTTACTTGACTTGCTTTACTATTGACTACTACTTATATTTTTACTCTTTTTTTGGTAAGTTTTAGGTGACTCATTGTTTTTTATTTTATTTGCATTTTGTGTTATGGGTCTACTACATTCTTTTTTGTGTAACTATTAATGTGCTTGAAATTAACGACTTTTATTTATTTTATTATTATTTATTTGTGGTATCTCTGGTGAGATGTGTGAAAATTCAGATAGAGCAAATACTCATGTCAGTCGGCAACTTTGTGTAGATACGTGCCACTGTCGCTTTAGTCGACGTAAGCCTTAAAACATGATCTAGATATTAGTTAGCCGGCCTAAGCTTGGGATTATGTGCTACGAGCGTCTGTTTAATATCCTCGCTCCCTGGAAGCGGCCACCGTTCAAAAGCTAGGATAGATGAGCGTAATCTACTGTCTGTGTGTAATAAATTCAAAAAAAATATTAACGAATACTTTATACTAATAAAGGTTTATTTACAAAGAAAAGTATAGCAAATACAGGTATTTATAATTGGTACGTACAAAATACGTATGAAACAGTTGAGCTATCTACAGACCGTTGCGATCTAAGGTAGCTCAACTGATCCAGATCAGTGCCAATTGGAAGCGTTCCCAAAACACTGGCTGCATTGCCACGCTGAATGGTAAGGCTGATTCGCTGTGCCAGATACTCACCAGCCCTCGGGTCACGCGTCGCTTCGACCAGACGCCCCGAAAGAATTTTAAAAACCCGGAGGGCCTCGGTACCAAACGGACACAGAGTCTCGACTCCAAGAGGAGCAAATTTGTAGGCTCTGTCGAGACCTGCATATTTGCGCCTCTTGGCAAAATCTGCCGCCGCGCCTGAATGCTTTTTGACTTTGACTTTGACCAAGATAAACCTCGCTACTATATTTATTCTAAGCCTTAGTATTATATTGATAGCATCTAATAAGAAGCATAGTTATGCATCCGGATCTTGGTTTAAATTAGTTTTTACTAAGAGCCTTCTTTATTCTCGGATCGCTTTTTTACAACTCTACTTTAGTAAAAAACCGGCCTGAGTTCTGCACTGGTTTCCAAAGTCATCATAATCAAAAATAATTGAAATACTTCACGAATTTCCGATTCCGATTTATTTCTGGTGTGGTTTTCCATTTGTGACAGATTGCAAGCCAATCATCACTGCTAGCGTACCTACTAACTGGTTTCCTCATGATGTTTTCTTTCACCGTAATCACCCTTATCGGTAATGACAACTGCGATACAGCGGTGAAATATTTGTATTAGCTTGTAATAATTAATACGTGTACGATGGTAATCCTAATTATCATTCAGTGACATTATTGTAAGCAAAATATCAACAACGTATTTACTGCATGATATGTTGTACTTACTCGTACAATGCCCGCTAACTTTGATTTATTTAGGGATCTAGGATTGACTACAAATTATGCACTAGTATTAGTACTAGTGTATAATATTTATGTATTTTTACTATAACTATATATAACATAATTTTATAGCTGTAATAGACCTCTTCGGACGTGTTTATGCGGCGCGAAAGAAAATCGCGCAGTGACCGCGCGGCCGCGCCGTTGGTGAAGGGCTCATCCGGGGAAGTTCTACCATTATTCTTCAGCCTGCTGTGTTTTGTGTTGTGAGTGCCGGTGAAATAACAGGCACGACACCTTTGGTTGATGGACGCAGAGCAGTGCATCGTAGGGCACGTTTCTAACTAACGTGACCTGTGAGGCAATGCTCTGTTATAACTACTACCCCAAACTAAACAAAGCTTGTGTCTTGGGCAATGGGCAAGCAAGGGCCTTGTGTCAAATATATGTCAATATTTATGGCACTTGTCCATCATGTGACAGACAATTTTGCCAGTGACGTGGAAAGATACATCGCTATGTACCTACAGTCGTATCGTAAATAGGTAGGTAATCAAGCCAGTTTTAAATAGGTATTGTGCTCAATCATCTAAGTAGGTATATATGGTAATTCCGAAGGCTACGGCTGATTTGTATGCAAAAACTTGTCCATAATACAGGCACCAGTTTTCAATTTACACCTGCGATTACGTGTAAAGGTTCCACGAGGACGATGGACAGAACCTTTTTACTACCGTTCATCAGGGACATGCCATTGTAATGTACTAATTTATTTACTAATTTCCATCTAAATTAAATATTCTGATCATCATCTTACACCTAGGATAACCCTCTCTTACTAACATAATTTGCCACCTTACTTGTAATCGCTCAATGCCAAGTCAAAATACATCAGTCAAGTGAGAGCTGGCCCAAAATACGTAAACAAGTAGCATGAAGCTGTCTCACCGACGATACGACCTATTTGTGCAGTAGTAGTCGAAACACCCCTTTTCAAACTCTAATCCAGGAACAATCATAAAAAGAGGGCCTTATGCATGCATTTTTCAAACTTTTGCCTTGACGTCTGTTCTTTTTTGGTATAATATTATCCGAAATTTGCTAGTTGGCCAAGCTGTTATTCCAAGGTTCATCCATCTGATTAAGTAACAAATGTTTAAATAATATTCTTAAATCTAAGCCTTCTTGTTTATAATATAGAAACATAGGTTTTATTCATTTATTATTATATTTTATTATTAGGGGTGTAGTGGGGTGTCAGGGGGTGTAGTGGGGTGTCAGCGTGTCATTCTGCCAGTCGGCTGTAATAAGCGGTAGCATGACTGTTAAATTTGTTGACAGCCTACAAACTCTCACCAGTGGCTCCAAGTAGCTGTCCTGCATGCAGCGGCCACACCCCGGTAACCACGTCGACTCGTGGGCTAAACCTGGTGAGGGGGGGCTAAAGTGTTTGACACTTAAGCCTGGCGATAGCTCCTCGTATAGTGCACAAAGTCTACCTCGGCCATTTGGCAATCCACCTTCGGTGGCGAGGTAGCAAGGCAGTGTGGAAGGCCTTAAAGGCGACGGTAGGGGCCATATAGTTACCGTCGGCTAGAACACACACACCAGTATTCCCAAGGAGGGTTGACGTCAGGCAGGCGGCCGGTTGTAAAATACGAAGCCAAATCCCTCTACAACATGGTAATTAGTAAATATGGAAATGGCGATAATGTTAGGGCGTCCCCCCTAGGCGACGCGCAGGCGCAGCACCCGGCACCTGTGAGAAATGGATTAGGGTTGTTGCATCAGGGACGGGTGCAACGTAAGACGCGAGTCCGTGAAGTAAGATTGAGGATGGGAAGTTGGAATGTGGGAACGATGAGTGGAAGAGGAAAAGAGTTAGCGGATGTTTTAGAAAGACGAAGAATAAATGTTGCTTGTCTGCAAGAAACCAAATGGAAAGGTACGAAAGCTAGGGAGATTGGAGTAGGTTATAAATTTTTCTACTGCGGAAGTGATGGTAAGAGAAATGGTGTGGGAGTTGTATTAGATAGGGAATTGAAAAAGTGCGTGACGGATGTTAAGAGGATGAATGATAGATTAATAGTTGTAAAAGTAATGCTTGGAGATTCAGTTTTAAACATAATAAGTGTGTATGCACCGCAGACTGGATGTGATGATGCTGTGAAAGAGAAGTTTTGGGAGGATTTTGATGCGGTGATGATGGATATTTCACAGAGTGAAGATATTTATATTGGAGGTGATTTTAATGGACATGTGGGAAGAATGAATGTAGGGTATGAAAGAGTGCATGGAGGGTGGGGTTTTGGAAATAGAAACAAAGAAGGAGAGGTCTTATTGCAAGCTGCGTCTGCGTTCGATCTTGCGGTAGCTAATACATACTTTGAAAAACGAGACCAACACCTAATTACGTATCAAAGTGGTAAGCACACCACCCAAATTGACTACTTTCTTCTTAGAAGAAGTAACATAAAAGTAGTCAAAGACTGCAAAGTTGTGCCAGGCGAGGCCTTAGTCCCTCAACATCGTCTGCTTATTTTAGATTTGAAAATTAAGGTCCAACCTGTTCAAAGCAAACCAAAGCCCCCACCCAAAATAAAATGGCATCTGATAGAGAAGGATGAGTATGCAAAGCAATTTCAAAAAGAAGTGGTAGATAAGATGATTGAAATGAAGGATATGGCAGAGAAGTCAGTGAATGAGTGTTGGAATGAAATGGCAGTTTGTATAAGAAGAGTGGCGAAGAATGTTTTCGGGGAAACGAAAGGGAAAGGTAAAATAGATAAGGATACCTGGTGGTGGAACGAAGAGGTTCAAAAGATTTTGAAAGATAAGAAGAATGCATTTAAGGATTGGAAGAATGTTGAAGCAGGTGAGGACGTTATGAAAGAAATGAAAAAGACAGTGTACATAGAATGTAAGAAGAATGCTAAGAGAGCTGTTGCGGTTGCAAGGGCCAGGGTACAGGATAAGCTGTACGAAAATCTACAGAGCCCGCACGGTCAAAAAGAGCTATACCGAATAGCAAAAGAAAGAGAGAGGAATGCAAAAGATATTCTACACATCAGATGTATAAAAGATGAAGATGCAAAGGTTTTAACAAAAGATGAAGATATAAAAGAACGTTGGAAGGGATATTTTGAAAGACTGATGAATGATGAGAATGATTGGAGTGGTGAGCTAAATAAAACGTCAGTAAACATGGGATTAGTAAAAGAGGTGACTATGGATGAAGTAAGAATGGCTGTGCAGAGTATGAAAAATGGGAAAGCGGTAGGACCAGACGGCATACCAACAGAAGTATGGAAGTTTTTAAAAGCGGATGGATGGAAGTGGTTAGCTTTATTCTTCAATAAGTTGCTGCATGAAGAGGCGATCCCGGACGAATGGTGTAACAGTTCACTGGTACCCATCTTCAAAAATAAGGGTGATGTACAAGACTGCAACAACTATAGAGGAATAAAGCTAATGTCGCATAGTATGAAGATATGGGAGAAAGTGATCGCGAGACGAATGAGAGAGGAGAGTGAGGTATCACAGAACCAGTTTGGGTTTATGCCTGGACGTAGTACCACGGACGCCATATTTGCAATACGTCAACTGTGCGAAAAGTATAAGCGAGTGCATAAAAACTTGCACATGGTTTTCGTGGATCTGGAGAAGGCGTACGACAAAGTGCCCCGGAAGGTTCTGTGGTGGGCGTTGAATGAGAAGAGAGTGCCTGGGAAGTATGTGCAGCTGGTTCGGGCCATGTACAATCGAGCCAGCACTCACGTTCGGTCGGAAGCCGGCGTCACCGACAAGTTCAGTGTGGCTGTAGGCTTGCACCAGGGATCGGCATTAAGCCCTTATTTGTTTCTCCTGATTATGGATGCACTGACATCGGACATACAGGAAGAAGCACCCTGGTGTATGCTGTTCGCCGATGACATTGTCCTTGTTGGTGAAGATGCACTCGAGGTCCAGAACAGGCTGGGAAAATGGCAGGAGAAATTGGAGAGTGTCGGATTGAAGATCAGCAGGACAAAAACCGAGCATTTGTTCTGCGACTTCGGTGGTCCCTCCAGTTTCACCCCTATTGCCTTAGACGGTGTATCCCTACCAGCCTGCTCCGATTTTCGGTACCTCGGTGCATCAATTCAAAACGACGGTGAGATTGATCGAGACGTGAAGAATAGAATAAATGCGGGATGGATGAAATGGCGGCAGGTCTCAGGAACAACTTGCGATCCACGTATGCCCCTTAAACTTAAGGGGAAAGTGTACAAGACCATTATAAGACCTGTCGTACTGTATGGATCTGAGTGTTGGGCCACGAAAGGGACGGATGAGAGAAGAGTGCATGCAGCAGAAATGCGAATGTTGCGATGGATGTGTGGAGTGACAAGGATGGATAAAATAAGAAATGAGTATATTAGAGGAAGTTTGAAAGTAGCGCCTGTGACGGATAAGTTGAGGAGTAATAGGTTAGCGTGGTATGGGCATGTCATGCGGAGGGAAGAAAGCCATATAACGAGAAGAGTGTTAGATATGGATGTGAAAGGTTATAAAAGCAGAGGAAGACCAAAGAAAAGATGGATGGATTGCGTGAAAGATGATATGAGTAAGAAAGGAGTGAACACTGAGATGACGGCTGATAGAAGAGAGTGGAAGGAAAAAACCTGTTGTGCCGACCCCACTTAGTGTGGGATAAGGGCAGGAAGATGATGATGAGGTTTTATTCAGTCAAGGTGGAAATCAGATCTCTGGTGCTTATATTACGAGGCTTATTTTAATATGTTCCGGTTTGTAGGACATTGACGGACAAAAATGTGGACAAATAATACAAAATGCCTAGGGGCAAAGTGAGCGATTGATGTGGGGTTAAACTAAATAGAAAACTGAGAAACGTAACGTTTTTCAGTATTGGTAAAGTTTTTCTTTAACTTGCCGATAAAACAAGCAGCTGATGTTAAGTGTAAAAAAATCATAGATGTAGGTAAGACTAACTTCAAATCCACAACCTTAGGATTGGAAATGGAAGGAGCCCGCCCTTTATGCGACAGTAGGTATAGTGTTTTGAGAAAATTAATTTTAATTAATTAATTTTATTAATAATGCTGGACAATCCACACTGTTTCATCAATCCCCAAGCTAAGCAGAGCTTGTGTTATGGGTTCTAGATGACTGATATACTTAATACAACACAATACAACATAGATATTTTTTATTGTACATATAATACCCAGAACACTCGAAATAAATATTTGCAGATCGTACAAACATTTATCCTAAGGCGGGAATCGAACCCGCAACCTCTTGCGTCGCAGTCAGACTGCTGATTAGATATATCTATCTAATCAGCCCACATCCACCCACTACTTATTATCCTCTCTCCACCTCTCATTAGCATTTTATATATTTAGCATTATTTAGCAAATACCATGCTAAAATATAATGGTAAGATCTACTACGGAAAAGTAGGCGGTAGAGTAAATACTTTTAAAATTAGGTTGGGTTGAAGAAAGGTATAACCTAATCTAATTTTGCTTAAATTATTTCGGCTTATAATGGTTTCATAACCGAAACCATCGCTTTTAGGATTAGGTAAGGCACAAACCTTGTAAACCACATTCATCTGGCTCAATTTTGCAAACTTCAAATGAGGTAGAACAAAAAGTTAGAATCTGAAAATGACACTCCTTATTGTTGAGTTGATATATCTTTTTGTGGCTGACAGTACCTAATTAATTAGTTCGCAGATTATTTGTTTTAAGGTACCGAACAATGTTTTCTAAAGAAAATTTCGTTTTGATAAATGGTTTGCTAATTTTATGTTGACGGTGACAAAATTGGTGTAGTTTTGAGTACAACATTTAGATCTTAGATATTTTTAAATGATATTTAGTACATAGTACAAAGAGATCTAAGAGGATATCTACCATGCCTGAGGATTGAATAGTTTTTTTTATTATTATTTTTTTATTTAAACAACACAACACTCTTCTTTGTTTCCCCTCTGTCGGCCGCCATCTACATTGCTTGGGAATTAAAGTCGTGATTGTATTTCTAGCAATGGCGATAGGCTTGCAACCTGTCACGTATGGAATACAAACTACTGCAAAATATGGGTATGTACCAAATGTAATATTTGGACGTATCTTTAATACTATGTTCCAGAAACCAGAAAACTTTGAAAGTTACATATTGTATACATTCTAGTGCCGCTGACTGTACTTGTAAAATCTTGCGCGCATTACTATTTTCCTATCTATACCAATTATAAGAATCTTTGTCCTGACTGACTGACATATAGACAACGCACGACCTAAACCACTGGATATAGACTTGAAACTATGAGGGTATATTCGTCTTGGTGCGTATAGGTATAATACTAAGAAAGGAATTACAGAAATTCAACCCCTGACCGCGAACAGCGGGGGTTAAGTGATATAAAATAAACGAGTGTACTTTAGGTCACACGACTGAAGTAAAACTTCTTTAAGGTGGTTCGATTCGGGTTGGCGCGAAATTCAAATATTTTTGTGGTTTTTAATTTTTTCTTCGTTCCACAAGCAATGAAATTAGCGAGAAAGTAATTTGCCGCAAATCGTAAACCATTTTCTACGAACTCATGATAAAACCAACTTTGATTCGTTTGTATTTTGGGAGCGTTTGAGAAAATGTTGATTTTTAGCAGAAAATTTCTTATTTTCCCAAATGCTCCAAATATATCAATGAATCGAAGTTGAAGTTATCATGAGGTCATAGAAAGTAGTTTACGATTTGCGGCAAATTACTTTTCCGCTCGTTTTATTCCTTGTGGAACGAAGAAAAAATTAAAAACCACAAAAATATTTGAATTTCGCGCCAACTCGAATCGAACCACCTTAATATACGAAACGTAACTGGCTAAGAGAGAAAGAACAGTGCTTTCATATCCCCTCCATAGTAGTTTTAAACGTTTAACGCAACCTTGTTGGAAGTCGCATAAGAAGTATTACTTCAAAAACATCAATTATTATTATAAGAATCTTTGTCCTGACTTACATAGACTGACTGTATATAGATAACACACAGCCTAAACCATTGGACGTAGAGATTTGCTTTTCAGGGTTTATTTATCTTGGTGCGTAGAGGTGTACTAAGAAAGAAATTACCGAAGTTCAACCTCTAAACGGGTACAGCGGTTGAAGAGTTGAAGTTTGTACAAAAATAAATTCGCTTGTATAGTAGTTACTTGCATATTTTGCAAGTAACGTAGAACTTAAAACATATTTACTTACTACTTCTCAAGGTCAAACACCCAATTTTATTCACAAAGCCTAAAACCCGTTTTACACAATACCACACTGTCAGTGAGTCAACAGCATGTGTGGACGGCACATTAATTATTACCACCTTACTTATACATTGTTGATTTATTGATTGATTTATTGATTGATTTAGACGACCGATGTGGCGCGGCGGGCGAATGTCCGCCTGCGACGCAGAGGTTGCGGGTTCGATTCCCGCCTTGGGATAAATGTTTGTACGATCTGCAAATATTTATTCCGGGTGTTCTGGGTGTTTCTATGTATAATAAAAATTATCTATATATGTAATGTATTGTATTATGTATATCAGTCATCTAGTACCCATAACACAAGCTCTGCTTAGCTTGGGGCTAGATGATGCTGTGTGTATTGTCCAGCATTATTATTATTATTATTATTATTTATTACCAACCCGTTTACCTAACCTACTCTATTTATAAGCATAATACTCTATTAGCGACTTTGTTACTACCTACCTAATTGCGGTACTGCTAACCTATATTTTGTAGTAATGTATTGAAATAGTTGGTTATTTAACAATGGGCTGAAATTAACCTCTCCTCTAAAACCTGACTCATAAAAGTTTGGCGTACCAAGAGAAGCCCTCCACATTTTTCAGATTTTTTAAACATTGGTACCTACAGAAACACTCACAAGCACAACAATTACATTACTCTTAGATTTTAATTATTTTCTTCTTGTTAAACTTAAAATACCTGCCTAAATCGATTTTTGAATTCGGAGGAGGGCGTTAATGTTCGCAACACAGTTTTATAAACTTCTGCGGATATTATCGTTTTTCTACAAACCTGTGCCATGTTTTAGTTCCAAATAAAGATATTTTGATTTGATTTGATTTAACCGATTCGTACCAGTCCAGCAGGTCTACTCTTAGAAACGATTAACGAAGTATCGTATTGTCGTTTTGAGTTGCACGCGGCATGCCGGGTAGCGACAATCTGTCTGAAACGGCTACCTAGTTGCCCCGCAATGTATTACAATGTGACAGTACGAAACTTCGTTTATATGAATATTATAAAGAGATTTTATTGTTTTTTTTGCATTGAATAATATAATAATTTAATAGGCTCCGAAACTACCGGACCGATTAAAAAAAATCTTTCACCGTTGGGAAGGTACACTATCCCCAGGTGACATAGACTATATTATATTTTTTTTAAATAAGGGATCCATACTAAACCCGTGCAAAGCTGTGACCGGCCCCTAGTCGTTTATAAGAATAGACCTACAGCAATGTCATGCACCTAATGAAGTGTCATCAAGCTCAAGATTCAATCGTGTCAATGTCCAAATGGTATTTTTTGAAACTGACATTTCAGATAGGCCCAAGTTTGACGCTCAAATCTCGTTTTAATCTCGTCTCAGCTCCAAAAAAATCAGTTTTGACCTTACACCAATTTCAAAGAGTACTTACCATTTTTTTTTTTTTTTTTTTTAACATAAATAGACCATCCTTTGGCTTCAATCTCACCTGATGGTAAGTGACGATGAAGCCGACGATGAAGCAGAACGGTCTAGAAGACACCTATTCACTCTTGCCTTAAAGAGATCCAGATTATAGTGGTCAGGAAAAACAGAAGCTGGCAATGAGTTCCACTCCTTAGCGGTTCGCATAATGAAGGTGGAACCGAAACGCTTGGTGCGAATGGGTGGTATGCTAACCAAGTAAGGGTGGTACTGAGCCGTGCGCCTACTCGTCCTAAAGTGGAAAGGAGATGGTGGAATTAGATCGTGTAGTTCCTGGGCACATTCTCCGAAATGTAGCCTATAGAAGATCGATAGGCAAGCAACTTTACGACGGTGTTCGAGACTTTGGATCTTAGTCTTCGCCATGTGTTGCTCACCTATAAGCCTAAAAGCTCTGCGTTCAATCGAGTCTAAGGCAGCAAGTTGATGCTTGGCCGAGCCATCCCAAAGGTGGCAGCAGTACTCCATACCGGATCGGACTTGTGCTTTGTACAAATTAAGAAGCTGTCCAGGTGTGAAGTACCGCTTCACCCTATTTAGGATGCCTAGCTTCATGGAAGCAGTTTTAGCCCTAGACTCGATATATGAGCCAAAATTGAGAGCAGGGGTAAGGTGGGTCCCAAGAAGTTCAAGGCGATCTTGTATAGGTAGTGGTACATCTCGGAAAACAGGGACTTGGTGAAACTGACTTTTCTTTGCTGAGAAGAGACAGGCTTGCGTTTTAGAGGCATTGAATTTGACCAAATTGGCGTCGCCCCAGTCGGACACTGCCTTTAGTTTCAGATTCAAGCGCTGCAGCATTTCGTCTCTCTCTTGCAAAATCACATTCTGTCTGGCTTGGGCATTCGTGACATATCTTTCCACAACTGTGCTGTCGTCTGCATACCCAACGATACCGGGCAAGAGCAGATCGTTTATATGCAGCAAAAACAGCGTGGCAGATAGCACTGACCCCTGAGGTACACCAGCATTAATAGCCAATTGATCAGACGAGCAGCCATCAATGACTACTCGAATAGATCGTTCCCTCAGAAAGTCTGCAAGCCAAGAACAGATTTGTACCGGGAGCCCAAACGCAGGAAGCTTGCTAATAAGGCTCGCATGCCAAACCCTGTCAAAAGCCTTCGAGATGTCAAGTGAAACAGCAATTGCTTCTCCATATTTCTCGATGGCTTCGCTCCAAATGTGCGTGGCATACGCAAGAAGATCTCCAGTAGACCGGTTTCGGCGAAATCCGTATTGGCGATCACTAAGGAGGTCGTTATCTTCGAGGTATGCCAGGAGCTTACCATTCAGTACCCGTTCCATACATTTACAAAGTATGGAGGTGACTGAAATGGGACGGTAATTTGACGGGTCGGCGCGACTACCTTTCTTGGGCACAGGCTGCACATTAGCAAGCTTCCAAGACTTAGGGACTACACCAGTTTTAAGTGATAAGCGGAAAAGTCGAGTAAGAATTGGAGACAACTCAGGTGCGCAGGTTTTTAGCACTAATGCAGGAATACCATCAGGACCACCATAACCACCATTACCATTACCATTGCAGATTTAAACGATTGCTACTTGAATTTGTACCGATATTTCGTTACAAGAATTGGGCATCTGAAAACCCAAAAAAAAATATATTCGTGCAAATCAAACTCAAAGTCAAAAAGCATTTATTCAGTAATATCCGCAGGGATCATCTTGAAACGTCTTAAATCTAGGTGAATCTAAGGGCCACTTCCTCGCCACCAAGCTTAGAAGAACCGGCAAGAAACTTACGGCTTGGTTCCTACTGTTTTTTTGTATGATCCTGTTACAAAATAATAATCATGTAAATAATGAAGCTCCAGTGTGGTGCCAATCTAACTGAATGCAAGACATGAAACATGCTAAGGCAATTATACTGGCATATACGAGTATAACTTTCATTTCAATTGATTTCACTTGTGCTAAGATCTCAAGAATGGTAGAAAATGAATCCAAAAAGTTACCTTGATTAAAATAAAAAAAAAATACTTGCACTTCGCAAGATTTGTTGAATGACGGACAGACGTCGTAGAGTAATTAGTGTAGAACCCTCATAGTTCCATTTTAAAAAAAAAACCATATAAAGCTATTTTAAAAATGGAACATCGAAAAGGTGAGGCTTTTGCCGAATTTTTACGCTAAAATTAAAAAAAACTAACACACTTTCACTTACCTACTATAATACGCTTATCTAAAGTGTTTCATTTTAACTTTCAGAGTATGAAAGGTGAAAATAATTTGAGACTTAGGGACAAACCACAACATTCATGAGCATTTTTGATGATATTACATAATAATAATAATGCTGGACAATCCACACAGCATCATCTAGCCCCAAGCTAAGCAGAGCTATGTATTTAATAACTTTATGCTCGTATCAAAATGCTGGATAAATACGAATATTAAGGCCTTGGCTCATCACAATTTTCTAGACACAATTTGTTTTTGTATTGACATCTTGCTGATGGAACAAGCAGATAATCGACCCAATTGAAAGCGGTTACCATCGCTTATAACAAAGTATTGCCTCATAGGTCACGCTTGTTAAAAACATGCCCTACGGTGCACTCCTCAGCGTCCATCAACCTGAGGCATACAGGTGTTAAAGCTCATGTGGCTGTAATTTCACCAGCACCCACACCCTTCAAACCGGAACACAGCAAGCTGTTTGGCGGCAGAAATAGGCATAGATTTATTTACGATTTAATGAGAAAAAACGGTGTTTATTCATGTTTTTTTATTTCTATTTAACTTTTTCTTCTTGATGGAACAAGCATATGGCCAACCTGATGTTAAGTGGTTACCATAACAAGCATTTGCAAGTCACGTACCCGAGTAACTTGTGTTGTACTTACAATTCTATCTTAAATTAATCTACTTCCTTTCCTTACCACCATTTCGGTATCCATTTTAAACCCTCATTAGCGGCATTCAATCATTCAATGCTCGACCCTAATATCGATATTGACAAACAGTCATAAATCATAACGAATTGGAGATATAGATAAATTTGAAAGTACCTATAATTACGTTTTTGAACACCCAGTCATCGAATGGTGTTCAAAACCGACACTCATTATCGATTGGAACCCTAAAATGCGTTTAAAATAAAATGTTATAGCATCACGACTTTAATTCCCAAGCACGGTAGATATCCCATCAGATTTTTTAGTACTAAGTTACTCGAGATTCTTCAAAGATGTCTAAGGGGGTAGTCAGAGGTACGTCCAGATAATATTTGCATTACAGTAGATACATTTGGTACCTACATTTTTCAGTAGTTAGTATTTCATACGTGACTGGTTGCAAGCCCATCGCCGCTACTAGAATACTAACTGGTTTCCTCACGATGTTTTCCTTGACCGTTTGAGAGCATTGCGCACATACGTTTTTCGCACGGAAAAATCCATTAGTTTGACCGGATTTGAACCCACAGCCTTAGGATCAGAAGACGGGTTACTCCCACTAAACCACTGATGCTCTTTAAAAAAAGACTCTTAGTTCTTTTAGATGGTCAAATGTACTAATGATTTACAGTCATACTTATAAACGTTGTTTAAATTTAAATGCTGCTTAAAATAAGTGAGAATTAAAAGCAAAAGAAAACGTTCTATGTCGCCTATTAAATATGTGAATAAAGCCGTGTAACCACAGCAACGCACCCTATTCACCAAGAAGCCGCACTTAACAGAGTATTCATTCATTAATTCGCCAAGTAACCAAGGATAAAACACCAGAAGTGCGCAAAATCCATTTGTTATAATTTCTAAAAAAGTTATCAAATATTATTGTAAAAGTGTACTGATTTTTATGTATATCTGAAAATATGAAACTAATCTGAAAATATTCTATCCTATCGAATATAACATAATAAAATAATTGTCTAAATCCGTAAATGATAGAAGGCTGAGGTAAACCTCTTTGTTTGTATTTTGTAGATAAGTTTCTTTGTCATTGTATTACCTGTATGTTTATGCTTCTTTTAATTACACCCTACTATTAAATGATTTCATGATGGAAACTTTGCTGGTCTGTACTAACTTAAACAATTAATTATTAGCAACCACTGTACTGTTGTTTCCAAAATAAAATAATAACGAACCCAGCTGGATTCAAAACCTCTTCCCAACAGGCTGTAGAAGTCCAATGCTGGGCAAAGGCCTCCTTCTTCTTTAGACGTTTCCAGGAAAAATGTATTTGAGCCCTTCACATCCATCCTGACCAAGTTATCGGTCCATCGAATGTGCGTCCTAGGAAAGCTTGATAAACATGATATCGAGCTTACAGCGCGTCAAAACCATGTCGCGTTTGGGCGATTTTTTATGAATAAGGGGACGAGTTGTTACCTATAAAACCCTCAAATTATTTCCAAAACATTGCCTAAATTGGGTACCTAACCTATATTTGGTATGAAAAGAAATCCGTGGTACAATATTAGGGTTAGGTACGTCTGTCCGTGACATGTCCCATATCACAGTGATTACGACAACCCATTGAATGGATATGTCAACCTTATCACCAAGTTATAAAGGTCAAGATGGCTTATAACGTTGGTCGATGTAACTTTAAAGTTGCGGCCACACGAGATAAAATGAGTGCAAATAGAGATATACTGCAGAATGAGGTCAGCGAGGGTTGAATAATTACCCCAGGGCTAAACAAAATAATGGGATTTATTTGCGTTGAATTGGGGCTAATTTAAGTTATTACCAAGACTTTTTTTGTACAGTAGCTAGAGAGGTTTATTTTCGACTAGCAGCCGCTCGCAGCTTCGCCCGCGTAGCAGTTTTTTCCCGTTCCCATTATTTTTGCGGGATAAAAGTAGCCTATATGTTAATCCAGGTTACAATCTATACCTATTACGAATTTCATCCAAATCGGTCAGCTGGTTAGAGCGTGAAAGAGTAACAAACATCCATCCATCCATCCATACTTACAAATTTTGCGTTTCTAATATTAGTTGGATGTCCCAGTTAAAGGGGACAGTAGCAATTTAATGTGATAATTCGAATTCATTCTCGTTGTCCCCGTTACCAAATCCAACACGAACGGTCTGGTGGGCCTGACGACCCCGACTTCTGATCCTAAGGTCGTAGGTTCAAAACCGGTCACGCACTTAAGAAAGAAGACAATTTATGAACGCAATGCCAACGATAATGGAAACTTTTAATCTGAGGGGATATCTACCGTGCTTGGGAATTAAAGTGGTAAAGTTATCTATTTCTCTATAGGCAGCAAATACACGATACTGAAAGTAACTATTTCATTAAACTTTTTCCTTTAACCGAAATGAAACAGTAGGTTCGTTTACTTAAAAAACTTTTCAGACAGACATGAATAGAACATCTAGTTATACTTCCAGTAGGTGGGTTAGAAGTTGTAGACAAAGTTACAATCTGTTAACGATATCGCTAGTAGCAATATTGAAAATGTGTAGGGTTTACGTAAGGCTTGTCGTTCACGAGACACGCGTTACAGTTATAAAACGCCACCAACTGTACTATGATTCTAAGTAGGTAGTCACAGTATTTTGAGTAAAAGCAGAACCACATTAGCCTCGTGTCGCGTGTCGCGACGCGTCAGAAGCTTATCGTATCATATAAAGGTTCTCAAATGGCGACCAAAAACGGGAAGACGAAGTGTTAGACGCGCTCCTACCAGATCGATTGACGACATTGTTATGGAAAGGGCTCAAAATCGTTCTTCCTGGAAACGTATGCGGGAGGCCTAAGTCTAGCAGTGCACTTCTACAGGCTAATGATGATGACGATAATAAAATTGGTTAATAAAATAAGTACGTTAACGAATGTCAAAAAAGAATCGCTTCGAAGCGAATGTATATTATCGTAAGTTTCTACCGCGAAAGTTCAAGAAATACCGACAAACTGGTAACTGAACGGAAATTGGCTGAAGAACTTTTGACTCGATATCGAACGAACTGTTAAAGCTCTGGTTTCTAAAATAACGGCTGTTACAAAGCGGACGATTTTATAAGGAAAATTTCATTACTTATAAAAAAATTGGTATAAATTATAAGATAATATTTTTCTCAACTTTTTTTATTAATTACAAACTTCAACCCCTACTGTACCTAGTTAGAGGTTGAATTTCAGGAATCCTTTTTTAATACACCTTTACGTACCAAGACAAATATACCTTGAAAATTTCAGGTCTTTGCGTCCAGTGGTTTAGGCTGTGCATTGTTTGTATACAGCAGTGCATCGTAGGGCACGTTCCTAACGACCGTGACCTACGAGGCAATATTATAGGCGATGGTAGCCACTTAACATCGTCAGCAAGTAGTATAGAAAAACCTTTCTAAGTGATCCTTATGGCTCTAATGATTAAATATCTTTGGAATTTGACTTTGACTAACAGTTTCTTGAAAACCGTAGTTTAAGCAACTCCGCGGACTTTTCTCTCTATTGTATTGCAACTATTTATATTGTTCTGTAGGTATCTGCACTCAAACCGTTTAATCCAATATGTTGCTATTGAATACCTACATATTGGTTTGTGTATAATATAAATATACACTCATCATCATTATCAACAGCCTATAGTAGTCGACTGCTGGACATAGGCCGCTCCCATACGTTTCCAAAAAGAACGATTCTGAGCCCTTTCCATTCATCAACTTCCCGCGGTTCTAACAATGTCGTCAGTTCATCGGGTAGGAGGACGTCCTATGCTTCGTCTTCCGGTTTCGGTCTTTACTCCCCAGCGGTTGTCGGTTCTACGAGCTATATGGCCTGCCCATTGCCACTTCAACTTGCTGATTCTAAGAGCTATGTCGTTGACCTTAAATATACATTATATTGTTATTATTTATAATTAGCTTCATAAAGGCCAGCTCAAAATTTACTCAAAATCGATAGAGTCCGATGTCGATGACATTTTCGCTATGTTTGCAGAAATTGATTTCTAAAGAGGTCGAATGTAACGTTCATTGATAAGGCATTTTTTTATAATATAAAAAAACAAGTGTGCTTTAGACCACGCGGCTATGAGAGAAAGAGAGACAGAAAATGTGCACTCGCACCTATCTCTTTTGCCCCTACAGAAATATACGAAACGTAACTCTCTTTCTATCTTCACTAACTTATAAAAAGGAATATTTATTTGCGAGAATTTATTGTTAAATAAATACATGCAGATCAGTCTGTCAGGACAAAGATACTAGAATTTGTGTAGATATAGATAAATATTCATGTTATCTTTTCATTCTTCTTATGTCGTCGTAAGTGTAATAAGGTACCTCTTGTTTTGCACATTTTGTATCGCGTCTGTCTCAGAATTTTCAATGTTATTATAGAAAATTGCATACGGAGAACAAGCCAATCTCATTCCCCATTATTAATAAAAAGGTAGTAATATCGCGAGTAACACCGTTCGCGGGAAGCTATTTAATAAACTTCAACCCCTACACCCTTTAGAGGTTAAACTTCCAGAATTCTTTAGCACCCTTAGACACGAAGACAGATACATATAGACAGTGCATCGTTAAGCACGTTCTTATAAAACGTCCGTGGTCGTGGCATTGCTTAACATCAGGTGACTATCTGCTTGCTTAGTCAATAAGACAAAAAAATACGTAACTACCATCGCGTAAGACAATCATGGCAGAAAACTTACCTTCTGTTCAAACTTTCATCAAGTAAAAGGTTTAAAGTAAAACTAAATATGCAGTTATTGTTTTCTTAAAATCAAGGGCATGACTTCTTTCACGGCTTTTCTTTAACTCGCGTGGTTTTGGACTTGTCCATTACCGCCCTTACCAAAAAACTACCCTGTATGGGGTGTACCTTCTCTTCTACCCCCATTCAGTCAGCCCTGTGACACAACGCTAATTTTTTATCCCATTGTGTCACAGTGTGACTGAAAGGTGTGACTCAATAACCTCTCTTCTCTAGTGAGTCTTTGCTAGTAAACTACACATAGAACAAACATTTGTGGGATGAATATGTGTTTGTTCTGAGTCTAGGCAATATTTTGTATTTTAAGTATGTATTTCCAAACTAAAAATCATTGTAGATGATGGTAAAAGTACTTAAAATGTTTGGGAGAAAACTTTTTCAATACTCTCCTTACATTATCAACTTTCCAATTTGAAGTACGGTTTTTCTCTCTTTATTTGCGTACCTCATTCTGTGGAATGCCGTTCTGTAGATATTTTAAAAATCTAACATCTTATAAACTTTTCCTCGATCGAGAAAACCTTTCAATGTATGGACTTTTTGAAGTGGTTGCTCATTTTTGAAGTCGAGTGTCACCCTTTCAAGCGCCAACAATGCCTCTGGATTTGAGAATATTATTACAATTTTTTGCAGCATAAAATGAGAAAACTTTCTTTAAAAGCTCACTATAAAATATCTGCTGCCGTGAGCTTTTATAGCACGATTGCAAACTGTCAAAAACGACGGCAAAATTGCCGTTGCGACCGTGTTTGATAGGTAACATCGTTTAACAATTATACGAAGATGTGTTTGTATATGTTATTCGGGTCTGTTCGGGCCTATTCGAACTGAGCTCACGGTACATATAATTAGACAAATAAATTATCGAGGTAACCCTGAGAAAAATGAAAAGCGGAAAGTGCCGTTATTACGGCCGATTTTGTTCGTATGAAGGCAAAAAACCGACCAAACGTAACAACGAACAGAAACGCCTTATAAGTTGTTCCGGTCGTTCTGTGTAAGTGTAATAGACGGTATCATTTTGACGTATTTACTTTGAAAGGTAAAAACTAACGTTAGCGTTACGAACTCGCCCAGCGTAATTACAATTCAACGGTGTAAGACTTTTTTAACCTTAGGCTCGAAATCCATCTCAGTGAATTTATTATAATTATACGAGTTAGTATGGAACTAGATAACGCTGGTTCAAAATATGCACCATTATTTACTCTTTTATACTTACATAGATAGGTACCCCATGTAGATTAAGAAAACATACCTTCAACCAACCATAACCGTAACACAATATTTCGTAGAGACTTTTATATTCTTCTCTCAGACGTTTTATTTAAGATAAAAATGTGTAAAGAGATTTACAACAGAGCATAGTCATTAATCTCACTATTCAGACGCAGGCGGCGAGATCAAAAGGGCCAGAGGGCCGCGTAAAAGCTACGGCCTACGAATCAAAGAGAGGTAATAAGAACAGTAGGCGGATTCTGAGTTTTTAAAGTTTTTCGAGGTTCGGTTTGCGAGCTCGAGATTTTTGCATGAAGATACAATAAGAATTTGCTGCGGACCCCCCTGCTGTGGCCCTTGCTGCCCTACAATCACAATTTACACCTGCTGCACGAAGATTTGTTAAGCGTTTTGCGGGCAACCAAGATCTGGCTCGCGGCATCATGAAGCGACCGTACCAAATGCTCGCCGCTTGCAGTTACTTCGTCCAGTGTCGTTTTAGTGCTGATGAATAAGATGTGAAATGTGTAATAATAATAATAAGCGCTCCTAGCGGCGTATGGGGGCACTAACGTTTCTTCATATAATAAAATCGAACTCGCAAACCGAGATTCGATATCCGCGAAACGTAAAAACTCAAAATCCACCCTTGTCTATGTTACCCGGGAATAGTGAGCTTCCCCGGATAACATAGATAAAAACAATTCAAACCGCTCCAGTAGTTTTGGAGTATTCAATGCAAGCGAGCAAACAGACAAACAATCAAATCTTTCCTTTTTATATTAGTATAGATGGAGTATACAACAAACATTAAAATAAATTTATTTTGAACCTCCTTTTTTTGAATTCGTGTATTTAAAAGTCCCTTTATCTTCAAACAACGTTAATTACACATTGGAAGCTCTAAAAATCCGTCCTAAAAGCATTCCACGCGTTCAACCACTCGCAATGTTCATACTAGACATGCTCTGTATAGTATTTTCTCTCTAACCTATGTGCTACGAGCCCTTTTTATGACGCGCAATCACACACAAAATTTCTAATTAATTCATCAAGGTGTGAGAATCAAATAAACATTATGTTATGTTGCTGTTGATGTCGGAAATAGGTGAGTGTTGACATACACCAGTGATGTTGATGTAAAACAGTGTTTATTGAATGTTGCAAGTGTTGCAACACGCTTTGATGAGTATCAATAGTTAAAACATCACCTGAAAGTCCAATAAACGACCGAGCTAAGATGTGGAACATGAGACTTGTTTTATTTTATCGATAGCTCTTTATTAGACGGAATGAGATGAGTTCTTGGCGCTGTTTTGTTACAAAGGGGTAACCGTGCACAGAGGGCTAACGGTGAGCTCGATAGTTTGTTTGCCTAATTATTTGTAACAAGTCCGAACAGACCCGAACAATGGGGTAGCTTCGTACAATTACGGAATCCGTTACTTAGTACAAAAAATGGAAAACAATGATATCTGTCAAACACGATAAGAACGGTGATTTGGGCGTGGTTTTTGACAGTTTGCAATAGTGCTACAGGTATCACGTAGAATTCTATCTCTAATTTGTAAGCGATCCCTGCTGAACTATACTTGGGGTAATCTGCCGTAGTTGGCACGCTTGGCAGAGGAGTTGTGTTAAGTACTCTAGCAGTTGTGACATACTCAGGGGTGCTTGGAAATTAAAGTTGATGAAGGGATCCTATTCCTTGACGGGACTACGGCTCATAAAATAAATGATGCTGGACAACGGAGGGTGCATGTATAATAATATGTCAGTCAGTCAGTCGGTCAGGACGAAGATTCTTATAATTTGTAAAGATATATAGTTTCCGACTCCTAAGACAATGAAAACACTAGTGTGAACTAATAACCTCGTTGATTATGCAACACCATGCCTCAACATTTCCACCTTGATATGTCATGTGGATGTCAAAAAGATCTTGATAGCAATATGTTCTGTCACAACCAGTGCATATAAGATTGTCCGGATTTCGAACTTTATCAGTAACATTGATAAATATTAATATCAATATTTGAAGACACGTTTTACACAACGCTGACTAGTCGTATTTTAGTCTTGTCATATTAAAAAGAACCATATATTTATTATTTGCCTCCAAATAAGGGGGAGGCTTATGTTCAGCAGTACTTATTTAGGCTGATGATAAAACACCCTTACACAGAGTAAGTGGTACTAGAGCTCTTAGTGAATAACTCGTCCGAGGAAGTAGTACCACCATGCCTATTTCTGCCGCTAAGCAGCTTGTTGTGTTCCAGTTTGAACGAACGTGACCTGTTAGGTAATGGTTTAGTGTAGGTGATGGTTACCACTTAACATCATGTGGGTCATCTACTTGTACTATCAATAAGCCGTATAAAAATATAAAACAGGACTAACATCGATGTTCATCTATCTATACTAATCTATACTTCTACTAATATTATAAAGAGGAAAGATTTGATTGTTTGTTTGTTTGAATTGAATAAACTCCGAAACTTCTAGACAGATTTGAAAAGTTCTTTCAGGATTGAAAAGCTCCACTATCCCCGGGTGACATAGGCTATATTATATTTTCAAAAAATTAGGGATCCTTACTAAAGTCCGTGCGAAGCTGGGACGCGCCGCTAGTCACATATATGGTTCTTGGTGGGAATCGATTTACCAACTAAGCTAATAAGCCTTTGATAAATAATATTAGTATTTCGTCATTTTATTTCTGCTTTATAAGAGTTCTGCGGTTCGGTTTTCAATAGTCTTTAGATGAAACAAAAAGTTTGCGGCCAAGGTAAAGAAACCAAATATTTGGTAAAGTAAATAGGCCTTTGTTACTATTGTAAATGATTTATACCAAATCAGGGGTAACTTTTCACGCACGCCCTTATAAGGACGCGTGCGTAACGCAGTGACATCTCACTAATGTCCATAAAAACCCATAAAAATAAATATAATATTATTCTGATATTTCATTTATAATTTCTAAGAGAACTTTCTTTACGTTAAGAATTTTTTGTTTCAGAACAAAAAGATTTTATGTAAATTTCAAATGATAAATTATGGCCACACACCTGTTTATTTTCATGGTCACAACAGCTCCTTTCTTTCTAGACCTATTTACTTACCTACTCTTTATTCTGGAACACCGTCTGTACTAAAGAAGCTACTACGGTTTCAATACATTTGTGAGAAAAAGGTAAATAAAAAGGTAAGGTAAACAAGGTATTTATTTTTATCACTTGTATAAAAACTATCTAAACCTGTTATAAGATTTTTTTCCTTACTGACTGACTAACATTATATAGACAACAAAACCTTGTTCGTAGAGACTTGGAGTTCAGGACATATTCGTTTTGGTACCTAAGAGTAAGTACCTAAGAGTAAAAAATGTATTCCCGAAGTTTCAACCCATAAACGAGTGTAGCGGGGGTTGAAATTTGTATGAAAATAACTTCTGACCAGTGATTTAGGTTTTGCGTGTAAAAGAAAGGTATTATATTGTATTCTAGGCATTTATTTAAAAAACCGCTGATATACTAATAATAATCTATACTTATATTATTAAGAGAAATGATTTGATTGTTTGCACTGAATAGGCTTCGAAACTTCTAAACCGATTTGAAATATTCTTTCACCGTTGGGAAGGTACACTATCTCGGGATGACATAGGTTATATTATATTTTCAAAAAAATTAGAGATCCTTACTAAATCCCATGCGAAGCCAGGACGGACCGCTAGTATGATATAAAACCTATCAGGCAGTTGGTTCCCACAGTACAAACTATGCTTAGTTTGGGGCTAGATGATGTTTTGTAAAAATGCCCACAAATATTTATTTATTTTATTATTTATACACAAAAAGAAAAACTCTATCACTGGGTCAGCTGTAGTTACGGTTATTTATTCTGTGGCTGAGGGTAGTTTGTAACAAAATTACAGCATGGACAAAGTCACCGCGCGTTCGCAATGGCATAATTAATTTCATTACACTAGTAGAGTTTTCCTTAGATTGAATAAAAACAAGTAGGAAGTATGTTTCCACTCGTTTTATGCATGTAAATAGGTAGTAGTCGCTGTATAAGAATAAACGCAGTTAAAAAAACCGCGGTATGTTTTGAAAACAATGCAAATTCCTTCAGCATCCTTCCTGAGGATGCTTCGTAGATAAGCGAAACACGTGTCGATATCTAAGGATAGAAGTAGCAGAATAGTAATATACATTCGTACTAAATTGTCTATTTTATAATTTTTCAATGGATTTCGCAAATTCACGCCTGAATCAATTAACGACAATGCAATTTTACTTAATGTTCATGAAAGAAACATACAGAAGTAGGTAGTTTACAATTACAGGTAGAAAAGAACTGGGAATCAATTCTCGTAGCAAAATATCGTCAAATTCAAGTTTTGATCGTGTCAATCTTCATATAATATTCTGTGAAACTAGCATTTCAGACAAGCCCAATGTAAACAATAAAATTTTTGTTTCTAAACTCAAAAAAATTGCCTTGGAGCTCTACAACCTGATTCCCCCATCTCCGCTCTATCATCGGACCACCAGACGTACGGAGACGAAACACCCGTTCATGGTTGACACCCCTTTCACCCGCACCAAGCGCTTTGCCTCAACTTTTATTATGCGCACAGCAAAGGAATGGAACTCGTTGCCGTCGTCTGTTTTTCTGATCACGTATAATTTGGATGTCTTAAAGAAAAGAATGAATAGGTATCTTCTAGGTAAACGTGCTACACCGTCGACTGCATCATTACTTAACACCAGGTGAAATTGCGGTCAAACGTTTACTTACAAACTGTAAAAAAAAATACGAGGATTCTTTAAGCTTTTTTCATAACAAATAACTATTGTATAGTTTTTTCTGTCTATATAATTATCCATATAATAATCTTGACGCGATTCCTGAAACTGAAAGGGGTGTAGCTGGGTTTGAAGTTTTTATAAAAATAGCTTCAGCGCGTTCTGCAAGTAGAATTATTTTTATATCCTGATAGGTACGATGTAATATTATTGTAATATATGGGGCTGTTTTATCTCGTTTCATTGCGATTCATAAATTGAATTGTTTCGTTTAGACAGATTTGATGGCACAATATGAATCGTATCACGACGGAATATGTGTTATTTAAATCTGTTCAAAAACCATTCAGTTTAGGTTTTGAACTAAATAAGACAATAAGTACGTAATAAGACAAGGTACGGTGCCAGGACGTTTATTAATAAAGATTAAACGAACTAGGCCCGTGTACAACTTGCTTATGAAACAAGCAGATGTTAAGTGGTTACCAGTATTGCTTTGCAGATAACGTGCGCGTGCCCTAAGGTGCACTCCATCAACCTGGGACGTACAGGTGTTAAATCTCATGTGCCTGTCATATCACCGGCACCCACACCCTTTAAACCGGAACACAGCAAGCTGCTTAGCGGCAGAAATAAACATGTGATAGGAAAAACTGACCAAGTGCAAGTCGGACTCGCGTACAAAAGGTTCCGTACCATTATCTTATAGTAAAAAGGGCAAAAAATCACGTTTGTTGTATAAGAGGAAGGACACGCTGGACCAGACCTGGTTCATCGTGCCCAATAACTACCAATTTGTCCAGCAGTGGAACAGAACGGAGAATAAGACACCTATTTAACACCTAAGAAAGTAAGATGGGGTTGGTGTTTATAAGAAAAATACACGAGCAAAAGAGAGGGTTGTCTTTTAAACTTCTGTTGTATTAAGATCTTGGTATGATTGCCTTAACATTGTTTTCTGTCTTGCAATCACCTTATTAAGTTAGATTGGCACCACTCTGGAGTTTCATTATTTACATTATTATTACTTTGTAAAAGGATCATAGAAAAAAACGGTAGGTCGTAAGTTTCTTGCCGGTTCTCCGGCTTGGTCGCGAGGAACTGGCGCTTAGATTCACCTAGATTTAAGACGTTTCGAGATGATCCCTGCGGATATTACTGAATAAATGATTTTTGACTTTGACTTTGGTTGCTTATCTTTAGCCAACCAAGCAGAAGGGTCATTAGGCCATAATTTCTTAGAAAACCCTGGTTCAAATAACATGGAATATTAATGAACTAAACCTGTTAATTTGCTTCTCTTCGTGACTCATGTTATTAGTGTTACAACTAACGTAACATAATATTTTGTAATACCTAGAGGTAAATAGATCGATCGTGGTGTAGGTACAATTTTGCTTAGTTTGGGGCTTGATGGGGTTGTGTCAAATGTTAGTTTAATATTTATCTAAACTTTCGATTTTTTTTTAACGACCGATGTGGCGCGGCGGGCGAATATCCGCCTGCAATGCAGGAGGTTGCGGGTTCGATTCCCGCCTTGGGATAAATGTTTGTACGATCTGCAAATATTTATCCCGGGTGTTCTGGGTATTTCTATGTATAATAAAAAATATGTATGTATGCAATGTATTGTATTAAGTAGGTATATCAGTCATCTAGTACCCATAACACAAGCTCTGCTTAGCTCATGCTGATGCTTAGATGATGCTGTGTGGATTGTCTGTCCAGCATTATTATTATTATTATAGTATTGGTAGAACGAGGTTTTATACCTTGTACTCAACCTGCTTCCAAGAGTTTAATGAAATCTGGTACTTACCTCTTCATCCGTGTCTCAGAACTAGTACTAACTTCATAAAACTGAGTTAGCCTGTCCGGAATTCCTCCGCACAGGGGTTGTGAAGTATTGAAACTCATAACTCGATTGGGGTACGTTGCCACCCCGGCACGGAATTCTTATATTATTTGGTTGGAGGAAAACAATAACTATTTATTAATAAAACGGTTAAGTGTGAGTGGGACTATCGCTTTCGGGGTTTTGCACTCTGTTATTAATGTTAGTTAATGATGATTTATAGGGTGGGTTTCATAAATATTAAAAGACTAGCGGTCCGTCCCGGCTTCTCACGGGTTTGAGTAAGGATCCCTAATTTTTTTGAAATAATGATATATTCTATGTCTAATAGTTTCGGAGCCTAATCAATACAAACAAACAAAAATAAAACGGTGAAGTGTGAGTAGGACTCACGCTCACAGGGTTTTGCACTCTGTTATTAATGTTAGTAAATGATAATTATTATAAGGTGCTTCATAAATATTAAAACATTTCAAGTTGATCATGAGCAAAAAGGTCAGACATCAAAGTAACTTCAAGTCCCTTGTGTTGTTTTTTCTTTGAACTACGGTACCTTAAAAGCGGCTGTGTTTGCTTGTGGGAGAATGATGAGGTTTCTTAGGTTCACTTAATTCGTTACTTATACATAGAAAAAGCCGAGCCGTCACCAAGCAAATGGTTCTCAAATTTTGTGAGGTCTCTGGTAGGTTTTGAAGTAGAAGCCCAATGCTAGATGAATAAACTCAAAACTGTCGTATGCTAGTTTTTAAAATAATCGAAGTTTCGTATTGTCGTTTTGTAATAAACTACGGGGCAACTCGGTAGCCGTCAAAAGTCATGTTGACGCTGCCTGACATGCCGCGTAGTGTAACTCAAAACGACGATACGAACCTTCGTTTATCGTTTCTGTGAAGGGCTCGTCCGGGGAAGTACTACCACCATGCCTATTTCTGCCGCCAAGCAGCTTGCTGTGTTCCGGTTTGAAGGGTGTGAGTGCCGGTGTAATTACAGGCACATGAGACTTAACACCTGTATGCCTCAGGTTGATGGACGCAAAGCAGTGTATTTTAGGTTACGTTCCTGACGAACGTGACCTATAAGGCAATGCTTTGTTATAGGCGATGGTAACCACACTTAACATTAGGTGGGCCATATGCTTGTTCCATTAACAAGTTGTATATAGTATTTTTTAAGCTTTCGCGATCGGAACACATATTCCCGCCCACGACCCGGAGTCTGCCATGTGAGTGAACTTAGCAGATCATTGTCCAGCAGATCACAAAAAAATGAGAGTTCTATTCGCATGCAGTTGAGTTCTACAGTTCCTGGTACTTTTCAGGAATAGTTCTGGCGTTTAAACCTGAAAAAAGTTACTTGAAAAAATGATCTGCCAACTTCCGGTAGCAGATCATTTTGCAGCAAATAAAAAAAAAAAAGGGTACCATTCACATTAGCCTAAGCTCTACAGTTCCTGATACTTTTCAGGAATAGTTCTGGCCATTTCAGCTGAAAAAACTTATTTGAAAATACAATGTACCCAACTTCTCGTAGCATATCTTTTTGCAGTTATAACAATTTAAACAGTTCCAAAGGGTTACAACTATCACGTATCAAACAGATCTGTATCAGAACTACAATCTAGAACTCAATTCGAATCCAGAACTCATGTTCGAGTTCCAGCAGAGCATGCCTAAAAGTTTGAAAATTAAAAAATATTTGTTTAACAGTTCGAGGAGGCTAGAACTACCATTATTCGTATAGATCTGTTTTAAAACTACAGCCTAGAGTTCGATTCGAATCCAGAACTCACGTTCGAGTTCCAGCAGAGCATGCCTAAAAGTTTGAAAATTCAAAAAAAATATGTTTTACCGTTCGAGAAGGCTAGAACTATCATGATTCGTATCGATCTGTATCAGAACTACAATCTAAAACTCGATTCGAATCCAGAACTCACGTTCGAGTTCCAGCAGAGCATGCCTAAAAGTTTAAAAAGTCAAAAAATATATGTTTAATAGTTCAAGGAGGCTAGAACTATCTTGTTTCGTATAGATCTGTATCAGAATTACCATCAAAAACCTTATTCAAATCCAGAACTCACGTTCGAGTTCCAGCAGAGCATGCCTAAAAGTTTAAAAAGTCAAAAAATATATGTACGAAACAAGATAGTTCTAGCCTCCTTGAACTATTAAACATATATTTTTTGACTTTTTAAACTTTTAGGCATGCTCTGCTGGAACTCGAACGTGAGTTCTGGATTCGAATCGAGTTTTTGATGGTAGTTCTGATACAGATCTATACGAAACAAGATAATTCTAGCCTCCTTGAACTATTAAACATATATTTTTTGACTTTTCAAACTTTTAGGCATGCTCTGCTGGAACTCGAACGTGAGTTCTGGATTCGGATTAAGTTCTAGATTGTAGATCTGATACAGATCTATACGAATCGTGATAGTTCTAGCCTCCTCAACCTGTTAAACATATATTTTTTGAAGTTTTAAACTTTTAGGCATGCTCTGCTGGAACTCGAACGTGAGTTCTGGATTTGAATAAGGTTTTTGATGGTAGTTCTGATACAGATCTATACGAAACAAGATAGTTCTAGCCTCCTTGAACTATTAAACATATATTTTTTGACTTTTTAAACTTTTAGGCATGCTCTGCTGGAATTCGAACGTGAGTTTTGGATTCGAATCGAGTTTTAGATTGTAGTTCTGATACAGATCGATACGAATCATGATAGTTCTAGCCTTCTCGAACGGTAAAACATATTTTTTTTGAATTTTCAAACTTTTAGGCATGCTCTACTGGAACTCGAACGTGAGTTCTGGTTTCGAATCGAGTTCTTGATTGTAGTTCTGATACAGATCTATACGAAACAAGATAGTTCTAGCCTCCTTGAACTATTAAACATATATTTTTTGACTTTTTAAACTTTTAGGCATGCTCTGCTAGAACTCGAACGTGAGTTCTGGATTCGAATCGAGTTTTAGATTGTAGTTTTGATACAGATCTTTACGAATCATGATAGTTCTAGCCTCCTCAACCTGTTAAACATATATTTTTTGAAGTTTTAAACTTTTAGGCATGCTCTGCTGGAACTCGAACGAGAGTTCTGGATTTGAATAAGGTTTTTGATGGTAGTTCTGATACAGATCTATGCGAAACAAGATAGTTCTAGCCTCCTTGAACTTTTAAACATATATTTTTTGACTTTTTAAACTTTTAGGCATGCTCTGCTGGAACTCGAACGAGAGTTCTGGATTTGAATAAGGTTCTTGATGGTAGTTCTGATACAGATCAATACGAATCATGATAGTTCTAGCCTTCTCGAACGGTAAAACATATTTTTTTTGAATTTTCAAACTTTTAGGCATGCTCTGCTGGAACTCGAACGAGAGTTCTGGATTTGAATAAGGTTTTTGATGGTAGTTCTGATACAGATCTATACGAAACAAGATAGTTCTAGCCTTCTTGAACAATTCAACATATATTTTTTGACTTTTCAAACTTTTAGGCATGCTCTGCTGGAACTCGAACGAGAGTTCTGGATTTGAATAAGGTTCTTGATGGTAGTTCTGATACAGATCGATACGAATCATGATAGTTCTAGCCTCCTTGAACTATTAAACATATATTTTTTGACTTTTCAAACTTTTAGGCATGCTCTGCTGGAACTCGAACGTGAGTTCTGGATTCGGATTAAGTTCTAGATTGTAGATCTGATACAGATCGATACGAATCATGATAGTTCTAGCCTTCTCGAACGGTAAAACATATTTTTTTTGAATTTTCAAACTTTTAGGCATGCTCTGCTGGAACTCGAACGTGAGTTCTGGTTTCGAATCGAGTTCTTGACTGTAGTTCTGATACAGATCTTTACGAATCATGATAGTTCTAGCCTCCTCAACCTGTTAAACATATATTTTTTGAAGTTTTAAACTTTTAGGCATGCTCTGCTGGAACTCGAACGAGAGTTCTGGATTTGAATAAGGTTTTTGATGGTAGTTCTGATACAGATCTATACGAAACAAGATAGTTCTAGCCTCCTTGAACTATTAAACATATATTTTTTGACTTTTTAAACTTTTAGGCATGCTCTGCTGGAACTCGAACGTGAGTTCTGGATTCGAATCGAGTTTTAGATTGTAGTTCTGATACAGATCGATACGAATCATGATAGTTCTAGCCTTCTCGAACGGTAAAACATATTTTTTTTTAATTTTCAAACTTTTAGGCATGCTCTGCTGGAACTCGAACGAGAGTTCTGGATTTGAATAAGGTTCTTGATGGTAGTTCTGATACAGATCTATACGAAACAAGATAGTTCTAGCCTCCTTGAACTATTCAACATATATTTTTTGACTTTTCAAACTTTTAGGCATGCTCTGCTGGAACTCGAACGAGAGTTCTGGATTTGAATAAGGTTCTTGATGGTAGTTCTGATACAGATCTATACGAAACAAGATAGTTCTAGCCTCCTCAAACTGTTAAACATATATTTTTTGACTTTTTAAACTTTTAGGCATGCTCTGCTGGAACTTGAACGAGAGTTCTGGATTTAAATCGAGTTTTAGATTGTAGTTCTGATACAGATCGATACGAATCATGATAGTTCTAGCCTTCTCGAACGGTAAAACATATTTTTTTGAATTTTCAAACTTTTAGGCATGCTCTGCTGGAACTCGAACGAGAGTTCTGGATTTGAATAAGGTTCTTGATGGTAGTTCTGATACAGATCTATACGAAACAAGATAGTTCTAGCCTTCTTGAACTATTCAACATATATTTTTTGACTTTTCAAACTTTTAGGCATGCTCTGCTGGAATTCGAACGAGAGTTCTGGATTTGAATAAGGTTCTTGATGGTAGTTCTGATACAGATCAATACGAATCATGATAGTTCTAGCTTTCTCGAACGGTAAAACATATTTTTTTTGAATTTTCAAACTTTTAGGCATGCTCTGCTGGAACTCGAACGAGAGTTCTGGATTTGAATAAGGTTCTTGATGGTAGTTCTGATACAGATCGATACGAATCATGATAGTTCTAGCCTCCTTGAACTATTAAACATATATTTTTTGACTTTTCAAACTTTTAGGCATGCTCTGCTGGAACTCGAACGTGAGTTCTGGATTCGGATTAAGTTCTAGATTGTAGATCTGATACAGATCTATACGAATCGTGATAGTTCTAGTCTCCTCGAACTGTTAAACATATTATTTTTTAATTTTCAAACTTTTAGGCATGCTCTGCTGGAACTCGAACGTGAGTTTTGGATTCGAATCGAAATCTAGATTGTAGTTCTGATACAGATCTTTACGAATCATGATAGTTCTAGCCTCCACAAACTGTTAAACATATATTTTTTGACTTTTTAAACTTTTAGGCATGCTCTGCTGGAACTTGAACGAGAGTTCTGGATTTAAATCGAGTTTTAGATTGTAGTTCTGATACAGATCGATACGAATCATGATAGTTCTAGCCTTCTCGAACGGTAAAACATATTTTTTTTGAATTTTCAAACTTTTAGGCATGCTCTGCTGGAACTCGAACGAGAGTTCTGGTTTTGAATCGAGTTCTTGACTGTAGTTCTGATACAGATCTTTACGAATCATGATAGTTCTAGCCTCCTCAACCTGTTAAACATATATTTTTTGAAGTTTTAAACTTTTAGGCATGCTCTGCTGGAACTCGAACGAGAGTTCTGGATTTGAATAAGGTTTTTGATGGTAGTTCTGATACAGATCTATACGAAACAAGATAGTTCTAGCCTCCTTGAACTATTAAACATATATTTTTTGAATTTTTAAACTTTTAGGCATGCTCTGCTGGAACTCGAACGTGAGTTCTGGATTCGAATCGAGTTTTAGATTGTTGTTCTGATACAGATTGATACGAATCATGATAGTTCTAGCCTTCTCGAACGGTAAAACATATTTTTTTTGAATTTTCAAACTTTTAGGCATGCTCTTCTGGAACTCGAACGTGAGTTCTGGATTCGAATCGAACTCTAGGCTGTAGTTTAAAAACAGATCTATACGAATAATGGTAGTCCTTGCCTCTCGAACTGTTAAACATATATTTTTTAATTTTCAAACTTTTAGGCATGCTCTGCTGGAACTCGAACGTGAGTTCTGGATTCGAATTGAGTTCTAGATTGTAGTTCTGATACAGATCTGTTTGATACGTGATAGTTGTAACCCTTTGGAACTGTTTAAATTGTTATAACTGCAAAAAGATATGCTACGAAAAGTTGGGTACATTGTATTTTCAAATAAGTTTTTTCAGCTGAAATTGCCAGAACTATTCCTGAAAAGTATCAGGAACTGTAGAGCTTAGGCTAATGTGAATGGTACCCTTTTTTTTTTTAATTTGCTGCAAAATGATCTGCTACCGGAAGTTGGCAGATCATTTTTTCAAGTAACTTTTTTCAGGTTTAAACGCCAGAACTATTCCTGAAAAGTACCAGGAACTGTAGAACTCAACTGCATGCGAATAGAACTCTCATTTTTTTGTGATCTGCTGGACAATGATCTGCTAAGTTCACTCACATGAGTCTGCCCGCGACCACGACTATTGCAACATAGTCGAAACGTAGGGAAAATAAATAAAAAGGTAATACGCGATAAATACCCGTGTAATATAAGTGTTCAATAAGTTGTACATAAAAAAAAAATAATTGGACAGTTTGCAATCATGCTATAAGAGCTCACGTTAGGGTGCAGGTTCGAAGGTGTTCCTAGGTACACGTGTATAAATTATGCTACCTTCTCAAAGTACACAGAGCGAATACCTAAGCAGCTTCCTCGTTCTCGTTTACTAACGTCGAAGTCACTGAGTACATTCATTATGAAATAGTCACCACATTCTCCCGGAGTATAACTACTTTCATCCGTAGTATAACTTAGACCCGTTTAATAAAACGTGCAAGCGTACGTTATTTTGGAAACTTAGACATTAAAGAAAGCCGATCGTGACTGCGTAGACGCTTTTGAGGTGCAGTGCTAGAGGAAAATGCTGCAAATACCTTGGTTGGCATTCCACATCAATCCGGTCTCCAATAACTCAACATAAGCACCAGACTATCCACCATCTGCCTACAATGGATACTAGAGTACTAACCATGCCTTTTTCTGCCACCAAGCACCTTGCTGTACCTACAGTTTTGAAGGATGTAGATGCCGATGAAATTACAGGCACACGAGGCTTAACACTTGTATGCCTCAGGTTGATGGACGCTGAGCAGTGCATTGCACGTCCCAGAAGAACGTGACCTATTAGGCATGCTTTATTATAGGTGACGGTAACTACCTAGCATCAGGTGGGCTCTCGGTTTCATTTCGGATCAGGAGGTTTTGGAAGCTAAATGTTGTGTGCACATCAACTGTTCCATCAGCATGTCATATAAAATATATCTATCTATATTAATTATAAGAATATTTTTCTTGACTGACTCACATATAGACAACGCTCAGACTAAACTGGTCGTAGAGACTACCTATATTTTCAGGGTATTCATTATTTTCGAGTGAAGAGGTGAACTAAGAAAGAAATTCCCGAAATTCCAGCGCTAAACGGGTAAAACTAAAGCTTGTATAAAAATAAATAAATAAATATTTGTGGACATTTTTACACAAGAACATCTAGCTCCAAACTAAGCATAGCTTGTACTATGGGAACCATTTGAGGCTTAACCTCTGTATGCCTCAGGTTGATGGACGCTGAGTAATGCATTGTAGGTGACGTTCCTAACGAGCGTGACCTACGAGGCAATGCTTTGTTATAGGTGATCGTAACCATTTAACATCAGGTGGGCCATCAGCTTGTTCCATCAGCAAGTTATATAAAAAAAAAACATATAGGTATATACTTTTTTTTTGTAAATGCATACTAACTTCACGCGGACGAAGTCGCGCGTTTCGCTAGTACATTTTAAATTTTCATTCATGATTTCTGGTATTCATCCTCAACCGACCCTTCAAACACAAAACTTATAACTTTTGGCTGTGTTTACCTAGTTAATTAGTGAATTAATTATGCAGTACATAACTCCACTCTAATTCCTTAATTAGTAGACAAAGCCTTTTGAACAATTAGCTAACCAATCGTAGGTACAATTGTAGTAACAAAAGACCAGGAGGCAATTCTCATGAAGTAATACAATTTATCACACCAGACAAGACTTCAAAATGAGGAGGTTTATCATAAATGAGGATTTTCAATGTTGTATATTTTTTTCTGTTTTTTTTGAATAAGTATACAGAAGCGGTCCCTTGATTTGGTTGTCGTTATTTACCATGATTTTCTCCGAATAAGATGAATAATAATACATAATGCTGGACAATCCACTCAGCATCATAATTATAGCCCCAAGCTAAGCAGAGCTTGTGTTATGGGTACTAGATGACTGATATACTTCATACAATACTATATTACATACATAGATATTTTTTAATACATAGAAAATACCCAGAACACCCGGAATAAATATTTGCAGATCGTACAAACATTTATCCCAAGGCGGAAATCGAACCCGCAACCTCTTGCATCGCAGGCGGACATTCGCACGCCACGCCACATCGGTCGTCATGTTATAAATAGGTGACAGTTACCACATAACATCAGGTGTGCTTTTTAAACTAGAAGTAGCATAAAAACATGTGCTCTTTAACACATCTTAACCGGTTTTAAATAAAAAGTAAGTCGTCAATTCAATGCGTATTTCGTGTTATTATAAAATGCGTAAATTGGTTCAAATATTCCAAGCAGAATATTTTAGATACGAATTACTTGTAAGATACAAAGACAACAATTAGCTGAGCAAAAAATAAGGCTCGTATTAAATCACTTGAAGGGTGAACAGCTGACAGAGACAAGAATTTATCTTAATATTATGGAAATTATGGAATAGATACTGGTTAATGGGCCCTTTCGAGAGGCCCTGATTAAACTCGTAACGAATATATCTATATAAATAAGGACATTGTACCTACTTTGTGGTTAATTTGACGGTTGACATTTTCGTGTAATTTTACAAAAAAAAACCAAAGTAAGTAGATTAAAAACTTGATAACTTACTTGTAAACTGCAATTTATATAAATCCTTTCCGGAAAATACTAGTACTACACTAATACCTAAATGAATATTTATGATAAATCTCAAAAAACATCACAATACTAACAAAACAAAGTCATAGCATTATCCATCTAAATTAAAACCACACACTGGCCGTAAACAAATTCAAAGTTCAAAATTCGAAGCTCCGCGTTCGAATTTCGTAAAGCGTTCATTCGGAAACGCTCGAGGCGGCAAGGCGTACGTCCTCCGCTGCGCGGCTACGAATTTGGACTGGTCGGAATCAGAATCAGAATATCCGGTCGGGCTTTTGCTGACCGTTTTATTCAGGTCCACCGAGCAAGAACGATATGAAATATTGTGAATGATGGAGTTCGTATAACACCTTTGTTTTAACTCTTGCGGATCTTGTGTGAGATAACTTGTGCTTTATAATATAAATGACATTGTTAGATAGACAATTTTATGATTGAAAAATGTAGTGTTGCCCCATTTTATTGTTGGGAACATATAATGGGAATATTATGGAACCTCGGTCGACAAACTTGTCGTACCTACCTATCTACAAACTGATTTTGCCCATCGAATTTTAATTACACTTGCCAGTACAAAACTAGCCTAAGATATTTTATCGAGTAATTTCCTTGCTGATAACTTATCTAAGTATATACATTTTCTGTTTTAAATAAGTAAAATATTTAAAACTCGTATATTTATATTATTATTATTATTTCATTTTATATTTTAATATTTATTTAAATATTTATACTCGTCGATGAATTCGGTAAAAGTTTTCTAATTTATCGACCGAGTGTTTCTAAGTTCCATGCTACCAATAAAATTCCATACTAAAAATAAAACAAGGTTTTAGAATCGAGAATTTATGTCAAATATTTTAATCTATTGACACTTTTTTACTTGTGGTGCTAATTTCGTAGTATTTATATTTTTTTAATGTTAGAAACTTTGTTAATTTGTGACCACAATTCTCACTAAAATGAATATTGACCGTGATTTGTGAGTTTAGTAGTTTTAGTGAAAATTATGGTAAAAATGTAAACACGGACATAATTCTTAGAGAAAATGTAAATATGTATAGCACAAACAAGGTTTTATAAACAAGATAAGATTGAAAAAGATAACCAATACCTTTAGACAAAATAATACAATACCCATTCCCTCGCCAGAGCAGTTTACAAAATAATAAATACAAAGTAGGTACTAAAACATTAACCATTAGATACCTACCTCTATTGTAGGTAGCTAGGTAGTAGATATCGTAAAAGGAACGCCCATTCACGCTGACTCACCAGTTTCTCACCAGTATTTGCTCAAAAAATAAAAGTTGGCAGGTTCAAAAGAAAAATCTTGAGAAAACGACATTTTTCTCTCCAAACAGAAAACAATCGTACTCATTGTATTGACTCAGGAAAAGCTGATTCGATGCGTGACGGCAGATGAATAGTAAACCAGTGAGTGGGTATGATTTATTTTGGCGGTTTGACATAGCAATAAGATATTCGAAATACTGATATGCAGACACGTATTTTGCTAGAGTAGACGGTTGACGAGTTTTTTGGACTAGCAAAACGCGCGCGACTTCGTCCGCGTAGAGTTCTTGTCATACAAACTGCAATCTCTGATTACATTTCGGGAATTCCTTTCTTAGTACACCTCTACGCACCAAGATGAATATACCCTGAAAACTTCAAGTCTCTATGTCCAGTGGTTTAGGCTGGTGTTGTCTATAGATCAGTCAGTCAGTCAATCAGGACATCATAATCATCAGGAAACCAGTTAGTATTCTAGCAGCGGCGATTGGCTTGTAACCTGTCACGTATGGAATACTAACTACTGCAAAATATGGGTATGTTTTTTTAATATGATTTGTTGATGGAACAAGCAGATGGCCTACCTGATGTTAAGTGGTTACCATTACCTATAATAAAGCATTGCCTCGTAGGTCACGCTCGTTAGGAACGTGCCCTACGATTCACTACTCTGCGTCCATCAACTGTTAAGCCTCGTGTGCCTGTAATTACACTGGCACCTTTCAAACCAAATGTTCTATCTGGACTACTCTTAGACTCTTGGTACTAAGAGATCAGAGGGAATATCGACCGTGCTTAGGGATTAAAGTCGTGGTGCAATTACTTTTACTACCTTAGACAAAGTGGTTATATACCTACCTTCGACAAACGTTCCGGCTATGAACACTTTGACTCCACTCGTGTATTGTCTTTGAGATAGCACTCTAGGGGTAAGACTGGGTTGACCACATGGAATTGAGTTAGCTCTGATACGCTAGCGTCTGCGACATTTATTTCGATCTATTTCAAACAAATACTGAATCGCACCGTAGTTTTACTATATTTTTTTTTTGTGGCATCTGTCCTGTCTTGCGGACAATTTTGCCAATGTCAAGTGGGTTGAATAAATTCTTTTTAGTCAAGTCGAGTCGGTAAAAAAAGTAAAGTCAGCCGTCATCGGTTTTGAAGAAAAAGATGGCGTTTTTCTTCAAAACCAAAGGGAAACATTTTCGTTCAATTCAGGATGCCTCACTTTCATTTCAATTTTCTCACGTTGGGCCTGTGTCAGTTTGTGACGTGTATAATAATAATAATCTAATATATATAACATTGAATCCCTATTTCCCTTGGTCACGCCATCATGCGTGAACGACTGGACCGATTTTGCTAATTCTTTTTTGTGTTTGTTATTGTCAGAAGGTTCTTATGAAAGAAAAAAATAAGAAAATTGCGCGGAAAATTAGAAAATTGAAGCATACTTAACCACCATTAAAACATATTTCGAATCTAACCTTAGCGCTTTGGACAATATAACTTTTTTTAATGTAACCTTATATGGGAAGTCGGTGGATGGAAAGGGCTCAGAATCGTTCTTCCTGGAAACGTACGAGGTCTATGACCAGCAGTGGACTTCTACTGGCTGATGATGATGTTTATGAAACATACTTACTATTAGCAAACAGTGTTTATTATGATTATCTAAATAAATGATCCCATGCAAACATTTACTTAACCCTAAGGCTAATAAAATAGTAAACAAAACATCACGAGTCACACTAAACTAATCATCCAAGTCGGTCAACACAGTCAATCAATCTCCCATAAAATTTATTATATCTTAGGACAAATAAACTATTTATTGGATTAACCCTAGTTTTCTAACAAGCGGTGACCGTGTTATGTCGGCCGTAATACAGCGAAGATGCGGTAAGGTAATATTATCTACAAATATTTTTATATTATTACAATTATTATGGACCTCGAGTGGGATTTGATAGCATGACCCTACAACGTGCTGATGGAACAAGCAAATGGCCTACCTAATGTTAAGTGGTTACTATCACCTATACTATAACATAGCATTCGCAGCTCACGTTTTATCAATCATCTGGTTCCCATACTACAAGCTATGATTAGTTAGGGGCTAAATAATCCCTACAACGTGCTGATGGAACAAGCAAATGGCCTACCTAATGTTAAGTGGTTACTATCACCTATACTATAACATGCATTCGCAGCTCACGTTTTATCAATCATCTGGTTCACATACTACAAGCTATGATTAGTTAGGGGCTAAATAATGTGTAAAAATGACCACATATATTTATATTTTTATGTATGCATTTATAATAAACTACTTACTGCTATTAGTACGGCTATCGTATTTCAGGGAATCAAGGTTAGCTTGGAGACTCGATATCCCGCTGTTACAATATTTTCGTCAAACGACATGACAGAAGAGCATCATCTTTGATCTGATAAAATAGGGCTTACAATCACAACTAACAAGGGCTTCGTTAAACTTTGCTAATACTAAGAACTTCTTTCCGAGAAAATAAATTTAAGAAACGTAAATAAACCTTGTGCCTATTTTGACAATTGGCTTATGACTATCCATAAGCACGGTGGACATGTCTATCCCAGCATCATCATTTCAAAACTCAGTGCTATATTAATTACGGGAGTTTCTTTCTTAGTACACTTCTACGGACTAACGGCCGAATACTGAAACGCAACTTAAATTTAATCACGTCTCAAGGAACGAATTTTTGACAGACTTTCATTGCAAACTGTCAAAACATCGCAACTTGAGACGTGACTTAATTTAAGTTGCGTTTGAGTATTCGGCCGTAAGACATATATGCCAAAATGACAAATTTCTACGGCCAGCTGTCTAGGATGTGTGTGTCTATGTAAGTCAGCCAGGATCAGGGCAAAGTTTCTCATAAATTGTTCTAGAATTATAAATTTATAATTAGGGAAGAGAGCATGCGCAAATGTTAAGATGAGTGGAGTGATATGGATGAATAAAATAAGAAATGAATATATTAGGAAGTTTAAAAGTAGAATCTGTCACGGACAAGTTGAGGAGCAATAGGTTAGCGTTGTACGGACATGTCATGCGAAAAGAAGAAATTCATATAAAGAGAAGAGTATTATGGATTCGGATGGTTATAAAAGTAGAGGAAGAAAAGATGGATGGATTGCGTAAAAGATGATATGAGTAAGACAGGAGTGAACATAGAGATGACGACTGATAGAAGAGAGTGGAAGAAGAAAACCCACTTATTGGAAGGACAGGAGGATGATGATGAGATAAATAGGCTACGACAACGCCCTTAGCAGTGTACAGTCTCCTTTTTCCTGTACTGTTTATTTATTGTTGTTGAGCAGCTGAGCATATTTCAAACTTTTTGTAAATAAATAAAACAATATGCACAAAGGCTCCATTAACGTAAACCTGTCCAAAACAACTGTAATTTACTCGTGCCGGTATAGTTATCTATTCAAGTATTTAAGAGAGAAGCTCGTTTTATCTTTTTACTGAAAAAATGGCGGAGTAAGCGGCCGGCGGAATGCCGATCACGACATTAGCAACCCTATTATCGTTTCCTTTGAAAACCAGACCAGCTACTCTGAAAACGATAGATATAGTTTTGTATTGTCGTTTTGGGTTACACTGCGGGGCCTCGGTAACCCATTCCAGGGTTAAGTTATTTGCTGGATCCCACGCCGCGCAGTGTAACTTAAAACGACAATACGAAACTGCGTTTATCGCTTTCAGGAGTAGATGTTCAGGATTAGTAGTCAGCTGAAGTTATGTCACTGTCACCTACTTGCTGCTTGAAGGAACTTTATGGAATCGATTTTATTTGTATTCCTCCTGTACTTAATGAAATAAATGGTGGATTCAATGGTTTTTGGATGTAGACTCTTATTTATACTTTTTCACACTGTATAACGAATGTATGAAATATAATTAACAATATGATTTTCATGCATACAAAAAATATAGTAACAGACATGTCGGCTGTTTTAGTCAATATCAATAAAAAAAAATTACAACTTACTGATGGAACAAGCAGATGTCCCACCTGATGTTAAATGGTTACCATCGCCTATATAATAATTATTGTCTCGTAGGTCACGCTTATTAGTAACGTGCCCTACACTGCTAGCGTCCTTCAACCTCAGGTTGATGGATGCATACAGGTGTCAAGCCTCATGTGCCTGTAATTTCCTTAGTGAAGGTTTCGTCCAAGGAAGTACTACCACCATGCCTGTTTCTGCCGCCAAGCAGCTGGCTGTGTTTAGGTTAGAAGGGGGTGTCGGTGAAATAACAGGCACATGAGGTTAAACATCTGTATGCCTCTGGTTAATGGACGCAGAGTATCCATTGTAGGGCACGTTCCTAACAAACTTTGTCATAGGTGATGGTAACCATTCAAAATAAGGTGGTCCATAATCTTGCTTGTTCCAAGAGCAATCTAATAAAAAAAGGAACAAAAATACGGATTGTTTTTTTTCTGATTTATGCGTGATTAAAAATGAAAGAATTGCCAAATTATACGATTTGAAATGAAACCTCCGCCATTTACCGTTATGTCATGGACAATTGGACAACCTGTGACGTGCTGATGAGCCAACTGGATTTAGAATCAGCGAAATTGCGAGGGAATTACTTATAAAATTTTATGGCCACGCGGAGAGCGTCATTAAGATAAGAAAAAAGTTTATGAAGGTTGTGTGATAAATTATAGGCTCACGTACTGCTTTAATAATTAATTTCAAGGTCCTGGTTCACGAGGAAAGTAAATAACGCGTTTTGACGGAAATTCTTGAAGTAATATTTCTTTGAGTGTAGGTACTTATGAAATATAGTTTATTTTACGATATTTATTACTATTATTATTACCTAGTAGGTCACGCTTGTTAGTAACGTGCCTTATGATGCACTGTTCAGCGTCCATCAACTGGACGCACACAGGTTTTTTTTTTTTTTTTTACATGCTATAGGTAAGCGTTTGACCGCAATCTCACCTGATGTTAAGTGATGACGCAGTCTAAGGTGTCAAGTCTTATGTGCCTGTAATTTCCTTAGTGAAGGTTTCGTCCAGGGAAGTAGTTAAAAGTTAAGTTTAGTTTTTATTTAATATATTTTATTTTATTTTATCTAAATATATTATATAACTCAAAGGTGACTGACTGACTGACTGACATAGTGATCGATCAACGCACAGCCCAAACCACTGGACGGATCGGGCTGAAATTTAGCATGCAGGTAGATGTTATGTCATAGGCATCCGCTAAGAAAGGATTTTGATTAGTTCTACAAGGGGATAAAATAGGGGATGAAAGTTTGTATGAAACTTTGTCAATTTTAAACCGATCGGGCTGAGACTTTGCATGCATAAAGCTACTATGATTTTATCCCGAAAAAATAACAGGAACGAGAAAAAAACTGCCACGCAGGTGAAGCTGCGAGCGGCCGCTAGTTAAACATAAAAGAATTTATGCTGGACAAGGCAAAAAAGAAGGGTAGAGAGGATTAGTAGACACTTTTTTTTACAGTAATACATAATAATAATAATAATGCTGGACAATCCACACATCATCATCTAGCCCCAAGCTAAGCAGAGCTTGTGTTATGGGTACTAGATGACTGATATACTTAATACAATACATTACATTTATAGATATACTTATTTGATTATAACGGAAGTAATTTAGTATATACAAATATTTTACATCTAATATTTAACCTATCTACCTTATATCTACATATTTGATCATAACTTTTTCTACCTATAGTAAAGTGCGGGTCGTTACTATAGGTAGAAAACAGAATTTAAGTCACTGACCGCAGGAAGTGTGCCCAAAAGGCTGGCAACGTTACCTCTTTGAATAGCTAAACTAATTCTCTGTCCAAGATAAGCGCCAGCCCTTTGATCGTGAGTCACATCCACCAGTCTCTTGGATAACTCTTTAAATAGAAGCCACGCTTCTGGACCCCATGGACCTAACGTTTCTACCCCAAAAGGCAGAAATATGTATCCATTACCGAGAGACGCATATTTCCGTCTTTTAAGGGCTTCTGCTGCTGTAGCCGCCGCTCCCGCTGTTTTTGATGTTGACAAAACATGTGAGCGGCCAGCGTGTCTACACAGGTAGCGTCCCACACCAAAGGCCTACCTCGACTCCAAGGTATCAACGACATGCCGTCGGGTCTCTTTCCATCGTCACGTGCGATACCGTTCGGCTCAAGGATGGCCGGCACGTTGACAGTGGCGAGAGCCCGACGAATTATGTCGTTGAGGCTAGCATGGCGAGATTGGCGACCTGCACTGCGGCGACAGGACAGACCATGGTGACCTTGACGGTCGACAGAGCTACCACAGCGACACTGGTGAGGTTCATTGGTAGTGGCTCCTATTGGAATAATTATAGATAATTTTTATTATACATAAGAACACCCAGAACACCCGGAATAAATATTTGCAGATCGTACAAACATTTATCCCAAGGCGGGAATCGAACCCGCAACCTCTGCGTCGCAGACGGACATTCGCCCGCCGCGCCACATCGGTCGTCAGCGGTTTTCAGTATAATAAGTGCTGTTTCAGAGTAAGATCGATGAAAGGTAAGTATATAGGTAGGTATTATACATGTATACAATTTTTTCATCTAATACTTTACAGATTTTACAGCTTCATTATTATTACTCTTAACTCAAACTCTTGGGTCTGATGTAGGTAAAGTCCAAGTTCCTAAAAAGTAGCGCTCGCATTAAGGCGGTGGTACTCGCCAACGAACTTGAGGAGTCTGTCCAGTCTGAGTTGCACTGCCGCCCGTCGCCCGCACAGGGACCCGCGCATTCCATTTCATATCGCATTCAAGAAATAATTATTTGTAGCTAAATGAATTATTAGTTCGAACTGCCAATTTTTCACTTTGTGATAAAAACTTTGACAGATATTTGTGTGAAAAAAAAATACTAAAAATCAATACCGTTTAGAAGAAATAACCAAATTTAAAATAATATTGCTTCACTTTGGATATTTTTTTCATATAGTAATAATATAGTTAGAATTATTTCAATTGTTCAAATTAAAATTTAGTCTTGAATAAGCAATATATATTTTTTTTGGACATTTATACTCGCTCATCAAAGAGAAACAACACGGAGAAAACCTCTCGTTGGCGGATACCACCTCCTTAAGACGTAAAAGTTATTATCCATGACTTGGTTAGTGGTACATAATATATTTTTAAATATATTTTTTTATTCTTAAAGCTATCGGTGGACCCTAGTACCTTAGTAGTAGGTAGTAAATAAATAAATAATGCTAGACAATCCACACAGCATCATCTAGCCCCAAGCTAAGCAGAGCTAGTGTTATGGGTACTAGATGACTGATATACTTAATACAATACTATATAACATACATATATATTTTTTATTATGCATATAAAATACCCAGCACACCCGGAATAAATATTTGCAGATCGTACAAAAATTTAAACCAAGGCGGGAATCGAACCCGCAACCTCCTGCGTCGCAGGCGGACCTTCCGTGCTTACCTTCCGTAAGTATGTTTTTTCGGATGTTTACATCGAGTTCCATTTTGTAGTGCCCCTTCAGCCCTACTACTGTCCAATCAGAAAACTAGTAATTACGGTGAAAACTTTTCAGAAAATAAAAGCTTATGTTCGTAATTTATTCATACTCGTTAAAACGCTGTCAGCTTATTTATTGTACCGTGTGTGTTAGGCTAATTTACATTACCTACCCTAAGAGGTAGAGATTTAGTTGTCACGTGATTTATTTAAAAAAACTGCCTGTGCTCTATGAGAAAGCACTTTTATCTTCGTAGAATACTCATCTTTATGTCCCATTGGACAGCCAACAGCTCACTAAATACTTAAAACTATAGGCAGAGGCAACCGCTCATAATCAGGTGAGCCTTTTTATTATTTTTTCGTTCTAGGACCCTAATACACATACACACGACATAACTCTCAGAATCAGCAAGTGGAAGTGGCAATGGGCAGGCCATTATAGCTCGTAGGACTGACAACCGCTGGGGAATAAAGGTTCTTGAATGGCGACTACGAACCGGAAGGCGAAGCGTGGGACGTCCTCCTACCCGATGGACTGACGAAATTATCAGGACTGCGGGAAGTCGGTGGATGGACAGGGCTCAGAATCGTTTTTTTATCTTCAACAGTTTTTTTTTTATTTCTTTGGCTTCAATCTCACCTGATGATGGTAAGTGTCGATGAATCCGGACGCACCTATTCACTCTTGCCCTAAAGACTTGATCATTCTTCCTAGAAACGTATGGAGGAGGCCTATGTCTAGCTGTGGACTTCTACAGGTTGTTAGTGATGATGATGAGGACCTTAATATCACTACTACACACTGGTGTAGGAAATTTTACTATTATCTACTGTTATTTATTTTAATTTCTTGAATTAAAGTTCTAATTACAACACAAGTCTTTGACATTATAAACAACGCACGGTCTAAACTTCTAGTCGTAAAGGTGTGCTAAGAAAATAATTCCCGTAATTCAACCCCTAAACTAGATGATGTTGTGTAAAAATGTCCTGAAATTTTTATAAAATAAAAAATTTAAAAAACGTGTAGGTAATAAACAGGGGGGTTGAAATTTTTATGAAAATAATTTCACGCGGACAAAGGCGCGCTCGTTTTGCTAGCCTATCATACATCAACAGTTCATCTTGCGTTCATCTTACATCATTACATCCGTCGAATCAAATAAGACAGAGACGGAGTGATCGTAGCTGGTAATGAATGAAGTGCTGTGGAAATGTTCGTTTAGGGAATACTCATCGGTTCTAGGGTAGGAAAATAGCCGGCAGACTGCTAACGTAGAATACGTATCCAGGTAATTAGGGTAATCAATACTTTGAGCACCGCTGGTCCAGTGAGTGAAAAAACTATGTGCGCAATACCAGTGCTCTTAAATGGTGAAAAAAAAACATCGTGAGTATACTAGTTAGTATTGTAGCAGCGACGATGGGTTTGTAGCCTGGAAAACCAACCACTTCAAAATTTGTTTGTAGAAATAAAAAGAAAAGAAATTAGATAAAAAATAACAGATTTCTCTTAGTCTATTTCGTTTCACTGCTGGGCAAAGGCCTCCTCAAAGATTTCCGAGTTTCCCTTTACCGAGCCTTGTCCCACCATATCTAACACAACACTTTCTCTGCTGACCCCCCGTCCTTCAGAACTCAAGGTGCGCTAATGTTCGCCCGCCTGTCGCAAGGCATCCGGCTAACATGTTTCGCCCAAGTCTATTTGAGTGTTAGGTCCATATATGCGAGGATCTGAAGCCTCCACACAATCTTTACATATCATGGACTGATGGTGTTTTAAAGATCGCGAGAAAGCGGTGGATGGGGAATGTTCAAGTTCTTTCACTATTTTTTTAGACCATTTTTTAGCCTTGCAGCTTCATTTTTCAGCAGCCTTTTTTCAGCTTTTTCAAGCTCTCTTACACATAATGAACCACCCTATAGTATAAATGCGAAAACAAGAGCCCAATACAAGGTACAAGTAATTCCCCGGAATAAGTCGAAATGTTCGAGATTCTATTTTTCCTGGAAATTAATAGGACATTGCAGTGTACCTTTTCAGGCTGAGAGATCATGGTTATGTACTCGGTATCAGTGTGTTTCCGGACAAAAGCCCAAAAGCGGTGGTTGACTACAACCCTTGAGTAACAATTGGGGAAGATAAACTGACGAAATGAGGCCACGACTGCTTTACGATGCAGTTATAACAATTTATACATTTGTGGAAAGCTTTTTGCAAATTGGTGCCTGTGATAAGCCCACGTGACATTTGTCACCTGCCACGGCTGCCACAAAAGTAAACTTTGTCAGGAGTACAATTAATGAAAACGGGAACAGGTTTCAGGATAGCAAAAATAAATCACATTTGACTGAAAATTACTAAGAAAATCCGCTCTGCATCTAATGTTTTTTTAACTTGGGTTGGAGTCTAGTATAGTAGTAATTCCTAGCTGTGTTCCGGCTTGAAGAAGGGTGTGGGTGCCGGTGAAATGACAGGCACATGAGGTTTAACACCTGTATGGTATGAGGTTGATGGACGCAGAGCAGACTATCGTAAGACACGTTCGTAGCAAACGTGACCTGCAAGGCAAAGGTGACGATATCCACTGAAAATCAGGGTAATCTGGTTGTTCTATCAACAAGTTGTGTAAAAAAACCCACTTATAAGATTTTTGTCCAAACTGACTGACTTTCTGACTTCGTGTTAACTTCACGCCGACGAAGTCGCGTTTCTTCCATGTTTAAGTACTAATATTACGAATACAATACTACATATCTGCGTGGTTCATTGTATTTTTATACAAACTTCATCCCCTTTTTACATCCGCTTTAGGGATGTCCATGAAACCCATACCACCCATACTAAGTTTTAAGTTGGACTGCTAACTAATTGTGCAAATCGCGTCAATATTAATTCTGTAGTTTTTGCGTGATGCGTGTACAAACAATCTTACAACAAACAAATATAATTTTTGTTAAAGGTTATTTCGTCTTTATGCTTTTGTTATGTATTATTAGCAAGATTTCAGTAAAATATTATAATGTACAGGCTTTCGACCTCTACAGTTTATAAGTATGCATAAAGAAATAAAACGAAAAAGAAAAAACCCCGTAATAATGCCAAATTCACTATCAACTTTCACAACAATACAATAATGCGCAGTATGGACCATTACAATCTATTTACAAGGTTTTCATCAGCCATTTTGGTATTCTGAAGGATAATGGTGACAGACAGTTTGATGGTTCGGTAATAGACACGCTTATTGGAGACTCGTCTATCTTTCATCATTAATTACACCCTCTATTTTTCACAGCTCGGTCGGGATAAATAGTAAATACCTACGTAAACTGATAGCCTAGCTCGCACACAAACAAAACTAAAAATATTTCTAGTAAAATACTATGTAATATTATAAATATGAACGTAAGTTTGTTTGTTACGCTTTCACGCAAAAATTACTTAACCGATCATCATGAAACTTTGTACACATATTCTTTTTAGAAGTAAAGGAGATATTAGAAGTAACATCGAAAACTATTTTTTTAGATTCAATGCGAGCGATGCCGCGGGTAAAAGCTAGTTCATATATAGTTAGAAGAAAGTCGTGTTAGTTACACCACTTATAACTCAAGAAAATGGATAAAACCGTGATGTTTTTTCCATAAAGATGCTTGCACATAGTTATAAAACCACATTATACATATACAATGCGGCCTAATAACGAAATGAACAGCGGAAATAAAGACAAAACGAGAATGAAACTTGTCAGATGTTTGGCGGCTGATTCGACAAGTAAACATTTTCTTTTAGATGTTTGAGCAATGACCCCATATTCTATAAAAAGGCACAACAAATAATACAGACCCAGCACGTTTTGTGGTAAGTACATAAATACAAGAGAATTATTACCCCCAACCGTGAGCTCTTATAGCAGATTGCAAACAGTTAAAATTGCCGATACAATCGTGCTTGACAGACATTGTTTTAAATTTTCATACTAGAAGACAATAATTTCACGTATTCCGCATTCGTACGAAGATGCCTTTGTATCCATTGATCGAGCCCGGACCTATTCGGGTGTGCTCGGGCCTTTTTAGACTGAGCTATTTGGTGGCTAATTAATGGCACAGCATAAAATAATCCATAGCTTTTTAGATTTCAACTTGTTTACAGCTCTAAGCCTTTGCCTATGCCAGTCCAGTATTAACATAGATGTTTGTCCTGTAACTGGGTATTGTATTATAATATTGTATTATATGAATTTACAAAAAAAAATATTTTAGTGTTCTATCGGTTATCTATTTCCCATGGTATAAGCTTTGCTTGGCTTTGTTACTGTTGTCTGTTTTCCGGTCACGTATAATTTAGAGTGAAGACCGTGAAGTGAGAGGTACGAGTATCTTAAAGGTAAGCGTGCTACACCATCAACCGCATTATTGACATTGCGGTCAAACGTTACATAGTGTTAAAAAAATGACAATATTTACTTATTGATATATTTAAGATTTCCAACACGTTTTTGTTCCGCGAGTGGCGCGTATCTCTTGCGAATTCAATGTGTTTCACTACCTTTGCGAATAAGGAAAGCCGGAAGCACAAAAATAAACAGATACCTACAGGTACCTACTCCATTATACTCTGAAGAGGTCGTATCATTACCGTTACGGTGTAGGATAAAATTTCAGTATTGTCCCTTCTGCACCGTTTTCTTTCGTGATGAGACAAGCCAGCTGACGGTAAGCGTGTGCCACACGTTCTAGATGCCTTTGATATAAGGAAATATAAAGACCTCTTGAGAAAGCTCGTCTACAAAAGATCTTCAGGTCGGCAGACAATGCCTTGCAATTAAATGTCATTGGTAGAGATGACGTTGGAATCTCTAAGGGTTGTCAGGATTGTTTGAATAAATGAAAATAGATGTTACGATTCGGGTGAAAATAATACTGAGTTCTTGGTGCAGATTTTAAGAAAGAAAGATAATTCTGACGCCATTCAGCTGGTGTGTGTTAATTTGAACTTTGAAGAGGCTGGGGTGCCTTTGAAAATTAAGTACCTACATGGTCACCTAGAGCACTATATGTCTATTAGCTGTTATTAGTGTTCCCAAGGTTACCGATTCCTAAAGTAGGCTAGAGCTTCTTTGGTTCCCTTTTGAAAAAATAAAAGGTTTATAAAACCTTAGACCTTTAGACCACTGCAACCGGTTTAACCTTCAACTTCCAAGCTAAGCATTTTATTACTATCAAGTCATAAACTGTACCATCATTGTAATAAAATACTGTTCCCTACTTATACAGGGTGTAATGAGACTACTTCCGACTTCGGGGGGTTAAAGTATCTATCGATATGAACAACTATTTCTTAGGAACCAACACTGTCACGTTACGTAATCAGCCTTAATAAGCCCATTGCTGGATATAGGTTTCCCCCATATTTGAGGGGGTTTGCTATAGTCGCCACGCTTGGCAGGCATATTGAGAACCGCAGTTCTGTTGTTTAGTCCTCAGGAGATATTGTTTTTCATCTTCTGCCAGAGAGCTCTTTTATCACTATTGAAAACTGTCAAGCGACGCCAAAATTGCCGTTGCTATTGTACTTGATAAATAGCATTGTTTTCAAAGTTTTTGTATGGATCGGGTTCCGGATTTGTACAAAGATGTCCGAACAGGCCCAAACAGACCCAAACATTTGGGCCTGTTCGGACTGAGCTCACGATACAGATAATTAGACAAACAAACTATCGAGTTCTCGGTTAACTCTCTTGTGCATTTCCTTTTAAAGCACCCGAATGTTTTTGGAAATAATCTTATTACTTACACCCTGTATACGTACCCTGTATAAATATTCGTATTGCATTTACAAAGTAGAGATTGAAATTCTCGTGTGCGTATTTTGTAAGAACACCAAGGTTCCAAAGTCCGGGTTCCCAAAAATGCGGACGTCTTATGAAATATCCGTTTAATTAAATTAGGGCTACTTTAACACTGATTGGAAATGATAGGAGACTACGTCACTAGACACACAAACGAAACTTTTACTTTTTAGTCTTCACTCGATGGCGATCGGGCTCAGACTGAACCGAGTCGGTTCGTTCGTTGATGACACCTCGACTCTGTCAAAGCGCACGTCAGATGGCGCTTGCGTTTCGTTCTGAGTGACTGGCTGCGACATAAATAAATATTCTACTTATATCTAAAAAAAAAAAAAAAATTCTGAAAATTTATGAAGATTTTATAGATATTTCTTTTTAACAACAGCAACTAGCCCCAAACTAAGCTTAACTTGTGCTATGAACTCCACTTATAGGCTGATGATGATGATGAGCCAACGCCAAAAAAGAAGATAAGGTAACGGGCGCCGTTACTTAAGAAACCATACAATACGACGTCAACAGAGGTTTAGTTGTTCTGTTATTGTCATATTGTGTGACGTTGTGAAGCATTAAATTACGTTTTGAGCACAATCCCCTTACAATAGGTAATATGACTCCCAACGCTCCCGCCCGCCTACGCTTACTTGTGGTAGAACCTATATTCACTAAATAAAAATACTTACGATCCTAATTTCAAAAAGTGATTGAAATAGGAAACAGTTAACACAAATATTTGAACCGGATCAAAAGCCGGGGTCGCTACCGCAATAGACTACCAGTGTTCTCTACTCAAATATAAAGTAGGTTAATATTATTTACGAACCGGAAGACTAAGCGTAAGACGCCATCCTACCCGATAGACTGACGATATTGTTTGGTTCACGGGAAGTCGATGGATGGAAAGGGCTCAGAATCGTTCTTCCTGGAAACGTATGGGGGAGGCATATGCCCAGCAGTGGACTTATACAGGCTGTAGATGAATATTATGTTGAAAAAATAATTTTATTTATCTATTTATTTCCGTGTGAGTTTTGTACGCAGTAAATGTATATGTGGGGGGTGAAAAAACTTAAAATTTGCGCCCCTGTTTAGAAGGCTCTTTTGGCCCCAGTCGAAATCCGACCTTAAAATACACAAAATAAAGTGAGTAAACCAGAATATCTGTACTCACCTGTGAGGTCAGTTGAAATTATACTATAAACTAGCGGCCGCTCGCAGCTTCGCCAGTTCGCAGTTTTTTCCCGTTCCCGTGATTTTTTCGGGATAAAATCATAGTAGCTTATGCATGCAAAGTTTCAGCCCGATCGGTTTAAAATTGACATTGAGATTTTCTAAATTTGTAACTTACACAGATAAGTCAGAAATGGCTTATCAGCTATTATGGCTGGTTAGATTAAAAACGAATAGATCTGAGCTAGAATCTGGCTGAGAATAAATCAAATTACACTGCGGAAGTCACCTGGTGCTTGGAGATATTACATAAACCATTTATAAGAAGACCTCGTATCCAGACGATCGTGACAAGAATATAGGCCGAATAAAGTATCGATAACAGCCGATACACCCGGAGTTTCATTTCTAGAACAAAATGTTGTTCACAATCTACCACCATCCTCGCGAAAAAGCGACTATCTAATTGCTCAAAAGAAGTTTTTTTAACAACATCATCTATAGTCCCATACTAAGCTTAGCTTGTACTATGGGAACAAATGGCTGATAGAATACTAACCTTGACTAACTTGAATAAAAACTACTGCAATTAACTTACTTTGACGCAAGAATAATGTCTGTTGAATGACGGATAAATGCCATAGAGAAAAAAAGAAGAAGAAGAGTCGTGTCCACAGAATACTTCGTTACATGTCTTGTCTAAGAATGTCGACGATGAACGAACTTGACTCTAAGTGATAAATAGGTAGGTAGGTATTTATTTTGATTGAGATAGGCATTATTGTTACTGACTTTTCCATTTCACCATATTTTGTTGGAAACTATTGGGACAATTTCATGTGATGTAGGTTTGGGGTAACCTAAATTCAATATAATGACCCACGCATTCGAATTTCAAAGCATTTCTGCTAATAGGGTCCTATGGGCTACCTTAGACATTAAAGAAGTTTCAAAATACAAAAGGTCAAAGAAAAAATATAAAAAGCTTATAGGTGGACTATTAAAACGTTTGTGACTTCGTCCGAGTGAAGCTAATGTGTTTATGACAAACTTCAACCTCATAATACCCGTTTAAGGGTTGAGTTTCGGAATTCCTTTCTTTGTATGCACTAACGCCCGAATACTCAAACGCAGCTTAGATTTAATCACGTCAAGTGACGAATTTTTGACAGACTTTCATTGCAAACTGTCAAAAAATCGCGACTTGAGACGTGATTAAATCTAAGTTGCGTTTGAGTATTATTCGACCGTATGACGAATATACTCTGAAAATTTCAAGTCTCTACGACCACTAGCGTCTGTGCGTTGTCTAATTATATCAGTCAGTCAGTCAGAACAAAGATTCTTATAATTGGTAACCGTACCGTCCTCTTTTGTACCTTTGAACCCTTTTTGTTTACATAAAAAAATTATTGACACACGTCAGTGTCCATGTCTTAGGCCGAGGCATAGAATAAGAAGACTTAGGGACTCGTTTTCTGTCATCTTTGGAAGCAACATTGTATTTTCATTTTAATTGTTTTTCTAGTGTTATTTTAAGTTCTGATGGGTAATTTTGGTGGTATTTTAACCATCATTACTTGAGGTCTTAGCACAAGTGTGAAAAATTGAAATGAAAGTGTGTTATGAGGCATCCTGATTTGAACGAAAATGTTCCTTTGGTTTTGAAGAAAAACGCCATCTTTTTCTTCAAAACCGATGACGGCTGACTTTACTTTTTTTACCGACTCGACTTGACTAAAAATAATTTATTCAACCCACCCACTTGACATTGGCAAATTGTCTGCAAGACGGACAGATGCCACAAAAAAAAAAAAAAAAGAAGACAGTCCATATTCTTAGGGCCGAGGCCAGTGTGGGATCTACTCCACATAATGATAAAAGATGTTTCAAAGACAGTGCAATTCAAACTTTTTTTAACACTTCTACTGGTGGGGCTAGCATTTGATGTTTAGTGGTATAACCATCACCTACAGCACTACCCTGCGTCCACCAACTTAGTCTGTGCCTGTAATTTCAAAATGCCCTTCTAATGGAAAATTTGGTACTAATAAACTCAACGTAACTTTGGAATAGTTACACCGTGTTTTGTCTTTCGTATTGAATGGAATAACAAAGTATTTGACAAAAAGAACGATAAACTTTTTTTTTTTTAAATGCATTTGTATGTACACGAACCTACCTACCTCTTTAGTCACCTCTCTCTAGTCTCAAAGGTTTGCTGGAAGAAAACTCTTGTTAGGGTTAAGTTCGCCTTTATACATGTCCACTATATATGTATTTTTCTATGTATTGTTTGTGTGCAATAAAGAATAAGAATAAGAACTAATCAAACCATGTAGAATTATTGAGGTCGGTGGCGTTTAGAAAAGCGTTAAAAATTAACATTCACGCTTGACCAGTTTCAAATGTTGCTAAATACCTACGATAAGCAATAAAACCAAAACATTTCGATTAACTAATACTACCTACCTACTCTAACACCGTAATAAACTCAACTTTCGAAGGCGTATCAACGCGTGTATTTTCACAATAAACAAATTAAATCATGTTGTGATAAAGCACTCTCAAAACATCGACAGCTATCACAGCTAGTTCGTAGCCTTCAGCGCTGTAGGTGGTGGGTTCGACCCCCACCGAGAACAAACATTTGTGTGATGAACATAGATGTTTGTTCTATATCCGGGTAATAAGTATGTATTTACAAAAAAAGATGTAAGTATCAGCACTATGATATAATTATTTAACACTTTAATTTCTAGGTAAGTAGTTGCTGATGGAACAAGCAGATGGCCCACCTGATGTTAGGTGGTTACCATCACCTATAGCAAAATATTGCCTCGTAGATTGCACTCAGGAACATGCCTTACTCACTTACTTACTTACGATGCATTGCTCAGCGTCAGAGCGTCTGGGCGCCTCACCAACCTGAGGCAAACAGGTGTTAAGGAGGTGGTATCCGCCAACGAGAGGTTTTCTCCGTGTTATTTCTCTTTGATGAGTGAGTATAAATGTCCAAAAAAAATATATATTGCTTATTAAAGACTAAATTTTAATTTGAACAATTGAAATAATTCTAACTATATTATTACTATGTTTAGGCCTACAACCACCATATCCGACAAAAATGCAGCGCACACCGGAGAAATATGGCTCCGACTCTGACCTTGTTGGTTTGACGGACATTCCATCTCCTCGGGGACGACGTGCCACTGGAATTGTCTCCCGATTAAAGCGCCCGAGAGGCGGTGAGGAATGGCAGAATGATTTTAAAGCCCTCAAAGACGAGATATTACAAGGTATGCAAAGTTTGAGGACAGATATAAACTCCAAGTTTGAAAGTATGGAGAAGTCTTTCGAGAAAACTAGCACAGAAATAGAGAAATCCATAGAGTTTCTCTCGCAAAAGTACGACACAGTCTCTCAAAAGCAGACTTACTTCGAAGCTACCATAAAAAAACAGCACGAGCATATTCTTTCGCTAGAAAATAAAATAGAAGATCTTTCTCGTCAAGCGCAGAGCTCCCACATCGAAATACGTAATGTACCCTTAAAGGATAAAGAATCCAAGAAGGACCTTCAAAATTACATTTGCAACATTTCTAAAATGTTAAAAGTTGAAGGCCTGGAGGTCCGCGAGGCCTATCGTTGGGCCTCCAAGAAGGATGGTAAACAGACAATTGTGGCCGAGCTAAATAACTCAGCCTGTAAGTACGAGCTACTGAAAGCTGCTAAAACGCATAATATTAATCACCCTAGAAATAGACTGAGCTGTTCCCACTTAGGCCTCACAGATTTGTCAAGCCCTATCTATGTGGGTGAACACCTGACCACCAAGGCTAGACGTCTTTACTTCTTGGGAAGGGAGCTACAAAAGTCTAGAAGTTATAAGTTTTGCTGGACGGCCAACGGCCGAATCTATGTTAGAAAAGCAGAGGGATCGCCTGCTATTCTACTGAAGGATGAAGACCAGGTGGAGAGTCTTCAAAACACAGACTGACTCATCAATCTAGTGCAAAAAACTGTAGGACTTTCACTGCAATATCCTTTGATACTTACAAGCTACATAAACTTTGTTTGTTGCTATACCTGTACATTACAACGCGCACACTCTGTTTCTATTTTGTTCATACTTTACTTACCTATTGTCAACTATTTACACAATTACATAGACCCATTTCAACGGTATATTATCATATTTTCTCTACACAAAACTAAACACTGTATTTATGTTTGTACAAACTCATGTCATATAAACCAAACCATATCAATACACGGTCATTACAAAATACACCCTATCTGCTGTGACGGCAGCTCAATACTAGCTCATCAAATGATCATGATCTTGACCTTGATAAAAATGCGTCGGCCTCAGGTATATACCTACTATGCCATAGCGGTTGCATCGACCGCCCGTGAAGCACAAATGAATTGGATGCAAATCCTGACGACGTCTAGGTACTTGGTTAGTTTTTCTGATGTTGTAAAATACCTTTTAGGTTTCTTCTCCAATTATAAATATGAAATTTTTCGCATATACTCGCGGTCTCACTACGCACGGAATAATAAGAAATTTTTGTTATCATATATTGTTATAACCTGGTATCTATGCACAATAAAACCCCTTCAACTGGTTATAAAAACTTCTGACCTAAGAAACGTTTACCAGAAGGAAATGCTAAATAAACAATCACAACCTAGTATTAGAAATGTACACAATGTAGTATTAATAATCACGTTTGGCTTCTACGTAGGCGATACATTCAACGATACTTTCTCAAGCCTGGATGTATTTTCTATTACTTCGATTTGCATACTTTATAGTAACCTACTTGAACAACGTCAACTCAACACAAAGCACATAGTAATATTATATTGTTTGTCAAGATGTATGGAACCTTTTCTATTTTTCACCTCTATTTCCGTTAACTTTCTGAGTCTTTCGACGAAATTATACATCACATTTATTTTCTTAATACTATTCCAATTAATCTGGTTATACCGTGACTTATCTTTGTCCCTTTCTACATTACATAATAATGATGTCCAATGAGTTACATTGTGATCTAGATTCCTTCAATATTGCCTCGTCGTCTTTATGCGAAGTAGAGGATTGTTTCCTTAACATTGGTGAACATGACAGCAGTCTGAAAATTATATCCATGAACATACGGAGCGTTTACAAGAACTTTGTATCGTTTGAGGTGTTGCTTGCGAGGCTTGGCTTTAAACTAGATGTGATTGTTTTGACTGAATGTTGGTTAAATGCTGATAAAAATATACCTGCACTGAACGGTTATAATTCGTTTTTCACAAAAAATTGTCATAATCAAAACGACGGAGTAATCGTCTATAGTTCCATGGAATTACAGTGTTCAATAGATGAGCCAATCTCTGATAGTGCTAATTTCCTTGTTCTAAAAGTCAAATCCGACACAGCCATAATTTGTATTTACAGATCCCCTTCATTTCACCAAATAGATGGTTTTCTAACCGCATTAGAGGAGATCATTACGTCTCTAAAGTTCTACCCGAATGTATCTATCGTAGGTGACATTAACTTAGATATCAAAAACAATGCCCTGGACGGTAAAGTTAGTAGCTATCTAAATATGACAGCGGAGTTGGGGTTTCTACCAGCACACTATTTACCTACCAGGGAGGAAAACTGCCTCGATCATGTACTCCTTAAAACTAATCTTCCAACCTTTGTTGTTGTCTTAAATACCTTGATAACCGATCACCTTCCCATTGTTATCTCTATAAATACACTCAAACGAACAAACAAAACGCCAAAACAACGCACTTTTACAAATTGGTCTGCTGTTCTCACTCAACTACAAGAAATAAACTTAAATGATAATTTTATTAGTGAGGACGTAGACCACATAACAAATTCAATAATAACTACAATCTCAAGCTTAATTAGTAAAAACACAAAGACAGTGCATATACCCAAAAAAGATAGGACGATTAAGACTTGGGTAACACCAGGCATCCTGCGTTGCATTCGCAACAAAGACAAACTTCACAAAAATTTTAAACTTAACCCGAATAATGAAACTGCTAAAACAACCTACCTTAGATACAAACAATTTTGCTCCCAAATAATTATTAATGCTAAAAATACACACGAACAAAATAAAATTAATAATAGCCTACACTCACCTAAAGCAACTTGGAAAACTATTAAAGAAATTACGAATACTACTAAACACCATAACATCTCTACTGAATTATTAAAATTTAAAAGTACACCCCAAGAGTCAATCGAAGCAGTCAATATGTACTTCGCTTCCATTGGCTCGGAATTAGCGAGTAGAATAGACTGCCAACCTACTACTGTTCCACCCACTATATCTAACCGCATTTCCAATTCTTTGGTAATTTTACCTACTGACGAATCGGAGATAGAAAGTTTAATACTAGGTTTAAAAGTAGATTCAGCCACTGGCTGGGATGGAATATCCCCAAGGTTTTTGAGAGAAGCTCGTCACATCTTAGCCACACCCCTAAAAAACCTATTCAATATGTGCATAGACCAGGGCTGCTTTCCGATTGCATTCAAAAAATCTGTAATTCATCCAATTCATAAGGATGGAGATAAAAACATTGTGAGTAACTATAGACCCATATCTATCTTACCAGCCCTATCAAAAATCTTTGAAAAGTTACTAAATTCTAGGCTTATGTCTTTTCTAAATCAAAACAAACTTTTGGCAGATACGCAATTTGGTTTTAGGGCTGCTAGATCAACGGAAGACGCAGTAGTGAGCCTGATCGAAGCGGTGTCGGAAGCCCTGGACAACAGACGTAAATGTGTCGGAGTATTTATGGATTTGGCCAAGGCTTTCGATACTGTTTCTATGCCTATTCTTGTTGAGAAACTGGAGAAGATAGGAATAAGAGGTACTTGTTTGAAACTTTTTAGAAACTTTTTATATAACAGGACTCAAAGGGTCAAAATCGGAAACCTTATCAGTACAGAAGCTTCTGTTTCACATGGAGTCCCACAGGGCAGCATCCTTGGGCCAAGTCTTTTTCTCATCTATATTAATGACCTCTGTAGTATGTCTCTTCCTAGCGCAAAAATTTTCACTTATGCAGATGACACTGCGATTATATTTGAGGAAAGGACTTGGCACAAAGCTTTCTCCGCCGCCGAAACTGGAATGGTTAAAATAATCAAATGGCTGAATTCCAACAAGTTGACAGTAAACGTAGAAAAAACTAAATATATCAGCTTCGCGATCCGCGCTAAAAATGCCCCTCCCCAAAACCTACAACTCAAAGCACACTCGTGCTCAGGAATGCTACTTTCTGAATGTAATTGCCCCTGCCTTGCAAATACTTCTACCATTAGGTATCTGGGAGTCATGTTAGACGAACGTCTTTCGTGGCTCCCTCATATCACACTTTTATCGTCCCGGATCCGCAAACTAACGTGGATTTTTAAAAAACTAAGATACATATTGAACGAAAAGCTAATAACATCTATTTACATATCAATATGTCAATCCGTCTTGTCCTACTGCATCCCTGCTTGGGGCGGTGCCTACAAAAGCCACCTGATATCCTTAGAGAGAACCCAAAGATCGATCCTCAAAACAATGACTTTTAGACGGTACCGACACCCAACGATAGACCTGTACAAGTCTTGTCAGGTGCTTACAATTCGCCAACTTTATATACTCAATATTATTTTAAGAGTTCATTCCAAAATTCCACTACACCCCGCCCACACTCGTAAAAAAAGAATAAATCGCATAGTAAACATAGCTCGCAAAACCACATTTATGCAACATCAATTTGCATTTCTATCTATACATCTATATAATCACCTAAATAAAGCTTTATCAATAAATACACTAAACTTGGCTAATTGTAAGCACACTGTAAAGAAATGGTTACAGGGTAAGACGTATGATGACACTGAGAGCTTGTTACAGATTTCAAAGTAAAAATTTCATTCATTCTATCATTCATTCATCATGAGTTCCATGCCTGCATACATATCACTCCGTCTATAAACTACACAGGTACGCAGTATCTGTATCTCTTTCCCTTTCTCACACACTCACACTCACACTCACACACCCTCACGCACCCCTTTCACACCTCTCTCAAACACCTGTGGGTTCTCCTGTGAAACCCTGGCTCTTAAGAGACTTGAGTTATCAGGAGAATCCTCAGAATCACACGCACATACTTTCACACACATACAAACACCCCCACACTCGCATACACTCCAAATTCTAATTAACTATAATACCAACGAGGGCGCTGCGAACCGGGGCACAGATTTTCTAGTCCGGCTCGTAGTGCGTCATATCTTAGAATAACTATACATTATGCTAAATACTATAATGCAAGCATCGACTACCTACTAAGTACCTGTAATGTATTAGTTACCTACCTGTTATGTCAATAAACATATATTTCATTTCATTTCATTTCATTTCATTTCACTATATGAAAAAAATATCCAAAGTGAAGCAATTTTTATTTTAAATTTGGTTATTTCTTGGTATTGATTTTTAGTATTTTTTTTCACACAAATATTTGTCAAAGTATTTATCACAAAGTGAACAATTGGCAGTTCGAACTAATAATTCATTAGGCTACAAATAATTATTTTTTGAATGCGATATGAAATGGAATGCGCGCGGGTCCCTGTGCGGGCGACGGGCGGCAGTGCAACTCAGTATGGACAGACTCCTCAAGGTCGTTGGCGAGTACCACCGCCTTAAGCCATGTTGGATTCCCGCCTTGGGACAAATGTTTGTACGATCTGCAAATATTTGTTTCGGGTGTTCTGGGTATTTTCTATGTATAAAATATGTATGTATGTAATGTATTGTATTAAGTATATCAGTCGTCTAGTACCCATAAAACAAGCTCTGCTTAGCTTGGTCGCTAGATGATGCGGTGTGGATTGTCCAGCATTATTATTATTACTAATATATTTTGCGAAAATAATCGATGATTCATTGTTTTTTGTAAAACATTGTAAAATGAACATACTTAATCCACATTATTATCTAATTTAAAGATCTTGTAAAACGCAGTGTCGCGTTCCCACTCGAACACTTTTTTCTAATACACATTCTCTAATGACAACATTATACTATGGGTTTATATTTGACAGCACAGTTATGATGGTTCCAATAGAGATAATTTGATGACTCCCAAAAGCATATAAAAATGCGTTAATCATAAACAAGTCACATAAAATCGATTAAAAAGCGTACACAGTTAAGAATAAACATATTTCGAACCAACTGGATATTTTATTTGCTGTGGAAAATATGAAATTTGAAAACGAGTTAATGAATTAATGAAATGTAAATAACGAGCTATGTTCAAAGAAACCCGAAGTAAGTGGCACAGAACAAACAATAGTATGATGTACAGTCAGCTGCACTAGAATGTATACAACGCGTAACGTTCAAAACGGTGTCATAACGTTTTAGTAAACTCGTAAACAATAAAATCTTATAAATCATGAAATTAGCTGATAAGTTCACTTATCAGCTAATTTCATGATTTCATGAGTTTTTGCCCTGTAATTATTAATTGTAACGCTGTAAAACCATTCTGTAAGTTACGAATTGTATATATTCTAGTGCAGCTGACTGTACTTAGGTACAATCACTTCACAATCAGAGGTAAGCTTTTTAACCTACATTTTCAAAGTATTAGTTGTACATATTTTTATATGATGATGCGTTACTTTGGTAATGCTGCGAGGTGATGGTAACCACTTAACATCCGGTGGGCTATCAGTTTGTTCCATCAGCAAGTCACATAAAAAAAATCTTAGCTATGGTCTAACGACTTAGATAACCTTCGGCAGCTTCACAAGCCTCCCAACCACGAGGATATACAAGTAGACCAACAAACAGCTTGACATGCTACAAAATTACATAATTATTAGTGGTACAGCCTACCAACAAGCCATTAGAGACTCTATTTGAGGGTAAACATCGTTACAAAGGAATCACAATGTGCTTTTATTTATTTTGCGAAAATAATTGGGTTCGCGAGAGACCGCCACACGCTTGTCATAATAAAGACATGTGGAAACCAGCGCGACTTTGTTCGCGGGAAGGTATATCGAACTTAAATGCCTGATGCTAAGTTTAAATTAAAAACCGGCCAAGTGCAAGTCGGACGAAAGGTTCAGTACCACTATCTATAGTAAAAACGTCAATTTTTTTTTTATTTTATTCTGTTTTTTAGTATTTGTTGTTATAGCAGCAACAGAAAAACATCATGTGTGAAAATTTTAACTATCTAACTACCGGACAGACAGACAGACAGACAGCGGAGTCTCAGTAATAGGGTCCCGTTTTACCCATTGGGTACGGAACCCTAAAAAGTATTACTCGTAGTTCGCACATACGCGCCATCCTACTAGTCCTACTTATATTGTAAACGCGAAAGTTTGTATGAATGGATGGATGTATGGATGGATGGATGGTTGGTTACTCTTTCACGCTCTAACCAGTAGACCGATTTGGATGAAATTTGGAATAAACAAAGATTATAACTTGGATTAACATATAGGCTACTTTTTATCCCGAAAAAATAACGGGAACGGGAAAAAACTGCCACTATCAAATATATCCAGAGGCCCGATCCTCGTATTTTTTGGAGCTGAGACAAGATTATACCTGGAAATTGATTGTCAAAATTGAGCCTGTCTGAAATGTCAGTTTCGTAGAATACCATTTGATTGACACGATGTCGTGTTTTATGATATTTCGTTGGCTTCGTTTTCTGTCATCTTTGAAAGCAACATTGTTTTTTTTTAGTGTTATTTTAGGTTTTTATGTGTAATTTCGGTGCCATTTTCACCATAATTACTTGAAGTCTTAGCACAAGTGTGAACTGTTGAAATGAAAGTGTGATTGTGGCATTCTGGTTTGAACGAAAATGGCACTGTTAGGCTTTGAAGAGAAGCGCCATATGAAAAAATCGCGCTTCTCTCAAAACCAATGACAGCAGACAAATGTTTTTTACTGATGACTTCACTAAAAGTTTTTTTTTTATGGCATGTCTCCGTCATTCGGACAATTTTGCCAATGTCAAGTGGGTTGAATAAAATACTTCTCAGTCAAGTGGAGTCGGTAAAAAAAGTAAAGTCGGCTGTCATTTGGTTTTGAAGAAAAAGATGGCGTTTTTCTTCAAAACCAAAAGGAAACATTTTCGTTCAAATCAGGATGCCACATTCATTTCAACTGTTCACACTTGTGCTAAGACCTCAAGTAATGATGGTTAAAATATCACCATTTATTTATTCTTTCACTTCACATTGGCGAAATTGTATATCGAATGACAGACATGCTATTATGAGGAAATGAAAAAGAATGATGTTACGTTACGAAAATTGGGCGACTGGACACAACACAATAAGCGGAACAGTCAGTCAATCAGGAGTACAAAGGTTATTTTGATTTTGAAAGCATTTGTTCGTAAATAAAATGAATTGGGCTCATTTTATTTTTCAATGTTTTTATTTTGTGATATCCTGGAACTTATTGTTTTACCTAGAAGTAGTAGTAGAGCTCTTTGTGAAGGGCTCGTCCGGGGCAGTACTACCACCATGCCTATTTCTGCCGCCAAGCAGCTTGCTGTGTTCCGAATTGAAGGGTGTGGGTGCCGGTGTGATTACAGGTACATGAGACTTAACACCTGTATGCCTCAGGTTGATGGATACTGAGTGGTGCATCGTCGGTGACGTTCCTAACGAGCGTGACCTACGAGACAATGCTTTGTAACTTTTTACTTTGTATGGTAACCACTTAACATCAGGTGGGCCGTCTGCTGGTTCCATCAACAAGTTGTATAAAAAAAATACCTTGATAAGTTGACATGAAGCTTTACCAGTACCTATGCCTCATGCAAAAAAAAAACAAACAGAGGGAGTGTACAACGGATGAAGTGATCTGAAGCTTATAATTATTATTTTTTCCTTAAATGTATACTTACCTTTATAAATCAGACTATAAATACGCAGTCTTCTTTGCCTTTACAATACAAACCCGTAGACATCAGATTTGACTTTCAAGGACTAAGAAAACGCGAAAAATCGCTAAAACTTGTACCCCCACTTTGCAAAAGTCTACATAGGTAAGCGAGGTCTCCTGTTCTCACAGAACCACTATAATAATAATAATAATAATGCTGGACAATCCACACAGCATCAAGCCCCAAGCTAAGCAGAGCTTGTGTGACTGACATACTTAATACATCACGTACATAGATACTTTTTATTATACATAGAAAATACCCAGAATACCCGGAATAAATATTTGCAGATCGTACAAACATTTATCCCAAGGCGGGAATCGAACCCGCAACCTCCTGCGTCGCAGGCGGACATTCGCCCGCCGCGCCACATCGGTCGTCTAAGTTATATATAAATAAATAAATAAATAAGGCCGGACGATCCACACAGCATCATCTAGCCCCAAGCTAAGCAGAGCTTGTGTTATGGGTACTAGATGACTGATATACTTAATACAATATTATATTACATACATAGATATTATTTATTATACATAGAAAATACCCAGAATACCCGGAATAAATATTTGCAGATCGTACAAACATTTATCCTAAGGCGGGAATCGAACCCGCAACCTCTGCGTCGCAGGCGGACATTCGCCCGCTGCGCCACATCGGTCTAAGTTCTATATTACCCAAACACGTATGGTATCATGAATGTATAAGTACACCAAAATCAGAGGTAATTCTTCATTTCTTTCTTTTTGTGGCTGGCGGAAGCGGACCGAACGGTAAAGACTACATTTCATTAACTTTTTTTGATGGCCACCTTCGATGATCACTGAATTCTGTCTGTTGTTTTTTGGTAATTAATACTGACGATGCGGTGGCGGTTCCGATGGGTCTTAGTTGAATAAGAGACTAGACAGAAGAGAGGCTACTAATTACTATGCACGCACTTGCAGTATTTATAATATTTTTTTTTATATAATTGCTGGTAAAACAAACATATGGTCCGCCTGTTGACAACAATAATAATAGTGCTGGACAATCCACACACCATCATCTAGCCCCAAGCTAAGCAGAGCTTGTGTTATGGTTACTAGATGACTGATATACTTAATACAATACATTACTTACGATAGTTCTTTGTTGAATAAGAGACTAGACATAGAAGAGAGGCTCTAATTACTATGCACGCACTTGCAGTTTTTTTTTTTTTTATATAATTGCTGGTAAAACAAACATATGGTCCGCCTGTTGACAACAATAATAATAGTGCTGGACAATCCACACACCATCATCTAGCCCCAAGCTAAGCAGAGCTTGTGTTATGGTTACTAGATGACTGATATACTTAATACAATACATTACTTACATAAATCGCATTTATCAGGTTAAGAAGGGCTGAATGTCAAAAGTTTGTTATCTACTCTTTAAATAAATACAGACACACCTTGAACACAGTGTCATCTAAACAAACTAAAGTAAAAAACTATTGCAATAAAATATTTTCTATTCTATTCTAATTGCTGGAATTTAACCCCTAAACGGGTACAGAGGGGTAGAAGTTTGCATTAAAATAATTTCAAACAAGCAAAGTCACGGGCGTTTTGCTAGTCGATCATAAAATATAACTTTGCCTATAGCCTCTAGATGACACTTTACTACTCATCGAACTAAAAGCGAACCGTCATAAACTATAACGTGTCTTTGAATATCCTCAAAATTGGCTCAATGAAAGTTTAGTAGATCTTATGTTGCAAAATTAGGAGTACCTAAACCCGGTCTTCAAAATTTTAAATGGAAATGTTATTTATTTACGTAGTTTTTTTACCCTCTGCGTCCAAATACCTCTTCGATCATACCAGATTTCCTCCTGGACCTTCCGCGCAATCATTTATTTCCTAAAAATAAATGATTTATTGTTATAGGTAGGTCAAAAAAAGATGGAACGTGTGGAAGATTAGCATCAAGTCGCCAGTTGAGAACCTTTATTTCCCAGCGGTTGTCGGTTTTACGCGCTACAATACAAAAAGAAACTTGCTAATTCTAAGAGATACAACATAATAAAAAACAGACATTTCCTCAACACCATTTAGTCTTAAACTGTAGATAGCTCAACTGTTTCATATATATTTCGTACATACCAATTAAAAATATCTGCAATAGTTGTAATTTTCTTTGAAAATAAATGTTACTTATTCAATAATTAGTATTATTATGAATTCATATCAAAATAAGTAAATTTATAGTCTCAAGTGTTTGAAAGAAAAGACTTTTCTTTTACGCAAGGAGCTAATACGACGTTTACAGCTCAACGAAGTGATCAGTTAGTGATCAAATAAAATGAATAAAATGATCTTGGATTTACATAATACGAGTATCTTATTGTTTCTAAAGCCTTATCAAAAAGCTTTTCGAAGCTCATTATAAAAACTTTACCAAACCTGAGAGCTGATTGTAACTTGCTGAAGCCGACTCTTGAAGTAACTTAATTGTTTACCGTGAGCGTATTTCAAGCTTCATTTAATGTTGCGCAATATCACCTAACTTTACCTCGCTTAGCGAATTGTTAATGAAACAGTATAACTTTAAGATCGATCGGACGGGTGTTAAAAGTCTTCCTACATGCAGAGGTATCAGAATACCTAAATACATAATTTAAATAAAACATTCTAATTTTTTTTTTTGTCAAATACAATAGAACGTTTATTTACATAGAAAATTATAGCTAATACAAGTATTTATAATTGGTATGTACAAAATACATCATTATCAAACAATGAAGACGACCGATGTGGCGCGGCGGGCGAATGTCCGCCTGCGACGCAGAGGTTGCGGGTACGATTCCCGCCTTGAGATAAATGTTTGTACGATCTGCAAATATTTATTCCGGGTGTCCTGGGTGTTTTCTATATGTATAATAAAAAAAACTATATATGTAATGTATTGTATTAAGTATATCAGTCATCTAGTACCCATAACACAAGCTCTGCTTAGCTTGGGGCTAGATGATGCTGTGTAGATTGTCCAGCATTATTTATTTATTTTATTTAATTGAGCTATCTACAGATCGTTGCAAACGATTTAAATCAGTGCCAATCGGAAACATTGGCTGCATTGCCACGCTGAATGGCAATGGTAATTCGCTGAGCCAGACACTTGGGTCACGCTTCGCTTCGACCAGACGCCCCAAATGAATTTAAAAAACCGGCCATGTGCGAGTTGGACTCGCGCACGAAGGGTTCCGTTCCATTATAATAAAAACCGGCCAATTGCGAGTCGATCCTCGGTAAAATCTAAATAAAAATAAAATAATATTTAAATATTTCTCACCATTTAAGTGTAATAACATTCTTTGTTTTGGTGTTACACCGTATTCAATATTTCTCACCATTTAAGTGTAATAACATTCTTTGTTTTGGTGTTACACCGTATTCTATATGTATTTATAAAAAAGTATCGAGGTATCTTATTTACATAGAACAAGCTTTTCTTAGGTTTGGGATAGATGGCGTTAATTGGCGTGAAATGAACGTAAGTATTTATTTATAACTAATAGAATACTACTCGTAATTACCTATGTTTTTGGTATGTATGTATGTATTACGTTTTGATTGTTGAATCAATAAGTTGTAACGAACGTAGTGTTGAAAACGACTATAAAGCGTCAATGTATTTTGTGACCTTATGCAGAAGTAGTAAGTTTTCAAGAGTAGTAGTACTACCACACATCTGTGAGTACTACCCTCCACAAGTGATTATTACTACAATATAACTTAGTGATATTTTGCAGGATTATGACACAACTAATGCATAAATTGCCTGGAAAGGCTTAAAATACTTTTAATACTTTAAATCTAATAATTTGCTTACAAACAAATACACATACAAACACTATGAATTTACCTAACAATGTCTTCTTTAAATTTAAGAGCTTAGCTCTTATCGGGGGCTCGATGCAATTTTCTCCATTTCGCTCTTTCTTGTGCGGCCTCCTTGACCGCCTTGTACGACATGACAGCCACCTTCTTATTTTTCTGGTTTAAATAGCTTATCCTTGGCCTTCCTCGTTCGGTTTCTCAAGAAATCCATATTTATGTATTTAATAATTTTAAGTATTCTGATCTGTGAGTTTCTTACAATGGGTGCTAAATATTCAAACTTTAGGGTTATCCAAACGTACTGCCACCCACAGGCACCACTCTTTGGATTTACCTTTCAACCCGCGCATTGTGTGGGTGATGTCCGTGGGTTTATTTGTACTTACTTGAAGCTTATACCTATAGCTATTGTTTCATGTGAGGGGTAACAGTGAGCTCGATAGTTCGACATGCCATTACTCGTAGCTTGAGCCGCTAAATGCTTATATGCTAAATGCCTCATGTGCTTATAACTTGACTGGCACACACATTCTTCAAACCGGAACACAGCAAACTGCTTGGCGGTAGAAAAAGCTATGGCAGTAATACTTCCCCGCACGAGCCCACTAAAAGTTCTTACTACTACCACAGACAAGAGATTATATCTCGTCTGTGCTACTACTAGTTCTGTGTGTACTACTAACACTGTGTGAATTTATTAGTTTTATCAATGGGTCCTTGTGATCGATATGCGTTTCATCAAAAAACCTTAACACGAAACGTATATCGATTTTTGTGGTAGACCAACAGTTTATGTGGGCAATTAGTGTATAGTATACCAATGCGTGAAAATGAGTGCAAAGGTAACCCATTAGTAGATATGTGAGAAAAAGAGTAGGCAGTGATGTGTGAATGTTTAATTACAACATAAATAATAATAGGTACTACTAATATTATAAACGCGAAAGTTTGTAAGTATGGATGGATGGATAGATGGATGTTTGTTACTCTTTCACACTCTCACCAGTAGACCGATTTGGATGAAATTTAAAATGAACATAGATATAACTTGGATTAACATATAGGCTACTTTTTATCCGTAAAAAATAACGGGAAAGGGAAAAAAAGCGAAGCTGCGAGCGGCCGCTAGTAAATAATAATAATGCTGGACAATCCACACAGCATCATCTAGCCCCAAGCTAAGCTGTATGGGTATTAGATGACTGATATACTTAATACACACTATGATAACTTACATAGATATTTTTATTATACATAGAAAATACCCATGTCATAATAGGTGCCAAATGTATTTGAATGTGTCTTAGACTACCCTCCTTAGATATTCTCGTTGAATCTTGAGTAACTACTATTTGGTACTAAAAAATCTGAGGGTATACAAAACGTCTCCAGGCACGGTAGATATACCTACCCTCAGATAGCTGTTTCTTTATTTTCTCTGAATATTAAAACGAAAGAAGTATACCTATAAATTAAGTAAGGTAGCTGTTTGACTAGTTTTGTAAGCAAGTATTAAGTTATTGTAATTTATTATTCGTTTTCGTAACACATCTGACCTTCAACTATCGATACATTACTGAGATACACCAATATAGATACGATCTATAAGTATTTACAACCGAGAGGCGTACCAACACGGAATAAAGTCATTTTTAAAAAGAAAACATGCCATAATACATTATACGTTCAATATATTTTGTTTTCTGGCTGCCGAGGTAGACGTTAAATAATTGATTGTATTGTCGTAAAGGAATTTTAATTTGAGCTGTGGGAATTTTAACATTATTTTTATTTATTATGATTGTTTGAGGTGTTCGTTGTCACATAATACGGAAAAGATTTCACCATCCATCCATAAAAGTATTATGTCATCATCATCATCATCAGCCTGTGGAAGTCCACTGCTGGACATAGGCCTCCCCCATACGTTTCCAGGAAGAACGATTCTGAGCCCTTTCCATCCATCGATATATATCGAAAAGTATGTATAACAATCCATAAAAGTATATGTATTATAAGTAAGTCATCTGGTACCTATAGTACAAGCTATACTTAATTTTGGGTTAGATAATGTATACAAATTATTTTTATTAACTACGTAATTTTTACTCGTGTTACAAGGTTAGTTTGAAAATCTATTAGACCCGCCGTGAACTTTTCTTAAAATTTTTGATAAATTTACACAGTTGACAATTTCTTAAAAAACCGGCCAAGTGTGAGTTGGACTCGGACACGAAGAGTTCCGTACCATCTTGTGATAAAAACGGCAAAAAAATCACGTTTCTTGTATGAGAGCCCCCTTAAATATTTATTTTATTCTGTTTTTTAATATTAAGTATACTTACATCTTCTGTAAGAATTTCAACTCTCTTACTATCACGGTTCATGTGATACCGCCTGCTGACAGACGGATAGACAGACAGATAGCGGAGTCTTAGTAATAGGGTCCCGTTTTACCCTTCTGGTACGGAACCCTAAAAATTCAGAAAAAGAGCATCGAATACGCTGACTGTACAAGTATTCTGTGGCGATGCCTATTAAAATTAATTTCACGTAAAGATGCAATGGCGTTCGTCCACTAATTTGTTGACAGAAGACGAGTACCTATTTTTAACTGTCTTTAATGTAAATATACCTACCGACCGGCGAATCATCGCTTGGTTACCGGGGCACTACTTAAGGTGCTACCGTTAAAACAAACAAGCGTGACGAGAAGAAAAAAAAATCTCTAGGGTACTTATAGTTTAATACTTTTTTTGCTACTGGTGGAACAAACTTGTGTGCCAATTTTCGTCTAAATCGGTTGAAAAATAGCAGAGCACGCTTATTATAAACGTGCCCTTACGATGCACTACTCTGCGTCCATCAAGCTAAGGCATACTGGTACTAAACCTCGTGTGCCTGTGATTACACCGGCACCCACACTCTTCAAACCGAAACACAGCAAGCTGCTTCGCGGCAGAAATAGGCATGGTGGTAGTACTTCCCCGGACGAGCCCTCCACTAAAAGCTCTACTACTACTACTTTGCTCGCTTATTCAATCATTATTTTCATGCACGAGTAATTTTAAGCAAGCAACTACTTTTTTCTTAAACGCGCGAGTGATTTAGGAACATAAAGTACGTAAGAATCAATAAACCTAATTCGTGAATCAATAATTAAAAGCGACCACACGATCTATCAATCTTTCCATTAATCAAACGCCACAGATAAATTGTCTGATGCTTAATTTAATAACCCAAATTAGCCATTAGACTAAATTAAGGCTGAACCGTTATGTTGTCATGATTTGTGAACACGATCAACAGATGACAATCCATTTCTTGTCAATGTTGATTAAGTTCACCAGTTTGTTCTGCAGGTATACTCTTAGAAAGATAAACGAAGCTTTGTTATGTTTTGTAACACACTTCGGGGCCACTCGGTATTCGTTTCACAGTGAAGTTGTCAATGCCTGATATGCCACGTAGTATATAAAATAATATAAAATATAAACGACAATACAAATATCATAGACGTAGCTTCAAAAGCCGCCAAGCTGAAGTGGGATTGGGCTGGTCATATCTGCCGCATGCCAGGTGAGCTGTGGGCAAAGATAGCCACTGATTGGCTTCCTGATACAGCGAGAAGGCGACGCGGCAGACCCAAACGGAGATGGCGGGACGAGCTCAACTATTTTCATAGGGATTGGAAAAACTTAACGCAGGATCGGAATGTGTGGAGGGAATGGGGGGAGGCCTTTGCCCAGCAGTGGGACACGGAGGGCCAATAATAATAATAAACGACAATACGAAACTTCGTTTATCGTTTCTAAGAGTAGATCTACTATGTCTTGCGTTCATCATCATCTTCCTGTCCTTATCCCATACTAAGTGGGGTCGGCACAACAGGTTTTTTTCTTCCACTCTCTTCTATCAGTCGTCATCTCAGTGTTCACTGTGTCTTAGCGTTATATTGTACATACCACTTAAAAAATCTTTGTCTTGAATGATTCACATAGACAACACTAGCCTAATAAACCACTTGCCGTAGAGATTCGAAGTTTGTAGGGTAGGTATTGGGTCCAATTCTCGTAACAAAATAATAATTATAAATTATTAAATCAAAAAATGATATAATTGAATGATTTTATCATCAAATTCATGTTCCGATCGTGTCAATCTCCAGATGGTATTCTTCGAAACCAACATTTCAGACATGTCCTATTTTGACAATTAAATTCCAGTTTCAATCTCATCTCAGCTCCAAAAAAAAATCGATTGGTGCACGACTTGAAGGTCACTTTCACTAGACCACCAGTCTCTCGGACTAGACTCGTAAATTTACACTTCAATAATACGAACAAAATATAAAATCAAACGAACTTACCTGTAAGTGACGTTCGATGATTATTAAACATTGTGATTCGCCTTTCGAGATTACACATAAAATATTCATCACACCATTGTTTGTTCTCTGTGGGGATCGAGTTTTCCTACTTAGTAGATATATGTACAGTTGCATAGACAACTTGTCATATACTGTACTGATAGTATACTATCAGTAAGCCTATAGGCTTACTAGTCTTCTTTGTTTGTTAGTTTCATTAAAGTAGATATATATGGATAGATTTGTATAGGGCAGTGATGCACACCTTTTTTCGGTTTAGGCGCATAAGGTCCCACTCGCAAAACGTCCCTCCACCAAAATTACGTCCCATTCGCAAAAAGTCTTCTTTGCACACTATCCCTTGTGCAAAATACTCCAGCTGAATAAACAATTCCTATCGAAATACGATTTTATTATTGACATTACAATTGTACCAAATATGGTAGAATTGTTTTAATTTTCAAAACCCATTTCAGTCATTTACGACAGTTATTAAAATAAAGGTAAGCTTTATAAATTATTAAAAAAACATGCTTATTCAATTTCCAACCCATTATAATAAAATAAAAGACACACCCAGCCATTTCCCCAACACGCCTCCGTCCCAATGGTCGACAATTATTTTTTAATTACAATAAGCGATGACAAGTGTTGATTATTCACGATTTAATTATAAGGGACTGCAACATTATAATTACGGAGGCATTAAAGGAAGCTTCAGTTGCTGGGCAGTTGCCAGTGTAGGATTTGGGGCATCTAAGGCCCGCTTGCACAATGCGAGCCCCTAAACACAACTAACGCAACTAACGAACAACGAAACTAGTTAACGAAACTAATTATGTTTAACATCTTGGATCTTGGAAAATAATAATAATAATAATGCTGGACAATCCGCACATCTAGCCCCAAGCTAAGCAGAGCTTGTGTTATGGGTACTAGATGACTGATATAATTAATACAATATACATTACTTAACACAATGTATTTTTAGACTGCCCCTGTAGGCAAACTTCCTTACTACGTCCACTTCACAAAAGCACCAATTCATCGCCCACTTATTTTGAAGATTTTGGAGGATCATTTTATTTAGTGGTTATCATTTATAATGTTTAACCGGCGATTTCTCATCGTGTTCATAATTAACAACATAATTAATTGTAGATATACAAAATACAATACAGATAAAGAGATTCAAAATACTTTTTCTGTATTAAAGGGATAATAAATTAAGGTTCGTTAATAAAATAAATAAAGGAATAAAAGAATAAGGTTCTCGAATGAACCACGAACGGGAAGACGAAGCGTAGAACGCCCTCTTACCCGAAGGACTGACGATATTTCTAGAATCGTGGGAAGTCGATGGACAGAAAACTCAAAGTTGTTCTTCCAGGAAATGTAAAATAAAACAAATATTTACGAAATAGTGATTACATCAACAAAGGCGAGCTTAACCCTAAAAAGAGGTTTATTCCAGCAATCTTTTGAGAAGAGAAGTAATACATATGAAGATGAATAAAACAAACTGGCCAAGTGCGAGTCAGACTGGCGCACGAAGAGTTTCGTACCTACCAATTTCTATAAAAAAAACGGCAAAAAAATCACGTTTGTTGTATGAGAGCCCCCTTTACTTGTTTACTTTTTAAATACAAAAATACAGCTATTATTTTAATCAAAATCGAGCTCTCCATTTTTTCGACTATTACAGCCTCGTAAATCTATAAATACCTATCTTTGTTACAAGAAACTTAGTATTTTTAATCACATAATTGGCACTAAAATATTTCCTCTAATAAATTGCGATACTTAGAACTGACCATTTATAGGAAAACGGCTACCGTAGATATTACTGTTTTTCTAATAACACCACAGTAAAGATTAAAATCAGCTAGTTCACTCTACAAGGAAAACATAAACCAGCTCAAGAAATACTATAGTTACCTACGAAGGCTCCAACCTCTATAAAGAAATATAAACTTTGGTAAAATACTGTCATAAACATCACCATTTAATGTATTTATGCCCGTAAATTAAATAAAATACAATAAAACATATAAATAATAATGCATTATGATAAGCACGTAACTAACAATCATTTACTTAGAACAAACATTTGTGTGATGAACATAGATGTTTTTTCTGTGTCTGGGTGTAAATATTGTATTCTAAAATAAAAATGCATTTACAAAAAAAACATATATAAGTATTCTATGAGTCATCTAGTTCCCATAGTACAAGTTATGCTTAGTTTGAGGCTAGATCATGTGAAAATAAATATTTATTAAAAAAAAGTTTTATCTCCACGTTGTTACGTTATTAGAAGTCGCACTTGTAAACGCAAATCTCATATTAGAATCGCTCTTATCATTAAAATTTGAAAATAATTGTCGTCTAGCAGTGGCTCAAGTCGATGACTTTTAAACAACTGAATATCAATAACGTAATCGTCACCCTGCTGTTTTTCGATGTAATCAAACCCATTATTTGATTGTAATTTAATTACATATTTGAAAGACTCAAAAACTTAAAACAAGATCATAAAAATAGCTACCGGAATGAGAACTTCCTAATTTGTTCAATGAAAAGTTGAAATACATTTTTGTTTGCATGAAGAGAGTTAGCCATTTGCCATGGACTGTGGCTTCAACTGGAGTAAACAATGAATAATTCATGAAAATACCGTAGTTTTTTTATAAATAAAACTTCCACATGTAATTAAGATAAATCTGGCGCAACAGCGATTTCCGTCGAATGGGTTACAATAGTGTTAACATTATGTCACGATGCAAAAGTTATTAACATACATTATTATGTATATGTAGTAGAGATAACATTTAAATAGGGCATTATTTTGTGTAAATTAAAGGATATTTCAGTGTTGTCACTTGTAACCTGTAACATACAAGTGTTAAGTCTCATGTGCCTGTAATTTCACCGGCACCTACACCCTTCAAACCCGAACACAGCAAGCTGCTGGTGGCAGAAAAATTGTAACCTGGATTAACATCCTATATGTTAATCCACTACTTTTTATCCCGAAAAAATAACGGGAACGGGATAAAACGCCACGCGGGCGAAGCTGCGAGCGGCCGCTAGTATGTAATATTTCAAAGCTTTTAGGTTACACGTATACAGGGTGTAAAATAATACTCTAGAAAACTAATTTATACGCACTTTACAATGTTAGAGCCCCCTCAATAAACCACAAATCGAGACAAAATGAAAAAGGAAGATTAGATAGCTACAGTTTCAGCAATTCGTATTAAAAAAGAAAAGTTTTGTTAAAACCAAACAAACAAATGGATTTGTTTTTTGGTAGACCTAAAAGCATTGGTAGTGTTTTTACACCTTGTGCTTAGGGCTAAATAATTAAGTCAATTAGATTACAAGGTTGTCCCTGTTCAATATTTCGGTCACACTTTTCCTATTTTTTGTGTAGAAGCACTGCGATGATGATTAGTATTTTCGATCTAAATTTCAGTAAATAAAGTAGTTAAAGTCATAAGTCATAAGCATTTATTGGTAAAGTCAATTTACAGGTCAAGAACACAGGATTATTAATTAAATAAATAGCATTACGTTTTTGATCCCCAAACATGGTATATATCCCCTCCGATCTTTTAGTACCAACCTACTTGAGATTCTTCGAAGACGGAACGACGGATTTTTCAGAAAAATCTATTGGTGCACGATTGGATTTGAACCTACGACCTTTGGCCCCAAGATAAATCTGTATAATGAATACATGAATAAAATTAGATATAAGCACAACTTCAGCACTGGTGTTCAAGTGCGAGTGAAAACGCCTTCTAATCGTCGTGGGTTCGAATACGGTCGTGTATTACCAATAGATTTCGTGCACAAGTGGTCTTAAACGGTCTCTTTCTCTCATAGCCAGTTACGTTTCGTAAATTAAAGAAGTTTTACTTCAGTCGTGTGGTCTAAAGCACACTCGTTTTTTTCTACATAATACCTTGTTTACGTGATTCTTTTTCGCAGTGCAGGTAACGCCAGGCGAAATGGCAAAGATAACTAGTGTATCTGCCGCGAAAGTTAGTTAGTTTGCACGTAATGAGCGGTCCTAGTTTGCTGTTAGTTTCGATGTTACAGCCGATATTTCAAGGCATACCTATTTACACATGAACGCGTAGATAAAGTTAAGCTCTCACGGTGTTTTGTGTAATGGGAGCTCGGTTTCCGAGTCGATCAGATAGTGCACCTGATGTTAAGTAGTAGCCTTGCAGATCACCGTGGTTAGGAACGTGCCCTACAATGCACTGCTCTGCGTCCTTCAATTTGAAGCATATAGGTGTTAAGCCTCATGTGCTTGTAATTTCGCCGGCACCTACACCCTTCAAACCGTACAGCAAGCTGCTTAGCGACAGAAATATGCATGGTGGTAGTACTTTCCCAGACGAGTCCTTCACAAAGAGCTATACTACTGTGAATATGACAAACCCAAAGTCCAACAATTGACTTTAGGATGATGATGATGTAACTCTATGGTTACTCTATGGTGTAAAGGTTATTAAGTTAGATTGGGCTATTACATGGAGAGCCCACAAAACGATAAGCAAGATACGATCATCTATGGAACTTATCGACTCACTTTCTAATAGAGTAGGAACCGACGACAAAACACCTACATTGTCACAGAAATTAGTTTTGCAGTTAGTTCGGCAACACCTCAATTTGCAGTAGCTCTGCCTTCTGCGCTGCAGATTTTGACGTGTTCGATCTCCACCGAGAACAAACATTTGTATGATGAACAAAGGTACGTTCTATGTTTAGGTGTTATATTGTATATTTGGTCCTCGCGACCAAACCTAGAAGCCAAAATCCGATTAATTTCATGTTCATTGACACTCACTGTAAACGCGCAATCTATCGCAGTTTTAATTTGTTTATAAATAAATGAAGCCACGATGGTAAAAAAATTTTTGTCTTTAATTAAATAAATTACTTTTTTTCTGATTATAAGAAACATAATAGTTATCGCTCAAAATTTTGATAAGTGCGCGACGAAAGCTTTTTTTTAAAGAAGTTTTTGCGATTTTTTCAAGATGCTAAATAGTTTGTGTAAAATATTATTAGATAAGTATTTTGTGTGAACTCTTTACTATGCGCTGTATTTTTTTTCAAATTTGTATCAGTGATTGATTTGCCTAACTGCGCGACGAAAAACAGGACTTTTACGGATTTTTGGCTCAGGAACGCGGCGAGCTCTTGTCTATGTCATTTAATAAAATTTCTTTCGATAACATTGATAACAAAGCTATAAAAAAGATTATGAGTTTGGTATAACCGATGGACGCCGATAGCAAGAATATGTATATGGGTTACGTTTCCAAAAGATAACTGCCCTATAACTATAACAAAATAACCGTTACTTTTATTTTATACAACTGTTAAATCGAATATTGAAAAACCATTGAAATTATAGTTTATTTTTACTACTCAAATTAAATAGTGCTCATAAAAAGGTGTTTTGGAAAATTAATCTCATTATACTAATTCCAAATCGCTGGAGCAAATGTAATCTCGAATGACGGATTTTTTTTTCACACGGTTTTTCTGATAAGCGCAGAAGGCGCTACGTCATTATACAAAAGATGGTTTGTTGTCAACGAGCGCAAAACCACCACTTAGGTACGGATCTCGGCTTGGGCTGTTGCAGCAGAGGAGGGAGCTACGGAAAGACCCTTATAAGGCGTTGACGGGGAGGCATCTGCGTCCCCGCTGGCGGGGTAGGTATGATTGTGTAGTGATGAGGCGACCTCCACCGCATTTGCGGCAGTGATCGTGTCATCAGGGTCACCTAAATCATAACCAATAGTAGAGTTCTTATGAAAGTAATGAAGGGTCGTCCAAGGAGGTACTACCACCACCACATGCCTATTTCTCCCGGCAAGCAGCGTTCTTGTATGATAAAATATTTGTTTATTTAATTGTGCCGCTGACTGTACCTACTTTGATTATATGTCGTCGGCTAGACTTTGACTCGTATCCAGTGCCGCCATTACTATATTCCATTGAAACCTAGTCTTTATCTCTTCGTGTTACGATTGAAAATTGTTGGAGGCATATCAATTAGACACTGCCCATCAGTCGTAACTTTTGATAGTCATTGGATCGCACTAAACTGTTGCAACGAAGCTATTTTTAAAGCAAGCTTAGGTCGTAGTTTAACTGCTATCAATTAAACGAGATACCTAACTATTTTACTTAGGTACATCTTTGTAGTGCGGCGTCGCGCGCCTCTTTTCAGCTAAAAGAAACAGAAAAAAACAGACACAACCTAGGACTTTAATCCGTAGGCACGGTAGATATCCCCTGAGATCTCTATCATCAGATAGCTTTTATAAATTGAGTGTGTGGGGTGTGTGTATGTATTTGAATTAGTGCTTAAGGAGGTGGTATCCGCCAACGAGAGGTTTTCTCCGTGTTATTTCTCTTTGATGAGTGAGTATAAATGTCCAAAAAAAATATACATTGCTTATTAAAGACTAAATTTTAATTTGAACAATTGAAATAATTCTAACTTTATTATTACTATATGAAAAAAATATCCAAAGTGAAGCAATTTTTATTTTAAATTTGGTTATTTCTTCTAAACGGTATTGATTTTTAGTATTTTTTTTTCACACAAATATCTGTCAAAGTATTTATCACAAAGTGAACAATTGGCAGTTTGAACTAATAATTCATTAGGCTACAAATAATTATTTCTTGAATGCGATATGGAATGGAATGCGCGCGGGTCCCTGTGCGGGCGACGGGCGGCAGTGCAACTCAGTATGGACAGACTCCTCAAGGTCATTGGCGAGTACCACCGCCTTAAAATATATGATAGAGGGTGTGATTTAATTGCTATCTTATTAAATCTATTAAATCTATTGTTTTTCTAAGCACGTAATTTCCATCTGGCTAAACATATCCTGCGCCCGGATGAGCTACAAGAACTCACCCCCAAGAAAATCCTCCAGTTCCTAACAGCTGCAGGGTTCAGTGGTGAGCTATGAATAATAATGATAGGTGATAAGTGGCGATCACAATCGGCCATATGGCCGCAGTGATACCAAAGCCGCAAAAATATAATAAAAAAAAGAAAAACACGTAATTCAGTTGGTAATACCGAACTGTAGTATTTCTTAGTCCCTCTTGATACTTGTGCACTTAGGTATAACGAGCTATGTTGTCGCTCTAACGACCGGAGGCGCGTTGAGACCAGTCATTATAGCCTATAAACAGCCACATCTCACAGTTGTGCCCAATTACAAAGTAATAAAAATGTTATCGGAAATCAACAAGGTCAAATTGATATTAATTTGTACCCTAATCATTGAAAATAGCCCCGCAAAACATTTGGGGATACGTTGCTACTCAAAAAAAATTACAAATTAGGTTCTTTAGTTAAAATGTTCAAATTAAAAGTAACATTATGCATTTTTTTAATTCATTCTGTGTTTGACTTTATGCAAGTCCGTTCACCGATTTCTTCGTCAGTTGAGGACCAATTTTAAAAATTATTTTTTTGTTTGAAATGGTTATTGCTTAAGCCGAAGAAACCGATGTTTTATTTGCCTTAAGGTTAAACAAGTCGGTACGTTGTCCATACAAACGCTGTAAGTGTTTAATGTCTACTATTTATTAACGTGCGTCCGAAGTTAAGTTTGATACTGAATTATCTTGCCATTATCTAGGTACGTTACCTTAGACGAGTAAACCAGGGGACACGATACGCTCGAAAATCTAATGAAATCCCGATCAACCAATATTTGCGGAGCACGGGAGGGAGGGTCTATTTCTGCTTTACTTCCACAGATAGCGCTGTCACTTTCTAAAAGTTCCTGCTGATTTAGACTAGTGCTTGATGCAATCGATGAAATAAATGAATGAATGATAGATTTTCCATCATTCACTCCGTCAAAGTATGAATAGAGAAAGACGCGTGCTGTTTTTTAATATTAAAAAAATCGTTCTTACCTTGTAATAAAGTACTATGGTGTTTTTTTAAAATACCTTCATAAATTACGAAATTATTTATCTTTTACGACGTGAACAGTAGAGCCTAAAATAAATTATATGGTTTAATCTAAATTTATCTACTACTACTACTTCATCATTATCATCACCACCCTAAAATGTCCATTTCTATGTTCTTCTATGTTCACTTCCTTTACTTTACAAAACTATCGAACGACTCCGATCCGATCCCAAGACAGACAAGACGTTTCCTACCGCTCTTTCCTATCTGAACGTCAGACTGTCAGCCATCTTGTCTGTCAAGCAGACTACCGTCAATCTCCGTCAGTATTGCCAGTACAATAAAAGAAACTTCTACCAAGTCATTTGCAAAAATGTCTCAAGTAATCAAGTATCTTACAATAACATACCTTTTCACTTATTAGCACATGTTTTGGAGATAACTAAGCTAAACTGCACTTTTTTTCTACTCAAAATACGACAAAATTTTATATCTTCTTGGATATCTCTTTAGATCTTCCTGTGCTAATATGCCAGTGTCAAAAATCTATCTCGATCTGTCAAATAAAGACTTAATGCTAGTGTGCTATCTGTGAGTTTTTTATCTATGATTTTTTAAATGTCAGTCAATAGAAAAAGTATCTCGTTCGTCTCACGCCCGACATATCTCACGTTGCACATCTTAGCCCAGCTGAATTAAACTAAATCAAGTCGTCGAAAAGACCTGAAAAGAATACGCCACGTTTACTTTAAAGCAACAGAAACAAGTATCTGAAGCCGTTGATCTAACAATTCTATTCTGCTGGTCTGAAACGAAATTTGAACCACATAAGTTATATTCCAATAAAATCTTTAGGGTGCCAAACAAATAAATAAATACACTTGCTATAACATTTTATGTTGACAATATCTAAGATTATTCTAGCCACACTGGAGTACTTTCATCCGAGTAATTTTTCGGTACTTTCGGACTATGCATGTGTGATATATTCATATCATTGTTTTTCGTTTCATGTGAGTGAAAGTATCAGTACATGAATCATTTACTTTTCCAATGATGTATAATTATAATAGGTACTAACAACCATCTTGTAAAACAACATCACTATCAATTGTTCATGGAACAAGATTATGATGATGATAAAATAATTTAGATGACATGCCCAAGGATCTAGCAAGCTGAAGTGGCACCGTTTATGTCTTTGGCAAATGTAGTGTAGGATGCTGGCAGTAACTGAATGAGTAAGCCGAAGATCGGGCTTTGTAGAAGATTCTAATGTTCAAACAGTATATCCAAACCACATGTTATTTGTTCATAACCACTCTTTGGCTCAGGTTTTTGAGTAACATAAATGGTCTTCACGATACATTCTTGTATAGTGCGAAGACTGCTGAGAAATACATTTTTGTTAAGCGTATACAGCACTGAAACCTACCTACCTACAGTGGACTGCGATCGGTTGATGATGATGATGACTTATAAAATCTGCTATAACTACGATGCTACGACAACAGTTTCACTCTTCACTATAAAAGCCAAGGAAATAAATGAATAAAAAAAACAAAAATTGTCTAATCTTCGTGTCGCACCCATACCGGTTGACGTTGACGGCAAACGCAGAGGCAGAGGAAAGTCGATGACTGTAGGTAGCTCAAGATTGTTTGCCATTGCATTCGGTTTTTTAATGACCTTTTTCAAATAGCAGACTTTTAGAACTCGTTAATGATGATTATGATGATGATGATTATAGAGCTGCATGAAGAAATTTAAGCTCTACTTACAAATTCAGGAAAATTTAATGTAGGAACAGCATCTTTATATAATTTTCGCTGTTTCTTAGAATTTGTATTATAGCACTCTGGCTCAAAATGCAAACTTCATATTCTGTTTTATGGGATCCATATCCGCTCTCTACGAATTGCTTTCATCCACTCTATTTTTCGTAAGAGATTAGTTAGAAATCTAAAATCGTGTTGAATTGTTCATTCATTTAAATCGATATTTTTTATCGATACTTTCAAGCCCTATTTGGAAGAAGAACGTAGGAACGAATGAAAAATGAACAGTGTCATTCGACTTATTTAGTTGTTCGTCAATTTTGGTTACAATACCTTAAAAAAGGAGTGCTTCTTAAAATGGTGTACTGTTTGCAGTGATCGTATCGCATTTATTGGGTTTTATGAAAAAATAGCCGCTTTGGTGGCATAAAATTGTACTCATCTTTGATAAGAAACATGAACTGTGCGGCCACTATAGTTTTAACAAAAAAGTACGGTGCATTTCGTCATTTTTCTCGCCTTGTGTTGTCTTCAGGAACCGTGGTTACACTGACTGGGTAAGTTCGTTTACCATGGGTTATAAGCACCATACGTGGCAAGAGGGGTAAAGGCAAGAACGGCTTAGTAACGTGTCCCGTGGTTTACTCGTCTAAGTACGTTACCCTATATGCTACAGTAAAATCAGATTACCTTGAAAGTTACAAGCGTTACAAAATTTAGTACTAAATCTTTCGACGCTTGTAACTTTCAAGGTAATCTGATTTTACCGTAGCATATAGGGTAACGTACCTAGATAATGGCAAGATAATTCAGTATCAAACTTAACTTCGAACGCACGTTAATAAATAGTAGACATTAAACACTTACAGCGTTTGTATGGACAACGTACCGACTTGTTTAACCTTAAGGGCGCGCTACGGCGAGAAAGATTTCGCGAGTCAGAAAATTAGTACCAAGTACTAAAGTACTAAAACTACCAAGTATCGTATATTCCAGGTAACAACGGTAGATACGGTACTAGGTATAGATTTTCTCAATCACGCGGCTGCTGCCCCATAAAAAATCATTTATATTTTGAAATATGCATTTTCTATAGGTATTTTTATTTACCATACATTTTCAAAGCTTTTCACGAACCAGACCTTGGTCTTTAAATAATTATAAGTATGATGAAAATTATACGTAGGTCTATTTCTCTTCGTATTTTCAATGGTAAATCGAGAAGCTTTTTCTAAAGGTTGGTTTCCAACCTGTATACGTTAAGTAGGCGTAATTAGATACTTTCTACAAAAGGAAATATTCAATTGAAATCTCCGATAAAAGCGTTCCATCAATTGATTCCTAAAGAGGCTCAGGAGATCTTAAAAATAACGCTTTGTCTTCGGATAAAACGCGCACATACTTACTAACACTAGGTAAAGCAATTACAGAAACATAAAACTATACAGTTACGGCAATCGAAAACACCCTTGACGGTCACGTGAATAAACGCGCTCAAATTACTTTCCCTTTATAATTACAAATGATGGAATGAATATGAATGAGTGTAATTTTATTTCTCTGTGTCTTTCTTTTTTCAAAGTTTAGGTATGGAACAAGACTCGTAACTGTCAGTCGATTCCCATTGCATTCCTTATCTTTTGATAGATGTTTATATTATACCCGCTAAAGCTTTTGTAAAGCTAATATATATTTTTTCTTACGCCTTTTACTAGACTAAAACTGCGAATTCCATGCAGTAGATTCTATATTATTTTTTGATAGATCTGCAACATCGAAAACAATTTAAGTGAGCCATAAGTTTGTATAGTAAACCGCAATTGATTTTAAATCGACACACGGGATGGGTAAGTGAATAAATTACTCTTGCAGCAGAATGCTATGACCAGACATGCATTGCATACAAGGTTTAAAATAGTCATAGATTTAACCTTTTATTCTCTGTATCTTTGTAATTTGTGACTAATGGCGTTTTAATGTTGTTGTGCTGTTAAAGACCCCTTTTAACTTTAAATATGCCAATGTTACCTGGAAATATAACAATGTTACCTATAAATAAGTATTTATAAACTTTATCAGACACTTACGGCTTGGTTTCTATGGCTTGCAGTCACAGTTCTGCAGCCATCAATCCGCCAAGCCGAGCGTGGTGACTATGGCAAACTCCTCTAAATATATTGGAGAAATTTGTCCAGCAGTGAACTTATAGGCTGATGACGAGACCTGACATTGGTTCCCAAACTACTACTGCTAAGTTCTGAAGTGACAGTGTGCAATGTCGATCAATATTTATTTATTAATTAGATTCCTCAAACAAATGATCGTTTGAGCACGTGTTCCGGGATCTCTACTTTCAAGTGAGCGTCCACTCGATCAGCTATCGAATTCCAATCGATTACTAATCAGAGGGACACGAATAAATTTTACTTTCATGGCGTAAACGTGGGTATCGTATAAACATTCGATCGACAGAATTTGACTGACTAACCCAGCAGGGTTGACCTAAAAAACTCCGCGTAACCTCGAAATAGTTGCATCGTGTTTTGTCTATTTCCATCTAGTTCGAAACTTCCTGTAAAAGGTAAAGGATATAACAATGTCGAGGTCTAAGAATAGGGACTAACATTATCGTTCAAATCAGGATGCTACAAAACACGCTTTCATTTCAACTTGTGCTCAGATTAAGTAATGATGTCTGAATGAAATTACATATTAGAACAAAATAACACTAAAAAACAATTAAAATGAAAAAAAGTAGGCAGATAAAGTGAAAACCTGGCCAAAAATTACACGAATACACAGCATACATATTATTATAGCTTATGGAAAGCATTCGGTGACGATGACGCGAGTTCCATGATTTTTGTTCCCCCAAAAAGTGCTCAACGAGCCTTAAAAAATTTTCACTTACAAAAAACAATTTTGCTTCCAAAGTTCACAGAAAATGAATTTCTGTATTTCTAGTTATTTTGACTAACCACGTGACAGTAGTTCGGTAATATGTGTCAATAAGCTATAGGTACACTTTTCCACTTACGTCATAGAATGTAGGTAGAATCTTAACAAACTTCGACACCATAAACTTTCTACAGTGTTTTGGACAGATCTGTCACAAAGCATACAATAAAAAACACAGAAATAGCCGGACTTTAATCCCCGATAGATATTTACCAAGCATCACTAACTCAAGGATGTCTAAGGGAGTAGTCAGAGGTAAGTACAAAAATTTGGCATATACCTACATTTCACAGTAGGTAGTAAGTATTCCATACGTGACAGGTTGCAAGCCCATCACCGCTGCTAGTATACTGAGGACAAGTTAATAGAACAGGCATATCTCCAGTGTTTTTTTCTATTATTAACTTGTATGGTAAGTTTGAGACACACTACCTTTATTTTCTTCACCTCTTTTCTGTTTTGTTTACGTTATTTTTATAGTTCATGATTTTTATTATTATTTATATTTTATATACAAAATGTGCATGTGTGTCCTGTGTAATACTCTGTGCCTTCATAAATAATATATTTTTCTTTCTTTCTCCTAAGGTAGGTCACTTACAATATAATGATGATGTAGTGTTGATACAACAAAGAAAGGCTATCATCTTAAATTCCTTTATAAGAGCAATACAAACACAGTACAACCACACGCCTATATTAATTCTTTGTTGCTCATGAGATTCAACTTTCACCGACACTTGAACACAAAATTATGAGTGAGCTTGTGACTTGACTTATTAAATAGGTAATATTTATATTTTATTAAAATCAAAACTTTTAAGCTACCTACTGGATACTTTTTTTTTTTGTTTGACAACCGATGTGGCGCGGCGGGCGAAAGTCCGCTCCGAGAAAACCGACGCAAGAGGTTGCGGGTTCGATTCCCGCCTTGAGATAAATGTTTGTACGATCTGCAAATATTTATTCCGGGTGTTCTGGGTGTTTTCTATGAATAATAAAAAATATCTATATACGTAATGTATTGTATTAAGTATGTCAGTCATCTAGTACCCATAACACAAGCTCAGCTTAGCTTGGGGCTAGATGATGCTGTGTGGACTGTCCAGCATTATTATTATTATTAGTTTTTATAGTGCTTGTCGAGTCGAGGTTTATTTTCATCATCTTTACTCAGAGAGCATGCGGTAGTCTAGTGGCGGGTGACCTCGCCTTTTGACCTAAAGTTGTGATTTGAAACCTGTTGTGTACCAATGGATTTTTTATTTGGAAATATGAGTGCTATAGTTATGGCTCTGAGACCACGGCTTAGTTAGTTCGTCGTTTTTTTGTCAATCTAATTTACCCACTGTACCAAATGTCTTCCCTATAATTTTCCATATCTCCCGATCTTTGCCAATTTACCTGCAAGATCATCCCGTCAACGCCTTCTCTTACTATAAATAATAATGCTGGACAATACACACATCATCATCTAGCCCCAAGCTAAGCAGAGCTTGTGTTATGGGTACTAGATGACTGAAATACATTACATACATAGATATTTAATATTATTAATAGAAAATACCCAGAACACCCGGAATAAATGTTTGCAGATCGTACAAACATTTATCCCAAGGCGGGAATCAAACCTGCAACCTTCGCGTCGCAGGCGGACACTCGCCCGCCGCGGATATCGGTCGTCACAAATCGTACTTAATTTACAAATAGAAAATTCATCCACGAGTGGATTCGAACCCGAGATATAAGGATTGCAAAGTATATTTTCTTGATAGTATTAGTCGCATAGATAATTTGCCCTCATTCAAAGATTACAAAAGAAATTGTGCTATAGTCATAAAATAACAGTTTAAAATGAACGGTTGAAGAAAGGCATTGCACAAAGCGTTGAATGAGGGGTTGTACAATCCCGCGGGATCCATATTTTTTGTCTCAACGTCTTTGTTCCTGTAATTAGCTGGTTAAATTATGGCATTGTTGAATAGCCTTGTGGGGAAACTCTTAAATTGTGTAAGTTGCTTTGAAATATCATAGCAATGATATTATACTATCTAGCCTCATAAATAATTTGGTAGAAGGCAAGGATAAATAATAAAATTTAATATTTGTAGACACTCTTACAGGTAAATCTAAGCGCCAGTTTCTCGCGACCAACCCTAAAAGAAAGAAGCAAGTTTACGGCTTGGTTCCTACGGTTTTTTTCCTACCGTTCCTATTGTTTTACCACACAGTATTTTATCGTTTGGTGAGTAAAAAAATTTGTAGAATCACGACTTAAATCCCCAAGCACGGTAGCTATTCCTTTAGATCTCTTAGTACCAAGTACCTACTCGAGACTCTTGGAGGATGTCTAAGGGGGTAGTCAGTGGTTAGTCTAGATTTTACATTTGGTACATACCCACATTTTGCAGTAGGTATAGTTGGTATTCCAGACGCGACGGGTTGCAAACCCATCGCCGCGTCCTATAGTAAGTGACACTATCTTATCTGTGGCTTAGTGTTTAGGTAGCGAAATACGCAGAAACCTTCGTTAGAGAACCATTAGCCGATGTAAAACATTAGGAACGCAATGTAAAACAAGTTAAATAAATTGTCGCAGATTACTAACGCAGTAATTATTCTTTAATTTGCGACTGTCCCTAATCACCCAGTTCCAGGACTTCCTCTGTATTCACAAAGAAGTCGTATCAGAACCGCACTGAGCGAAACTATATTAAACAGCGAAATGCGTGTGACTTCGCGATTTTTGTACAAATATCAACCCCTGTTGTACCCGATGTGGGTTGTGTTGTTGTATTAGTAGTAGAGCTCTTTGTGAAGGGCTCGTCCGGGGCAGTATTACCACCATGCCTATTTCTGCTGCCAAGCAGCTTGCTTTGCTCCAGGTTGAAAGGTGTGGGTGCCGGTGTAATTACAGGCACATGAGGCTTAACACCTGTATGCCTCAGGTTGATGGACGCTGAGTAGTGCATCGTCGGTGACGTTCCTAACGAGCGTGACCTACGAGGCAATGCTTTGTTATAGGTGATGGTAACCACTTAACATCAGGTAAGCCATCTGCTTGTTCCATCAACAAGTTGTATAAAAAAAACCGTTTAGGGGTTACATTACGGGGATTCCTTTCTTAGTACACCTCTACGGACCAAGACGAATGAACCCTAAATTTCAAGTCTCTACGACAATGGTTAAGGCTGTGCGTTGTCTATATGTCAGTCAGTCAGTCAGATATAGCTATAGTGCAGCTGACTGTACGGCCACAAGCATTAGTTGCCTTGTGGTTTTTGTCTATTGTTTAGCGGTGACGTATTTAGGATTCTTGTAGAATAAGGAGGCAGTATCATCATATCTCTGATTGTTGAAGGGACACTCGCAGTCATTAGAAATAGTTTTGCCAATCAAGTGGCTTAAGCTATGCCTGTGTGCCTTTGGATTCAAAATAAGATAAGGCTACTCTATGATTTCTAAGAAATAGCAAATTCGTAATGTTATTGTATAAGAATATTCTATTTTAATAATAAGATTTTTTGTCCTGACTGACTGACTGACATAATTATATATTACTACACGATTCTGTGACAACAGACCTCGCGAACCTCTATAACCATGCAATAACCGAGACTTTTGCCTTTCCCCTGGGTTAGCAAAGCTAATTCAGAGTTTTTAAACCAACCCACCTATAAACCCGTCCATATAAAACGCTACAGCAAACTTCCTCCATTTTTCCCCTCTATTTCCGTCTTTGATATTTTTTCGCAACATTTTGTGTAGAATATATTTCTTGATGTGACTTTCAAATTTAATTGAAATTTGTCGATAGATAAAACAGCTAACTTCAAACAGCAAACTTCCCCCAATCGAAAATCGTGATTGACTGAAATATTGAAATAACTCAAGTAACTTGTGTGACAATTTTCGTCAAAATCAGTTGAAAGATGTGTCCTGTAGGTAAAAACAAATAGACAGACTGAGAGACGCAAAAGCATTTTTTGCCCAATCTTACTGAGACGCTTCGCTCGCTTGGTAAATTATGTAGGTATGTACCTACTGTCTCTGTGTATGTTGAATAAAAAAATATATTCTATTTTACTTAGAATAGTTGGGCCCTTCCTAGTAGATGTAATTTCAGAGGGAACAATTGCAAATGTAATTTGGCGGATGGATCGTGCTTGAGAGTATTGAGCACTTTTTGTTATCTTTTCCTGGAAATGAATCAGAATATTGAGCAGTTGAACGACGTACTGTCAGCTGCAAGTTGAATAACAATTCCAAACTTGAAATTACCATTCTAAATTTAAAATTGTTGTTTTGCTAACATTTTTTTTTTATTTACGTTCCGATTTTGATTACGTTCCAATTTTGAAAAAATATATTTCGTTTATTTTTTTCAAAATTGGAACGTAATCAAAACCAACAAGACTTTAATCCCCAAGCATGGTAAATATCCCCTCAGATCTTGATACTTAGTATCTTGATACTAAGAGAGATCTTGATAATAAGAGATACTTGTATCTACTCGAAATTCTTCGAGGACCCTGCGCCCACATATATGGCATATTGTCAATTCACCGGTACTCACACCCTTCAAACCAGAACACAGCAATGCGAACATCACTGCTTGTTGGCAGAAATAGGTATTGTGGTAGATACTTCCCCGGACGCTAGCAATTTGTAGTTATTTCGTTGTAAGTGTGTAACTTTGAAATTCAATTTAATGGCGACGTACAAGTCCAAAATAAAGAAGAAAAATTAAAGATTGTTAAGCTATCTATGATGCTGACAGTACTTCGTGAGAACCAGCAGTTTTACCTACCTATGAAAATGAGGAAGTTCACAGAAAACCGTTTAATTCAAAACTTTGTTAGGTACCTACTGAAAAACAGAAAGTTTCTCCACGAATATTTCTGTTCGAGCTTTCATTAAAAATAAGGTTCAAATTCCTGTGGCAGGCTATTTTCATCAGAATTTCGGGCATCTTGACTTTGTGATTGACGATTGTATTCAAATGACCTCTCAATTCTTTGATAGGGACCATGATGCAACCAGTTTCACTTTGATTAATTCGTTCAAATTGGATTCGTGACGGGTATCAAATTGTTAGCACGCCTGGATATGACAATATGACATTTAACGTAATCAAAACAATATGCAAATTAATAAAGAAGTGCAATGATTTGTCAATGACATGTAAGACTTTTTAAAAATGCCAAAAGTTTTATAAATGAAACCTTCATGCACAGAACTCAACGGCGAAATTTGTTCTGCGATTATGTCAATGCCATTTTAAATTTCTATTCACGTGGTAGGTGATTGTAATTGACGTCAATAATGGATGCCTTATCTTTGGAAGCAACATTGTATTTTCATTTTAATTGTTTTTCTAGTGTTATTTTAAGTTCTGATGGGTAATTTCGGTGGTATATTAACAATCAGTACTTGAGGTCTTAGCACAAGTGTGAACAATTGAAATGAGAGTGTGTTATGAGGCATCCTGATTTGAACGAAAATGTTTCCCTTTGGTTTTGAAGAAAAACGCCATTCTTTTTCTTCAAAACCGATGACGTCTGACTTTACTTTTTTTACCGACTCGACTTGACTAAAAAGAATTTATTCAACCCACTTGACATTGGCAAAATTGTCCGCAAGACGGACAGATGCCACAAAAAAAAGATATTGAATTGTAACTGGCGTCAATAATGAATGCCGAATGACAGACAGCCATCAACATGATGATGATTAAACTATGCACGATGTTTTTGGACCTAAGCAACATAGCTTTTTCATCTTAATAATTTTTCTAGTATTATTTTCAGTTCTGTGATGTCAATTCGGCGATATTTTAACCATTTCGGTAAGTAAACATTACATAATGGTCTAAACGCAATGTGTAAGCAAGTATAAATCTTTTTATTCAAAATGACTGATTTGAATAAAAACTATTTATTAAAAACACTGGCAAAATTATTGTTCTTTCGAAAGTACAGGACGTACAGGTGCCATAGAGAAAAAAAGCAGAATAAATTACCTATATACTAAGAAGAAAACTACAACCAACGGATCAATTCGAAAATGAGAAGAAAAGAAGATACTTACTGCATTTTCTAGTGTTCCTTTGAAAGCAATTTATTGACCAATCCAACAGAATGCTAGGTCAGTTCAAGCTATACCAATCTTCTCAAAGCGATGTTACAAGACACGAGCTGCGGTTGAAACCGAGCTAATGGTATTGCTCCCTGTTGATACATTGCTCCAGGACAGTGGCAAGTGGGGAGGCAAGTACAGTGGCAAGTGCCTACTGGCGTACTAGCGTTTCTGTCGGGGGTAAGCACGAAAGAACTCCACTTTCGTATCGTAACTGTCCGTAAACCTAACGTATTCACGTTAGGTGACGATACATGGTAGCGCGAACGACAACCGATTTACTAACTTCCTCGAATTACGTTATTTTACGGACCTAGCTATCGTTTACTTTACGTACGTAATGCCAAAAGTGTTCGTGCTTCCAATTTTAGTTCTCTTTACGCCCGATAGAGGCACTGTGCAAAATCTCATACATTTTGGTAACGTTAGCGTGACGCTAGCGTCACGATAGCCAGTTCGTGCTTAGGCCCCTGTTCTGGATACTTTGAAGGTTGGTGGGCAGTAAATCCTATCGAGTATTAAGCTCACCGTTTGTATAATTTTAGAGCAATAAAATATTAAATTTGACGTATTCCCGTAGGTATTCTGAAATGATGTCTCAAATGTTAAATCGGGACAGCAGACCACCATATCTTCTATCAGCAGTAGAAACAGTGCAGCGGTGGTTCGACCTCGGTAAAAGTGACACTAATAATAATAATAATAATAATGCTGGACACTCCACACAGCATCATCTAGCCGCAAGCTAAGCAGAGCTTGTGTTATGGGTACTAGATGACTAATATATTTAATACAATACACTACTTACATAGATATTTTTTTATTATGCATAGAAAATACCCAGAACACCCGGAATAAATATTTGCAGATCGTACAAACATTTACTCCAAGGCGGGAATCGAACCCGCAACCTCCTGCGTTGCAGGCGGACATTCGCCCGCCGCGCCACATCGGTCGTCATGTCATGTCACACTACTGTAGGTAATTGTTAAATTATTCAAATATCAAGAGCTACGAATAACGATCGTTAGCGTCCCTTGTTAATTACAAACGTAATATTTTAAACATCCCGGTATTATTTTAATTAATAGATGCCTAACGAGCTATCCAACTGAGATTACATCACGTTTCATTATTGTTCAATTCCGAACAAACAGTTCGTTGTGGAATTTCTGTCAAAAATTTACCTTATTGTCATAATCTAAAACATTGCTTCCTAAAGCAAGGTTTTTATAAGGCCCTTTTAGCTGAGAATTCAAAAAAGAAAAAACAAAATAGCATCATGACTCACGGTAGATATCCCTTCAGATTTCTTAGTACAAAGTACCAACTCGAGATTCTTCAAGGAAGAAGGATTGTTTTTTTGTAACTCATTGACGTGTTGCCCTTTGCGTCCAGCTGAAGCATTTTTTTTAATACAATTTGCTGATGAAACAAGCAGATGACCCACCTGATGTTAAGTGGTTACCATCACCTATAACAAAGCATTGCCTCGTAGGTCACGCTCGTTAGGAAAGTCACCTACGATGCACTACTCTCCATCCATCAACCTGAGGCATACAGGTGTTAAGCCTCATGTGCCTGTAATTACACCGTCACTCACACCCTTCAAACCGGAACACAGCAAGCTGCTTGGCGGTAGATAGGCATGATGGTAGTACTGCCCCGGACGAGCCCTTCACAAAGAGCTCTACTACTAGTAGTAGTAGTAGTAGTATTTAGGCGTCGTTTTGACAGTTTGCAGTGCTTTAAGAGCTTACAGTGGAGGATCTACTGATGTGTTTGAACTCTGATATACAATGAACCGCAGGAAGACGTTACTTACCATCACATGAAAGCTCAAACTACAATTTACAAGACACTTGCAGCTTTAAGCTGCAATTTACGAGTAAATTATGTTCGACAAGCAGATCATGCATCATAAAGATCTCAGATAAACAGATATAAATAGAATGGCAACCCAGTAATCTGTGGATGCTGGCAAATGTATAATCCAGGGTTGTGCAACAGATTAAAATAGAATATCGAAATGAAGTGTTTTAGACTTATTGAGTTTTAAAAAAGCAACGTTTAGGCAGATTATACATAATGTTGGAAAATCCACACAGCATCGTCTAGCTAAGCAGAGTTTGTGTTATGGATACTAAATGACTGATATACTTAATACAATACATTACATACGTACAACAATTTTTTTGTTATACCTAGAAAATACCCAGAACACCCGGAATAAATATTTCCAGATCGTATAAACATTTATCCCAAGGCGGGAATCGAACCCGCAACCTCCTGCGTCGAAGGCGGACAATCGCCCGCCGCGCCACATCGGTCGTCAACCTTGCTTTAATTTCATATTTTATTTCTTATTCACAATAAAAACCAATAAAATATCACATAATGGGAATGCATACCAACAGTTTAATAATTCATTCAAAAGAGCCGTGATTGATAAAATATTATGTCAATGTATTGCAATTTAAATAATCAGATTCCGCAATTCAGACAGTAGGTAGATTGATTGAATGCGTGTGATCATATATGGAAATACTTTCAAATATATGTAACGTTTTCAATAAAGTGCTTACTTCTCTAAGAATTGACAAATCAGTTTTTTATTTTTTTGGTTAAAAAACATAGAAACTCCAGCCCAAAAAAAGGAAACCTCAATAAATAGATAATGGCTACCAAACAATTAGAGTTGCAAACTAAATAACTGTTTGATAATTTATAAAATTACTAGCATAACTTTTATTTTCATACAAACTTCAACCCCCGCTGTACCCGTTTAGGGGTTGAATTTTGGGAATTACTTTCTAAGCACACTTCTACACACCAAGGCGAATACTTCCTGAAAATTTGAAGTCTTTACGACCAATGGTTTACATAGACTGTACGTTGTCTATGTCAATCAGTCAGGGTAAGGATTTTTATAATTGGTCTAAATAAATAACGCTATGGTGTGTAGAGAATTGAAGATGGATATCTATACTAATATTATAAAAAGGAAAGATTTGATAGATTGTTTGTTTGTTTGTTTGCATTGAATAGACTCCGAAACTACTGGACCGATTTAAAAATTCTGTCACAGTTGGGAAGCTACACTATCCCCAGGTGTAATACTAGGACGTACTTCCGACCCCCCCCCCCCCCCCCCCCGGCCTTCTTAGACATCCTCAAAGCATCTCGAGTACGAACTTGGTACCTACTACATATATGGTAAAACGGGATCCTATTACTAAGACTTCGCTGTCTGTTTACCTGTCTGTCTGTGTGTCACCAGGCTGTATTGTATCTCATGAACCATGATAGTTAGAGAGTTGACATTTTCACAGATGATTTTTGCTAAAACCTAATATATGCCAGGCCCTATATTCCTTATGCGTCCAGCTCAGCCCTATTTTTTACAAGTCTCAGTTGATGACGAGTCAGTTTGTGCACAGCTGTAGTTAACCATTCGCGTGTTTCTAGATTCTCGGCTACATAATTACGGATATTGGTCAAGATTGCACTTAATTGGAGAGTACTTTAGTATATGCCAGCTTGTACGAGTTACAATTGTTGTACAATTTTATCTTCTAGGAGCCTAAAGTTCTAGGCTATAAAAATATACCAACGTGACGACCGATGTGGCTTGGCGGGCAATTGTCCGCCTGCGACGCAGGAGGTTGCGGGTTCGATTACTGCCTTGGGATAAATGTTTATAAGATCTGCAAATATTTATTCCAGGTATTCTGGGTATTTTCTATGTATAATAAAAAATATCTATGTATGTAACGTATTGTATTAACTATATCAGTTATATACGGAGTATTTAATAACTTCTGTTTCAGGAAAGTCGTGAAACATGTGGTCATTGACCCGTACTAGGCAGATAAGCTCTTGAATTTAGGATTTTTGTTTTATTGTTATTTTTGAATAAGATTATGCATGCGTATGGATTACGCAGTAGCTGGTTTTAAAATCACAAAAAAACGTATAGTTTGTCACAGACATTATTTAAATTTTAGTCCGTTTGTAGAAAAGCACCACCATTCAATCTAATCTCACGGCAAAGCGTTTCAAAAATTTAAATAGGATCAAGATTCAGTTAAAAGTGGATCGTACCGTATCTTCTTCATTCTTTACAAAATATCTAAAGTAAAATGACCTTAATTGAATCAGATCTCATAAATTATCTTTATCTTGATTGGAAAGACGGCGAACGGGTGCATAAAAGCTATTTGTCTAGCTTGATCACAGATAACTTGGAAACGTCTTCTCTTGGTCTTCGTCTTGGAAACAAACACCAAATACCAACATAATTATATATAGCTTTAGTAGTAGAGCATGTAGTGAAGGGCTCGCCCAGGGAAGTACTACCACCATACCTATTTCTGCCGCCAAGCATCTTGCCGTTTGAAGAGTGCCGGTGAAATTACAGGCACATAAGGCTTAACATCCCACATTTCACATTTCAATCTGATCGACGCTGAGCAGTGCATCGTAGGGCGCGTTCCTGACGAGCGTGACCTATGAGGTAATGTTTTCTTGTAGGCGATGGTAAACAATTAAGAAGGCATCTGTATCATCAGTAGTACCTAAAGTAAATTTGGTCTATACAGGTATCCCAGCTCTGTTAGTAGCAGCTCTGCCTTCTGTGTTGTAGGTTGTGGGTTCGATCCCTACCGGGGACAAGCATTTTATGTGATGAACATCGATGTTTGTTTTCTGCCTGGATTTTAAATTATTGTATTATAATGATTATATCTAGTGATCTGGTTCCCATAGTACAAGCATTGGTTAGTTTGGGGCTAGATGATGTTGTGTAAAAATATCCACAAATCATTATTTACTTATACTTATTTGTCTCTCCATAGAATAATTAAGACACAGAGACTTCGCAAAGTTTTGAATTTATTCAAATGGTTAGATACATGTCGTGGCGGCTATTATTTAAATGAAGTATAATTAATATCACATACGCCTGATAATGACCCCACGATGCGCTGAGAAATGGTCTGATATCTTGCTGATACCCATATCTATCTAATTTCCATGCGAGTGATAAATTGATAAATTGAGGGCTCGTTTCAAATTAAATGCTCGTTAGATTTTATGTTTTTAAGTGCGTAGCAGGTTTTCGAACAAGTCTTGTTATATGAGGCTGCTTTTCTTGTTGTCCGTCATAAATCAAGTTCCACGCTTACAGGAAATTGTAAATTTTGTGATAGCTTTAATTCGTGAGCATTTGGAACCCACCATGGAGTAAATATTCAAAAGAAAACCACCGGCCTATTTGAATAATTCCCACGATTTATTACAAATGCATCACATACTAGTATTTCACTAAAACGCTTATAAATTTCAGATCAATATGAACATCTTAAATTTTAGCGTGCTCTGGTAAGTAAGCAAGGTTGTATGTATTTAAAATTATATAGGTTACGTTCTCATAACCAAATCTATTTATGATAGATTTGGTTATGAGAAAAACTTCTTATCCATTGTTTGCTAGCTACATTTTGCAGGTCATCACTCCATCTTGCTGATGAGAAATGGATGAAAAGGGTCGAAAACTGGGCTCATTTTTTTTATACAATTTGTTGATGGAACAAGCATATGGCCCACCTGATGTTGAGTGGATACCATCGCCTATAACAAAGCACTACCTTGTCACGTTCGTTAGGAACGTAACCTACAATACACTGCTCTGCGTCCATCATCCTGAGGCATAAAGGTGTTAAGCCTCATGTGCCTGTAATTACACCGGCACCTACACCCTTCAAACCGGAACACAGCAAGCTGCTTGGCGGCAGAATTAGGCATGGTGGTAGTACTGCCCCGGACGAGCCCTTCACTAAGAGTTGATGATGATGTACAAAATACGTATGTAATAGCTGAGCTATATGCAGACAGTTGCTAACGATCTCCAGATAGCTCAACTGATCCAAATCAGTACCAATCGGAAGTATATACATAAAACACTGACATAAACTGACTGACATAATAAATAAAATAAAAAAAAAATTAAAAAATATTAAAATGAAACAATTTAGGTAGTACACAAAAGTTTTGCCTTTCATTCATACATTTTAAAGATTCACACCACGTTTGTGCTCACTACAAACTGCTAATTGGGCACTCGGCTTGTTATTGCGTTTGAAACAGGCGATGCAGCAACTAGATGACTTTGTAAAGTGGAATTAGGGTGTTTTCAAAATTCACCGCTAATTTAGCTCTTGTACGAATGGTGGATTTCACTTTGATCTGAGTTTCCTCTAGTCTACTGTATTCCAACAGGTTTTTAGACAGTTTGAATAACAACTGTAAAACATGATCGTGATTTCTCGGTTTTACATTATTCTATCCTCAAAGGATACATAAGCAAGTAAACCTGTACCAACAGGTTTGAGAGGATGTCCACGCCTCAGGCATATTACAAGCATTACATCCTGAAGCTTTTTCTTAACCGACTTGAAAAATGGAAGAGATTCTATATTCAGCTGTATGTATTTTTATATATGTCAGTTGTTTGCCGTCTTTGATGATTTTTTATTTTTTTTTAAATTGGACAAAAATCAGTTCAGTAATTTGGTGTTTAAATCAAAATAACTGGAAAAAACCCACCGTAAAAGTCTAAGTAAAATTTTTTTATATGTGTTTTGTATAACGATAAGTTCTGTCTGAATAAAATTTCCATCCTTAAATATTTTATCATTATATTTACCTTATTTTATCGATTCATAAACTCTAGGGTATAGAAAAAAAGCTGTCATCACTGAATTGCTTAATAACAATTGACATTTCGTCGAGGAATATACAAATGGGACCCCCTGCTGAACTCCTGCAGTGACAACGACTGTCAAAGCCATTATGTCAAAATATCTTTACTTCAAATTGTAATTTAAAACCTCAAAGCTATTCCATTCTCTCTAAAAATTATTTATAAAACGATTGAGGCTCAAGTCTCGTATTTTTGAAGCTGAGACGCGATTGAAACTAGAATTTGGTTGTCAAAGTCGGGCCTGAGTGAAATGTCAGTTTCAAAGAATACCATTTTGAGATGAACACAATCGAAACTTGAATTTAACACTATTTTGTTGCGTTACTTGCACCTCTGGTTCTAATAAACTCAGCGTAACGTTGTAGCGTAATAGTTGCAGTGTGTTTAGGAGTTTCAAAATTAGATCGAAAGAAACAAAACACGGGGTACTATTTTGAGATTACACTGAGTTTATTAGTAGTAGGGTTTGTATTTTACGTCGTCACAAACACTTTTAGTGCAATCCTATTATTTCTACACTTTGAAGACACCGCTACAACAAACTTAGTCAAGAGGAGACCGAATTTTTATTGAAATTATGACTTATCTACCTGAGAATAAGGTCGTTGCATTGGTAATAAGTTCAGTCGTTTGAAAGTCATCGATTAGGAAAGTTAACAAGATAGTTAAGGCACTTTTGTATCACTCCACAAGTTGCAGGTTTTTATATAAGCCGATGCTACTACGACACGTGAACGATATTAATCTACGTATATTTGAAAAAAAGACAAACTAATGGATTCTTCGTTTGAATTAACCTTTAGAAAGTAACTCTAGACGGTACAACTACTTAATATTATTGACATCATCATTATCAGCCCGAAGAAGTCAGCTGCTAAGATGGACTTTGTCAATGAATACAAATGTACAGGTTGTTTGTTTATTTCTGAAAGCTGTATCGATCGAACAGAATTTCTGAAGTTATAGTTCAAATATATAGTTCAAGCGTCCTTTACTTTAGCTAAAAATCGTTACATATTATATTATATAAGCTTTCATTTCATTGGCTAATGTTGCATTGACAGTTTACAATGCCTAGAACAGGATTTTTTTGATCGCAAAACAAAAGATACATGATCAACCCTCTATAGTAAAGTAATACTAACAAATACTCGTAGTATATTGGAACCGGGCATAAGTCCATCCAACTCAACAGTATCGTAAAGTTTGAAAGAGCTCTTTAGTTGAGTTTCATGCGTAGCTAATGGGCGGTGCGTGCGTTTTTGTTTATTTTGTGACCACGCTATCTTCATACATAAAACATAATAAAGTCCCTTCTACTTTAACGATGATTTTATGTTTTAATATAAGTTTATAGTTTAGTGAGTAATAATCTCTAGTAATAGTTCTTTGCTCGCCTCTACCGTCTATAAAATCTCTTTACCCTCTGTTTGTGGTAGATATGAATGCGCATGATTAGAGACATTTAATTTTTTCGTGAGAAACATATTTGGTATATCTATATACCATGATTTTTAAGTTGTTTCTCGATATTTCGGCACAGTTGCGGCATCTCAGACTGAACAGAAGTCTATGGCGAATGGATCTAATGGTATTGGCAGACAGAAGGGTCTAACCTCCTTCGCAATTTTTTTATTGGAAATTACATTTCTACTACCTCATTTCACGTCTCAAGTGACGAACTTTTGATAGATTTTCATTACAAACTGTTAAAAAATCGCGGCTTGAGACGAACTTACCTAAATCTTACGTTTGACTGTTCGAGGGTAACGGTATCGGGGTGATTGTGTTTTTTTTTGGTTTTATAAGAATCCTTTTGAGAAGAATCTGTTAAGAATCCTGTTATCCTGGAAGATTTTGGACCTAGACTACTAGCTTATGTTGTTATTTTTTACCTTTGTTTGTATGCCAACCTATCTACCTCTTTTGGATGTACTTATAGTAATTTTCTTTATGTATATGTGTGTCACATAAATATATATTCTATTCTATTCTTATGAATACTTATATATACTTTTACGAGCTAAGTTAGACAAACAATTCAGACAGTTTCTAGGCGTAAGGTTGCCGTCTAGAGGTCAGCTGAAAACTCTAGTGTAGGCTATGCAAAATTACATTAGCATGCAGTTCTTTACAAAATCAACTGAAAATTGGCATAATCTACAGCGTAAACAGCCTGCAAAAATTTGCTACAGTATAGCTCATAAAACCTTCCGAGTTTTATCTTTATAATTTCGCATAATTGCGGACGAGGCAGTAAAGTTGCTTATAATTTATACTCACTCCTGTTTTACGATGTCTTTTATTTAATTACTAAGTGAAATTAAAACCTGCACTTGATAATGACCGTTAAAGAATTTCATTTTATTATTTATGTACCTTGGCACTTGTACTCTTTATATTTGTAAAGGCCTGTTTACTTTACCTCCCTTACATATTTTGGGAGTTTTTCATAGTCATTCTACTAGCAATAGATTTCAGGTTGATGATTAGTTTTATGGCTCAAATTCCGTACATTGTAACTACATTGTATCGCTTGTAACGTTGTTTATTAACAGTTTGTTTTCATTCCATTACGTTTTAACTAAATAATTTAAAAATAACCCTTTTGTTTGGTGAAGCTCAAAACAAAACGACAATTTCCTGCATAACTTCAGCTTTTTAAATTCAGCTTTGGGTCTTAAATTATTACCGGACAGAAACCGTTACGGAAATCTTAGTTTAATTTATACTTAGCAGTCTTAACAAAGTTCTGCTCGTAATGTTTTAATTGTCTGGCCCCACATCTCAGTTAGCAGTAGCTCTGCCTTCTGTGCTGTAGGTTACGGGTTCGATTCCCACCAAACACCTCTGTTCATCACACTAATTACAAACATTGTCATTTGTGAAATGAACAGAGATGTTTGGTCTGGTTTCGATAGTACAAGCTATGCTTAGTTTGGTGCTAGATGATGTTGTGTAAAAATGTCTATAAATATGTATTAATTGATAAAAACCCATATCAAAGTTAAAGTTTGACTTGATATTCTGTCAGGTATAAGTTTGACCGCAGCAGCCAAAGTATTTATTTACCCTACACGTTTTCTATAAATATTGTTGAAAGGAATTCCTTACAGCTGTGTCTGAAATACATTGTTGTTTGTTAGAACTTAAACTTACTGCTATACAGTCAGCGGCAAAAGATGTTTTTTTTTAACTGGTCCTACTGCTCGGAGGCCATAATAATAATAATGCTAACCCCAAGCTAGAGCTTGTGTTATGGGTACTACATGATATATTACATCCATAGATATTCTTATTTTACATAGAAAATACCTTAAACACCCGGAATAAATATTTGCGGGAATCGAACCCGCCACCTCCTGCGTTGCAAGTGGACATTTGCCCGCCGCGTCACATCGGTCGTTCAACCATGAAACTCAAGTTCTATGAAGTTTCAACTTCGTCTCAGCTTTAAAAAAATAAGAGGATTGGGCCTCAGATGGAGTAACTGTTTGTTCGACTTGTTAATGAAACAAGCAGATGATCTTAAGTCAAAGTCAAAAAGTCATTTATTCAGCAAAATCCGCAGGGATCATCTTGAAACGTCTTAAATCTAGGTGAATCTAAGCGCCAGTTCCTCGCGACCAAGCCTAGAAAAACCGGCAAGAAACTTACGGATTGGTTCCTACCGTTTTTTTGTATGATCCTGTTACAAGTGGTTACTATTACCTATACCTAACAAAGCATTGCCTCACAGATTACGCTCGTAAGTTCATAAACGTGCTCTACGAAGCACTGTTCTGCGTCCATAAACCTGAGGCATACAGGTGTTAATTGAATGTGCCTGTAATTTCACCAGCACCCACACCCTTCAAACCGGAACACAGCCAAAGCAAGCGAAGCGCTGTGAGTTCGATCTCAACCAAGGGCAATCCGAACGCGGTTTACAAAGATCGCAAAAAACGAGTTATTGAAAATCAGCCATCCAGGTGGTGTGGATGGTATTTGAACGTATGTCAAGTTTATTCGCGCTAGGTCCTCAGATCTCTCTTGGCACCTGAATGTATGGGTACTTGTATTCTTGAAAGTCAGTCAACTATGAACAAGGTACGCGCATCACACATTACCAGCAGGCCTCATCTAGACAAACGGATATCGAATCGAAGACGAAAAGCTTGTCATATAGAAAGAGAAAGTTTATACCTACACGGATGTAGAAAGATTGCTTCCGAAAACTTTACATGGCTTTTATCTACCGTTACACAAAAAAACAAAAAATAACATGGATCGTTCAAAAATATTATTAAAATTTAAAGAAAAGTAGGTACGTCAAAGTCAAAAAACATGCATTCATCACTTAGATACGTCAAGCTACAGGCGCCAATTCCCCGCTACCAAGCTTAGAAGGACATGCAAAAAAATACGGCTTGGTTCTTGCCGTTATAATAAATAAATAGTAACAAACTAAGTGAAACTTGTATTATAAGGACCAGACAGCTGATAGAATGCCTATATATATACCTATATATTATTTGTTTATGCTTAGAATACAATACAAAACACCCAACATCAAACATCTAAACATCACACATAGTTTGATTTCGGTGGGGATCGAACCTAAAACCTATAACAAAGAAGGCAAAGCTGGCCATCGATAGATCTTTGTCTACGAGATACAAATAGGTCAATATATAAGTACCTACCTATACTATTGAAGCAGTGTGTGGTAATGTGTGTAGTGCTTACTTGACCTGAAGGTACCAAAATAGGTTCCCGGACCAAATCACTACCCAGACCGTTTATTACCAGATATCTGGCCTAAGACTAAGTAAGTTAGTTAGTGGAAAAGTTAAGTTTCTGGTTCGCTACGGCAAATTATCGATAAATACTAAATAACCAAACTAGAAATGATTATATTTATGGAATGTAAACATTTCGATAAAAATAAACTACTACTAAGCAGGTAGATTTTTTTAGATAAGTAAACAGGGTGAAAAAAGAGAGCTCCTAAAAAAACGTTTACAATTTGGAAGATCTTTCTGACTCCCAAGGGTTTGGTGAAGTAGAGGTAGGGGCCTATTTCCAGCAGTGTATTTATTCATGCTGTTGATAATGATAATAAGCCTAACCAAACATTTTTGGTCGAGGTTTAGTTTTGGAACTGAACTGCGCTGAATCAGCACCCATATTACATCGAGACGATGATAATCGATGGGAGGTGTTGAATCAATTACAGTTTTCTTTTAGAAGGAACTTTGCGTTTTTAGTGCTATTTATTCTGTGCCTTAGTTTAATATTGGAAATATATCGTAACACGCATAAACTATCGTAATAATAAATAAAATTAGGACAAGGGTTTTTGCAAGCAATCTAAACTTGCTTCCATACAAAATCTTACTAAAATTCTTCTTCTTAAATTTAAGAGCACTTGTCGGTGTTATGATGTATTGTCCACCATTTTGCTCTTTCTAAAGCGGCCTTCTAAAGAGAAGTTCCTTTGTAGAAACATATCCCTAAACACTGGGTCTCGAGTCTAACACACTAAAAAATACTTAAATAAATAAATAATGCTGGACAGTCCACACAGCATAATCTAGCCCCAAGCTAAGCAGAGCTTGTGTTATGGGTACTAGATGACGGATATTATAATACTATACAATACAATACTATATTACATACATAGATATTTTTTTATTATACATAGAAAACACCCAGAACACCCGGAATAAATATTTGCTGATCGTACAAACATTTATCCCGAGGCGGGAATCGAACCCACAACCTCCTGCGTCGCAGGCGGACATTCGCTCGCCGCGCCACATCGGTCGTCAAATCGGTATAAATCCTTACCGGTACTTACCAGACGATCGGCATCATCCAGACTACATACGAGTGACAGCAATACTGCATTCACCAATTCACCAGACATGCGGAAGTCGTTTTAGTTTGCAGGAGTAATATTTTTACACCCTATCATCAAATAGATAAGAATAAATAAGTAGCTAAAACCCTATAAATATTATCTTTTCTATAACCACACCGTAAACGTGTTTCATTGTTGAAATATAAATTTAACATCTTTACATCAGAACTAGGCTAATGAGCCCATAAATAAAAAAATATGAGATGGATTCGAGATTTTCTTTAATGCAGATTAGGCCTGCGAACTAACTTTAAATGTTAATCAAGTGTTATCCAATTAAATAATGTATAAATAACGCAATAAAACACGCATTAGCTTCGTAGGGGACAACGGGGCATACTATAGACGAACGGGTTATATCTGTTGTCATAACTCATCTTTATTTCCACACACTGACATTCAACAGAATTTATTCAAGAAGAAATAATTTGTTTATTACTGTCAAATGATATTAAACTAGAAAAACGAGCGCGACTTTGCCTGCGTAAAGTTATTTAAAGTTATAGATCAAAATCTAAGTTGTACGATTAGTATTAAACATATTTACATACCTACCTTTTTTTAATTTAATAAATTATCTTATCATATCTATGCAAATTTCAACCCACGCTGTAACCCGTTCAGGGGTTGAATTTCAGAAATTATTCTCGTAACAGAGGTGTACTAAGAAAGGATTTCCTGAAATTCAGTCTTGGCGCATAGAGATGCACCAAGAGGAATAGCCTAATTAATACCCTAAATTTCAAGTCTCTACGACCAGTGGTTTAGGCTGTAGGTTGTCTATATGTCAGTCACTCAGGACAACAATTCTTATAAGTGGTCTAGATAGATTATCTTGGTGCGTAGGAGTGTACTAAAAATGGGATTCCTGAAATTCAACCTATATAGAGGTGCAGCAAGGGGTAACGTTTTTAGTTACATACTGCACTAGTATAGAAAAAAACCTACCTACTTAAAATAAGAGGATTCTTTACGGCGCTAAACATTTTGCGCAGTGACCGAGCGGCCGCCGTGTTTTGACCTCGCGTCTGCCGTGCGGTTGGCTGGCTGCGTGACAGCTAAATTTAAACTTTGTTACCTAGACTATAGAGATGATAATCTGTATTGATTTTCTCAACAGCGTGGACGCGCAATCACTGCGCGAAATCTTTCGCGAGGTCTAAACAGGTTTTTTTTTATACAGCTTGCCAATGGAACAAGCAGATGGCTAACCTGATGTTAAGTGGTTACCATGACCAATAACATAATCGGTTGTTATGGTGAACTATTAAAAAAACTACCTAGCTACCCATGTTACCGAATTTATGTTGCAATGAGCTTGTATGTCGTGTCTCAAGTTGTTCTACATCGCTTGTTCACTTGTCTGTTCGGGTATTTCACAAGGCTCTTTAAACTTGTTTACTGAGATTGTTTACAAGATTGCAGTACCTACTTAATGTGGCACATATACGATCTAAAATAGCGCACGAGCTGGATACGAAAGAGCAGAATAGGTATGTTCTAATCACATGTAGCTGAGTGTAGAAACAGTCATCGGGCTAAATAAGTGTAGACATAGGCCTCTCCTGTATTAAGGGTTTGCTTGACAGACGGATTGCTGAGCAGTTTCAGTGTTAAGTACTCAAGAGATGCTTGTTAAGGTCTCGTTTTACCCTTTGGGTACGGAAAAAACTTGCCGCGTGTAAACAACTGGTACGTGCAAGATCACGGAAATTCTCGCAGTTCGATAGTCGCATGCATAATCTCGCCCCATACCTCTTCATCTAAACAGCGCTTTAGAGAGAAATATCTTACAAGCTCCATGAAAAAGCAATAAATTTTGTAAAATATATATCTACATATTAGTAACAAGGTGCCTAATGGAAGGCGGAATTTGTAGCAAATTTCATATGCATGAGTTGCTTTTAGCGTTAGCCAACAACCGAGACTTATGATTTGTTATCCCATAAAAACGCCCTTACTTACAGAATGCGATGGGAAGTAGCTACCAGGGAGAATACAATAAGTAGCTTAGGTATGTACGCAGGTACTTTACTTGGGAACAATCCCCGTAAGGGCAATTTTATGGTCGCCTTCGAAGAAACGCCCGTGTTACTCGAACCTGTGATTTTCGAAGCAATGTCTAGGTACCTATTTCTCAACTTGGAGTCTTGCTGAAAATATATTTTCCGAACACAGGTTTGCACCGTTCAGATACATAACATTAATAAAAACTTGTCAATAAAAACAATTTTATTAAAATTGAACTTACATGAGGCACTATACGCCTCAGGATGATGAGATTCAGAGTAATGCATCGTGGGGCACAATCCTTATACAAGCTCTGCTTAGCTTGGGGCTAGATGATGCTGTGTAGTGTCCAGCATTATTATATTACATTATTATTATGAGCGTGACCTGCAACACACAGCAATAAATAAAACACGGTAAGTTGAAGTGTGTCTGCAATCATTTCCTATGTTTTTCTGCAGCAATATTGTTCTTCTACACGGCAGTTATTTTACAAAATAACACTAAAGATGACCAATTGGTGGTATGAGATGAAACGCAACTGAAGAGTGACGCTGCACGTGTCTTTATACTTACTACAAAATAAATAAGATTGGAGTGTCTGTTTGTTATGTTAAAATTGCGTATTGCGTATTGCGTTGCGTTTGCGTTGTGTGTGTTCCGGCTAATCTCCGAAACAGCTAAACCGTTTTAGGCGGAACTTTCACTAGCAGATACCTGATATTCTATGGAGTAACGTAGATTCGTTTTAATAAAAAAAAAGAACTATGTTCCGTGCAGTATAACGTATTTATAAATAATCATAAGTTGTAAAAATCTTAGTTCTATTTTATCGGCCCAAGCAGGGATAATGATAGTTAGTCTAAAGGAACATATACGCGGACGGAGTCGCGGACGAGACAGTTAGCAAATAATAATGATTAGTAGACATTTGTCATTATTATGTCATCTGGCCTCAAACTAATAGCACAAATATCAACAATGGAGGCACTTTTCCCAAATGACACTACAGTTCTCAAGATTACTGTTTCCTTTGTTACTAAGCCAAAGCTTTAATGCACTTGTCTTAAGCTTTGCATAAATACCCGAGCGAGAAAATGACTTCAAAGTTTAGTTTGTACCGACTCCTAATACTTATTCCTTAGTCAACTCGTGCTGTTGATTTAATAAGAAGTTAAAGTGGACCATTTTACTAACAGAGTCGTCTCTACTGACTAAAGCCGATAAAAATGTAAAAGAAGATTAAGCATCTATAAATTCAGCGTCAGAATAATAGAACGAAATGATGTTGATCCGCTCAGATAGCCATTCACAGTACAAAATAAATTGAAGTCGCTACTCTATGCATTTTCATAGAACAAAACAATAGATGCTTCAAACTTATCGCGCAGTAAAGATAAAACAGAGCAATTTTCAGGGAGTGTCAAGCAGGGTCGTAGCAGAGGTCATAGATAGAGGGGGCATAGATGATATAAGTAACTAGAGGTGCTTAATGCTTATAGAACGCAAGAAAATGGATCACTTCATGATACTAATGAAACGGTTGCGTAGCGGGGCCCAAAATCACCGCGATTTTGCATATTTCTTATCATTTCATTTATAATTTTAATGGACTTAGTATTTAGCGCAGTTTTACGTCTGTGAGTGCAAACTGTCAATAGTCAAAATTCGAAATAATACGATTTGGAAATTGACACGATCGAAACTTGAATTTGACGATGTTTCGTTACGAGAATAGAACCTCAGTTATACAGTAATGAGCCCCCCAAACCTGAACTGCCTGAATAGGACCCTGGCGATCGTCTGATACAATTCAAAGTGCACTCTCCCGTTTGCAAGCAATTTATTTTTACATCCAGGCTGGGAATAACAAGGTTATTGAGAGCTCGTTAAGCAATCAGCTACAGCGATTGTAACAATAAAAGTTTTCACTTTATTACCGGACCCGAGTCGCAGATACAATTACTTACTTAGGTACTTCTGGTAGCCAAACCTATCCTACTAACTCCTGTGTTTATCTCAGAAAATATTTAGATGGGTTAGTAGTAAAAGTACCTTACTTAGGCCCTAATTTTTTAACAGCTACCGACGAGATAGGTCAGTAGCAGTAGAGCTCTTTGTGAAGGGCTCGCCCAGGAAAGTATTACCACAGTTGAAGTTACAAGCACACGAGGCTCTACATCTGTATGCCCCAGGTTAACGGACGTAGAGCATTGCATTGTAGGGCACGTTCTTAAAGAACGTGACCTGCGAGGCAATTCTTTGTTGAAATCAGGTGGCCCCATCTGTTTGTTCAATCAGCAAGTACAATTAAAAAAACAACGAAAGCACCGACCGTTTTTGTCATATTTCAGGGTCCGAAATTGACTAGAAATTTATGTCAGAAGCTAACAATGACCTGCCAGTCTTGTTTATCAAAGATCCGTGTAATTCGCAGCACTTCACTATTCTGTGCTATTACAATGATTCAAGTTGATCTACACTCCCAGAAGCTCCAGGTAACCCGTAGACAACAGACTGACTGACATTAAACCCGAACGAACATAGTAGATACACATACGCACCATGGATTCTCGTTGTGGAGCTTCGTGGCACCGATAGGAACCCATATGTGGGTAGCATTGTACGTCTTATTTTTTTTAAATGCTGGACAATCCACACAGCATCATCTAGCTCAAAGCTAAGCAGAGCTTGTGGTGTGGGTACTAGATGACTGATAATAATGATACAATACATTACATACTTACATAGATATTTTTTATTTTGCATAGAAAATAGTATTTTCTATGCAAAATAAAAAAATAAAATACCCCGGAATAAGTATTTGCAGATCGTACAAATATTTATTCCAAGGCGGGAATCGAACCCGCAACCTCCTGCGTCGTAGGCAGACATTCACCCGCCGCGCCACATGCCACATCGGTCGTCATTCTCTGTCTTTGTTCTTATAGGTACTACTCAGTTTCAGAGGTGTATTTTTGTAGGTAAGTAATCAAATTCAGTTCTAAAATTGTAGTTTTTTTATCATAATCTGTAATTACAATCTTTTACCAAAACCTTTCACAAGCATCAACGGCACGCACGTTGTACAAAAATTTCCTTTCCTCCAAAATGACTGATTGTATTTCAATATGTCAAGTTTGACATTCCGCCATGAATAACACCACACTACTGTTTTTTGCAAGCATTCTACCATATCTTATAGTGGTGGTAAAACATATATATTTTTTTTTTTGTTTGTGGCATCTGTCCATCTTGCGGACAATTTTGCCAATGTCAAGTTTTGAATAAATTCTTTTTAGTAAAGTCGAGTCGGTAAAAAAAGTAAAGTCAGCCGTCATCGGTTTTGAAGAAAAAGATGGCGTTTTTCTTCAAAACCAAAGGGAAACATTTTCGTTCAAATCAGGATGCCTCATAACACACTTTCATTTCAATTGTTCACACTTGTGCTAAGACCTCAAGTAATGATGGTTAAAATACCACCAAAATTACCCATCAGAACTTAAAATAACACTAGAAAAACAATTAAAATGAAAATACAATAAATAAATAAATAATAAATAAATAATGCCGGACGATCCACACAGCATCATCTAGCCCCAAGCTAAGCAGAGCTTGTGTTATGAGTACTAGATGACTGATATACTTAATACAATATTATATTACATGCATAGATATTTTTTATTATACATAGAAAATACCCAGAACACCCGGAATAAATATTTGCAGATCGTACAAACATTTATCCCGAGGCGGGAATCGAACCCGCAACCTCTGCGTCGCAGGCGGACATTCGCCCAAAGAATGTTGCTTCCAAAGATGACAGAAAACGAATCTGGTAAAACATATTTTCCCACGTTTGTTAAACTTCTGCTAGAAATCCCGCTAATGTTATCATATAGATGGCCAGTGTTTAGCTGATCAGTCAAATTGAGGATACATAAAAAAGTTTTTATAGGCAGTGCCTAAAAGTAGAATAAAATACTATTGTTTTATTCGTAAGAAATAAATCTATATCCCACAGCTATCTATATATCTTATCTTATGTAGGTAGGGATATCTTAGGTTTTCAATTGCCGTCTAGTTCAGTTTAGTATTATAGGGTTTGCGTTACAGGATCAAACAGAACCCTTGAAATATCCCTTTGTTTTCTGTCCGTCTGACAATATCGTTTTTCGCGGCTAAAGGTATCAACATGAACAAATATAAAAGTAGCATCATTTTCAGGACGAAATATTTTGCGAAGGATTGAATTTTTGTATTGTAATATATCTATAATTGACGACCGATGTGGTGCGGCGGGCGAATGTCCACTTGCGACGCAGGAGGTTGCGGGTTCGATTTCCACCTCGGGATAAATGTTTGTACGATCTGCAAATATTTTTTCCGGGTGTTGTGGGTATTTTCTATGTAGGTATAATAAAAAAAATCTTTGTATGTAATGTATTGTATTAAGTATATCAGTCATCTGGTAGGTACTCACACCCATAACTCAAGCTCTGCTTAGCTTGGAGCTAGATGATGCTGTGTGGATTGTCCAGCATTATTATTATTACTATTATATCGATGTATGAATGGATCGATAAAATAAATAAGTGAATTATGTAAACTGGTAGGTACTAGCTGATAAAATATCTTGCTGCCTACCTGCCTACCTAAAACATAAATGTAATAATCGTATGATGTTGTAACACGATCACGTAGTCCGCATAACGTGTGTCTCCTATGTGATGTGATACGATAAGCACACGGACGTAGCTCCCGACAGGCGTAAACCAATAAAAGAAGGTTCGAATAAAGCTCCTTGGTATTTTGAACATAATTATGAAGCAGGGTTCTGGAGGAAGCCCATGTAACCGTAAAACCACTTAGGTACCTACTATAGAGCGCATCTATTACAGACGTACTACATAGTAGGTACAGTATAATAAAGCTGTAGAGGTCGAACTGAAATCTTGCTAACAGTAGGTACTTAAGTACTTGAAAAAGGTAAAAAACGTAATCAACTTTTGTGCTGGCATCACGCAAAAGAAATATTAGCTTAAAGTAACATAAAACTTAGTCTGGGTTTCATTGAGCTGTCATTCTTAAAATGGGGATTAAGTTTGCATTAAAAACGCGAATAAAGTCGCGAGTGCGCCAGCTAGTCTTTAATAAGGAAAGTAAGCAGGCCCCTACATTATTGTAGATGATTTATACAGCGGCAGCTGGGCAAGGTTTTTCAATCATGCCTCTATTTACAGGACGCTGCCAGGATTAAATAGGGTTTGCCCAACACCTATAGCCCTACAGCTTAGTCTGCCGAATCCACAGGAAAGAGTCGGACTACCTCACGACGTGTTCCTTCATCTCTTCTCATCTTCTAGGCTTAATCGCGAGGAACTGGCGCTTAGATTCACCTAGATTTAAGACGTTTCAAGTTGATCCCTGAGGATTTTACTGAATAAATACTTTTTGACTTTGACATCGTTTGAGAGCATTGCGCAATTTTCTTTTAAAGAGAAATATCCCTTGATGCATGTCAAGATTCAAACTCCCGCTCCTACTTAGACCACCGATGCTACGATATACCTACCAGGTGTAATAAGACCATTCCTGAAAAATTAGGTTTACCCTACACCTAAATAAGTGTTTTTCGTATAATATTAATTATTAGGTACGATCAGATATGGAAATTTAACTATTTTACAAAATATCAGTTTCGCCACCTTGGTATGTCAAAACTACCCATTACTCTTCTACCTTTTTTATACGCCATGTATACCTATATAGGTATACCTACCTACAGCATAGACTATAAATAGTTTTTATTCTGCCTATTTTCAGTCTCAATGGAAGTAAGTAATTACATTAGACACGATACATAAAAACAGCGAAGTTTTAATAAAATACGGCTTGTTTCTGAACAAAAGCATAGGTAAGTACCTACCAAATATGAATAGAAATAAAACTATCGTTTCTTTAAACAATATATATAATGGCTAAATAAATCAATCAATGTTAGTTTAGACATGTTTTGGTGTATTTTGTAATTTGTTCTAGAGGCGTGTTATAAACATTAACCAAGACGTTTTTATAACTAAACGTTTGCCTAATGAATAGTCATAAAAGACAAGTTGTCATTTATAACGATATTAATAAGTAGATAGTGTCGATTGACCAATGATCCCATAAATAGGTACTTAGTTATTTACATACTCACACTGTAGGTAAACAAGGTTTTGCGATAGGTGGGTAGGTGGTAAGCAAAAATAGAAAGGCAACTTTAAAACTGTCAAAATCTTAGTGTGCCCCATACGATTAGTATATATTAGGGTTTCGTACCCATAGGGTAATATTACTAAGACTTCAATGTCTGTCTGTCTGTCTGCCTGTCCGTCTGTCACCAGGATGTATCTCAAGAACCGTGATAGTTAGAGAGTTTAAATTTTCACAGATGATGTATTTCTGTTGCTATAAAAACAAATACTAAAAAACAGAATAAAATAAATATGTAAGGGGGCTCTCATACAAAAAACTTGCCGTTTTTATCATAAATACCTAATGGTACAGAACCCTTCGTGCGCGAGTCCAACTTGCACTTGACCGGGTTTTTTATATACATATATAGCCTACTAGACAATTTCATATCCAATTTATAAACTGTAGATTACCAGGGCAAAACGAGGTAGGTATGTTAATGGAGACTAGTTGAAAAATAGTGTATACCTATACCTGTACCTACTGTATGTTGGTGGTCCTCATTAAATAAATGAACACCAACATCTGCTTCTTGGTATCTGTAAACACATCATCACGAGGCCTCATCATCGCCTGTCAATTTAATTAAAAAGAAGTTACACGGGCGATACAGGATGAAAAGGGCTTGTTAACCTGTTGTGGCCTCGACTTAAAGCCACATGCTATAGAAAGTAACGGTTAGGTTACTTCATGCAGTTCATGGCATAACAGTTTGTCAGGATGTAAGTAAATAATTAAATAGTTATTCATTTTGTCTTAGTGTAATTACAGGTTACAACTTCATTTAGGTATCACTTAAAAAATTGCCTGTATAGAAATAGAAATATATAGAAATAATTAATAGTTAGGTAGGCACCTACATAAAATAAAATAAACTACCTAATGATTACTACAAGATAGTATATTTATTATTATTATAGTATAAGTTTATAAACTATAAATGTAGTGGCCGAGGGCAAGATAACTACAATTTTCATGTTTTTTACAATCTATAGTTACCAATTTTAAGAATCTTTGTCTTGACTGATTGACTGACTGACTGACTGGGATATACCTAGACAGCGCACAGCTTAAACCACTGGTTGTAGAGACTTGAAATTTTCAGAGTATATTTCGTGCGTAGAGGTGTAACTAAAAAAGGAATTCCCGAAACTCAACCTCTAAACAGCGGGGGTTGAAGTTTGTATGAAAATAGCTTCAAGCGCGCGATTCGCTATTTAAATAAAGAGGAAGAACTAACCGACGCGACGAGAGAAATGAGCAGCAAAAGTTTTCGAAGTTTCTATTCGTCAAGCAAGATAGCGCAGATTGGTCGCAGCGCACCACGCCCTAGGTATAAGTACCAAATGATCTAAGTAAGTACCCATAGTCAATAGAGTTCCTAACCACTGATAAAATACAAGTGTAGGCTAGGCACACAATAGAAAGTTCAATCCCTAGAATACACCAGCTGCTTAATCTGAGCTGTGTCTTGCTCATTATTCTGATATTTCATCGTAACGAGCCAGTAGGTACAAAGTGTTGGCTGGCTCGGCTGTAATCAGCCCTGCGAAGTAGAATAAAATTAAAAGCTTTTTATTTTAAAGATGTTCGTACTATAACGTTGGATATTTTTTTGGGTAAGGAGATAGGGAGGGAGGTTACCTACTTAGGTATTAAGCCAGGACACAAACTTTACCAAGAACTACTAACCTATTTATGTCTTGATAGATTATACACGTACAAAAAATATAAATTCTAAAAAATAAGCAACGAATGGGACGGTAATTCGGTGCACCACTTTTTGGATAGGTAGGTATGATAAAATCTTTGTTATTTCTCTGAGTGGCAATGGAGGAGTGGTAAGGAGTTAAACCCTACCAAAATTACATGGTAAAACTAATAAACTAATTGGTACTGCATCTTCTGTAAGTACCTATCCAGTTTAATTTTTTGTTTTTTTTCTAAGTTTTTGTTAACCAAATTACCTAGTTTTACTAAAATTAGATATTGTAAAGAATAACTTAGTTTATAGAAATCGCTGTGTTAAAATTATATACCTACTCGTATTATACCTGCTAGTTGTGTTTACCTGTAATTGGTTTCCCATGTAGCATAATACAGATTGTTTGTAAAAATAATACTAAGTAACCATGTAGAAGCTGTTGGTAAACCTTTAAATAAATAAATAAATTGGAATATTAAAAATGATAATTTAGAAAATTTATTAGAAAACTTCTGCTCCTGCCATCTAGTGCTTTTACTAGCAAATTAAGTTACAGCATTTGCTCACTAGATGACTCTGCTTATAACTACTAGCGTCATCTATTGAGGGTATTTGGTTTGGACAGGACCTGTAACTGTACCACACACAAATACCTACATAGGTACCTACCTACTACTACTACACGCGGCATACGATTGACCTTAGGTTGACATGACAGTGACAGTGACAACTAAGTTAGGTTTTCTATTACATCTGATCAAACTTCATGATTATGACCAATCACGTCGCCAATCTTCATAATTTTGACAGATTTCCCATTTACGTCATAAGCCGCTAGGTGCAAGAAGAACTTACTGTATGTTTGACTTCGTTTCCCAACTTTTGATCTATCGTGTTTTTAACTACTACTGTGCAAGTTCACGTCACGTTAACAAAGTGCATCTAGAGTGTTAGTGCATAGTAAAATGACCTATATTGTATTATGTGAGACTTAATTGTTGTGAACACAATAAACAAATCAACAGGCTATAGTGAAAAGCGCTATGATACTCTCCTTGGCAGTGTTTCTAAGATTGTGATCATACCGTGAAGTTTCATAATATTGTTCTATCGAGATGTCTTCTAAACCAGCGAACCAGAAGAGAAGGTGAGTGTTTACAATTATTTTTTAGGTTCTTGCGTCTAATCCTACACGATAGTTACAGTCAATAGTCGGTACATGTGCGTTTAATGTGGGTTTTACGTTTTCCTGCTCTTTACTTGCCAAGTGTCACCTCACCTCAGTGATAACTTTCTCTTCGGTGTTCATTGATAACGTTATGTTTATTTAGACGAGCTCCTGAATCTCTTCTACCCTACTAGACATCCTATGTCTCCTGATCTTGTGCAATAAGGACTCAAGGATATAGGTACCTTGCTTGGGAATTACCATCTTTGTTCATTTGTTAACCTACCATCAGTGGCGGATTTACCCTAAGGCACTGTAGGCCCGGGCCTAGGGCGGCCAGATTTAGGGGCGGCCACGACCGTAGGGCAGTATATGGTCGATGCTGAGAAAGGGGCGGCTGATGGCTTGGGGCCTAGGGCGGCCGAGACTGCAAATCCGCCTCTGCCTACCATTGTAATAATCAATAAAGTTTGAGGAACTACCACATAATAACTAACTAAAATAAGTATGGTTAGCTAATTTGACAAAAAGATCCTAATCTTTTGGTATGTTTGTTATGTACAGTATATCTATGGTGGCATTGAATAGATAAAAATTTAAATCATAAACAAAATGATGTCACAACCCATAAGTAGATATACATATTTTATATCTAGTACCAGAATTAAGTCTGATAAACCCCTAATTCAATCAAATCAGATGACTCATGGTATTTTCTTCTTATGACCATTGTTTACTCTAAACACTGAAATACTTAGGTAATATATTACTTACCCAACTGCGGTCACAAGGAATCTGCTACCTATAGTATAAAATTAAATGTTAGTAATACCGGGTCAAAAATTACACATATTCCAAGATTTATAAAAAATCCATACAACCATGGTGTAGATGATTGGGAACATGTAAAGCATTGCCTTGTAAGTGACATTAATCAGAATGAACACTCTGTGTTCATTAACCAGAGGCATACAGGTGTTGGCCTCACAACACTTCAAACGGAAACACAGCCTTAAAGAGCCTACAGTGCCACGCACACTACCAGATAGCTGTTAACGACAAAAACTGCTCAGAAACAAGAAATACATAAGTAATGGTACCAAGTGATAAAATAGATAGTTGACCGACTACCACTAATGACCTAACAGCTTAGAGCTTCCATGTTTGTTGTTGATCTCAAACCAGAGCTCTGAAAGATCTTGTTTAGAAATTGCCAATTTGATAATGACAGACGAGACGCCTTTGAGCCACCTAGAAACTCCACTGCTAGTAGTTGACCATTTGCCCCTATTCTAATACTAAAGCCCTTGGAAAGGGGTGTGAATAGTTTAATCTTTGTTTATATTTTGACAAATCAATCAATTAAATTAATGAATATGAACCTATAACCATTTCAACATTATGTCGAGGTTATTAATACCAGGGTTAGTATTTATTCCCACTTGTGATTTCCCCCACGGGCAGTCTGAAAAAATCTCGTGATCCAAGTAGGTATGTAGTGATCTAAAACAAGTTCAAAGTCGCGTAACGAGGTTATGGAGAGAGTGATGCTGGGAGTTTCATTGCGAGATAGAATTAGAAATGAGTAAATCCGTAGAAGAAGCAAGGTCATCGACATAGCTCTCAGAATCAGCAAGTTAAAGTGGCAATGGGCAGGCCATATAGGTCGTAGAACCAACAACCGCTGGAGAGTAAAGGTTCTCGAATGGCAACCATGAACCGGAAAATCAAAACGTAGGACGTCCTCCTACCCGATGGACTGACGACATTGTTACAACCGCTGAAAGTCGATGGATGGAAAAGACTCGTTCTTCTTGGAAACGTATGGGGAGGCCTATGTAGCAGTGGACTTCTACAGGCTGATGATGATGATTTTAAAAGAATGCTCATGCAAATCAAACTTTCAATGAAACCGGTCAAACCAAGTTTGTGTATCGGGAATAACTTACGAGGAGGTAGGTACATACGATTAATAAAGAAATATATGTGGACATTTTTACGCTGCATAATCTAGCCTGAAACTAAGCATAGCTTGTATTATGGGAACCAGAGGACTGATAGAATACACAAACGTCCTTTTTAGGGTTCCGTACCCAAAGGGTAAAACGGGAACTAGGTGTAAGACCAGTCAGTGATCGGCCAGTAGAGTATATTTTTGCACGCGGATATAAATACATAAGTAAATATAATTCAAGTACGTTTTAAACTAGATTTTTTTTTATACAACATGTGACCGTACTTTCAAAACCAAGTTTGGTCTAGCCAGCCACACAATGCCAGAAAGGAGCACATGCCAGAAAGTGCTAAGGGTCTCTGTCGTCGGATTCGACGAGGAGGTCATTATAGGTACCTACCTACCTAGTCTATACCCTACCTATACTTGTACACTTCATCATCATCATTAGCCTATATTAGTCCACTGCTGGACGTAGGCTACTCCCAAGACGCGCCACTTAGCCCGGTTTTTGGATCTTCTCATCCATTGTTTTTCAGCTACATTTCGCAGATCGTCGCTCCATATTGCCGAAGGGCGTCCTACACTACGCTTGACCTAAATACCTTATACCTACCTTACCTTGCTTGTACACTTGTTTACATCAAATTTTCGGCGTCAGGACGCGAACGACCTTTGGTTTATGTTGTGTTATCTTTATCTAACTAGGATGTAATTTTTGTTTTTATTATGTAAGGGACTTGATGTTATTTTTTTGTATCCGACAACGGCTATGGCTTGCAAAGGTACATTTTGTTTTGAAGGTCTTTCTTGTACTAACTAAATTAGAAGTAAATATACCTGCTGTAGTATAGTCAAATCTAAATCTATTCTTATACTACTACTACTTACTACTACAACTACTATACTACTTACTACATACTATATTACTTCAGTGTATAATTAGGCAATAAATTATTAGGGTTCCGTACCCTAAGAGTAAAACAGGACCCTATTATTGAGACTCCGCTGTCTCTGTCTTCGATCAATCCTAGACATGATTATTCTGGTAGTGATATACAAACGGTGTATGTATCCTTTTTAGATTAAGCTAAAAATAAATATGAACTCGTTGCAAGCAAGGAGTGTTTATCTCTGGTCGAATATGTCAAGATAACAGCGCTACTTTGAATGCAATATTTCGTTCTGAAACCACAATTCCGTACCATCTAGTTGATGACTTGTTAGTGGCTTCGGTGCATGGAATAAAACCCAACAATCACTCTCATAAACTCCCGTGGATGTCTATGTAAGAGACGAGGGACTGAGGTACAGGCAATCTTCTGCACATGGTTAAATTCTATAATAATAATAATAATGCTGGACAATCCACACAGAATCATCTAGCCCCAAGCTAAGCAGAGCTTGTGTTATGGGTACTAGATGACTGATATACTTAATACAATACATTACATACATATATATTTTTTATTATACATAGAAAATACCCAGAACACCCGGAATAAATATTTGCAAATCGTACAAACATTTATCCCAAGGCGGGAATCGAACCCGCAACCTTCTGCGTCGCAGGCGGACATTCGCCTGCCGCGCCACAACAGACGTATGTAAGGGACTGAGGGATAGGCAATCTTCTGCACATGGTTATATTCTATACCGGGACACCACGACCACATACTTTAAGTCCTAGGGGTCTAGGATAAGCAAATTGTCTACCATAATGCAGTGATTACAGGTGCCTACACCACATACGAAACTTAACTCCCTAATTTTATTCATAAGAGTTTGATGACTGTGCTCAGTATGAAACTATTTTATACATCCCTCCAGACTTATAAACGTTACATTTGATGTTTGTTAAGTATTTTATAAATACTTAGTATAGATAGTAGCGTATTAATAATAGTAGCTTAGCATAAAGTTAAGTATAAAGTAGCAGTTTATTTAAACAATACTAGCGAGTTAATTTATTAGAAATTTCATCCCCGGCTGTACCCATTTAGGGGTTCAATTTCGTAAATTACTTACTTAGTACACCTCTACGAACCGAGACGAAAATACTCTAAAAATTTCAAGTCTACGACCCGTGGTTTAGGCTGTGCGTTGTCTATATGTCAGTCAGTCAGTCGGTCAGAATAGACTTTTATAATTGGTATAGATTTTAAACAAACTTAAGTAGGTATTTTGAATGAATACATTCACTAGTTTTTATTTTCTAAACTTCATCTAAAATCCAGTTTGTATTATATTAATAATAATAATAATAATATAATAAATAATAATGCTGGACGATCCACACAGCATCATCTAGCCCCAAGCTAAGCAGAGCTTGTGTTATGGGTACTAGATGACTGATATACTTAATACAATACATTACGTACATAGATACTTTTTATTATACATAGAAAATACCCAGAACACCCGGAATAAATATTTGCAGATCGTACAAACATTTATCCCAAGGCGGGAATCGAACCCGCAACCTTCTGCGTCGCAGGCGGACATTCGCCCGCCGCGCCACATCGGTCGTCGGTATTACGAGTACTTTATACTAAACACTCCGTTAATGTGTGCGCGCAAAAGCTTCTGCTGTCTATGTACACTTCCGTGTACATAGATAGCAGAAGTTTTTGCGCGAAGCCTTTCTCACATGATGTCTGAGATATCATGCATATTAGCCACGTCCGACAAGTGTTACCTTAAAATCAGTGATTGATTTAAGTGGAGAGCACTTACTGATACAATCTGATACGAATTGATCACTATGAGGCATAAGATCTTTGCCAAAGTGTGTTGACCTTATTGGACTTGAACAATCATGCTGAACATCCACTAAGCTCCGAGTTTAGCGCTTAGATAAGGGCCACCTTCAATACAAAGTATTCAATTTTTGAGGTTGTCATTTGATTCAATCACCATAATCTACTGATTATTTTTATTGAATAATCCACTATTATGGACTCCTTCGATTTCCAGTCTTTGCCACATCACGCTTGACTGATTGATTGGTAACTTTTTTGTCTCTACTTACTATTCTTTAGTTGTATGTACTGTTGGTATATTATTTAGAAGCGTAGCGCGTGCTGTCTTTTGAATCTGTGCTTAGAGTGTATTTTGGTATGGTTCTTGGTATCTTTAAATATTTATATATTGCATTCACCTCATATTACAGCTTTATAATATATCATTATTTGGTAATAAAACCGGCCAAGTGCGAGTCTGACTCGCGCACGAAGGGTTCCGGAAAATTTCAACTCTTACTATCACGGTTCATGAAATGCAGGCTGCATTTCATGAACCGTGATAGTAAGAGTTGAAATTTTCCGACAGATAGACAGCGGAGCGGTGACAGATAGACAGCGGAGTCTTAGTAATATGGTCCCGTTTTACCCTTTGGGTACGGAACCCTAAAAAGGATCACACAAAAACTCGTTAGGAACCAAAACGTTAGTTACATGCCTGTTCTTCTAGACTTGGGCGCAAGGAACTGGCACCCATATTCATCTAGTTATAAGACTGTTCTAAGTGATCACCTTGATTCTATTGAATAAATGCCTTTGACTAAGTATTAGTGTAACATAGTTACATTCGGACATGAAGACTGAAGATGTCTACTACTGGACATAGACCTTCTCTATACGTTTCCAGGAAGAATGATTTTGAGCCTTTTCCGTCCACCAACTTTCCGCGGTCCTAGCAATGTGATCCATCAGAGCGAGGGCATCTTACGGTTTGTCTTCAGGTTCTTGGTCGCCATTCACTATCCACCTTTGTTCTTCATTTCTCGAGTGGTTGTCAGGTTCTACAAGCTGTATAGCGGCTTGCCGGTTGCGACTTAAGCTTTCTGATTCTGTGAGCAGTCAAAAAAATGGAATTTACAATCAGGAACGACACATTAAATGAAATTTACAAGCAGGTATAATAGAAGCAGGACATATGAAAATGCAAGGTTTTTAATTGTTAAACCGCTTTGCGTCATCATCATCATTATTATCGCTATCTCTCCACCTAACTTGGACTTCGAACTTACACTATCAACGAACCAGCTAACCTTACTTTGTTGGTACGGGTTATGTGCCCTGATGCATTTTCGGTATAAAATAACATTCGCTCGCAAACGCATTAAATTCATGCAATCAAATTTCCACCCACATTCTAAACGCTTGCTTGTCACGTATGAATAGTAACTTACAACCTTATAGTTATTTGCTAAAGGCAATAGTGCATAAAATATTCGGACGTGTCTCTTGCTACCCTGCCATAAATATTCTCATGGAACAAACACTTACATGCGTGTCTGAAGACTTGAAGAAGATGGAGCCCATTACCATTGTATAGTTTTCAACGTAGTTGACCTTTATTTGACTTTGATTCTCGCCGTTGAAAAAACGGTATATATTACGCTCACTACGGTATAAACTAATTTATTAGCTGGTAGTTGTTACGTAAACGATAATGTAATTCGTAATACTGTACAACGTACAACTCAAACCAGCATAAATTTAAAGCTAGTTTGTTAATTAGCTTATGTTGTAAATATTTTTGTCTGGTCCAAGTTGAAACTGTCTTGTTTACACTGCAAACTAACCATTATCACTTGGAACTAGTTAAATAGGCGCAGACAAACACAGATTGTACAATCTATGTATACAATATTTTAAATAAGTCTTTGTTCATCTTTAAATGCTACCGAGTATCTGCTAACCGACTGGCAGTAAAGAGGCTATTATCAGTAGACTAGCGGCCGCTCGCAGCTTCGCCTGCGTGGCAGTTTTTTACCGTTCCCGTTATTTTTTCGGAATAAAATCATAGTAGCTTTATGCATGCAAAGTCTCAGCCCGATGGGCTTAAAATTGACAAAGTTTCATACAAAGTTTCATCACCTATTTTATCCCCTTGGGGGTAGAATTAATTAAAATCCTTTCTTAGCGGATGCCTACGTCATAACATAATTTCAGCCCGATTCGTCAGTGGACGAGGACGACTCTTTCATTATACAGTACACCTATTCAAAACTTTCTAAGTGTGCATACGTGAGTGCAATAGCTTCATTCCTTATCACCGACTATTATTCATACTAGAGGCCACTCGCAGCTTCGCCCGCGTGGCAGTTTTTTCCCGTTCCCGTATTTTTTTCGGGACAAAAAAGTAGCCTATGTCCTATTCCAGATTACAATCTATATTTATTCCAAATCAGTCCACTGGTTAGAGCGTGAAAGAGGAACAAACATTCATTCAAACATTCGCATTTTATAATATTAGTAGGATCGTTCTATTTCTTTCTCACATGTTGTTAAAAAGGGTTTGACAGAGAAAGCAAGCATCACTGGATGCCTCGTTCACTAACGAGTTCGAGTACGGTTCGAGTCAGTGACTAGTGTCACTGTAACACCAACACTGCGTTCATCGATGCAGCTGCCAAGTTTTTTGTTTTTTTTTTATACAATTTGCTGATGGAACAAGCATATGGCCCACTTCATGTTAAGTTACCATAGCCTATAACAAAGCATTGCCTTGTAGGTCACGTTAGTTAGGAACGTGCCCTACAATACACTGCTCTGCGTCCATCAACCTGAGGCATACAGGTGTTAAGCCTCATGTGCCTGTAATTACACCGGCACCGGTATACTAAACCAAACTCTCTTAAATGCTTCTTAGAGACGTATGGGAGAGCCCTATACCCCTTCTTATGTGGTGTTATGTGGTGACGTAGGGAGCTGTATGAGGTTTCCTTTCGTTGTTTCCACATTCAACCATTGTATCAAAATGGTAGGATATTGTGGGTACTACAAATATGGTCCTGCACTTATGGATTTATCTTAACAAAAAAATAGCAGTCTAGTTTAAAAGCTTAACGCTTACTGTTGCATATTTAAACCACGTGGATTACACGTGGATTTTAAAATACTTTATTTTTTTAAAATCCACGTGTTACTTTATTTTTGCTGACGAACAACTGTTCGTCAGCAAAATAAAGTATTTTACCTGATTATCTATCGTTTCTTGGAAACACGCAATTTCAAGCGTTAGTTATGTTTAAATGTACAAAAAACAGCATTTCCTAAAATAACTTGATTCAAAAGTGATTGGTGTTGAATTTATTAGTTTAGATTTGAGCATTTCTTAGGTTTCCTTGGAATATGTTGTTGAAAATAAACTTGATGTGTTGATGCAGACTTATATTATTCATTCGCTAGGAATGCGAAAGTGCATTTAAAAAAAAGGTGGAAATAGATTTGATTGCAATGAAATCTGTTGTCGTATTCGTTTTATAGTGTTATGCTCAATAAGATGCCATTTGGTTCAAATCTTGCTCTCAGCATGCATGCACTGCAAATGCCTTCAAAATGGAGGATTGACCGTATAATCACGAACTTGTTTCAAAAAAGATGTTTGCCCGAGGCTAACAAGCTCGGATCTCGATTTTTTTTTGTCCTAATGGTCGATCAGTTTAATGAAGTATCGGTAGCAAACCGTGTTTTTAGTTCCTTCTATGGAATAGCACGCGACTTCGCTTGCGTTAATTTAATATAAACTTTAACCACGTTGGACCGCTTAAGGTGTTGAATTTCAGGAGTATACCAAACCGAGACAAATATAACCTGAAAGTGTCATGCATGTGTGACTAGCGTTTAAGAGGCTGTGCGTTCTCAGTCAGTTAGTTAAAATTAATATAGATTGTATCCAGTTTTTGTTATGATGAAGTCGGTATAATTATGCAGGTAGTATTTCAGGCTAACAGGCTCGGATGTCAGGTATACAAACTTAGGTATCTGATAATATAACTTTGCAAATGCTGCCTTCTATAAACTTCAAATACTTCTGTAAGGATACTAAGACTAGCAAAGCTACCGAAAAATCAAGAAGTTCTTATGTTCGTTTTAAAAATATTAGCAATTTATAGTACTCACTAGAAATTGCTTAAACATAAGTTTTGAAGGATTTGAATACTGTGAAAATTACACAATTCCTATAACCATTTAAATGTCGTAGCCACTTTGCTGCATTGATTTTGCGCTCTGCAGAGTTTTTTCTAATCCCTGCTCTAGCACAGCTTCTTGAAATAGCAGAGCAAAAATGTTACGATGTTGTCTCAACGTCTGAATGTATGCTTTCTTTGTTTATTTTGAGAGATTTGTTACTTTGTTGTTTTTTCTACAACATGGCCGCGCCATGTGTAACTTGTAACAAGCTGATGATAATTGAGCAATTTTGTAATTATGAAAATGTCATATTGTAGGTACTCCTCATTCAGGTTCTGTTCTGTCGCTTGGCAGCTGCAATACGTTAAAAAAACTTTTACTTTTTGTTCTACCACTATTTACTCGCTAACGTAAAAAGCTATTTTTATGCACAAACTTGAATCCCCTAGGTACAGTCAGCTGCACTGGAATGTATACAATTCTTAACTTTTGAAATAGTGTCACAACGTAACAGTTAATATTTTCAGGGCAAAAATGCAAAAAAAAGTGAATTCATCAACTAGTTACTTGGTATTTGCGTTTCTTCTGTCTAAAAGTTTATATTAATGTAGTGATAGCATTTTAAAAAGTTAATAATTGTATACATTCTAGTGCAGCTGACTGTACCTCCCCTCCACATAGTAGTAGTTAGTACACCTCTCATCAAAACAAAATGTTCTCTAAAAATGTCAAGTCTCTTCATTATCAGTTGTCAGTCAAGGCAAGAATTTAGAAATAAGTTAATGTTATAGATTTAATTTAGAAATCTTTTTAGGGTTCCGTACCCAAAGAGTAAAACGGAACCGTGTTACTAAGACTCCGCTATCACCAGGCTGTATCTCAAGAACCGTGATAGCTAGAGAGTTAGAGTTTTCACAGATTATGTATTTCTGTTGCCACTATAGCAACAAATACTAAAAAACAATAAAATAAATATTTGAGGGGGCTCTCATGCAACAAACGTGATTTTTTGTGCCGTTTTTATTATCAATAATGGTACGGAACCCTTCGTGCGCGAGTCCGACTTGCACTTAGCTGGTTTTTTATACTCGGCAAATTTTCCCACTGATTTGGCAGTTTATGAGTCACTTGAGACAGCATAATATGCCAAAGTTAAAAAATACAGTAAACATAGCAAACGTGGTTCTTTCTTGATTCTTTCTTTGTTATGGTCCTTTGTTGTTGTTTGTGGTCCTTGGTTCATTTGTTGGTTGATCTAATCTGTTACCCAGGACAGCTAAAAGTGACAGAAGCAGTAAACTATTATCAACTGTTTCAAAGTTCTAGTCAGTATTATTGACCTTTAGGGTTATTATTGTTTATACACGCAATGTTGGCGGTATCGGCACATGTTGATTATGGGAAGATCAGTATTTCTGGGTTTTAATTATCTAAGTTTTAGATTACATATTGGCTTTATTCAATAAAATTACGCATATTTTATGATTATTTTTTTAGTTGCTAAAACTTCTAGCAGTCTAGCGGTTCTAGTTTAGGTTTTCGTTATTTAGCTCTAACATTTTTCGAAAAATGTTTGACGATGACTAAAAATATATGTGATATTTTGCTCTTGACATGCACGAGGCAGATTTTAGGGTTGAAATGGTGCGTTATCTTGAAACATTATACGTATTATCAAGTTCGCTACTATGGCTTTTATACGCGATTGAGATAAGAACATCCTTCTGTTATCAGTCAGTCGTTGATTTCGTTCCTCGATGGACTGTTCAGTTGTTTCGTCTCCGGGTTAAAGAAACCGCGCGCAAATATGCTCGTAAACGGTTTCACCGAAGGATTTCCCTATCACTGTCCCGTGGTTGGAGCTTTTGAAGAGACAGGATGGAATATGCAGTGCCCAGTGTCGCACCAGTGGTCCAAGCAAATGGGCAATGTGTGTAGTATCAGTGTTCATAATGGGATCACCGATCCAGTGCCGCGTTATAAGAGTGACCCTTACGCCAGTTATGTGCCGGAAAATGTGGTTCCGCAATACTATCAGCCTCAAATCGCGTATAATCCCCCTCGGTTTATTCAACAGCAACAGCAGACGTTGATTCCAAGTCTGCCCTGCCATCAGAACCAAAACCAAGAATGGGATTACAGTAGCATGTGCTATAATGTGGATGGCCAGCCCTGCCAGTACACGAATGTCGTTGATTTAGAAGATTTCATGTAAGCTCTTAATCTTGTATTGTCTTGTATATGCTGTCAGCTGATTTCTCTGCGCAGCTAATTACTCATTGAACAATTGAATTGAACGAATATAATGGTTTATTAAAACGTATTTTTCGAAAGGCACATCAGTTAATTGCACTGCTTGGGGCATTTAGTAATTTATATAAATCTTACTAAACCTGTTTAGAAATCATACGTTTCCAATTTTCTGTCCCGTATTTTAAACTGGCAGTAAAAGTTTTCTTACCTTGATTTATAACTGAGTGAATTATGAACTAGGTACTTGGTATTCAACCGTTATTATTGTATTCAAAACCACGTGCATATTTGAATGAGTTTGAGTGATGACACTGACTGTGTTTTAGAATTCGACAGTAACATTTTCAAGAATTTGTCCTTTATACCTAGCTAGTCCATGTTCTTCTATATATCTTCAGTTTGAGCGCATCCCGATTACTCCCTTAGATTTGTAAGAGTTATTAGGTAGTTTCAGACTAGAGCATAAGTAAAATATACCATGTGTAGTTCTGCGTTTTTTCTGTTTCTCTTTTCCAACATATTTCTACCAAATACAAGGTATCTGTCAAAGCTAAACCACCTTATTTCTTCAGTCTTAGAATTTCTGCATCCAGTTCTTTCCAGTACCTACTGCTACTTTGACAAGATCGTCGGTCCATCTTACTCTGTCTGTGGTCTGTCTGTAATTTTTTTCCGCTTTGCCTATCGAAGATTGATCAAATTAGTCAGTTACCATCGAATCATCATAATATACCTACCGTCAGCACTGCAGAAAAATCTTAATCAACTGTTGTCTGGACTTCTAACAGGCTAGAAGTCAGATTTAGGTATATAAAAACTAGCTGAGAGAATGTAGGTTTAATGTTTGGAATTATGCCAAAACTTCAGTTTGAGACGATTGTCAGCTGATTAAACCACGTGAAGACGTTGGTGATTTCACTTTCCCCGTCTCGTGACTTTTATTTGAACTCTTAGAACAGGAACATGATGAGGTAATAAATATCATAAGGTACCAAATCCAGTTTGACCAACTTTTTCATACTTTCGCTTCCAATGCTAATCGATAAAGTTTAAGAAACAAGTAAACAAGGTAAATAGTTTCTACTAAATACCGGCTTCCAATAAATCCACAAGTGCCCTCAAAAATGTATGCCGGAATTTAATGATTTCAAAGTTCATTTGTGTTTTCGGTTTTATAAATCTAAATAAACCGCTGGTTTTGTTTACGCAGAACGTTGTTTACGTTGTGTCACAGTTTATTGCCAAGGCTTGTCACGCACTATAAACCAAGGACGGATAAATCGCTTCGTAAACACGCTATGGTTCCTATAGATTTCTATGGTAGAGATTTCTAATGGTAAAACTTTCGCCTTGTCTGGTACCCTGGAGCACGTCTTCCGAATATCCAATGAAAGATTGTTTTAAAAAAAAGCTTTCGCAAAAAAAGAGATAGGTCAAATAAGTGGGCCGGAAAAAGATAGGTCTCGACTTACGAAGCCACGTGCTGTGCTGTACCAGATAAAATGGTTCTAAATAGTTATGTAGGTATACATAGGTATTTAAAGAAGTACAAAATAAATATGTTTATTTATAGCAGGCAATTTCTAAACATTCATATTTAGCGCTTTGCTATGATCAAAATTGTAGTTACTTATTTCGAGGGTCTATTTATATAGTATTTTTCACTTAATTCCTTAAAAATTTCTAAGGAAAAAAGTAATGAATATTTGTTTTGAGTTTCGTATAAATCGGTCCAGTAGTTTAGTAGGATATTAATATTGTACAATTAGTTCTGTGTTGTTTATCATTTTGGCTCTAAATATAGTTTTTTATATTGACACTAATCATCACTAATTATCATAGTTTATAAAAAAACTATAAAAAATTCTAATGTTCATTCATAAAAACACTTGAAAAGTTGGCTAATTATAATTTACTTTTGCTGCTGACTGCACAAGGGGCAGTTTTTGTGAAAAAAATAATTCTCAAAGAAGGTTACCACAGTTTCGACTTTGATATTTATTTGGTATACTAACTTATTAGCTTTTCGAGAAAAAAATTGCTCTGAATTCTACCATTATTTATTTACTAGCGGACGCTCGCAGCTTCGCCCGCGTAGCAGTTTTTTCCCGTTCCCGTTATTTTTTCGGGATGAAAAGTAGCCTATATGTTAATCCAGGCAATCTATAATTATTCAAAATTTCATCCAAATCGGTCCACTGGTTAGAGCGTGAAAGAGTAACAAACATCCATTCTTACAAACTTTCGCGTTATATTAATAATAGGATTCAGTGCACTGTATCAATTTATAGGATGACCGACATAGCTCTCAGAATCAGCAAGTTATATTGGCAATGAGCAAGTCAAATGGCTCATAGCAGTGAACTTCTTCAGACCTTTGATGATGACAATGTACTTATAAGTGAAATAGAAAAGAGTCGATGATCGACTTCACTTCAATTTTCCAATGAAGTCTACCGTTTTATTGACTTATCTATTCGTCTAAAGTTGCCATGTTAGTTTCTAATCGCATAAAAAAGGTCACCTTACGTTGCATTAAAGTTTTCATGAAGTTGGTATCAGATAATTAAATTGATGCAGTTTATCTACCGATAAGAATTTCGCCCAAAAGTCTGCTAAAGTAGCTGGCTGTGACTCACTAAAAAGCCCCTGAGTACGAAGACAAATTATTGTAAAATAAGTCAATAATTATCCTTATTACGCCTTACTATCTTCTTAGGTCATACAACAAGCATAAAAATACATTCATTACATAAAAAAATACCTAATATGTATTTTATGTAATCTTTAAATATTTCTGAATCATTGCTTTTTGAGAAATCAAACCATTCATCAGTTCTGTTATTCAGGCTCCCTGTCTATAGCTTGGGATTTAACTAGCCTTAACTTCTAAAACTAAAATATTAAATAGGCCATTACTGTAACAAGAATTATATTAAATAAGCTAGGACCTAAGGCCAAGGCGGATTTGGTTTGGTGACTGTTCTTGGTTTGGTAGCGGAAAAACTGGCGCCTAGATACACCTAGTTTGTAAGACTATTAAAATAGATTCCTATGATTCTACTAAACAAAAACCGTTTGGTTATTATACCTTAGTGAGGACTATGGGTGTTGACAGCCTGGTTAGACTGCAGGCACTAGATTAGATGAAATTTAAAAACTGAATTATAAGCTCAGTAACAAGTGTTAAACTAGAGTTATTTGCAAAAACATGGCTGTTAAGATGAAGTCTAGTCTATGCAAGATGTAGTACACAGAGTCCAGCGCGTAGGTGAAGATACGTTCAAAACACGAGCTGATACAAGTTAGCGATAACCTGGCCATCCTTGTTAAATGACCCAATGATTATCGGGATAATTATAACATACTGCACGATAAAAACATTGCAAACAAGCATACCATACATAGAATTCAAACTAACAATGTGAAACGGTCAGGAACAGTTCGAAGGCTTCAACTTAGCTTCAAACTCAAAGAGGGAAAAATCAAGGGTCATTGTACATGTGCCTTAGGGAACATTCCGCAAATTCACGCCTGAATCAATGAACTATCTTAAGGTGGAACAAGTCGTTACTATTTCCATACAAACGCTGTAACTGAATATCTCTACTATTTATTAACGTGCGTCCGAAGTTAAGTTTGGTACTGAAATATCTTGCCGTTATCTAGGTTCGTTACCCTATATTCTAGTAAAATCAGATTACCTTGAAAGTTACAAGCGTCGAAAGATTTGGTACTAAATCTATTGACGCTTGTAACTTTCAAGGTAATCTGATTTTACGAGTAACGAGCCTAGACAACGGCAAGATAATTAATAAATAGTAGAGATACGTTAGTAAATAGTACAGATATTCAGTTACAGCGTTTGTATGGAAATAGTAACGACTTGTTCCACCTTAAGGGAACATGACAGTTTATCATTAACTCCGCAGTAGGATTATGAGGAACTAGGCTTCCTCATGGCCTACTAGTAGGATTTATACCGAAATATATAGAACTAGCTGACCGGTGCCCACTTCGTTGGGCGGTAAACATGTTTACTTACAAATCTTAACTGAAGTAGTACTCGATGTCACCAACAGATGGCGTTAATACGGCATAAAATAGCGGCCGTTCGCAGTTTCGCCAGTGTGGCAGTTTATATCAGTTCCCGTTATTTTTTCGGGATAAAAAGTAGCCTATAAGTTACTCCTTGTTACATTAGCTATCTGCCAGTGAAAGTCCCGTCGAAATCGGTCCAGCCGTTCCAGAGATTACACGGAACAAACAGACAGACAGACAGACAAAAATTTAAAAAATGCTATTTTGGTATATGTATCGTATATACATTCCTATGCATGTAGTAAAAAGCGTTATTTTAATATTACAAACAGACACTTCAATTTTATTTATTTGTATAGATTTTGTCAAAAAACTATATTACATTATGAATTAATGTCCTTTTTATAAAACACCTGCGTAGGGAGCCGACCTCGCGTCGGAGCCGCGCGGGTACCTAACTCATAGATCTAAACTACTCCCCTGCACGCGCACTCCCAACTTGGTGACGCTCACTTCGCAACGGGCCGTGCAGCAGAAAACGTAATATTTTAATTTCGCCATAACTTCAAAACCAAACGTCCAATTCTAATCATTTAAAGACCAAATATTATCTACATGAACTGTACTTAGTGATAAAATAATTTATTTTGATAAGGATTAATAGTATGAGTAAAATAAATGCGTTTAAATGTAGTCCAAAAAAAATTGAAGATTTTTAAATAAAAAAATGGTTGTTGTGCTTCACTCGACATAGATAGGTATAGTGTGTCGCTGATTTTTTTGTAGATATTTATAAGATCTACAATTATGTAGAACATTTTATGGTTGTATCTTTTATAGTTTAGGCAGCGTACGCAAAATAAGTAACTTATCTGGTTGATTTTTTACACCTTGTGTCTGAAAAACCCAAATATTTTACGGAACGCTATTTTTTTCCAAAATAAAATATAGCCTATGTTACTCAGTGATAATGTAGCTTTCTAATGAAAAAAAAAATATTAAAATCGGTCCAGTACTTTTTGAGTTTATTCATAACATACAAAAATACAAAAATACAAAAATACAAAAATACAAAGCTTTCCTCTTTATAATATTAGTGTAGATTTAGCAGAGATACTATTTCGTGATAAAAAAATATCTTAAACCGGAAGAATACACCAATATTTTATCTGTAAGACATGTCTAACATGTGATTTAAAAAATCTAAGATTAAATAAACTACTTTTGTCGTATGTTTGTACCTCTCGGTGGTATTTATTGTATGTCGTAGTAGGTTTCGTCGTGAAAGGCTCATTCGGGAAGTACTACCACCACCATGTCTATTTCTGCCGTCAAGCAACGTTGATGTGTTTCGGTCAAAGGTACGGATGCCGGTGGGATTTCAGGTACATATAGGCATGTCAGATTGACGAACGCAGAGCAGTGCATCGTAGAGCGCATGACCTGCGAGGCAATGCTTTGTTAAAGGTGGTAGCTGCCACTTAATATCGTACGACATTCAAAGTGGCAAGTGCAAAAAACATACAGTTAATTACATTAATTAAACTGATTTCGTTCCTCAGCCAAGATCTCCCTCCAGTTCTTTCTTTGATCTTTCCCTTACTTTTCCCTGCTCTCTCTCTCTCTTATAAGCGTTAGTATAGTACTTCGGGACGGCCTGCAGCGGCCGTGAGACTTCGGTGCTTTGGCCAAGAAGCCGATCCCGATGATAATTTTGTTGGAAACAGTATTTTTATTTTATATTTTTCTAGTTCCAAGAAATCACTGCGACAATTATTTTCTACGCAGTTGTGATTTATTGCTGTAACCTCTAGTAATTATCTGCCTCAATTACAGCTAGCTAAGCAAAATGGCGCCTACCAGCCACATATCACGTCGACATTGAGATCAATTGTTTATTAATCGCATTATAATTGTCTTTATATCACAAATTATTTTACACTTACGAGACAAGTTTCAGTCTGATCTATTTTTGGTTATTTTGTTCACATTCTTTTTCACTTTTTCCGTAGCGAGGACATACATTTGAAGCCTCATTTCAAATTAATCTGAGAATATAGTGGCCACGAAATAATTAGGTAACACCGGTTGTTTTGTAATATAAAACAATAGGTAGATACACTATAAAATTTACATAATAGCAGTTCTGCCCTAGTCTGCCCAATACAAAAATGGATGGGTGACGCGGACTTCTTAACGATAAAACGTCCAAGTCACAGACATTATATACCTGATGTAGATTTTATATAGGCAGTATATAATTTAATCATCTCTTTTCACCTCCGTAAATTCACTGCCATAGGTCACGTCCTGTCAACTCCTATGGGATCCAACCCAAAGTCAGTCACGTATTGCACAACTCGCGTCACTTGCTCAATTGGCAGACGGGAACGCGATTATTTTTGCAATCAGAACCAATTGCCGGTTCTCCTTGAATAGATCTGTAAATTTAACTGCTCACTCGTCTAGCATTGACCTGAAATGATTTATTTCTCTAGTTATTTGTTAGTTCTTAGAATTGTGGTGAATTCATTCCGATATATGGTTGTTTTGTAACTTATCACTTGGTATCGTTTTTCATCCTTACATATTGATTGTATTATTTAATAATAATAATAATAATAATGCTGGACAATCCACACAGCATCATCTAGCCCCAAGCTAAGCAGAGCTTGTGTTATGGGTACTAGATGACTGATATACTTAATACAATACATTACATGTATAGATATTTTTTATCATACATAGAAAATACCCAGAACACCCGGAATAAACATTTACAATAGTACTTTCTATGTTGTAGACCTACATCTGATCGTCATCTTATAAGGGTTCAAACTGTCCCCATAAAAAAGAAAACGTTCTTTTTCAATTAAGGGCTGCGAAGTATTTGCAAATCTTTTCCTTCTTCTTCGTTTCGGCATTTCCTTATTGTATTATAGTTATAATCTTTTTCCTATATCTACCCAATACCACTTTCGGCATTGAAATCACAACACCTTCCATAGTAACAGATAACAAACATAGTTTATCAAATTACAGATTACTTCAGTGACTTGTATCGTTTTATTCTTGTCTTTTGTACTTCATAACAAGTGAGTTAAGATTTATGGGTTTTGCGTCTTATTTTACATACAAGTTTCCACCCAACAGTAATCAAGATAGATACATAGTTGTAGTCTTCTAACATTGAGAGGGCAAATGATAAATTCAGCGTTCGTTGGATGTTAATACATATGGCGCTGAATTTCAATTTAGTTCACTACTACAAGTGGTGGTTGCCTGATGGTGACAAACAAGGTGTCAATAACGAACGACATGGCTATGCTGCGTAAAAAGCATTTCATCCTCCTAATATCTTACTAAATACTATAAGTAATTGCGAAAATTGAGATGTGTATGTGTGTGGCTAAATCGCGCGCTAGCTATTAGATTAAACTCAGGATAAATATATATTTTGTAACCTGGATTATATATATAGGCAAATGCTGATCCTCAAATATAACAGGAATTTATCAAAAATACCGAGAAACTCCTGGAGGAAAAGTGTCGATCATAGCAAAGCGCCAACTCCTGTTTGTCTCCTTTTACCAAGAAGTTAAGAGATTTCTGTAACCGTGCCTTAAGTTTGTAAGTAATTTTACATCTGTCGAGTATAGTTTTAATGCAAACCGATTTATTTTTTGAAGAAAGACATGCTCTTTTGTTGCTATGGTATTGGACTTGCATAAAAAAATTGTGCTATCACCATTTCTTCATTAATTTACTTTTAATATAGATTTTAATATCAATTAATTTTGCAGCAGCATTTCATTCGTATTAGAAAATGTTTACCGAGAATTCTGAATTATTCACTCGTGTTTACGGCTGATTGGCTCCTCCATAATTACAACATTCTTCCTCAATATGTTGCACACGCTAACTTGGAGTGCGTTCTTATCTGTGTCGGTAGTACTGGTAGTACTGAAACTTATCACCATAGTGCATGTTTGTTTTATTATTAGTTTAGTATAATCTTTTGTCCAATATAGCTTGGTCATACAAATTTACGTACCTATCGATTGCTATGCAACCGTATGTCTCATTTACCTCTATTCGATTTTTATCTTTATATCGATAAATTATCAATGAATTTCAGTATCAGTACTTCGGTAATTATCTTTATATAATTTTAGAATAATCTCTGTACACACACCGACATTAATAATATCTGGTTTCAATTTGAATATTTTTGATGGTAATAAATACCAACCACGCGTATAACCTGATTCCTATCCAAAGGATTATGTCTAGCATAACACTAGTTAAAGAACGTAGAGTAAGCAAGTAAATTTTTGTGCCAATTTTCATGGAATCAAGTGTTTTTTGAACTTTTATCAATGGTATATATACCCTTAGATGATGGGTCACATACAAAATCACAGCTAAAAGCTGTCCGCGGGCTTCTGAGCCCTTGCCATCCATCGACTTCTCGCGACTCGTTCTTCCTGGAAACGTATAGGGGATGCCTATGTCCGGCAGTGGCCAGTCGATAGTGGCCAGTCGATAGTGGCTTTTACAGGCTGATGATGATTGTCAATACAAAATAGGAGCTCTTATTTACCGAGGCGAATTTTTTGCGTCGACCATATCATCATCATATATCTGAGGATATCACTAATCGAAGATTTTGAACATGTTTTGCGTTGTACTTACTAAAGCGTATTAATGTAACTAATGTGTGTTTGATGGACATTCCATCAAAGCAAAGCGTAAGTGAAGAACTGCATGAAGTCATTTTTCCGTCTAGATTTGTTTTCAATGTTCTAAGAATACATACTAATATCCATTAAATTATTATTTGTCTTTATTATTAGAACTCAACGCCAGTTTATCAGATTCAATCCAAGGCTGTTTTAACAGTTTATAGTTTGTTATTATTTTTGTCTCGTTTCCTATACTAACAGACGGAGATCAAAGGCATCTATTAGTTTGATTAGTTGCAAACTTTTTACCTAAACCACTCTCAGGGTCGTTGAACTTGTTTTCGGGTTTTAACGGTTCAACTGCTTCAACTGGTTGTAGTCCTTTGATTTATTTTGCCAGCTTCTAATTCCAATAGTTTTTATTGATTTCTGTGATGATACCAATATCTTTTTATCTGCAAATCTGGTTAGTAAAGGGTGTAAGTTTGGTTGTAGTACGACACTCAGCTTGGTCATAAATTAATTTTTTACACGCGATCGAGTAGTCTCTAGATTCTGTACAGCTAGTAAAGTAGAACTACAATTCTTTACCTTTTAAATCTACGTTGACGGTTGTTTCAGAAAGTACTACCGCCTACAGTTCTATTGAGTCTATTTGTATTCTATTGTGTTGGTTTTGGAATAAACCTTTTTGCTAGTAGGTACTCATTAATTCTTCTGTGGCTTTCTTTGCTACTGATACAAACGTAAAAGAAAGAAAAACATTTATTTGTGACAAAAACAGCGCACATACAAAATAAAACACACTCAATAATGGAAAAGAAATAATAAAAAATGATAAAACACGCACGAAAATATTTTATAACAAAGAAAAGCGATACCTACAGTTTTCTTTATTAAGAGATTTACCTAAAGTGTAAACATGGTTGCTTAGTATTCGTTTTGCAAAATGATTTTGCTAGGTGGGAGGTTTCCCACAGGTAAACACAACTAGCACCATATTTTTAACTTTTTTTATGCTAACATTATACATGAATGTGTGTTTCTTAGCAGCGAGTATACGTCACATAACAAATTGGCGTTCAACTCAGCATTTGCAGTGCCATATCAGCACAGCGCTGATCTTCGAGGTACTAGTACTTGTAAATCAGAACACGTTCTAACGCCCATGTTGCGTCAATTGTATGTAGTCAGTTCAGTATTGTCCGATATTCTCACCTATCCATTGTATCTGTTCTATATCAATAAGCAACAAAGTCACTGAAATTTTTATTTATTTCTAATATATTGATTAAAAAGGTTTTTATTCAGTTTTAAAACCCGAGTTTAACACAGCTTGTAAGACTATTCACAAGAGTCACTTTGAATAGTCTTACAAGCTAGGTGAATCTAGGCGCCAGTTTCTCGCAACCGAACCAAGATGAGCAGTCATCAAACCAAATTGTCCTTGGATCCTACTTTTAAAAAAAAAATATGTCAGGACATTTTTACACCGCATCATCTAGCCCCAAACTAAGCATAGCTTGTACTATGGGAACCAGATGACTGATAGAATACTTATATACTTTTTTTTTGTAAATACATACATAGAATACAATACAACACCCAGACGCAGAACAAACATCTATGTTCATCACACCAATGTTTGTTCTCGGTGGGAATCGAACCCACCACCTACAGCACAGAAGGCAGGGCTACTACGAACTGAGCTGTGACGGCTGTCAATTTTCTTTTATATGATTCTTGTTACAATAATGGATATATAATTAATGGTAGATACTTACCTAT